>CM064877.1:11077719-12357303 GCA_003313485.2 Penstemon barbatus | reverse complement strand
CTACTGTTTCAACTGTTGCATTGGAACTTTATACTACTGAAATAGAAACTAAGAAGAAAAATGAGAATGTTAAGAAATGCTTGTATTTGATTTCTTTTGGTTAAAATGTTCGTGTTAAATTCATGTTAGGATCCTATTGTCTGAGATTTCTTTGTGGGTAAAGAGTCCTGTTTTTTATTCCTTTTACATTATTCAAATCATGCTTCTTTAATTACTCAGACCAATATTCATCTGTTCTCCATTAACTGTGATATGAATGCCTGTCATCATTAAAATTGTCAATATTTTGTTTTCTTGATAATCTCTCTAACTATTTATGCTGGTAAATGTACATTGCTCATCCTATTCATTGATTTCCCTTTGCGAACACATTCCATATGTGAAATGTTAGGTAGCTTAAAGCTAAAGTTAAGTTGAAGCAATCTTGCAGTATATCTTATTGCTAGCCGAATGTTTTTACATTCTGTATAATCGTATTCATATACTATACAAAGAAGTAAATTGCACTCTTAGTTAATAAACTCTTCCTTCATTGCCAGGGAGAGAGCTCCTAGGTTTCCTCTCGTGCCCACCGTCACTCCGGGCATAGCCACAGCTCTGCTCCCTACAAACCCACCTTTCTTCACAACAATCTTTCCATACTTGACTTTACCTCCCTCACCCTCGTAAATGTGCCCAAAGAGCAAAGCTTCTCTCCCCACAGACCCGTACTCTTCAATTTCAACGAATTCTGGATTTAGCACTGCTCCCATACCATCCACATAAACACCTCTGTCCCATGCAATGTCCGATCCCATGAGCTTCATCCATATCCCAAAGATAAATGATCCACCGGTCATTTCCATGAAATATTCTCCAACCAGTGTTCTTATAGCTTGCCAAGTAGTGTCCATGAATATCCCTATACTCCAAATTGGCTCAATTTCGCCATCTTTCTTCTTCCCTACTAGAATCCATTTACTCGCAGCGCAAACAAGTCCTGCTAAGATGCCTGAGCAAAGCCAAAAGAATGGCAGCAAGATATACATCTGTATTTTGCTAATCTTGTTGAGGTAGAAGATGAAGTTCAGTGGAGCAAAGATTACCAATCCTATCAGAAAATAAGGCAGCAAAGTCTGGAGAAATGGTTGACCCGACATCAGCCACAAGGTTACATACCATGGCCTTGTTAACGTCACTTCTTTGGCAGTGTTTTTCTTCAGTGTAGGTGCCATTGGACAGCCTGAGAGGTCAATTTTAACATCAGATTGGTTCAAGAAAATCCTCCAAGCCTCGGGAAGTGGCTTTTTGTTTCTCAAATGTTGGCATATAGCATACACTATTGAACGGCCGTGATCCATTGATGCACTTTGATTACATGATGAAGCCCTGATGACGTCCATTTCTGGACATCTGAGAAATGGGTTAAACTCCAACTCTTCAGATTCCTCCTTGGTGAGCACTTGATCAATCGTAATCTCTCCCACATCAAAGTGCGGGAACTCAGTTTCATCCCATGGCTTGGTACAGTCAAGTGCAATCTCACGTGTCATTTCATCATCTGGGACTGGCCGGATTTGCAGTTGAACAACATAGCGTACTCTTTCTGGAGAATTCACCCTCCTTTGAAAATCATCAGCGAGGAAAAGTAGAGGACGCTTGTCACTTTCATCTCTGGGGATTGCACCTGTTTCTGGTGGAAGTATACCCCTAGCCTCCACTTTGCCGGTGTCCTCACTAAACTTCTTGTCAAAGGGTCTCAGCTTGAATTTGACATACATTTCTTGTCCATCTTTAAATCTGAATAGCCTGCAAATGTTTGAGTAATAATGAAGTTCGGTATAAGAGTTTGCTTGCCTCAAAGAATCCCACATTGCATCACGAATATGTGGAGCATGCTTCACGTGCTCTTCTCTTGCTGCAGCTCCGCAGACAAGCCATGTGGCAAAGTCACCTATAGTTCGTGCATGAAATGCATTGCCCGTCTTCAGTGTCAAATCAAGCTGTGGAGATTTTTCATCGGTGTTATTTGAAAGGATCCTAATTGCAGCACCACGTGGATCGAGTCTTGCGTCATCATCCGAGCTTAAACAATTGCTGTGGCGCATGATGACGGGATATTGCTCCCCTTGAGAGAAGATTTTGTGATCCGGAAAACCTGGTATGTGATCATAGATCCTCAGAAATCCTTTACCAGCTGCACCAATTCGGTGGAAGTATCTTGAACTTACTTTGAGGGTTGATCCTGCCAAATTTGCGGCAAGATTTCCGAGTACCTTCTTGTATTTCAAGTCCATCTCTTCTATCCTGTCATCAAAAGACTGCATGGTATTCCTAACCATAACAGGAATTGGAGAGCCAACAAAAACACCACCCTGCTGAAGAACTGAATTTGTGGGAGCAACTGAAAGTGCCCCAAGAATGACATCCTTCTCAAGGACAGAACCAGGGAGGACTAGGCTTTGACTTCCTACTACCGTATTGTCTTGTATCTCGATTCTCCCTGCAATATAGCCTTTTGAGGTGTAATATCCAGGAACAATGCGACTGAAATCCCCTAAATGCACACCATCAGCAAGGGATATGAGTTCTGGGTCTAAGACAGGATTTATTGCTCTGATGGAACAATGATGGCCCACTTTGGCACCCATATAACGTAAGTACATACAGAAAGCTTCTGTACCAGAGAGTAACTTAGCGAATCTTATGTGGCAGGAATTCACAATCCTGTGTATAAACCAAACTTTGATGGATGTTCTAGACTTATCTTGTTTTCTTGCTCTAGAGGATTTGAGCAAGCAAGTGAAAAAACTGAGGATAAGACCATAAGTCATGTAAGCAATGGCTACGGAGATTGCAAAACTAATTGGGTTTGAAGGGGCTCTGTCGAACATCACTGTATATGCAACAATGGTGTACGGGAGCCAATGAAAGGCTCCGGATACACATATAAATGCAAAGTGCTGCAGAGTGGGAGGCTTTTGCAATATCCACAGGTAGATCAAATAAGAAATAGCTGCTGATAAGCTGCTAAGAAAACCAATTGCATAGATCCCAAATAAGTGAATGATGGGCACGTAACTCTCACGACTTTTGCTGATGATTTGATGTACCCTTTCACCCTGTGGTCATTGTAGAAGACAAAAAGCAAAGGTCAGTATGTCTCTTTGAATTTTGTACTTATAGCTTAAACAGTTAAATGTATGTCTCTTTGAATTTTGTACTTATGGCTTAAACAGTTAAACTGGTTATAAAATTTTCAAGTATATAACTACTTTGCAAATTGTGGGAGCCAAAGATTTCGACAAGTGATCTCATATGAGATGTGATACAAAATGATATAGAAGTATTGTTGTTGATTCTGTAACTAACCTTTTGGAAATTATCAACAGTTTTTGCCTCATGGTTTCCTTCTCCACCCAAATTTAGTGCAAGTTCTTCATGTCCATCTTCCGTAACTGTGCCTCTCTGAAGCACAGCATATGGTCCCACTGTCGATCTTGGACCAATCCTTATGGGTTGAAAACTCAAAATTCCATTTCTCATTTCATGACTTTGAAGCAAAGCTCCCTCAGCAAGTACAGCTTCTTCCCCTATTGAAACTAAATATGGATCTGTGATGTCAACAGTATCAAGTAATGCGGAGGATGCAATCTTTGCACCTAGCATCCTAAACCAGTAGTTGATGAATACAGTGCCTCTCAGATGAACTGCCAGAACTTTTGATGAAACATCTTGAGCCTTGTAGAGTGCCCACCACTTGACAAAGTCAGTTGACCAGATCGAAACCTCAGGATCCAAGGCATAGTTTGGCTGCAAAAATGGAGTCCCAAAGAAAGCTATGCAAATGGAAGTGGAGAAAATGCATAACATCCAAGAAAGAGGAGCACATGCCAAGGAAATCAAGTAAGCAAAGCAGGTATTTCTGTGCATCAGCATGTGGCCAGTGGATATCCAGTATGAAAAAGTGGAAACTGAGAGATATGCAGGAAATATCAACAAGAATGAAATATAAGCTAGTGCTGCAAATTGCATCAGCCAAATACCCAGCTTGCGAGATGAAGAAGGCTCCATAACTGTCGGAGCTGCTTTTGAAATTTTATTTTTAGAAGTCGGCAAACCAATGACTATTTGAGGGCGAGACTTCTTTAGTTGATTTTCTGCAAAATTTGCCAAGTCATCAATGCAGGTTGCTGTAAAAATATCGATAGCACCAACAGGAACTCCGAGAAAATCTGATAGTTTTTGAGCTGCACGAACCACACCTATGGAATCAATCCCATAAGATACAAGGCTTTCAGTAGTCGAGATATTTGCAATAGAAGTTCCGGTCATTTGAGATAGCAGCTCCATCAAGTAATTTATTATGTCTCTCTTGGTTATACTGGAACATGTTGGAAGAGGGTGGGCTCCCATGTCTTGAGGTTCCGATGAAATTTCTCCTGTAAATAGTTGATCAACCATATCCAGAGTTCCATCTATATACTTTTTAAGACATTCAAATCTTTTGATTTTTCCTGATGTTGTCTTGCTAATGGTCTTTGGTTTTATCAACAGAATGGAAGCTATCATAATGCCATGTTCTTCTGCAACACAGGTCTGAATCTTTCTAAAAACTTCTCTAGGAATGGACCTCTGTTCTCGAACCTCTGCAATAACCACGAGGCCAACTTGGTCGGAGATATCAGGAACTAGTATTCCTTTTGACAAAATAATCTCCTTTGGAACACCAATGGCAGCACAACAGCCAGGACGTATAAGTTCACATGAGCTCTCAACTGTTTTCTCGATATCGGATGAATATATATTTCTTCCGGCAACAATTATGAGATCTTTTATTCGACCAGTGATGAATAATTTGCCATCAATAATCCGGCCCAAGTCTCCAGTTCTTGTGTACATCTTTCCAGGATGGTTACTGAGCTCGTTTCTGAATGTCTTTTGGCTCAACTCCTCCATTTCCCAGTACCCGACTCCGGCACTTGGACTACTAATCCAGACCTCCCCTTCTTTTACGGAGTTTTCATGCTCAGAACCAGTTTCGGGATCAACAATCTTGATATGGACATCAGCATCATCTTCTCTAACGTAGCCGCAGCACACCCTATCTTTCCAATCAACCAATATCTCTTTACCTTCTCCATATGCACTACAGACATAGACACAGTTCTCTGCTAATCCGTAACCAGGAGCCATAACCTCTTGAGAGAGTCCAAAAGGTTGAGTCAACTCCAGAAACTTCCTCATGGTTGTTGCCCTGATTGGTTCAGCAGCAACCATGAGAAAAACCATGGAGGACAAATCAAAATTCTGCTCTTTGTTGGTCTCTAGCCTACGAACAAGTAGTTCAAAGGCGAAATTGGGACCAGCACTATGAGTAGCACGGTATGTGCTTATTGTTTGCAACCATAACAGAGGATTTCTGATAAATGTTACTGGAGAAAACAAGACGGCAGATCCACCACTTACCATACAAGTAAAAAGTCCGCCTATCAGTCCCATGTCATGATACTGAGGCAGCCAACTTACTAGTACGGTATTTGATGTGCTCTTGTATTTTCTTCGCATCATCTTTACATTGTGAATAAGCCCACCATGACTTATCATAACTCCTTTTGCCTCACCGGTTGATCCTGATGTGAATTGGAGAAAGCACAAATCTTCAGCAGAAGGATCATACCACTCAATGAGTTGACTGCACGGGATGGAAATTTTGGACCTTTTCACCCATGAGTCTGTATGCAACCATGGTAAGTCTGGCCAAAGAGGACTGGTCATGCTCTTTCCTTTAAACAGTACCATGCTTCGAGCAGATGCCGCCTTAACAGTTATGTGATAACTAATTGTTGATAGAATGGCTACTGCATTGCACGATTTTGCAATGTTTGAAACATGAATCAGTGCTTGTCCGCCTTTCTGAGATAGATCAGGAGGTATTGCAGGCACTGGTATGACTCCAGCTCGCAGGCACCCAAAGAAGGCGTCAATGAAATCTAGACCTGGGGTATAGACCAATAGGACTCTATCACCTTTCTTGATGGCTGGGTTATGGCTTGTCAACAGCTTCTTGGAAACGATGGATGCATTAGAATGGAGTTCTCTATATGTTCTTTGAGCTACGACCTGCCCCTTCTCATTGATCCAAGTATATAATGTCTTGCTCTGTATGATATTATGAGTTCCCCAATATCTCAAGAATGCATCAAGCGAGAAAAGATCAGGAAATTGGACTCCAGGTGGTTCATCCAATTTTTTGGAAACTAGGCTTCCATAATTTGGTTTCAGTGTCAATAATCTCTGCAAAAGAACACATTTAAAAGTCAATAAATGGTCATAATGAAACGAGGATCAATGCTATAATCATTTTCAATACCTTGACATATGGATAACTTGGTTCAGGATTGTTATTGGAGAAATGCTTCTGGACTAGCTCGAAGGCATAGCTGGAGTTTCTCTCTGTCAGCTCAAAGGCCATGAGCCCACCAATGAAGTAAGTGTTTTGTTGACCCTGAAGTAAAAATTCCAGCTTATCATAAAATCCATCCTTCATGTCTGTTTTCAAGAACAAAAATTATAATTAGAAACAACACAAGATTGATTGCATGTGAACTTTCTAATTACGAGTAGTTTAGCTTTAGCATACCTTGACTGTTAACATGAGGAAAGTATTTGAATCTTCGTTGCAAAATGATTTCCTCGATTTTACCCCCCATTCTTTTAGCTGCCTCCTTAGCAAGCTCGACAACTTTATTTCCTTCGATATCAGCAGAGTTCCCATAAGACCAGAAAAGGAAAACGTCCGTGTCCCCATAAAATCTTTGCATTGCAACAGGATTTCCTATAGTTGTAGGGTCATCCATAAACTTGTCAAAGTAATAAAAACCCTTTGGAATGTTCTCCAATCCCTTTATCTTCAATACTGTTGTGTAGTAGTCAATAGTTTGCACTTTAGTAAACAACTCCTTTTCCAGCTCACTAGTGTCCATACGATCATAGCTCGGAGTTCCTGCACACAGAAAGGGAAAGTTATTGGCTAATATGGACAGAACCACTTAATATTTCTGCGTTCTGAAATGTAACACACCTGCTGCAATCAAAGAAGGTGATCTGTAAGTCTTTCCATTTGTAAAGGGAAAAGAACCAGAGATAATAATTTTATCAAAATCCCTGTCTTTTACTTGACAGTTCTCATTTTTAAATGTAACTTTAATGCCAGAAGAATCTCTTTGAACCGATAGTACTTCAGTGTTGCAGCATATTTTTATTGGCAGCCGCTCACTCAGCTTCTTCCAAAGGCTCATGTAACCGCCTTTGAACCGCTTAATTTTCCCAGCCATTGAAGTTCTGGTGAACTCATGAACGTAAGCATAAGGCATGTCTTCAACATATCCGTATCCTGATGCTGTGTATCCATATATTACTGATTTAGGAACTGAGGGAAAGCCTTGACTCTTGAGATACTCAGGAGCTAAATCTGGTGCAATTTCACTCACAGCATGTACTCCAATCCGACCAGATGCCTTGGCTTTATCCTGCAGACAGGAAAATTTCAGTTAAAGTGGTTGAGTTGCTGAGAACTTACATCTGATTGTTATCTCATTACCACTAACCTGTAGTTTCAGTGTAAGAGAAATCACAGAGACGTAATCTTCTACCAATTTCATATCACTGAGAGCTCCAGTTGAACTGTCAATGAGTGCAAATTTATGGGTGTCCATTTCTTCTGTTTCAGCTTCAACTTCTCTAGCTAGGTGAAAAACAGAAGGAGCACTGTTTGCAGCGAGAACTTGACCCCCCAAATCATAGATCCTTCCTGTAAGAAGATATTATGAGTTTTAGTTTCTAAATTTACATACATTGTCTATCTTGGAGTTATCTAATTTCATGATACCTTCGATTTCAATAGATTCACACATGCCACCAGGAGATTGATGTTTTTCAAGTACTGTTACATCAGAGTATCCCAGTTTACAGAGTGCATAAGCAGCGGACAGTCCACTCGGGCCAGCTCCAACTATAGCAATCCTTGTATTTGGAGGAAAGCAAGGGTGGAGCTTTGAGAATTGATGGTCGATTGATATTTCATCCATCTTAATCCAGTCAGGGTCCTCGGACGGTAATTAAATTTGACCCTTTTAGTTGAAAAGTATGTAATATGCACTAGAGCACACTGGACACTGGATACAAACGAGAATAATTTTCATCATCTCCATTCCAAGAATAATTCAATTAAAAGAAAGCTCGCATGCAGGTAGTTTCTAGGAATTTTCGCACAAAAGATTTCCAATAAAATGGTGTAAGGAAAATTGCGTAAGAGGGTAATACGAGCTAATAAAATAAATCCTACAGCTTAGATTTATAGATAATGTTAACTAGCCAATAATAACGATACTTAGAACAATATGGTTGCAGATAAACAAGAAAAAATCAAGAAATTGCTTTATATTAACACAACTACATGCTAGCAGAGGGATATAGGTTAAATTTATGGTGCTAAAATTTGTGCCACACATTTGATCAAGTAAATAGCTAACATATTTGGGTGTGGGGAAATGGGGATTGTTTGGTACCTGTAGAATGCAGGTAATACTAGGAGAACGATATTAGAGCTACGCTGTCTTTTTAGACGACTCCATCAATATTCGTCATTAGGGACTTTAGGGTTGAAAAAAATACTACACCTCAACATTCATATATATAGTATAGTTTAGTTACATGAGTTATGAAGCAACAAGTTTAAAAAGTACTGTGGCATACAATTTTTATTCTCCTATTGAATGTTGACAAATTCTAAGTACACAATTATTGATTTTTCTATTATCTGTCTCTTTCAGCGTCCTATTATTAACACTTTGACAAGGTCGTACAATGTAGTCATATTATGGGTAATGCACAACACATGAATTAACACACGGCAAGATTATAGCTATGTGGTTCACCATAGTAAATAAGAATTTACTGGATGAATTTTCCTTCCTAGAGTTGAAAGCTTTTATTTATTACTTATGTTGAATAGTAATGTAAAACCAAATGCAGATTGAATTATATTACATGTACCGTTGGAAAAAGTGTATGGATTTTTAGTTTATATGTTTACATGTCTATATGTCCAAAAGAATTTACATCGATTTGATTAGTACATGCATGGATAAGATCTTGGATTCAATACGGATATTCTTGAAATTTTATTAAATATATATTTATTTTAAAGTTTGGCCGTCTTAATGGTGCTCAAGTTTTCGTATGTCCAGCTCGTAGCAACAAACTTCATCGGCTAAAGAATTATACTCTTGCATTAAGACTGTCTAACTCTTCTGCATCAAAATATGGCTCTACGGGGGCATATCCTATCCTAGATGCAGAATCTTCATTTGAAATAATAATATATAATAGTATTATATGAAAGTACTAGTTTTTTAATGGGTTACATTCTATTCCCCGGTTGATTATTTCATCTATGAAACTTCTGTTAAAACAGAGACTTGTCCCCATAATATTCTCAGTTTATCATCAATTATCCAATCCATACTCACAAAAATTGAAAGTATAGGACCAAGGACGGCACTTGGATACGAGAAATTATGTTGTACATATGTTGCATGACGTCATCAAATATATATGGTATAGACAATCAATGCAAATATTACGTGTGAAGTGTGAAATTTGAGCAAACGTAACAAAGAGAATTGGTTTGAGTCATGTGAAGGGTTTTGATCCGTTTTACCAACTCGCTGCCGGAGCCATAGTTCAATCTAATCCTGTTATTGGGTTGGATCTCAACTTTTATGAATTGGGTTCGATTGGTTCGGCCTCAAATTAGGACTTAATTGGACTGTGGATATTATATATACTATGTGACCCATGTTTGAACTATTCTCGACTCACCATTTTTTAAGAATAATATCAGAGTCTTATTATTAATAAATTAATAAATTTATATCGTGTTGAATTTTATGACAATATTGATCTTACCCAACTTTTAATTTGGAGGACTTGACTGATTTTATAATAACCAACATTTACGTCTATTGACCGCAGAGGTCATTGACCAAGCGGGAAAATAATAATTTTGGTCCTTTAAATTTTGTAGAGACGTGAATAAGGAGAACATGTAGTTTCGGCAAATAATTTAATTCTTAAATTTGTTTAAATTTAAATTAGTGTCTTTAAATTGCTACACAAGTAAATTAATTCTGGGGTTTTGTCCCTCTAGTTGTCACGCAGTGATAATCCACCACATCACCTTGTCAAATTAAGTTAAATTGGAGGAAAAATAACACCTTATTTTTCTTCATACAAACTAGCTATTAGGGCAAGGATGTTATAATTCTCATTATGTTTGCTTACATAGATATTTATGGACTCTAATTTTAATTATGACGAACTTAGAACTAAAATTACAACTACTTAAAATATAAATGATATAAATTGCTTACTAAAATTAGGGGTGGCAATATGGATCAGATCCGTGGATCTGATTAAAATCCGGCCCAAATCCAAAGAATCCGATTCATAAATATCCATTAAATTTTCACTTGAATCGTATCTGGATCGGATCTTATAAAATTTGGATCCATATTGGATCCATACATACAAGTGGTGGATTGTGATGGATCCACAAAAAAAAAAAAAAATTTGGATGAATTATTATTTCATTCAAACATAGAGTAAACATTATATTTTTTCCCAATTCTTTCTTCTTCACTCATCCTTCCCAGGGGCGGATCCAGGAATTTGGGTCAGGGGGGGCTAAAATTATACACACAAAAAAAAAATCAAACAGTTAACATAAAGTTTATAATATTCACATAAGAACCCAAAATATCTACATATTTACTTTAATAATTGACCACGACGGTTTTTCATCTTTTGAAATCGGTCCATGATAGCATCATTTGAAATACTACTAAATATGTCTCTCTCTTTAAAGACAACTAAACTATCATTTAGCCGTTGATCGTTCATTCGGTTACGAAGTCGATTCTTTACTATCTTCATAGCCGAAAAAACTCTCTCCACTGATGCAGTTGCAACGGGTAGAATAAGCGCCAATGTCACAAGTTTGTAAACCATCGAGAATGCGACATGTCTTTTAGTTGCAACCATCTTCTTAGCAAGATCACAAATCCCTTTCAAACTAGAAAAATCATCACTTGATCGAACATCCCTAATATAATTTTCAAGTTGATTGGGAAGAGCCGAGAGCTCAAGAAAAGAAAAGTCATTTGGATAAAATTCGGCAAGACGAACGAGTTTTCCTTTGTCAAAAGCTTCAAAGTGATTGGATGGGTTTAAGCATGCAACACAAAGAAGCAACTCCGTGTTTACTTCATTGAAACGGTTGTTCAACTCTTACAATTGTCTATCTATCACCGAATTGAATCTCTCAACTTTGTAATGATGTTCGATAGTCACTTGTTCAATCCTACGCTTTGGCCTCCCATATGGAACATAAACATTACTCATTGAAGGAACTTCAATTTCATGTTTAGAACAAAAAGAAGTAACATCCTCCAACAAAGTTTCCCATCCATCATCTCTTGTCTCTTGAAGACGATCTTTCGCTAATTTGACTAATTTCATAGCATTCACTATATCTTGATCTTTTCTTTGTAAAGCTTGAGACAAGTCATTAGTGATCCCCAATATCGACGCCATCAAATGTAAATTGAAGACAAAGGAAAATGATTGCAATATTACCAATAGATTGCTTGCTTCTCCATTCTTATAATTGGAAGAGTAAGTTATTGTTAAAGTGGGTATATTATTGGACTTAAAATTATATTTGGGCTATTGGGCTAATATATTAAATTTTTTGTTAAAAAAAAAATTATAACACATATATATAAAAAAAAAAAAAAAAAAAAAAATTCCAGGGGGGGCTATAGCCCCCCCTTGCCCCTATGTGGCTCCGCCACTGCTCCTTCCAATTTGCTGCCGCCTCACAATCAGAGATCGCAACCGCCGCCGCCCGAGCCTCTGCCACCGCAAGCCATTAACATATAACATTAACATGTTGATTACCCAACTTGAAAGAATGTCAACCCCTAGTTTGCTTGTTTAACATGTAAAATGAACCGAACTTTTACTTAATGAGCTCGAGTCACAAACTGAGAAGCTTGGTTTGATTACATGTCATGGAGGTTTTAAATTGGTTTGATTGCTTGTAGAAGTTTTTTAAACCAATTTTAAAGTCTTTTTTATGTCAAAAATAATTAAATTGGATTTTTGACAGTGTGGTTTTTTATTTATATGTTATACTGCATTTTATGCTTTATATTTCTTCATATTTTAGTTGAACTAGTACACTTTCAATCTTTCGGTAAAAAATTTTGAATTTTCTCCATGAGATCCCTTGATCCACAACCATGAATTCATGATGGATCCTTAATTTATAAGTTTTAGTTTTCTTCTCATCTTAGTTGCACATTTGCACTAGTACACTTTAACTCTTTGAGCAAGAATTTTGATTCTTTGGGATCCCTTGATCCCCAACCATTGATCCATGATGGATCCACAATGGATCTATTCGGGATCCATGATGGATCCATATTAGATCCAAAAAATTTCACCCGGATCGAGTTTGGATCGGATCCTAAATGGATCCATCATTTTGAATCCATTTAGGATCCGATCCAGATCTGATTTGGGTGGTCCATTTGCCACTTCTAAAATTATAAGTGTCTCATTTTCGCGTCCATGTCAAAATTAAATGACTACTTTTACTTTTTTGCCTTGACCAAGCCAAGTTTAAGGGTCAAGATAAGATTTTAACTTTATTAGAAAATTTTCGATTCCACTATGATCAAAACTACTCCAGTTTGCTTTTCTCCGTAATATCAAGTCCATTTAACTTTTGAAGAATATTTTAAAATCAGAAAAGTGAATTTTATATAAACTCTTTTTTTGATAAATAGTTTTATATAAACTTTAATGTTAGTAGATATTTAGTGAATATAACGTGAGTTTATTGGTGGAGTGTGTATTATATAATCATGATGAGATTTCATCTCTTCAATTGTTTATCATATGCCAATGACAGAGTGACCTCATTAATTAATTAAATCAATTATGTACAAGAATTGAAAATCATGGGTGACGACATAATTGTATGTACTCCGTAATAGTTACTCTATCGTGTAATTACTAATTTATCACAAGTGTCTGGATATTGGGCTGGTCTCCTGACATCTGTTGTTTACTTCGGTTGTTGCATGAATAGACTCCCAAACTAGATGAGGGTTACGCTTTGTTTGACTTGTTCGAATCCTTCGGAATAATAGAGAAGTAGTTTGATTGAGTTTGACTTTGATTTTGTCTTAATTAGTGTGGTTTTGGAGATTTTTGGCGACACATTTGAAACTCAATTTGAATAATAATTTTAATGGAATATTGATATTATAAAATATTATTAAATAATAGTTAATTGCTTTGAAAATTTTAGATTCGATTTAGATTGATGTTTGATTGTTGGTGTTTGTGAAGAAAAGTAAGTAATGAGTGTCAAATTAATAACTTTATAGAATTTGAGATAGTATATTATATTGTGTAATGATTGAACTGGTGAATTATTATGTTATAGCGAAGATAGAGAAATGATTGTAATTACTTTATTATAAATATGATAATAATAACTTTATGTTATATTAGAATTTGATAATTTTCCCTTATATATTATAGTATAAAAATAATTCTCCCTTATATATTAATTATATAGTATAAATAATTTTCCCTTATATGTTAATTGTCAAATTAATAACTTTATAGAATTTGATAATTTTCCCTTATATATTATAGTTTTATGTTATATTAGCCGGGTAATGTAAAAATAGTATAGTACGTACCAGGATGGATTTGAGCTTGATATGGAATATATACAAGAAGACTAAATGCAAAGGGGCAAAACAAGTACTTGATTCTGTATATTATAACAAATTGAGAGTCCCATTGCATTGGAGTTGCTGGGCTTAGCCCATTCCACAAATCTGCTTTGTTAATTGTTACTCAATTTTGGTATTTTCTTAATTTGACACTTGGGCTTCGTTTTTAATGAAAACTTTAATCTAGCTAAAGTAGCCTCTGGACATTTTTTTTAAAACCATACTGGGCCATTTGAGGGGTATATATGTATTGTAGACTGTAGTTGTAGCATATATATATATTAAAACCATATAAGAAGCGATGGGTTTCTTGAACAGTAAGTGTATTTTTTTTTCCATTTAATTTTGACCCTTTTAATGCCGAAACGGCGCCGGTTTGTTAATTTTCGTCCAAATTTATGCTTGGGCTTGATATTATTCTGATTTATTTTGGCCCGCTATTAATTTTGTCCGACTTCTACTGTGGGCCCACTTCTTTTTTTCCTTATCCGCCTTCCCAAAACAATTACAATTACACAGCCTTTCTTTTGTCCGTTAAAGTACAACCTATATGGTACAACGTACAACTTTCAAATTCCTCTTCCTTTCAGCTGCTTCTTCCTCCTCTAATTCTTGATTTCTTATTATGGGGTTAGTGGGTTTATATTTAATTACTATCTCCGACAACAATGGACGGTTTATTGTAATGTTATCATTGCTGCTCTGGGAGCTTCATTCATATCTTCACATTATCAATTACTTCCACCTGCTTTGGAATTCTCAATTGGATTGTTCACTCTACGTGTGATGGTAAGGAATTGTGTTTTCCTTAAGTTAATTATATAATATTTTTCTCAGTGGAGGTTGTGGATAATTATTGGGAATTTTGTCAATAAAGGTTGTGAATAATTGATGTTCATTTGGCGGTGATAGTTTGTTTATATACATTGATAGTTTGTTTATATACATTATACTTCATTTCTCATCTCCACTTTACCTGCACTTCATTTCTTTGTGGGTTTTCTCTTTCTCTCTTTACCTGCGTTTTTCTTTCATCTTCCTCAATCTGTGGAGTTTTAAATAAATACTGTGTTTGGTTCTTTTGTTTTAACTGTATGTTTAATGTATGTCAATATAAGATTTTTTTTTTTTTATATTTTAAATCTTGCACAATTCAATATACCTGGACTAATATAAACACCTATACTTACTGGTTGTTTTAGTTATATGTTTATCCTTTAAGGTCACCTGTGCTGTTGAAATGGGCTATTCTATTAATTTTTCTGATTTAGGCGTGTGCTTATGACCTAAGAACATGCTTCATTGTTCTAAGTGTATGGTTATGATCTATGAACATGGTTGCTCAATTCTGTTCTTTGAGTGTGTGTTAAAATAGTTATTTAGTTTAAATCGTATGCCTATCAATCCAAATATTTCTACTAACAGAACCTATAACATTAGTTCAAAGGGGCTATTTGATTTATTTTTATTTTATTTTAATTGGAGTTCCTAAATATAATTTTTTTATTGCAGGTTTATTTCCACTGTTTGTGTTCCAAGGTTTGTTTAAAATTCTTTTTTCCTTTATCTTACTTATGTGTTTACCTTGTTTGAGAAGTTGTTAATGGCTTTATGTTCATTTGCAGGAGCTGTCCTTTGTTTTTCTTTCAGCTAATTTCTTCTACTTCAGGTATTTTGCTCTCTTTTTTCTTCTTATGTAATGCTTGTGTGTTTATTAAAAAATTTATATCTTTTTTTTTTTTTCTTATTTCTGTGTGGTCCTACTTATTGTATACTGGTCATTGTTTGGTGGAAAGGTGGTTTATTAGATGGCTAATGTAGAGAATTCTAGAGGTAAGGGTAAGGGTAAGGGTAAAGCCGATATTCGTGGTAGTTTTCTGGGCAATGCTGAACATAATCCCTCGAATATTGGTAAACGTTTGCGTAATGAATTACTTGACGGATGTGGTTCTGGAGGGCCTCATATAGGACAGGCTTCTTCAAATAGTAGCAAACGTTTGCGGAGTGATTTAATTATTAGACCTGCTTCTAAAGAGAACCTGTTGTTCGAAAATTCTGCGTTACTACCTGCTGTTGCATCATTGCCTGCCTCGAAAAAATGCATTCCAGGAGCTCATGAAGTTGTAAGAACATGTGAGTTTTTTTTGTTTTTTTTAATTGTTTATTTATTTTTGGGTGTTCTATAAATTGACATTTTACTTGTTTTCTTCAATTGGTATATTAGGTGGTAAGGATGTTGTTAGGCTGGCCCGTAATGAGAGGGCACGGCTTCATTACGCTTCAATGAGTTTTGAAGAAAAAAAATTGCTCTCAAGCAAGCGTGCTGAACAGCGCGCTGCGCGACTTTACCTGGATCATCCACCCGATATGGCTGATACTTTTTCTTTTTGTTCTTCTTCTCCTAATGTTTCGACGTGTGTTGCAAGTTGTTCTTCGGGATCTATTTTACCATTGCCTGCCTCGATTGCAACTTCTTCTTCGGGATCTATTTTACCATCGGCTGGCTCGATGGTGTTACATGAATCTTTCCGCACGCAGAAATTGCAATCTCCTGGTATAGCATTACATATTTGTTGTACTTTTTTTTCCCTGCTCATTCAAAACTGTTGTTATTAATTATTAAATTTTTTTTAACTTAATATGTTTTAATGTATGTACAGGCTCTGCTAAGTGTAATCGTTTTTCCAATGTCACGGGACGATTACCTGCTGGTCGTTTCGATAGGTTGAAAAATATACCTGTTCTTCCTTGGACACTGCCTCCCCAGGCTTCTTGTACATTCTGTGGTGCGCATCGCTTCTATCGTGAGCCGCCTGGTTTCTGCTGTGGAAGTGGCCAAATTACTTTGGCCCCTGTGGTTTTGTGCCCTATTCTAATGTTTCTTTTTACTGATCCTGATTCTGAGATGGCGAAAGAATTTAGACGCAAAGGTCGATCTTATAATCATGGGTTCGCATTTACTTCTATTGGAATAAAGGTTGTTCCCGATTCGTGGTGGGCCAAGGATGGGATTTATTCTCTCAAAGTTCATGGGAAAGTTTCTCATTTTATGAATCCAATTGACGGGTCTGCAAATACTACTGATTTGTTGCAATTGTTCTTCTTGGACACCGCAGAAGGTTTGGAGGATGCTGTTTTGGGAGCCAAGGATTTAAGACGAGATGTAATGGACCTTCTTGTTCAGGCATTAACAAGGAATCCATATAGTAAGTTTTTCAAGCGATTGTCTTGTTGGGATGATCTACGAGATGCTAGGATTGTTATAAGAACTAGCACAACTTTGGATCAAACAAATCGCAATCTACCAACGGTGGACGAGGTTGCCGGTGTTTGGAAGGATGGAGACGCCAATTCTTCTTGTTCTGAGCGCGATATTCGTGTCTATACTGAGCCTGGTCGTAGTCATAAAGTTAATTATTATTATAGTTGTTACAATCCCCTACAATATCCTTTGTTGTTCCCATATGGTGAGGGTGGTTGGCATCCAGGTATTCCTAAAAATACGGATATGCGAGTCACTTCTTCTAGGAAACACAATATGTCTTCGTTGCCTTCTTTGCCTTTTGATGCGGCTACTGTTGGTTCTGCGGAGGAGTTACTTGCTGCAGAGGAGAAAGGTAATCAATATATTTTCTCTTCAGGTCCCTCTTTTTGTTTTGATGTTTCTCTTGCCTTATTTATTCCCCTAATGCTTCAAGTTACTGATCTTATATGTAGGCTTGCAACGTAATAAAATAAATCGTTCGAATGTTTCTTGTCGAGAACATTCATGTTATCAAGCGCAGATACGTGATGGGGACAACTCATACCTTTTGCATGCTGGCAGGTTAGGACAAGAATTCATTATCGACATGTATATTAAATTGGAGACATCTCGGTTGGATTATTATCGTTCAGAACAACTTCAAAAGGAAATTCGCACGGAATCCTTCCAGGGTATTATCGATAGTCTTTTAATTGATGATCAAGTACGTCCTAACAATGTCGGCCAAAGGGTTGTCTTACCTTCTTCTTTCATTGGCGGACCTCGTGACATGAAGAAAAGATATGTGAATGCAATGGCATTGGTTCAAAGATATGGAAAACCTGATGTGTTTTTAACCATGACATGTAATCCTGGTTGGAAAGAAATAGTGGATAATTTACTACCGTGTCAAAAAGCTGATGACAGACCAGACCTAATTGCTCGTGTATTCAAAGCCAAGTTGGATGAACTAAAGGATGAGATTGTGAAAAAGAAAATTTTCGGTGAGGTAGCAGCATATGTGTACACTGTCGAATATCAAAAACGTGGATTGCCTCATGCTCATTGGGTTATTATCCTGAAATCACGTGACAAGATTATATCTCCTGCTGTGTATGATGAGATTATATCTGCTGAGCTGCCAGATGGCTCACATCCTTTCCTACGCAGTTTTGTTGTCAAACATATGATGCATGGTCCTTGCGGTGAGTCCAATAAAAAGAATGTATGTATGCGTGAAGGTAAATGTAAGTATTATTATCCGAAGGAGTTTGCAGACAGTACCACGAACGGTCAAAATTCATACCCAACTTATCGTAGAAGAAATGATGGTCGGTCGGTTATTTATCGGAATGTGAGGCTGGATAATAGATCTGTTGTGCCTTATTGTTCTTATTTATTGGTGAAATTAGACTGCCATATCAATGTGGAAATTTGTGCGGACGTCAAATTAGTTAAATATTTGTACAAATATATTTACAAAGGTCATGATAAGGTAGCTTATCATGTAGTCTCAGATGGTCCTCTGGGTCAGCGTGACGAAATTCAAGAATATCAGGATGGTAGGTACGTTTCTGCGCATGAGGCTTTTTGGAGGATATTTGGATTCCCAATGAGCGAAATGTATCCTCCTGTTATTGTGTTACCGGTTCATCTACCGAATCATCAGCCTCTTCGCTTTGGCATGGATCAATCTCTTCAACAATCTATTAATAATCCTTTAGCTTCAAAGACCATGCTAACAGAATTTTTTGTAATGAACGATTCTGATTTAGACGCGAATAGACTGAATTTATTGTACAAGAACTTTCCGGAGCATTTTGTTTGGGAGACTGTGAAGCACAAATGGAAGTTGCGGAAAAAGCAAACTGTTGTGGGCCGCCTTTGTACTGTTAGTCCAATGGAAGGCGAAAGGTATTTTGAGAGATTACTTCTAAATAACGTGCGATGCCCTTCCTCTTTTGAAAATTTAATGACTGTTGGAGAAGTAAAATATTCGACTTTTAGAGAGGCAGCTGTTCGTAGAGGGTTATTGCAATCAGATGATTACGTGGATAGTTGTTTGGCTGAGGCAGTTCTGTATCAAATGCCATACTCTTTTCGAACTCTTTTTGCTATGCTGCTTGTTTATGGCATAATTGGTGATCCACAATCGTTGTGGGATAAATATTATCAGTCGTTATCAGAGGATTTTGGTAGGAGTGGATCTTTTACAGATGCGGAGATTTTGCGGAGGACTGTTGCTGCTATAGATACTGTTTTGACCTCAATGGAAAAATGTATTCGTGATTTCCCGATTACATTTCCTGTTGAACATTCAGCACACAAAGACAGATATAGTAAAGACTATGAAAACGAATTGTGTATGAAAGTTTCTACAGAAGATATGGTTTTAGTGAATAAACTAAACGCAGGCCAAAAAATTGTATATGATACTGTGGTTTCTAAAATCGATTCTAACGGAAATGGTGTTTTTTTTTTGGATGGGCCTGGTGGAACTGGGAAAACATTCTTATATCGAGCTTTGTTAGCATATGTACGCTCAAAAGGTTGTATAGCTTTACCGGTAGCAAGCTCAGGGGTTGCTGCTTCATTGCTCCCCGGTGGTCGTACTGCGCATTCACGTTTTAAGCTTCCGTTCGATCCAGAGGATAAATCTGTCGGGAAGATAAGTAAACAAAGTAGTCTTGCAAGGATGATAATTGAGGCGAGACTTATTATATGGGATGAGGCTTCAATGGCTAATCGGTTTTCGATTGAGTCGTTAGATAAGTTATTAGTTGATTTTTGTGAGCCTGGAAAGATTTTTGGAGGTAAGATTGTATTGTTTGGTGGTGATTTTAGACAAACTCTACCGATTGTTGTGCATGGGTCGAGGGATGCTATGATAGGAGCCAGCTTCGTAAGTTCATCACTGTGGCGAAAAATTACTAAATTTAAGTTGCACGAAAATATGAGAGCCAAAGAAGATCCAGCATTCACTTCATACATTCTAAGTGTTGGGAATGGTGAAGCTCCATATCTGTTTGACGAAAATATTCGTATACCATCTCATATGTTGATTCCTTTCACTGACACGTATAGTTCTCTTGATAGATTAATTGAGAGTGTTTATCCCTCTTTGGATGCCTTCGTAAAAGACCCGATTTCCTTTGTTGACAGAGCTATTTTAACTCCAAAAAACGATTGTGTAGCTGAATTGAATGATTTAATCATGGGACGGTTTCCTGGTGACGTCAAAGAGTACTTGAGTTTTAATCGAGCAAACGATTGTTCGCAGCAAGCTGAGTATGAGGATTTCTTGAATTGTGTAACTGCCAGTGGGTTACCTCCTCATTTGTTAAAATTAAAAAAGAACTGCCCTATTATGCTCTTGAGAAATTTGAATCCTATACAAGGATTATGCAATGGGACGCGTTTGATATGTAAAGAACTGGGTGATAATTTCATAGGCGCCGAGATTGCCACAGGAGATTTTAAAGGAACTTACGTATTTATTCCACGAATACCCATTGAATCGTCCGACAAGCTAAAATGTCCAATACCTTTTAAAAGGATGCAGTTCCCGATACGACCATGTTTTGCCATGACCATAAACAAAGCTCAAGGCCAAACTTTGGATTTTGTTGGTATATACCTGAAAGAACCCGTGTTTTCGCATGGACAGTTATATGTGGCTTTATCCCGGGCTAGATCGGGTGCTTCTGTAAAAATTCTTATTCATCCAAACTCGAAGACTGATGGACATATAGATTACACAAAAAACATGGTGTATGGAGAAGTTTTTTTATTGGCGGAAGGTGTGGTATTTGTAAATATCATATTATCGCTATACAAAATAGGGATTCTGTCAATGCTTTTATATATCCTGGGGTTTGTCAATATTTTTACATGTGCTTGCCTGGTTTATAGTCATGTTGCTGTTCTATTTAATGGTTTATTTATATAAATGCCTTTTTGTAACTCTCTTACAATAAAGTTTTCATTTTTTTTGCAGTAAAATGACTACTAGGATACTACATATAAAAGAAGTTAACAAGGATACTAAATTATGGGCTGTGAGGGTGATGGTTGAAGCTAAAACACAGCCGAGACTGCCAGCAAGAGGCTCTAAACGATATCAGCGTCTTCTGTTAGTAGATGAGACGGTAAATTTTTTTTTATGATTCCTAAAATATAGGTAATTTTATTATCAAATTACCTATTCATTTTGTTGACAAAAATTTTTCTCTGCCATGTAATGGGATAGGGCCAAAAAATTTCCGCCACTATATTTGATCCAGATATTGACAAGTTCAAGGATATGTTTTGCTTATACAAAACGTATACTGTTTCGAATGCCTATGTTTCGAAGATTGAGGAGAAATATAACAAATTTGGGTATCCTTATCAGTGGGTAATTAATTCAAAAACTGCGTGTAATCCGGAAGCTGAGTGTGGTATTTCACGAGCTCTTGTGAAAACAGAATATGCATCTCTTGGGAACCTGAAAACTCTTCTTGGGCAGAATATTTTAGTAGGTAAATGAATATGAATATGTTATTTTTTTTCTTTCTAATTATTAGTATTGTATTCATGTTTGAACTCATATTTCGAATATCTCCTCAAAAATATACAAATAGATGTGGTGGCTATTGTCATTAAAAAAGGAGAACTGCATCCCTTTATTCTACACAATAAAGACGCAAAACTTCGTGAGTTTGCTATTTTAGACCAAGAGTAAGTCAGCTTCATATTAATTGTTTTCCTTATTCCAATGACTATATAACTGCATCCCTTTATTCTACACAATAAATATTCAATCATAAATTTTTTTCCCTTGGTTGTGAAACTGAAAAAGGAAAAAAGTGATTGTTCTTACTCTATGGAATGCTGTTGCTGAGGCAGAAGGTGATTTGATTGATAAATCTTCGGATACACTACCTATCATAAGAGCAACAAAACTTTCTATTTCTCCACATCGCGGTATAGAATTTTGCATAAAATACTATGTTATTTTACTATCGTTTTTATTTATTCAATATAGAAGATTTAGATAAATCTATATACATTGATGCTGTAGATGGTTCTCTGGGTTCTACTACATCTACCATAATTGAGTTGGATCCACAAATTCCGGAGGTTCACAACCTAAAAACTTGGTATGAACAATATCAGTCTTGCCTTCAAAATATATTCCCATTATTTTATCTAATTATCCTATTGGCCTATTAGGCGATCAAATAACCTCAACTTTATTGTCGATGCCATTGGTGCAAAGGACTATTTTAAGCGAATTGAATCCTCTAGCGTATTTCCAACTGATCAGATTTCTGTTATTGCTGATGTTCTTTCTGAGGAAAAGGTACATTCTTTTTTATTTTTTTCCTTGCCTCCTGATCATACAGTTTCGTATGTTCTATTCATAAATTCCTGTTACCTGGAATGTGTGTAACTTTTCGAATCATATATTCTTTGTATAACTGAAACATTTTTTGTGGATATAATAGATCGATAGATTTACAGTTGAGGTTAATGCAATCGTCAAAAAGAAGGAACAAAATTACTATTATATGGCATGTCATAAATGCTTCTCCGCAGTGGAAGCTGCCTGCGATTATCATTATACATGTGTAATGTGCGGGGAGAAGACACAAGCGAAGCCCAGGTTCTTACCTAATATGATCTACGAAGTAACTTACCATTTACTTCTTCCATTTGTAGCATTTGAACTCTCTATACATTGATACCCAAATTTATAGGGAGAGGATTCAACTTAGCATATACGATACAACAGGATCACTTGATGTCACTGTCTTTGGTCCCCCGGTAACAAACATAATGCAAATGGACGCTGAGATGTGTATAAAGTTATCAAATGCGGTAAAAGTTTTTATTTTACATAAATATTATGTGCTTCATGATATAGAAATACAATAATTTCCTATAGTATTGTTTATAAGATAATTGATAATATAATTTCATAATTAAGAAAATATTTCTACTGCAGGGTAACAAAGTCACTGCTGAATGGATAAATAATAGGCTAACAGGAAAAACTTTCTTTATGAAAATTAGAAGAAAGGAAAACCAAGTTGGTAGCAGTATGCATCAACAATACACAGTTCTTAATTTAAGGCTTAAAGAGGCAGAAGACAATGCAATTCTTACAAATTCCTTGCCACCAGAAAAAATAACCGAAGGTGAAACTGAAGAATTTCCTAAGAATTCTGTTGGAAATGACCTTTTCCCAGGTTGGTATTATAGAGTTGTCTATATACATTGTTCTTATTAAACCTAACTTCTAAATGATTACAAACTAACACTACTTCCCCAGGAAAGGAGAATGAATCTACCAAAGACAACGACTCCAGTGTTTTGAACACGTCTGCCTGAAAACACAAGCCGAATTTTCGTTTTCCATCACTGCTATGTCCAGATGTGATGACTTGTAATATACAGTAGAAATAGTTTTTGCTGGTTCATTTTGATGCTCAAGATTGCTATATAATAGCAAAAATCGTACACTTGACCTATATTTTTGTTGTTTAATAGTATGTGTTGGAATGTGGATATAACATCCCAAAACAGTATGAATGTTTAAGAATATGTACATATGTATGTGTGATTATATAAGAAAATATTATTACAAAGCTAATCCTTATGCTTGTTGGGTGTCTAATTTTCCTCTGGCCTCATGCACCATTTCTTATTGATTTATTATTAAATGGGACATAAATCCTTGTTGCTTTTGATTATTGGAATGCTATCATATATGAGCTGTAATGGCCATTACATAAATAGTTTAATGCTTGCTGAATGGAATGGTTTTTCCTGGTTTATATTGATCATTATTGATTGGGTATTATAAAAATAGTTCAGTGCTTGCTGAAAGGAATGGTTTTTCCTGGTTTACTTTGATGCTCAAGATGTTTGATTTATCATTAAGTGCGTATTACATAAATAGTTGAATGCCTGCTGAAATTTTAGGAGCCTGGTGTTTGGTTATTTCTGATATTTGCTGGTAATTGTGAGCTTTCCTGGAGGTGTTATTACAAAATGGTTTGAATTGTACTAACTTGAAACCCAATTCTAAAGCCAGTATTGAGAGTTTCGGCTGATGGAATCTTTATTAGTGGTCATTCTCTAGCCATTGATGAAAGCAAGATTGTAAGCTGGTTAGACCTTGTGCAGAATATACTAAGATGTTGATATTGTTTTTCTCACCAATGATGTCATTATGTTGTTCCACAAATACCAAAAATCTCCATTCTTAATATCAGCTTGCAAGGTCGCAGATGATGCAGAATTCATGCTGGTATAAATGAGCATATTCATACACTGAATTTTATTCATTTTTCGGATGAAACATGAATTTGTTACTTCAGTTTAAAAAATCTGGAAATTGCTGATTCAGTGAATACACTGATAACTAAAGAGGAATCACTCTAAATTATCCGAATCTGACCTTCTGACGTTGTTTGTTGTAAATAAAGATTTTTATTACTTTATTTTCTGATAATAGTATGGTGTATATCTGTCCTTCATATCCACATAAGACATACACAAACACACTGCATGTTTTATGTACTACTTATCCAGATGTAGAGTTGGTCCGTTATCTGTATAATAGCTTGTACAAGAAAAATTTCCCCAACAATGGTAATAAAAAGATGTAGAACAATCATCATTTACAACTGAGCCGTGTACTACTTTCGAATAGACGTCCTTTCTTTGATATGGTACATCAAACAGAGCACCAACACCCCAAAATTGTTCAATTCAAGGATGTTGCATACCACAACATTTCGAAGGAACAACAGCTAATCAATGTCTATCATGTTGTTACATAGATTTCTTAAAAAAAGAACTAGAAGATCTAATCGATGAAATCATACGAAAACACACCAACGGTGAATTTTCCAAAAACCTTGCAACGGTTCTCCCAAAATACTGCATCTTCAAAAAAATTTGTGCAGCCTTCGCCATAATAAAGCAAAGAAAACCACAAAACAACCGATCAGATCAAAGGTACCCAATTAATCACAATACTCCTTAGGCAATTTTTTTTTTTAAACAAGTAACATTATTTGATTATACAGGACATACATAGCAGAATCAAGCAGACCATCAACTCTGCCTAGATACGCATCGGCAAACCTACGTAGGCTCAACATCTAAAACTGTGCATGTAACTACGTTCCATTCAGACGTGAAGCTAAAGAAAAATCATTAGCAACGATACTGGACGACACAACAAAATACATTGTATGCCAAAAAATACACGACAACAACAAGTTCAGTCTGCTCGAAGAGATGGTGGACGAGATAGAAAGTACAATATCTGCACGATAAGAACTTTTGTATATAATCTAAGCCTTCTACGTACCCAATTAACAAAAAAAATGTAATACCTAGAAACCTACACCATGCTTGTGCAACCTATGTTTGAGAATGATTATAAAATATTTTTAGATTAACCTATACTTTCTCAATATAGAGTTTCAATCACCGGCAGTGGGCAACAAACACCGCGCCTTGGGCGGTGCCACCTCACTAGTATATATATATATAGGGTCAATGAGGCAGAATTTAAATCGACTTAGATTCGTATTTAGTTCGATTTTATTAGAATATTTATTTGTCCAATTAAAAATTTTATGGATATGATTCGAGTATAAATATATATCAAAACTGTCTCTTGAGTGAATCATTTGAGGGATATCATATCTCCCCTCTCAATTTGTCTGAGCATTTCCATGAACTCGTTTTTTGCTTGTCGGATAGCTAAAAGTTAATTTTACACAATCAACATAATAATAACAAGAATCTAAATAATGCTATGTATAATTTGAATGGTTATTATATTTGATTACGTAAATTTGAATGGTCATGTAGAAGTATATATGACAACCGCACCACATCGGTAAATTGTGTTTAATTTAATTAGATTTCATTTTTGTGTAATTAATTTTGTGTTTAATTAAAACAGATTTTTTTAGAATTTATACTTTAAACTTATGTAGATTTCAATTAAAAGCCGTTTATTTTATATATAATGAAATTATTTTTTAACCTATTCATCAATTTATTATTTTAAAAAATCGATAAAATATATATTATTTATATTTAATGTATATGAAATAATAAAATACTTAACATCTTTTATAATTTAATATTTGAAAGAGAATAAATAATATAATAGTTATCTAAAATCTTAATACAGTTTGTTAGAGTGGCCAACTAAAATTGATATGTTAAACAATTTTCACTGTGTATATTTGAATTACATTGTAAGATATACTTAATCAGTTGGAGTTGCTTTTACACGTCATAAGATGTTGTTTATTTGATAACTCAACTTGATTTAAATTCGTTCGAATTTGGTCTATTAAACAATTAAATTAATCTTAAATATAATTTCACGTTCAATATTTTTTTAAATCAAATATAATCATTATATTTTTATTACTACTTAGACTCGTTTAGACCTGATTAAGGAAGATCGATTGTACTAGAAATTTGTGTTGTTACATGGCTAGTCCGTTTTCCATTTTTCTTTTTCTCATTTGTAACAGTCCGATTTTTCATAGATACTTTTCCTATCCAATTGGAAAAAAAGACAGAGACAAAACTGAACACCCAAATCCCATCAACCGTCCCTAAAACAAAAAGGTCCCATCAACCGTTAGACATTAATCGAAGATTTCTTACCTTAGACAGGTGGTTTAAGAAAATAATTTATCATTTTTGGTTACAATTTCACTTTTCTGGAAGTACGATTTGCCGATTTTTCGCTCATATGTATGTACAAATTCATAAGTGAAAATGTTGTACTTTTAGGTATTTTTTTTGACACTTTGCACTCTAAAAATATAATTTGTATGATATTTTCATCCTAACGTATTTTTCTTTAAAAAAAAAATCACATGAATGTCGGCGATGTAGTGATAAAATGGTCATTTCTATGCACAACAATCATAAACTTGTTATTCTAAATTTATTTTACTTTATTATAAAAGTAAAATTTAAATTAAAAAAAGGTATTATATTGTCTTCATTTTGTTTTCAAGTATCCTCTAAATTATTTACTTTATATCTAAAATACACGTTTACATATCTAACATATTAGTCCCTCCGTCCCATTGTTTTTGCTCTTATTTCCTTTTTGGGATGTCCCAAAATATAACTTCCTTTCTCTCTCAAAGAATAACAAAAGTTTATTTTTTTAACAAATTGTCTAAAACTCCGTGCAAAAACTTTGGGATGGAGGGAGTATTATATTGCATGTTATATACATTATTTAGAGTATCATATTAAGTCGGGGTTAAAAATGTCAGAAGTTATATTTTTTGGGTGCAAAGTGCCAATATTCTACATTTTAGAGTGCAAATCTAACTTTTAGGGTGCAAAGTGCCAACTAAATTGTATTTTTAGGATGCAAAGTGACAAAACTCTTAAGTTTGGGTGCAAAGTGCCAAAACCCTATAATTTTAGGGTGCAAAGTGCCAAAAGCCCAAGATTTAATGTTGATTTTGATTTATGATTTTTGGTGGATTTTTGGCATTTTGCACCCTCGAATTATAGGATATATCTTAGCACTTTGCATCATGACTTAATAGTTTTGACACTTGCATCTTGAAAATAATTTGCTTGACACTTTGCATCCTAATGTGTGTTTTTGTGAAAAAAAAATTATTAGAAGAAGGGTAGAATAGTCATTTTAGAATATCTTTTGGCACTTTGCATCCTAATGTGTGTTTTTGTGAAAAAAATTATTAGAAGAAGGGTAGAATAGTCATTTTAAAATATCTTTTGGCACTTTGCACCTTCGAAATATAGATTTTGGCAATTTTGCACCCTGAATATATAGATTTTGGCACTTTGCACCTTTAAAATATAGAACGCTCTAAAAATATAAAATTTTGACATTTTTCACCCCCATTTAATTTTCTTTCGCACTCTGCACCATAGAAATATAATTTGTACGACATTTCACACCCTCCTGTATTTTTTTTTTGAAAAAATATCGTTGATGGGGATATAAAATGGTCATTCATATGCACAAAAATCATAAACATCTTATTATTAATTAATTTATTTTTTAATAACTTATTTTTAATATTTTCTTTTGGTAAAATTTAGAATAAAAAAAAAGGACATTGTCTTTATTTTATTTTCGAAGATCCTCTAGATTATTTACTTTATATCTAAAACATGAAGTTTTTTGCACTTTGGACCCCCAAAACATGGGAAATAGGCACTTTGTACATTCAAATCATAAATTTAGCACTTTGTACCCCCAAAATATGAACAATTCAGCACTTTGCACACTCATTTATTTTTCTCAAAAACCTAGGGACAAAATAGGTAATTTATCTTTGAATCTTTGGTTCTTTGCACCCCTGAAATATTAAAAATGGGTATTTTACACCCCCAAAATACGAAAAATAGACATTTTGCATCCCCAAAATAGTATTAGTACTTAGCACCCTCTAATTAAGAACAATCACAATGACTCAATATCACATTCTTATGAAATAATGCTATTTGTCTGTCATATTGAAAATGATGTAATTGATGATCTCATTTTGTAGTGATCATCATCTCATATCGAAAATGTGATCAAATCCATCCTTATGAAATAATGCTATTTATCTGTCACGAACAATCATATGTGACTTCCTTAGCTAATTCATCTATTAATAATCCCTTTCGTATTCACTTATGAATTTTATTGCGTGTACTTTTTTATGAAAATGATTTCTGCTACTTTTTTATTTTAAAGGAAGCGGTTTTTTTTTATGTGTTTTGTGATTTATTGCGGCTGGCTTTGATTGGACTGTTTTATAATTAGGAAAATGCATTAATGGATGATTCATGTTTTAGAAAAAAAATGCTATTTTGCTTGTTTTCCGCTAATTCAGTTGTGAATTGTGACGAACCATAAGTGCACCTACGTTTTAGGAGTACTTGTTTTATGCAAACTCTTATATACACTAGGAAAATACGCCTACGTTATTCGTGTCTAATAATTTAATGGGTATTGTTTGTAAATTAGCGTAAAATTAATTTTATTGTCATAAAATAGAGCAAATTAATCCGCGTTTCACCAATTTAATTTATTTTCACCGATTTAATATTGTTCGTAAATTAGAGTAAAGTTAATTTTATTGTCATAAAATAGAGCAAATTAACCCGTGTTTCACCAATTTAATTCATCAGTTTAATTCATTTTTCACCGATTTAACATGTTCTTTAGCTGATTTTATTCAAATTTACCAGTTTAATGTTTTATCCATTTATTTATCGGTTATAACTTATTTTCATTGTTTTTATGATTTTATCCTTTTGTGTTTCCCGTTTTAAACATCTTTGATTTAACACTTTTTCACCGACTTTATTCATTTTTCATCAATATCACCTGCTTTTCATTGATGTTGTCGTTTCACCAGTTTTATCGTTTTTTCACAAATATCACCCGAATTTCACATGTATTTATTGATTTCAGGGGCTCTTTTTTACCCATTTCACCCCCAAAATTTCATTGATGTTGTCGTTTTGATGATTTCTTAGATATTTTTTTCGTCGATTTCATAATTTTCCACCAAATTCACGTGTTTTTCACGACAAGGATTCCATTGGTGAAAAATTGTGAAATCGACGAAAGTAAATTGTAACATTTTACTTTCGTCGATTTCACAATTTTCAATTCGATGTTATAAATGTCTTGATATTATTGAAAATTCTTTATATTTCTCTATTCAAGCCAAAGTAAAATTACATAATTAGCTAAGTCATAAGTAGTTTTTATTCTTTCATAGTAAGATGCGGTTTAATTTAACTATTTTTTTTTGTAACATAGTGATATTTCAGAGAGTTTAATTATAATATTTAGAGTGTTTATGACTTATGTTGTACTAAATCTTTATATTAACATTTTCTTACTTAAATAAAATATTGATGCTAAAATATAATAATGTTTATATATTTTATATGGTTCGTTTTTATCTATTATAAGAGAAGAAGATTAATATTTAAAAAATTGAGAGAATTTTTTAATTTTAGGAGTCTATATAAGAGATAAATATAATAAGACTTCATGTCTAATTATACCTCTTCAATTACTTTTACATATTTACCTTTAAATTAAATACCATTTTACAATTTCGATAAGGGTATTTTAATCCGCACAAAAAAGTTAAGAAATATTCATGCTTTTATAATAGTAGAGATAGAGATAGAGATAGAGATAGAGATGTGTATGTGTTTATCATCAACTCATATGAATATAATCCACCGGTGTAAGGTGAATGCAATCCTGATTCACTGACTAATATAACATTTTTTTTATCAAATTATAAAGATCAAACACAATCCTATAATAAAATTCAAAATCAATAATTAGATTTAGAGTTAATGGCAATTCACCCATTGTGATTTGTAAAATATTCAATTTACCTTCATGTAATTTGAAAATGAGCATTTTACCCCCGTATAATTTTATAAAAGTTTCAAGATGTCTCCCTGAATTTTTAAAATTTTAAAATAATTGAATTGACAAAACTATCTGTATATGAAGAAAAAACTGTTTTCTGCTATGGAAGAGCTACTGGACCAAGGGATGAAGATTCAGAGTCTACAAGAATGGGGGTGGTTTATTGGATGTAGGATCTGCCCCTTCTCATGAAGCAAAATTGTCTCCCCCTCGATTTCGAATGTGCCCGCATCAGTAGTCCGAATAACACCCCCAATATAAGTCTCAACAACATCGTTTACAGAAATTATATATCATCCTATATCGTACATACAACTATCGCAATATAGTCCTGCCTTGGTAACTCCCCCACCAGACATTTTATGGCGCCAAGTTATATTCTTCATCACTCTGAACGGAGATGATAGCCTTCAACAACCCCGTGCAAAAATTCACAAAATGTTAAAAATGTAAAAACCAAAAACATGTAAAAAAAAGAAAAAAAAATAGTAATTACACTGGAAGAATTTGCGAGTACAGTCTAATGGAGGATAAAGATCAATGGATTGAGACTTGAGAGAGTGAAGGATTGAAGCCGTGCATAGTTGATTTAGGAATTAGGGATTTGTTTATGTTTTTTTGTTTGGTTTATTATTTATTATTTTATTTTTCTTTTCCCAGCTTTATTTAGTTTAAGTAAAGGCGTGTTACGCTTTTGTTATTATATTATTCATTACACCGCCTTATGTACATATAAAAAGGCTTGGGTTCGACTGTTGTAAACTACAATTCATAATAATATTTTTTTACAAATTCAAACACTTTCTTCTTCAAGTTTTTTCTCCAAGAAGGTGACTACATATTTTCATATTCGATTACAGATTGAATTAATGGAGTTCTACAGAATATAATACAGTCAGGCGATCATATTTCTTAAAACAATTGAGGCAGATCTATCCGTCCTAATTGTCATCTCGAACATCCCAGCACCCTCTCCCCTCTCCCCGCAACACCCATCATTTGAACTCTGAATATCCCCTTCTCATGAAGCAATTTTTTTTTGCCAATGACAATGAATTTGCCCATATCTGAACTCCGAACATCCCCAAGATAACTCTCAACACTAAGGTTTACAGAAATTATATGTTTTCCTAGAAAGTACCTACAACTATCGCACTTTAGTGTTGCCGTGATAACTTCCCCCTCAAACCATTCATTGTGCCAACTTATATTCTTCATCAATGTGAAACGGAGATCCGTTCCCTTCCAGTACCAGCCCAAGTGCTAGGCAAGTTGGGCCGGCCTCCATTGTCGAGGACGCCCAAAATTTAAAGAAGTAGAATGTAAATTGTGAAATAAAGTAAGAATGTTGCAATAACATTTATCGAAACTTGAATATTTTACAAATGAGGTTTTGCCCTATTTATATAACCACCTTCTCGAAATGACGGTGAAGATCAATTTGATCTAATAACTAAATATCATCTATAGATTTTTATTTGATCTATCTAGAAATTACCACTATAATTGATAGTATAATAGTTTCAGTTTTATTTTATGTTAGAATTTTGGTAAAACATTTCATGATACTGTAATTTGAACCAAAACTTTTAATGATATTGTAATTTTGCAACAATATGAGTTATATAATGCCAATTTTTTTCATTGTTTATCTTATTCTGGTATTTAGGATCAACTTATTCTTAAAAGATATGTGACTTGATTCAATGAGTTTGGGTTAAGCTACAAATTTCAGAAATTAATTCACATGAAATTTACAAAAAAGACCCAAAATCACACTTTTTAATATTTTGGTATCAAATCAAACTAAATTATTTAGTTTTGCATTCGGTACAAATTTTGAAATTAGCGAACCCATCTTGATAACGAAAAAATGATACGGTTTGATTTTACTGAAGAGCCATTTTGTAACATAGTTGCGGAAACAAAAAATATTCTACCTTTATGTTCTATCTATTTATTGATTTTGATAGTTAACTTTATTAACGAACATTACTTATATAATTATATTCACAGTACTTATAATATTTGCTTTTTCTGAAAGATGAGTTTTATATTAAATGTTATAAAAACATATTACCATTGAACTTTTTTTAAAAAAAGTTTATTTGATATGTCATTTTATCTATTCTATAACAAATATGTTAGAGAAAGACCATGTAAATGCTTAATAATTACTTTTACAATTTTATAAGTAAGAAAATAAATGTTTGAAGTGATATTTTTCTTTTGTAGAATAGGACTCCAATTTTAAATTTCACCTAGGAACCCCTAATATGTCGGTCTGGCCCTACTCCCTTCACAGCCCCTGCAAAAATTCAAAAAACATTAAAAATGTAAAAACCAAAAAAATGTAAAAAATAGAAAAAAAAAAAAAAGAGCAATTATATTGGAAGAATCTGCGAGAAGAGTGAGGCAACCATATTTGTTAAAACAATTGACGTAGTCGTATCCATCCTCCTTGTCATATCGATCATCATTCCCCCCCCCCCCCCCCCCCCCCCCCCCCCACAAATTTCTTATATTTGGTACCATAATAAGTAATTTTCATTAATAATATGTAATTTTCATTAATAATATGGTGTTACTTTTAGTCACGTATTTTGATCCTATAATAAATGATTCTAATAATAATAATGTAGCGTCATTGCTAGCTACAAGATCGAGTCCCATACTAAATAATAAGGTAATTATGTAATATCATTCCTAGCCACAAGTTATAATTAGTGTGATTTATACTCGAAACCCCCGAAGTTTACTATAATAATAAAAAAAATATCCTTACAAGGACACCCTTATAAGGGATCTTTGTAAATATTTTTAGAAGTTTAGGGGTGTACTTGTACGGATTTTTGAAACCGTAAGGAGTATTTTGGCACATAATCTAAATTAGAGAGGGTCTCCTTGTTATTTCTGAAACATTGGGGGCTCTTTATAAAACCACTAAACCTAAGGGCATCTCCTATGTTGGAGTGGGAAGTTGATTTGGGATTTAAAGGGGTGAAAAAATCATTTTAAGGCAATCCATTGAGGTGGATCACACGTTGCCCAGTAGCTTGTCGGCCACCTGTTGATCCATTTTATTTATTTATTTTATTTAATAAAAACCCTTTTATTTTTATAAAAAATTCTTTAAAATACCTTATTAAATAAAATGTAACTCTTATTTAATCTTAGTTTTATTTAATTTGTGTACTATTTTTAAAAAGTTAATTTTAGTATAAAAATGTAACTCTTATTTAATAAACTCAAATTTAATTTATTTTATTTTAATTTAGAAAAAATCCTTAAATTTGTGTGTTATTTTGGAAAAGTTAATGTCAATATTAAATTATTTTTATTATTCTCAAATCATGTCAATCAAGTATTTAATTGTTGTATTATTGTGTACCAATTTTAAAATCTTTTTATAGAAACTCAAATTTAATTTAATTAATAAAAACGAAACATTAAAAGAACTTAATGAAGCTTACATATGATTTGTTAAATTATATCTTAATGTTATTTATTATTGTTTAATTATTATTATTATTGCTATTATTATTATTATTATTATTATTAAGGAGAGTGGGGAAAATGAGAATTAAAGTTAAATGGAATTGATAGATTGAATAATTTGAGATGACTTATAAAAAGAAAAGGGGAAAATGGGAAGCTGAACTTGAAATCTGAAGGAATGGGAAAGCTGAACTTGAGTGGGGGGAATTTGGACCTGGACTGTGGACATAACATAAGTAGGGAAGTTTGAAACGGAAACCATTTTCACTCAATAATACTAAAGAAACTTGATTAAGTTAATTAGACAACATAAAGATCCTAATTTGAGTAGTATTTCTCTGAAAATATTCAATGAGTAAGGTACCCCAGATAGCCATTCTTGGAGCTGGCATATTTGTCAGAACTGAATACATTCCAAGATTGGCTGAAATTTCTGATCGTTTCATTCTCAAATTCATTTGGAGCCGTACTGAGGTTAGTAGACATTTACCCTTTTCTACCTTTTTTTTTTGGATAAATTTGCCCTTTTCTTAAATTTTCTGGAAAACATCTTGTCATGACTTAGAATTACTGGGTTTTTTTTTTTCACTCAAATTCATATATTTTATTGAGAATTCCGTTTGGAATGGTTCTTATTCTGTGATGTAACAGTTGTTAAAGTAAGATATAATCATATATTTCAGATTTTAATTGGAATGGTTCTTATTCTTAAAATGCTATTTTGCCCTGGTTTCTAAAGTTTAACTTTGATGTTAGAATATTAAAGTTCGTTTTTTTCCTTAAAATAATGCGAAATTTGAACATGAATACTCGACTTAGTTATGTAAAGAAGTATGAAATTGGGATATGAGTTTTTTATAGGAGTCTGCTAGAGGAGCAGTTGAGATTGCTAGAAAGTTCTTTCCGGAGGTGGAATGCAAATGGGGTGATGCGGGACTCGAGGAGATCATTCAAGATGCTTCAATCATTGCTGTACTTGTGGTTCTTGCTGCCCAATTTCAGGCACCTCTCTCTTTCTCCGTGTTTCGATTTTTATTGTTTCTATGTGATGATATCTTGCTTTTTAATTTTTCATTAGCCCCTTGTTATGTCCTTTGATTAAATATTACAAGAACATTATGACCTTAATTGGAATAGTTTTTTGTTTCATTGATTCAATTTTATTATACACACATGAACTACTTGCAGGTGGATTTGTCGTTGAAACTGTTGAAGGGTGGAAAACATGTTCTTCAAGGTGATTGAAACTACACTTTTTTTTTGTTGGGGGGGGGGGGGGGGGGGGGTTTAATGGAAACAAAATAACAAACTTTGATAAGCTGATAGTTTTGGCATTTGTTCATGTGTATGCATTGCTTGGAAAATTATGGCCATGAAGAGAAACCAGCTGCATCATGTAAGCACTACACGTTATATTTATGTATAATTCTATATGTTCCATTCAAAAAGCAGACATCTGGAGCTATTTGGCTTCTACTCCTTCAATTTAGTATTTTCATATTCACAAAGGCCATTTTATGATGGTATGCTGGTCTCATTTCTGTAGCCTCTACTGAGATGGAAAATGCATTGTCATGCTATAATTCTTTGAGCATCACATTGCCTTCTCGACCAATTTGGGCAGTTGCTGAAAATTATCGTTTTGAAGCTGGTCTTTTGGAGGTACTGATTACATGATGTGCTTTGGGGCTTATTATATAACACTACTTATTTTCGTTGATTTTTTTTTTTTTAAATAACACATAGACTACTCTAAACTGACAGGGCACAAAACTCATGGGTGATATAGGGGATATGATAAATTTTCAAATAATTGCAGAAGTTCCAATGAATAACTCGAGTCCTTACTTCTCAAGTTCTTGGAGGCATGAATTTACTGTGAGTAGTACAATTCCATATTTGCAAATGATTTCCTGCTATTTTGCAGCAATTTTTTTGTCAATTTAGTAACCTAAAGTCTAGTGCTAATTATTTTTTACTTCTTTTTCCCTATTTTTGTAGGGGGGATACATTCTAGATATGGGTGTACATTTTATTGCATCATTGAGGATGGTGAGCTAGTTTCTTCTTCATTCTTTATAATTAAATGTTTTGGTGTCTCCTTTTTATATATTTGTATTTGGATTAATTGATTTAAGTTTCCGCTCTTTAACGAAAACAGCTTGCAAAATGTGAAGTAACTTCAGTCTCAGCCATGACTTCTCATGTAGACACCACTTTGCCTCCCCCTGATACTATGTCATCAGTAATGTAAGTTTTGAAAACATAGTCTCGATCTTCCATAAGTGATCCTGTGTTGATGAATTTCAGCTTAGAACTTTTTTCTGCTTTTCCTGCTCTCCTAAAGTAAACTGGAGAATGGATGCTCAGGAGTCTTCGTGACAGTTGTATCTGCTAAAACATTCAAGGTATGAATTAATACGAGCATTCATTTTCTCGTTTTGAAAGGTATATAAGCTAGACTGCATTTCTAATTTTCGTCCTTGTTAAGATTTTCTGGCGAGTTTTGGGCTTGAAGGGGACACTACAAATCGAACTAGAAGCTCGAGAAGGGCAGTTTGGATACTCGGTAAAATTTTGTCTGAATCTCCAAGTCACTTTCAACACATGTAAATCATAAGTTTTGCTAACTAATGAATGCATAATTACCAGGTTACCCTTTTTAAGGCTGACGGGCAAACCAAAAACAACTTCTTCCCGTTAAGTGGTGTGACTGAAGAGCTAAAGGCCTTCTTTAATGATGTTTCGAAGGCAAGCATCGAGGTTGTGCAACACTATAACTTTTGCAAACTTTGTTGATTAATTGTATTATATTGATGGTTATTTCAGTTATCAACTTTTGACTTTTGTTTGCAGAAAGATAGCAACTTTGAAGCCGAGCCTCGCCTTTCTATTGTTGAAGGTGCACGAGATTTGGCCGTGTTAGATGCAATACTTGAATCTGGGAAGAGTGAAGGAGCTCTTCTTCAAGTGAAAAAGTTTTAATTTTGAGTTATGGATGTATGTCTTTTTTTGTTGTATGTTACAAGAATAATAGCAATAATGCATGCATGAGCAATAGATGGGCAGGGATAGAACATCATGTCATGTGTTTAAAGAATAAGAATCCTAATTGAACATCATTAAGAAAATATGTAATATGGTTTCTTCTCCATTATCAAGGGATGAGTGGAGGATATCAAATCAGACTATTTGAGATTTAGCTTGAATGCAACCAATAAATTATAGTTTGAGTTTAATTTGTTATACATAACTACCTAATCTTGAAGAAATTAAATTATTTATGAACTATATTTAAGTAGGTCCAACAAGCTAAACATGACAACGTATGTGTAAATATATATGAATCTACTAGCCTCTAGAATTTATAAAGTTTGTTTGAGTTCAGAGCAGGACTCTAGACTCGGCTCGATTTCTTTACATCTATAAGATTTACTTGTCTTAATCTTCCTTATCTAATTTCGATTTTTTTTTTTTATGTTGTTGTAATTGTCGTGTTGTATGATATCCATGAAAATCTAGTTACTACTAATATGTTCTAAAAAAAAAAAAGGGTATGAATCATTAATGATTAATGACATCTACATTTTGGATTTCCCTGAGATTTTTCGCAGAATCAAAAGAATATATTTTTTAGAGAATTTAATTCATAAATTACATTTTCAAATAGTGAGAGAAAAAAAAAACAATTATTTCAGAAATTATAGTAGGATCAGTCTTATAATTCTTTTCCATTAACTCGTATCCCATATAGTATATTCAGAATACTCAAATTAGATTCAATTTTGATGTCTGTTAGAACAACTCCAACCATGGGAATCAAAGTTAAATATAGTGTCTTAATTGTCAAAATGATGTCAAAATCTGCTCCAGCAGAGGCACTATCACTGGACCTAAATTTAAGTCCAACACTCTTTGTCATAAAAAGTAATGCCCAGACAAGGGACATTACTTTTTGCCTAGAATTTAAAAATGACTATTTGTCCTTCCCAATTCTCCCCTATCACTTAAATTTTCAAATTTTGCAATGGTACCAAAAATTTCAACTATTAAAACGGCCACATATTTCAATTAAAATACACAAGTTTGATAATCACGAGCAAAAAAATCAGATAAAGTTAATTTTCGATAAAAAATCTTATCGATAAAAATCCTCATCATATATCTCAATGTTGAATCACAAATTGACACATTGTTATAAAATCTTATCGATAAAAGTCCTTATAAGATATCTAACGTTGAATCACAAATTTGACACGTTGATAAAAAAAATTGTGGATGAAAATCATCAGCAAATATCTAAATATTGAATCAGACACATACATGTAGATAAAATTATTATCAGTAATCTTATCTAAATAATTTAACGCAACACAATTATTAACATTTTTTAATTTAATTTAATTTTTTTACGTAATCTTTAGTTTAATTTGAATTTAATCTAATTTAGATTAAATTCTAAATGATGCTCCATTTTTATGCTTATTATTGGAGTAAAAAAACTTTTATGCAGAGTTCAAGACACCGTGGCAGACATTGAAGAGTTATTTGATGCTATATTTTTTTATGCTTTCTTATGGATATGCTCTTATTGTTAAATCAAACTAATAAAACCTACGATCTTTTCTATATTCTTTTTTAATAGAAAAACATATATAACCAAGTTTTTAGAGTTTTTTTCCTATATAGGCTATTACACAAAAGTATTTCCCAAAATAACCTAAACTGAAAAGTATTTCCCTGAATGTACCTCTTTGTTAAAATCGCTATTGCCAGTGTCGATTTTACCTAAAATCGATGTTGCCAATAGCGATTTATCAGCCGTCTCCGAAAATTAAAAAAAAAAATTTTTAGTTAAAATCGATACTAGCAACGTCGATTCTTACTAATTAAATTAATTACCAACTAATTAATCACTAATTGATCAAGGGTAAAATCGATACTGGTAGTATCGATTTTATGGAAAGAATCGCTATTACTAGTAGCGATTTTATGCCCTAATATATTCCCTCAACTTCATTTCAGTTTCATTTCACACGGCCGTTTTCAAAGCAGCGCAGCAGCAGCCAAAAAAAAAAAAAACGCAGCACGAGATTTCTTCTCTTTCAGCAAATATCACAAAGTCTCCATCAAATTCGTCAATTGCTCAATTCTTCCCCTTGAAGCCCTAACAATATTTTTCATATTCAAGGGGTATGTATTACTTTATTGTTTCCACTTTTTGTGCTCTTTATATTATAGTTATGAATTCAAACGATGAGGACTTACATGTCTATATAATGTGCTTATCTTGAATAAATGTTGTGTGATCAAGAAGTATTTGTATGTGATTTTTTGAAACATTTTACATTTGGTTCCATAGTATTTTTATGTTTTCAACACTTTTAGTCTCGTATAACTCTCTTGATTTTGTCCATGATTGAGCTAATTTGGTTGTGAATTTAGTTTAATTAATTAATTTATGCTATAGATAAATGGTGTTATTTTTAAATTAATGCCAACAATAACAAGTATACATGGTGTTTTCTTTAGAGTTCATTTTTTTATTTTAGTGTTCTTTTTATGTTATACTTATAAAGTTGACAATTCACTAAAATTGTTGAAAAGGTAATTTAAATTTTTTTTTTTAAAATTATCCCAGGTTTGTAATGGATAGCTTACCGGTTACGTTTTTGTGCTATTGGGGAGGAAATATATTAAACCCGTCTAATGGATGTGAGTATGATATTCCTCCAAAACGGCCCCTTAGGGCAAATAGCAGATGGAGTTATCAGAAGTTACTAACAGAATTGTACAAAGTTACCGGACTAAACAAACGGGACTTTAGGTTGGGAGTGATATGCAGATATCCTATTTCATTTGATCGTGTCACTGCTAATTATATTGCACTTCCCGTTAATGATAATAGTGGTGTTGAAGCTATGTTTGATGTATTTACTCATTTTTCGGGGATAGGAAGTTTACAGTTATACTTGGAGATAATTCCGATAGATAGTCAAGAGTTTGCTAATGACACAGAAGTTGGAGGTCCTTGCGTTGGTGATACAGAAGTTGGAGGTCATTACGTCGGTGACACAGATATTGGAGGTCATTACGTTGGTGACACAATTGACTCACATTTGGACCAAGGTAATCTAAATTACTCAACTTCTTACCATGATTTGGGTAATGCGGTTCCATTAACTTTTCAGTCAGATGCTGGTACAACTACGCACATAGCACACACAAATGTTAGTCCTCCTAGGCCTCAAAATGTAAACATATTAAACCAAGATTTGGAGACTGATTCCGAAGATGATGAAGAATGGTTTGATCACAGACTAACGAATGAGGACAATGGAAGTAGCAGTGATAGCAGTGACGATGAGGAAACTGATATTGGGGATAACATTATGGATGTCAATGGTTGCCAGTTTTATAGGGAAATTGGTGAAGGATCATATGTCACAGATATTCGTGCAAGTCAAGTTCAATTGTCTGAGAGTGACGAGTTAGGTATAGGCTTGCTTTTTAAGTCGAAAAATGATATGCAGTGTGCTGTGAAGAAATATCATATAACAAAGAATTGGCGATACAAGGTACAGAAGAGCACTGATAAAACATGGGTAATATGTTGTTATAAAAAAGAGTATCCGTGCAACTTCTATCTCCGTGGTAGTTTATTGATGAGGAAGAATGCATTGTGGGAAGTGACACGTTATGTGGGGCCACATACTTGTTTATCTGCAGGAATAGGCCAAGATCATTTTCATCTGGACTCTAAGTTAATTGCTTGGGATATCCTAAATCTTGTTAAGGTAGATCCAGATTTGAAAATCCGTGTCATTATTGAATATGTGAAGAATAGCTTTACTAAAGAAATATCATATAAAAAAGCATGGAGTGGAAAACAAAAAGCTGTTGCACATATCTATGGAGACTGGGATGAATCTTATCAAAGGTTGCCAAAAGTACTTGCAGCTATCAAACAATACAACCCTGAGACAATTGTTGAGTACTATAAACCTCCACCACCCGGTCAAATGGGTAAATTTCGTCGTGTTTTTTGGGCATTTGGGCCTTGTATTGAAGCGTTCACGCACTGTCGTCCAGTTGTTAGCATTGATGGTACTTTTCTTCACGGAAAATACAAGGGAGTTTTACTAATTGCGATGGGATGTGATGCAAATGATAGTATATTGCCACTTGCCTTTGCTATTGTAAAAAGCGAGTCTTATAAAACTTGGGATTGGTTCTTGAACCTTGTGCAAGAACATGTTGTGAAGGGGCGTCATATATGTTTGATTTCTGATCGCCAAAACGGTATATTGGCATCAATCAAAGCAAGGAAATGGAAAAATATAAAACATCGGTTTTGTTTGAGGCATGTTCGTTCTAATTTCTTCAAAATCTATAAGGCTGATAATTTAAAAAGGCTAGTGTGGAAGGCGGGTTGCTCACACCAGGATCGCAAGTTTCAAAATGTTATGGATCAAATTGAGCTATTAAATCCTGATGCTCGAAAGTGGTTGGATAAACTCCCGAAAAACAAATGGACGATTGCACATGATGGTGGTTATAGATATGGCCTAATGACAACGAACATTTCAGAAGTTTTCAATGGCGTGATGAAAGGTGCTCGTGGTATGCCTATTACAGCAATTATTGAGACTTCATTTTATCGTTGTGTTTATTACTTTCAATCTAGACTTGGTATTGCTGAACTTGCTCGTGAAAATATTGGCCTACCAAACACCGAACCCCAAAATCGATTTAGCCCCAAGGTTTACCAAATGCTCCTCCACAACACCTCGAAGGTTGGGGGTATGCATGTAACAATCTTCAACAATAGGCCGGGCGGTGGAGTTTATTCTGTTATCACAGGTCGTCGCATGACGAAGGGAGGTAATGTTCAAACTGTGCGCATTGGCGAAAGGACATGCACCTGTGGTAAGTGGGTTGCCTATCATGTTCCTTGTTCCCACGTTCTTGCTTGTTGTAGTAACCAAAATGTTGATCCTTTATCTTTTGTATCATCATTTTATACCGTTGATAATTATTCGAGGACATGGAGTGGTAGATTTGAACCATTGGATAATGAGTATTATTGGAACGAGTATTATGGTCCGGTGTTCAAACCAAACTACAAGCTTGAACGGGAAAAAGGTCGACCAAAATCAAGACGCATTCGCAATGAAATGGATTTTCAAACCGACAAACGGGTGATTCATTGTTCTACTTGTGGGAAGGAAGGACATACGCGTCGCAAATGCACGAATAATAGAACATAGTTTCATAGATGTTATTGTAATTGAGATAATATTGTTGAGACATTTTTATGTATTGAACTTGTTATGCATGTAACAATGTTATGAAAAAAATTGAGATTATGTGAGTTGTTATTGATTGTTTGAGTTATACAAATCGAGGTTCGTTCATAAAAAATAAGATAGAGGTAATTCACAATTAAAAAAAAAAAATTTTAAGTATAAAATCGACATTAGCAGTGTCGGTTTTAAAGCAGAAACTTTCTGCCAAAATACTCGCCATTAGAATCGACATTGGTAATGTCGATTTTATATAGAATCGACATTGCTAATGTCGATTTTACGTAGAATCGACATTGGTAATGTCGGTTTTAAAGCAGAAAGTTTCTGCCAAATTACTCGCCATTAGAATCGACATTGCTAATGTCGATTTTACGTAGAATCGACATTGGTAATGTCGGTTTTAAAGCAGAAAGTTTCTGCCAAATTACTCGCCATTAGAATCGACATTGCTAATGTCGATTTTACGTAGAATCGACATTGCTAATGTCGATTTTACGTAGAATCGACATTGGTAATGTCGGTTTTAAAGCAGAAAGTTTCTGCCAAATTACTCGCCATTAGAATCGACATTGCTAATGTCGATTTTACGTAGAATCGACATTGGTAATGTCGGTTTTAAAGCAGAAAGTTTCTGCCAAATTACTCGCCATTAGAATCGACATTGCTAATGTCGATTTTACGTAGAATCGACATTGCTAATGTCGATTTTACGTAGAATCGACATTGGTAATGTCGGTTTTAAAGCAGAAAGTTTCTGCCAAATTACTCGCCATTAGAAAGTTTCTGCCAAATTACTCGCCATTAAAACTTTGTTAACATATTATCATAAACAATCAAGAACAACTCAACAACATAATCTAAATTACGTTAACATTGTTACATGCATAACACACACAAATTCAAACTAAGTCAAGTTAAATAACAATATATTTCAAATTGATAATACGATGAAACTTATATAGTCATAATTACAACTTAAACTAAAGTCATTTGGATGATGGTGTATATCGATTTGGCTTTCTCCTCTCCCGTTGAGTCAACCTCCATTCACGATTGGAGGGCTCAGCCTGAGTAACGCACTCACCTTGGGTATTTTGTCTTAACCATGATGGTCCAGCGAACCCAGTGTTATGAGGTGGTGGAACGAACCCAGTGTTATGAGTTGGAGGAGGTACAGATGATGAACCTGGAGCATCTGAAGTAGCTGGCTCTCTCCTCACCCGTTGAGGCAACCTCCTTCCACGATTGGAGGGCTCAGCCTGAGAACCAACCGGAGTAACGCACTCAACTTGGGTATTTTGTCCTTCTAACCATGTTGTTGCAGCGAACCCAGTGTTATGAGGTGGAGGAGGTACATATGATGAACTTGGAGCATCTGAAGTAGCTGGGCCCCGTGGAACCGCCCGTCGTTTACGTCTAGAATTCGACGTCCTTAACTCTGCAGGAGGGGCATTATACCCATATGTTGGTGGTACTTGACCTGCTAGTCGCTCTTGCTCTCCAACTAAGGCTAACGCACTTACGACGTGCTCTTGAGCTTCCGTCACCTTTTGCACATCATTGTCGATATGAAATTCCCCAAGTAAGTGGTTGATACGTTGTAGTTCTTGAATCTATATGAAGACAAAAACATATACGTTAAATTTATATAAAAACTATTACTCATATATAAACAATATTACATACCAAACCCATGTATCCACCACTGGTACCCCTGTAACCTGTGACATCACTTTGGAGCCTTTGGCGTGGGTCTGATATCAACACCCTCGTGATAGTCCTGTACCAAATCTTGTAAGCATCACTACAACCTACATATTCCCCCCCTTCATTTGACATGACAACGAGCTCGTCACGTGTCTCCCACAAATCCACATAATCCTCGTGAAAAATAGTCCAATCAACATCGTTACGCCCCCGGAGGTCAATATTGTGTATGTCCACCACGGTGTCACATGGGACTGGGATATCCTGCCACAAGCCAAACTGTCTAAGCACCCGATCTGGAAAGTGCCACTCTACTCTGTCATAACATATCAGAGGTACCCTGGACCTCCATATATTCTCTCCTTGTCGACAATAGTGAGGCAACTCCTCAAGCTGGTATGGCTGCCACTCAAATTGGTTATCAGTGAGCAGGTCAAGTTGGTCTCGATACACACGTAAGACATGAGTAGAAACCTCAAATAGCTCTTTCGCAGCACGCCACCTGATTATGGTTCAAAAACATCGAATTAATCAAACTAATTTTCAACTGTAGTTGAATCATAAGTAAATAACAAGTATGCGTACTTACTTGTACCCAGAAGGACCAGGGGGGTCTATTTGAGGCACAGACTGAAGGCCATATTCAATATTCGGACGCATGCACTGAATTCTCTCCCATACCCAAACCTATTTTATAGTTATCAAAATAAGTATATATACAAAATATATTGTAATTAATATATTAATTAACTGTAATTGGTGTACCTGTAATAACGTCAAACACCCACCAATCTGAATATTATTTGGGTTAGTGGCCCGACATAGTTCACGATACAAGTATGCTAGAGCCGCACTACCCCAACTGTAGTTGCCAATCATGTCCAAATCATGTAGAAAGACTAAATATTTCAAATCTACCTTATTCCCTGTTAAATTAGGCATGACAACACCGCCAATCATTGCTAAAATAAGCGCTCTCGCATAATATTGCACCGATATATCAGTAGCATAATCAGGTAGTGGATGAACATGTTCCATCAACCATTTCAAATTCATCATTCTACCAGTAAATTGATTAGAGGGGGGCACAACACCGAATAAGTTGCCGCACATTTCTTGCCATTCTTCCGTGGAATAGGTTGAATCAATTCCACTAATAATATCCCCTTCAATTGGTAGACCAAGTAATACTTCTACATCTTGTAAGGTAATGGTGGCTTCGCCGATAGGTAGATGGAATGTATGAGTTTCCACACGCCACCGCTCGACCAATGCATTAATCAATGCCCAATCGTACTTGATTGCCCCAATACGATAAATACCGTAAAATCCAGCTTTAATCAAATAAGGCACCACTCTTTGGTCAATCGACGACCAAGGAATGGATCCATCCCCACGACGACACTTTAGGACCGCAAGATCTTCCCCTTGCCAAATCTTGGTAGACCGGTGCTGAGCCTGCTGAGTAAGAACCGACGAATCAATAGGCCCAGGATGTACAATATCTGTGAACTGATCGGCGTCCATCTCTGCTAAAAATATATTTACAGTATGTGTGAATCAATAGGCCCAATAAGCATGAGTAAAATATATTTTTATATATGTAAAAGTGACAACAACAAACAAGTATAGCCATAAATCACAAGGTTTGATAAAGAAAATAAGTATCAACATTCGAATCGAAGTGAATAATTGCATACACAATTTACCTAACCAGTTCATCATCATATACTTCAGTTGTGTTTCACAAGAAAGAACAAAGATGTAAGGTTGTTCTCTCTAATAATGAACTTATATATGCCTCTTCTTAGCCAATGACAGAATGAAAGATGCTTTAGAAAATTGATATAGATACATTCAGTTGTATATTTATGTAGATGATATAAAAAATTGATATAGATACATCATTAACTTCAACCAAATCTCTATTCTATTGCTGTTTCTATCTAAAACAATCTGATTGTTGGACATGCAGTTTTAGACATTAATATTTCTAGGTGATTTTAAGTATCTCAGTAACAAATTCATGACTTGAATTTTTGGATGCTTTTTGTTGATCAACTAGAAAGTACAATCTGGAATTCCAACTAATTTTTTTTTTTGAATTCATGTCTCTATGGACTATAGAATGTGAAACCTTATTAGTTGATGAGTTTACCGTTATAAGTAGAAAAAGTAATTTCATCACTGTAAATAGTAATATCAATTTCACTTTACTACTGTATTTAATAACTAACATGATCAGCTAGCTTCTCAAGATTCATTTTTTTTTTTTTTTTATAATTATCATTCAGTAAGTGAAAATGAAAAACCATATTTGATCAAGGCATACCATAACAATTACAATGGAAAATCACACTTGACCAAATGTACTAGGAGAATATCATGGACAAAGATTTGGTAAATTAAACAAATAAATAACCGAAGCTAGTAGATAGTATCAAATGAGTATAAATGAGTATAAATGTTATTTGTTAATCAGTTGATTATCAAATGAGTATAAATGTTATTCGTCCATTGAAAAATAACTAATTGTTATCAATCTAAAGATGAAAATGGTTGTTTCCTTATATAATTGAATCCAACTTCAAAAATTTAAGAATACTCTACAAACTTACTACATTCATGATCTAAAGCTATGGTATCAAAAGAGCCAACATATATAACTGTGATAATTGTTAAACAACTCTGCTTAGGTTGAAACACAAACAAAGCTACTCTATTTCAAACCATCAAACCAAGCTAAAAAACAATTATCGTTTCGTAGATAAAATGCAGCAACTAGTTTTACAATTTCTAGTAGACCCATGCACGAACAGGAATTAATAATATGTGGAAAATAAATGAAATGATAAATTATAAGCTTACAGTAATTAAAACACTTGTATGGGTTTAGGCACTTTTTGCTATACTAAAGTTAACATGCATGTAGTATTTCAAAATAAGCAACAATGTTAAAATTGTTTCACACACAACGAAATTAAAGGATAAAGCTGTGATACCACATTGCAAACCTAGAAGCTGTAATTAATACTTGAGATCCTCCAAAAGGTAAAGTTATCACCTAACATCAACAACTTATGGTAGCTAGGTAATACATTGCCACAAAGTCATAGTATATATGAAAATCTAGCTAATAGGTCAAATCGCGAAAACAACTACTGGTTGGCTTATGTTTCAAACTTAAGACTCCTAATTCCAATTTAACCATTTCAAATATAAGGACTCCCATAAATTGAGTTACCTAATGGCGACGGAGACGGAGACAGAGACGGAGACGGAGACAGCGGAGGGGAGGGCAGAGGCGCGGCGGAGGGCAGAGGCGCGGCGGAGGGCAGAGGCGCGGCGGAGGGCAGAGGAGCGGCTGCGGGTATAATATTTGGATGAATGAGAATGGGGAATTGTAATTTAATTAGGGCAGAAAATAGGTATTAGTAATAGCGATATTTCCTTAAAATCGATACTACCAGTATCGATTTTACCCTGATTGATTAGTGATTAATTAGTTGGTAATTAATTTAATTAGTAAGAATCGACGTTGCTAGTATCGATTTTAACTAAAAAATTTTTTTTTTAATTTTCGGAGACGGCTGATAAATCGCTATTGGCAACATCGATTTTAGGTAAAATCGACACTGGCAATAGCGATTTTAACAAAGAGGTACATTCAGGGAAATACTTTTCAGTTTAGGTTATTTTGGGAAATACTTTTGTGTAATAGCCTATATAGGAAAAAAACTCCAAGTTTTTATTCTCTATCATAAAATTGATCGTCAAAAAGAAAAAATAACATAGACTCAAAAAAAGTTATTCATTCAAAATAAGATCAAGATTCTCGTGGAGGGATTAAACCACGAATTGATGGCGAAGCAGGTACCGGCGATAGCGATTCTTGGGGCGGGCATCTTTGTCCGAAATACTTACATTCCCAGATTAGCAGAAATCTCCAACCTCTTCATTCTAAAAGCTATTTGGAGCCGCACTGAGGTCTTTTGTGTGCATTTTCTTGACATCATGTTTCTAAATTCTAATTACATACTAAAAAAATTGATACCGTAATTGTCATACTGGGAAGTTGCGGAAATTAAGTGGACTTTTCTTTCGATTTTTCGTCTATGCTTATTTATGGGATATATATATGTATATCTAGTTGGCCAGATCTCATTCTCCTGGAAAACGATAATGCAAAACCTGGACAAATTAATCTAATTTAAGTTCTTTTCCGTTGGTTATTTCTTTTAATAAATTTCCATTTGGTCAATTTATAACATACAGGTTACATCTTGTTGTTTTGTTGTGAGCACGAGGAGCCAATATAATTTAACTGGGAAGTCTTTTGTTGTTTGTAGGAATCAGCTAGAGGTGCTGTTGAGATTGCTAAAAAGCATTTCCCAGATGTCGAATGTAAGTGGGGGGACGCCGGACTCGATGACATCATTCAAGATGCTTCCATTATTGGTGTTGCCATAGTCCTTGCTGGACAGACACAGGCACTCATCTCTCTCTTTATCTCTGCCTCCATGTGTGTGCACCTTGTATACGTGTACATAATTAAGATAGTCATTATTTTTATCCGCGGTGTTTGATTTAGCTCAACTGCTGAAAAAACTTCTAGACTGAACATTCTTTATGAACTCAGTTTGACAAATATGAATGAGTTTTTTTTTAGTTTGATGCTCCTTTCAGATTCTTAAAATATATGGTTCTGAAGATCTAGACATCCACAAACTAAATATGCATATTTCTGACCAGTAACACTTTTTCTTTTTTGTGCTTGCGTTTTTGAAATCCTTAAGATCTTAAAAGTGAACATTTTACCATTTACACTGCAAACTATAAAATGCGAACATGGTGGCGGAACGAAGAAATCCATGAGGACCATGACCATATTCCATTTTCACTTTTTTTGTCCGGGTACAATCAAGCTATAATGCTGAATGTTACAGGTGTTTACTTCATTTCTAAGCTTTTATGTGTATTTCACAAGAAATCTATCCCAATGCAGGTGGATATGTCACTTAGGTTGCTGAAGGGAGGAAAGCATGTCCTACAAGGTCGTTGGCTTTTAATAATGATAACACTCCATTTTTTTTTTTCTCAGTTGATCAGAAAGTTGAAAAACATCATAGATATTTAATTTGTTATTATAAAACGTCTTATCTCATTTTCAGCTGTGAAATAATGTTATCTGTTTCTTCATGAATTAAACTGACAGTATGACTGCTTATGCATGTTTTGCTCGGTACTTCGCAAATTCTTATTCTAAAGAGAAACCGGCTGCCGCTTGTAAGTAAGATGCTCTTTCCTTTATGTCATTTGAAGGTTTTGTAGCTAAAAATTTGTTTTTGGAGAAGTAATATATGCATATGTTTTATAGATTCCGTGTGAATGAGTGTGTACTAACAATATATTTTTTTTATAAATATATTTTTGGAAAAGTGATGTCTGGTTTGCCTATGCAGCTGTTAGTGAACTTGAAACTGCAATATCGTGCTACAATTCTATCAATAACGCCCCAATTTGGGCACTTGCAGAAAACTATCGTTTTGAACCTGCCTTCATTGAGGTATACTGCTAATGATTTTGTGCTTGGTTGATGTTATTAATTGTTTTGGTCACTTGTTAGATAAACAATTGTGGATTATACAGGGCAGAAAGATGATGGCTGAAATTGGAGATATCATTAATGTCCATGTCATCATCGAAGGATCGATGAATAACTCAAATCCATACTATTCAAGTTCTTGGAGGCGCGACTTTCCTGTGAGTTTTTTAAATTTCATATATTCGTAAATTGATCTAGTTTTATGCCATAGTGACTCAAACTGTTGATAAGAATTGTCTATATATTAGTCAACATTGTTGTCACATTTCAGAAGCTATGTTTTTCTATTTTCATTTTCTTTTCTCAAATACATTTATCTTTGTGCTGATTTTGTAAAACTGTAATGCAATTTTATTTCTAGAATTTGTATAATGTGCCAGAAAATATGCCACTTTTACAAATCCTAACTGTTTTGTAATCAATTGGCTGAATATATGATTTCCCATGGTCTTGCACTGAGATTCTTTTTGTTTTTTGGCAGGGTGGTTTCATCCTAGATATGGGTGTACATTACATTTCCGGATTAAGAATGGTGGGTTAACCTAATTTATTTTGCATCTGAGTATTTCTTTTCTTGTGCAATTATTTTATCCCATTACAACATCAAGTCAATTTTTCTTTTTCCCATTACAAGCTTGTTGGAGACATAACTTCAGTGTCGGCCCTTACCTCTCACGTGGATACAACTTTGCCGCCTCCTGATCACATCTCCTCAACAATGTAAGATTCATCATCAATTTATATTTTAAACAATCTGACAATTTATATCTATTTTCCTGTGCTTCTTCTAATTTTATTGTTCCGTTAGTCAAATGGAAAATGGAAGTTCTGGAGTTTTTGTGATGGTAGTATCATCTAGATCTCCAAAGGTATGAAGTGTATTGTCACCATCTTAATATAATTTGAGGCTGTAACGCCTAAAATTAATTTGAATTGCTCGGCTCATAGGTGTTGTGGCGAGTTGTGGGCTTGAATGGAACATTACAAGTCGAGCGAGGAAGCAAAGATGGAAAACAAGGATACACTGTAATGGTTATTGTTTTTGTAACTTTAACAAACTATTATCAACTTACTAGATTATTGATATAGATTTTGTGTTGTAATAAAATAGATTATTCTTTTTACGGCTGACGGGCAAAACAAGAGCTGGTTTTACCCATTCAGTGGTGTGACTGAGGAGCTTAAAACTTTTTTCTCCGACATTTCACAGGCGAACCTTAAGGTAGTACAACTATCTCATTTATTTGCTTGTCCAATCTTACTGGCAACCTTAAATTTTCTTTATTTGTATTTGCAGAAGGATCAGGGGTACGAAGTTGAGCCTCGAATGTCTTTTCTAGAAGGTGCTAGAGACGTTGCTGTTCTGGACGCTATGCTTGTGTCTGGGAAGAGTCGAGGTGCACCCGTCCAAGTGAAAAAGTTTTAGCCTTACCTTAAAAGGTTCGACCGTCCTTGTCGTGTATTGATACGATCCCCCTGTTCTATGATTACAACCTAATGGTGTTATTTATTTCAAGAGTATTGTGACTGCTATTAAAATAAGTTTGTTGAGGTAAATGAATTACTTGTGACTTTGTATGCACAGTTTCTCATAATATTAGTTGGAAGTTATATATTTTGGTAAAGAATATGGGCAGTAGGTTGGAGGAAAATAACTTAGTTTCTTAACAAACCATACCTAATATAATAAAACTACTTTATTCTGAACTGTTATTGGAAGGAAGACATAGTCACATAGGATGTAATAAGATTTCATTGGTAGATGATGTATGATTAATTTTGATGAGAAATTAATGCAACACGCCACGCCATTGATTGAGTGAGCTACTTATTTTATTTTATTTTATTTTTTTATTTTTGGACCCATGATAGATAGATAGATAGATAGATACATAGCTTCCATTTTACAAAAAATATAAATGGTTACGATTTTTGCAAGACAATGGAATTTTAACTAGCTGAGTTTATATATTTCCTTGTAAAGTTCATCTATGGGAACCATTCTACCCGTTCTCTAAATCCCATACCTGTAATTATTATAGAAAATATTGAATTGACCATGTAAAATATAATTGGTAATTGGTATTTGTTTCGGAAAATTCAATTCAAATATAACTTGTTCGTTTGGAAATTGACTAATTATACAACATGTATGTTAATTTGCATGTCATAATTAATTAAGTCGGAGTAGGTAAGGTCTCAAATAATCTGAAGAAGAAAAATCTTGAAAACTGCTCACTTATATCAAGTTAGGAAATTAATTGAAATAGCGTGGTATATATAATAATACATATACACCCAATTATCCATGATAACTAATTTGCTGCATTAGTTAATATAAATTTGAATAATAATAGGCTGTTTAAAAAATTCAACATTCTCTTTAGAAGTTAAATCATAAAATGAGATCTTGAACTGAGTTGTCTTTACTTAAATTACATGACATGACATGCAACAATACCCAAATGATTGGAAAATAAAAGAAAGAGAAAATCTCATAATCAGACATAAAAAAAAATAAAAAAGAGAAAAAATTAATTTAAAAAAAAAGAAGGAGAGAAACAGTCAATGAAAGCCTACTGCATATAAATGTTAGGTTCATTTGTTACAACAAACCAAATCTTTGTACTGCATAAAGTAGAATCATTAGGTTTTATTCTGTGTTCATCACTTAAATATTGCAAAGATTCATTCACATCTGCAATTTCAAACTTTTAAACTCAATTTCATATATATCTTCACTGTTTTTCCTCCTCCATTTTGAGGTAAGTCATCATATATAATTCCACACTCAAATTGACAAAGAAGTTTTTTGTGAAAAACAAGAAAATGCAGAAGTCTCCAGTATCCGAAGAATTTGCTCTGAAGCAGACAGCTCCTAAAATTGCTGGCTCAGGGGTGTATACAGGCGGTGATAAGCTCGTTTGCGCCTATGACCTCGTAGAACAAATGGAATATTTATACGTCCGTGTTGTCAAAGCAAAAGAACTACCAGCAAAGGATGTCACCGGTTCTTGTGATCCGTACATCGAAGTTAAACTAGGTAACTACAAAGGAATCACAAAACATTTCGAGAAGAGGTCCAATCCCGAATGGAATCTCGTCTTTGCTTTTGCACAAGACCAACTCCAAGCTTCATTTGTTGAAGTGGCAGTAAAAGATAAAGACTTCGTGTTAGATGATTTCATTGGAAGAGTTACCTTTGATCTACTCGATATACCAAGACGGGTGCCACCCGATAGTCCTCTGGCTTCACAATGGTACAAGTTGGAAGATAAAAAAGGCGAAAAGATAAAAAAAGGCGAAGTCATGCTTGCTATTTGGAAAGGAACGCAAGCTGACGAGGCATTTCCCGATGCCTGGCATTCTGATGCAGCTGCAGTTGGGAGTGAAGGAGTTTCCAGAATTCGTGGAAAGGTATACCTTTCGCCTAAGCTTTGGTATCTTAGAGTTAATGTAATTCAATGCCAAGATTTGATTCCGAGTGATAAAAATAGACTCCCCGATATTTGTGTGAAAGTTGTTCTTGGAAATCAGGCTCTTAAAACTAAAATTTCAAAGAGTGTGAATCCAACGTGGAACGAGGATTTAGTTTTCGTAGTTGCCGAGCCATTTGAAGATCCTTTGGTATTAACCGTGGAGGATAGAGTGGGACCGAACAAAGACGAGATATTGGGACGATTTCTTATGTTATTGCACACGGTCCCTAGGCGGTTAGACAATAAGGCGGTGCAAGCTAAGTGGCATAATCTCGAGAAGCATTCACTTTTCGAGGGAGAAAAGAAGGAAGCTAGATTTTCAAGCAAGATTCATTTACGGATTAGCTTGGATGGCGGTTATCATGTGTTGGATGAGTCGACTTATTATAGTAGCGACTATAGACCAAGTTCGAAGCTACTATGGAAATCGAGCATTGGACTTCTCGAATTGGGGATTATAAGTGCCACAGGGTTGTCGCTAATGAAATCGAAAGACGGACGAGGGACAACTGATGCCTATTGTGTAGCAAAATATGGTTCCAAATGGGTCCGAACAAGGACAATAATCGACAGTGTGTCACCAAAGTGGAACGAGCAATATACTTGGGAAGTTTTCGATCCATGTACCGTGATCACAATTGGAGTTTTTGATAACGGTCATTTACAAGGAGGTGGAAAGGATACGAGCATCGGAAAAGTTAGGATTCGGTTATCGACCCTCGAAACCGAACGCGTTTACACTCACTCTTACCCGTTAATAGTCTTGAAACCTTCTGGGATGAAAAAAATGGGGGAAATTCATTTGGCTGTGAGATTCTCGTGTACTTCTTATTTAAATATGTTGCATAAGTACACGCATCCATTACTACCGAAAATGCATTATGTTCACCCCTTATCGGTATCTCAGCTCGAGTTACTAAGGTTTCAAGCTATTCAGATAGTTTCGGAAAGGCTTGGAAGAGCAGAGCCTCCGTTAAAGAAAGAGACCGTTCAATACATGCTCGATTTAGGATCACATATTTGGAGTATTAGAAAGGCTAAAGCCAACTTCTTTCGGATAATGAATATCACGGCTGGAATCGTTCGAGTCGCTAAATGGTTCGATCAAATATGCAATTGGAAAAATCCCATTACAACTATTTTGATACACATACTTTTTCTAATACTAGTTCTTTATCCTGAACTGATATTTCCCACTTTATTTCTCTACCTTTTCTTCATTGGCCTTTGGCAATATAGATGGAAACCTAAGCACCCTCCTCATATGGATGTTCGTCTTTCACACGCTGATGCTGTTGGGTTCGATGAGTTGGACGAAGAATTTGATACGTTTCCAACTTCTAAGGGATCGGATGTTGTGAGGATGAGATACGATCGTTTGAGAAGTATAGGGGGGAGAATACAAACCGTGATTGGGGATTTGGCTATGCAAGGGGAAAGGTTCCAATCTCTTTTGAGTTGGAGGGATCCAAGGGCATCGGCTTTGTTTGTGGCATTTTGCTTTGTTGCTGCTGTTTTGCTTTATGTTACACCGTTTCAAATTGTTGTGATGCTTCTAGGCTTTTATGTTTTGAGGCATCCGAAGCTTCGGAGTAAGGTACCTCCGGTTTCGACAAATTTCTTCAAGAGGTTGCCTGCAAGATCGGACTGCATGTTGTAAATGGTACATGATCAGTTAGTAGGGATTCTCTATCATTATGCAGAAATCTAGCAAGAAGAAATGATTATTGTTGTTCATAATTTTAAAGCTTTTCCTGTGGGTGTTGTTAGAATTTGGCTTGATTTTAGTTCCATTATATAGAGCTGAAGGGATCAAGCTCTATATATTAATTCATGTTGAATATCATGTACTTATTTAATAAGAGAATTCTTTAGAACTGTGCTGTGCTATGTTTCTTTGTCAAGCAGTTAACTTGTGAATTTTTTCTTTTTTCTTTTTCATTTAGAACTTACTTGATTTATTTCGTGGTACCCATAGTTCTTGATTTCAAATCTTTTTACAGTAACTTATTTTCAAATCAACTAAACCCCATTTAAAATTGCATTCAAAAGTAAATTAAATAAAAATGAATAAATTCAAAAATGTTTGGCTGGCTATTATTCATTTGTATGTTCTTGAACATCTCACCTCAATTTTGGGGGGAGGGGAGATCAAAATGAAAGGCATCAAAATGTTTATGTTATATATTAAAATGAAGGAAGATTGCATAGTTGCTGCTGACAACACTTTCCCTCCCTCACATTGTTATTAATCAAGTACAAATTCAGAAGTATGAAGCCAGCTGCTGAAGTACTTCTTGGAACAATTAATTAATTAATTACTGATTATTAAGTTACAAACTATACATCATTCCCCTCTAATGTAAGTAACAGTTGACACTTCACATTAGTTATTGGACATATTTTAAACATTTTTATGCCGCCATATATTTAAAAACATGAAAAATTAAATCAAAAAACTCAATTCGGTATTATTAGATTTTTTGTGAAATTTTCTTAATAGGGATTCACTAGTCTCTTTATCCCCTTCTAACCAAATATATACAAATATGGTTACAAAAAGCAAATATTTTATATGAAAATGAAAATGAATAATTGAATTAAAATAAGTATAAATGATGTCATGAATGAGTTCAACTATTAGGATTTAGGATGTGTACATGTGTAATAGTTTTCTCGTGAATTCATTAAATATAATTTCTAAATGTTTAGGCTATATATTAAATCATGACAAAACTAAAAATTCCCCTAGTTTAATTTAAGCAGTAAGCAGATGCTCTCAGGTTTAATTCAATTTCTAGGATATATGTTTAGCACTAGTTCATAGTGTTTGCATAAAGCATTCCAGAGCAATTATTTTTTTTTTTTAATGGGTTGAACATCAACGGCGAATACTTTGATTTGACCTTTAAATTAAACTTTAGCTTGATAATAAATAAGTTCAAAGAGTCAACTTTATAGTAATTATCAATCATATAATAAATAATAATTATCAATCATATAATAAATTGAGAAACAAAATGTTTTAATTTTGAAGTCAATTAAAAAAAAGATATAAATGAAATGAAAGCATAACATTCCCATAGAGGCCATAGTAAAAATCCTGTTTGCAAAAGTTCAGCTGCAATCTGGAAATGGTGAAAATTACAACATTCTTATTTACCCAGTACAAGATACAGCAGTAAAATCTGTTACTTTTATTGTTTTGGTTGAAGAGTCATTGTAGTTAATTTGCATCAAGAAAGTTGGAAATCAACAGCCAAATCCAATCACATTAAAAAGATGGATTTGTAGGTAAATTGTAGGGCCGATGTGGATTAGTTTCCGTCAAGTACTTTCGCCATTTTGCAAAATTTGATCAAATCTATTACAAAGGAAGTTGGGACATAAACTCAAGTTTCAAATTATAAATTCTAACCTAATAAATCTCAAATCTATACTTATTTTATCTATAAAAATAATTATTTGATACCTATCATATAATCATATAATTTTTCTCTTCAAACACCAATGCCATACTCAATCGGCAATCCATATCCTATCCCAGCTTTTTGAAAATCAAAATCTCAATATCAAAACTCAATTCAAATGGTGTTTCAAAGGTTTCACTGAAATATTCAAACAATTTTTTTGAAACCAAAACCAAATGAACCGACCCGAAGATTTCCATCTAACCTATTAATTAAAACTGCATCAGGAAGAAAGAATAAGAATATAAACATCATCTTTTTATTAACGACACAATCAAGTAAAATGTTACGTCATGATATATAAATAGATAATCAACTGCAGAAAACTAAAAGTACAAGGGGAATGAACAAAAAAAATCACGGATATACTAATGCAACCATACTACTACTACTATGTTACAAACAACACTAATAAATTAAAGTATTATTATTAAAATAATAATCCATAAATAAAAACAAAGTATCCCTATTGTATGTAACGCCCTCATAGAATCCATCTGATTAGTTGGAATCTAATTAGAGGCCGTTTGGTAGGACATATTTGGGGTATTAAGTCATATTATATGAGTTAATATGGCCTAATACAACGTTTGGTGGCATTGCTCTAATACCGGGTCAAATGGATTAAATCCTTACGATCCGGTATTAAGACTAGATTATAATCCACCCAAGCATGGATGGATTAGTTAATCCGGATGAATATGGATTAGGTAAAATGTCACTAATAACATCAAATTTACATATTTCCTAATTAACATATCATTAAATATCATAAATTCTTCTCAAATTTTTGAAAATATATAAATATATACCTAAACTCATAACTCTACAAAACATATTACGGTAGATTGTGTTAATATAATATGACTCAATCAAATCTACCAAACGTATTTTTAATATGACCTTCAATTCGACTCCAATCTAATCTACCCTAACCCCATATACCCTACCAAACGGCCCCTTACAGAATTCTAGATTTGTATTGGCCAATTTTAATGAAGTAACAATATATAATATCAGCAGCACATAAATGGAATATCTCCTAACAACGGACAGACAGACAGATAGATCACTTATGGTAAATTTCGGATTAACCAAAGACCAACAAATATTTATTTATAGCTAAACATAATAGTAATTTGATTACTTTGTCTCATACCCATTGGACTATAAAAGGCATCTCCATTGTAAAAATTCGACTATGAGATCAGCAATTACCTACTGGTGGAGTTCCGGTCCTCACTCTAAACATAATTTCATTATGCCATTTGGCATTTAAATTTTTCCTTTTTTTTTTAATAAATAAATTTTCTGGTGAAAGGTTTGAATCAGTGCATGCAAAATCAAATAGCCAACTCTTTTCTCATATCAGCTTTCAGGTTAGTTAATTAAAAAAACACTAGGTTGTAATAGTAAATTATGCTTCTTTCTGGTTACTAACTAATTGCATTTCATGTGTACACACACACAAAGAATCTTTATAGTTATTCTTGTTAAGATATTAATTGATATAGAATAATATCTGGTTTTCTGATACATGTTGGCAATGGAATTTCAGAGAGCTTATTATTCTATTCTGTTGTTGACTGTATATCCATATTCACCTCATATTCTTCGTAGTATTCCAGAGCCTAACTGTTGGTAACATATATATGTATATTTCATTAGAAATCCCAATGGAGCCAGAGAAATCAATTGAAGATCAGTTCTCAAAGCTACATCCATGCTGTCCAGTGAACACAAAAATCGCAATTTTAGGAGGTGGACCGAGTGGATTATCAGCCGCTTATGCACTATGTAAGCTCGGTTACACTAATGTAACTGTATTAGAGAAGTATCACACGGTTAGTGGAATGTGTGAATCAGTAGATATTGAAGGTAAATCAAACTTTATAGTATCAATTACTCGAGTAGTGTACTATTTTTGGATCATTTTCAAGAAACTGAACAGGTCTTATATTTCAGGAAAATTCTATGATCTTGGAGGACAAGTACTTGCAGCTAGTAGCTCTCCCACTATTTTCAACTTGGCCAAAGAAATCGGTTCTGAATTCGAAGAAATGGATTCCCATAAATTGGCCTTGATTGATAGTTTCACCGGGAAGTTTCAAGACATTCAGGTTGCAGATGACTATTTATCCATAATCTCCCTAACCTTAGAACTACAGGTAAGCTCCTTTGTATGAGATTATTTATAGTTCTAATTTCAAACTCAGAAGTGAATCAAATGTAATGGTTAATTTACAGGAAAAAGCTAAGAAATCGGGTAGAAATGGAGTTCATGCTGTGAGTGACTATGCTTCTGATTTAACACCTGCGTTTCTCGAGGGCCGTGGATTGAAATCTGTGCCTAAATCTGTAGCCTATGGTTACACTGCTTCTGGATATGGATTTGTTCAAGATATGCCTTATGCCTACATTCATGAGTTCACTCGAACATCTATGGCAGGAAAAATTAGACGTTTTAAAGGTGGGTACATGAGTTTTTGGCAGAAAATCAGCAAATCTCTGCCCATAGAACTCCTATGTAACACTGAAGTCATGGCTATAAAACGACATTCGTCTTGCGTCAATATTGATGTGAAAAAGGAAAATGGAGAGAGTATGAGTCTTGAATTCGATAAACTTATTATTTCTGGTGCTTTTCCTTTTAAGAACGGGAAAACATACAGATCACCGCTGATTACTTCAGCAGATTATGAGAATGGAACAATGGACTTCACTGATATTGAAAAGGAACTGTTTTCTAAAGTGGAAACCATCGATTACTACACGACTGTGATGAAGATTAAAGGGCTGGAACATATGCCTGTTGGATTCTATTACTTTGGTGAATTTATGGAAAATCCTGAAACTATAGGAAATCCAGTAGCAATGCAGAGATTCTATTCTGATACTGATATCTTCTTATTCTGGTCGTATGGAAACTCCGCCAACATCAAGGGCCCGGAAGTAATGCAGCTAGCCAATGATGCAGTAAGAAGAATGGGGGGAGAAATTGAAAAAATAGTTTTACAACGGCGTTTCAATTATTTCCCTCATGTTCATAGCCAAGGTAGAGCTCATTTTTTTGATGAAGTCTCCCTTTCTTTTCCTAGATTTATCGACTCTAATACCTCATTCAATTTGAACGCATACAGATATAAAGGATGGATTCTATGAAAATTTAGAAACTGAGCTTCAAGGTCAGAAGAACACTTACTACATAGGTGGACTCATGGCATTTGAGCTTACTGAAAGAAATTCATCATATGCCATGGCTTTGGTTCTTAAGCACTTTTCCTGCAATGATGCAGTTCCAAGATTTCCCTATGTTAAGGTACTTGAAATTTTCAAATATAAAAAATTGATCAGAACTTATGTCATCTGACCATTATTATTGCAGAGATTGCTTCAATTGAAGTCTGAATGCTTGGATAAGATCCCACAGAAGTTAAATGAATCTGAAGGAGTAGAATTTCCAGATCTTTCAAGCCTTGATTGTTATTTGAAACACTGGGGAACACATAATATAATCCAAAACAAGATTCTTTATACTTGGACAAATGATGAAGGAGAAGTTGTAAGCCAAAGGACCTTTGGGGAGCTTCATGCCAATGCTTCTTTGATTGCCGAAAAGCTTTTGTCCAGCCGTAAACCAGTCATCAAGTCCGGTGACAGAGTCCTTCTTGTTCATGTCCCAGGTCTCGATTTCATCGATGCCTTCTTCGGTTGTTTACGAGCCCGAGTACTACCTGTTCCGGTTCTCCCACCCGACCCACTCCAAAGAGGAGGACAAGCACTTCTGAAAATCGAAAATATAGCTAAATCATGCAATGCAGTAGCAATTCTCTCAACTGTTGGTTATCATTCAGCTGTCCGAGCTGGTTTTGTAAAGAATTTGATCCCATTGTCTGTCAGAAACGAAAAATCTTCGGCTCGTTGGCCTAATCTCCCTTGGCTACATACAGATTCTTGGATAAAAAATTCGAAAAACTCTTCTCATATGTGTTCTAGTGATGTACCTCAGGCGGATGAATTGTGTTTTCTTCAATTCACATCAGGCTCAACTGGGGACGCGAAAGGAGTCATGATATCTCATGGTGGTCTAATTCACAATGTCAAGCTGATGCGAAAGCGATACAGAAGCACATCAAACACGGTGCTTGTAAGCTGGCTGCCACAGTATCATGACATGGGACTGATTGGTGGGCTTTTCACTGCCTTAGTTAGTGGTGGAACTTCAGTTCTTTTCTCTCCAATGGCATTTATCAAGAACCCTCTTTTATGGCTTGAGACTATCAGCAAGTACAAGGCAACTCATAGTGCTGGACCCAACTTCGCATTTGAACTTATGATACGAAGATTGGAGATGGACAAGAATAAATCTCGTGACTTTGATCTTTCCTCCATGGTTTTTCTAATGGTAGCTGCTGAGCCAGTGAGACAGAAGACATTAAAAAGATTCATTGAGCTCACATGTCCTTACGGCCTTTCTCAATATGTGATGGCTCCTGGCTATGGATTGGCAGAAAATTGTGTGTTTGTCAGCTGTGCTTATGGAGAAGAGAAGCCTATTTTAATTGATTGGCAAGGAAGAGTAAGTTGTGGGTATGTGAAATCGAGTAATATTGATGTGGATATACAAATAGTCGATCCACAAAGTGGTGAAGTGAATGGGGAACAAGGGAAGGAAGGTGAAATATGGATAAGTAGTCCAAGCGCTGGAATCGGGTACTGGGGAAGAGAAGAACTCAGTGTAAATACTTTCAAAAATAAGCTTGAGCATCATGGTAATAGAATATACACGAGAACCGGGGACTTGGGACGAATAATTGATGGAAATTTGTTCATTACAGGAAGGATCAAGGATCTGATCATAGTTGCCGGGAGAAATATTTACTCTGCTGATGTAGAGAAAACTGTGGAGAGTTCGTCTGATCTTCTACGTCCCGGTTGCTGTGCTGTGTTTGGTGTTTCTGAGGAAATTTTATTAAATAAAGGGATATCAATTTCAGACAATTCTGATCAAGTAGGTTTGGTAGTAGTTGCAGAAATTAAGGATGGTAAAGCGGTACACAAAGATATAGTCGAGCAAATTAAGGCAAAGGTTGCTGAAGAACATGGTGTCAATTTAGCTGCAGTTAAATTGATTAAGCCAAGAACTATCAGCAAAACTACATCAGGAAAAATCAAGAGATTTGAATGCCTTAAACAGTTCAATGATGAGACACTGAGTTTGGTACCCGAACCAATACTTCCAAAACGAACACTTCTTCGGAGCAACACTACAGGAACATGCAGAGAGGGTCACACACCTCGTCCCCAGTTGAAGATCAGTATTCCTTCAGTAAATCCGATACTAAATTACGTTCAAATTGAGGAGTTTATTAAGAAGCTTGTATCGGAACAAGCTTGTATTCCAGTATGTAAGATTTCCACAACTGCAAATTTAACTTATTATGGTATTGATTCTATTGGTGTGGTGAGAGCAGCCCAAAAGCTTTCAGATTTTCTTGGTGTACCAGTTGGAGCAGTCGATATTTTTACAGCAACTAGCATTGAAGACTTGGCTAACTTTTCGGAGAGCCTTGTGATGAAATCTCAGCCCCAACATATGAGAGATGCTGTCACCAATAAAGAATCTGAGGACTTAACTTCTCATGTAGAGACCGAAGTTTCCTTAACTTCCCAATCGGGTATCATTTTATTACAACTTCTGTCCCTTACATATGTCTCATTCTTGCTGATCTTTCCTGCATATCTTGCTATATCTCTATACATGAGAGTGATATCTTCAAGCTTTGGTATGACCATGGTGACTCCTTGGGTACCTTATGTGATCTCTTTAATATTGGCTCCTCTTGCTTGGATCGTATGCATATTTGCTACATGCAGCTGCATTGCCCTTCTCGGGAACTCGTTTCTTCAACCAAATTATGCGTTAATTCCCAATACTTCCATTTGGTCACTGGATTACATCAAGTGGTGGGCACTATACAAGGCTCAAGAAATTTCATCAAAAGTCTTGGCTGTACACTTGAGAGGAACAATGCTTCTTAACTACTGGTTTTGGATGTTTGGAGCCAAGATAGGATCATCGGTGGTTCTGGATACAGTTGATCTCACTGACCCGGCTCTAGTGTCTATTGGAGACGGAGCTGTAATTGCAGAAGGAGTACTAGTACAAAGTCATGAGGTGAAAAATGGAATCTTAAGCTTTCGTCCAATAAGAATTGGAAAAAACTCTTCGGTTGGTCCTTATGCCGTGATCCAAAAGGGATGCATTTTAGGAGATGGAACTGATGTACCTCCCTTGCAAGTCATTGAAGAAGGGAAAATTGTTTCCAAATCCAGCAACCTTCAAAAGGTAAATTCCCTTCTCATTACCAACTCTATAGGAATAGCTAACAAGCTTAAAATTTGAAATTGATTACCTTTTCTTTCTCGATTTTGTGTGCTTTCAGGTCACAGATCTTGGCCAACATGATAGTCAATATCACGCCATTTATCATCTCATGGGCGTTTATGGAGTTGGGTTCATAAGTTCTCTCTCAGCAGCCATTTTGTACTGCCTTTACATCCAGTTGAGCCAACAGACCCCTTCCATTGAGCACTTCACTTTTCTATGCATCTCTGGAGCTTTCCACTGGTTCCCTTTCACCATTGTTGCATATGCTCTAATAATCAGCACTACATCTTTTAGTTCACTGAGATTTTCCTTCTCAGTTGCTGCTACGTACTTGGCTCATGGATTAATACTCAGTTTCCTCACATGCTTAATAAGCTACTCACTCTCTAGACACGAGACGCCCCTCAAAATGTGGCTGCGTCACAGAATCATTGTCGCTTGTCATCTTAGATTTGCAAAGCTTCTTTCTGGAACAGAATCTTTTTGCATCTACTTCAGGCTTCTGGGTGCAAAAGTGGGGAAATGTTGCTCTATTAGAGCCATTAATCCTGTTTTAGAACCAAAACTGGTTTCAATTGGAGCAGGGGTACATTTAGGTGATTTTAGCAGGATTATTCCTGGTTTCTATTCCTCCAATGGTTTCACAAGCGGGAAAGTTGAAGTACGCGAGAATTCGGTAATTGGGAGCCAAAGCATTGTTCTGCCTGGTTCAACCATAGAAAAAGAAGTGATTCTTGGTGCAATTTCAGCTGCTCCAATCAACTCAGTCCTCCAAAGAGGTGGTGTTTATATAGGATCTCAAACTCCCATCATGATTAAGAACACAATGCACGAGCTGGATGAGCGAATAGAAGAAATGGATGCAAAATACAAGAAGATTGTCGGAAATCTTGCTGCAAATTTGGCTGCAACTACTCTTAAAGTCAAAACCAGATACTTCCATCGAATTGGAGTTAGTGGAAAAGGAGTACTTAAAATATATGACGACCTTAAAGGATTGCCTGATCACAAAGTCATCAAACCTGGGAAGACTTATCCTATCATTGTTCGCCACAGCAACAGCTTGAGTGCTGATGATGATGCAAGGATCGATGCAAGAGGTGCAGCTGTCAGAATATTTTCAGATGAATCAGAAGCTCCATTCTTGGACTTGACACTGAAAACAGGCAAGGCTTTTTATGCACGTACTATTTCTGATTTCGCAACATGGCTCGTTTGTGGCCTACCCGCAAGAGAAGAGCAAGTGAAACGAGCACCGCATATTAGAGATGCGGTTTGGTCCTCCCTTCGAAATGCAGAAACTTTTACTGAACTACATTATTACTCAAACATCTGTAGACTCTTTAGGTTCACAAATGGACAGGAGATGTATGTCAAATTCAAGTTACGTCCTTTTGATGAGAGTATTAGTGAAGATTCAGGCAAAGTTGAGCCAATAGGAATCCTTCCTCCTGAAACAGGGGCAATTCCAAGGGATTGGAACGATAAACGTCCATTGTTGTTCCTTGCTAAAGATTTTCAAAGTCGTGTTACTTCAACTGATGGTGTACGATACATTTTTCAGCTTCAACTCCGGCCTGTACCTCAAGATGAAGCCACAAAAGATATGGCCCTCGACTGCACGAAACCATGGGATGAAACCGAGTTCCCATATATGAGTATTGGAGAGGTAATTCTTAATGAAAACCTCACAAAAGAACAATCAGAGGAGCTTGAATTCAACCCTTTTCTTCGATCCCATGAAGTAGATGTTATAAGGGCATCATCAGCTTCCCAGAGTGCTTCAATTGATCATGGACGTTCACTGATCTATGAAATTTGCCAGCATTTGAGAAACAATGAGCCATTGCCAGAGGCTTGGAGAGCATTCATAGAGCAATCAGATGTCAAAGTAGACCTCTCCGGATGTCCTGTGGCAGCAATGTTACAGAAAAGGGATTCAAATTCAACTGAAGTAACACTTTTAAGAACATGGTATCAAACATCATGGGCCATTTTCGGGCAACCTCTGCTACAGACATTCTTACCTTACTTTCTCCTGGCTTATACAATCTCTGGTCCTTTAAAATGGACACTTTTTGCAGACAAGAACATGAAATATCCTCTCCAATGGCTGCTGCCTTTGTTTTGGATTGTTTCAGGCCTATTTGCAGGATTGGCTTGTGTTATCGCAAAATGGGTTCTGGTTGGAAACAAGAAAGATGGTGGAACTGCACTAATGTGGAGTAGATCAATCTTCATGGATACTGTTTGGCAAGCATTAAAGACATTAGTTGGTGAGTACTTCATGGAAATGACCAGTGGATCGATCTTTTTTGCTGTTTGGATGAAACTTATGGGATCAAAAATTGATTTGGGTGGTGGGGTTTATGTGGATAGTATGGGGGCAATTTTGAATCCTGAAATGGTGGAGATTGAGAGAGGGGGGTGTGTAGGGAGAGAAGCATTGTTGTTTGGACACATATATGAAGGTGAAGGGGGGAAAGTGAAGTTTGGGAAAATTAGGATTGGGGAAGGGGGATTTGTGGGGAGCAGAGCTGTTGCAATGCCCGGAGTTGTGGTGGAGGATGGAGGGAGTTTAGGTGCTTTATCGCTCGCCATGAAGGAAGAAGTTGTAAGGACTAAATTGCACCATTAAAAACTTGGTTTTTATTTTTATGAAAAGTGAATAAACTATCCGTCAGCCTGCGTATAGTGATACAAAATAAGTATCAATATTGGTGAATTTCTTTCAAATGACAAGCAACAGTTACCTACGCATTTCTACGTGCATACAATTTCTTTGGTGTAACGAATTAGTTTACATGTTTGAAGTACAATAATCTCTACCATTAAAAAGTTAAGAAACATAATAAGTTAAGTATTATGAGTACACAATCTTAGGTGATATTTTTGGATAGATTGTAAGAATGACAATATTTAGTTCAAATAAGCACCAAACTACAGCAATTCATTCGAATAAATAAGATAAGACCAACCAAATGGAAAGCAATCTATAGCATTTTTAAATTTAGCAAGGCAACCCAAAACTTACATTTTGAATATATGTGAAGCATTTCGTCAAACATTAAAAAGGCACATTTAATATGGGAAATGGGAAAATCCTTCTAACCTATATATGAAGTGCAGTATGAGCTATCAACACACTTTATAGAGCCTGGCAATATAAATCCTGGAACTGGATTTTATGGGAATTCTCACCTTCTATAAAACTCCAATATACTAAATGTGTATGAGAATTCTTGGAACCAAACGATCTCGCCTTCTAACAATCGCATATGAAATTAATCTGGCGTATATGTCTAAATAAAATTCTTTCGAGCTCATTTCTTTTAGAAGGTGATTAACTCGTGATTAACTATTTTTAAATGTCAGTGCATTCATACAATCATTTTTCAATATATTATCTTAATAACATATCATATAATTTTTTTGACTAATTCACTTTAATTATTACTACGTTGTTACCAGAAACTATCATAAATACTTATAAGCAAAACTTGAAAATAAAAAATGAACTATAACTATTAAGTATTTTTAATCTGAAACTACATGTCTATTGAACTATTATTCTAAAACAACCATTGAACGAATGAACAATATATATTATTTTCTTCATTTATCTTGATATTTCCATCTCAACCATTTTTCACAGGTTTAACCCATTTTTTTTATCTATTTAACCAGTTTTGTATGTTATACATATCTTTTACTAAATTCATCCATTTTCAATTACATGACTAATCAATTTATAACGAATCTAACCCATTTTTACCAACTCTCCCCGATTTTGTAGTGTAAACCTGCTTTTACACTAAGTTTACTCTATTTCTTGTTATTTGAACATGTTCCTTCATCGATTTCCTCCAATTTTACTTGAGTTTACCATTTGTTTTTGTGTTATTTTAATCTGTTCTTTCATTGATTTCACCATTTTTTGTGCTTTATCCCATTCTTTAATCGATTCACTCATTCTATCCGCTTTAACTCAATATTTTCTTTTGCTGATGTACACTATTTTATCGACTATTTCACATTTTTTTTTCAATTTAACTCGTTTTTTGTTCTTGTTCTTTATCGATTTGACCCATTTTTTGTTATTTTGTGTTTAGTCGATGTCATTCATTTTTTACCAGTTTACCTGTGTTTTGTCGATTTACTTCATTATTTTATTGATCGTACCATTTTTTGTTGCTTTAACTCATTTTTATTCGATCTACACCATTTTCCCATTGTTTTGCCGTTATCACCAGTTTTAACCACTTATATATTTTGACTTTTTTTAGCCAAAGCCAATTATAAGTTTTTCAGTTAACTAAATATGATTACTTTAGTTTATTCGTATCGAAGAAATGTGATTTCTTTTTAGGTTTTTTAATAATTGATCATTTCTTAAGAAGTGTCCAAAGAAACACCGATTGCGCCTGTATTTACACTGAGTTTTTCATTTTTTTTTGTTATTTTAACCCGTTCTTCGACCGATTCCACCCATTTTTTTGTTTTATCAACTTTGTTAATCAATTCACTCATTGTTTTCGGTTTAACCTAATTTTAGTCGATTTTACCTTTCCTGCTTACCCCGTTGTTTTATCAATGGCACCATTTTTTTTATTTAAGTCATTTTTCTTCTATCTAACCCATTTTTTCTCTGATTTTACTATATAAATCTTATCCGTTTTCACACATTTTAACTAATAAATTTTTCAGTTAACTAAATAGAACTTTTTTTTTATTCATATCGCCTGAATGTGACCTTTTGTTTTTAGATTCTTTAGTAAGTGATAAATTCTTAAGAATTTTTGAAAGAAATATCGCTTTGTACCTATTTTACACTGAGTTTATCATTTCTTTTTTATTATTTTAGCCCGTTCTTTCACCGATTTCATTTTTTTTTGTGTGATTTATCTCATTTCTTAATCAATCCATAATTATCTCAAGTTTAACCAATTTCAGTCGATTTTCACATTTGTTAATCAATTCACTAAGTTTCTCCGGTTGAATCCAATTTAGTCTGGTTTTCCTTATTATTTTGCTTATTTAACCTATTTTCTCACACATTTCACCTTTTTTTTTTTGCCAATTAACTCATATATCTGTTTTTGTTCTTTTATCGATTTGATCTGATTTTTTGTTATCCGTGTTTAGCCGATATCATTTTCATTCATTTTTTTAACCGGTTTTACCTATTTTTTTTGCTTGTTAACCTTGTTGTTTTATCAATGGCACGATTTTTTTTTTGTTTTAACCCGCTTTTCTTTATATCTAACCAATTTTCTCATTGATTTTATCATTTTTATCATATATTATTAATCAAAATTTTACATTTTTTGTCGGTTTTAACAATTTCAATGTTTTGAAGTTTTTTTTGCTTAAGCCAATTATACATTTTTAGTTCTCTCTAGTGTAACCCAATTTCAATCGATTTTCACGTTTGTTAATCAATTCATTAATTTTCTCTGGTTTAACCCAATTTAGTTAGTTTGATTTTACTTATTTAACTTATTTTCTCACATATTTCACCTTTTTTTTTGCCAATTAACTCATTTATTTGTTCTTGTTCTTTTATCGATTTAATCTGATTTTTTGTTATCACGTGTTTAGCCGATTTCATTCATTTTTTTTACCGATTTTTCCTTTTTCTTTTTGCTTGTTGACCTTGTTGTTTTATCAATGACACAATTTTTTTTTGTTTTAACCAGCTTTTCTTTCTATCTAACCAATTTTCACATTTATTTTACCATTTTAATCATGTATTATTAATCAAAATTTTACATTTTTTGCCTGTTTTAACAATTTCTATGTTTTGAAGTTTTTTTGCTAAGCCAATTATACATTTTTAATTCTCTATAGTGTAACACCCCGTAAATTTAAAATATTTTAAAATGGAATCATTGAATTTTTAATTTGTTTTTATTTGACGAATTTTATTTTCAATGAAATTTAGTATTTATTTAAGCTTAAACATACAATTAAAATTTTTTTCGAGCGCAAAAATAGAACTTGAAAATGATTTGGAAGGTAATAAAAACCTTATGAAAGTTTTAGAAAAGTTTATAAAAAGTATGGGTTTGATCGCGCGTTTTATTTTTATTTTGGGGCAAAAAAAATGTACTTTTTAAAAATTGAGGGGGCAAAGTGCAAATTCGCTGAAAATTTTGAAAAAATCTGCAGGGAGCAATGAGTGTTCTCTCCTAGGCTACTATGCTAGCCTATTGTTAGCCCTTGGGTGGAGAAAAACTCTCCACCCAAGTTTTCTTCCATTGGTGAGATTGGGAGGTGATAAATTATTACCTTCTTCTCCCAAAATCTTTGACTAATTCCATTAAATCTGATTTTCAGATTTAGTTGTGTGCATTTGTTACTCACAGTTGAGTAGTAGTAAGAGAGAGATAGAAAGAGAGATAGAAAGAGGGAGAGGGAGTCATAAAAATAAAGTGAGAAGTGAGTGTTTATTTTGGAAGGAAAAAGAACCACCACCACCATCACCACCGCCGGACCGCCATCGTGCTGCCGCCACTGCCGGAATCAGCCGCCGCCACCACCACCGGAGTCAAGGGTAGTACTATTCAAGGCTTAGGTATAAACAATTTCTACCCCTTTTTGGTGTTTTTGTTAGTAGTGTTATAAGAAATAAGTTTATGTAGAAAAACTATAATCCTTGTTTATCATTTTAAAACTTCTTGAATCCTAAATCTAGAGTTTTGATTTTCGGATTTAAGTTTTGAAGTTTCGATTTTTTTATGTGAAAAAAAAAAAGTTTAGTTTTGGGGTTTTATTAAAGATCTAGGTTTGAGTTTTCAAACTTTTATTTAAACAAACACATTTTCATGAAAGTTTAGTTTTTATGTTTAGTTGTTAATGGTCATTGAAAAATGTTATGAAACTTTTTGTAAATCTTGAAATATTGGTTGATGTATCTTGTTGGGTTATGAAATAATGACACTTTTATTTCAAGTTTAAAAGAGTTTTGTGGTTAAAAATGAAGATTTCAAAATTTTGGGGGTTATTTATGCAAATCTAAAAATTTGTTCTCGTGTGCATTTTCCGGTGGGATTGGCCGGAGCCACCTCACCACCGGCAAGCAACCACCGGCCACTGCCATAGCAGTGACCGTGGCTGCTGCTTTGTTTGTTGTCTGTTGCAAAATTGCAACAGAGGCAATCCTCTGTTGCAATTTGCAACAGAACAACAGGCCCATTAATGGGCCTTGTTCTACCAATTAAGTGGGCTGGCCATCAGGGCCAGCCCATAGTTAAAAAAAAAAAAAGTTTTAATAAAAAAAAAAAATTAAAAAGAGAAAATATGGAAAAACTAGTAACCTAAATTTGTTAAGTTTTATTAATCCACTTTTAAAATACTAAAGTAGATAGATTTAATGAGTAAATATTTGTCTTAAAGAAAAATAATTGTTGTATTGCTTTTAATATAAAATTTTGAAAATAGTGATTTATTAAAATTAAGTAACAAAAATTTCATTAAAGAATAGAATAATTTTATTATTGAATAAAATTATGATAACTTTTAAATAAAGTAAATATTTAAGTTTCTATGTGTAAATAAAAACAAAAGTACTTTATAATAAAGAGATCTATATGAAAATAATAAATTTGTACTTATTTTGAAGTAAAAACAAAAAAAAAAACATTTAGAAAATAAAATTTAATAATTATTTTCTGAAAAAATAAAAGTAAACTCATTTTTCGAATAATAAAATAAATGCTCCAAACATAAATATTTTACTTAAATAATTTTGAAAAAAAAAATAAAAAGTTAAAATAGTAATAAATTATTTTCCAATAAGATCATGATTAAATAATACTTTTCGAAATGATAAGGGTACATTAATTCTTAATTAACTAAAATAAAATAATTTTGAATAATATTTTTCAGAAAATAAGTAATTTGAAAATAGAATAAAATATTTTGATTAATTTAATAAATTCGGAAATGAAGCTTTTGAATATTAAATATAATCTTAATTAATCTTGATCATTAATTTTTATAAATAAAATTAGTAAATACTTTGAATAATTATTTTATGAAAATAAATGTTTTGACTAATTACTTTATGCAAATAAATAATTTCAAAAATAAATTAAAATAATTTGGATAATTATTTTTCTGAAAATAAATAAATTCGAAAAATAAATAATTTATTTTTCTAGAAATAAATTTTGAAAAAAAAAAATTAATAAATGATTTTTTGAAAATAAATAATAACTTTTTTCTGAATTTAAATAAATAAAAGAAAAAGATAAAACGAGGTCTTAAAAAATTATTAATAATTAAGGTAGAGGGATTTAAATAATTTCGAATAAAATAAAAGATTAAAATAAATAATTTGAAGTAAATATTTCTGAAAAAAAAATAATGATAAACTTCTTCCGAAAATAAAATATCTATTAATCTTGAATATTTATTTTCTGAAAATATATAATAAATTATTTTTATAAAATTTATAATAGATACTACTTTTTGAAAATGATTATTTCAAATAAAGATTAATGTTGAAAAGGGGATTCAATAAATTATAATAATTTTCTGAAAATGAATTTAAATAACTATTTTAAATAACATAAAGATGTTAAATGATTAATTTTATTTTTGAAATAAAATCAATAATAATTTTTGTGAAAGAAAATAATTTCAAATAAACTTAAATTTAAAATAAGTTATTGTTTGAATACTTAATGAATATAAAGTATCTTGAAAGTAATAACTTAACTTAAAACCCTTAATTAAGTATTTTAAAGCTCAATTAGAACGGTTTTGTTTTACTTCTAACCCTTTCGTGGCTATGATTACCACGCTTTACGAACGGACTGTAGAACCTTTAAGTCGGACGTAAATGTCCAAGTTTTGATCGTGGCTTTGATATTGAACAACCACGATTCAATTGTTTGCTCGACTAAAGCATTGCTTTAGTCAATCTAGAATCCTTATGGAGTAATTAGATTCTAAGATCATTACATAAACGTGTACAGGAACCGAAGACGCTACTTTTTCGCACTTCCTCGAGAATCGTAAGCTACACAGGTGAGTGCTGTGTGTTACTTGTGTGTAAGTCCGAATGTGCTAGTAGGTCGAATCATAACTACAACTTAGTCCCTAAACGAACGAGCATGCGATGTATGATACAATGAAAACCTCAACTTTTAGGACAAAATATACACCTTGAATTATATGATAATGCCTATGTGCTTACGAGTCCTGGATATCATATATTAAACCATTTTAATGATTGTTATTGAGTTGGTTGCTGATTTCATGTTACTGGATTGATAATGTACTGCCTTGTTATTGGATTGTTATTGTACTATACCGTTACTGTACTGAACTGCTTGCTATTATTGTGTGGGCCCTATTTTGGTGTGCGGAATCATAGGTAACCCGGAAGGTTAGGGCCGGAGGGTTACCTTGATCCACCGTAGACCCGGCTTCACAAACCAAGTGTGGAGGTTACACTTGGGGAGTGAAGTCAAACTCTTGGCATTAGACGTCTATGCGCACAGTTAGTAAGGTAGCTCCTTACTTGGAGTGTTCGGTGGGGGCGTCATAATATGGACTGGAGGGTAAGAGGAGGACGGCATCAGCAACTGTTGGTTACTTGTTTAATGTGCTTGAATTGTTATCGCATGTGTTTATTTACTGTAATGTTATATATGTTCATGTACAATATGTTGCATCCATGCATCACACGCACATGTGCACTACAGCCTCACTAAGTTGGACGATCAACTTACGCATTCGTGTTTACTTCCTTTTCTGATACAGGTATCCTATGGTCTGATGTCTAGCTTTGTGTTGTCCGTCTCCGAGATCCTATTTGTCAATCGTCGAGGGTCATCTTCGTTGTTATCTTTTGCTTTTATTATGTTGTTATGTTTTGTGTCTTTTATGTATCTGGCATGATTAATACTTAAGAGTGTTTACTGTGGAAACTTGTTATTGCGTTGTATACGCTTATTTTGAATATGGTACTCGCTCCTGCACATAGCAGTGTTTCGGGTTTATATGCTCTCGTGTTTGAATTATGATTCGAATTAATGTTAATGAGTCGTTTGTTGTTTTATTTAAAAAAAAAAAAAAATTTACTCTAATTTTAGTATGTTCACCGAATACGGACCCGGACTCGGGGGTGGGTCCACGTAGGACCCGACCCGGGGGCTCGGGCCGTCACAGGTGGTATCAGAGCTTAGGCTTATAAGTCAGGTCAAGGATCCTCGGAAGTCGTCTATTGTGTCGTGTCTTAAATATCTTTTCGAGTCCTTTCATGTAATTACTATATGTTATGTATTTATTTCATATCAGGTGAGTGTGATAGCATGTCGAGCCAAGATAATTGGTTTCAAGCGCAAGAGAGAGAGACATGAATTTTGAGGTTGAGTTGGGGCCTCACTAGACCAATGCTGCCCCAACTCATAATTATTCTCCCCCTCGTCGCTCGGTTAGTCGACGTTCTTGACCTCGTCGGGTCTATCCGCCATCCCCTGATCATGTGCGACTTGGAGGTCGTCGATCAAGGGTTGATTATCCCAATAGTTTAGTGCATGAGCTGGAGGTTGACCCTGATCGGTACTCTCGGGTTGCATCACTTATAAGAACTTGTGCTCAAGAAGCGAAAATTTGGGTCCAATTGATTGAAGATCAACTCAATGAAATGAGGGCCCGAGTGGAGGATTTTCGGCTCCATAGGAATCATGGATTGTTCCAATCCAACACGATTCAAGATAGGTTGAAGAGTATTAACGATTATCTCTTCGTTGCTAGAGGAGCTGGGTGATCAGAACCCGAAAGAGGAGAACCCCGCGGATGCGGTAACTCCTATGGATGGTGAGGATCCCCGAGATTAGTGCTCATGAGACAGCATTTAAGATGACTTAGATTGAGAGATCGTTTAGGACTTCCTTTTAACCTTGTTTGTTTTGAAGCCGTCTTGGCTGGTTGAATGTTTTATCGTACTATGTCTCTGCTTTGATACACTATGATTGATTATCCGATGTTCGATAAAAAAAAAATTTTTGATCGATTGGCGGTTTGCCAATATGTGATAATAAGTTTGGTTCTGAGAAATTTCTTTTCGTCAAATATAATAGGTTCGGCCTTGTTATACTAACAAGCCATCCTTCATTGTTTAGATGGCAGGAACTCATGGTGATAGTCGTGCTAGTCGATTGGTTCCCTCTCGTCAGTCTGAGGGAACACTGACAGCTCCACCAGTCGAACAAGCTGAGCGGATCATTTCCGCTTTGGCAGAGTTCACTCAAGCTTTGCAAGGTTCTACACGAGCTGTGTCTCTACCACTTGCACCGCTAGCTTTGGACCAGACCTTGGAACGTTTTCTGCAGTTCCAACCGCCCCAATTTCTTGGAAAGCCTGACGATCAAAATGCTGAAGTGTGGTTGGCCGAGATTGAATATATCTTTCGAGTCATGGACTACCCAAACATTCCAAAAATTTCATTGGCCACTTATTGTTTGAAAGATGTTGCTAAGGCTTGGTGGCAAATGAAGGAAATAGTTTGGGAGCAGAACCGAACTGAGAGAACCTGGGAGAACTTTGTTAAGGACTTTATCGATAAGTATGTGCCGCCTTTTATTAGGGAGCTTCGAGAAGGGCAGTTTAATAATCTAAAGCAAGAGAATATGAGTGTGCCAGAGTTTGAGGTTGTCTATTCCCGGCTAGTTCGTTATGCTCCCCACTTGACAATGGATGAGCCACGTCGCACCCTCCAATTTATCAAGTGCATGAGGCCTGAACTTCAACGAACCCTTCTTTCCCAAAACATAGCCACTTATGTCGAAGTGGTTGGGAGGGCCACCCGAATTGAGAATGACCTGATTGAGCTCAAGACATCTAGGGTTCTAGGGAAGAGGCCTTCGCAGTCAAATTGGAAAACTGGAAGAGTTTCAGGCAAGGAAAAGAAGTTTGGAGGTTCAAGCTCGGAAAATCCGAACAATTGTCGCCAATTCAATCGACCACAAAAACAATCAGGGAAATCAGACAAGGGTGTTTGCACCTATTGTGGAGGAAAAGGGCATGGAGAGCCCACGTGCTGGAAGAAAGCTGGCAAGTGCCTGAGATGTGGAAGTAAAGATCATTTGATAAAATATTGTCCAAAGGCACCACCTGCAGCAGCTCTAGCTAGCAAAGGACTATCATTGGTAGCAAAAAGCGCGAAAGCGCAAAACTCTCAAGTGATTCCTTAAAATGGAAAGGGAGCGACGGACGGAGCCTGACCTATGGTGTTATGGAAGGTATACAATATTGTTTTAAGGATTTATGTATAATATTATTTGGATACGGGGCATCTCATTCCTTCGTATTAGTGTTATGGATCTATGATATTGAGTATGGTTTAATGAGTTTCGTATAAGTTCGGATTTCGTACTCCGTCAGGAACCTCGTTTACAACGAGTTCAACTTAGATTGCGAGGTTTAGATCATGATAAGAGATTTTTCCTGACAATCTGATCGCATTCCTTATCCTAGATTGTGATTTAATGATGGACCGAATGTCCAAATTAAGATATCATCATAAGTAATTGACACTTTCTACCCTGGACTTTTCGAACATCATGAGCGAATTTGGGGACCAAATTCTTTTAAGGAGGGAGGATTGTAACACCCCGTAAATTTAAAATATTTTAAAATGGAATCATTGAATTTTTAATTTGATTTTATTTGACGAATTTTATTTTCAATGAAATTTAGTATTTATTTAAGCTTAAACATACAATTAAAATTTTTTTCGAGCGCAAAAATAGAACTTGAAAATGATTTGGAAGGTAATAAAAACCTTATGAAAGTTTTAGAAAAGTTTATAAAAAGTATGGGTTTGATCGCGCGTTTTATTTTTATTTTGGGGCAAAAAAAATGTACTTTTTAAAAATTGAGGGGGCAAAGTGCAAATTCGCTGAAAATTTTGAAAAAATCTGCAGGGAGCAATGAGTGTTCTCTCCTAGGCTACTATGCTAGCCTATTGTTAGCCCTTGGGTGGAGAAAAACTCTCCACCCAAGTTTTCTTCCATTGGTGAGATTGGGAGGTGATAAATTATTACCTTCTTCTCCCAAAATCTTTGACTAATTCCATTAAATCTGATTTTCAGATTTAGTTGTGTGCATTTGTTACACAGTTGAGTAGTAGTAAGAGAGAGATAGAAAGAGAGATAGAAAGAGGGAGAGGGAGTCATAAAAATAAAGTGAGAAGTGAGTGTTTATTTTGGAAGGAAAAAGAACCACCACCACCATCACCACCGCCGGACCGCCATCGTGCTGCCGCCACTGCCGGAATCAGCCGCCGCCACCACCACCGGAGTCAAGGGTAGTACTATTCAAGGCTTAGGTATAAACAATTTCTACCCCTTTTTGGTGTTTTTGTTAGTAGTGTTATAAGAAATAAGTTTATGTAGAAAAACTATAATCCTTGTTTATCATTTTAAAACTTCTTGAATCCTAAATCTAGAGTTTTGATTTTCGGATTTAAGTTTTGAAGTTTCGATTTTTTTATGTGAAAAAAAAAAAGTTTAGTTTTGGGGTTTTATTAAAGATCTAGGTTTGAGTTTTCAAACTTTTATTTAAACAAACACATTTTCATGAAAGTTTAGTTTTTATGTTTAGTTGTTAATGGTCATTGAAAAATGTTATGAAACTTTTTGTAAATCTTGAAATATTGGTTGATGTATCTTGTTGGGTTATGAAATAATGACACTTTTATTTCAAGTTTAAAAGAGTTTTGTGGTTAAAAATGAAGATTTCAAAATTTTGGGGGTTATTTATGCAAATCTAAAAATTTGTTCTCGTGTGCATTTTCCGGTGGGATTGGCCGGAGCCACCTCACCACCGGCAAGCAACCACCGGCCACTGCCATAGCAGTGACCGTGGCTGCTGCTTTGTTTGTTGTCTGTTGCAAAATTGCAACAGAGGCAATCCTCTGTTGCAATTTGCAACAGAACAACAGGCCCATTAATGGGCCTTGTTCTACCAATTAAGTGGGCTGGCCATCAGGGCCAGCCCATAGTTAAAAAAAAAAAAAGTTTTAATAAAAAAAAAAAATTAAAAAGAGAAAATATGGAAAAACTAGTAACCTAAATTTGTTAAGTTTTATTAATCCACTTTTAAAATACTAAAGTAGATAGATTTAATGAGTAAATATTTGTCTTAAAGAAAAATAATTGTTGTATTGCTTTTAATATAAAATTTTGAAAATAGTGATTTATTAAAATTAAGTAACAAAAATTTCATTAAAGAATAGAATAATTTTATTATTGAATAAAATTATGATAACTTTTAAATAAAGTAAATATTTAAGTTTCTATGTGTAAATAAAAACAAAAGTACTTTATAATAAAGAGATCTATATGAAAATAATAAATTTGTACTTATTTTGAAGTAAAAACAAAAAAAAAAAACATTTAGAAAATAAAATTTAATAATTATTTTCTGAAAAAATAAAAGTAAACTCATTTTTCGAATAATAAAATAAATGCTCCAAACATAAATATTTTACTTAAATAATTTTGAAAAAAAAAAATAAAAAGTTAAAATAGTAATAAATTATTTTCCAATAAGATCATGATTAAATAATACTTTTCGAAATGATAAGGGTACATTAATTCTTAATTAACTAAAATAAAATAATTTTGAATAATATTTTTCAGAAAATAAGTAATTTGAAAATAGAATAAAATATTTTGATTAATTTAATAAATTCGGAAATGAAGCTTTTGAATATTAAATATAATCTTAATTAATCTTGATCATTAATTTTTATAAATAAAATTAGTAAATACTTTGAATAATTATTTTATGAAAATAAATGTTTTGACTAATTACTTTATGCAAATAAATAATTTCAAAAATAAATTAAAATAATTTGGATAATTATTTTTCTGAAAATAAATAAATTCGAAAAATAAATAATTTATTTTTCTAGAAATAAATTTTGAAAAAAAAAATTAATAAATGATTTTTTGAAAATAAATAATAACTTTTTTCTGAATTTAAATAAATAAAAGAAAAAGATAAAACGAGGTCTTAAAAAATTATTAATAATTAAGGTAGAGGGATTTAAATAATTTCGAATAAAATAAAAGATTAAAATAAATAATTTGAAGTAAATATTTCTGAAAAAAAAATAATGATAAACTTCTTCCGAAAATAAAATATCTATTAATCTTGAATATTTATTTTCTGAAAATATATAATAAATTATTTTTATAAAATTTATAATAGATACTACTTTTTGAAAATGATTATTTCAAATAAAGATTAATGTTGAAAAGGGGATTCAATAAATTATAATAATTTTCTGAAAATGAATTTAAATAACTATTTTAAATAACATAAAGATGTTAAATGATTAATTTTATTTTTGAAATAAAATCAATAATAATTTTTGTGAAAGAAAATAATTTCAAATAAACTTAAATTTAAAATAAGTTATTGTTTGAATACTTAATGAATATAAAGTATCTTGAAAGTAATAACTTAACTTAAAACCCTTAATTAAGTATTTTAAAGCTCAATTAGAACGGTTTTGTTTTACTTCTAACCCTTTCGTGGCTATGATTACCACGCTTTACGAACGGACTGTAGAACCTTTAAGTCGGACGTAAATGTCCAAGTTTTGATCGTGGCTTTGATATTGAACAACCACGATTCAATTGTTTGCTCGACTAAAGCATTGTTTTAGTCAATCTAGAATCCTTATGGAGTAATTAGATTCTAAGATCATTACATAAACGTGTACAGGAACCGAAGACGCTACTTTTTCGCACTTCCTCGAGAATCGTAAGCTACACAGGTGAGTGCTGTGTGTTACTTGTGTGTAAGTCCGAATGTGCTAGTAGGTCGAATCATAACTACAACTTAGTCCCTAAACGAACGAGCATGCGATGTATGATACAATGAAAACCTCAACTTTTAGGACAAAATATACACCTTGAATTATATGATAATGCCTATGTGCTTACGAGTCCTGGATATCATATATTAAACCATTTTAATGATTGTTATTGAGTTGGTTGCTGATTTCATGTTACTGGATTGATAATGTACTGCCTTGTTATTGGATTGTTATTGTACTATACCGTTACTGTACTGAACTGCTTGCTATTATTGTGTGGGCCCTATTTTGGTGTGCGGAATCATAGGTAACCCGGAAGGTTAGGGCCGGAGGGTTACCTTGATCCACCGTAGACCCGGCTTCACAAACCAAGTGTGGAGGTTACACTTGGGGAGTGAAGTCAAACTCTTGGCATTAGACGTCTATGCGCACAGTTAGTAAGGTAGCTCCTTACTTGGAGTGTTCGGTGGGGGCGTCATAATATGGACTGGAGGGTAAGAGGAGGACGGCATCAGCAACTGTTGGTTACTTGTTTAATGTGCTTGAATTGTTATCGCATGTGTTTATTTACTGTAATGTTATATATGTTCATGTACAATATGTTGCATCCATGCATCACACGCACATGTGCACTACAGCCTCACTAAGTTGGACGATCAACTTACGCATTCGTGTTTACTTCCTTTTCTGATACAGGTATCCTATGGTCTGATGTCTAGCTTTGTGTTGTCCGTCTCCGAGATCCTATTTGTCAATCGTCGAGGGTCATCTTCGTTGTTATCTTTTGCTTTTATTATGTTGTTATGTTTTGTGTCTTTTATGTATCTGGCATGATTAATACTTAAGAGTGTTTACTGTGGAAACTTGTTATTGCGTTGTATACGCTTATTTTGAATATGGTACTCGCTCCTGCACATAGCAGTGTTTCGGGTTTATATGCTCTCGTGTTTGAATTATGATTCGAATTAATGTTAATGAGTCGTTTGTTGTTTTATTTAAAAAAAAAAAAAATTTACTCTAATTTTAGTATGTTCACCGAATACGGACCCGGACTCGGGGGTGGGTCCACGTAGGACCCGACCCGGGGGCTCGGGCCGTCACATATAGTGTAACACAATTTCAGTCGATTTTCACATTTGTTAATCAATTCACTAATTTTATCTGGTTGAACCCAATTTAGTCTGATTTTACTTATTATTTTGCTTATTTAACTTATTTTCTCACATATTTCACATTTTTTTTGCCAATGAACTTATTCATTTGTTCTTGTTCTTTTGTCGATTTGATCTGATTTTTTGTTATCTCGTGTTTAACCGATTTCATTCATTTTTTTTTTTTTTACCGATTTTACCTATTTTTTTGCTTGTTAACCTTGTTGTTTTATCATTGGCACAATTTTTTTTTTGTTTTAACCCGCTTTTCTCATTGATTTTACCATTTTCATCATATATTACTAATCAAAATTTTACATATTTTGCCGGTTTTAACAATTTCTATGTTTTGAAGTTTTTTCGCTTAAGCCAATTATACATTTTTTAGTTAACTATATAGTACCTTTTTTAATCACGTAGAACGAATTCGACATAGATGTTCCTTAATGTTTTTTAGGTTCTTCAAATAAGTGATAACTTCCTAAGAACTCTTCAAAGAACTTTTTGAAGAAATATAGAGTTATAGTTTTATTTTTTACCATTAATATTTTAATGAGTTACAAAACTTTAAAAGATAATTATAAGTTTGTTATACAATGGACTTCTTGTTTAATTATACTTCTGTAATTTTTTTATTTTAGGATTCTTTTATTTTACATTTTTGTCATAAATTTAAATATCACAATATAATTTAAATAGGGGTATATTAGTCTTTACAAAAAAGGAAAGAAATTTACTTATGCCAACTCGTACTTTTATATGCCATTAATTAATATTTTAATGAGTTACAAAACTTTAAAAGATAATTATATACAAGGGACTTCTTGTTTAATTATACTTCTGTAATTCTTTTATTTTACATTTTTGTCATAAATTTAAATATCACAATATAATTTAAATAGGGGTATATTAGTCTTCACAAAAAAGGAAAGAAATTTCCTTATGCCAACTCATACTTTTATATGTATATATATATATATATATATATATATATATATATATATATATATATATATATATATATATATATATATAATATATAATATATATATATATATAGAATAGAATATAGAATAGATATAGATATAAATTATTAAATCAAGCACAAATAAAACTCAAATCCAATAATATATCGTTCAACATTATTCCCATCCCCTCGTCTCAAAATATTCAAAGATTGTCTTGTAAGAATCAACAGATTTAATGAAGCTATGCGATAAATGATTTCAGATCAATATTTTGAATTTGTATTATTTCCATGACTTTTAATTTAAGGGATTTATAATTATATTACCTCCTAATCATTTGTGAAGTTGTAATGGTGATACAACAGACTACAACGCACGAAGGTGAATTTTTATTCCCATTTCATCCTAAATAGGCGAGTTATTCATCCTAGTTTCATTCCTATTTCGATAAGGGAAAATCTTACCCATATTGTATTTGGTCAAATCTAAATTAATTACATAACAAGTGTAATACACTTATTTCGAGATTAAATGTATAATTAAATAGCCAGTGGCGGATCCCAAGAAAAATATTGTTTATATATAAATATGTAGTAGCTTATTAACTAAGATCCTTGTTGTTCTGAGTTCGATTCCTTTGGGGAGCATTTTATTTTTTGACATTTTATACATTTTTTTTATTCTCTTGGTAAAGCTAATTAATATAGATTAAAATATCTCATTATATTTTTTTTTAACAAATTATTTCTTCTAGTTTTTCAAGAATATTTAGGGAACAAATATTTTATGTTGAAGTAGATCTCATAATCTAATTGAAAATGAATTTTTTTTAATCGATTACATACTTATATATTATATTTTTTGAAAAGAAAATGTTTACTTTTATAAGGCGGATTTGATAATAACTATTTATATTCAATAAAAAATTATCGATTACAATTTAAATGATTCTTATTCTTTTAAATAATTATATTTTCAATTTTTGTGTATTTATTATTATTAATTTTTTTTTTTTGTGTGTGTGTATTGCTTTATCATATTTTTTTGTCATTGTATCAAAATATTGAGGAAACACAAAATATTAAGAAAGTATTTGACAAAAAAAAATTAGCCCCCCCAAAGAATTGTTCCTAGCTCCGCCACTGCATATAGCTTGGTGGTTGGATGAATTTGACCAAATCAAACTTAAACAAAAAATTTCCTTTCAATAAACTAAATATTACAAACTTTTCAAAAAATAAAATTGAATTGTTTCGTAAACACTGGAAAAATTGTGAAAGATTATACAATTAAGAAAAATAAAAGAGTTTCAAAACAAAGAAATAATTATGAAACTAAAATTAAAAAATATTTTTGTAACATAAAGGGAGTAAGGTTTGATATTTATCATAACACATGAGATAAAATGTCATATCAGAATACAAGAGGTAAAGTGTCATATATAAGATGATTATTTTATCAATTTATATTTAATTTAAGCCTAAAAATAGCAAGATAACAATGTGAAACTTTTCAAATCTCAAATGGGTAAATTGAACATTAACGAATCATAGAGGTAAATAGTCATTAACTCATTTTAAAAATGTGAAGTTGATATAATTCCAGTATATTTTCATATATTTCTTTTTTGATGCAATATTTTCATATATCTCATTTCCCGTACAGGTTTTCCTTTTTGTTTCGAAAACTTTCCATTATACATCGTTCGAATCTTTGACGAGTTTTTTCATGATTAGATTTGCATTAATGGTTTGACTGACTATGTAGGAGTAGGAAGGCGTACGACAACATGCGAAGCATATGATTCCAGCTCTCCTTTTGTTTGTCTTTTTAGCCGCTGATTCATCTCCTCAAAAGCCGCCCTTTACACACGGGTGAGCCATTTCTCCTCTCTCTTTTCTTTTTTTTTTTTCTTTTTGACTGCAGTTTTCAGATTTCCTGGTCATACAAACTTGACCCTTCCGCCCAAAACGAACACACAGTTCAGAGAGAGAGAATCCAAATTCATTACATCTTTCCCTTCCCAACACAGATACATGACCCCTAAATTTTGATTTATTATAATTTCTACTTTTTTTCTAAAAAATTGATTTGTTGTTTACTTTCCTAGAATTCTCGATAGGTTTCCGGCGGACATCACAAATCGTTTCCGTATGGCTGTCATCGACGATATAGGAGTTGACATCAGGTCTGGACAATTTCAATTCCTCTGCTCTTAATTCCATTGAATTCCTCCCCCCCCCCCTCCCCCCCCCCTCTTTTATTTTCCTTGTGGTGTTATGAAATGATCATATCAACTGAAGAGAAAATTATTGATTGCTTAAACTGAATTAGGTATTTGACCTTTACCAATTCATGGAATACTTAGGTATTTAGTCTTGGTTGGAATTCATGAATCAATGATGAAACATCAGGGATATGGTTTACCTAGGGTTATACATTTAGGAGTTTTCGGTTTTGTGTTTTATTGAAGATGGATTGGTTTCTGATTGAAATAATTATGAGCGGGGTAGCTTTTATTTTTAATTTTTTTATTTGTTAGTGTTTAATCTGTATGGGTTTTACAGTTCGGATATTGAAGTTGATGACATTAGAGGTGATGACAATATAGAGGACAAGGATGTTAGTGATGAGGAGATTGATGCAGAAGAACTGGAGAAGCGAATGTGGAAAGACCGTGTTAAGCTTAGGAGAATCAAGGAAAAGCAGAAGCTTGCATTACAGCAAGCTGCAGAGAATCAGAAAGCTAAGTCCACAACGGATCAAGCACGCAGGAAGAAGATGGCAAGGGCGCAAGATGGCATTTTGAAGTACATGTTGAAGCTTATGGAAGTCTGCAAGGCTCGTGGATTTGTGTATGGTATTATTCCGGAGAAGGGCAAGCCAGTTAGTGGTGCATCGGATAATATAAGGGCTTGGTGGAAAGAAAAAGTGAAGTTTGACAAAAATGGTCCTGCTGCCATTGCTAAGTATGAGGCCGACTGTCTCGCTAGGGAAGATGGAGGTGGTAATCACAATGGGAACTCGCAGAGCGTGCTTCAAGATTTGCAAGATGCGACCTTGGGATCTCTTTTGTCTTCCTTGATGCAACATTGTGATCCACCTCAGCGGAAGTATCCTCTCGAGAAGGGCATCCCTCCACCTTGGTGGCCAACTGGGAATGAGGAATGGTGGTCGAAGTTGGCATTACCCAAGGGTCATACTCCGCCTTATAAAAAGCCTCATGATTTGAAAAAGATGTGGAAAGTTGGGGTGCTAACAGCTGTTATAAAGCACATGTCACCTGATATTCCGAAGATTAGGAGGCTAGTTAGGCAGTCAAAGTGTTTACAGGATAAAATGACTGCTAAAGAGAGCTCGATATGGTTAGGTGTTTTGAGCAGGGAAGAAGCTCTCATTCGGCAACCGAGCAGCGATAATGGTTCATCTAGCATTAGTGAAGCACCTTCAAAAATTCGTGGAAACCAGAAAAAACCTGCTGTCGATAGTGATAGTGAGTATGATGTTGATGGCGTTGACAATGGCCTAGGTTCCGTCTCATCTAAAGATGATAGGAGAAATCAATCTACAGACATGGCACCTTTTGAGCCCCCTATTCATGTTACACCTCAACCAGCCCAAGACAAAGATCAAGTAGTTGAACCACCACGGAAAAGAAAATGCCTAAAATCAAACCCTGCTAACCAAATGACTTTAGTATCTCCTAATGTACTTCCACGTGATGATCTTGAAGACATGGTGATGGATGCAAGCCACAATGAGATACAGCTTTCTGGATACCTGATGAATGAGCCACACCATGAAAATGGAGTAGCAGCCATGAACTCTCAGGAGAACAATGCTCAGGGACAGCCCTGCTTAGTGGGGTCTGATGTTAACATTTTCGGCTCCATTCCTTCTTCAGATGCTGTCCCTATTAGCAGCATGTCTGTGGATAATAATCCCTTACCTTATCCAGTATCTCAAAGTGCCAACCTTTTACCTTATGGTTCTCATATGGTTCATGCACCTCCAGATTCTCAGTTGCATATACAGCCTCCCCTTTCAAATCTGCATGACAAAAGTCAAAGTTATGCATTGCGCCAACAACTTCTAGACCCAGTATTACATCAAGGACCAATCAATTCTGTATGGCAACCTGGACCTCAAGATTCAACCCTGCCTCAGGGACCTCAAAACTCTGGTTTGCAGCTTGGCTCATCTTATGATATATATAATCCATCAACTGCAGTTGGATCAAGTCTTCAAGGACAGCAATCTGCTGCAGCACTCAGTGAGCCCCAGTATAGACCGGAGGATTCAGAATTCCATTTACCGGTGTTACCTAGAAATGGGAATGATATTTCTGGAGAGTTCCCACAATTCGCTAAAGATGCATTTCCGCACGAGCCTGATAGGCCTGTCGATAACCAGTTGCTATCTCCTCTCAACAGCTTGTCACCCGATTTAAGTGGATACAGTCCATTTTTCCTTCCTTTTGATGGCACAAGTTCTTTAGATACTTTTGGCTTTGACTTTCTCCTTGATGACAGTTCCGTTGATGAACAGAAGGACTACACTGAACTCTTGAACTACTATGCTTCATAGGTTCTTTTCTTGGCAGCTTCAGGTTTCACAAGTGAGTCATTTGTCTCATTGATGGAATTATATTCCTCTTTTAAAACCTCACATGTATTTATCCGCTATGTTATTTTTTTCTCATGCAAACTCTATAGGGACCATTTTTTTATTTTTTTTTTGTCTTTTAAACGCAGAAGAGTGTCTCTTCCTCCAGCTGAAATTTTGCTGGTTTGCTCTCTTATGTATCTTGCTGACTGTAAGTTATGAACTTAATTTGTTATTGTCGTCTTCTCTTGGTCATTCAGCAGCATGTTTATATAGCACTATCATCATTCCTTAAGCTATGTTTGGCCTCACTTTTTTGTAATGTCGGAAATCCTTGATTAAATAGTGTAAATAAGTCAGTTGTTGGATGGCAGAAGTGACAAAGTTGTACAATTTAAGCCACTGCCCATTTTATAAAACCTGTGTACTGTGAACATTTATTTAATTCGTGTGAATAGGTGGGTGTCTGTGAATGACACTGTTTTAATTACTAGACAACACAAAGGTTTTAGATCCTTGGGCTTTTTGAATCTTGAGTTAGTGGTAGCATAATTGAGAGAGTCTGATGTATGTATATTACCAATTTTAAAAGGGAAAATTGGCTTAAGTTTGTTGCCCATCCTTGGGGAATCATAACTTGGTTTGGCTCCACGTAAATTCTTACTTTTAAAATTGTAAAAGTATTTAGGAAAAATTGCAAAAAAAATTCCCAAACTAATTAGTGATTTTGAATTTTCGTCCCAAGCTATATCACTTTGTCAAATTAGTCCCGTAATTTTATATTTTTTTGGAATATCATCTTACTTGTCACATGGATGCTTACATGTCATGACCTGACAAATTTTATCATAAATAATTATATAAGATTACAGAATTCGTTCCAAACTACTTACAAATTTTAATTTCTCGTCCCAAACTATATCAATAAGCCGACTTCTGTCCCGCAATTGAAATGACATGGAAATTTTTTTTGTTCCAAGCTAATTATAAATATTTATTAGTTATTAATACAAAAAAAATGCACAAATTTTTCCTAATGAACTGAGATAGGATTTTTTTTCTCCAAAACGCACATGATTTTCAAAAATTGCTACTTTTTTTCTCTTAAAAAAAAGTTAATGGCAATTTACTTCCATATAATATTCATAATATTCAATTTACCTTAAATTGCTTCTTTTTAAATTATAAGAGATAAATTGAATATAATAAATATCATAGGGGATAAATTGTCATTAGTCCCTTAAAAAAGTAAAAGATGAATCGTCATTTCCATAAAATTAAAAATTTAATAATGGACTAAATTAATGTCAAATGACAAATTGTGAGACGAAATCCGACGAATTAATATAGTTTGGGACGAAAAATCAAAATTTATAATTAGTTTTGGACGAATTCTGCAATCTTATATAATTGTTTATGATAAAATTTGCCACGTCATGACATGTATGCATTCATGTAGCAAGTGGGACGATATTCCAAAAAAATATAAAATTACGAGACTAAATTGGCTAAGTTATATAACTTGGGACGAAAATCCAAAATCACTAATTAATTTGGGACGTTTTTGCAATTTTGCCAAGTATTTGTATGATTTTTATTTAACATAATTGTTATAGATTATAAGATAAAATGACAAATCAACTCAACTTCTTTTTCAAATCATAATATGATTATACAACATAATAATCTAAAATCCTTCATTTGGAAAAAAAAAAAATAAGTACTATAAGTATTGTGAAACATAACTATACAAAATTACAAATAATGCATTTACTTGTCAAAATCACTAAAAAGATAAAACATAAAAGCAGAATGTTTATGTTTTCGCAACTATCTAGAGGGGCTCTTCATTAACATCTAACCGAGCCGTATCAATTTTCGATATCCTGCTGGTTTGATAATTTCATAATTGGTATTGTGTGCCAAACCGAACAATACAGTTCGGTTGCTGTTTTGAGTCTTTTTTGTAAATTAAATTCAGTATTTTTAAAATCGGACCGGTCCTTGAATCGGAAGTCCTACTGGTTACTGGTTCGATCGGTATAACCGGTGTGACTTTATTATTATTATGTAATATTTATATATTTTTAGATTATCTAAAATACAATTATAATTCAAAAAAATTATCATTCTTTGTCAATATAATTTTTTTTTTTTTTCATGCAAATAATCTGACTTAAAAATTAAGAACAATGTCAAAAATATAAATCTCAAGTATACCTAAAAAATATATACTTTCAAAACAAGACAACAAAATTAAAAGTTCATCTCATTTTCAAAGTTTTGGATTGTTCATTTAGGTTCGATTGTTGTAAGTTGATGTTTATATGGTAATTGATTTGCATAATTTCATACACAAAATAATATTCTTCATGATGATGAGAAAATGGTTATGTACTTCTTTAAGTTAAAAAAAAAAATATTGCATTGATTGTTCCTCATTGATTGTTAAAACACTACAATAATTAATGTTATTCCAATTAAAGTATATAAATGTAATCCTATTAAATGTTAAACAAGAGTTTAAATAAATAACAATAACAAAAAAATCTCCAAATTTAAAAAAAAAAAAAATTAATTGAACAACTGGTTCACTGATTTTACCAGTTCACTGGTTTTACCGGTTTTAGAGTCGATTTTACCGGTTCAAACTGATTAATTTGAGGACTGGTTTTTAGAGGTAAACCGGATCGGATTGAGGACCGGTTAGCGGTTGAACCGGGCCAATCGGCCCGTCCGGTCCGATTTTAAAAACACCATTAAATCTTGTAAATTAATTTTTGAAATTTATAGTTTGACCCAAAATCATTGAATCAAGTTAAATATCAACCCTAATTTTTAAGTCTTATATAACAAAATAAGAAAAAGAAAAAAGAAATGGACACTTCCATATAACTCCGATGTCTCCAAATCATGAATTTGATGTAATGTTATAAAATTACCAGTATAATAATTTATTTTTACCAAAATACTAAGATACAATAAAATAGAAACAATTATACTATCAATAACTAATACTTTTCAATCGGTTGACATCAATAATACGAAATAATCTTTTTTAGAATGTCAATTAGAATGAATAGTGTTGTTTGAAATAAAAAAAGCAGGAAGGAAAAATAAAGAAAATGAGAAAAGAGATAAGGAATTGAATCCTTACCTGGCCAAGAGAATAAATGAATGGCCAAAGGAAGGAGAACCGGAAGAGGCGAACCGGCGACACATGCTTTGTGCAAACTTCAGTGCAGGCGAGAGAAATTATAGAACGGGGCCAAGGAAAGAAAAATAAAATTCTTCTTTTGGGTACAAGTATAATCAAAATGTCAAGTGAGAGACTTTTTAATCGGTACAATTACAAGTAAAAATGAATCCATAATTTTGGTATTTTTGGTTTGGTTCGTAAATCAATCGATAATACTGAAATCGAAAATGAATATGATTTGGTAAGTAGGTTTTGTACCAATATCGAACCGACACTTAGATTCAGAATCGGTAATACTGAATCAAAAGTTCGATTTCGATACAATTTGGTCAATTTGTCGAATTGTGTGCACATTCGTTCTCCTGATGACCATGACAACTTTACGTAGACTAAAACTCAAATAAAATTAACTAATATTCGATTCATGTTAATTTGATAGATAAAATCGGTTTACTACCGTGTTAGGTTTATTGTCTTGGTTTACACCAACTGTTAACGGTTCAAGATGAAATATTTCACCGATTAGCTAAGTAAATCCAATAAGCTTCAACTAGGGAAGGTTCAAGATGAAACGATTTCACCTATCCCGATGCGGTACTATTCCTAAAGAACAGTTCGACATGTTGTGTCTCGTGCGAAGAGAAATTTCATTCATGTGGGGGATTGTTGGTGTAATTGGATTAATTATAGCTAATTAAATTGAGTCTAATTAACCAAAGTTAATTATTACACCTTAATGAATGAAATAAGAAGAGAAGATTGAGTCTCTCCACCCTACATGGAAAAGAAGGAGAAAATTGAGCTACAAAATTGTTATAAAAAGGGCACCTAGCTTTCAAAGTGGAAAGGCTTTTGTAGGAATGAACCTAGAGTTATATCTGGGCCCAATAATTATTAAAGTCCAAACTTTACACAAAGATCCGTGGGTGATCCGATTTGGATCCGCATGTGATCTGAACAGGATCCGCGAGACCTGTTTCTAGAAGGTCCGAGAAGAAGACGTGTTGCCCGCCGAATTTTGAATGAAAGGGTGTGTTTGGTCGGATTTTGAGCCGAATGGGTGGAAACCGTTCGGACCGAGCCATTGTTTAATTTAAATCCGAACTGTTGTGACCCTCCAGCAACAATTTTTCAATTGCTATAACTAGGAGAGGAATCTGGCCAAATCCACACATTATTTTTCAAAAAATAAAGTACAAATTATTTTTACTTCTCTACTTCTCAAATTAAATAATTTTCTAGTCGAAGTTCTGTTTGTTCCAACTCGCCCGTGGACTTTTGATCATGCAAAACAACAAGGATCAAGACTGTTGTATCTTGGGGGACTACTGAGGAGTACTGATTGCACCGTAGGCAGCCTCATAAATATTGTCTTAAGGAAATTGCATTCACAGCCTCAGTCCTAATTTCCATTTTCTGATTTTTGTGAATTAACCTTAAGGTTCATAATTTCTTATTTTATTTTCGGCACAAACTTTTATTTGTTTAAAAAGTATCAATTGCATATTTTAAAACCACTTTACATTACGTAATCCCGTTACTTATTTTGTCCGAACACTTTGATTTTAATTGGCATCCTATGATCTCCTATTCCAAAAGTTATCGATATTAATATTAATACTAGAATTAATTAAAATTATTTCTATCATTCTCTTATAAAACGTACTGAATTATTTATTAGTAAAGTCATTAACAATATATTAATTAGGGGATTCTAGGGTGCTGCTACGTTAGGTGCCGCTAATACCACATTAGGTGGTATTATCACACAATGTGTATCACATTGTATGGTATAAGGAGTATAATTTATACCATAGAATGTGATACACATTGCGTGGTAATACCACCTAATTTGGAATAAATACTACATGATGTGGGGGTCATACTAAATATATATGGTTAATACTATGTAATGTGATCATGTACCATAGAATGTGATACACATTGTGTGGTAATACCACCTAATGTGATATTAGTGGCACATAACGTAGCGACACCCTAGAATTTTCCTAATTAAATATATAAAACCTTTGCAACTTAATTTTGTAAAGTAAAAGTTTGTTAAGCATTTTTCCAAAATAAACTTGTCGTTGTAATTTTTCATTTCAAGTCTTTTATTTATTTACATCTCTCCACTACTTAAGAGTATTTATATAGTTTTAATACATTTTATTTTTCCATTTAATTAAACTATAGTTAACAATTACTATAGTTATAAGAAATATAGTTACATATGTTTCTATTACACAATTGTTAAACGCCACCAACATTAGATTATTCATTTTAAGCCTTAAAAACAAAAATAATCACTCTGACATAAACAAAAGTTATTTAACTCCAAAAGCAAACATAATTCACTCTTAACATGGAGCATTAATGGAAGATATTTATTTTTGAGATTCATGACCTAGGAGATAGACTTGATTAAAAAGACTGAGTAGTGGTACTAAACGTTTATGTTTAATTCTAGAGATTTTATCATTTTTAATAATTTAAAACTGACCCGAAATATTACATAAAAAAACCTATCGGTGTATCTTGATGTCCAACTAGTGTATCCGCTACGTAATTATTTTAATTTTTATTACTGATACGCCACGTGGTGTATCAAATACTTATCCCATGCGTATCCTACACATATCGATATATCCCTAGTGTATCCGATATAATGGTTTGTGTTTTTTCGGAGTATCCATGTATCATATATGTCAAATTGCCACTTATCTGCTTTTATATGTTACATCTGGTTTGACATAACTAATGAAAACTTGATTATCCTAAAGCCACTTATCTAGTAGTTGTGGTGTATAAATAAACTAATAAAATTTTGTCAAACCAGACTACATTAATCAAGGTTTAGCCATTTACAATTACTAGGGACCTAATAAAATTATATATCCGTGTATATAATTTATAATATATAATTTAATGTAGGTACATTTATTATCTAGTAGTTGTGGTGTATAATTTATACATTGGTTGGTTGGATATGATAAACATACATTTATAATTTAAAAAACAGAGAGCAGATGTATCATATATTTTGAAACCATATCGATATCCCTAGGATAAGCAATTTTGTGTAAAATAAAATAAACCGTCATTCGATTATTATTAATTTTGAGGAATAGGGAGGGTTGGGGTACGTACCTAGGAAGAAATTGTGGTAATTTCGAATGCGGAAGAAAATGAAGGATCAGGGGAAGAAATTATGATGATTCTAGACTTCTAGTGGAAGAAAATAGTGAAATAGTACTATGTAGTATGTGTATTAAAGAGTTAGTTTTATTAGTTAGGGGGACCTTTTTTTATTAGTTAGGGGGACTTTTTTTAATAGATATAATAATAATTATATAAATGCGGAGGAATAAGGAAGGATGGTGAACAAATTATGAATCTCTTTTGAAGTTGTTACTTTTTCTTTTTCCTTTTTCTTTAGAAGCATAATAATAAGAAAAATTAATTATATATGAACTTGATTAATTGAAACTCAAATACCGACATGGATGATCACACGAAGAAAGAAAGAAAGAGTTTTGATTAAACGAAATTTGCTACATAAACGAAAAATGTGGCTGCCTAATCAGTTAGTTATGTCAAACATTAATCATGCAAGGTTTCTATTTAATTAACTTGATTATTGACAATTTTCTTATAGACATTTGTTGTGGTGTACTATATATTGTTTGAAGAACCATAATTCCGGACAGAAGCTTATGTTAACTACGCAAAGCTAACAGAATGCATTCATGGCATATATATGTAGTGTCTACCCGGCCAACTTGATTATTTAATCCCTCAATTATTAGGTTATCGAATAGTCAATAATCCATCTAAAATATCTCTTGCCTAGAATCGAATCTTACTAGTATGAGTATTAGTTTAACTGAGAAAAAAAAAAACACCATATCCATCCGTAGTGACAAATATAATACTTTCGTATAGTAGGGACAAAGGTTCTACGATAAATTTAATAATTGAAATACAAAAAAATAAAATAAAATGAAACAATAAAACTTAAAAATTATATTTCATTTACGATTATATATATAAATAGATACAAAAAGGAGGAGGTGAAGTTTGATAAAAATAACCTCAACAAGTTAATTTAATTACATATAATACACCGTTATGACCTCAAAAAAAATTCAAAACATCTACTTATCTTAATTACAATTTCGAATGACATCAATTACATTCACATCTGACCGCGACGATTTTTTCATTTTCTAAAATTGGGGCTTGATCAATATTCTTTGGAGGGCAAACATTTGTGTAATAATGTATTAAATAAAAGAATAATAAGAAAAAATCATATTATAAAAAAATGAATTCTCTGTATAGTTATTAAAAGAAATAAAATTTAAAAAATTAAGAAAGAACAAAACTCAATGAATAATTTTCGAGGAAAAATATTTAAAGAACAAGAAAGAAAAAAAGACTAAAAATGTACAGAGAATTATATAAGTAGGGATCCTTGTAACAAATAAAATTTCAAGTTTAAATATATATTAAACAAGAAATAATTGTACAAATAAAATTTTATTGATTTAAGTGGTGTTTACAATCTCTATGATTCCTCTGATTCTAATCTCCAAATAATGTATTTGTTGAGTCTTGATCTTTTTTTGGATCAGCTTCGGTATTTGACAAACGTTTGTCCAAGAATCAAAATTGTTTGATCTTGAATCAAACTGGCTTAAATTTGAGTTTGAACTTCTTCTTGGAACACCTTGATTTAATTGAACTTTGATTTTCTTTAGATCGTCGTAGATCTCCAATAACGTTTATTTGATGGCCTCTTGGCTTAATATCGAATCAAACGCTAGATTTTCTTCGATCTTTTGAAGAACGCCTTGAATATGATGAAGAACGCCTTGATTTGATGAAGAACACTTTGAGAGAATTTGCTCCTTTCTTCTTGAACTCCTTTATGATTTTTTGAATTGTGATTTTCTTCTTAGAGATGACCCCTATTTATAGGTGGAGTTTGAGAAAAATTGCAATATTCTCCATATGACGTGGCGCAATTTGATTGGTCCTTCACAACTTGTATGACAAGAAATATATCTTGCTTAATTCTCTTGCCATTTAAAAAGATATGACATGCAAATATTGCATGGTGAATAAAATCTTGCCTTGCTTAAAAATTTCCTACACAAACTTGCCTTGCGTATGGAGATTTTAATTTATTTGCAAGAAATCTTATATTTAATTAATCATAAGATATAAAATATATCAATTAATTATTTAATTATTATTTTAGGAATTAAATTTGATATAATCCCAAAATAAATTAATTAATAATTAATATATATTGGACTTAATTAGGCAATAAAATTTAACTGCCTACAAATGCCCCCTCGAGACTTATGTACGAACATGCATTTGCTTTTGAGTAGATAAGTCGCGATTTTAACATAACATGGACTTGCAAAAATATTGTGACACGATCAAAATTTGGATGATCGTAGCAAATTTTATGAACTTTGGAGATAATGGCAACTAATTGTTCTCATTAAACGATTAATCCATAATTAACCTTGGGCTCATTTTGTTGGCATATTAAATCTTGAGTTTGAAGTGAGTGTTCGGCACTTTATTACTCCATTATATGCATTATTTAAATTCTCAAATGTAAGCCCATTTAGCAAAAAAGAAACTGGAGTGAATTATTTCTTTAGCCCATTCAATGGCCCAACATATTATGGCCCTTTTATGAACAAAAGGTGGGAAATTGCATTTTAAGTCCTTCTTCCTCACGGATTCATTACAGTTGCAGATCTTTGAATTTTGTTTTCTTATTTCCAAAACTGTACAGATTTACGACAGTATATTTTTTAGTTTAAGGAAACAAATCAAAGAACACTTCTCTTGTCATATTTTCTTGATCGAGTCTATCGCTCGATGGAATCTGATTTTAATTTTTATTTCCAATAATCCCAAATTCTACTTCCAAACTCATCTTTATTCCCCTAATGAACGTTTCCGAGTTCTAAAAGGATTCCAATTGAGTTCAATATATGTACCTATAAAAAGGCCTCATTACTCGCCTTCTTCATTCATTCAAATAACCCAAAGACTAGTGTTTATATTCTTCAATTACGGCGGTCTCCCCTTTTCAAGAATCAGAAGTATACATATACATATATATACTTCATCGGAAGCTAGTTTGAGTGAGACAGTGGAGTCTTAATCTTGGTCTCAAATTGTTGTTGAAGAAGCAGGCTGGTCCCTTTTCCTTTCTTTTAACTTTTCTTGGTTTATCTTCTTCTTACTCATTTTATTAATTAACGGTGCCCTCTTTTTCTTGACAGGGACCAAAATCATAAGCCTTTGGAGTAAAGCTAATTGCTACGGGTCCATATATATGTATGCTGTTTTTTTTTTTTTTTTTCTGTTTTTTTTTTTTTTTTTTTTTTTAAAATTTTCCCTTAATTCTTGCGGCAGAATCTTTTTCAAGGGATTATACCATCACGGAGAGCTATTTCTCGGAATCTCAAAATCTTTAGAGTAAAAATAAAATTAGTCATAAACTCAATATTTTTTTTTTCAAATATTTGAATTATTAGACCAATTTTATTTAATGCCCCCATTATTTGATTTCCTATTTTTCGTTAGGATGGTAATCTTTGTTGGCGATCGCACCTCTTCTGGGGAAGAACGTTTGACCATTCGAGACGATAAGGATCAACCAATCGAAAAGAGCACGATTTTAACTGTTGGAACGCCTTTGATCGGCAGATATTCAAAGAGGTGGGGGGCACTAAGAAATTCTCTTCACTTGGACGAATGGTCTCGAGAATATACGGAATCTCCAAATAAGGCTCAAAAACATTTAATCTTGCTTTTCGCTCATCATAAACCATCGAGTGACGCTATTCCTTTCCCATCTTTGGGCCGTCAACTCATTGGTAATAAGATCAAGTGGGGCGATGATCCCTTTGAAGTGCCTGGAGAATTCCGGTATTTTAGGGGATATTGGGAGTGGACTGAAGATGTCTTGAGTCGATGCAAGACTGCGCTACATGCAGCTAAACTTTTTAATTCGGTGCACGCTTCTCTATACACATATGATCATAATACGAACATCATGAAGGCTTTTTGCGAGTCGTGGTGTCCTCAAACCAATACTTTACTATCTTCCTGGGGTGAATTATCCATATCATTATGGGATCTTTACTCTATTGCAGGTCTTCCTATTTTGGGCATCCTCTATGATGAGGTAATCCCTAGTGAAGCGGAGCTAAATGGTGTAGATGAGAAGGGAGAACCATTCGTACCTCGATCTTGCAAATACTTGTTCCACGCATTTCATTTACTTCAAGCAAGTGGAAAAGGTGACAACCATTCCCAAGTTTCGATTGAGAGATGGATCCAATTTTGGTCTAAGAAAGCAAAGAAGTACGAGCCACCTCCTCCGCGAAAAGAGAAGAAAAGCGTTCGTCCTAAATCCACTCATAATCCTCTTGATGATTTTAAAGATCATAAGACATGGTCTCCTTTGGAAGAAGGCGTATTCTCGAAGCTCAAAGTCAGAGGCAATATAAAAGATGATGTATATTTGGCGGCATATTTAGCTTGTTGGCTTTGTACCTTTGCTCTTCCCACCGAGAATGTCAACTCGATACGTCCAAGTACTTTTAAGGTGGCTAGTCTTATGGCGAGCGGTCGTCGAGTGAGCCTTGCGATTCCAGTATTGGCGGCTATCTACAAGGGTCTTAACACCATTTCAAAATCTCCAAAACCTTGTGCGAATTTTCCATTTCCAGTACATTTCGTTTATGGTTGGCTCGCGCAGTACTTCAAGACTCATTCTGAAGTTCACCAACAATTACGTGGTCCTAGCATGGTATTATATTCTGGCGAAGGAGGCGCAAAATACTATGATCCTTTAGGAGCTCGTAGAAAAATTCATAAGGGAGACTACATTACTTGGACTTGTAATATTGACCAGAAAATCGTGGATTGCATGTATGTTGATAACGTTAACGTCTCTGAGTCCCAACAGAATTATTTTACTAGTCTCCGTTCTAGTTATCTTACTTTGAGGCGAGGCGGAAAGTTTATTGTCGAACCTTACAGTCCCCATCGATTCAGTCGTCAATTTGGATACTTTCAAGAAGTCCCAGGCATCCTCAAGCATGACATTCGCGAGGCTTCTTTGGAGGAAGGACTGCGCTATTGGCGAATTAGCACTTTGTCTAAGTCTAGAACTACAGCGAGGTTTCCTGGCATACCTTCTGGTGTGAAGAGACTATATTCGAAAGATTACGGAAAATGGTGGGCTAAAGTCCATGGACGATACCTTGAAGAAAACGTGGAGCATTTAATCACTATGCAATTGAGCGTGGCTTCTCCTAAAGGTAAAGAGCATCCAAAGGAACCTTTCAAAGGTAATTCGATCTCTACCTATAGTTTATGATAAAGTTAACTTTTCATGCATAAATTTTCTTACATGTAGAGATTTTCATTGCAGAGAATTCGATACATAGTTCCGACTCTCCAGTTGATGAAGGCCTCCAAAAGAAGTTCGATGTTTCCACACAAATAAAAAGAAAGATAATTCCTATTGATTTGGAGGAAAGTCGTAGCAGCAACTTAGACCGTAACTGGAAAAGACAAAAGCAAGTTTCGAAATCTTTGGACCAAGAAGATTTCAATATGTCGAATGACCTTCCAAATGAAAAGCCTTTATTGGAAGATTCCGTCGAAGAGGTATTTACTTATTAGTTCATCCATTATTGATTAATATCTCTTTTTCTAAACTTGCGCTTATTGCTTAATTTCAACAGGTAGAAGAGAACTCCCCAGTTAGTGATGATGCCCAATCTCGAGGTGCTACGGAGATAGTCGTTGATTCCACTTTGCAAGAAAAAGTCCCGCAAGGCAAAACACCTACTCATGCAGCTTGCTCAGTCTTTGTGGGTGAAAAGTTAATACTTGAGCATAGAAAGAGATTTTTGAATACTTTATGGAACGAGCTTAGTCAAAAGATAGGAAGGACCTCGCTCGACTCAATTTCTTCCATCAAAGATGAGGTCTATATTGTGATGCAGACGATGAGAATGTTTGAGGATGTTGACATCTCCCATGTGGTAACATTGTTAGATTCGTTTTTTGATATGGCTGTCGTTTATGATACAGCGAGATCAACATCAAGCGAAAAATCTTCTAAGGAATTGCTTGCTCAACAACTTTCTGAGGCTCAAGGTCGTCTACATGAGGCGAAAAACAAAGAAGATAAGGAGGCTGATCACATTAATTCTACGAATGAAGATTTGGAGGTGATAGAGGAGAAACTCATTGATTTAGCACAAAAGAAGAAAAGACTGCTTTCATCCTTGAAGCGCCAAGAGAAGTTGCTCAAATCTGCTCAAGCTGACATTCTTAAGATTGAAGAAGAAGTTGCAACATTAAAGGACACCTCTCCCTTGATTGACAAAATGAAAGATAATCTGGAGACTTCGCGTATGCGCTTGAAAACTGCTCAAGAGGAACTGAAGAATTTGAAACCCTTTGTTTGAGATTTTATTTTTTGTAGTTCTTTACTTCATTTCTTGCTTTGTTTCTTGCTTTTTTCTTTTCTTGTAATGCACTCCAACTTTCGAGATTAATAATAGAAGATGTTATTTTTTTTTTTTTTATCTTTCTATTCATTTCTCTATCTTGTAGTCCATAGTAGCATTAAACAAAGAATGATCGCAAGTCATTTTTTTTTTTTTTTTTTTTTTTTTAACATATGACTGAACTTAGAAAATGATCTAAGCTGCCTACGTATCCCAAAAGGAATCAAGTCATCACGTAGTTCAAAAGGAGATTTTTTTTTTTTTAACATATGACTGAACTTAGAAAATGATCTAAGCTGCCTACGTATCCCAAAAGGAATCAAGTCATCACGTAGTTCAAAAGGAGATTTTTTTTTTCCTTTTTTTTTTTTCTTTTTTTTCTTTTTTTTTTTGCAGGAAGGCCTTTCACAGTTTATACTCATGCGGGTTAGGAGTGTTCGTTTCTTAACCACCTCGAACTAGGTGGGGATTAAAATTTAACCACATAAATGCCATTAGTGGAGTAAGTTATCATTTTAACCACATGAATTACTATTGGTGGATACCATTCACAGTTTATACTCGTGCGGGTCAGGAGTAACACGCAGTTTAGGCTCATGCGTCATGGAGCTTTTTGATTTCAAGATTTCGTAGACCCTTTTCATCTCGTCTACTGGAGGTTTTGAACTTTGACAATTTTGCAGACAGTTTTGATTCGTGTCTGGGAGAAGTTGAATTGAACTTGTAGACCTTTTCGTCTCATCTACTGGAGGCTTTGGCTTGAACTTTGAAGATTTGCAAACAGTTTTGACTCGTGTCAAGGAGTTGTTTGAAAGTTTATACTCTTATCAAGGAGTGTGGCGATTATTTTGACATCAATGGTGATCTCCAGACTTCTGATTATATCTATGGAATCCATCGATCAGAAGTTCTGGATCAGGTAATGAAAAATCATTGGGAGCATCTAAATTTTCAAAGTCGACACAAAATCGAGTTTGACGAGTTCCTTTACGTATAGGCACAATTCTAGAGACCCATGTAGAATTCTCTACTTCTTGAAAGAAGCCAGCTTTCATAAACATGTTCATTTCAGCTTTGATGAATGGAATCGACCCTGGACGAAATCTATCTTGAGCTTGTTTGATAGGACGAACTCCATTTCTCACAGACAAATTATGAACGTCCATTTTTGGATTTAAACCAGACATTTCTTTATAGGACCCAGCAAACATATCTCGAAATTCACGCAATAACTTGGCATATGCTTCTTCTTCGTCAATCTTTAGCAAAGCATTCATAAAGATTGGCCTAGGATTGCTAACATCTCCTAGATTCACTTCTTCCAATTCATCTACGATGGATCTAACACCTTCTTCGAGTTCGGGAGGAGCATCCTCAACGTCTTGTTCTTCGACAGCATCTTCCTCATGTAGAGTAATATGATATGAAGATGCAACACTCTCTCTATCATCCTCGCCATTGCATTGAGTTTTTGTGAAAATAATAGTCTCCCACTTACCTTTCAGTACTTCACCACATGATATAATCAAATTATCACGCCTCTTCATACGAGTTGGGATTGAACTTCGTAATCTTTTGAAAGCGGAGGATTCCTCAATTTTCTTGGAGCATTTTGATAAATTGGAAACTCCCAGTCTTCGGCGATCGAATTTTTGGGTCAAAGGTTGCCCTTGAGGACCAAGTCTATCAAAGACAGATATTTGAGGGCCAAGTCTATCAAAGACAGATATTCTCGTCGGTTTCTTACAACCTTGATCAAAATTTGTTGAAAAGTATACTTCTCCAGTAATGTGGTTGCTGCTAACTCTCTTTATGGCAATGCGAACAGGTTTTTGTGGTTTGAATCCAAGTCCAACACGAGAATTTGGGACATGATTTCTTTTTGGAGGGAATTTTCCTAAGGAAGAGTCTTCTTGTGGGTTATATCCTGCTTTGACTAAGAGTTCAAAGGCTTTCGGACCAAAGCTTTCTCCATTTTCTTGTGAAAATAATGTCCCATGTTCTACTTCAGCTCCTTGAGAGGGACGGACGAATCCTTTAAGCGGCGGACGGGATGGTTTCTCTCCATCAAGCTTTGTTAGTGGCAATGTAAGTTCTTTAAGTGACTCGATTTTAATCGAAGGAACTTCCTCTTGCTTCTCTTTTAATTTGATGTCTTTCACCTCGTCCTTGCTCTCATCGGTTTTGTTCTTCTCAACATTTGTGTTTTCCATATAGTACTTTGCATCAGCAAAATGCGATTCGGCTTCAGTAAATGGTTTCTCGTCGCCTAATACCTTCTTCACCACTCCATCTCGACAATATCCAAAACATTGATGTAAGGATGATGGGACCACTTCATTCTCATGAATCCACGGCCGACCAAGAAGGACATTATAAGACGTCTTAGCATCTATGACATGAAAGAGTGCTGTTGATAGCATATCTTCCATTAGCAGTTCCAATCTTATAACTCCAATAGCTCTTTGCCCCCCTTGATTAAATCCTTGTATCATCAGACGACTGCTCGAAAGTTCTTCCACATGGATTCCTATTTCTTTTAACGTGCGAAGAGGTAACAAATTGACAGCGGAACCTCCATCAATCAACATCCTATTAACTTTTTGCTCACGAACGTATCCACTTACGAACAAAGGCCTATTATGAAGCTTGGAACCAAGCAACAGGTCTTCATCGCTAAAACATATTGCAGTTAAGCAATCTTCAACATTCTTGTCATTTGACAAACGTAATTCATTAGAAGCATAGTTATTAAAAGCGCTAAAAGCGCTCGCAATTGCGCAAGGCGAGGCGAGGCGAGCCTCCATCGCCTCACCTCGCCTCGCGTCGGCTGTCCCCGAAAGGCGCCGTCAAGGCGGCGCCTTTGGCGCTTTTCCACCGCCTTAAGGCGGTGGAAAGCCTCGCTTTTAGGGGTTTTTCAATTTCTGGTTTTTTTTTAAAAAAAATTGAAGTCAATGATTGTAATTGACTTCATTAATCTTAAAAAATTGCCCCAACCCCGTAAACTTCATTCTCTTCTCTCATTCTCCCTCTGCCCGTAAATCCTATTTCCCAAACCCTAAGGCTAAATCCTAAATCCCTAATTATCTTACCTCTGCGCCGCCGTCCAGACCGCCGCCGTCCGCCCGCACCGCCGCCGCGACGTCCGCCCTGCCTTCCTTTCCTGGTCGCGACCCTTCTTGAGTTCTTTCTCCCGTAAGTCTTGGCTCTCTCTCTTTATTGTTGTTTAATTGTTTGTGTATAAAATATATTATACACAAAATTATACTTAAGTTATTGAGCATTGATGATTGACCAACCCATTTGAGTTATTGAAGTATTGAACACTGCCGACCCACTCACCCACATATATATTAACTTATTGAAGTCAAATTTTCAAATTAAGTATTTTTAAAATCCTATTATTATTATGTATATGGGTATTAATTACCCATAATTCCTAAATATATATATCATATTTATATATATATATATATATATATACACGTAATAATATATATATACTTAAAGTAATTAAAATAACAATTAATGCCTACTCATTTACATACTTGTCATATTTTTATATATAATAAATATATACTTAAAGTACTTACAATAATACATTTCGGCATTAATTATTCATTAATTGTATAAATTTCTTAAATATAGAATGGCAAAAGCTTCGGACCCCGGATGGGAACATGTGATTATGTTGGACCCGAATGATAAATCGAAGAATTTAAAGTGCAAGTATTGTCCTAAAGTGACAAACGGAGGTATATCAAGAGCAAAACAACACATTGTTGGAGGTTTTAAAAATGTAAAGGGTTGCCCAAATGTCCCCCCGGCTGTCAAATTATTTTTCAAAGATATGTTTGAAGCCAAACAAACCGCAAAAAGAGTTTTGGATGAAATACAATCGGAAACTCCTCACTTTGATGAAGTAGCGGAGCAAGATAGAGAGGATATGGAGGAACGTGAGGATCGAGCTCTTGGTAAGAGACCTATCTCTTCTAGTCGACCACCAATGGTCCCCAAAAAGCCGAGACAACTAGGTCCCATCAATTTGTACTACAATAAACAATCCGATGAGGACATCCGTACAAAGAAAGGTGATTTATCAAAATCTTTCATAGAGGTTCAAAAGAAGATGAGGGATGATGCGGTTCAAAAATTTAGTAGATGGATGTATGATTCCGGCATATCATTTAATGCAGTGAACTACGATAGTTTTAAAGCTATGATTGAAGCGATAGGACAATACGGACCTGGAATGAAACCTCCTTCTTATCACGAGGTAAGAGTTACATGTTTGAAGAAGGAGGTAGAACACACCAAGCAACTCATGAAGGCAAATGAGGAAGAAAAAGACAAGTATGGTTGCTCTTTGATGGCGGACGGTTGGAAAGATGGAAAGCAAAGATCTTTGATCAATTTTTTGGTCAATACTCCTAGAGGGAGTATGTTTATCGAATCAGTGGATGCATCAAGTTACTCTCACACGGGCGACAAAATGTTTGAGTTGCTCGATAATTTTGTGACGCGTATTGGAGAAAAAAGTGTGATACAAGTTGTCACTGATAGTGCTAGTGAAAACGTATATGCCGGTGAGTAATAATTCATCAATCTCATGTATTTTATAATATATAATTATTGTGTGCCTTTTTAATCTTAAAAAATTATTGTTTCGTTAATAGGAAAGAGGTTGGAGATAAGATATCCCCACATGTTTTGGACTCCGTGTGCTGCTCACTGCTTGGATTTAATGTTTGAAGACATGTTCAAGTTGCCCGAATGGAAAAGAACTCTTGAACGTGCAATTAACATCAATGGTTATATCTATAACCGAACAATTGTTTTGAACATGATGAGAGAGTTCACTAGCCAAAAAGACATGGTTAGGACGGGATCAACTCGTTTTGCAACGGCTTTCTTGACTTTGAAGAGATTTCAAAAGCACAAGTCGCAATTGAGGGACATGTTTATTTCCGATCAATGGAAAGGAAGTAGATTTGCAAAGGAAAGAGGGGGTAAGCAAGTAGTGAGGGTTATTTTAAATATCGACTTTTGGAAAATGATAAGTTTCATTATGAAATTTGCTGGCCCGCTTGTGGAGGTTCTCCGGCTTGTTGATGGAGAAAAAAAGCCTCCAATGGGTTACATATATGAGGCAATGGAACGTGCAAAGAAAAAAATTGCTTTGTCTTTCAATAACAATGAGCAGAGGTATGCCGAGATATTTAGAATCATTGACCATCGATGGCAAAATCAGCTTCATAGGCCTTTGCATGCCGCGGGACATTTGCTAAATCCCGAGTTTTATTATGCAAATAAGGAAATTGAAGATGTTGAAGCGATTACCTCTGGATTTGATAAGTGCGTTGAAAAGATGGTGGAAGATGAAGATATACAAGATTTAATTGCCTCAGAGCTAAAGTTTTATAAAATGGCCGAAGGAACTTTTTCTAGCAAACAAGCTATTAGGCAAAGAACAAAAATGGCACCAGGTAATGAAAATATTAAATATACACGATTAATATTATTGTTTATTTCATAAATTTAATTTATAATGTTCTTATAATTTTTTTATTGTCAATTAGCTGAATGGTGGGGTGCTTATGGGAATTCGGCTCCAAATTTGAAAAAACTTGCCATCAAAATTCTCAGTCTCACATGTAGCTCTTCAGGTTGTGAACGTAATTGGAGTGTATTTCAACACGTAAGTGTCTTTACATTCCGTAATCTAAAGTTCTAAATCTATAATATTCTAATAAGTTATTATTAATCAAACTTTGCAGCTCCATTCCAAGAAAAGGAATCGTTTGGAGCAAAAACGCCTTAATGATTTGGTGTACATTAAGTACAATAGATCTTTAAGGCGGAGATATAATTTGCGTGATACCATCGATCCCATTGTCTTAGAGAATCCTGATGTAGATGGTACCGATGAATGGTTGGTGGGAAGAATGGGGGAAGTGAATATTGATGATGATGATGTTAATGAAGATGTTGATCTTGTGCATTCCGACGACGACTTAACTTGGGCACAAGTTACCAATGCATCCGGAGCAAATGAACCTGCTTATTCCTTGAGGAAATCGAAAGGTTCTACTTCCACGTCTAAATCCCCCATGGATAAAGTGTATTCATCTAAGGGAAAAACATCAAAGACTAAAGCACCCACGACATCTACTTTGCCAACTTCCTCATCATCTACGTTGCCAACTTCCTCATCATCTACGTTGCCAACTTCTTCAGCTACGTTGTCGACTCCCTCATTATCTACATTGCAAACTCCTTCTTCATCTACATTACCAACATCATCATCTACATTGCCATCTTCATCTACATCTACACGTGATCGTATTCGTGTTTCTGATGATGATGAAGAGGAAGAGGAAGAAAAAGATAATGAATGCTATGAAGACGATGACAAAGGAGAGAGCGATCATGGCACCGATGATGATGATCATGAGATTGGAGAAGACTGGTCTGATTAGATGTGAATCACTTTTGAGTTAATTGTCAATTTAGAATTGTTTTACATTGCTTTTGAACTTATTTATTCAATCCAAGACTACTTTGTAATTGATTATTGCGACTTTGGATTTATTTTGAGTTATGAAGTATCAACTAGATTGAATTTGACATCTAAGTTTGGTTTTTAAATGATGCATTATGAATATTTTTGTTTTCAATTGAAGAAGTTGACACCTAAGTTTGTTTACAATTGATAATTTAATGTACACTAAAAAATTTGTATACAAGCGCTTTTCCCCCAAAAAGCCGTCGCTTTTTGCATCGCCTCGCCTTGAGGCAAGGCGAGCCCTCATCGCCTCGCGTCGCTTTACGCCTCAAACAACTATGATTAGAAGAGATCTCCTTTTCTTGAGTTGCATTGCATGACATGACATTTGCAATTGTATTGTCTTCTTCCAATGAGATTTTGCCTTCACGAACTAATTGCATGATTTTATCCTTGAAAACAAAACAATCATGGATAGAATGTCCAACAAGACGGTGATATTTGCAATATTTCGGATCATCAGAGTGCCCAGACTCTTCGGGTCTCTTCATCTCGGGCAAGTCGACAAGGTTTGCTTCAAGTAGATCATCGAATATGCCAGGGACATCAGAATCGAGAAATGGATATTTCTTGGATTGCATCTCCTTGAGGGTCGACTTTCTTTGCTCCCTTTCTTGGGGCATATTCCTCTTAACACCATTATTTTCAACATTCTTCTCATTTGTTTTGCTTACTACCTTGAGAGGTGCAATATTTACCGCCAATGATTCTTTATTTGGGACTTGTTGAAAAGGTTTGCCTCCTCTTTTTGCCTCAGATTTATCTTTGAATTTACGAGGATCTTGAATAGGTGGTCCATCAGCTCCACTTGCAATCATACTTAGCTCCATATCGTGAGCTCGAGTGGCTAACTCCTCGAATGATCTTGGTTGTATTCCTTGAAGGATGTAACGAAGACCCCAGTGCATTCCTTGAATACACATCTCAATTGCCGAAGATTCGGAAAGTCGATCTTTGCAGTTTAGACTCAAATTCCTCCAACGATTGATATAGTCAATAACAGCTTCTTCATTCCATTGGCGGGTGTTTGTAAGTTCAATCATACTGACTGTCCTTCGAGTGCTATAAAAGCGGTTAAGGAATTCTTGCTCAAGTTGATCCCAACTGTCAATGGAACAAGCCTCCAAGTCAGTGTACCAGTCAAATGCATTTCCTTTGAGTGATCGAACGAATTGCTTCACAAGATAATCTCCATAGGTTCCAGCATTATTGCATGTTTCAATGAAATGAGCTACATGTTGTTTCGGGTTGCCCTTGCCATCAAATTGTTGGAACTTTGGAGGTTGGTAGCCAATTGGCATCTTCATCCTATCAATCCTTTGAGTATAAGGTTTGGTATAAGCGAGAGATGATTTAAGGCCTCCCTCTAACTTGCAGTTGATGGTTCCCATAATAAATTCCTTCAGTTGATCTATAGGGATCATGCCATCGGATGAAATTTGGAGTTCTTTGGACTTTCCCTTTGAATTTGCCTTTTTAATGGGCATCTCGTCTTCTTCAGACTCCTCGAACTCTTCATCCTTCACATTTGAGTATTGCTTCATTGATGTATCACCATCTTCAAGCTTTATGGGTTGTTTTCCCATCACATGACTTCCTTCAATATGGTTCGATTGGCTCAATAACTTCTCGATCTTTGCATCTTGATCTTGGGCATGTTTAGCGAACGATTCTATTGCCTTAGTCAAGGCCAACAGTTGTTCCTCAATGGTTGTAGTACTTGTTGTCATGGCAGGCACCTTATTTGAAAATGAAGATTCAGTGCTAGAAGAATCATCGTCTTGGTTGGAGCCTTCGAAATGTGCAGAATGAGATGGACTTCTTTGATCGCCATCTTCCTTTCCTTATTCAACCATCTTAGCCCTTGGATCATTCATCAACTCAGTCAGAGTTCGATACTTCTTTGGGGGCATTGATTTTTAGAGAAAAGAGATGAGAGGTAGAGATTGTCCCACTGGGCGTGCCAAAAATTTGTAACAAATAAAATTTCAAGTTTAAATATATATTAAACAAGAAATAATTGTACAAATAAAATTTTATTGATTTAAGTGGTGTTTACAATCTCTATGATTCCTCTGATTCTAATCTCCAAATAATGTATTTGTTGAGTCTTGATCTTTTTTTGGATCAGCTTCGGTATTTGACAAACGTTTGTCCAAGAATCAAAATTGTTTGATCTTGAATCAAACTGGCTTAAATTTGAGTTTGAACTTCTTCTTGGAACACCTTGATTTAATTGAACTTTGATTTTCTTTAGATCGTCGTAGATCTCCAATAACGTTTATTTGATGGCCTCTTGGCTTAATATCGAATCAAACGCTAGATTTTCTTCGATCTTTTGAAGAACGCCTTGAATATGATGAAGAACGCCTTGATTTGATGAAGAACACTTTGAGAGAATTTGCTCCTTTCTTCTTGAACTCCTTTATGATTTTTTGAATTGTGATTTTCTTCTTAGAGATGACCCCTATTTATAGGTGGGGTTTGAGAAAAATTGCAATATTCTCCATATGACGTGGCGCAATTTGATTGGTCCTTCACAACTTGTATGACAAGAAATATATCTTGCTTAATTCTCTTGCCATTTAAAAAGATATGACATGCAAATATTGCATGGTGAATAAAATCTTGCCTTGCTTAAAAATTTCCTACACAAACTTGCCTTGCGTATGGAGATTTTAATTTATTTGCAAGAAATCTTATATTTAATTAATCATAAGATATAAAATATATCAATTAATTATTTAATTATTATTTTAGGAATTAAATTTGATATAATCCCAAAATAAATTAATTAATAATTAATATATATTGGACTTAATTAGGCAATAAAATTTAACTGCCTACAATCCTCACTGTCAACGAACTCTTATAACACCGCAAATATAAAAAATATTTGCGTGGGATTGTAGATCCCACTTGTCCCTATATGGATCCGTTCATGTTGATCTGTGTTTTGAAAAATTTGCACAGAACTTTATGTGTTATTTATTTTTGCAAGGAATCTCATTTTATTTTACAAAATATTGTATAAATTTTTTTTTTCATCAAAAGTAATCAAGAGTGTGCTTACTCGCATTTTATGAGATTGAGATTCAATTTTTATGAGTTCTAATTATAAAATCGCCAAAATATCCTTAATTTAAAAAGAAAAAAAACATCAACCCATCTTCTTCCCATACCCCCACCCCATCCCCCGCAAGCCCTCTCCAGTGCAAGACCGCCAACGACTTGGGATTGTCGGTCAGTTTTGATCTCAGACCACAATGACCTGGGACCAGGGAACCCAGGTCGCCGACGACCTGATTTGCTCTTTTTTTTTTTTGGGGGGGAGGGGGGGAGGAGTGGGCGGGGATTACAGGGTGAGGTATATATTTTAATTTTAATTTTTTTTTAGTTATATTAGTAATATTATGTCATAGTGTAATTTCAAACATTTTAATTTTATAAGTGACTTATCAATTAACTTTTTATATTTATTAAAACATAATCTATAAAGAAGCATAACTAAAAAGAAAAGTTTATGTTGTGTTTTATTCAACTACAGTTTCAATATAGTCTTTGATTGGACTTCTAATAGTATAAACATGAAGGAGAACACAATGCTTTTTTAATATAATTAATAAAAATATGAAAACTTATTATCATCATTATTATTATTATTATTATTATTTTTAAATTCAAATAGACTTAACTTTAATTTTAGAAACTATACATTAATTATTAGTTTTTAAAAATTTAACTTTAATTTATTTTAAATTAGAATATTTTTATTGAACAAACTTAACTTTTAAAAGTTTTAGATAGCACACAAAAACATAAAAATCTGAAAACTTATTATTATTATTATTATTATTATTATTATTATTATTAAGTGAGAATTTGAAAGAATAAGGATTGAAATTAAATGGAATGTAAAGATTGATTAATTGAAGATGACTATGAAATGAAAAGTCAAGGAAAAGGAAAAGTTGGATGGTTAATAAAAATCACTTATATCTTATAAGTAGCTAAAACCTAAATTTAGCTTAAAACTTTTAGCCATCCTTCTTGAAGATGCTCTTACATTATTTTTCGTACCAAACCCAACCCAGTGTAACTGAATTGATTGAATTATAATAAGAACATTAAAAATAATATTATGTTAATTCAGTAATTAATTAAGTATTCTCTTTGCATAATAAAAGATGGTATCAATAATTATTAATAGACAGTAGTTAATAGAAAAATCAAAATATAAGAAATGGAAAAAAAAATTATGTAAATTAAAGTCAATTAATGTTTTCTTCCCATGTAAAAATATATATAAAACGATTGCAGTACTGTAGTATTTTTAGACAACTAAAATATTCAAGATAATTAGAATAAAAAAGATTCAAAAACTGCATGTAAATTGGAGTCAAAATATCCCTTTGAACTCGTATATTTATTATTGCCTTCCATATATACATAATAATAACATTATGATCGATGTCATGCATGCTTATTAATTATTCAAAATACTTATAGAATGCTTGCAGATTGAAATCTTCCCTGAATATATATCAGATCCTATATAAGAAGGACTATATTTCTCTCTCTTTTATTACCACTTCATAATCAATGAAAATCCCCTGTTTCCATATTTGATTATTCTTCAAGCAAAGATCTTCCTATATTTACTTGTGCATGTACACGCCTATTTCACAAAATATTAGTATTAGATTCCTCCTCCTTCTTCTTCTTCTTCATAATTTGCTGCTTCAAAGTAATCAGGAAAAAGAAAGGAAAAAAAAAAAAAAAGGATGTCTCCAATACAGAAGGAAAACATAGTTCTTTTTCCATTCATGGCACAAGGCCACATAATACCTTTTCTTTCACTTGGCCTAAAATTAGAACAAGAAAAAGGCTACTCCATAACTTTTGTAAACACCCCTTTAAACATTACCAAACTCCAAAACTATCTCCCTAAAACCTCAAACATTAGACTACTCGAAATACCTTTTGACAGCACAGAACATGGCCTTCCTCCAAACTCTGAAAACACTGAAACGCTCCCTCTTCCGCTCATGCTCCAATTAATCGAATCCTCCCCCGCCCTCAAACCCGCCTTCAGACAACTTATGTTCTGCCTCTATGTACAGGGTAAAGCCGAAAAGCGACCACTTTGCGTAATTTCAGACATGTTTTTTGCGTGGTCAGCCGATGTTGCACATGAGTTCGGTATCCCACATGCGATTTTTAATGCCGGTGGAGGTTATGGAATGGCGTGTTTGCACACCTCGTGGCTAAATCTACCTCAGTTGAAATCAAACTCGGGCGAATTTTGGCTGCCTGGTTTTCCCAAAGGATATAGTTTCAAGACCAAAAATCTACCTGAACATCTGCAGGTAGTGTTGAATCGATTGTAAAATTGATATCAATCAAATGTTTTGTTTTGTTATTGATTTTTGTACTTGGATGGAGGAATATTTTTGAGAGAGAAATTATTTCTTAGGTCATTTCAACTTTTATAATACACTATATATATATATATATATATATTTTGTTTTCCATGTGTATTTGGTTCTTAGACCTGTATATATTGATTCACATTCTATAAACTAAGCAAAATATCTCATATTCCAACAGGCAGTGAAAGGACCTTGGGAATTTGCACTAGACATGTTTGAAGATTGGAAGAAGACCGATGCAATGTTGTTTAATACAATTGAAGACTTAGATGGAACTGGCTTAACTTATTTCCGCGAACAATTCCCCTGTTCAGTCTATGCTGTGGGTCCCATAATCTCATCCGCAGGTAGCAAGGCTCGAGGAGGAGAAGAAGCCGAAGTAACAAGAAATATATGCATTAAATGGCTTAACTCAAAGCCGAAGAATTCAGTTCTTTACGTGGCTTTCGGATCCCAAAGCTCTCCTTCCGAGGCACAAACAATAGAGTTAGCCAAAGCGCTCGAGGCTAGTAACGTCGACTTTCTTTGGGTTGTTAGGCCACCTTCAAATTCATTAGGTAACAACACCAATACAAATTGGTTTCCCATTGGTTACGAGGAAAGAATCGCGAGTAGCAAAAAGGGACTATTGTTGAAAAAATGGGCACCTCAGGCGGAGATTTTGTCACACAATTCGATAGGTGCGTTTTTTAGCCATTGTGGGTGGAATTCGATAATTGAAGGGTTAAGCAATGGAGTGCCGATGCTATCGTGGCCGATGGGAGCCGAGCAGCCGTTTAATGCGCAGTTGTTGGAGGAAGAAATGCGAGTGTGTGTTGGTGCGGCTAATGGGGTTTGTAGTGAGGTTAAGTATGAGGAGATAGTGAAAAAGATTGAATTGATCATGATGAGAAGTGAAGAGGGGAATGTGATGAGGAGAAAAGCGTTAAAGGTTATGGAGATAATCAAGAATGCGACTATGGATGAGTGGGGTTATAAGGGCTCTTCTGTCAAAGCAATGGATGATTTTCTAAACATGATTTTGCTGAGGAAGAAGCTTTATCCTGCAGTGCAGAATTCCAATGTCTAAACATAACATAGGTTAATTTCTAAGTTTTCTTTCATTAATATCATGGGTTTTAAAATATGTATTGAATTTCTTTCACATAAAATGTAGATATTTTATTATGTCTAGATCTAAATTTGCATGCATTATTAAGAATATATGGAATTAAAGGCAAAGCAGTAACTTGGTTTCTAAATTGATATTGTAAACAATGTTTTCATCTTACTTTACAAATGAAAAACAAAACAAGAAACATTAACTAATTCACACTCTAAGAAGACATTGAAAAGAAGTATATTACTTCAAATTACACAATGGACTTATATCTAGAAATAACCTTACATCTAAGTTCTCTATCATGCCCATAAAAACCAAGCATTAATTACCATGATGTAATCTCGGTTAGGACTCTGTGAACCTTGCCTGTCAAAAAGTATATCGTCCATGTAATGAGAATCAAAACATTATTTTCATCAACTCGCAAAATACCCAACACCGCAACACGAGATTAAATGAAAAAAGCAAGCAAATGGAGCAACCATATGCACTTTGCCGCCACAAAAAAATGCTTCAAGGCCTAGTAATGTATTGCGAAATTGCTTCACTGATAATCAGCCGTTAGCTCCTCTACATTCCCATTGATTATTTTCCCTTGTTTTGTTACTTGCAGAGTTGCAGAGCTTGACTTAAGGCCTTTTTGAGTTCTTCACAGTAAGTCTGTCTCCATATGCTCCAACTTTGACCTATCTCACCTAGTGTAGATTACATTTCTGAAACCTCATTCAAGTCCAAATTTCTACGCTGATTCGCTTTAACTAACTCTTTCTTTAAAGTCTCAATCGATACCATTGTAATGATTGCTAGTTGAAGGGTATGATACCGCGCGTATAGGTAGAATGAGATGCTAATGACTTTGCAGTGTGGTTCTCCCAAGGTCATGGCAACCATCCCAATGTGCTCGAGCATTTGGGTCGACGACACTTCTTCTTCGTTTGGAAATATTGGTGAATCTCCATTATATATATTCTTGGTCTTCTTCTTTATCTTTGGAAAAAGCCATGAAAAACTCAGCCCTTTATTTCTTGGTTTTGAATGAAGAGAAACGTGTTAATCAGTCAATGAAACGACAATGCTCAACTTTCTGAGTTCTTGGTGAGGCCGCTCGAATCATTACTTAAGGCAGGATTGAATTTGTTGCAACATGATAATGATTTGATCATGTCCCTCCTAGATTTGAAGTAATTAGAGATGTTAATGAGTAGAAGAACATGGTACTGAAATTTGATCTCCTGAAGGACATTTATGCACCCCTTTTCCTGAAAAATTCGATACGAGGGAACCACGGTGTGGTACCGGCGAATCTAGGCCAACGACGGAAAGGGTTGCATTTTAGGGGTGGGTTTCTTTTTGACTTTGCACCTCCAAACATCCTCCAAACATGGGAAATAGGCACTTTGCACCCCAAAATTCAGATTTAGCACTTCGCACCTTCGAAATAAGAAAAATTCAGCACTTTGCACCCTCTCTTATTTTCAGGCAAAAATGAACACCGGAGTCAAGGGCAAAATAAGTAATTCAATTGTAGATCTTTGACATTTTGCACTCTCTAAATATAATTAACATTTAGCACCCTCAAATTAAGAACAACTCAACAACTTGCACCCCAAACACAAAATTAACACTTAACACCCTCAAATTAACAAAAATTGGGGTTGCCAATCCAAACAATGGCACATAAATGGAGCAGTATGCAAAACTATGGAGCTATTGTGAAGAAATATTGGATTGAAATCATGGGACAACCGTAAAAATCAAGTGCAAGCACAATATAGAAGAACAGTTGTTCCTGGAAAAATCGAGGGGTTTGAGATCTTCTTAATTTTAGGGTGTTAAGTGTTAATTTTGTGTTTCAAGTGTGCAAGTTGCTGAGTTGTTCTTAATTTGAGGGTAGTAAGTACAAATTTTGTTTTGGGGGTGCAAAGTGATATTTTTTCATGTTTTGGGGGTGCAAAGTGCCAATGATCTACAATTGAATTACCTATTTTTCCATTGACTCCGGTGGTCATTTTTGCATGAAAATAAAAGAGAGTGCAAAGTGCTAAATCATAGTTTTGAGGGTGCAAAGTGCAAAAAATCCAAAATTGATTTTTAGTCTCAAAATTGATCAAAATTGAATTTCAGTCTCACAAAATGTGAATGATTCTGTGAGAGCCATTTTTCATTAAATTAGAAAAATTATGTAGTGTAACTGCTGCAAAGTCTACAATATGTCATCAAGTACACGTGGTGCAACTGATCCTTACAATTCTTATATATAGAGTGAGATTCCACATCACCCATATTATGACTAAAGTAAATGCATTTTTATAATCCAATATTTTTTTAGAACATAGAGGTTTTTCAAAACACACGTGAGATTTACCAATAATCTTTAAACATTTTATAAAAAGTCAATACGAATAGTTCGAAAATGAAAATATATATAACAAGTCAATATCTCCAAATCTACAACCTTATTTCAATGCTTATGATGTCAACTATACACATACATACAAAGGCAACTCGACCCGTATCTGTTAAATCTCGACCCACTACTAAAATTGCTCTCACTGACACCATTTACGAGAAGGTGAGGTCGTCTTTCTTTCCAGCCGCTCAACTGTCGCAATGCTTGGTTCCGATTCGACAATCGCTTATGATCCACATAAAATAATCCGTTAATGATCCGACTCATTTTCGATCCACCCGAACCCTACCCGACCCGTTCATTTACCACCCCTATCTAGGAGTAAGTCATACCTACAAGAATTTACAACTAATACGTATGACTTGTTTACAAATGAATCATAAAAAATAAAAAAAATAAAAAATTTAAATATTAACAAGGCTGTAGCCCGTTGATAAGATTAAGAGGTCATAGTTCATTGATAAGACCGAGGTTCCAGTATCAAGAGGTTGTGAGTTTAAATATCATTAGTATGAATTTTCTTTTAATTTAATGCTAATTTGTACTTAAATTTGATGATATTGATTTAAGATATTGGGCATAACCTAGTGATTCAAAACCTCTTCTAATTTTCTCAATGACCACTACTCGAATAACCCAGTGGTTTTGGGCCCAAAAATCTCCCAATGACCACTACTGAGAATAAATCAATGGTCCATTGTCTCTCTCCTAATTTAACATATTTATGCACGAATGTGTTTATTTCGCAGTTACACAAGCGTACAATGACCATTAAACATTTTATGGGGGAGTGAAGTGAGTGAAATATAGTATTAATTTTTTTTTTACTTGTTAATAATTAGATAGATTATGTTGTAATGATTGATGTATAAATGTAACACTACTAGAAAAATGGCTTTTTTCTACTTATTTTTTAACTAAGTTGAAAATATTGAAGTTTTAAAAGTGTCTTGATGCTATAATAATAAATAGTAGTGAAAAAATAGAAACTATTGTAGTGTAATTTCATAGTAAAAGATGAAATATTTACTATGCTACAAAGAGTAACAATTAAGTCATATTTACTATGTTTTATAATTGAAGTAAAAAAATAAATATTTACTATACTTGACAAAGTGTAGGTAAAATATATATTTATTACATTTTTGAATTCATAGGGTATAATAGTGTTGTAGTTGATTAACTTTAGCTATGAAATTGATAATGTAGTAAATGAGATAAATTTTCATAGCAATAACTATTTATCACACTTTTAAAATGTAGTAAAAATTTTCCCATGGCTGCAATGCTCACGCCTGAAATAGCGTAGCACAAGTGTAATAACTAGTAAATAACTTTTCACTACGAATTTCTTTTATTTGCTATGAGTTTCCAAGAGCAGTAAAACAAAAAAACTCTCAGCTTTACTTATCTCTATTTGTAATATGCAAATTTTCATCACAAATATCTTAAATTTTACATTAATTATATCACATTGATAACCTGCAAAATTAAAAAGTAAAAAAAAAACTCTGGTGCAAACAGTGCAAGTAACGCCTAAACTACCGTCATCTTTGGTTGTGTAGTTTAAATTTGAGGAACGATTAGTCTGATTGGATAACATTTTATACAATTATTATACAGAGCGATTGCTCATTGACAATTTAAGACTGATTTGTCTCCAACTAAGGTCTCTTAAACAAACATTGAATAAATCCAAAGGCCACAAAGATCCCATTAAAAAATCAATATATATATATATATATATATATATATATATATATATATTTTTTTTTTCAGAAACTCTCAAATTCAACGCCAATTCCGCTCAACTCTTGTTTCTTGAAACGCGCGCACCACTAACAACATGCTCAAATTAAGTCATATGGATTAAGCTTAGCATCACTGAAGATTATAACATAATCTATTACAACGTCATATAACATAAGATTATAATGTAATTAATCAGGGTAGACTATTACCGATTCAAGACCCTGAAGGAAATGCAAAAGCACCCCCTCCAATCTAATTAACAAAAAAAAAAATTATATTATTTTAACTAACAAAAATTTCACCCTATTCGATTTTATTAGCAAAAAGATCTCTTCTAAGCCGAAATGACATTTATACCTCCACCAAAGGATATAAAAACACCCCTATTGACTTGAAAAAATATCAATAACTCCATATTAACTTTGAAAATTGACAGTACCCTTGTTCACTTAAACAATTAACAAAAACTTCCATATGATTTATGAAGAAATATCAAATGGATTTTTTTGCTCATAGAAAAAGAACAAAGGGTGTTATTAGTTAAAATAACACCGAGTTCTTTTTATTAGTTAGACAAAGCACAATGGATATTTTTGCATCTAGCTCTGTCTAATATATATATATATGGACATATAATACCTATCCATGGATTTCATAGACACTCTCCATCAAATGATAGTATTGCATAAGATTATAAAGAAAAGGAAATGTTTTTCTTCTCGAGTTTATATGTGTCACTTATATGTGCATTTTTCTGTTTGTGCAGTAATGCACAAACAGAAGTACAAAACAATGGTAGTAGACTCCTTAACGTTGGTGTAGTTCTTGATTTGGATTCACTGGTCGGCCGTATCGGAATGACTAGTTTGACCCTAGCTCTATCTGATTATTATTCAGTCGACAGAAATTACAGTGCGAAACTTGTTCTTCATGTAAGGGACGCAAAAGGGCAAGTAATTGATGCTGCAGCTTCTGGTATGCATATCATCTCTCCCAGCTTGTTTTCTATTTTTTATTAATTTAATAGAAAAATTCAGTTTCCATTATTTTAATATTACTTTTTTTTATCTTTGTTTGATCGGTGATTGTCTTTATTTGTCCGGATTTTATTTGAAAACTAGATGCAATATTGATTAGCTAATCCCATTCATGAATTTTGTAAAATAATTAGAGGATAATTATGATTTACATTCTCACACACTTTAGTTACAACTAATCAGGGCCGGTCCTAGACATTCGGGCGGAGCTAGGCAAACGAGGCCATGTGTTTTGAAAAAAAGGATTCTCAATTTATTTTTAAATGCAAAAATACTAATTAACTTTTTTTTGGTAGATACTAATTAAAACTTGAGATATTATTTTCCAGATAGATAATTAATGACAAATTCACTTAATTTTTTGACAGAATTAATCGTGAGTATATTTTATAATTTTTAACTTTGAAAATGAAAACACTCTTTTAGATGAAGCAAATTTTACAAGAATATGCATTGGATATAATTTCATAACAAATTATGTACATCATCTGAAATTAAAAAAATTAAAAAAATCCTCAAACCAATCTTATGATATTTAATTATTAATTATATTAAAATATTAATATTAAATATAATATTTAATTAAAGTAACCTAAGAATTAATACATAATACGCAAACTCTCACCTATTAATATTATAGTTTTATTTTTTTAAATACGGAGTATTAATTAAAATAACACATTAATTACAACAATACACAACATTAATTACACAACATAATCAAGAAAAATAAAATAAAAATAGTCCTAAAGCTCCTTATAAACCTCATAAACATAGTGTTGGAAAAAGTAAGTTAATGGACCATTTTGGACGTAATTTAAGTGGGACCCACTTTGAGTAAAGAGTCGGGTCTTGACGGAATTATATTCTACTCCGTGAGTAGATTAAAATGGTATATGGTACGTCCAAATTGGAGTACGAGTGAATGAGAAATTAAATCTCAAAGTTCACATATGTAATGGGAAAAATTTGAAAGAAATAGATTAATCCCACATTGGAAGTGTGATAAGAAAAACTTGGGTTTATATATGATTTCTAAACCATAAGGGTTAAGAAATTATTACTAGAAGGCTCCCTCCTTGCGCGCAGGGGGGGGGGGAGTGCAAATCTTGGTTCGGATTACTACTCGGCCCTTCAAGACTTGTGCGTGCCCGCGACCTGCGCACACAAATGTCGTCCCGAAAAGCCTACTCGGTCGAGCCTAGTTTTGCTATTTTCTTCCAAATTCCATTTCTTTAAATAATTAACCATGCTATATCATTAATTCAAATTACATACAACACATTGATTCCTAGTTTTGCAAAATTGTTATTTTATCGTGGAAAAGCCGAAAAGAGAGAGAAGAAACTAAAAAGAAAAAGAAGCTTAGAAACAATGGCAGAACATGGAAGATCTCTGCAACCTTGGAAAATTGGAGAGCACGCGCCCCTCTTTCTTCATCACACACCGACGCGCGAGCAGGGCTGGCCTGCGGGCTCCAAACAGCCCGCAGCCCCGCCCCGGCCCCTCTCCATCTCCAACAGTCTCCCCCGCCGACCCCGACCCCGAGCCCGGCCCCGCGGCTGCTGCTGGAGATGGCCTGAGTGTTAACTAATTCTATGTGATATGCCTAATGTTACTTCGCTGTTATTTGAAAAAAAAAAAAAAAAAAACATTAATTTATCTCCTCCTAAAGAGGAGTGTAACACACTTGCCCGAAATTAAGAGTGGGCATGAAGAATGTTGCATATAAAGATAAAAGTACCCTTAGGGGGTAAAATATCATGTATCATAACACAAAGGGGGGTAAAGTGTCATATTTATAAATTAACTGTGTCAAAGTAGAGTAAATGAGAAGGATAGTTTTGTCAATTCATATTTTTTTAAAAATTTAAAAATATTAGAGAGGCAATGTGAAAATTTTATAAAATTATAGAAGTTTTAATCAAGTTTAAACGAGCTTTTTTCAATTATGTATGCTAATCATGCAAGGAGTGTATAAGTGATCATGTCTAAGAAATTTAATCAAGTTACTCAATAAGCTAGTTTAAGCTTGATTTCTTCATACATGTCAAACAATCTTGAATTGTATTTCTTTTAACTATTAAAGCTTGATTTGAATTCTTCCTGATAAGCTAAACAGTGATAAAAAAACATGTAAACATATCAAACTACTTGATATTTGACTTGAACTCGTCGAAAATAGTTCGTTCAAGCTCGATTGATTTAACTATCAAATCAAGCTCAAACACAATATCAAGCTATATACAAAATTCAAACATTATTTCAACAGTGAGTTGTTCGGCACTAGTCAACTTGGTTACGCCCTTCTAGGTTCCAAGATTTTACGTTTTCACATTTCCTAAAATAAATAAAATTAAATATAATCTAATTGATAAGAGTAAAAAAATATTAATATTAAATATATTTTTTCAAATCTTATATTATATAAAAGTAAAAAAATTAGTCTTAACACTTCAGATTTGTCCCCAAAGAAAAGGTCTATTTTGTACAAATGAGTAGTTATGTGCCTAATATTTAATAATACAAGGGAATCCATGCAATAAACGTTTCATTCAGATTTTTCATAACACAATGAATATCTTGTATCTTCCCCCAAAATCTTCAAATAGTCAGTCATTTTATTGATTCTTATAACGTTAATTATCATATGAACTGTCATGAATCGGTGCAGCTCTGAGTTTGCTGAATGATGTACAAGTTGATGCAATAATTGGTCCTCAAAAATCGGCACAATCAACCTTTGTGGTTGGCCTTGGAGATAGAGCAAATGTTCCAATCATTTCATTCTCTGCAACAAGTCCTTCTCTCCATCCTCAAACTCATTTCTTTGTTCAGACAGCTATAACAGATTCATTCCAAGTTGATGTCATTGTTGACATTGTTAAATACTTCCATTGGAATCAAGTTGTTCTTATAAATGAAGAATCAGACTATGGAAATGGCATAAATCCTTATCTATCAAATGCGTTGCAAGATGCCAATGCCCGAGTTTCGTACAGAAGTGTAATCCCTTTAGAAGCAACTGACGATTTTTTGCTTCGTGAACTATATATGATGAAAACTATGCAGACAAGGGTGTTTGTTGTGCACATTTCCAGTTCTCTTGCCTCCAAATTCTTTTTCAAAGTGAAGGAAGCAGGAATGATGAGCGAAGGTTATGTGTGGATTGTAACTAGTGGGCTGATGGATTTACTTTACTCACTCGATTCACGTGTTGTCGACACAATGGAAGGAGTTGTTGGTGTAAAACCGTTGATGCCAAGAACCACAAGACTAACTTCTACTGCTATAAGATGGAAAAGCAAGTTCAGTCATGATAATCCTGACTTTTCACAAGCAGAATTTGGACTTTATGCTATGTGGGCATATGATGCTTTATGGGCATTGGCTACGGCTGCTGAAAGAATTCAGTTTACGGCTGCAAAGAACACAAGTTTGTTATTGAACTCTACAGATGTGTTTATTACTGAAATATCACAAACAGGGCCGAAACTTCGGGAAGCCTTATCAGAGGTTACATTTGAAGGACTTGGTGGACAGTTCCATCTTGTTAATGGACAACTGGTTCCTTCGTCTTTCCAAATACTAAATGTGGTTGGAAAAGGGGAGAGAGAAATAGGTGTATGGACAAATTCTGAGAGAATTTTAAGTGAAAGTAGTAATGGTACTAACTCTTCGAGTAAAAAGTTGAAGAGTGTTGTGTTTCCTGGAGACACAACAAATGTGCCGAAAGGATGGGAGGTTCCAGTCAGCGGTAAGAAGCTTAGAGTTGGAGTGCCTGTAAATGCTGGTTTCGAAGAATTTGTTGAAGTAAAAAAAGACCCTCAAACAAATGTTTCGAAAGTTAGTGGATGCTATATAGATATGTTTGAAGCAGTCATGAAAGAATTGCCATATGCTGTGCCATATGAGTATATTCCATTTGAAACACCTGATGGCTTAAGTGCAGGGAACTACGATGACTTGTGTTTTCAAGTTTCTCTTCAGGTAAAAATCATCCAATAATACTTGAGCTAAGTTGGAAACTCAATTTTTATTTTATTTTCTCACATTTTTGTCGGACTTGATGTTTTTAGAAGTATGATGTTGCTGTGGGAGATATTACAATCACATCCAAAAGATCAAATATTGTTGACTTCACTCTACCATTTGAAGCAGGAGGGGTTACTATGACAATGCTAAGGAACTATGATTCATTATACAACGAGTGGTTTTTCTTGGAGCCTTTCGAAAAGAGATTGTGGTTAACTGCATTGGCCCTCTTTGTTTTTACTGGTTTCGTCGTCTGGGTTCTTGAACATAGGTCGAGCAGTGCTTTCAGGGGTCCCCTTGCACATCATGTCGGCATGATCTTCTATTTTCCCTTTATGTCATTAGTATATGCGCAGAGTGAGTTATTACACTTTATATTGATTAACAAATCAAAGATCATTATAACTAATTAATGTCATTTTTTACTCATGACCTGTCATATATACTTGCAGGGGAAAGAATAGTGAGCAATTATGCTCGAGTTGTCGTAGTTGTTTGGATGTTTGTTGTCCTAATATTGAACTCAACCTACACAGCAAGCCTTTCAGCAAAATTAACAGTGGAAAGGCTTCTACCGACTGGTATTGATGTGAATGATCTAATTAGGAACGGAGACAATGTTGGATGCCGCGATGTCTCTTTCATTTTTGATTTCTTGCAACAACTCGGATTTCACGAGTCCAAGATCAAGACTTACAGTTCTCATATGGAAATGGATGCAGCTTTGGCGAAAGGAACTAAAAACGGAGGCATATCAGCCCTTTTTTCTGTGATGCCATATACCAAGCTCTTTTTATCCAAGTACCCCAAGTACACAACAAACGGTACAACTTATTCCACCGAAGGATTTGCTTTTGTAAGTATTATACAACAAAACGAAATACATCGTTTTGCGGTTATGCCATATATCTTCAGTGGATTTTTGACATGCATAAAAGTTACTTTCTTAACTACAATCTCGTATATAATTCTAAATCAACAGGTTTTTGAGAAGGGCTCCCCATTAGTTGCTGATGTTTCTCGCGCGGTGATTAAGGTGACAGAGGACGGCACATTATCAAAAATTGAGGGACGGTGGATAAAAGATCAAAAAGATGCACCACAGAGCGTGGCTTCCTCTGAGCTCACAACGGCTACATTAAAGATGTTTCAATCACTTTTTGGAATAAGTGGGGGAATCGCAACAACTTGCCTTCTAGTTTTTATAGTTACATATCTGTACGAGAACAGGGATTTTGTTCATAGGATCTCAAACTCTAGTACAACAATCTGGTCCAAAGCTCGAGCAATAGGCAAGCACTTCGATCAAAGAGATCCTAAATCTTTCCGCACTAGTAAGTACAGAGAAGATGAAGTAGTAAATGCATCACCATCACCAAGTTTAAATGAAAATGCTGGTCCTAGCACAGTAGTTCCCATTGACTTGAATGATGCAAATGAAGACATTGGTCCAAACTCAGAAAACACAGCTGCCGCAAATCAACAAATAAGATCAACTGATAACATTGAAATCGTCAGAGATGTGTAGGTTTCTTAATAACTGATAGCATGCACCTTTACTTTAAAGGTGCAATTGTGAATGAGTTTTAATTTCAATTTCATGGAAAAATGACCAGATTATGAATCTTTGCCTTTATATGTGTTGCATGATCACCTTTCTCAACTAGAACAAGTATTTTATGTTGTCTAGTTTTAGATAGAAGAATCTTTGTGCTTAGTAATAACCAATAGCCTATATACAACTCGTGATGATCAACATTTCACTTTAGTCATTCTTGAACTCAGAAACTTCTTTTTTTAATTTCAGAAAAAAAATCAAGAAGCTTAGCAGCATGTGATAGCTAACTAACAAATGCAATGTTAATAGCTTAGGAAAAACACCGTACTTATCTTATAAAAGAGTTTTTGTTAGGAAAGTTTTTGAAAAATCAGTGGTTGAAAAAGTAACAAATCTGAAATTGAATTGAATCCTCCAAGTCGCGCAAATTTTACGCTCTCCTCAAAACAATATTCGCCCTCTACAAAGTGCAAATAAGTTATACAGCGAATTTGTCCCAGGATACAATGGAGCCCAGTAATACAATGTTGTTTGACTGCGAATTGCACTTTCGAAGACAAACCCGAACACTCAATATTGTAATTAAGAAATAGGAAGAATTTTTGTGCTTTAAAACAGTATAAACTCTTTCTTTTCTAATTTGCCGTGAACAGAATTTGTTTTATGCTTAGTTGCTGTAAACAATTTTTCTTGCTGTTAATTGCGTGAACAGCCCCTACTTTTATAATGATGTTGCACTGTTTCAGAATGAGTGCAACTCTTCAGTACAAAAAGGAATAATTAATTAATATGAAAGGATGCAACTTTTTGATAATAAAGTAACTACCGTAATGAATTTTTCAAAATTAACGGTAAAAAGTTTATATACTTGATTTTGAAAATTATTCCAACATTCCTCCACCATTTTCAAAATTAAAAGTTCGGACTTGGAAATATGTGATTCAATAATGGTGTCTCACGACTTGAACCATTATCTAGTGAAAGTATTTCAAAGTTAATCAAGAAGTTTAGTAGACTTGTCTTTGAACCAACTTCCTTATCTGATCAACTGGAATCACTTGCACACATATATTTTCAATACATTTGAGTGTTCTAAAAAGCCGACACGTGGATTGGCCTTGTGTCTATATCCTGTTTCATGAGCGCTCTAGAGTTAAGCCCTTAACTCATAGAAGGCGGCACCACCCTCTACACTCATATAGGTAGACTTATCAAAAGTGTCCTGTAATTTTAACACTTTAACATACATGTTATTAAGTCTATTAAGAGCATATTGCTCAACCTTACTTTAACATTACAGTAACAAACACTATTTATCTTGGGATGGTATGTAGTTAGTGCTTCAACCACCTCATATGATATACTTTGCTCATTGAACTCTTAGACTTGAAAATTCGAGAATAGAGTTGAGTTTCTATCATTGGTGATCTTCGAAAATAGGCTTAAGACCCATCCCTTTGGCAGTTTGATTAATCAGATCTCTTGTTAATCCTTTTGTCAAAGGATCCGCCAGATTTTGACTTGACCGTACAAAATCAATTGTGATTACTCCATCAGTGAGTAATTGTCTAACATAGCTATGTCTAAGTCCAATATGTCTGGACTTACCATTATACACCTTACTATAGGCTCTTGACAGTGTGGCCTCACTGTCACAATGAATAGATATAGGTGGCATAGGCTTTGCCCATACCGGAATTTCGATCATCAAGTTCCTTAACCATTCCGCCTCTTTACTACTAGAAGCAAGTGCTACAAATTCAGACGACATGGTTGAATCTGTTATGCAAGTTTGCTTCTTCGAGCTCCATGATATAGCTCCACCACCGAGAGTGAATATCCACCCACTTGTGGATGTATGATCTTCCCGCTCAGTTATCCAACTGGCATCAGTAAATCCCGAAGGGTACCCTTTGAAGCAAATCCCATAGTTTATGGTTTTCTTCAAATACTTTAAAATTCTGTTTATTGCATTCCAATGTTCGTGACTAGGATTACTAGTGTATCTACTTAGTTTACCAACAGCAAATGATATATCCGGTCTAGTACTAGTCATAGCATACATAAGACAACCTATTACTCTAGCATATTCAAGCTGATTAACTGCTCTTCCATCATTTTTACACAACTTAATGCTAGAATCGAAAGGAGTATTAACAGGAACGCAATGATAATGATTAAATTTCTTAAGCACCTTTTCTATGTAATGAGATTGAGTCAAAATTAAACCTTCACTATTTCTAACAATCTTTATGCCAAGAATCACATCAGCTATGCCCATATCTTTCATGTCAAAACTAGAAGATAAGAATTTTTTAGCATGTTCAACAGATTCTATATCAGTGCCTTAACATATCATCAACATATAAGCATATTATAACACCTCTATTACCATGAAACTTATTGTAAACACATTTATCAGATTCATGAATCATAAAACCATTAGATACTATTACATTATCAAATTTTTCATGCCATTGCTTAGGAGCTTGTTTCAAGCCATATAAAGATTTTATTAGTTTACATACTTTATGTTCATGTCCATTCAAAATAAAACCTTCTGGTTGGTTCATATAAATTTCTTCCTCTAATTCTCCATTCAAAAAAGCAGTTTTAACATCCATTTGATGAATAACAAAATTATGAATAGATGCTAAGGCAATTAATACTCTAATTGTAGAAATCCTAGCTACAGGAGCATATGTATCAAAATAGTCTATACCTCCTTTTTGAGTAAAACCTTTAGCTACTAGTCTTGCTTTAAATTTGTCTATAGTTCCATCAACCTTTAGTTTCCTTTTAAATATCCATTTACACCCTATTGGTTTTGAACCAGGAGGTAAATCTACAAGTACCCATGTATTATTGCCCAAAATGGATTCCATCTCATCATTGATAGCTTCTTTCCAAAAACTAGCATCACGAGATTTCATTGCTTGTTCATATGTCTGAGGGTCTGGATCTATACTAGACGGTATAGTAGTTTGAGTACAAAGAGAATTCCTAGTGCCTTCAACTAGGTATATTATGAAATCAGAACCAAAAGATTTTTCAACCCTTGTTCTCTTACTCCTTCTAGGTTCAACATTATTTTCTACATCTTCTATAGAAATAGGTACTACACGTTTATTTTCTACTTCCTTTTCATGAATTTTTGAAATGGTATTAAATCTATTCTCATAGAAGATTGCATCCCTAGACTCAATAACAGTATTCATTTTAATCCAATCATTAGGTTCAATTACCATAAACCTATAACATTTACTGTGTTCAGCATAGCCTAAGAAAATACATTCAACACCTTTAGGGCCTAAACGTTTTATCTTAGGTTTTGGCAATCTTACAATTGCTCTACAGCCCCATACCTTAAGATAAGCTAAGTTGGGTTTTCTTTTCTTCCAAAGTTCATAAGGAGTAACATGAGATTTCTTATGAGGGATTCTATTCAGAATATGACACGCAGTTAATAATGCTTCACCCCAAAAACTTTTGTTCAAACCAGAATTATATAACAGAGCATTTACCATTTCTTTCAAGGTTCTATTTTTTCTTTCGGCTATTCCATTTTGTTGAGGTGTATATGAAGTTGTTGTTTCATGAATTATGCCAGAAGATTCACAAAAAGAAGGAAAGTGGTATTCACCTCCTCTATCAGACCTTAAGCATTTAATCTTACGGTTCAAATAATTTTCTACTTCATTCTTGTAAATCTTGAATTTATCTAACACTTCATCTTTAGTATGCAATAGGTATACATAACAATACTTTGAATAATCATCAATGAAAGTAGCAAAATATTCCTTTCCTCCTTTGGTTGGAGTAGCATGTAAATCACACAAATCACTATGAATAAGATGTAGTAAATCACTTTTTCTTTCCACATTAGAAGGAAAAGGTTTCTTAGTAATCTTTGTGTGAGCACAAATTTGACATCTATCCAAAGCATCGTCAACATATTTAGGTATCAAACTTAATTTAGTCATATCATTCATGCGTTTAGAATTTACATGTCCTAGTCTATCATGCCACAAAGAAAAGGAATCAACGATATAAATAGAATCATTCATTATTTTATTAATATTAAGTTTGAACATTCCCTCATACAAATATCCTTTGCCAACAAAGGTTCCACTTTTGGACAAAATAAACTTATCAGACTCAAATACAAGCTTGAAACCATGCTTGTTCAAAAGGCTACCAGAAACTAGATTCTTTCTAAGTTCAGGAACGTGATAAACATCCTTTAAAGTTAAAATTTTTCCGGAAGTGAATTCCAAGTTTACTGTTCCTTTGCCTTTTACAGTAGCTGTCGATGAATTTCCCATGTACAAGACATTGCCTTCATGAACAAGTTCATAAGTAGTGAAGCAATTTTTATCCTTGCACACATGAGTCGTTGCTCCAGAGTCAATCCACCAAGAACTATCATCTTGCACCATATTAATTTCAGAGACTACAGCAACATATTTTTCATTGAAGTTATTTTGTTGAACATTTTTCTTCTTGAGATCTCTACAATCCTTCTTGAGATGACCTGGTTTACCACAATGCCAACAACATCCTTTTTTCTTCTTGTTTTCATTATTTTGGTTCTTAGCATATTGACCCTTTCTTTTCCGATTTTCTTTATTTTGTCCAAAGTTTTGAGGTTGTTTAGACTCTTTAGTTTCCTCCACCATATGTACCCTAGAAGATTCTTTAATTTGTGGTTCTTCATTTTCTTGCATTTTAGATTGCTCTTCAATGCGAAAGATAGAACCTAATTCTTTAATAGTAATATCTTCTTTCTTATGCTTTAGACCTTTCTTAAATATTTTCCATGAAGGAGGAAGTTTATCTATTATGCAAGACACAACAATGCACTCATCCATTTTCATGTTCAATTGTTTCATATGTCCTAACATGCTTTGAATATCATTAAATTGCTCACTCACTGATTTTCCATCAACCATTTTATAGTTCATAAATTGAGAAGCCAAAAATTTCTTACTTGTAGCGTCTTCAATTAAGTACCGTGCATTGAGAGTATCCCAAAGTTCCTTTGCCGTTTCAACATCTTGATAAACGTCAAAAAGACTATCCGTCAATGCATTCAAAATATGACCCTTACAGATTTCATCGTCTTTCCCCCACTTTGTTCGTCTTCGAGATTCAGCCAAAGTTTCATTTTCACGTTCTTGCGGCTTTGGCGTTGTCAACACGTATTCCACCGAAAGTGACAACAAAAGAAAATGAATCTTCTTTTGCCATCGCCTAAAGTTTCCACCATCAAACCTCTCCAATTTGACAAAATCGGTGGTGAGTTGTTGCAAGCTTTGAGATGACATAATTAATGTTTTGAGATTGTTAGGAAAGTTTTTGAAAAATCAGTGGTTGAAAAAGTAACAAATCTGAAATTGAATTGAATCCTCCAAGTCGCGCAAATTTTACGCTCTCCTCAAAACAATATTCGCCCTCTACAAAGTGCAAATAAGTTATACAGCGAATTTGTCCCAGGATACAATGGAGCCCAGTAATACACTGTTGTTTGACTGCGAATTGCACTTTCGAAGACAAACCCGAACACTCAATATTGTAATTAAGAAATAGGAAGAATTTTTGTGCTTTAAAACAGTATAAACTCTTTCTTTTCTAATTTGCCGTGAACAGAATTTGTTTTATGCTTAGTTGCTGTAAACAATTTTTCTTGCTGTTAATTGCGTGAACAGCCCCTACTTTTATAATGATGTTGCACTGTTTCAGAATGAGTGCAACTCTTCAGTACAAAAAGGAATAATTAATTAATATGAAAGGATGCAACTTTTTGATAATAAAGTAACTACCGTAATGAATTTTTCAAAATTAACGGTAAAAAGTTTATATACTTGATTTTGAAAATTATTCCAACAGTTTTGGCAACAGAGTAAATGTTTACACGACTGTTTTACAGTTTTACTAAACTGTCAATAAATGACTCAATAAATTTCAAACTCAAATCTTTTTCTCAGTTTGCAAAACAATGACTTTTGACTTCAAGTATGCAGAATGAAACACACATAATATTCTGTAAATTAAACCGAAAAATTCAGTTCTTTACGTAGCTTTTGGGTTGCAAAGCTCTCCTTCTGAGGCACAAAGAATAGAGTTAGCCAAAACGCTCGAGGCTAGTAATGTCAACTTTCTTTGAGTTGTTAGGCCACCTTCAACTTTTGTATTAGGTAACGACACAAATATGAATTAGTTTCCGATTCATTACGAGGAAAGAATCACGAGAGCAAAAAGGGATTATTGTTGAAAAAATGGGCACCACAGACAGATTTTGTCACACGATTCAATAGGTGCCATTTCAAGTCATTGTGGATCGAATTCGATAATCGAAGGTTTGAGCAATGGAGTGACGGTGCTATTGTGGCCGATGGGGGCCAATCAGCTGTTTAATGCGCGGTTGTTGGAGGACGAAATGTGTGTGTGTATTGATGTGGCTAATGGAGTTAGTTGTGAGGTTAAGTATGAGGAGATAGTGAAAAATATTGAATTGATGATGAGAAGTGAAGAAGGGAATTTGATGAGGAGAAAAGCGTTAAAGGTTATGGAGATAATCAAGAATGCGACTAATGATGAGTGGGTGATAAGAGCTCTTCTGTCAAAGCAATGGAAGAAATTCTAAACATGATTTTGCTGAGGAAGAAGCTTTATCCTACACTGCAGTAGTCTAATGTATAAACATAGATTAGCTAAGTTGTCATAATTGAGCACTATACATGGTTAATATCTAAGTTTTCTTTCATTATTATCAGGGTTATACAATATGTATTGAATTTATGGCTAGATCTAAATTTGCATGCTTGCTATTGATCTTAGTTATTAAGAATATATGGGATTAAAGGCAAGCAATAACTTGGTTTCCAGTTTGATATTGTAACAGTGTGTCATCTTATTTTACAAATGACATAAAACAAGAACATTAAATTAACACTCTAAGATATTGGGAAAAATTATATTACTTCAAATTACACAATACTAGACTTATATCTGCAAAGAACCTTACATTTAAGTACTCTATCATGCACATAAAAACCAGGATTTACCATGATCTTGACTCGTCTAGAGCCCTTTGAACCTTGCCTGTCAGAAAATATATCCTCCATGTAATGGGAATCAAAAGGCTTGTATTCATCAACACGTAAAATACCCAACACGGGATTAAACGAAAACGCAAGCAAATGGAGCAACCATAAGCACTTTGCAGCCACAAAAAATCTTTGAAGAAGCTCCTCAGCCCACGGTCTAGTCCATCCTAGAGTCGCAATAATTTCACTCATTTTCTGATCACAAAACTTGCTAAATTCCGCGCAATAATACTTAGTCCCTTTTCTCGATACCTCATCCCAACTTAGATTCCTCAAGGAAAGAAAAGATTTGAACCGAGTTTGGCGGTCTTGTTGAGGATCCAAGAACTTAGGTGTACCGTTTTTCTGATACGTGCAATTCTCAAAGTCCTGGTAGAGTGATTGGTTTATGATGGCTTCTAAATGGTATAAAACCAAATCTGAATTTAAAGAGACCTTGTATGGTTGAAGAATCGAGTTCAAATTATCGACTAAAGAAACATCGGTTTCTTTTATTTGGCCTAGTAAAGTCTTGCAGAATTGCTTCACTGAGAGTCTTGCATCAGATAAAACTTGCAAGAATTCCTCAACTCTTGCTTCCTCTGCATTCTCATCGATTAATTTCCCTCGTTTTGGAAGCTTTGTAAGGTTTTCAGTAGGCGATGATTTCTTTACTTGCAGAGTTGGTCTTAAGGCCTTTTTAAGTTCTTCACAGTAAGTCTCCAAATGCTCCAACTTCTGACCGAGCTCACTGAGAGTAGATTTCATTTCCGAAACCTCAATCAAGGCTAAATTTCTAGCCTCGTGTGCTTTCACTAACTCTTTCTTTAACGTCTCAATCGATACCATCCCAAACTCCTCGAGCATTTGGGACGACGACACTTCTTCAGATTTTGGAAATTTTGGTGAAGTTACATTCTTGTTCTTCTTCCTTAACTTGGGAAAAAGCCATGATAAACTAAGCCCCTTAATATTTCTTGGTTTCGAATGAAGAGAAACGTGTGAATCGGTCAATGGAACGATAATGTTCGATTTTCTGTAGTTCTTGGTGTGGCCATCTGAATCATTGCCTGTTAAGGCAGGATTGTATTTGTTGCAAGATGATAATGATTTGATGTCCCCCAAACTATTTCTCCTAGATCTGGAGTAATTAGAAATCCTGTTACTAGTAAAAGATGCATTTGTTGTTCTGTAATCGGATAAAATGGTTGTTTCATAAAGATTTCTTCCATCTAAGTTGTACTCCCCCCAACTTTCTTCGTAATCGGAAAGAGTATGCCGATACCCTGGTAGTGGTTCATCTTCATAACTCTGTTAACATTTCAAAGCTGTGAATGAACATTCTGTTGAATAAGCTAGCTAGATACTTCCTTTTCTTTTCTCATAAGGATTATTTATACTACAATTAAATCAAAGGAAACAAGGAACAAAAAATCCAATATGAAGTATAGTGAAAGTAAAATTTAAAGTTGACCAAGTTCAATACAATGTATTCTAGGACACAGTTTTGACCTTTAAAAACCCTTTACTTTCAAGCAATGGTTTAATTACTGAGTGTAGTACGAAAAAGAACAAAATACAGTAAAAAGAAGAAAAAAAATCTGTTCTGTTAAAATCAATCTTTCCATGCTATAACTGAACAGTTTTGGCAAGCAAATTTACAACTATTGATTGAATTATTAAATTCTAGTTCATGAATCTATAACTCCATAATACTATATATATAATATAGTGTTCCTTTTTGAAGGGGGTGGGGTAAAAGCAATACTTACTGGGGTAAAAACAGGGTAATCATGTGCAGAAAAGTGAGGAGCATGGCGAGAAACAGGGGAAGCAGAGGAGGGGAATGTCCGAATGGCCGGGCTCAGAGAAGCATGAAGAGCCCTTAGCTCCATACCTTTAGCAATGGCCGCTTTTATTTCTCGCCTGCTAATTTCATTCCCGTTCCCATTATCAATTTCACCGTTCCTAATTTCACCATTAATTTCTTGGTACATTGGCGCCATGAACAGAGTAAAAAGAAAAGGCAGAGCAGATGATATTGCATATAAAAGAAATAATGCAAATAAGTAGTGTAGAGCTTATTGTGTTATAGTCTTTTATTGTGTGTTTTTATCTGACAGGGAAGAAAACAACAAAAAGGGATATGAGCGTTTTGAAAAATCCAATGGATGGGTTTTGGATTGTAGAGGCAAGTAGATTATATCATATCCGTCGAAGGATTCTGGACATGAAATGAGGTTTTGTCTTTGTTCTCACTTCTCAATCAACTACAATGCAGTGGGTGCATGTGAAACAGAAAGAGACAAGAAGATGGAGATACAGATAAAACATGGGTTTTATTGTTTTGTACTACTTTTTACTGTGTGTTGTCAAAGGACACATTATCTCTTGTAAAAATTATTAGTTTGACTATCTTATGGTTGAAAATGCACTACATCATTAATTGTGTTGTGCTACAAATCTGAGAAATCTCCTATGTCATATTTAAGTAATAACCTGCCTCTCTTTTATCACCAATTTCAGCTCATGGAATTGACCAAGCTCAAATTATTTACTTATATAATGCAATTTTTTTTTATCTAGATATTGTCGGTAGGAATATATTTCATTAATCATCGTAGGAGTATGATTTCACCAAATTGGATGTTTGGTGTACTCTTAACCATAAAATTTAGAAATTTTTCTTGTATGGTATTAAGGTAATATTTTATTAATATAGTTTAAGATATTACTCTTAGAACATCTCCAATGTTTAAAGGAAAGGAAATGGAGTGATCTCCATTGATGAGGGGGGAAGGGAAGAGAGGTGGGTGGGCAGGTCTTCTCCCACCTCACTGCGGTCGGTGGGTAGCCCCTGCCTTTTTTTTTTTTTTTTTCTTTCTTTCATTATTTAATTAATATAATTTATAATAAAAATTATTATTTATTTTATTTTATTTTATTTTTAATATCTTAAAATTTATTTAATTTTATTACTTTTGTAATTGTAACTTTTATTTAATAAACTTAACATTAATATTTAAAATTTAATAACACTGTAAGAAAATTTAATTTGTCTATTATTTTAACTTTAGCGAATATAACTTTAATTTGTCGTAATTTAGAATAGCGTAATTAAAAACAATTTTTGAAAATTAAATAGGAGTGATTATTATTATTATTAAGAAATTTGAGAATTAGAATTAATTGAAATGGAAATATTGAGTCATTGAAGAGGACTGAAGAGGGAAATTGGTGGATGTCCTCACCGGAGATGGCCTTAGATTTCATATGAATTGGACTAAATTCACATTAAGTTTCTTAATTTTGTTATTCAAAATATTAGTAAATATATATTTGTCTTGTAATTGAGTTAGTTCATAATTGTGTATTTTACATGAACCATACCAATATGTCAATTCAAATTAAGTAATTTAATATGTTTACATATATTTGTCTTTTAAATTTGTTGAATCGAGTCTAAATTGAATTTCAACTAACCAACAATAAATATCGTTCAACTTTAATTTTTATGAATGACGATAAAATATAACTAGTTTTCATTGAATGAACTTTAGTCGGATTTTCAATAATTTATTTTAAAGACAAAGAACCATATATGATTGAGTATGAATCAACAAATCATTTCCCATAACTACCCTATTTAACAAAAAAAAATGATGTGATTTATGAATTGTGTATACATTAGCTAGTCTCTTTTATAAAGGATAAATAGAATTCCAAGTAGGATTAATGGAATGTTCAAAGTTTAATCAAAAGTTATGGTGGTTTCCCACATGTATAACTACTCTTGGCAAAACACACTTTATATTTTCATTAGTTAACCACTCCCCATAAAGCAAGCAAAGTTTGTCAACCTCCACATGCAAAAAGTGTTTTGCCATTTCCATATAAAATTAAATTATAGTGGTACGTATTTTAGTAATCAAATCAACAAATACAAAATAAACATTACAAATTAATTAGTGATTTAATTTCATATAAAAATTAGAAAAGAACACAATATTAACTCTTAAATTAAGTTATTCTTTCCTTTGCTAAAACTTTTCGAAATTTTTTGTTTAATGTAGATTCACCTTTTTGAAGATGTCATAAAAGGAGACTTTGCTTAAGTTTTTTTAGACATCCCGCTTTATTACACATTTCCTTCATTATTTTTGTCCCATCTCGACCAAATCTCAGGCTTTTTAAGCTTTTTACCTGCCCCATTAATTTTGTGTAACCTATAGTGCTAGGATAATATTTTTAGCCCTAATTCAGCAGTCCTAGGAACAAATTAAGCAATAATGGGTGGTTGATAGGCAACTTAATTAACCAATAATTGTCCATCAAAATTCAAAAGCCTAGCTAGCCCTTAGAAGGAATCTTGTTTGCTATAGATCAAGTGACATTTCATGTGGTGCAGCACTTCAATAAAGAAAATCCAACGTGAATTTTCTTTTTAGAATATTTACTTTTTCAAATTTTGTTCTATTTTTTATATGTGTATATAAATTTAAGAAAATTCTGATTCAGATTCTAGTTTGATATATCGATGCTCCATCAATAACCAACTGATCCAATTCATAATTTGATTAAGTACATTTCGGTAGTTCCGTTGCAGATTATTTTGGATGTTTTGTAAGGAATGCATTAGTTATAATTCTCGTTTTCTTCAATGAAAATATTTGACATTGTCCTTTTATATATTTATGATTTGATGATATTGATGTTATTCGAACTCTAAAAAAAAAGTTGATTTTAGGAATAGTTTTTCATGTGTGTTTCAATAATTAATTTTCGTTTTAAAGAGAGTGAAGTTCCTTATTTCTATTTTTCTCGTACAACTTTGGACTAATATAACAAGAATAATCAATAAATTTTGAGTCTCATAATTATTAAAAAATTGATGAACATTACTAATTAAATTTACGTGTGAAAATATTGTTATAATTTGCACACACATGTTTACGGTGCAACACGATAATAATATGACATAATTTCCCGAATTGCTTATGTCATTATCAGATTTTTATTGTGTAATTAAAGAAAACTAATTATACTATGCCATGAAGAAAAATAATTGTACTATAAACTTAATAATATGGTGCTTTATGCTTCGATTCTTCCAAAAGCAGAAGTAAGAAAGGAAGGATGGACCGTAGTCTATGTTTTGTTGGCTTTATTTTTTGTACTTTGTCCTGTTTCATTGTTTCATTATGTGAAATAAGATTCCTAATGCGTCGTACGTACGTGTTTATCTTCATTAGCTTTTCATGAATTAGCAAGATTCAAGAACCATGACTAGCTAGTCAACCATCACGGGTTAATTAGTAACTGTAATAAAAATAAAGAGTAAAATGTAAAAACACATTCATGAACTTTTTCTAATTGGTAAAAAATATTTTTGTTATTTTATCATCAAAAGACCAACATGTATTATTATTGTATTACCCTAAAAAATCATCTAATTATTTACTCCATTCATTTGAAAATTTAGAGTTGTCCTTGGGATGTTATTGCTATAATCAAGAGAGGAGAACTATGTTTTCGTATAATTTAGTGGTGTAATTATATTTTTTTTTTTCCGTGAATTATGAAGAATACTCGTAATTATAGTACTTGAGCTTAAAGGTCCGAGAATGAAGTAAATATACTTGACTTGTTAATGCATGATTTATTTTTTCGATATCACAAAAGTGGTATTATAACATTTTACTTTAAAAAAAAAGAAGCAACCTCCCTATAACGATCCAAACTGGTCCGACTGATTTTAATTTAATATTTTTTTTTATTGAGTTGGAAAAGAAAACATGTGGAAAGTCAAACTTAAAATGTGACGTGTGCAATTTGCAAGGTCGTACTCCCTATTTCGAGGCTAGCATCTTTTTTTTTGTTTTTAAGAAACAAAATGTAAATATTATTAGTAACTTTTTTAATGGTCAAACTTAAAATGTAACTTTAATGAGTAATAATAACTTACAAGGCTAGTATATTTACTTGTACATGTCTTGTTGACTTTTTTTCAAAGTTTAATATTCCTTTCATTCTAAATCTAAAGTTTTTTATTAGTTTAGTTTTGACACGAAATTTTAGACAATTTGTTTAAAAAGTAAACTTTTGAAATTTTTTGAAAAAGAAAGAAAATCATATTTTCGGACGTCCCAAATATAAATGGAAGCAAGAAAAGTGGGACGGAGAAAGTATGAATGTTTCATTGATTTACCTTGTGACTAATTAGAGTATTACGTGACATTGGGGCTATATATGGTTTCATGGCCGCCAGGCGCCAGCGTAGCTAGCTAGTAGGAATTTAAACAAGAACACCAATATTGGACTATTGATTTTGAAGGCAGTTGATTAATTGTTGAACGTGATGTTTCTTCTAATTTAGTTTGTAAGTAGCTTCAAATTTTTTTAAATATACTCACCATCAACTCATTTTCACAAATTAAAAATTACAAATAAATAATAAACCACTATCTAATACTTGTATTAACTCTAAATTTGTAAATTATGGGTGAAAATATGGTAGTGGACTAGTGGTATTATGATCTGTGAATTATGGAAAAGAGCTCTCGGACTTAGGGCTGTCAATGGGGCGGATTTCAATCCGGATCCGATCCGAATCCGGTCCGATTTATTAGGATAATTGTCCGATTAGTGATCCGATGGACCTGATCCGATTAAGAAGATCTGTAATCCGAATTATATGGAGCGAATATGGATCTAGGCTGATCCGATCCGTTACATATCCGTATCCGATATATATTACTATATGTTGTTTATATATTATGTATTTAAATAAAAATAAAAATAAAACCATCTATGTTCCACTAAAATCTTTTACTATATTAAAAATAATTTTAAAAAGAAATGCATGAGAGATGTTGGTGGACTGACCAGATAACTAATTGGGTCTACAACATATTAATTTATACTATTTAATAAGAAAAATCAAACAATAACCATTCATCCTTCAATTTTTATCTTCTCTTCCATTTCTCAATATTGAGTTTTCTTCTTCTTTGTTCCAGTTTATATCTTTTTTACTTATATTTTTTGTTTATTCTTTTGTTCTGATTTTTATCGTTTATATTTGTTCATCATATTCCATCTTCTACAATTTTTGGCAATAGTTTCGATGAAGTAAGTAAAATATTACATTTTTAATTCATGATGGTGGAATCTGCAAGTGATTTGGAGGAAAACGGAAAAAAAAAAAAAAAAATTAGCTTGCTAAATGGATCCGGATAATTTATCCGGATCCGGGATATCCGTCGGATTCGGATCCGGTTGCTAATATTCCAGATCCGAGCGGATTCGGATCCGGATCCGGATAGAAGAAATGGAAATCGGACTCGGATCCGGATCTGCCCTGATCCGGTCCGAGTCCGACCCATTGACAGCCCTACAGTCGGACTTTTCAACATAACATTCCAAGGCCCATATGGAACAGATCTAGGCCCAATAATTACAGGCCTTTGGTTGGTCAGTTGGCATCAAATTAATAACACGTCTCATTATTATAAACAAAAAAGTGAATATAAAATACCTGAGACGTAATGTCTAATTAAAATTTTACATTCTTACCATAAAAAGAAGGGAAAAGGAATTTTTATATTTTCTGCTAATGAAAATTTATTATACAAGGCAGGGATTTTATTAATATAGATTTTTTAAAATATATCTTACAGTCTTCTTTGGCACTTCAAATCATATTTTTTGTCAATTAAAACTAAATTTTCGTAACATGCAATTAATAAAAAAAAGTTAAACCTATCATCTTCGATTCTTCTACAACCCCAACCCCACTTTTTTCCACCCAAACAAGGGAGTTGGGGTTGGATTTTTCTTCCATTTGAATTTATTTAGGGAGTTGTTTTGCAACTTTTTCTTATAGAGAGGTATATGCGTATTTTATTTGACAAACGATTAAGTTGTCTAATAAGTATTCTCGGAAAGATAACAGGCAAAAAGCTCGATCAGAACAAATTATCAGAATTGGAAATCAGAGAAATATATAAACTTTTAAAAAATGAAGTGTCAAATTAAGAATAGAAACGATGCAAAATCAATTACCTTTAAGTCCCTGCAAGACCTTTAGCTTTCAAAATTCCTATAAGATAGTTCTTATGAATCATTTACACTTTTTTCAAATTATAGGAAAACGATTTGATTTAAGAAAATAGGACATTTCTTGCGTGAATCAAATATTTTGTTCTTCGTATGGCATGATATTTACAATTTTGTTCTCCATAATTTTTTTTAAGCAAATACGTCTTTTTTATCAAAATATTGTTTTACTTGTGACTTTTTCGGCAATCACACATGTGGAGATCACGTGCCTTACGCATGCCTGACTTCGAGGGTATTTTCATCCCTTAACCCTAAATTATAATTTTCGCTTTACATAATGCAATATAATGGTTCACTTTGATTCCTCTTAAACATGTACTTTAACACCAGAAGTCCCTATTAATTTCAAAACAAATATTATTGCATGCTTACACCCAAAAACTATAAATAAAATTTGACTAAATTAAAAATTGATAATTACATATTGCCCTAGCTCTCATTTTTTTACTTATATAATCTCAAATAGTTAGATAAAATTGTGTAATTATTAAAGTTTCGATTAAATATGAATATAGAATCTTATTTACATATTTATTATATCATTTTTTTCTACATGCTATTAAAGAATTTTATAGAAAAACAAAATACACTTTAGAAAATATATTTATTAGATTTTACTTGATCAATATAATATTTTATTATTCATATGTTAATAAAATAAAATATTTTTATAATATGAAAATGGAGAAAAAGCCCCCCCCCCCCCCCCCCACCCAATCGCCACTGACCTATCACCCCATTCACATTGTGCCACCGGGGTGGGATCGACGATTTCAAATCAACAACAGTCTTAGTGGAGGTGGGGTAGCTAGGTTGGGAGAGATGTGGAGGGGACGACGTTGGGTATGGTGGGACACTGGGGATTGTGTTTTCAATTTGAATAAATAAATTTACTAAATTAGGAGCTAATATGTAAAGAGAAGATTCGTCTATCTAAGTTGCTGATGAGCCAGTATTGTTCGTGGGCAAGCAAAGTTTCAACTTCCAGTCCATTTCTACAGAACGGAGAATTATAATTTCATATCCTGTCAATATTAACCGTAAATGTCAAAAATCTTCATATCTAGGAGCACATAGGCCGCTCATGATGCTAGCTCGGGTCCATAATATTTAAACTTATTGAAGCTTTAATAATTGCACAATTTTATCTATTTTTGGGAGTTTTGTAGTCATCAATTTTAAATTTAGTCAAAATTATCAAATATATAGTTTTTGGGGATAAACATAAAATAATAGATTTAAAAATTCATAGGGACTTTTGATATTAAAATAAATGTTTAAGAGGGACTATTGTGAACCATTATATTGTGTTATAGAAGGAGGGGAATTATAATTTAGGGTAAATGAACAAAAATATCGTCAATGTCAGGCATGTGATGTCGTCTTCATTGTGTGATTGTCGAAAAAATCACAAGTAAAACAATACATTGATAAAAATGGAACCATATGCTACAAAATATTTATGGGGAACAAAATTATTAACATATTTAATTGTTTGTCTTTGGCGGAAATGTTCACATTCACGTAATCGTGCTATAAACCCTAACTGGAGAGGCTAAATGACAGGATCACAAAATTTAGAGGACGTGAATGCAAATTTTCACCATAGCACATATCTAATACCTTAACAGCTCGGTCTCAAACAGAAAAGATGGCGGGAAAACCCGTAACTAGTTAAAGATTTCAACCCTCTCTCTCCCCACAGTCCACTGTGTTTTTAGGTAGGCTGAAAAGAAACACAGCATCAATGGAAAAATACTTAGTTCCTGTGAATTCATCGATTGACAAAGCTACACCAATCAAGAGGTAAAGTCTTCCTAAATTTCTAACCTAATTTTGTGTGTACTCAGCTTAATTGTAATATTTTTCTAAGAAAGGCAATGTGTTTTAGGCATCGATGGAAGAGGAGCCTCATCGAATTAAACGGAAGACTGGGACCGAATTATCGCCACCACTTTTCTGGACTCTTAATTGAATCGTATTCGGAGGTTATTGTAGCATTCACTTTTTCTATTGTTGAATTTACAAATTTAGAATCCGTCGATTTTGTTTTACTAATGATTTATATTTCTTATTTCTTTAAAATTGAAAGACCGGATTATTTCCTCACACATATCATGTGGATGGAGAACCATGCCGCACTCATGTATGAAATTCTTTTGCGCTTACATTAATTTGCTATTAATAAACGGATTTTAAGTCTGTAGTTTGTTTATCATGTTACTACCTTTACTTCATTCTTATCCAGAGGTGTTTTCGACAGGTTAATTGGTTTATGGACTCTGGATCTAGTAATTACCCAAGTGAAATCAGCAGGTAGGCTTTTTTCTCCTTTTCTCTTTCTAATCTTTATAATCTAATTTCTAAGGTTTTCGTATTTCACTGATTTGTTGCTGTGGAAGCACATCCACTGGATGCTAGAGATTTTTGCTGTAGTGGTTTTATTGAGAGCTTGGTGTCATGTTTAATGTTTTTTAAGAAATTTGTGTTTTTCTCTATGAAAAGTACATTAAGTTTATGTTCTTTTGATGTTTTCTTATTTTATTTTTCCTTTTAACGTTTTGAAAGCTTGTCCCAATTTAGTTTTCCTGGTTCAGTTATGACTGATATATTTCATTATTTTCAGGCATGGTATCTCGTCACTTGAATTTGATTCCAAGGTGATGATGGATGGTTGTTATTGACTTGTTAAAGCCTGAGTTATGTTATTACTTTTTTCCTTTCTTCAGTTATGCTGTACAGAGGTTCCTCTAAATCTCTGGGACGAAAATCATGGATATTTCATTTCTTAGGATGCCTTTGAAAACTAGCACATAAATCTATTTGATGCAAACATCATACTTGATTGCAGATAAGCTCTTTTGTCGAGTTTTAACAGGCCAAATTTATGTTAGAAAAATGAAACTTCGAAGCTCTGATACTAGGCAACTTAATGATTGACTTAAAACGTACAGCAAATAATTGATTTTCGGATGTGCTATAACATCTATATAATATTTTGCTATCTTGCTCATGAATTGTCATGCATTCACACAAGGATAGAGGTCTAGTTATACCTATAACTTCGATTATGGGAGACTTTATTTGAGTGTTACACTTTAATTTCATCAAACTAGCCAAAATCACACAGCTGAGGATCTTTTCAAACTTAAATTGAAGTTGGATTGCTGGCTACAAAAGTGAGAGAAAAGGTTTTAGTTTCATAGTTGGAGTTTTCTTCGTAATGTCAAAGACTCTTGTAGGTCAGGGAAGTTTTCTTCGTCCTATTATTATTGTTTAATACTTAATGAGATTCTTTAGTAAGATTCTCCCATATTCCATTGATTAAAATACAGTGAAGGACCAGAATATTGTGAGCATTTTGGCTAATGAGTAATCGTTTGAGTCTGAGGTGGATTTGGTTGGAGAATCTTAGATTATATCATATCTGTTTTATTAATGATTGATAAAATCCATTTACAATATTATTTTCTTCGCGATTATGAGTGGAAGTTTGTATGATTTTCAGTTAGCGCTTCCAAATATTCATTGCGTTTATATGCCTTGTTTTGTTAGGGAGTATATTTGGCTTCGGTTACAAAATCAGGTTGCTTAACTGTGCATGACTTTGATAATATTCAAAGCCCAGGTAATAATCGTGATCTGGTTTACGTTATGAGTTTCCTGATCATCATACACAATAGTTATAAACCGATTTCATTATGGTTGAAATAATTTTCTTTATATTAGGCCACTTTCATGAATTCCTGAGTACTTATGAAAAATAGTATTGGCCTAACTTGAGAACATAAACTTACAACAAAATCATTACACATATTGTGAGATAAGCTAAAGCTCACCGCGAATTGGGCCTGTAAATTCTGAAGTATATTCTATTCATTATCAGATCTATTTTGAGAGTTATAGGTAGATTCTAATCCAAATGTTCCATGTGAACATTTCAACTGGTTAGCAAAGGAATTATATTGATTTCTAGTGCAAGAGAAAAGCAAAGCAGTAAAAGAGCTGCTTTGACTCTATGAACATATTTTATGTAATAAGTTTAGAAGCATAAAGAGTGTCCTGAAAATAATACAGGAGGAAAGCTTTAATGTGGTAAATTTAACTACTAAATACTAATAGTTAAATGTCATCAGTGCATGGTGTTGTGTGTAGATCCTTTCCAAATACTGTGCACTTAGATGGTGCATGGATTACAGTTCAGATAAGCTTCATCAGATCTTGCAAATGTTCGAATTTCTCACTCATCTTACGTGATATATATCATCTAGTTACAATATCACCTCAAAACTTCCAAGTATTTCATTTACCTTAATAAATTTCTCGCCGTTATAGCAGAATTTTATCAATCCGATTATCATTATGCTTATGACTATATAAACAGAGTTAATCAAAAAATAATTGTCCATCTTCCACCTATCATTATATCACAAATTCATGTATCTGTTAGTCAATATCCTGGCATGATTTTATTTCTGTTTAAATTGAAAAACTAAAGTCCTGATATTTTAAGGCTTTTGATAATCAGTTTGTATAATATGCAAACGTGAAAAAGTAACAGCATGGATTTGATCAAATATGGCGTACATATATCATGTTACTTATTTCCTTCTAATATTTTTTCTAGACCATGGTGATAATTATGCTAAATGATTTTGTTCATTTTTCTTCTAATTTTCTAATTCTGTTATGATTATCTCCCAGTTAAGTACCAAAGGAACTAAAAATATCATCTATATTTTTTTAATGGTTTATATATCCCTTAGATCTGAAAGAAGATGAAGCAAAACAGTTACTGCACATATCTTTGTGTCAACAGCTTGATGTCATTCGATGGAACCTTTCTAACCAAGATGAGGTCTGAATTTTTCTTTGCAGCCATGTAGAACTTACATGCTTTATAATTTTTCTACAAGTTGCAGTAATGAAAACTCTTGCTTCCCATAATTTGCATGGTCTGTTATGCCATGGAAGTCGTAGCTTAGTTCTGTGGGGTTCACTTACATCATTGAGTTAAATTTGTGAAGAGGGTTATATGTCATAATTAAGTTGAAAATTAACTTTACCCCAGTTCAGATGTTAAAGAGTTGAAAAGCAGATCACTAAAACGATGAATAACAAAAGTAAAGAAATATATTAGTAGTTATGGTGGGTACTTTATGAGACTTATTCTGTTATAAGGGATGAAAAATCATTTTGAATAGCAGAACTATGTGATACTGGAAAATTTAGTTGATCTGCATAAAAAACTTGAAATAAGCTTGAGAAGGATTGAGTCTTAAATATTTTGCACAGTTCATAGGCTGTGGAGAGATAATTATAAGGCATCACTGAAGTAATAAGAAATATTGGTGGAGTGAACATTGGTCAAATTCTGGTTCGTTCAAACAATATAGAAATTGCTTTAGGATATATTATTGATATAGGGAAGTGCATGTAAGTCACTAGTCTAGGATCTTAAAAACTATTTTTGACCCTTCCAGCACAAATCTTGGATATTAATGCTTCCTCTTCATGCCAATTTTATATGAAATTTAGGTCTTAAAGGATGCCATTTTATTTATATATTACTATCATGTTGGTCGAGTGTTCTTAAAGAATAACAATTTAATGAGCTCTTTGTATTAATGAAAGGACTTTAATTTGAAGCCCGAGGGTCTTACATTCTCACTTTTTTTAATCATATTTAGGTAATAAAGTCTTTGAAAACCTGTATATATTTCGAAAAAAAACCTTTCTATTTTTTCTTCTTTGTTTCCTAGGCGTTTGATTGGTTTAAGCTTACCACGTGCTATACAATTGTTTTTAATAAGCAAAACTTCGGTTATATATCAATGAAAGAGAAGCAAAATATCACAAATTTCTTCCTCGGTTATATTATCTTCAAATGACTCTCACTAGCATGCTGTCCTTGTTGCTTCGCACTTTTAATGTGTTGGTCCTTCTGTCTCATATCAGGTTGCCTGTACATCAATGAAAAGCAGTGAAGTTTACATTTTCGACATTGGGTTTATCTCCTCTGAACCGGTTGGAGTGAGTATCTTTTCTGCTTTCTTCAATGATATCCCTGCAACATTCTTCTTAATCGAAGATCCACCCATCACTTTTTTCCTGGGAATCCAACTGATGAAATATACAAACTTGGTAACATAAACTAAGTAAATTACAAAAGGTTTATTGGAATCACCAAAAGACAATGCCCTATGAAAGTTAACCATTATTTATACAGGCCTTCCGTGTTGATTAAATGAGAGTAATATATAGTACCTCACACAAAGAAATGTCTGTGATATTATGTCCTAACTACAAAATTTAAGTTATATTTTCTTTTTTGTTATCTAGGATCATGGGCAGTAGTTATGGGAGCCACAGCATGCTATCTAGTTATCTATAAATCTATATAACTCCTCTTTGTTCCCATAACTATGAGAAACAGAGGAGCAGTCAGTAGGTCAAATAAATGTGTGCTATATGCTTAGAATAGTTTAAGGCTCCATGATCTGTAATAGAAAATATAAACAATCCAATAAGAATAGACTGGTGTTTGTGCGGGAGGACTTTGACATACTTGTTTTGCCACTCATGGCCTCATATTTTTTCTCTATGTATATTTCATTGTTGTTATAAAGAGGTACCTAAGAAATATAACTAGGATTGCATAATTGTTGTTGTCAACATATATTGCATTCAATCCGACGAGAAAATATGGGTATTTTTTCAATCAGATAGTATCATCAATTACTCTGGCAAACTCACACAAATATTAAGTTGATATGGCAGTGTCCTTACCTCTAAGTGCATGAAAACCGAATTGGGTTCTGAAGAGTCTACATCGGAGAAATTTAAGACAAAGCATACATGTGCAATTTTGTTTATAAATTAGGCTGTAAAAATTGACCATCTTTTATTTTCTAATTATGCAATATATAATACATTCTCTTCCTACAACAACCCTTTTTTCTTTTATTTCCTTTTGCAGGTGTTGAGAAAGAGACCCAATATTAGTGTTCATGGGTTTAATGCTCATAAAGGTTTTTCTGACATAGCCTTTTCTTCTGATGACAATTCTAGGTCTGTAACTTCTTGGAATTTTTTGGTCTCGCTTTTTTCGTGATGAGAAGCACTGTTATTGTATAGGTTTTTATCTAGAATAATGCAAGCGCCATTGGATCTAAATGTTTAGATGAGGGAAATATTGGAGTTTATAGAAAATAGAAAAGAGATAGGCAAGTTATCTCAATTCGCAATAAAATCTTAAAAGTGAAGTATACCCATTCTAGAGATTACAGCAGCACTTTATACCAAACATTGAAAAACTAGAGTGAGAAAATCATATGCTGGTCTCGCAGAACAAATCGTTTTAAGACATTTAATCTATGAAATGCATCACTGGTGAGATTTAAAGCCTAAGAAAAGATAGGGATATTAATACAAGAGTAGGTTAGAAAATTTACATAGGAAAACTTTGAACTTTCCCATTGCAGTTCTTCCTTAATATATTCAAGTGGATAGAATGTGTTATTTTCTTAGGGGCTTCATCTTGATATTCTCCATCAATAGGTTGCTTGCTTCTGATTCTAATGGTGTAATCAATGTGTGGGATAGAAGAGCTAGTGATCTTCCATGTTTGGAACTAAGTACAAATTCCACTGGCTCACTTAATAGCATCAAATTAAGTGCGGATAATGAGGTCAGTTTTAATAAAATTATACTTGAATTCAGCTTCAACAGTGATGGACTTTTGTCCTGTACCCTTTGTTATACATGTAGATCATTTATGGAGCTAGCAAGCAGGGGACTATATATATGTGGGATCTGCGTGGAGGAACATCATCAAGTGCTTTTAGAAACCAAAAAGAGGTATTTATATTTTGAGGCTTTCATCATTTAAGTATTGTGGTGAAATTCATATTGTACCATCATATCTTCAATTAAATAAGTTTCAAATTTATGCTGTCTGCCAATCTGATCTAGCCTATATGATATAACATAAGCTTTGGTTATTCAGGGATACTTCTCTCCTCTGATAGCGGTGAAGTTGGCACATGAGCTGGAGAAAATATCTTCGTTGAAGGTATGCAAACTCATCTGTGTCCATTTTTTCCTTTGACATTCTCAACTTCTAAAATCTCGAGCAATTTGCTACTCAAGAAATTACTAAAATTCTCGAGTTTTTATTAAGCTTTTTTAGGCTGAGGGGCTTTATAACTCAATGTTCTTGCTTCTTCTATATATTATTGGCTGCATTTGACTACATGCATCATCCGTCTGCAGGCTCAGTCAAATATTGTTTCAAAGGAAATACACTCAATTGATATTGATCCATCTTGCCCTTATCAATTGGCATTTCATCTTGACGATGGTTGGTAAGTTTTGAAGCAAGTTCATGCTGCCTATTCTTTGCCATGGGCATAGGAAGTTCTATCAGGGCCATAATATGTTTGGCTTTCGAAAAAGGATTTGAAGAGCAGTATGTTAACTATCAAAGAAGAGTAATATATTGCAATTTCTAGCGGTTGAGTGAGAACAAAATTTCTTTGGCTAAAGGATAGTATTAAAAATGAAATTTCTCTATTTTTAGGATTTCCCTTTAGATATTTGAAATTATTTGGTTTTCATCAATGTTTGTTCCAGGTCAGGTGTTCTTGACACTAACAAGCTTCAAGTGACTCATATTCATTGCCCTCCACCACCGTGGTTGTAAGTACATTGAGTTTGTCTGAATTGCCATTGTCCTTGAAAAAGCATTCCTAATATCTTCCTTACTGGTTTGCTTGTTGCGCTGTGTTTTGATTTGAGAGACCAGGGACGAGTCCAATGATTTGGCCAATCTCTCGTACTTGAGAAAGCCATGTTGGCTTCCAATAAACTCAGTATGTCATTCAATCAATATATTAATTTGTTTGATGTACAAAGATTTGATATAATAGCTTCTGAGGTATGCATTGTGCTAATTATCACAAGAAAAAGGCAAATAAACATGTAAATGGAGTAAAAATTATGTATAAATGTTATCCAGCTAATCTACTCATATCTCAACATCTGATTAGATTTAAAATATAATAATTTATTTGATTATTTCAGTTCTTCTGTTTAACCCATGGGCCTAATAGATACAACCTTTATACTGTATGGTGAAATACATTAATGCTATTTTTGCCAAGTATTCCATGATGGGAAGAAATATTGTCAACGCAAGAAAGATGTTAAACAATATTATTCTCACACACCCTTTAACCCTTAAACGTCTTTATATCACAATTTCTTTTGACCTGCACTTCAATGTCATGAATCTACTACCAGTTACGGAATATGTCATAGTTGGGTGTTTGAAAATCATTGACCTTAGCTTCTACAGTCTCTTGGTGTTGAGATATTAACTGTTGGGAGTATTTGTGCAGATTTATGTTGTTGGATCATCATCCAGTAATGGCCTTTATCTTTTGGATTTCTATCCGGACCGTACCTCCCCCTGTCATGTGGATTACATGTAAGAAATATCCCAAAAACTTCAATTATTATCTGTATTTGAGGATTTCTTGATAAGTTATTAAAGCTGGTGCATCGTTATATCTGCTTATGACTTTAAGCTAATAGGCTCTATCAAATCTCAATGGAATGTAATTTCATATATTCAATTCTAATCCTTAATATACCATGGAACTTTTGCTAAACCCTGTGTGTGTTCGTGTGGCTGGGTATGTATGAAGGTCTGAGTCTCCTTAGTGGTTAGGGGCAAATAAAGTAACTTTTGATTTTCAAGTAGGGAGGGAAGAATGTTAACAAACGTCATCATGGCTTAAGGCCGCTGCTAATTTAGAATTTTTGGCTGTTAGTGAGGATATACAGAGCACTGATAAAGCAACTTGCCAGCATATTCAAAACAGATGTTTGTCAGTGTCTGAAGGTGTTACTGCATGTGTGGCTCATCCCCTTAATGGCACCATTGTGGCTGGAACTAAGGTACTTTTGCTTATCCTGTATAGAAAAAGAATCTTAGTTTAAATTGCTTGTGATCTCATTAATAAACTTATCAGAAGCAGATTCTTCACTACTTACAGTCTTGCTTTAGACATGGATCCTGAGACTCTTCGTCTATTTCAAGTTTCTTGCCCACATAACTCTCCTTTCTACTATTTTATGTTCAAATTTAAGAATATCTTAGTGCATTATGCTAAAAGAAATTCCAGAAAATTCAACCAAGTATAATTTTATGAAATCACTTTAAAACACTGTCTAAATCATGTCAATTGTTTCTCTCTGATTTCTGCTCTACAAACTTGTGGCAAAGAGGAATAGCTAAATTAGATTTTGAGCAACCCTGCAGTCCATTTGTAGATGTTCTGTTATACCATGTATTATCAGGTGCTATAGTCGGGTATATAAATTGTTAAACTGGGCTAAGTAGCATGTTCACCATGGTAGTTACTAAACAGACAATTATCCTGTTGAACTTGATAGAAAATTATCTCATGTTTAAATTTCCCATAGTTGTGTGGGTTTCTGACGCAATGCCATTATCATCCCTATGTTGTAACTTTTTCAGCTTTCATCACTGGTGGTGATTTCCCAAACAAAAATGTCATGCTGAGGTGCAGATTATCATCCATTTATAAGTTCAGAGAATTGGGGTTAGATACTTGAGGAATGTAAATGTTTTAGATCGTTTTCAACTTTAATAAAACATGAAATATAACTAGTTCTAAAGACTTTTACTGCTAAAGTATCACCCATAAGCTTTGTTTTAATCACATAGATGAAGAACATATAACATTCTATTTTGAGAAGGGGATCAGATTTCCATTGTCATTGTGACGCCCCGACTAGGTCACCTAGCTCTGAATAAAACGTGATTGACTATTCAAACTAATCGTGCGTCAAACTAGCAGAATAATAGAGAAAATTTATTTTATAATTAATCGTCCCAGCGGAAATATTGAAATTCTAAGGTCTTCAGGAAGAAGGGACAACGACCCCACTACCCGACCCGTAAGTAGATAAAATTTTATATAACTTTACAACGGAGTTTTCATCGTGTAATTATTCGATAAAATATATAAGCACGACACTGAATAGACCATGTCAATCCATATCACCGTGTTTCCACCTCCTCACGTAAAACTCTCAATCTCGAGTTTATACATTCTTGAATATGTAACAATACACGCTCCCGATCTTGAGAAAGAAGCATCAGCTGGGTATCCCAAGCAAACGCATTATTTGTGGACTGTTGTTGTAGGGTGAAAGTTTGATCTTGGAGATGTATGCGCTCCCCTAACAGTTACTTGGGTTTCCTGCAAATTAAAAGCAGATTGAATTTGTTCTCTTTCATTAAAGACCCTATCCATATCTCTTACAATCTGGTGTATGATATAGTCTGGATAGTGCCCGATAGGATTCGAGTTAGTGGGTGTATAGGTATTAGGAGGATGGTCTCTACGAATATATATGACTCTAAGGTTTTCCTCGTACCCATTAGCTAAGCCATGAACATTCTCTCCTTCAGCCGTCCTGCATTATAAACATACTTAAAACATGAATATATAATTTATAAGAAAATCACAAAATTTTGTAGAAAGATACAAAATTAAGTCATAGGGAGGTAAAAAAAATGAACGTACTGTTTTTATGATTCAAAAGTTCCACCCAAACCTAATTCTATGTATATTGGACTTATTCCACGAAACATGTTTCTATTTCAAGGCTCTGATACCATTTGTCACGGCCACAGATTTTCAACGTGCCCGCGCGGCGCCTCTGCCCCAGAGGCCAGCCTTAATCACCGAACAATACACTGGTTTCGCCCTGCCTTGGGCTCCTCAGGAGATCGGCTCCAGATCCCAAATCAGCCCCTGTCTCCCTAGTTCCCGTGCTACCATCATCAATCAAACCAATAATATCTCCTAGATCACCTATCTGTGGCCAGGAAGGGTCCATATCCTCCAAATAATTAGGTACTTGTAGTACCTGTCCACTTCCCTCTCCAGGAAACTCTACCCCAAGTTGACTACCCTGCTGGAAATCTCCTACCCATGGTCCGTGAGTAATTCCTAGGTCATGGACGAACCCACTAGAATTCCCTGACTGTCCCTCTGTCACTACTGAAGGAATTCCTGGAAGGAATCCTGTACCCTGTCCGATCAATGCCTCATGGACTATCCCATGGACCTGATCTCGTGTGGCCTCAATCCACTGATAATACTCTATAGTCCGCTGGGTAATTAGTTGTGTCATAGGTCCACTAGTGTCATACTCTCGAACTAGATTCATAGACTGATCCACCAAACTCCAAATCTTGTCTTCTTTCTAGTGGTGTAAACAGATTATAAAAATTCTTAGCCGTTTTAAAGATACATCGAATTTACAGAGGCTGCGCAAAAACAGGGGAAAAGGAAGTAGTTACCTTGATTCTCCTTCTATGATTATGAGATTTGGAAGAAGCTTGAACTTATATACTCCTCACTCACTTAAGTGCTGATAGTGACAAGGAGAAGTATAGATTTCATTAAAATTGATTAGGATTAAGACATTTTTTATGGTTATTAAAGAAGAGGGAAAGAATTGTTTACCTTCTAAACTTCTTAGAGCTAGTTGATCTTCTTATAACTTGGGAAAAGATAACTTACGGAGGCTAAGTTTCTGAAAATGGAAAGCTTCTTTAGGTGTGATTTGGGAGTGAGGAACGTTTCCTTTTATAGAAAGAGGAATGGTAGATTGGTAATATAGGTAAATTATTGGTATTTAGTGGTAATTTGATGATATGGGTTATTTTGCTATTATAGTGAATTTCACTTTTAACCTTTGTTCTATAATGGTTAGTTTAAATACAATAACTTTTATACCAAGTTACTCGGTTTGTTTTGGGTACGTTAAAAGTTTGTTTCGAGTTCGGTTTGATAGTTATATATACGTACGTTCTATTTCCAATCTATTGATATTGCGTGATATTGCGGACTACGTTAAGAAGTGCATGACTTGCCAATTGGTTAAGGCCGAACATCAACATCCTGCCGGCAAATTACAATCTCTCCCGATACCTTATTGGAAATGGGATCAGATCGTCATGGATTTCGTCACAGGCCTTCCGACAATAAGGGGTGGATATGATAGCATTTGGGTCATTGTAGACAGACTAACTAAGTCTGCTAATTTCCTTCCCGTGGGAAAACATTTCAAAGTTGAAACCCTAGCCGAGCTATACCAGAAAGAAATCATCCGTCTACATGGCATACCTTCGAGTATAGTCTCGGATAGAGATCCTAAATTTACTTCTAGATTGTGGAAGCAGTTGCAGGAAAATTTGGGAACTAAGCTTAACTTCAGTACAGCTGCACACCAGCAAACCGATGGACAATCTGAACGAGTAATTGGATTCCTAGAAGACATGTTGAGAGCATGTGTATTGGATTTCAAAGGTAGCTGGAATAAACATTTGCCACTCGTGGAATTTGCATACAATAATAGCTATCATGCATCAATTCAGATGGCACCATATGAGGCTTTATATGGAAGAAAATGTCGCTCACCAATCCATTGGGAGTTAGACGAATGGCGAGCTTTTTCAGATGGTTTACACAGAGCGTTAAGGCCAGAAATTATTCAAGACGCCATTGACAAAGTACAACTGATCCGGCAAAGAATTAATGCTGCCCAAGACAGACAGAAAAGCTATGCCGATCAACGTAGAAGATATCTAGAATTTGAAGTTGGAGATAAAGTGTTCCTCAAAGTGTCGCCTAAAAAGGGATTCAGAAGAATTTGAAAAGGTGGAAAATTAAGTCCACGCTACGTAGGGCCTTTTGAAATTTCCGAACGCGTTGGAAATTTAGCCTATAGATTGAATCTCCCTCTCAACATCACGGGAATTCATGATGTGTTTCATGTATTACAAATTAGGAAGTATCACCCAGACGAATCCCACGTTATAGATCCTAATAGTGTACAAATCGAAAGTGATCTATCCTATGAAGAAAGGCCAATTCGGATCCTCGATCAAAAATTCCAAGAGCTTCGCAATCGCAAGATATCCTTGGTAAAGGTGTTGTGGAGAAATCACAAAGTAGAGGAGGCCACTTGGGAACGAGAAGAAGAAATGCGGAAACATCACCCCGAACTCTTCATTCCAGGTTAGAATCTGGGGACCAGATTTTTTTAATATATATATATATATATTTCTTATTTTTTTTATATATGCACACACTCAATATATTGGAAATAGAACGTACGTATATATAACTATCGAACCGAACTCGAAACAAACTTTTAACGTACCCAAAACAAACCGAGTAACTTGGTATAAAAGTTATTGTACTTAAACTAACCATTATAGAACAACAAAGGTTAAAAGTGAAATTCACTATAATAGCAAAATAACCCATATCATCAAATTACCACTAAATACCAATAATTTACCTATATTACCAATCTACCATTCCTCTTTCTATAAAAGGAAACGTTCCTCACTCCCAAATCACACCTAAAGAAGCTTTCCATTTTCAGAAACTTAGCCTCCGTAAGTTATCTTTTCCCAAGTTATAAGAAGATCAACTAGCTCTAAGAAGTTTAGAAGGTAAACAATTATTTCCCTCTTCTTTAATAACCATAAAAAATGTCTTAATCCTAATCAATTATAATGAAATCTATACTTCTCCTTGTCACTATCAGCACTTAAGTGAGTGAGGAGTATATAAGTTCAAGCTTCTTCCAAATCTCATAACCATAGAAGGAGAATCAAGGTAACTACTTCCTTTTCCCCTGTTTTTGCGCAGCCTCTGTAAATTCGATGTATCTTTAAAACGGCTAAGAATTTTTATAATCTGTTTACACCACTAGAAAGAAGACAAGATTTGGAGTTTGGTGGATCAGTCTATGAATCTAGTTCGAGAGTATGACACTACTGGACCTATGACACAACTAATTACCCAGCGGACTATAGAGTATTATCAGTGGATTGAGGCCACACGAGATCAGGTCCATGGGATAGTCCATGAGGCATTGATCGGACAGGGTACAGGATTCCTTCCAGGAATTCCTTCAGTAGTGACAGAGGGACAGTCAGGGAATTCTAGTGGGTTCGTCCATGACCTAGGAATTACTCACGGACCATGGGTAGGAGATTTCCAGCAGGGTAGTCATCTTGGGGTAGAGTTTCCTGGAGAGGGAAGTGGACAGGTACTACAAGTACCTAATTATTTGGAGGATATGGACCCTTCCTGGTCACAGATAGGTGATCTAGGAGATATTATTGGTTTGATTGATGATGGTAGCACGGGAACTAGGGAGACATGGCTGATTTGGGATCTGGAGCCGATCTCCTGAGGAGCCCAAGGCAGGGCGAAACCAGTGTATTGTTCGGTGATTAAGGCTGGCCTCTGGGACAGAGGCGCCGCGCAGGCACGTTGAAAATCTGTGGCCGTGACAGTCATGCTCTCATGTAATCGAAAAAAGGTGTTTATGGTGAAGATGAGAGGCCATGTAAACTTCTACCTGCATGGGCTGATTGTGAGGATCTTAAGAAGAATGTACATCTTGTTTTCTGCAATCTTTTTAAGGTTGGGTGTTCAATAAGAATTTTTTAACCCGCGGGTTGTGGAACTTGAAACGGAAAGCTTTGAGCCATAATAGTCAAAATTAAAAAAACTGTTGGATAATGCAAATTATGTATCCATGAATCCATTGCCTATGATCTAACTACTCGAGTTCTTCATATATTGCTCAAAGCTTTTCTTCCACAACTCATGGAGTTTTTACTGAACTTTTAAAATTGGAAAGATTGCAGAAAACAAAGGTTTTTTTCCTTTTAGGATTCTCACAATCATTCTGTGCATTATATTTAGGAAGAAGTTTCGATGGCATGTCATTTTTGCCATATACTTCTTTTTTCTACTACTTGATTACATGACAATGGAAATCTCATTGCCTTCTTCTTAAGATAGAACATAATGAATGAATTCTTTGTCCGTGGGTCTGAAACAAAATATTTAGGGGTCATACTTGAGAAATCAATAGCTTAGAGTGTTACTTTAATCAACAACATTTGACTCCTGTTTTTATAACTTTGTTACAGAGTTGATGGGTAGATCTTTTGGTATGAAATGATAAACACATTATTTCACTTTTTGATGTGACCCAATTAACAATTAACACTTTTCTTTTCATTTGGTGCCGTTCATTTAAAATATGTTATTTTTTCAGAATTTGACATTACGGACCCATGTTCTCCAAAATACAGACTTATAATTAATTTGACAATAAAATAATTAATTTGACGATAAATAATTACACAAATTCAAAACGCATTTTAACTTTTTATGAGAAACTTTCGAACCTTCCGCAGAACTAATCGAGACTTTTGAAACTGAAGTAAAATACGGTAAAAGTGCATGCAACATTTCAACAAATATTTAGGTACCTGAGAGCGTCTAATTAATCGAATAGAAATAGTCCAGATTCAATTCAAAGTATTATTTACCATCTCTCACCTCCACAATAGGGTCATTTTGTAAACCGGAAACATAAGAAAAGAGTTGGGTCCTTACTGTTTTCTTTGTTCTCTTTTCCATTGCAAGAAAAGAAAACTGAAAAAAAAAAAAAAAAAAAGAAGGAAAGGGAAGGGAAGGACAATGTCGTTTGTAGACAGTCCCAATTGCATTTATTCAACATAACAAGGCGACAGGAAAGCATATAAATTGAAAAGAAGATGAAGATTAGATGGCGTAAGTATACTAGCTTACTGCATGTATTCATTTTTAAAAAGGTTTTATTTAAGCTATCGCATTCATTAATTTTGGTAAAGATGTTCGGCCAGCAGACAACAAAAATATGTGCAAATTCTTGATGATGACATATTTTGCCTAGACCATGATTCTTTAAGAAATATGTGAGCATGTATTTTAATAAAAATGTCGAATTTTAAAAAAAAAAAATGAATATGAATTTTTTTAAAAGGTTTTGGAGTAGTTGAAATAATAAAAATTTTGGTTATATTTGAGGTATGAAACCCTTCTTTAATTATGCAGCTTAATGGACCCACCATTTCGCCATAAGGTTTATGTCCAACCTATATGATAATAAATTTATAAGTATATCTATGGAGTGTTTACTTTTATATTCCCTCTCTAGGCCACACTGATATTCCAGAGCTAAAAAGTTCTAAGTTTTTAAAACTAGTGTTTGATTGATTTTATTTGTAATTTGATGGTAATCGATTTATTCTAATTTATTGATATTGATGTAGTTATGTCCCTAGAAAAAATGTTTGGAATTATTTGTAATAATAAGTAAGTGAAATATTAATATTGGTATGACAAGTGTCATGTATAGATCTATTGACAGTTGTGTAAATTTAAAATTCGTGTAGCTCCATACATTTCATTTGGATGACAAATTTATTATGTGATACTAAGGCCATCTCCAATGGTTTTTCGGGGCCATCTCCAATGGTTTTTCGGGGCCATTCCCGGGTCAGCCCCCGAGCCAGCCCCCGAGCCAGTCCAGACTTTGGGTGATCATCTCCAGTGGTGGTCTCCAGCACTCAATTTCTTTCAAAAAAAATTATTCCCCACTCTCACCCTTTTTATAATAGTTTAATATTGATATTAATAATAATAATAGAATAATAATAATTATAATTTTAATAATATAATTAATTTAAAAATATTATAATAAAAATATTTAAACATTAAAATATAAATTATAATTATAATTAATTCAAAACACGAATTATAACATTAAATAAAAAGCACACATAAAAACAAGATAAAGGTTACAACAAACACCCATGAAAAAAAAAAAAAAAAGATTACAACATTTATTGATTTGCCCTCTGGAACCAGTCGGTTTCTTCATGCGATGATCCTCCAAATAAGTCTCGAGCAAGATTTTTTTGTTGTATTTCTTTTCTTTTTTTCTTCCAATACGCCTTCGTATCTGGGGTGTACGAAGAGCAGTCCATTGACATTATTTTTTCCTCCCTTTCACGATCAATTTGCTCCTTCTTCGTTGCTTCGTCTGATCTTATTTGTTGAAGCATCTCCTGATGCCTTCTCTCTCGTCCGAGTTCTATCATACTTGCGGTTTCTCTCATGGTCACTAGCCTTTCTCTTTCCATGTCAAGAATCGTTTCTTGAGTACAAGAAGTTTTCCCACTTAAGAGAACAATTAAAAACGAATCATTTACATTTCTCAATTAAAAACTAATATAACATTTAATATACTAACGAATCATTTACATTTCTCAATTAAAAACTAAAAAATTTAAAAACAAACAATTAAAATTGTTTTATATAACATTAAACAAACAATTAAACTCACCCACTTAAGTCAGCCGTACCAAACAAACAAATAAAGCAAAAAAGATTAAAAAAAAAACAAAAAGAGGAACCAGTCAGGTGGCGCCAAGTGGCGCCACCTGGCTTAAAGAAGGAGAGTGCATAGCACTCTCCCACTTTCTTCCAAAATCCCTCACGCGGCACCAGTTCTTTCACCCATTCCAGCCCGCGACCGCCGCCCAGCCCGTGCTGGCCCGCTCCCCGCCACGCCCCACCGCTGGAGACCACTTCTCCACCCCGGATCGGCACTCACGCGGCCCCCAGCCCACGGCTGGAGATGGCCTAAGATGAGAACTTAAAGTGTGACAGAGGTCAAAATATATGGGCGTGTTAGTGGCACTTGTGAAAATTATTTTGTGTTTAGGGAAAGCTAAGCAAACATGTTTTCTACTTTTTGAAATATAATTTATCATCTATCAATTTTCTCAAATTACTATCCGTAAAATCAAACAAACAACTTCTTTTATTTATAAAAAAAAAAAAAAAAAAACTTTATTTTGATATAACATAATAAAGTAACCACCTATTAACTCACATAACAAACATGATTTGACATAAAATTTTCACATCTTACATCTACAACCTAATTCTTCCAAGAAACCTAAATCTACTATATTTATCAAATTACTTTCAAACTCAAACAAACAACATTACGCAAATCGATATTATTTTACAAACATCCACTACTCTCCCAACCACCAAACAAACATGCACATACATCTAAGCTTTAAATATTTCTTTTGAAACAAAATAATATGAGGTCATCTCCAACCGAGTGTGCTTCAAGCTTCCTCCTCCCCCGACCATCCCTCCCCCTCCCCCCCCCTCCGTAGTCGTCTTCAACCGAAGGGCTTTCCCCTTCAATTAATTTCAATTCACACTCTCCCCTACTCGCTTAAAAAAATTAAAGTTTAAAAACTAAATTTTCCATCTTTGTAAGTTTTGTATAAATTTTAGGATCATGTTATTAAATATCACACAAAATTTAAAAATAAACTGTCCTTTCATTTTGCTAAGCTTTGTTAAAATAAAAAAGAAAAAACATATTTTTTATTTTTATTATTAACAAAAAAATAGTCAATAGATGGTGGCCACCCATTGACTGGACGGGCGCGTAAAAGCTCGCGTGGCTGAGGCAAGGGGACTTCTCCCTCTCCGCAATTGTTCCTCTATCTCCCACCCCTTCCCCCGTCTCGGATGGAGATGGTATGATTAAAGTTTGATAATATTGTAAAATCCATATGCAACGGACCGAAGAGTTGATTAGAATTGTGAATTGAAATAGTGGACTGGTCTAAAGTTTTCGGTTGATTGAGACAGAAGAATTGCTTGCACAACCACCTAAAAAGTCGTTAGTGCCATCAAATTGTTGAATTACTTTCTTTTAATAGCATCAGAATTTGGTCTCTTTATTTTTTTGTTATGGGATTAGTGATGCTCTCTATGAATATTATAAGCCAAATGATAGGACATTGATCATCATTTTGGTCCGATGACCAAAATGGCTACTGTTTAATTACTTCATGGAAGGCTAGTTTTTGGTTAAATAATAATATTATAAAGAGAAGTAATTTAGAGTGATATTTTTTTTTTCATTTTATCCTTAATATTTAAGATTATTTAATTATGTAGTAACTTTTTTATTTCATGATTTTTTCCATTAATAAAATTTATCTTATACTTTTTCTTTGAATCAAACCCCAAAAAGAAATCTTTATTTGTTGTACTTAGACGATTTATGTATGTGGGGACGCATGCAAAGAATTACTAATATATTTCCATTAATAAAATTTATCTTATACTTTTTTTTGAATCAAATACCAAAAAGATATATTTATTTATTATGCTTAGACGATTTATGTATGTGGGGAGGCGTGTAAAGAATTACTAATATATATATATATATACATTAAAAAATGTTAGTTTTTGGTTGGTGTGGAGAGGATTATATATTTAATTCAATTAATTATGATTTCAATCGATTTAAAATGGAAAATATATGATTGAGCATGTAAAATAAAAACGATTTCCAAAATGAAATACATGTAACGAATATTAAGCATTAGTCTTTAACATTAACTACTCTCTTAGTCTCTTAACCAACAGGTGATTGGTCTAATGGAAGAGACTAGTCACTACAAAGTAGCGGACTCAGGTTCGAATTCCTGTTGGGAGAGGTTCCCACTTTATGTGTCTGACGCGCCTCGAAAGGGATTAAATCCTTGAGAAACCAAAAAAAAAAAATTAACTACTCTCTTAGGCACACTTTGGCCCGTGGGATCTATCTCGACTGATTCGAATCATATAGTATTTGAGCGAAAGACAAAAATATCCCTATGCTTTGTCTAATTTCCAAATAATCCCTGTGTAATTTTAACTCCAAAAAATTCCCTTGTGATTTGAAGTAAGTGTCAAATACACCTCCGATAAAATAGATCGAGTGTTTCAAACGCCAAAATTGCAAGTTTTGTTCACATTTTGATTTTGATATGACAATTTACCCTTGACATCGAAAGACAAAAACACCCCCTTATGCTTTATCTAACTCCCAAAAAAAACCCATGTGTCATTTTAAATCCCACCAAACCCCGCTGTGTTTGGATTTAAATACCACACTCGACCCAAATAGTATATACTTAATTTTTTTAAAAGAGAGAATAAATTAAAAAAAAACAAACACATAGGGATAATCTTGTCATTTCACCAAAAGTCAAAAGTAAAATTAAACTTGGTTGAGTGTGAACCAAACACATGAGGGATTTGGAAGTTAAAATAACACCGAAAATTTTTTAGAGTTAGACAAAGCATACAAAAGTTTAAAAATGTTTTTGTCTTTTGCTCTATAGTATTATGCATACAAAATTTTAAAAATAGTGATAAAACTCTGAGATTTTTTTAAGCATAGTAGTGTTAGGGGCCGTTTGGTAGGATCTAATAGGGGGTATTAGGTCATATTACATGAGTTAATATGGGTTAATACAACGTTTGGTGGCATTGCTCTAATACCGGGTCAAATGGATTAAATCCTTACGACCCGGTATTAAGACTAGATTATAATCCACCCAGGCATGGGTGGATTAGTTAATCCAGGTTAATATGGATTAGATAAATATCACTAATAACATCAAATTTACATATTTCCTTTTAAACATATCATTAAATATCATAAATTATTCTCAAATATCTGAAAATGGAAAAATATTATACATAAATAAATCACAAATTAAAATCTCTATCAATTTACAATTAATATGGAAGCATTCAATCAAATCTACCATACATATTTTTAATATGGCTTTCAATCCGACTCCGATCTAATCCACCTTAATCCCATACACCCTAACAACCGGCCCCTTAGTACACTGAACACATGTTCATTCCTTTTAAGTTTTATTAAATTTCAATTTAGTCCTATGTATAATAAATTCCACGCTCTAACTTTCAACAAATTTCAGTTTTTGTTATGCAATTACAAATTTTTTTCTCCATTAATACCACCAAATTTGTAATTGCAAGGCAGAACTTGAAACAAACTGAAAATTAGAGGAGAAAATGGTTATACATATGATTAAATTAAAATTTGGTAAAAATTAAAGAACTAAATATTTATTCAATACTCCTTCTTTTCCAATTTATGTGTCGTTTTAGGTGTTTTCACACATATTAAGGCACCTACTAAGGCCATCTCCAATGGTTCAGGGCTAGCCCGGGCTCTGGAGCCCCGGGGCAGCCCCAGGGCCAGCCCGGGGCCCTGTCTGTCGTCTCCAATGGTTGGGGCTCCGTGGGGGAATTAATTCCATTTTGAAACTTTGCCCACTCTCACCTATTAATATTATAGTTTTAATTTTTTTAATATTAATATTAATAATAGTAATTATATTAGTACTCGTAATTTAATTATTAATTATATTAAAATATTAAAATTAAATAGAATAAATAATTAAAGTAACTTAAAATTAATACATAATACGCAAACAAACATTTTTATAACAAGGAAGAAAATACAACAAGAAGGCAATTCGTTCCAAGGCGACCAAGAATTAAAATAAATTTGATAAATATAAAATTCATTCTGGTTTTTCTGGAATTAGATTCTACTCCGTGAGTAGATTAAAACGGTATATCGTGTGTCCAAATCGGAGTTCGGTTGAATGAGAAATTGACACTAAAAAATCACCTCTTGAAATGGAAGAAAAGAAAAGCAATTGGCATTTATCCCACATTGAAAGTGGAGCGAAAAAACTTGAGGTTTATATATGATTTGTCAATGTAGTTGTGTAACTACTTAATTACAAGAAGTCTCTTCCCTCGCGCGCAGGGGGGGAGGGTGCAAATCATGGATCCAAATTCACTTCGTCTCGCTCAAGACTTGTGCGCGACATGCGGACACGAATGCAGTCCAATTCTCTAGCTTTCGGACAAGCACAATTTTTATTATTTAGAACTTTAATACTAACACATTTTATTAAATAATTTAATTAGGAGGAAATTTTAATTTTTACCAAAAATAACTTTAACTAATTAATTTTACATAAATAAAAAAACTATAAATAAAAAAAAATAAAAGAAATAAAAAAAAAAAGAAACCAGTCAGGTGCCGCCACTTGGCGGCACCTGACTTAAAGAGGAGCGCGTGTAAGCACGCGCGCCCCGGGCTGGGCGCAGGGCTCGGAGGAGCCCTGCGCCCAGCCCATTCCACCCCGAAGGCCGCCCCGGCCCCCGCCCCGCAACCGCTGGAGATGACTCTCCGCCCGCGGCAACCGCTGGAGATGGCCTAAATTGCCTCAATCTTAGGAAAAAAATAAATGATATTCCTAAAATATCCTTACATTCTCTATCTTTGGAAAAATAATTTCTCTAAAACGACATATAAATTGGGACAGAGAAAGTATAAATTAAGTCTATCTTTGGAAAAATTACAAAGTTACAAAATAAATATCCTTTTTGGTTTCTCTATAATATTTTTGTCCATATGGGCAAAGAATCAAATTGACAAATCTTTTGGATTGTTGGGATTTTAGCCAACAAAGTTGTAAAGTAGCAGGCCTAGAAAAATCACTCAACAGGCTTTTTCACTTGTCAGTTAAAGCCCTTCATTAATTAATTCCAATATGATAATTAAAGTAAATAAATCAAAGAAAAATAATACCGAGTGTCACAATCCCTACCCGCGTGAAAGACATTAAATTACTGTCCACCGGCCCTAGCTAGCTACTGATTGGTTTCAAATGGTCACACAACTAATCATTTTCTAAACTGTAACTGCTACAACTACCAGGAGAAAAATGGATGGCACAAATTCTTTATAAATTCTAAAAGCTTTATAAATTCTTTATTCTACTCACTTTTTTAAGTGAATGAAAAAGATTTCGTTTATGCGAAACTCTTAATCCTACTTAAATCTTTCAGAAAGCATATGTTATTACACAACACTTTTAAGAGAGTATTCAGTTAAAAAACAAGTAAAATATAGTGTTTGTTTGTAACTATATATCGTAGGAGCAATCGAAGAGGTTTAGTCAATTATGTGGTATCGCAAAATTGAGTCAAATTCTTTTTAAAATAGGGTCTAGGCAAAATTTAAGTGAGGTTTAAGACAGACCTCTTGGAACTTAAATATATAAAAGATAATGATTTGACACGTACAATCTATTTTTTCTCTATTAAAGATATTGATTTGACAATTTCACCTACCTTTGCCTTCTAAACACAACATCTAAACTCAATTTAAATGATATATGCTTCAACTTTTTCAAAATCACAAAATCCACATTCAAACTCAATTGAAATGGTGTTTCAAAGATTTCACCAAAACTCCTCAAACTTTTTTATGGAACAAAAACCAAGCGAAATCGAGTCAAAACTCTTCCACATAGGGTCTTTATTTTGCAGCAGTATTAGAGGTGTAAATAAGTCGACTAGTGTCTCACAACACTCTGTTGAAGCTTGATTTGAATTTTATATCGAGCTTAAAATTATGTATGAATTTGATTGTTAAAAAAATCAAAACTCGTTGAGTTTCATTTCTATTTATCATATCATTTCACCTCTAAGATCTAACCCAATGAGGGGGGTAGGGAGAGGGCTAGGGCTAGTAGACTTTTAACTGGCGGTGGGCGAGGTGGGCAGGGTTGGGGTAGCTAAGGAGCTCCTTAAGGAGCTCCTTGGAGCTCCCTAGCTACCCCGACAAGCTCTGGGGTGCCACTTGGCGTCCCTGATTTAATATATTTTAATTGTATTAGTAATTAAGTGTAGTATATTTATGAGTTTTGTGATATAGTTCCTTGTTCAACTTTTATTGTTTAAATTTTTTGTTCAACATTTTATTGTTCATAATTTTTTTCTAACATTTTAATTGATTAAATTAAACTTTTAATTTCTTTTTAAAAATGACAATTAGAACTAAATCATTTAATTAGAATATAGGTGATTATATAATATTTTTTAAACATAATTTTGTGTTGAAATATAATATTTTATTTAATAAATGTTAATTTTATTCGTGCTGTACTCCGACAATTTAATGAATATTTTTTTATTCTTAATTTAAAGATTTTAATATTATTATATAATTTATTATTATTATTATGATAATGGTGAGAGTGGGAAAGAAAAAAATTGAGATTAAAAGGAGCTCCATGATTGAATTTGGATAGGCAGGGGCAGTTGGGGAGCTCCGAAGCTATGTCCCTGCCTCCAGCATTGGGTTTGCCCTAGCGTGTATTTGATGTTATGGATGTTTTATTTTTCAGTATAATTACGTACATCAACATAATTTTATTGAGTTTATTTATGTATCTCGTAAATATATAATGTTGAGTTTTGAATTTAATTTTCTCAAACAATATATAATTAGAATAAAATAAATATATAATATTATATACTACTTCCTCCGCTTCAAAATATATATCGTTGATAAGGTTGTTGCACTAAGATTAAAGAAACCATTATCAAAATATATGTCGTTTAAGTCATTATGAGAAAGGATAGAATTGTTAAAAAAGAATTCAAGTCTCTCTTAAAATTTTAAAACGACATGTATTTTAAAATATTTTATTTTTATCAAAACGATATGTATTTTGAAATTAACGAGGGAGTATAGGGTGTATGTGGATGGGTTTTGGCCCGGTCTCGAAGGTTTCGTGAGACCGAGCTAAAATCCTTCCAAATGAGTTTTCACCAAACTCATAAAATCACCAAAAATCTATTCAGAAATTAACACTCAAACTCTTCAAACCTATAAAACCTATAAAACATTGATTTGACACATATCACCTACTTTTTTCCCCAAATCTCACTAAAAAAAGACATTGATTTGACACCTATTACCTATTTTTTTCCCTAAATCCCAACATCTAAACCCAGTCCAAGTGGGGTTTCAACTTATCAAACCACAAAACTCCAGAGCCAAAACTCATCCAAATAAAGTCTCAAAGGTTTCATCGAAACCACCCAAACCAATTTTTTTAAACCGAGACCTGTGAAACCGAGCCAAAACCCATCCAAATAGACCCATAATTACCTAAAGTATTTTACTGAACTATATACAATACGTCTTAACTAATTTCTGATGTGGGGATGTAAAAATGAAAAATGTGTAAAAGGTCAATGTTTTTCTTTTAGTACTTTTTTTTGGGTGGCTTAATCAACGTTAAATTAGTAAAAATAAAAGAAAGGTTCAAGTCTTTAATGTGTGTGTGAGATCATAAAAATGTAGTAACATAGTGAATCAGATGATAGAGACATCTCCTGATCAAATCCATGTATGGTCATTGACTAAAGTTTTTGATATGGTCTATATATTTATTAAATTTTTTAGTCTATGATTAGACTTTCATGAATTGAAATTTAATCTCGGTCCATGCTATCCGCGTCTCAGGATTTTGGGTACATAAATCTTGAGGCAAGATCTAACAAGAAAACTACGTCTACTTTTTCTATCTTCCATAAAATTAAATCCTATTAATTAAAAATCAGCTACAAATTCATCATGTAGCACAAACATGAAGTTGCTTAATTGACCATCTACATCCTAAAACAAACACAACGAAATTTCAGTTTGAGATGAAGAGAGTATATATATATATATATATATATATATATATATAGCATTTGATGCAAACTTTTGTTAAATATCTTTACAATGATATGAATATACTAAAAATTGATGATAGAAAGTATTTTTATTTCACATTTCTTAAAAACTCAAACAAACAATACTTTTTATTTTACGAGAATCGTGTACTTGATAAAAAAGTGACTCAAAAATTCGTGCGAACCACAAAATTTGTTTTATTCACACTACACTACACTACACTACACTACACTAATAAAGAAAAGTAGATGATCTTTGAAATAAAAAAGACATCGGGCCGGGGTAAAAAGTAAACAAATACAAAAGCTTTCTAGCTTTATATAATATAACACCCCCAACTTCCTTTCTTCTCTCATGTAATGTAATCTCCCTTCCAAAAAAAAATTTACAGTTATTCTTATTTGTAATTTTGACGAGCTAGTATACTCATGCAAGGTTACTAGCTAGCAAGTTAGTGAGGATATATATACATATACATATATTAATAATGGTAATGAACAAGGAGAGTAGTAGAAAACAAGGAGGGGGGGTGGGGGCGTCGACCCCTTGTGCGGCGTGCAAGCTTCTCCGACGCAGGTGTGTGCAGGAGGATTGTGTATTTGCTCCTTATTTTCCAGCCGACGACCCACACAAATTTGCCAGTGTGCATAGAGTCTTTGGTGCTAGCAATGTCAACAAGATGCTTCAGGTAATTAAAAATTCATTTAGCTAGGTGTAATGGGGCAATTAATTATTGACAATTATTTTAATTGTAACATGTACATGTAGCAATTAATTATTAGTGATACACAAGAGTGATACACTAAAAGTGGTACAGAGTATCTTGAGCCGGTGTAATGTAATCAGATTTAGTAGCACTTAAAATACCAATTCAAGAATTTTTCATTTCATCCATTCAAAGAGATCCTCAATTATGTAGCCAACTTATTCAAATTCCCATAGGGAAGGTTCTGATCTCAAGGACTATTGGATGAATTTGGCCAAGTTGCATTTGTGTAAGAATTTTTCGATTATTAATTCGATTGGCCCACCTCATGTCTTATCTTATTAGATAAATATGTATTTCTTTATTTTTCAAATAATTTAATGACATTATTTATATTTTAAAGGACATCTCAACTCCACAATGATAATAGCATTTTAAAAGGAGTGAATAACTCGTTATTCAAATGGGGTTAATTTAACTCTATGTGTTAAATAAAAAGGCAAAATACCTTCCTGTGATATCCTAAATAGACAATTTAACTCTCTGTGTTAAGAAAAATGGTAAAATAACTCTTTGTATTTTTATAAAAAAAGCACATTGCCTTCCTCTAAATTGCTTATTAATTCATATCACAGGGAGTTAAATTGTTCATTATTTCATATCACATGGAGGTATATTGCCTATTTTTACATCACGAGGAGGTAAATTGCTCATTATTTTATTTCACGGGGAGTTAAATTGCCTATTTTTATTTCACAGGGAGGTAAATTGTCCATTAAACATATCACAAGGAGTTAACTTGCAAAAAAATCCATTTTAAAAGTAATTTTCTTTTGTTTAGATAATTATGCAATGTGACCAAATTTTAATTATTACTCTTATCGATCGATCTGTTAATTGTAACAATATTCGAAAATTCATAGCTCAGCTTACGTGAAAACACAATTATTTAAAATAGGCGGATTAGATATAACAAATTGTTTTCTTTTGTAATTCCGTTTTCTTGATCTAGCTGCCCTTTTCTTTTCACTTTTTTAATTACCTTCTAATACAAACAAACAAAAACACGCAAACTTCAACCAATAGGAAAAAAAAACATTATTAAAAAGCACCCCGCGCATTTGGACTTTTGCAGCATAAAGGGTGCTCGTGAAAATTTATACCACGGCAAATTAAACCGTTCATAATTAAAATTGACATGGATAATCATGATATTCTTTATCTTTTTTTTCTTTTTCTTTTCGGCGAAATGTTTTACTTTTTCTTACTACTTGCTGCTAATCTGAAAATGATAGATTTCTTTAGGTAGCCAACTTTTCCGCAGTTTTGTCAAAAGATACTGTCATCATAAAGAGATAAACAGAAAAATAGGTAATATATAGTATAATGTTAATCTGAATTATCTAAATCCAATTTTGCACGACTCATTATTTTATACGGTTCACTATATGTTATATCATCTAACTATATATAATGTACTCATACAAGTGCATTTTTATAAGAATGTACGTAGAACTCAAAGACTTGAAATCATTTTCAATCTTTTTGCTATTGAATCCCAAAGATTAGCATAAGTCATATACAGAACTTGTATAAAGCCTTGTGACATTAGACAACTGATACCTTTTTCTGTAAATACAATTTTCATTCCCTTCTTTTCGAGCTTCGGCACATAACATATTCAGCTCTGTTTTTAATTAGAAGATAGCTAGGTTTACACTGCTAAATTAAACAAACAAAATCATGTAGAGCGAGACAAATTTACCTGTGCCTCGTTTGGATTTACTTTTCACTGGAATTATCTGAATGTGAAACTTAAAACACCATCTACTTTGTGTCTGATAAATATGCAGGAGTTGGAAGAGCATCAAAGAGGGGACGCAGTGAGTTCAATGGTTTACGAAGCAAATGCGAGAATAAGAGATCCAATCTATGGTTGTGTGGGAGCTATATCATCTCTACAGCAGCAAATAGATGTGCTTCAAACTCAGCTCGCACTTGCACAGGCAGAAGTCATACACATGCGTATGCGCTGCTGTTACTCGTCACCACACGATGCTTCTCCTTCATCTAGGGACACGTCACAAACTCAACAGCCCAGGTCCCTTTTTTATATGGACATGGTAGAACAACCCCACAGCCACATGGAGGATTATTCGTGGCATTAATCTTGTTCTAATACTCATATTTCGCCTTTTATATGTATGTATGGATAATTCAAGAATCAAGATACACTAGTATTAACCATATTGTAAATTTTGAAAACATATATATATATAATTATGACATATAATTATAAGTAGTATAACTTTGCTCTATTTATATAACATTGGCTTCTTGTTCTTTCATGCTGTTATACTACTTGTATGTATAACAGCATTTACCATTTGGAAATTTTCATACATTACCATTTACCACCAAATTCACAAAACAAAAATATACACTACCTTATACATACTTCAATATGTGTCTTTTAAGTTACAATTCTCATTATATTTCTGAAAAAATTCAAAAAACATCTTAAGAAGTTTATGACATTAAACCAAAACATACCAATTGAACAAAATTTCAAGCACATTGGAACCAAAAATTCCCATCAATTATACTTAACAACACAATCAAGCACAACCATTTCATATTATCATTCTTTATTAATGATATATTTATATATGAATGAATAAAAATTACCAATAATTTCAAACAAAGGTAGATGCAGAACCAGAACAAAAAATAGATAGATATGTAACAAACAATAGGAATTCTTCAATTCAGCATCCATAGATATGGTTTTACAAAATCCATAACAATTAATCCATATCCAAAACCCTAAGCCCTCTCACCCCTAATCCTCCTAGCCAACTGAATGTCCTTAGGCATGATCGTAACCCTCTTAGCATGAATAGCGCAAAGGTTAGTATCCTCAAACAGACCGACCAAATAAGCCTCCGCCGCCTCTTGCAGCGCCGATACGGCGGAGCTTTGGAATCTCAGATCCGTCTTGAAATCCTGGGCAATCTCCCTCACAAGTCACAAGTCTCTGGAATGGCAGCTTCCTAATGAGAAGTTCAGTGCTCTTCTGGTACTTCCTGATTTCCCTCAGCGCCACTGTTCCGGGGCGGAAACGGTGTGGCTTTTTCACGCCTCCGGTGGCAGGGGCAGATTTCCTCGCCGCCTTCGTCGCCAGTTGTTTCCGGGGTGCTTTGCCGCCGGTGGATTTTCTAGCTGTTTGCTTGGTACGTGCCATTGATTTGGTGATTTGTTGATGCTGAATTATTGTTGAATTGCTGAGAGAGAGTTTTGATTGTGATGTGAGAGCGAAGAATTGTGTGGGAATTTATAGGGATTTTAGTGGAAATGTGAAGAGCGGGAGGGTTTCGAAAATTTGCGGGATTTCTCACCAAAATAAAATAAAATAAAATTGCGGGAGGTGGGGAAAGAGATACCGTTAGATTAAATGTCGGATCAAGGGTTGAGATTGTGTAAAGGGAGATATGGAGATTGCGATCCGCAAAGTGTGCTGACCAACCAATGAGAACGCAGGAAGCTAGGATGTGTTGTTTCGATTTTATGGTGTGGAATTTAACTTTACTTCATCATCCGAAGCCCAACCCAGATTCCAACAAATTAGCCCAAGGAAGAAATTGCCAACAGATGCTTCAGAAAACTTTCTTCAACATTTGGGCCTCTTGATTATTTAATTCGGAAAACTAACCTATTATTAAAAATACATGGGCCTTATTTGAATGAATTCTTTTTATTTTTCTAACGCTTTTCAGAAAATCAAACAAATATATCCTCTTGATTTCACTTCTCCATAAATTTGGAATTGATATAGACTTCTTTAGTATGCAAACTTCTCCAGAAATTTGAATTGAAGTGAAATAAATTAAATGTAAATATGATTTAATATTGTACCTAAATGGCTAAAAGTGGTTTCAAGGTCACAGCTCCAAACTATGTTTTGATGTATTCTTTTAGTAGTATACTGACTGATGTATTTTTTTTCAAGGCATGTTCCAAATGTTGTCATATGAAAATGAGAATTAATGTTACACGAGCATACAACAATCATATTATATACATCAAAAATCATTTAAAGAGATCATAAAAAATACTTGGTAAACCAAAACAAAAGAAAACCAACAAAATTCTCACACCCAGTTATTCTTAAGAGCCAAATCACGAAACCGGAAAGAAAAGTCGCCAGCAGTGTCCCTTTCCAACACAGTATCCGGTCCCTCTTCCTCTTCCTCTTCCTCTTCATCTTCATCTTCTTCTTTCGTTTCAGAAGGCATCACCTGATTCTCATGCGATGACCTGGCCAAATGAACTTCGGTAGGCAAAGAGGGCGGGCTGGTAGACATGGCTCGGGCCCTGATGCTGCCCACATTTGCCAAGTTTGCGCTCATGTCCCAAAGAAACACATGCACGATAATCGGCACCCTTGCGTGCCTGTGAAGGGAGAGCTTCTGGCTCAATGAAACTGTGTCAAAACAGCGTATAGCACCTGTTGAAGAAACCATCCAAGGTAGCACCTTTTGGTTCGATATTCGGGACACCACTAGGAGCCTGGAGGTATTAGATGCTTGCTTGTACATGCTGCTGAGTCCTGATCGAGCTGCGGGTGTTTCCTCGTTGTTTTCGATGACCGAGGTTATGTAAATGAATCCCTGTTCATTTATATTGCAAAAACAGTCAGAATAGTCATCATTAAAGAGGGGTTGAATGAGGTTTTATGTATAATGTAGTGTACCTCTTCTGTTCTGCTTATGGCGAATCCGAGCTTTGTGTCCGTGTCTTTGATTTTGATCTCGATGGGAATCTCCCCCGCGAGCGGGGAGAACCACAAGCGAACTGCTCTCACTACACCAATGTCTACACCATGGTAGTCCTCAAAACCATATAGGCTCGTATTTGCAACATTTGCTAGGTCCGATATTGACACAGTATTTACTGCAGAAGAAGCAGTATCTCCAGATAACTAAACCACAGCAAAATAAAGAATTTCTTCTTAGATTATGCAAACTTAATTAATAATTAACCTTTGATTAAGAATTTGTTACCTTAGTAAGTAGTGATTCGGTCTGAATGTTCATGAAGACAATAGGAACCCCTGATGCCTGAGAAGCATTAATCCAAGCGTGGGCTCGCGCAAGAGTGTCCTCTATATCGTTGTAGCGGGACCCGGCTTTGTCGGAGACTTTAGGCAAGAAAAGGATGGAGTAAAAGCTGCTCGAATTGGGGACCGATAGCATCTCGTGCATTCTCCTCTCCCATGGGTATGAGACGTATCCATCTTGGAGTGGAGTTCTCTCTAGTGCACTCACCATTCTTGAGGTTCTTGAAGCTGAATGAAATTAATCAGTACATAAGTAAATCTGATCAAAGTTTGTTCAAAATTGTAATAGTTTAATAAACTGACTTATAATGCTATTGGCCTAAAATCAAAGTGACAGCCACCATTTATGAGAAATTAAAAGTAGCCGACTAAGTTGAATGGCGCAATATATCTGACTTGCTTTTCAACTATTAAATCATACTCTCTTATATATACCCAAGTTATTATTCTTAGTCAAGTTATGTGACAGCACTTATCAACCTTGGCCCTCTTAGTTTGGTTTACACATGCTTTTTGGAATTTTATAAGAATTTCATCAGCAAAGCCCTATTTCAAAATTCAAAGCCGTGTGTCCTTATTCTTCCTAGTTAAATAATTGGAAAAAAGTTTTATATGATTATGCCTTAAGGCCCTGATTCATGAACTTTGGGCATTAATTTGGAACGGAAATTAAAATTAGAGCCACCAAACATGAAGCAATGAAACTATTTAATATTCCTCCTCAATTACTACTTGCTACATAGATATTTCGTGGTAGCATCATTGAGATTCTTGAATTTCCCTCCAGCTTTTCCAGAAAGGTGATCGAAGGAAACTATGTTAGAAATTTACAAGCCCCGTGGACCACGCAGAACGTTGTAAAATGAATTAAAGAAATTATTAAGAGACAATGGATCTAGCAAAGATCCAGAAAATGACAAAACAAAATTAAAAAACTACCATTTGGTTTAAATTATTCATTTTCTCCATCAATGTATGAACCATTTAAATTAATAAATCTACTTTATGCAACATATAGAGAAAGGACTTCAAGAATAAGTAATGTATGAGTTCTTATTATGTGCGGCACTAGTCTACCTATGAACTTTAAGCTACACATTAATTAACAATGGAGTCAATGGCCTCTCAAAAATAAATAAAATGACATCTGATAACGAATATCATATTAATCGGAAAAAACTCAGCCCGAAATACAATAAGGTAGCTTAAATAACCTAATCCATGCACATCAAGTTGGACTTTTTTTGACACTATTTGGGAAAGCAAGAACAATTTTTCTTTTTGCATTCACATTCCAAATTTCCAATGTAAAAAAGACAAAAGATTAGGAGACCTGACTTAAACGAATGTGATTATCATTCCATTCCACCAAACATACAAACAAAAAAACGTGCAATTTTTTTAAATTTCAACATGCATAGTGAATTTATTGTTCATAAATTCAATAAAAGTCAGCTAAAAAAACAAAAAACGAAAAGTCAACATCACTAAAAGGAAAACTAAAAAGACTTTTCTACTTACCTTGCAAATTCAAACACTCCATCTCCGTCCGATCAAAAAACCCGACAGCATAATTCGGGTCATCAATGGCCCGCAAAACATACTGCTTCTTACCCAAAAACTGATCACCGGGCACAATACACGCTTGCAGCTCGGCGAAATCGTCGGACCCACGCCTGACCCGAACATGAATCGAGGTCTCCTTTTGCTTGAAGGAGTTGTGGAGTATTTTCTGAACACCCGATTTTCCGTTCTTGAACGGGGACTTAATTAACATGTTTCCGATTCTTAGTTCCTCTACTATGTCCCCTGTTTGAAGCATGTCTCCGGTCCATTCGTCGGCTTTTGAACTTCCCTTTAAACATTCGATTGAGAGAACAATTGTGGACCCTTTTGAAGGAGACGAGGAAGAAGAAGAGAACTGAGAGCTGTCGGATGAGGACGATGAGTACGGCGATCGATCCATTGGCATTATTTTTCCAATTAATTAGAACACAATTACTACATCTACATGGGAGTCCTTTAGAATTGGAATCAGGAGAAGAATTTTTTGATGCAATATGTTTAGGTGGGGTGGGGGGTTATTAAAGAATTAAGAATGAAACAGGGATGATGGAAAGTCAAAATTGCGGGAGAAAATTATTGGAAACTGGATTGCGTTTTCTTTCAGAAGATTTATTTAAAAAATAGTAGTGTTTTAATGAATAGTAGTCGGTAGTACTTATTTGAAACTAGGCCCATGTATTTTTAATTAGAGGTTTAATTGACCCAATACATTTATTTACTATGATTGGTTTAATGGAAAAGTCTAATCACTATAAATTATCAAACCCAACTTCAATCTTTATAGGGAAATGTTTTCATTTTATGTAACTTACAGGTCTCGAAATAAATTAAATGCAAGCAAATGAAAAAAAACCATTTTTTTTCCTAGAAAAGACTAGCACCGTCCACCAAATTAAGTATTTTTCCATGAACTCGATTTGAAGTTGTCATATGGCTTTACAGTTGAGAGATTTCCTTTTTTTTTTTTTTTGATAATTCAGTGGAGAGATGTTTGAAAACTAATGTTGCGACTGATAGTGTTGTACATTGATTCAATAATTTCAATATTAAGATTATATGTATATATCTAATAGTAGTTAGAAAGAATGTCTAAGAGCACGTTTGATGAAGCGTGTTTTCGTTTGAGTGTATAGTGAATGCTCAATGCGTCGTTTTAGTATTAATTACGGCTTCTCAGTGAAGAATCTAAGTTAGTCAGATTAAATTAGATTCTTCTTTCGGGATCCTAACCCTGAGCCCCGAGGAAATCGATTGGGTTTTGTTGATGTTTAAATCGACTTAGACCCTTGTGATCCGAAGGTTTATAATATCTTAGAATATAGCAAATCGAGCAAATTCGTAGTCTAGTATGTTAATTGTTCTTCACCTGCCTTTATGAGTAATAAATGTATGCTATTTATAGATTTTCATATCGGATCTTTCGGGTCGGATATCATCTGGTCGGGTTGGATATTCGACCCAATTTTACTATAAGTCAGAAAGTTGCAATTTTGGTCGAAGCTTACTCGATTTCGTCCTAGCAAGTTTTGGTCGAAGGACATCGAGTAAGGTTCGACCTATAAGTAGATTTGGTCGAAGGACTACATAAAACTCGACCTAAATGTAGCAAGATTTGGTCGAAGGACCTGATAATTTTGTTGGACAAAGCAGATGATTGATTTAATTTGTAGATCAAAGAACAGATGCTTTGGTTTTGAAGGATTTGAGATTTATCTTGGTTGACTTACAAACCTGAACTAAGATCGAAATTATAGAGGAAATTATATAGTTTGAAATTATTTATGATCACAATCATACACATAATGATCCATGTTAACAATATGTATATCTTATGTTATATCAACGTTTGTATTGCATTTTTATAAATTATTTTGTGTTTGAAAAAAATGAGACAAACATGTTTTCTATTTTCTGAAATAAATTTATATTTTATCAATTTATCAAACTACTCTTTCAAAAGTCAAACAAATAACAATTCTCATATTTCTAAAAAAATATACAAAAACTCTACTTTGATTTGACATAAAATAATATATATCTGACACATCTACCTCACATAACAAACACGATTTGACATAAAGTTTTACACATCTTACATCTGCAACATAAACTCTTCAAAAAAATCATATATCTACCTTATTTATCAAATTACTCTTCCAAAATTCAAATAAACAATAGTACGCTAAACAAAATTATTTCAGAAACATCTACTACTCTCTCAAATACCAAACAAATAGGCCATAAATAGTTCACGTTCCATAAATAGTTCACGTTAAATCTATTTGTTTAAAATCAATTTATCTAAATAAGACTATTATCTATTATAGGACTAACAACAAAATATAAGTAAACTTGATAATAATTAATAGGGGTAAATGCAGAAACACTATCATGTGTAATGCGAAACATTCACAAAATTACCTTGTGAATCCTTTTTTTATCAAACTCCCTCTTATTTCAAAATCCTGCATAAAACATCAAATCTCCGTTAGTTACTTAAGCCGTTAATTAATTTTTAATTAAATTACCTAAATGACCTCTATATATTTTAAAAGTAAGAGGGTGTTTTGTGCAAATGATAAAAAATACAAGGGAGTTTTGCGCAAACATTCAAAAGTACAAGATCATTATGGCAAACTTTAAAAAATACACAGAGTTTTTTACTGAAAAAAATATGCAAAAATTGCATATTATTCGTCTGGAACATACGCACGTTAAAAATTGGACGGAAGGAGATAGATATCGATGAAAACTCTCACATAAATTGAATATCAAAATTAAATATCTCTATATATTGAGAAATCCTCTTTTTTTTTTTTTTTATAATTCAGTGGAGAGATGTTTGAAAACTAATGTTGCGACTGAAAATGTTGTACATTGATTCAATAATTTCAATATTAAGATTATATGTATTGCATTTTTATAAATTATTTTGTGTTTGAAAAAAATGAGACAAACATGTTTTCTATTTTCTGAAATAAATTTATATATTATCAATTTATCTAACTACTCTTTCAAAAGTCAAACAAATAACAATTCGCATATTTATAAAAAAAATATACACAAACTCTACTTTGATTTGACATAAAATAATATATATCTGACACATCTACCTCACATAACAAACACGATTTGACATAAAGTTTTACACATCTTACATCTGCAACATAAACTCTTCAAAAAAATCATATATCTACCTTATTTCTCAAATTACTCTTCCAAAATTCAAATAAACAATATTACGCTAAACAAGATTATTTCAGAAACATCTACTAATCTCTCAAATACCAAACAAACAGGCCATGAATAGTTCACGTTAAATCTATTTGTTTAAAATCAATTTATCTAAATAAGACTATTATCTAATATATGACTAACAACAAAATATAAGTAAACTTGATAATAATTAATAGGGGTAAATGCACTACACTATCATGTGTAATGCGAAACATTCACAAAATTACCTTTTGAATCTTTTTTTATCAAACTCCCTCTTATTTCAAAATCCTGCATAAAACATCAAATCTCCGTTAGTTACTTAAACCGTTAATTAATTTTTAATTAAATTGCCTAAATGACCTCTATATATTTTAAAAGTAAGAGGGGGTTTTGTGCAAATGATAAAAAAATACAAGGGAGTTTTGCGCAAACATTCAAAAGTACAAGAGCATTATGCGCAAACTTTAATAAATACAAAGAGTTTTTTACTGAAAAAAATATGCAAAAATTGCATATTGTTCGTCTGGAACACACGCACGTTAAAAATTGGACGGAAGGAGACAGATATTAATGAAAACTCTCACATAAATTGAATATCAAAATTAAATATCTCTATATATTGAGCAATCCTCGCCCTTGAACTATCTTTTAAGGTGAGTAAAACCTAGTCTATTTAAATGGAATTGGTTCAATCCATATTCCGCTCTTATAAAAATTGCTAGTTTCACGTATGGATGGAAGCAAAGCATGTCTAGTAAATGTTGTTTATTTACTAAATCAAAAATATGTATATCTACCTCTATCTCTACACTATTATAAAAACATAAATATTTTTGAACTTTTTTGTGGACTAATAAATATCCTTATTTAAGTTGTAAAGTGATATTTAATTTATTGGCAAACATGTAAAAGTAAATGAAGGGTATAATTATATATGAAGTCTTATTATATTTATCTCCTGCATAAACTTCTATAATTTATAAATTTCTTGCATCGATTTTTATAATTTTAATTTTCTTCTCTTATAATAGATAAAAAAAAGAACTATGAAAAAATACTATTATTCTAAAAATTGCCCCCTAAATATTTTAACTCAATATTTATTTAAGTAAGAAAATATTAATTTGAAGATTTAATAATATAATTCATAAACACTCTAAATATAAAAAGTTAAAATGAAACTCTCTTAAATATCATCATGTTAAAAAAAAATTGTATTTTACCTATTAAAAAATAAAAAGTACTTACGACTTAGCTAGATATGTAATTTTACTTTGGCTAGAATAGCTAAATATAAAGAATTTTCAATAGTTTTTAAAATAAAAATTCAATAATATCAAGACATGCATAAGTGAAAATTGATAAAAATTCGAGTGACATTGGCGTTCGAAGTTGGACCGGGTGAAACCGGTAGAAAGTTGCTTCTGAAATCGTTAAATACATGTGAAATCGAAGAAAGTTTGGGTGAAATTTGTGAAAAAAAGGATGAAACTGGTGAAACGACAACACAATTGAAAAATGGGTGAAGTCGGTAAAAAATGAATAGAGTCGTTGAAAAAAGGGTAAAGTCGGTGAAAACATGTGCAATCAATGAAATTTCAGGTGATATTGGTGAAAAGAACATGTGAAATCAGTGAAAAAATGTACAAAATATATTAAAACGGGTTAAACTTGTAGTAAAAGAAGAGTTTAATCGACAAAGACAAGGTGGAACCGACAGAAAAATGGTATAAAACCGAAAAAAACAAAAAGAATCGACAAAATCATAAAAAAAGAATAGCTAAATATAAAGAATATTCAATAGTTTTTAAAATAAAAATTCAATAATATCAAGACATGCATAAGTGAAAATTGATAAAAATTCGGGTGCAATTGGCGTTCGAAGTTGGACCGGGTGAAACCGGTAAAAAGTTGCTTCTGAAATCGTTAAATACATGTGAAATCGAAGAAAGTTTGGGTGAAATTTGTTAAAAAAAGGATGAAACTGGTGAAACGACAACACAAGTGAAAAATGGGTGAAGTCGGTGAAAAAAGGGTAAAGTCGGCGAAAACATGTGCAATCAATGAAATTTCAGGTAAAATTAGTGAAAAGAACATGTGAAATCAGTGAAAAAATGTACAAAATATATTAAAACGGGTTAAACTTGTAGTAAAAGAAGAGTTTAATCGACAAAGACAAGGTGGAACCGACAAAAAAATGGTATAAAACCGAAAAAACAAAAAGAATCGACAAAATCATAAAAAAAGTGAAAATAGGTTACTAATCAAAATAAATGGTAAAATAATAAAATAAACATTAAACTGGTGAAAATGAATCAAATCGGCTAAAAAATGGGTTTGATTTTTAGGGAGGCTAAAAAAGGGTTAAATCGGTGGATTAAATTAATGAGTTAAATATGTAAAAAAAAAAAAAATGGGTTAATTTGTTCTATTTTATGACATAATAAAATTAATTTTACTCTAATTTATAAAAATTATCCATTAAATTAACTAAACAAACACGTATGTAGAATATTTAAAACCTTGGACCCAAACTCAACTTAATAAAAAATCATTAGTTAGATCAAGACAAGTCCAATATGGTCCCATGAGACATGATCCAACTTCACAACAATAGTAATGAACTATGTGACAACCATGGGTACAATTATTTTTCTAGAATGTAAGATAGATTAACCTCGGAGGATTAATATAATTTACAGTGATAACGACTTAACTTTCAACATTTTGACAGCTAAAATTCTTGCAAATCTACCTTTCAAGGAATTGATAAAGATGTATGTAAGACATTTTACTTAGCTTTCACTAGTCAATGACGATATAATCATTAAGATCATCCCATGTACAAAAACTTTTGACCAATATATGTGCAACTAAAAGCATCTAGAACACTATTTTAACACTAAGTGGGACATTGAGTTGAATATATCTATCTGTATCAGGATCCCATATTTTTGACAAGTCATGAGTTTGATTTTCTTTCTCATTCTCCTATTCAATTCCATATGGTTTAGTCCTCTACTTGTGGCTCGGTTTCCAGAACTAGAATCCGATCTTTATCTATGCTGAATGCTCATGAACCAGCAATCAAGGCTAAAATATGGAGTAATTTCAAATATGCTACTTCCGTTACCAGTTTTCAAAAATCTAGCAGAAAAAGAACATGTATATATAGATTCTATATCCTACATAAACTTGATAAACCAACCACTAATAAGCTTAATTCTATAGATAGAAATCTCCGAAGAAAGTTTGCTACTGAAATACATGTTATCCAATATGCATCGTCCAATATTTCCCAAACTTTGAACATCCTTCCACAACCTACAAGTTACGAACACCAATATCAGAAGTAATATAAAGTTATTCATAAATTTAACATATACTGATTAATATACAATCAATTCAATCTATGTTTTCGTTTTCATAATTTTAGTGTCATTTCCATGGAAAGAAAGGAAGGACTTTAATGGTGTCTCAGCTTCAGTCATGTAAAATAAAGAGTACATTTTTAAAGGCTTGTTAAATAATATTTAACTGTTCCATTTCATCACGAGAAAATACCTACTAAGCCCATCTTTTTGGTGCAGTTAATTCCTTGGATCTGACCGGAGGCCTTCTTCGGGTTCTATTCTCTCCACTTGTAGTTGATGTATGCTTTGATTTCAGTGCCGGAACTGAATTAGGTGTCTGATTCATTGATCTCTCTTTCAGGGGACTTTTTGAAGACTCACAGGATCTTTGACTCTGCTCTGTGCATGTAGAGCTCTTCACCTGGCCGCGTTTTTGGTCAGCCTTTTTATCTTTCTCGATGATCTGAACAGAGACTGATGGACTTTGAGATGCTGGAATTTGTATTTGCTTTCCACGAGGGCTATCAGAATCAGAAGATGAAGGGCTAGTTGTACTGTCCATGTCATAAAGCAAATTATCTGCCATTAGAGGAAGCGGCTTCGCAGTTGAACTTGCAGCTGAGAATGAAGGTCTTCCAAGCCTTGTTAGGTTTATCACCTGATTCATCATATTGCAATTGTTTATTGCATGACAATAAATAAAAGTATTTGTAATTAATGTCCACTGCATTTTTCCAGTTTAATCTTCAGTTAATATAGATTTTAATGAATGGAAAAACATTGTACATTGTCCATAAATCTAGACTTTAACCAATCTTGTTTTATTCATCTGGTCACAATCAATAAAAAGGAAACAATCCTCATTAAATTTGACAATTGATTGTTAAATTCTTAATATAAAGCATCTTTAGATGATATTTGAGTATTATATTTAGGGGAATCAGTTCTTTTAAAAGAATAATCTTATAAAGAATCTTGGCACTCAATTGATTAATTACCTTTTGTTCCAGAACCAGCATGTCCTTTCGCAGTTTATTGATAATCATATTCTTCCTGCGGACAATATCTTCTAATTCTGCAATCCTCTGATAGGCACGACAAAGAACAGATAAGCAATAGAGATACTTCTGAATATTATATCACTGGCAGAATAGAATATTACCTTGGAACCTAAAACTTCGGACGACCGAAGAAAATCAGACAACTCCTTAATGGTGGCATCCTTCTCTTCACATTCCTTCTGCAGGCTAATGATATCATGTTCAATTGAGAAAGTGTCCAACTGCAAAAAATGTAACATATCACATAATTAGAATTGAGTACGGTTAGTATCAGAGTCAGACCCGTTCCTCTACAGAAGCTTAAAGAATAAATCATAGCTCACTAGCTGTTTAAATTATCATGACATGTTATATTATAGCCAACAGGTTCCTACTCTCTTGCTAATAAGAATTTATTTTGTAATTCTACATACTACGTATGTGAAAAGAATATGTGATTTTATAGGATCATACGGTTACGAACTTCAATCAAACGTAAATTATCTGTTCATTTGCACTTTACAACTTCACATACATTCAGGCGAAAGTTTATTTTCATTATATACACAAACCCTATAGAAAAGACCAACAGCTTAACCAAAGTACAACCCTGAAAAAGATAAGTTGTAATCTCTAACATACAATACCTGACTATCAAAAGAAGAAGTGACACTTGGAGCCCAATCGGACAAATCAGACATGCGACGTTCCTCTGGCTCAGCCACATTGGAAGGAGAGCTCTTATACTTAAGCACTTCAACCCCATGTGATCCTTTTGCAGAAGAATTATCCTATAAAAGAAAAACGAAGTTTTTGCAGTTTGTTCCATAAGAAGTGTTTTTTCATTGAATTATTTATTTGATTATATTTTAGTACAAGTATTCAATACACATCATACCATAACATAATTTGGTGGTGAGTTGTGAGGCATGCATGGCTTGCAACCACAGTCCCCCATTTTTGCAACAGAGACATCATTTGCAGTCAAAATTTCAGGTTGATCCTTAAAATAATTCACCTGCTCACATAGATTGTCCAGCTTCTGTTGCATACTTGAGAGCACTTGATCCTGGAACACAATTTATTCAACAATAAATTGCAAAATATGTAGAACACTTGGATTTAAAGGGACTAAACTATACAAATAGGAATCACTCGATAGAAAAAGAACCTGCATCTTCCATATATGGGGGAAATAATTATGTGATGAGAGAAAAGCCTGATTTATTTCCAGAGGCATAATTTAATACATCTTGTGGATAATTCTTATGAGTATAGATTTTACAACTTAATTCCTGATAGCTAAATTGAAATTGAAAATTACCAATTTTAATGGATTGGGAATATAATACATCTAGATTAAAACCCTAAATTTTAGCCCTCAATATGTAGCAGCTAATAAATAGATAAGGGATCCCAACATCCCAACGATGGTACACCATGTAATGCAAAAGGTACACATTATACGTAACTCAACATTTAAAATTCAGAACCGATACTACTAATTAAATGAGCAAGTAACAGTAAAATTCAGTTAATCTCCTAAAAAACGTGCATTAAACACCAACATCTTAAATTAAACAATTAAATAGTAAATAACTAACCCTAAGTTCAACAGATTTTTGCAACTTAAGAATCTGCTTATTCTTATTCGAATTCGTGGCCGCCGCCGCGGCAACAGCCACCGTCAAAACACGTTGAATCGGTGTAAATAGCTCCCAAGCCGCGGCCTCTTTAGGGCTCAAAGCGCCATTTCTATCAATAGTTTTGGCCGAGCTGGCTTCCTCTGCGCCGACAAGCCGACCCTGAAGAGACACCCAAGCCAACTGCCTTTTAGCTCTAACCGGCTTATTCGGCTGAGTGAAGCAGCTCGAAAGTCGGCGTGGAGAAGGAGAAACAGAGGAATTGGAGAATGGGGTTAAGTAGACAAGTGAAGGTGGTAAAATTGAGCTGAAAACTGATTCTTCGTCCTCAAAATCCATGATTGAAGCCTGATGATTTTGATTGAAGAAGAAAATCTGTTTTTATTTCTTTTTCCTTTCTGGAAAATGAATTAATCTCGTCTTGGAATTTGGAAAGTATTTCAAATGTATAATTGAGAGGGAAAGTGTGTATTTAGTATATGCAGATGAGATAGTAAAGATAAGTAGGTAGTAGCTTTGATGCTAGCCGTTGAGTTGTAATTTTGTGTTTTTGAATTTTAAAAAGTTTTTGGCATTTTGCATAATATTGGAAAAAAAATCAATTTTGCATAATATTGGAAAAAAAATCAATAATAATGAGGAATTTTAGTAATACTAATAACCAAGATTATGACAATCTATTAAATGAAAATAAGAACGTTATTTTCTTTCATATTTGATAATTAAGGTACAAGTTTTGAAGTGAATAAAATGATTTATTTTCCATTTTTTAAAATGTTAAAAGTATCTCCATAAAATAAAATCAAAAAAACTTGTACTTATTGTTGATATTTATATCAATATGTGAATGAAATATTTGAGAGTAAGGGTTACACTTATTTGGTCAGAAGAAATGCGCTTTGGATCGAAACATCGCAATCCAAACAATGTTTTCCTTATAAAAAAAACATTTACGTGTCTATAAACAAGAGGCATAATATGATCAATGGTGCATCTCATTTGTGGTATTCAAAAGCAGTACTCTCTTCTATCTTTGTTTCACTTAAATATTTTCAGTCTAATTCTCTCAGAAAAAAAAAAAGTCTAGAAATACATTTTGTTGAAGTTCATCGTGAATTTATTAATTATGCAAATAATGAACACTCAATTATTTTATTTTGAGAGACTACCGAAAATCAATTGTATGTCATGTGACAGTCCCATAAATATTTTAAGAACATGGTTTGCTAGCAAGCCTCAATCAATTTTAATTTCATTTTAAAATTATCAAATATTTATTGAGTGTGATTTACTAAAATTAAAATAATAACCGATACTTTGTTTTGCTTAATCTAGTATAAGTGAGATTGTGGAATTTTTTTAATAAGTGCTCAATTATTGACGTTTAATATGCGAAGAAAAATCGTCGATCACAATTACGAAATTGAAATAATTGTATCTTTGAAAAATACTATGGTACTTTTATGTTACTCTATCTTGGAAATCTAGTCAAATGTAAGGGTAAATTACGAATATTCCCCTTAGGTGGGACTTAATTATAAAAATTCTCCTCATATATTAGGTATTATAAAAAAAATTCCCTTATATTTGTCACTTTCTTACAATTAACCATTGCCCCTAAAATGTTCTAATTTTGCCCTTGTAGGTTATTTGTAATGTTTATAAAATCTTATAAATTTTAAATTTTGGGTGCTAATTATTATATCTTATTAATTATGAAATTGATAATCATATATTTACTACAAAAATAATTGATATAATTTATAATTGCACATAAATTACAATAAGTATTGCAATTTTCTATATATTAATTATTAATTTAATTTATAAAATAAAAAAAAATAAGATTTGTAAATATAAAATTATATTTTCACTAATTAAATAAATAATATATTTATTGCATAATATATATTGAATTTATAATAAAATATAAAATTTATTGACCTAAAATATTTAATTTATAATACAATATAAATTATATTAAATTTACAAATTTAGAAAATATTTGTTTGACTAAATGTGTAAACAATTTGTTCATATTTATAAAATATTATTATTCAAATTTTATTTAATTTATTGTCATACAATCTAAATTGTTGGTAAATATGTAAATACCTTTTTTTTTTTTTTTGCAATATTTATTAAAACTTATAGAAAATATAATTTTACCAATTCTTTTGGTAGTAAATATATAATTATCACTTTATATATTTTTTTAAAATAAGACGATGAACAAGGATTGGACATATTATCACTTTTATAATTTAAAAATATAATAATTTACACCCAAGTTTTAAAATTTGTAAGATATTACAAACATTACAAATAACACATAAGGGTAAAATTGAAAAAAATTAGAGGCAAGGGGTTAATTGTAAGAAGGTCTAAGAGAAATTTTTATAGTTAGACATTTCCTCATGAGGTATTCGTAATTTACCCCAAATGTAATTTTATCAAGTCAATTCAAACAAATATCACGCTAACTATTCCAAAAAAATTTGTGCTGCAATAAAAATGGTATAGCTCCGCTCTCGATCATCACAAAAATTACTAGGCCATCTCCAATGTTTGGGGGAGGAAGGGGGCTCGGGGCTCCGGAGCCCTGGGGCTGTCCCTGCCCCCACCCCGAGCCTTGCATGGTCGTCTCCAATGGCAGGGCTACGAAATGGAATTAATTCCAATTTGGAGACTTGCCCACTCTCACTTATAATGCTAGTTTTAATTTTATTTCTAATATTTAAAATTAATAATACTAATAATTATTTTATTAATATAAAAGAGATACAAAATTAAAGAGAGTGAATAATCATAAAAATAAAATTGATACATAGTAGGAAATACAAAAAAAAACAAGAAAGAGGATTATTAATGATTAAAATTTTAATTACAATAAAAAAATTAAAATAAATGTTGAATTTATTTATTAATGATTTGTCCATAAAGAAATTTAATCAAAATTCTAATAAATTATTAATGATTTTAATTTTAAAAAAAAAAACTAAATTTTATTATATTAAATAATTCAATTAAAAATTGGTGACTACATAGATTTATTAAATACTAGTAAATATACAATAAATATACTAACAAATTTTATTAAATGATCCAGTTATGCAAATTTAATTTAATTTAGGAGTAAAATGTAATTTTATTATATATTTCTTTAAATAATTATTTTTTCTTATTTAAGGACATTAAAAAACAATTTTAATTAAGAAATTAAAAAAAATCCAATCAGGGGACGCCACTTGGCATCCCCCCTGACTTACAGGGGGGATCTCACGCGCCCCTCATCTTCCTCATGTCGCTCACGTGAGAATAGGCCGCGACAAGGGCTCGCGCGAGCCCCGGCTCCGCCCTGTTCCCCACCCCGCCCCCGAGCCCTGCCCGCTGGAGATGACTTTCCTCCTCACCCCTGAGCCCGCCCCGGCCTCTCCGGTCACCATTTGAGATGGCCTTAGAGGTTCTTTTACTTTTCGTTCCCCAATGTTTACATTTTTAGCCCTTGCTTGTATTCAATTTTATTTTTCGCTTGTCCACCAGAAAGAATATTACGTAAATAAAATTGAATAAATAAAAGGCAGTTTCTTATTACTCAATCAATTTCATTTTAATTGTCGTTTTAAAAAAAAATTCTTCTTCCAAATTAATTGTCTAGCTCTTTAGAATTTCAATGCATCATATCTTTTGATTTTACCCTTATTTACTCCATGTTTTTCTCTCTCATTTCTACTTTAAGAGTTGAAAAGAAGAGGGGTATTTTAGATATAACTCTAACTTTTTTTCTAAAATTTAGGTTAATTATTAGCTTCATTAATACATGTGCAAAAGCCTAAAATGACAATTAAAATGAAATTGAGGGAGTAAAATACTAGATGAAGCAGGTGATATGTACAATAATTTTTTTTAAAATACATTCATTATTGATATATCATTACATCAAAAAATCATCTAAAAAACTGCAAAGTTCAAAGAATTATAAATAATAAGCCACTACCAAACATAACTAATATATATTAGACTAGAGGAAATACATATTAGTAGGAGTTAAATCCAGGATCCTGAAGCCTCAAATTTGTCATTAATTACCCACTAGGCTACGGCCTGGACCGCCTGGTTCACGAAATGTGCAGTTTCATGATGCTATATATTTCACCGGCATGAAGAAAGTGTTTCTCTAATCATCACTATCCTAAATGGAATTTGGTCCCATTTAGAATAGGCAGCCCCAATATAATTAAGCTGTTCCTTTCTTCAATCTTTTCTCCTTGTATACAAGTTAAATCAAAATAATTTGATTTAGTTTTTAATTTATTAAATCGGATTTGAGTTGTATTTTAAATATTACCCTAATCATCATCCTAAATGTAACTTGGTCCCGTTTAGATGAGGCAGACCCAACATATACTTTTCATTTTTTAAATCTTTCCTGGTCGTAAATCCAAATATATAATTTGATTTTGTTTCTTTTAATTTATTAAGTTGAGTTCGAATGATATTCCTCACTATTAATTATGAAATGAGAGAGATGACTGTTATTTTTTATTTACTTAAAATGAATTTCATAAAATTTAACGGAATCTTGAAAAGAAAAGAGAAGATGAGACATAATGCATGCTAAAAAATACTGGTGGAAGAAATCAAGGGTACTTCAGTTCCACTTACTATAAATGGAAATTTGTGAAGAAATGGAAGTTAAAGTAGAATCACAAATAGTGGGATAAAAGTGGAAAAGCATGATTACAAATTTTGTTTCTCATTTTAATTTAAATTTCAATTTAATGCATCTGCAAAAGTTTAAAAGTTGTTCATATAATGGATGAGCATGAGCATGAACCACTCAATTAGGATTAGACGGGTAATCACTATTTAGCTTATTTTCATATATAAAGGTAACATTTTTTTGTTTTGAAATTTAGCAAGTGGTAAATGCGGTAGCCTGGATTCAGATAGCTAGGATTTTAATGTACTATATATCACAATCAAAATATTAAGAAAATAATTAGTTAGTTTTTTGGTTGAGTTCCTCGACCAAAGTACAATAAGAGCCAAACATAGATTAAAAATTTTATGTACTAACATCATTTCAGTGCTAAAGATATGGTGGACTAGTATAATTCTCCTCGATCCATAGCTCCATCCATTGACATCTTCTCTCTTTGAGTCCCTTTATATTTTTTATGAGGGAATATTTTGTCTATCTTCTACGATTTCTCTTTACCCGAGCAAGAACAGTTTGCACGATTATCAGAAAGCTTCTGAAAATTCATCAGTATAAAAGAGAAGAGTAGTCAATATGAAGTATGAAACTGTTTTAGGACATGCTCTGTAAAACTTACCTTTACTTGTGTCTGAAGATCCTTAATGTAATCAACAGCCAAATCCAACATATCAGCTGTACTTGTTTGCTGCAAAATTTGTATCCATTGTTTTAAATAAAATAAAAATTTCAGATTAAATTTAGCCATTTATGCATCCAAGAAATTAAACACCTTACCTTTTCCATATTTGGAACAAGTTCTTGCAGCTTCCTCATTCGTTCGCTAATTTTCGTTCGTCTGACCTGAAATTTTCACATTTAACTAACTAATTTATATAAGGCTCATTTCACATAAAGAACAGTGATCAAAAGAGTAAAACGGAGGAAAACACGAGTTTACCCTTTCAGCAATGCTACGAGGGTGAGTAGCAAAACCTCGTTTAGCTCTGATTCTACAGGGTACTGAATCCTGAAACAATTTTTCCATAGAAGATAACTCTGAAGAAGAACTACTAGGCAAGCTTAAGTGATGCAACAATCGAGTTGTAGGTCGATTTCCCCCTTCTTTATTCTGCTCATCACAATGTTCGTACATCATCAGGCTTAATTTAGTTTATGAAAGAAAAAGATTTGGATTTTAAGGCCAAACCTGATCATCTGAGGCATTTACATTTAATAACGTTTTACTATCGTTATCAGCTGCTAATTCGTGGAGAAAGTTATCGGACAGGACTGTTGAATCATCCCACGAAAAATCGTCAATGTTAAACCTGCTTGCAGAGGAAAAGGATGCTGCTTCTGCATTATATTTAGAAGTTAGAACTATTACCAGGTCCGATATTATTCCCCATTCCTCCAAATTCTGTGAATTGCTAATAAATGTTCAGTGTCTTATCACAAACTCTTGTAATAAAACCAAACAGTGAAGAACACCACTAAATTCAGCCCTTTTTGTAAATAATTACTACTTCGATCCAAATCGCGCTTGATTTTTACATGAAAAAAACACAAAATATCAATATCAATTAGGTTGAGCCCTTTTAATCCTCAGACTCCATATATTCCTCAAAAAAGAAAAAAAGAAAAAAAAAAAACTTCATATGTTCTAATTTTATAGCATAAAAACAATATTGACACTAGACAAGAGACAATTAGGCTATGTTTGGTTCTTGAATTTAGCGAGTAAAACGTTAGTGAAAATGTTGTTCTTGCATTAAATGACACTTGACAAGAGACAATTAAATGTTGTTCGAGCTCCATTTCCTGTTCATTTTAATTTTACGCAATGAAATTCAAGAACCAAACATAGGTACGAAAAACTCGAATATGTATGGTATCTGTAAAAGGGAAATAAAACTACCCTTTTCAATATTTATGTTGGCAAAAAGTCCAGCAGGTGAACTGCTATGTCGAATCAGACTCGAACCACTGCCACCGCCTTCCATCTTCATATGCGAACCCAATACTCCGGTATACGAGTTATCCATAACATAATTTGGTGCCTGATCAGAACTAACCACATTGTGAGACATCATCTCAGAATAATCCTGCCTCTTCTTCAGTTGCTCGCTGTTGCTTCTTGGTGGCAAATTCAACTGCGATTGCGATTGAGGTTGAACAAATACATTCGAGGAACGATTTTCTTGAATGGTTTCTGAATTACTCGTGAACCTAGGGAAAATCATCTGTTTTTCAGGACTTGAAGCTCTTGGGTTGAAAATTTGCTCAAAATCATCAGCTCCAAATTCGCCGCCACTTGTATTACTGTTTAAAAGGTCGGCAAAATATGAACTTGGAGCGGATCTGTACCGGGTTAATCCAGAACCGGTCTGCTGCATATTTGACTTCTCTTGATTATTATTATTATTAGTATTATACATCAAATTTGAAATGTTTAAAGAATTGGTTGAGAACAGAGAAAGAAAGATGCAAAGGAGGTAGCTTTAACTAAAGATTCTGAATTCTTCTGACTAATTAGAACCACAACTGAGAGCTCATTCATGTAATATAATTTAAATGGCCTTATATGTAACAACAAAAGTAATTGAAGTGAAGGAGATAGAATAAGATTATGCAGAAAAAAGAAACCACCAGCGAAAAGGAGACTACTTTTTATGAATGTATTGTCAGATTTCTATGACAAAAGAAGAAGCAGCAGCAACATTAGAACATAACAGAGCTAAAAATAGAGACTTTTTACATACATGTTCATGTTGTAAGAATATGTGTATCTTTTGTGGGATATGAACCTTTTTATCTTTCTTAAAAAAAAGCAAAAGGGCTTCAAGAATTGAGGAAAAAGTGGAAGTTGTGGAGTGGAGAAGGGGGTGGTGGCCGACCGGAATTGTTAGAGAGACAGAGAGAGATATACAGCCAATGGGAACTCATGGATATCAGAGATCTCGGCTAATTTTGTGAAAATAAAACAAGAAAATGAAAATGAAAATAGAATTAATGACGTTTACTAATGTTCTCAGCCTTGTTTCTGTTGACAGACACCAGGCTGTGTGGCTCATGTATTTTTGATAGTCAACTTCCAAGTCTTTTTCTGGTTCATCAATTTCACTTGACTTTAATCTGCAGCCAATACTTTTTTTTTAAAGAAAAATAATCTCATTAAATATCACTACAATTAAATAATAAATAAAATTAATCACCAAAAAGTAATATTAAACTCGAGAAATATTCACGTTAATGTAGTTGAATTCATAATCTTTTGATTATGGGACCTCAACCTTACCAACGACCTAAAACTTCATTGACAGTATTTTTTATTTTTTATTAATAAGTGAAAATTAGATAATTGGCGTTGTACCCATAAAAAAATACGATATTTCTATATTTTGCACCCTAAAATTTTAATCTTGAAATATTAAATTTAATCCTTTGATGAAGTGCGTCTAGTACAACTGGGGTGCAATTTCAATTAATTTCTGCACTTTAAAGGTGCAACGTGCCAATAGAAAATTAAAAAATAGTATATATGTAGGGTGTAAAGTGCCAATTACTTGAAAGAACTGACAAATTTATGAAAATTAGTTGAAGGTCAGATTTAGGTAAAGCAACTCCAGTAGAAAACTTTTGAACATAATTTACCCCTTTCCGACCTGATACAGTATTTTGCATCCCTGTATACAAATTTTACTTTCTTAAGCTTTCAGGAGATGAAATAATTAAATTCCAATATATTCTTGTGCTTTACTTAAATCTAGGGGTAGCAAAGAGGGTAAAGACTCATTTGACTCAGGAGCGGATTCATGATTCCAAATAAATATATTGTTATCTCATAGATTCATAAATTTTTTAAATAATATCATATTGATTTAATCTCATTTAGTTATAACTGAATATTGAATTAAAATTTACTTATAACTATTATGTACTTATTTAATTTTAATTTAATAAAACACACACTATTGTTACACCTAAACAGATCGACCCACTAACAAATCGACCAGTTTATGACCCGTATAAAATTACCATTTAAAGACCTGACCTTGGTCAGGCCCTACGTAAATCTAGGTGTGCACATGGTTTATCAAATTTAAACGAACTATTATTTATAAACTTTTATTATAGTTTATCGTTATTTATTTTTACTATATCGCTCTCGTTAAAGTAAAAAATGACAAGCTCGAGCTTAGCATAAATTAATTTGTTATCTGTTGAAATTCTAGTATTTATAAAAATATAGCCAACAAATATGAAATAGTAAGTTACTCCACAAAATCAAAAGAAAGATCAAATAATAAACTTTTAATCTTATTTAAATTGGCCGCATTATTCCTTCAAATTTGTGAAAACTTAATTTTTTTTACAATGAGTTATTTGATGTAAAATTAGTTTGTACAGACAAAGCTTTCTTTGAAAAAATCTGTTAAAAAATAAAAAACAAATACTATCCAATTTTTTCATTGGGAAAATAAATCATTTTTGTCACTAAGTAATTATGTATAAGAAAATTAATATGGAAAAAGTTGTTAAAAAAACTGTAAAATTGTACCGTGCCGAAATCGTACAAAATTGAGTGTATTGGTATGGTTTTTAAAACTCCATTTTGGTTTTTGATTTTTAAGAACCGCACTAATTGGTTAGGTATAAATTTTGTTAAAATAACCTCATAAGTCAGAACCGTACCATGTGCACCCCTACTTAAATCACATTCTGAGTTTTTGTTTTGCACTTAGCCCCCAAAATTTCAAATTGCTGCACTAAGCTTCAAATTACACTTTTACCATTTGAAACACACTATGATGCCAACTATGTTGTAAATTGCACTCACTTATCAACTTCAAGTTGCAGAGACATGTTTTTCAAACCCTAATATCCAAACTTGATCGCAATCATATCTCGACCTTTTAAATCCACAAAATTAATCAAACATTCAAACACAATAAAAATGATGTTTCAATTTCAAAATTTTCACTGAAACATTCAAACTATTTTTTGAAAATCGAAACTAAGATGAGATCGAGTGAACACCAATCTACATAGATCTAATTTTTGGGAAAAATACTAGCTCAAATTAACTTGACTTGACCAAACCTATTAATCTACAAGCGGTGTGTAGTGCTACTAATGCACATCCTAAATGTGTATTTGGAGACAGCAAAAATTCACAATCGCCACAAGGTCTTGTTGTGGAAAATTATTTTCGACTTGCTTCCAACCCGAAGTCGTCTGAGTTACATTTTCCAAGTTGGTATTTTGGATTGTCCAATTTGTGGGGCTGAGGCGGAGGATCTCAATCATCTCTTTTTGCAGTGCCCTCTCACTAAAGCTCTCTGGTTCAACTCGAAATGGTGTTTTAAATTGGACTGCCTTGCGGTTTCGTCTGTTCGGGAATGGATTATTATCTTGCTTGATAAAAATGACCATTCATTTATTTCAAAAGGAAACAGGGAGTTCTTTCTTATTTATGTTGTGCTGACTTTTGAAATTATTTGGCTTAACCGTAATAAAGTTACTCATAATGCTCCCTCTTTTGACGTACAGGAAATGACCCAAAGAGTGGAAAAGAATGCAAAAGAGCACTTTCAAGCCCAATTATCCAGCCACATCTCCAAATGCTTGAACTACTCTTCTAAAGGTTGGAGACCTCCAAAAGAAGGTTGGATTACGGTCAATACCGACGCTTCCTTCAAAGCTGAGGAAAATGAAGCTTCAATGGCGATCATCATCCGTAACCACAATGGGTCGATTCTCTTTGCAGAAACTTTTTCTCGCCTGTGCCTTAATGCGCTTGCTGCTGAAGCTTTTGCCATCAAGGAAGCTTGTGTCCGGCTGCACTTTGTTAAGGCTAAGTTTGTCACTTTTGAAAGTGATTGTCTTGTTACTATTGAGGCTATTTTGAACAAAAAAAGGGATATGGATTGGGCAATTAGAGAGCCGGTTGACGATATTAGAAGATTTTGGACGAGTTGGCCAAAATGGAATTTCAAATTCATCCCCCGTGTCTCAAATTGTGCAGCCCATAACCTTGCCGCTTGGGCCTTTTTGTCTAATATATGTTTGGGATAAACTTTCTTTAGATTCTATTCCTTTTTGTTGTTTTTGCGACGGGGGCTTCCCGTTTGTTGATGTTGTACCAAATCTTTCCTTTTATTATTAATTTATTAATTTTAATTTGGTGTGATAAAAAAAAAATGTGTATTTTAATTTAAACGATTTAACTCCTACAAAACGTGTGGATACTTTCGATTCAATTAAATCCGATTCAAACTTTCTTTTTAACCGGATATATGAGGCTGACGTATTGTAGGCCTACTGTCCCATAGGTCATTTAGCAGTTGGATAATTAATCTCAATCAAACTATATTTATATATATATATTTCATGATCCTTGCGACTATTTATCATTAAACGGATTCCATTATCATAGGAGATCCATCATATATTAATATATTAATATATGAAAATGGCATTTCATCATAATCTTCTTGAATTTGTCCTCATTATGCTTAAACACATGACAGCTGGATCATTATTTTTTAATCTGTGATTCCATAATCCACACCGATAATGCTTGATTAATCACCATTACTTCCACTTTTTCTATTTCACAATTGGTGCCCGATCGATGTCAACTTAACTTAGATATATTTCAATTAATTTTGGATAATTGGTCAGAATTGCTTGGTGAATCTTTTGAACTTACATTTGCAGTCTATTGTATATAAAGTCATTTCCACTTCCTCCGCTTGATTATTAATTTATTCTCTAACGCTTCTTACTGGTGGTCTTCATATATATTCTGTTATTAATTTTCTATTAATAAATATCACTTATTTACAATGAAACGCAAACTTAATCCTTACCACGTAAGTAGGTAGGATGTCAGCTAGTATATATACCTTATAATTAAGTACGAATTAAAATATTTTTTCATGAGATTGGAAGTTATATTTATATATGTGTTATATATAGTGGAAAAAAGGGATGAAATTGGATAATTAATATGTACTGATATGACATATATAGTTAAAAAAAAAAAAAAAAAAAAAAGGTTAAGTACAATTTGTCCCCCTAAAATGTGGAAGATGTATCAATTACCCAGTAAACTACTACTTGTAGCACTTACTCTTTTCGTTAGTGAATGTAACGGTGAAATATTAGTAGTACTGACATGACGGTAGCATAGGGGTGTCGGGTTTGGGTAACCCAAGCCCCCTGTCCCGTTATTAAAAAAAATCTGAAAGGGATAAATATTTTTGAATTTGGGTACCCATATACGAAAAGCTCGTATTTTATTACTAGAATAATTACGAAAATATGTGAAGGATTTGGAATTGGTCTCTCCAATCCCGGATACTCGAATCTCCTATATCTTTTTAATTTTATATAATTAATAGGCTACTTAGATGATCTAGTTAATTAATTAACACCATTTAATAATTGTTTTTTACTTACATAATATTCCTTTTACCATTACATTCCTAGATAAATATTTGATATTTGCTATAAATAGTATGACTTGAAATTTTTTTATTGAGACATGCTTTAGATCATTGGTATTTGATCATTATATAGTTTTGGACGACACTTTTTTCGACGATCCATTTCAGTCGAAATTTCTCATTTTTCTTTTAATGATAATCGATTAAAAAAAATGATTCATTTTAGCAAAAGAAAAAGTATGTGAATTGATTACATAATTTGCTTTTGTTAGGTCCATGAAGAACTTATGTGTAAAAATAATATGAAACTCGCATTCCGACTCATTCCGTCCCGTAATAATCCGGGTATCCGAAAGTGGATATCCAGACGGATTTGAGATTGAAATTGTTAATTTTAAAATTTACTATACCGGCGCCTCTAGTCTTGAACCCGCCCCGTACCCACCCCTATGGTAGAACTTTCATGTTGTAGTCAAAGTTACCTTTGCCCAAATTACCATTTCCCTTTATGTATGTAACTGATTGTTAATTTTAACCTCGTTCATATTTTCCATTCAATTGTATTAGTCTTGCTTAACTTTAATTTTTCACATTTAGTTTCCAACAAAAGAAAAGTACCTATACCATATATATAATGGTAGAAGGTAGTAGTTGGGGTACAATATTATCGTATATTTTTGTTGCATCTTATATGTAATGAAACAGTGGGATCCATGTTCTTTATTGCAAAGAAATCACAATCCTCCAAACCAATCACTGTGTCTCTAATATAATGTCTTAATTAATTTGAGGACAACCTAAAGTGTTATTTAACAGAAAGTTTTAGATCAAAACCAGAAAAATATGAAGACAATATTATTATGTTATATAGTTGTTGCCAGATGAATATATTATAACACTTTTTTTTTATCTACGAAACTGTATAGTTCAGTCCAGTCCCGACCCATGCGCGCCCAGTTCAAGCCCAAGCGGGACTTGAGAGCCCATGCCAGACCCAAGACATGGCCTGGTTGCCCAATCCAAGCCCCGCGCTCAGTTCAAGCCCAAGAACGACCCAACCGTTGCTTAGTCGAGGTTCGGGTCGACTCCAAGCCGATTGCCAATAAAGGAAGCAACAACAAAAAAATTATCACTATGTTCCAATTGACTTTCCACACCTTTCCACACATTAATGACGAAAATAAACTAACAAAAATATTTTGAATTTCGATGATGAATCCGTCGAAATGATTCCAAACATTTGGCAATAGAATAACGACAAATTTCATTCGATGAAATAATTATGATGTTATATTCCATCAGAATGTTTCCAACCGACTGACGCTATAATACCAACATATTTTAAGCCGATGCAAATTTCTTATTAATTTTCCCGCATTTCCTACAAGAAAAATTGTGGCAAAAATATTCGGTCCCAATCATTCATACGCCATTTTTCCAACATATTTATCAACAAAATACCGTCCCAACATTTACCAACTGGAAAAAAAAAATTGTCATTGCATTTACCTACGGGACTTTCAACTATGGATTAACTAATGGAAAAAAATTTGTCGCTATGCTTGATTACTGATGGAATTCAAGGCTTCACTAATAGAATTTGTCGTTGGTGAAGTCGGATTTTTTTAAGTGTGGACGGTGGTCCACAACTCGGACCGAATAGCGTATTGTGCATGAATTCTAAAACTTCCCTGTGTTATTCAACAATATATATTAGACAAAGAATATCAATCTTCTAGTTTCTCTTCTTCAAAGTTCTTAGAAGAAGGCCTTTCATAAATTGATTAATATTTTTCTTAGGAGGGAATTGCACTTTTTATATCAAATTTTCACTTACTTTATATATTTAATATCATGCTTTCTAAAAAAAAAAACATTTATACCATTTCACCTCTCTCGACCTATTTTGGGCTTGTTTGTTCATCATTTGGGAAACTAGTTTGTGAGAGTGGTGGTAGTTTATGAAATAATATCGATTTGCATAATGTTGTTGTTTTGAATTTTGGGAAAGTGATTTGGGAAATGAGGTGATGTATATTTTTTTTAGAAGAATTTATGTTGTAGGTGTAAGAATTTATATCAAAATATGTTTGTTATGGACTTTCAACTATGGATTAACAAACATATTTATATCAAAATGTAGAGTTTGTGTAAAAAAAAATTAGATATAAGAAAATTGTTATTTGTTTGCATTTTGAGAGATTAGTTTGAAAAATTAAAAGAGGATACATTTATTTCAGAAAATAGAAAAAATGTTTGTTTTTCTTTTTTCAAACAAAACAAATTTTTTTGGAAGATGCCAAACAAACAGCTCCTTATGTCCAATATCTAAAAAATATATATATATCAAACGTTTCATCATTATAGGAACAAATTATAATATGAAGCCAATTGCAATAAATACATAACTAGGAAAAATGCAAAGATCAAGCAATCATATCATTGGAGAAATAACGGTTTTTTTTAAAGTTAACTCCCCGTGATATGTTTAATAAGTAAATTATCCCGTGTGAACTCAAAAAAGGCAATTTAACTCCATGTGAAATAAAATTATGAGCAATTTACCTCCCTGTGAAATGAAATAATGAGCAATTTAACTCTCTGTGACGTGAATTGATGAGCAATTTATAGGGAGGCGGTATGTTTCTTTTATAAAGACAAAGAGAGGTATTCTGCTCTTTTTCTTATCACAAAGAGTTAAATTACCTATTTAGAATATCACAGAGAGATATTTTGCGCTATTTATTACAGAGAATTAAATTACCTATTTAAAATAACACACGTAGTAATTTACTATTTTCTCAAGCAATGACCAATGAAATATGGGGCAGCAATCTAACTTGGAAAATCTTTAACCAATGAAATCCAAATCTCGTTCCTGACATGATTCTATATTCTCAAATTAGATGGACCGCCGCACCCATTTTGTTGGGGTAGAATTTTGGGCCAAAATTATTCCAAATAAAGCCTTAGATTTCGTAACATTACATCCGTACGATTGTTATATTTTTCGATCTCACACGATTCACGGTTGAAGTTATTTTGAGGCCCAGAAAATAGTATGAAGCTTCTTGGAATCCAGTGCTTCCTTGTGTTCAATTTGTTTTTCGTTAGCCCAGGTTCAAGCCCATTGCTTGGATAGTAATAAAAATAAATATATCGACGTTCTAGATTAGTAGAAGAAATGACGGTGAAAAAAAAAATCAAAAGTTGAGAAAAAAGAATTGGCCAATTGAAGCACATATTTTGCCAAACTTGTGTGAGATTGAATATTCTAGTTTGGACTTGATTGATATAAATCCAATTGTGTAATTTGGTCAACGAATTCTTAACTATCTTTTTCGATTTAATCCAATTATATACAGAGTATTTTTTTTTTCCTTTCTATTTTCTGTAGGATTTCGAAAAATGTTCTACGATTTAGAAGGCTCAATTTATTTTATTCACGAATTATTAAAACTTTAGAGTAATTATATTTAAACACTCGTATATATGCCTGGTCAACGAAATTTGTAAGGACTCTGATCCACTTTTGCCCTTGTCAAGATTGTTGAGCTTTAGTCTATCGATCCAAAATGTTTAAGCTCATATTGACAAATAGAAGCGAGTCAAATCTTTTGTAAATCATTAAAACAATTCTTCTTTATTCTATGTGAGATGGGAGTATTACAATCTCCCCAACTCAAATACCCTGACATTCTCGTCGAGTCCAGGTCAATAGCCCAAGACCACTCCGATGGATAACATGACCATGTTGGCTCTGATAACATTTGCAAATACTCTTATCCACTTCTGATCTTGTCAACATTGTTGGACTCTAGTCTACCAATCCAAAATGTTTGAATCCATATTGACAATTAGAAGTGAGTCTAGTATTTTATAAACAATTCTTCCACAATCTATATGGTATTGAGGTGTTACAAAATCAAATAAATGATTGGTGAAAATATCATTTTATTGATCATTACATCAAGACATTTGTTGAGTACTAACAAATTACAATGAATGTGAAGTTAACAAACCTTTTACGATACCATGTGTCCCATATCATATTACTCCCTCTGTCCCAAATTACATGTCCTTTTAGAGAAAAAAAATTTTGTCCAAAATTATCTGTTACTTTAGGATTTCAATACACATTAATTACATATTTTAGGTACTTTTAGAAAAAAGTAAGAGAAAGAGTGTAAAACTTGAATAACGTGTAAATAGCTAATGGTGGGATAAATAAAGAATAAGAATATTTGAGGTATATAATTTATTTTTTTCCATAAAAATGAGGCTATGCAGTAGGTACCTTAATATGTGTGAAAACATGTAAAATGACACTTAATTTGGGCCAGAGGGAGTAGTACGAAATAGAAACAACTATGCACTCTTCAGGTGAGGCTCAATTGCGAAAGCTCTGAAGTCTTGGATCCCCGATTTTACCATGTAGACATTAACAATTTGAATGAGGTTTTCAGCATATCCATTTGACTAATTTGAAAGAGAAAAACAGAAGACTTTGAGTAATCACAGATGTCGGCCTAAAAGATGCAATAAATTGTTGCACAATTCCATATGCAAATAAATAATTAAATGAATGTCAGCACATTCTAGTCGGGCCCAAATTGAGAGGTAGTTTCTTCACAAATTCATCTGTCCAAAAAATTTGCAATAAATACATGCGGCTTATGCAATTATACATGCATATATGAATAGGTTATGTGTAATTAACCTAGTGATGAGATGATGATGGGTTTTAATTAATTAGTTCAATATATGTAAGCTAGCAGTATGTCACGCCCCGCGTGACAGCGGCATCGAAGGACGGACAATTGCTGGTGGATGAACTCAAAAGTGTAAAGAAAGGCTCCAGAAAGGTTGTGGCGTAGTCAAGGCCACATCCCCTTCAGAGTCCAGACAGGCCGACCCGGTTAAGTGCGGGGAGCTTGTCGCTATTCATGGAATTGACGGTGAAGAGGGGACTAGGCCAACCCTACCCAAACCTGGTCGGGATCTGGAGCCGATCTCCTGAGGAGCCCAAGGCAGGGCGAAACCAGTGTATTGTTCGGTGATTAAGGCTGGCCTCTGTGGGGGAGGCGCCGCGCGGGCCTGTTGAAAATCTGAGGCCGTGACAAGTGGTATCAGAGCCGTACCAGCACGTTGCGTCGCAGCGTCCTGCACTCTCACACAAGGAGGGAAGGTGATGTTGGAGTAGCGCGGGATGGCACTCCCATCACAGTGTTGAGTTTGGCATGGGGCGAGCACTGCTGGACGGTCCTGGGAATCCCCTGAAGGTGACCCATGAAGAAGCCCTCCGAGAGTGTAAAAGGTGCAGGGGGCACTGCCGAGCGGCTCGGGGCCGTGAGCACCGCCAAGGGGGCCGTGGGAGTCGGCACGGGTCGTTGGATCGGACACCTCGGGCGTACACGGAGATGGGTGGGGGAGAATGTCACGCCCCGCGTGACAGCGGCATCGAAGGACGGACAATTGCTGGTGGATGAACTCAAAAGTGTAAAGAAAGGCTCCAGAAAGGTTGTGGCGTAGTCAATGCCACATCCCCTTCAGAGTCCAGACAGGCCGACCCGGTTAAGTGCGGGGAGCTTGTCGCTATTCATGGAATTGACGGTGAAGAGGGGACTAGGCCAACCCTACCCAAACCTGGTCGGGATCTGGAGCCGATCTCCTGAGGAGCCCAAGGCAGGGCGAAACCAGTGTATTGTTCGGTGATTAAGGCTAGGGCTGAGCCCGGTTCGGTCAACCGACCGAACCGAACCGGACCGACCGATTCGGTCCGGACCGAGTACCGAACCGAAAAATCGGTTCGGTAGTCGGTTCTTGCCTCAGAACCGACCCTTTATAAGGGTCGGTTTTCGGTAAAACCGGTCGGTTCCTCGAACCGAACCGGTTGTACCGATTTTTTTTTTTTTTAAATATGTTGGGCCTAACCCTAGCCACCAGCCCATTACTTTCTTTACTCCCAATCAATTAATTGTTGTTCCTCTAGCTACCACTCCATCTTCATCCCTCCAATTCCTCTACAACTCCTTCACCACGGCCATCGCCACCATCGCCTTCACACTCATAAACGAAGGATGAAGTGAAATTAGAATGTGTGGAGCAAACAGAATGGTTTGAAAAGGGGAGGTTAAAGTACACTTGGCTTGAAAGCTGTGAAGGAGCATTTTCTAATTCTAATTCATCCTCTCTCTCTAGTAATTCATGGTTGCTTTGTGTTTGTGGTGTTGTTCTCCATTTTTCTGTTTGTATTTTTGTGGTTGTTGACTGAAATTTGAAAAATGGTCAGATCCGTAATTCATGGTTGCTCTGTGCTTTATTTTATTTTATATTATTAATGAGTAATCAGCCTACTGTTGAAAAATGGTCAGATCCGGATCGAATTGAATCGAATCGGACCAAATTTTCAAAATTGGGTATGTAAAAAACCGGTTTAGCTACTAATTCGGTACAAAATGGACCGAACCGGACCGAATCGAACCGATCGGTTTTTGTACCGAACCGGATCGAATATTTCGGTCCGGTAAACGATCAGCCATTTTTCAGAACCGAACCGGGCTAGAACCGAAAATCGGTTCGGTTCGGTTCGGTTCGGACCAAATACTCACCCCTAATTAAGGCTGGCCTCTGTGGGGGAGGCGCCGCGCGGGCCTGTTGAAAATCTGAGGCCGTGACAAGTAGCACGGGTGTAGATCATCTGTACCACTTTTGGTGTACCACCATTAAGTGATTGACACATGCATATTTGACAATTATAATAATTCTAACATGTGTATGTGTCAATCACTTAGTGGTGGTACACTTAAGTGGTACACCAAAAGTGGTGCAGAGGATCTTGGACCCAGTAGCACCCTCACAATTCACATGCATATACCACGTGAAATATCCCACAACCTTTGGTTTGGGATTATGAACTCCACTAGATAACACCTGAGAAAACAGCGCATTAAGTAATGGTGTACATATATATATAAGTATATAACCTGCATTATTTACATTTCTATATATATAACTAGCATCTTATGAGAAATTATAATCTCAACTCAATTTGTTCAAACTTTGTTAATTAAATATACCTGGATTGGCTATGTTCACCTAAATTCTTAAGGGATCTAACTCACTCACTAACAAATTAAACTAACTCAAAAATTGAAAATTATTCAGAATTTTATAGTATAGATATTCAATCAATGTAATGACACACACGTCTCAATAGACTTATCCGGGCACTACCAAAAAAAGTATATGTAATATAATGCATGTAATTTGATTAGTCACTTTCGTAAAATGTGAATGTCGTCGATCAATTCGAATTTAGATATAAACTATAAAGTAGCATACCTCATCTTAATTATACCCAAAGCAATTTTGACTTTAATTTACACCCATATATAATCACACAACATGTACAAGTGTAGGATAAAACCATCATTAAATGCACCACATTCCCATAACATAAACTAGTACTATTAAATCCCTAGCCACCCCACTCTCAACATGCACATGCACGATAATTCAATCTCACATGCAAAATTAAAATTGTCTAAATCTCAAACACTATTAATTACTACAAAATTTGAACTATATATAAATACACAAACTTGGCAGTGCACAACACAAATTTAAATCACAAACTCAAACGATGGCCACCGCCTTCCTATACATCATCGTATCAATACTTATATCTCTAACCACCATATCCAACGCATGCCCGCCTTCCGACCGGGCAGCCCTTCTATCTTTCAAAGCTGCCCTAACCGAAACCAGCAACTTGGGCATTTTCAACACATGGAAAGGCCAAGACTGCTGCCAAAACTGGTACGGAGTAAGCTGCGACCCAGTAACTCACCAGGTCGCCGATATCAATCTTAGAGGAGAATCCAAAGATCCGATATTCGAAAAGGCCGGCCGGACTGGGTACATGACCGGGTCAATCTCCCCATCCATCTGCCAGCTCACTAGACTCTCCGGCCTCACGATCGCCGACTGGAAGGGCATTTCGGGAACAATCCCACAATGTATTTCTTCGTTACAATTTCTGCGAATCCTCGACCTGGTCGGAAACAAGATTTCCGGCAGTATTCCTTCGGGAATCGGTCGACTGAGTCGACTCGGCTTGCTGAACTTGGCTGATAACGAGTTAACCGGTAACATTCCTCGGTCAATTACCAATTTAACCTCATTGATGCATTTGGATATCCGAAATAACAAAATTTCGGGTACGATTCCTATAAATTTTGGGAAACTGAAAATGTTGAGTCGGGTTCTACTTAGTAAAAACAAGTTAACCGGATTGGTTCCGAATTCAATATCCAACATGAAACGACTTTCAGATCTGGATCTTTCAGTGAATCAGCTATCCGGGCCGGTACCGGATTCTTTAGGCAAAATGGCGGGTCTAAACACGTTGAATCTGGACGAGAACTTAATTACGGGCCAGATTCCACCAAGTTTGATTAGTTCGGGTATTAGCGTGTTGAATTTGAGCTGCAATGGATTTGAAGGTTACATTCCGGATGCGTTCGGGCCGAGGTCGTATTTCACGGTGATGGATCTATCGTATAATAAATTGAGGGGAAGGATTCCGAAGTCTATATCGTCGGCGGCGTATGTTGGATACTTGGATGTAAGTTATAATCATCTTTGCGGCCCGATTCCGGTGGGGGAGCCGTTTGATCATCTTGAAGCGTCGTCGTTTCTGAGCAATGATTGTTTATGTGGGAAGCCACTCAAAGCTTGTTAGATGATGTTTTCCGATTCTGTTATTAATTACGAGATGAACTACCTTTTTTTTTGTTTTTGTTTTTCCTTTTAAAATATACTACGGATTTGTTTTGATTATTTATTGTTGAGTTGAGTCTCTATCGGTGCTCTATAAAATTCGAATCTCCACGATGTGTAATTTAAATGCATAATCTTGTGTTTGTCGCAAAATGGAAATAAAAAATGGCCATATAATAGCAAAGTTGTGGATAGAGTTGAAAAACAAATCAAAGTTACTTGTTTCTGAAGATTCTTTCCATAAAAGCTTATTGGAGCTCGTTTCGTTAAGAAATCAAATCAAGTTCAAACATAATTTCAATCTCCATACAAAATTCTAACCAAACTTGAACAAGGTAAAATTGCAGAAAACGTCCCAAATTAATTAGTGATTTTGGATTTTCGTCCCAAACTATATTACCTCACCGAATTTCGTCCCGCAATTTAATATTTGTTTGAAATATCGTCCCAAACTAATTACTAATTTTGATTTCGTCCAAAAACTATATCAACTTTCCGAATTTCGTCCCACGTCATGACACGTAAACATCCATGTGATAATTTAACGGCAAATGCGCAATTTTCGTCTTATAATTAACGGTGGGACGATATTCCAAAAAAATATTAAATTACGGGACGAAATTCGCCATATTGAATAATTTGAAGCGAAAATTCAAAATCAGTGATTAGTTTGGAACGATTTTTACAATTTTGCCCTTTAACAATGTATAGTTCGATACTACTCTCCTAATTTGTATTCAGCCTAGAGAGAAGAACTTCGCATATTAAAAAGAAGAATGAAAAGTTGTTCTCCCTCATGTTCAAAATTCAAATAGCCTCCAATCCTAGAAAATTATAAAAAATTAAAAAAACGTATTTAAACCAAAGTTTTAGTAGTGAAGTCCAAAGCAATCCTCACTTATGAAAGGTAAACTGGACTTTCTTACTAAAATTCATTAATATATTAAAGATTAACAATACGATTTAAAAAAAGAAAAAAAGATATCGAATGCCCAAGGCCAAACCCAATGGGAGGGGTTGGGCTGGGGCTGCTAAAAGTTAATGGGGGATTGGGCTGGAGGTTGGGCTAGGGGTAGCTCGAGTTAATGCACCTGCCAGCTACCTGGGCGCCCATTCAGCAATCAGGAGACCCTAAGTGGCGTTTCTTGACTAAAATATTATTTTTTGTAATTGTTATGTTTTTAATGTGTAATATTATTTAATAGTATAGTATATTTACGTAATTTATGATATAGTTTTTAGTTAAACTTTTTTTTGTTTAACTTTTATTGTTCATACTTTTTATGATATCTTAATTTATTAAATTACAATTTTAATTTCATTTAAAAAAATAAAATTACAATTAAATTATTTTTCAATTACGTTGAAAAAATGAAATTACAATTAGAATATAAGTGGTTATATATATATTTGAACAATATAATTTTTCAATTACTTTGAAAATATAATTTAAACACTTAGACAAAAAATTCAAATTCATACTTCATTTATAATATTTTTGTAAAAATATTTTTGTGTTGAAAAATGAAATTTCAATTAGAATATAGGTGGTTATATATATATTTGAACAATATAATTTTTCAATTACTTTGAAAATATAATTTAAACACTTAGACAAAAAAATTCAAATTCATACTTCATTTATAATATTTTTGTAAAAATATTTTTGTGTTGAAAAATGAAATTTCAATTAGAATATAGGTGGTTATATATATATTTGAACAATATAATTTTTCAATTACTTTGAAAATATAATTTAAACACTTAGACAAAAAAATTCAAATTCATACTTCATTTATAATATTTTTGTAAAAATATTTTTGTGTTGAAATTTTTATTAATATATTTATCCACTTGCCGATGATGAATTTTCTTGTTGTATTCCGGCAATTTAATGAATGCTTTTATTATTATTATTATTATTATTATTATTATTATTATTAATTTAATTATATTATTATTATTATTACTATAAAAATTATTATATTTGTTATTATTATTAGTAATAGTATTATTATTATTAGTATTGTTATTATATAATTATTTAATGGTGAGAGTTGGGAAATATTAAATTGAGATTAAATAAAGTGGGAAGGGAAGCCTCATGAATGAATTTGGTTAGGCTGGGGGCGGAGGCAGGGGCAGGGGTAGCTCCGGAGCTCGACCCCTACCCCTAGCATTGGGTTTGCCCTAAGACAGGCAAGTCATGGACAAACCATGAGTTCTATATCAAAACTCAGTGTCAACATCTACTAGACTACTACTACTTGTCATTTTTTCCCGTAGGGAACAAGTACTGACAAATGGATTTAGCAAGGGGAGAAACAAGTGAAAATACAAAGGGTTGATTTTTACTCCTTTGGATTTCAGATGACAATATATACACATAAATGGAACTTATTTACCTTGCAAAAGTGTCATAACTTACATTGAAGTGTTGAAATACACAGTGTAAGACTCGTCTCTCAAGCTAAACAACGGAGCCAGAACAAAGTTTCTCTTCACCCCTTTTGCCGTAAAACTAACAGGATGATACGTGCTAATTCCGTTCCGCGGCTTAAAACTAGTTGCTTGTACAAATCCAGCATCCAACAAACCAGAAGTACTACAGTTAAGCTTCACACTTCCAACAGATTCATTAAACAGGCCACTATAAATAAAACAGCCTTTCTGACTCTCGGTCTCCAAAGAAACACTTCCATTTTTGCCATCCAGTCCAGCGACCAAACGGAAGACAAAAGATTCTTTTTCAATCCTCGATCTGGGATCTGAAACTCCAAGACTTTCACCTTCTCCATTATGCAACACAAGCATTCCTGGAAAATCAAATGGCTCTAGCATCACCGTTTCCCCTATAGAATAGTTTTTCACCCCAGGAGAAGTTTCGGGTTTCGGGTTTTTCATAATGAGTCTAAATGTAGCTCTGACTGCAGAATCTGTTCCAGGTTCAGGATATTTCTCCATTATTATAGTTTGATTAGAGTTTGATAGGGTAAAAACCGAGCTCCCTGATTCTTGGGCAAGAGTAATTAGTTGAGAATTATAATTAGCAGGAATTGGAGTAATCCAATCTGAAATAGGTGTATGTGGCTCTATTTTAATGTCACAATCACCACTCGAGAGACCAGTAAGAAGGTAGGGGCCATAAAGAAATGCTTGAAGAGAAGCATATTCTGGCCTGTCATCTACAAGATCGCAGAGAATTTGTGAGTTTTCGTACAAGATGGCAATAAATTATTTGCTAGATGTAAGCATTTAAAAAAAAGGGTACCTTTAATAGCTTCAGTTCTTAAACTCAAAGGCAGATCGAGACTGATTTTGTCTGCGGAGCTCCACTTTCTAGTAATTGACAGGAAATTGCCTGCATCAAGTAGTAAAACAATCGATTCATCGCTTTTTTGTTTCAAAAAAATAATGGTATATTATTTCAATAATGACAGTTAAATACATACCAGGTGCTGGCAAAGACAAGTCCTGTCCATTTAAAGACGCCTTTGAACCATTTGAATGTGTCCAAGGTGGTATCCTCAAATTCAAGGTTGATGATGTTCCTTCTTCTTGCTGCATCAAGTATATGAAGTATGATTTAAAAAACCAGTGCGCATTATGAAAGACTAGCTAAGTAATTGACTAGAAAAAGAAAAATATATACCTTCTTTGAGGAAATCGTCAGTGTTACTTGAAGTCTTTGATCCCATGAAACCACAGGTTCTACTCTTTGACTCAGTAAAACTTGGCCAGATTTCCAGTCGAGGGAGCTCGGTATGTACTGTATGATGTATAGCCCCAAATCTTTACCCTCCTCTTCAAAGTATATCGAATCTCCTAATTTTGAGAATGATTCAATTCCTGAAATGGATAATAGTTAGATTTTTATACGTTTATTTAGAATGAATTTCTAAATAAAAGAGACAGTATATGAAAAATAGATGATGACATCACCTGTCCCATAACAGCACCAAAAAGAACTGAACTTTGTTCCCCATCCATGATAGCTTCGAGCCTTGGAGCCACCAGGACGTAAAGGAAGCATGTATATCATCACTCCAGGATCCCGTCCTCTTTGGACCCCCAAAACACCATTTGTAAGGGCTCTTTCGTAATAATCTGCATATGCCATTTCTTTGGTCCATCTAAACAAGTTGCGAGATACCTACAAGATCCAAACGAGAAACAACCATGAGAACCAAGTTCAGTTGAAACCTCATATTGTTAAGATATAAGCAAGCATACCTTTAGCATGTTATAGGTTGTACAAGATTCTTCGTTTTCAGTTTCTAGGGTGCTTGCTAATCGCTTTGGATCTGACCTACACATGGACCAAAAAATGACAGAAAATAACAAACAAAACTATTGTTAGAGTAAACAATTAAGTTTATCGATAATTAATAGTATAACAAATGCCTGTTTAGAAAGTTGAGATTTGCACCAGAACTCGCCAACTGATGTCCCTCCTGTTGCATAGCTGTGGGATGAGTTCACTATATCCATGAAAAATGACCCAATTTCCTGGAAAGACATGCAGAAAAATGTTAATTGCTTTAAACCTTCAATAATATATTCTTCACTAGGCCACAAGGTGTCAAACTGAGATCCAATGTAGGAACCAGATGAATTAGTATAATCTATCTAAAGAAGCGGCCTTGTTAGTGGCTTTGACATATATCTCATAGTATAAGTCCCTATATGACATTGACTAAATAGCGTTCATATGTAGCTCAATACTTGCACAAACAAGCCTAGGCTTACCTTGTAAAGTGGTTCACCGGTAATTTCATACCGCAGTTGAGATCCAACAACAATTGGAATGTGTGTGTTGGAATGAAATCCAGATATATCATCAGCCTACATTTAAAAAGTATTGGAGTAATAAAATCCAGATATATACTACATGACAATATACAAATTATGAGCTTAAATTAGATACAAACTATTCTCAACGTAATCATAAAGTGTAATAAATTACAAACTGCTAAAAATGTAGAATATGATCTTAGTTTGCAATTTTTATTTATTTATTTTTTAAATACATAGAAGATACACTTCATTAAAAATATAGAAGAGAGAGTTACGAGCTTGGAACCCTATGACTAAAAAGAACAGCAATAACTACCTTGAGTGCTAGCAATCCCAAGAAGCATGGCTTGTCGAAAAGGTGAGCCAACAATAAATGATTTTTATCACCCTGCAAAATAAGCCAAAATATGTATAATATAGTGAGTTTATAAGCAAATTAACAAATAACAAAAAAAAAATGTTCAAATAACTGCATAACTTGAATCCGAGCTATGACATTATAACCATGGCTCACCGTTATAGTATGTAGCCTATAAAGAACATCATTCATGCCACCAGTTTCTTCATTTAGTGACAACCAGTGCCTTTCAATCGTGTACTTCGATATTACATTTTGCACACGGTTGTAGAAGTAATCAACCATCCACTTTGCCATTTTCAAAGCTTGAACATTACCAGACAATGTATACTGATCCAAAAGACCAGCCAATATCTGCAGCAAAATATTGAAATAAAATCAGAAACCAATTTACAACTCAATCAAAACATTAAAAAAGTAGAACCTTCTACCTTGTGAATTGTATAATACGGTGCCCAAACTTCTTTCAAAGCCTCAAAACGGTCAAATAGTTCAGATGGAAATGCTGAAAGATACCCAGTACCCATCTTTATTTGGCATTCCGACAAAGCAGTAACCACTGAGGACATCTGATCTTTGAGATCAGCATTATGTGTGCTAGCCCACATTTGTGCTGACGCACTCATATAATGCCCTACGATATATTTAACAATAACATAGTAAATTTCATAGTATATAATTCCAGTAAGTTTATATCTAAACTAACCTACAAAATGGCCACGAAGCTCGACGTTTGGAGCCTCCCAACCACCGTAAGGCTCGCCTGGAGTCTCCATACCAGCAGTTTTCCGGAAGCTCCACACTAATTTATCGACATCCAACATTAACAAGTACTCTAAATTGGTCTGTTGTGCTAAACCATGAAATGAATTTGGATCCAATCTCACATCATGTAATGAAACTTCCTTGAGAAAACCAACTTCACTCCCCAAATTCTTAATTTTTCTATAAATACTGTTCCATTTAAATTCATCTTCCTCTTTTAACAACTTTCTTGGAATCAAATTGGACCAAGTATCATCATCACTAGGGATCAAATGCAAATGGGCAATATTTTCTTTTTCCCAAGATGCATTTTTTGTGGACAATTTATACCAAGAATTATGTGACAAAACACCACTATTAGTACAAACCTTACTACTCAAAACAAACCCAAAAGAAAGAGAAAACATAACAGCCCAATTTAACATCTTGACAAATACATGTAAAGATTGCATCTGCATCCTTAAAACAGAACAATAAAATGGAAGGCAAGAAAGAAATTACTCAATAAAGTGCATGCAGTGAGAAAATATACAAGCTCTTTGAAGTTACAGAGTAGGATTTTCAACCAAAAAATTAATTCTTTTGGGAATTGCAGCTCCTTTACCCAAATTAAAACAATTCAAGGGTAGTAGGTAAATCATGAAAGAAATCAGCTACATAAAATATCAAGAAGAAAATAGACCTAGGCTAGAGCAGATATATGAGATTTCCATTATAAATAACATCAATTTTAAATTGCATAAACCCATATTTGATGAAATTGAAGCTAATTGAGTGATCAAGAATGGAGATATGCTGCAAAATATTATCACAATAGTTGATAACATAAAAAAGGACACAACATGAGATCATCATATCCATATCTGGTTATACAGATACAGAGAGATAGAATCAAAGGAGACATCACGTGTAGAAAGCAAGCGTATGACGAAGAGTGTCTCAAAGTACCCAAATACTACCCAGAACTCTACTTTTTAAATAATATGAAATTATTTCCTAAATCGAGTTATATAGTAATAATATTATATATAACTTTAAAACGAAATAAAAATTTTAGAAAAATTAATCATATGACAACTATAATACAACTTAGAAAAGTTTGATCAAATCAACTGAGGTTCAGGACCAAGAGATCATTGGTTAGATTCTCATTGGTGTGAATTTTTCTTCTAGTTTAATAACTATATTATGTACTCCCTTTATCCCAAATTATTTGTGGTTTTACATGTTTTTAAACATATTAAGGCACTTACTAAATAGCCTCAATTTTAGAAAAATATATAGTTAAAATACCTTTATTCTTTTATCTCACCATTAGCTATTCATTTACACGTTATTTAAGGTTTACACACTCTCTCTTATTTTCTCTTTTACATATCTAAAATATTTAACAGTGTATTGAAATTCTAAAGTGATAAATATTTGGGATACATTTTTTTTTCTCTAAAACGAGAGATAATTTGGGACAGATGGAGTAGTTGATTTTCTTTATCATTTAATTATATCTTTCTTTTTACTCAACCGATTATTGATCCAGTGGAAGAGACTAGTCCACTACAAACTAGCGAATCCAAGTTTTAATTCTTATTAAAAGAGGTTCCTACTTTATGTGTCCGACACGCCTTACAAGGGATTCAACCCTTGGAAAATTAGAAAAAAATAATATTTAGGGATAATAATTCAACTATCCTTTCATTAAAAAGAAAATACCATTACAAACTACAAATAATCTGACCTTTACTTTGACGAGTTCGTAAAATTACCAGAAAGTAATTCACTACTGAGGGAAATAAAAGGGTCTTGCTTGTTTGAATTTTTTGAAAAACTTGAGGGTTCTTTAAAAAATTAACATCAATAACAAGTTATATTTCTAAACATAAAGTTGATATTATCATATTTTTTAACCTTATACATTATTAGACATTTAATAACTCACTTTAAACAACTCTTTCTACCACAAATGAAATACCTTTATGGAAAATTCTAGGGTGCCGATACGTTAGGTGCCGCTAATACCACATTAGGTGGTATTACCACACAATGTGTATCACATTGTATGGTACATGAACACATTACATAGTATTAACCACATATATTTAGTATGACCCCCACATCATGTAGTATTTATTCCAAATTAGGTGGTATTACCACACAATGTGTATCACATTGTATGGTACATGATCACATTACATAGTATTAAACCCCATATATTTAGTATGACCCCCACATCATGTAATATTTATTCCAAATTAGGTGGTATTACCACGCAATGTGTGTCACATTCTATGGTATAAATTATACTCCTTATACCATACAATATGATACACATTGTGTGATAATACCACCTAATGTGGTATTAGCGGCACCTAACGTAGCGGCACCCTAGAATCCCCCTTTAATTTATTTGTAAATGATATTACCATATATTGAATGAACAGCTCATCTAAAAGCTTAAGTTGTTAGAGAGAAGAATCATTTAATATATATCACTAACACGCCCTCTCACGTTTAGGCGGTATTCATTTACTCAAGCCGTTAACGTGAAATTTAGAAATGGGTGACGAAGGGATTCGAACATATGACCTCTTTGTGCATGAACTTTGATACCATATTAAATGAACAACTCATCTAAAAATTTAAGTTGTTCGAGAAATTTTTTTCCGGTCTCGCGGGTTTCGCGAGACTGAACCAAAACACTTTCAAATGAGTTTTTATCAAACCCATAAAATCGTAAAAAACCTATTCAGAAACTCACATTTAAACTCTTCAAAGTTCAAACCTATAAAACATTGATTTGACACATACCACCTACTTTTTTTTTCCCAAAATACCAACATTCAAACTTAATCCAAGTGTAGTTTCAACTATTCTGACCACAAAATTCAACAGCCAAAACTCATCCAAAAGAGGTATCAAAGTTTTCATCGAAACCACCCAAACCATTTTTTTTAAACCGTGACCCACAAAACCGAGCCAAAACTCATCCAAATAGACCCTTAGATCCTATTGATTAGGCCTTTACTAACTCACTTTAAATAAATCTTTCTACTACACATCAAATACATTTATTTGTAATAGAAAATCGATATTACCATATATTCTATTATTCCAAAAAATTAATCAAAACACATAATTTACTTTTCTAGGATTTTTGAGAAGTTTTCTCATTCTTTCATTTAGGAAGACTCTCAGCTTTGTCGCCTGAAAAGGCAAAACAACTAACCCATGAAAAAGTTCGTGACTTTTGATAAACAAATAATAATAATAATAAGTTTGTGACTTCAATTATTGAAAGACACTAACAATATAGTCATGGATAGTTTCTTCCATCTTACGATCAATTAAATATAAGTAACTATTAAACAAAATTTTCGGATTTGAAATTAAAAATCAAAGAAACATATTGAAGCTATTTAATATTTTCATTTCTATTGAAGTGCATCTAAATATCAAATCCATGAATAAAGCATGTCATTATTTCCTCTATCCTTAATTGAGAAAGCAAAATTAATACAATTTTTTTGATTAAGGAGATTGTAGCAAAAAAACACGAATACCATTCAACATATCATAAAGTAAATAATGTAGTAGCACAAGTAAACACAACAATTCTGATTAAGGAGAAGACTTTCTGAAGGTGAATATAAGAAAAATCTAGCCGCTTGGATAACTTTTACACATGTTTGTTTTGAATAAAAAAGGTTCTACAACATGAGAAAAATGAAAAATAGAGCAGCAGGAGAGTCGAAACCGAGAGAACAAGCACAAAAATTTGAGATGGTAACACATTCGTAACTGGAACATCACTAGATATGAAAATGAACGAAAGAAATTATACAACAACAGAAGAAGAATTAAAGAAGCTCATCAAATAATTCTTGGCCATAATACAAACACAACTGAGATGCCTGGTTCACATTCATTCTTATTTTCTTCTCCGCTTGTTCCTTCGTTTATCATCACTGTCAGTCTCACTTTCACTCGACCCAGAGCTCGATGATGATCCCGAGTCGGATTTAGATGAATCAGAATCAGAACCAGAACCAGAACCAGAACTATCAGATTCAGCATCTGACTCAGAGGCAGCTTTCTGCTGTTGCATGATGAGTCGAGGCATGTTTTTGAGATACTCCCGAAGGTTTTCAGTGATCCCACCAAGTCCAATAGAAGTGAAAAAGTTAATTGCGAACCTAGTGTTTTTAGGATTGTCCTTGGGAAATATAGAATCAAAGGACTCTTGCATAGCAGGGTCACTAAGACGTTCATTTAGCAAACGGATTCCAAGGTGCTCTGATAATTCCTGCACCCAAAAACATTACCATCATAAATTTTGAGGAAAAATCAAGGAAAGATTCTAAAAGCAAACATCACGCAGACGTAGATCTCATTGCAATATGATCGGTTAATTTATAGTTAATTCACCAGAGGAGATGCACTTGCAATATAACCCCCCTTGTCAAGTGCTTTTTGCATTTATTTATATATTTTTATATCAGAGTTTGAGGACTACAAGACTTCATTTATCAACCACTAAATTGAATATAGGACTAACAGAAGACGCCCATGTACATCTAACAATGTGACCGTGCCTAAAGTAATTACAATATAATCACTTATGGAGGAAAACACAACATTTAGAGGTTAGGAAAATAAAAACCCCAGAAGGGGAAGACAGAACTTCTGTAATGTTAAACAAAACAACAGGGGAAGAGAGAATTTTAAGAATGTAATTAGTACCTGGAAGAGAATCTTAATAAAAATTCGGGATGAAGAAGTTGTGTCCTCTTCAGTCAATCGTATGTAAGACAAAACATGCCACGGCAATGCGTCTGTGCCAAGTAGGTGAGCAAAGAACTTCGCCACATTGCGCAGTTTATTGGTTTCCAGTCTGTGGATCATGGAATATTGCTGAACAAAGCACGTCTCAAAGTTTACCTGATGAATCTTATTTATCATACAAAACCGTTGTCCAAGAAGTCCATAGTAGCGGAGGTATGTCCTCTCCTGACTGCAACACTCCAACAACATAATGCACAATTCCATCTGCACAATGGAAACCAATCAAAAAAGATATACACATTAGGAAAAGCTTTTAAAATAATTTATTCATGGACAGCCACAAAAAAACAAAAAAAATAAATAAATAAAAGATCTGGGAAATCAATGATACCCACCTCTTGCCCAGGTTCTAGTTTTATTTTCAATAACTTATGTCCTGCTTCTTCAAAATCAACACTAGACATAATTGTCAAGTAGATAGTTCTTCGAAGATTAACTAAATTTGTCTCTGTCTCATCCTTAATTTTCATCTGCTCTTCATCCTCTTCCTCAGATTCTTCATCATCCTCATCATCTGAATCTGAATCTGCATCTGCATCTGAATCTGCTTCATCCTCAGATTCTTCACCTAGTATCTGTTTCTTCAGGTCTTCATAACGCTTCTCATTTTCTGAGAACTGGGGATCCGGTTTGAAAATATCTACATTTAAGGCACATAATTATGTAAATTTCATATTTACTAAAGGTGAAAGAGAACAACAGATAACAAAAGCAAGTTGTTGCATTGATGTACCTAAAGCAATCTCAGCATCTATCTCGCTCTGAAGGGAGACTTCGTGTGTTAATTGGTCTTCCTGATCCACTAGGTCCAATTCTGCACGAACAGCAGGGTGTCCCTGCATAAGGTACATTCACAAAGTGTTCATACTTTAAATTCATCAAATCTTACATAGTTACATATGTAGGAATAAACCAGATAACACAATATAGATTCCTAATGAGACCATCTAAATGAGAGCTCACCTGAAACTTTGCTTTTCGAACAGCGAAGAGACCTTCAATTAGGTACTGAACCCGTTTATCTATTTCTCCTTCATGAAGAATTGCACGAAAACTTTCAAAGATACCTGCCAAACCCAAAAAGCATCACCATGAGAGAAAACTAATGCTATTAAAGCAGAATATTTTTGCCACAATTTGAAATATGCGATACCCCCAGAATAAGCAAACAATTAACAGAATGTGTGCATTAGAACACACACACCAACACATGCTCACAGATAGAATAGAACAGCCCCCTCGATGCACACTATGTTGCTTGGTTTTTTCCCTTTTCCATTTTGCAGTGGACTCAATCCAAGAATCACCCTTATACCCCTTCCCGTGTAAAACAAAAGAAAGCAGATTGATTTTTTTTGGGCACTGGTGCTTTCATATGTAGTATCTCCAGCAAAAAACTTAATTTGCTAAATAAGGAGGCCTATATGATCCGACATTGCTAAATGTCATCATAGCATCGGAATTAGAAGAAGAAAGACAGTTGTTAATAAGAATTTCAAACTAACAAGGCTTCCTAAACCAGGAGCCAAAGATCTGAAGTCAACGCCATTAAATAAAGATCGTAATCAGCTAAAAAGTATATTCAATACAAAATCACCAACTACAGGTTGTGTTTATAAGACTACCAAGGAACAAAAGTGTTACATTTACCGAAACTACAAGGAACATACAGCATGGAATCAATTTGAAAAAATATTCAAGTTTGTTATGGATTTACATGAAAAGGACAAATTTCAACAATAAATGGGTGCTGCAACACAGTGCCTGAAGTGCCTGCTGCGCGTAACAATATTACCAAGCTGAGGCAATAATGTATTAATATTAGTAAGTAAAAAAAATTGGTTAAAAAAGAATAGTCTTTACAATAGGCAGTTCTGACACACAGGAAGTAACACTAATATGTTCACACAGGCTGATTTGTTGTGTTCAATGTCATAACTCATAAGCATCTGATAAAAATAGCTAAAACAGAGGATGATGTATCATTCTTATTCTCTAACCATCAGGTATAAGGAACCATTATGCCAAACATTAAACTTCTCTTAGACAGGAAAGAGAAAATGGTAAATGAATATTACGCAAATTGCTTTACTTTAAACCAAAGACAAGCAATGTACTTGGACACATTCAAGCACAGAATCACGTGACAAGTATTCAATGCAGCCAATCAAGGAAGATGGGGCAATAGTTAACTAAAGCTAATTAAGAATTTCATACTTTCAGCATTATTTCCGTAGTTTTTACTGGAACAATCTTTGCCGCTTAACAAAAGTGCCCACCCATCTCTCTTTCTCTCTCCCCCAAAACAAGACTCCCTTCCCTAAAATGGAATTATTTTTCTCAAAAATATCCCATCAGATAAAGTAATGATTTAACACTGTCAATTCTCATCCGCTACTCATCTGAGGGTATAAATGTAAAGATATAAATATTTTTTACTTTTTATCTATTACCTAAAACTCAATGGCAAATTTTTTGGGAGGGAAATAAAAGTATGGAGTGAGCTATATTATCATCTCAATATTGCAACCAAAACCGATCCAAATCAATTTGTCAATCTATCAACTGGTCAAAGAGCACAACCATAAGATAAAGATAATACTAACAAAGTAAGGCAAATCCATAAATCACAAAAACAGATATGAAACTCTCAAGTATCACCTACAAGTCAAGTTTATAAACAATGGACCTTTCAGATCTAAACATAAACTAGAGTAATTCAATACTTTACTTCCATTTTTTAGCGTAGGACTACAAAATAAAAAAAAAATTCAACATATAATATCATATAGTTGCTGAATTCTTGTCAGGATCATCGAAATACATATCCAACAGCTTGGAATTATACCTAATATGAAATGCCAGATACAAAAAGAGTAATGCTGGGATGCAATGAAATAAATAAGCTCAAGAAATTGATCAGTGTCAATAAACTTTGTTTACATGAATTAGTGATTAATACATTTTCTACATAATAAGAACAGGAAAAATTGAATGGGACAATAGTCCGGATGATGCCTTACCTCACCAGAGGGCAGGAGACGATGCTAGGGTTTAAGGAACCATACAGAGAATACAGATACTAGCTGAAGAATTCAACCACACAGAGCACCGAAAAAAAAGGTAGAAAGTATGAGGGATAAGTTGGTGAAACAGGTGTGGTCATCATAAAAGGAATCTCGACTGTATTTTTGTGATGCGGGCAATTTTATCACAAACTACAAAAATTGATATTATTAAAAAAAAATCAGGATTCAAGAAATCGTGCAGCTTTTTATCCAGCGTCATAAGTAAAGGATAATACAAGTGTCGTTTATACTGAGAGAAAGCAAAAACTTGGAAATTCAGTAAAATGGAAATGATATAGCACAAAAGCCTTGTCGGCTTGCTGAATCAAGTCGGGATGACTTGATTTATACGATTAGACAAGAAAATAACTACAGCATATAATGAAAAGCAAGAAAGGGCACATAGATATTCATGCCATGCAAATGTCAAGTTGTTGACAAAACAATACAGTGAAGCTACTACTATGGATTTGTATCAGAAACATACTTTAAATCAACTTATTGTAATTTCAACTTCCTACCAACCAAACAAATGTTTTCCTGACATCAACATCAAATGAAAACATAGTTAATCATGATAAATACATACAATGAATTCATAATAACAGGAACTGAAGTTTAAGATAAAGTTATGTGTGGCATATTACAAAAAGATCATTAGAAGCATGTACTCACCATGCAATCCTCGCGGGGAAAGGTCCTGCAGTATGGACCCACATTCCGTAACAAAGCCCACAGCCACTTCAACACTGTCATCTGTAGGATTTTCTAGGAGCAAAGTCAGCAGCTCAAGAGCAATAAGCTCATGAACTACCTGCTGGTTCACAAGGTGTGCAATGAATTTGACAGCAGCAAGTAATTGAGGCTGCCAAAATAGTTCCCACAACCAGTGCCAAGATTAGATCATAACATTACCCCGAAAAGAAAAGAAAAAAAAAACTAGCACTGATTGTAGAAAGAAACATGAGATGCAAACCTTATCATTGCGCTTGAATGCCCTCTGAAGCTGCAATATAATCCTTCTCAACAGAAGATCACCAACTTCAGGGAACTTGGTGTTAACCACAGCAACCAATGCTGCAAATACATCTGTGAAACCTGGAGAAGCCATTTGAGACTTCATACATGATCGACAAAACAGACCCCTCCCTCTTATCAGATTCTCGGCAAACAACTCCGGAATGATATTCTTGAGGTTAGTAGCATTAACTTTGTTCACCAACCCATTAATACTCTTCCTCAGTGCATCCCACGTCATTCTCTGATATTCAACACTGCTTTTGTCCTGGACATCCTTCATCATTCTGGCCAACTTAAATGGCGGAATGTATACACCTCCACTCCTCCCCAAATTCGCTGGCACTTCCATTCCTATATTCCCGTCAGGCTTTTGCACTCTTGGGGCCTCCTTTGGCTTCCCATTTTCCTCTTTCTTACTCAAACTCCTATTCTCTTCTTTACTGTCATTCTTATCCTTCTCTTTGTTCCTCATATGTTTATTAGCATCCTCATTCGGTCTTCTCTCTCTCTCTTGCTCTCTATCCCTCCTCCGATCTTTCTTGTTATCCTCCCTACCATCGTACTCATCATAGTCCTTTTTCTCATCATTATCCTTGCGTTCACGCTCACTTCCTCGCCTTCTATCCCTCCTATCACTCTCCGAATCCCTATGCGAATCCAGCTCAATATTCCTATCCCTGCGTCCATGTTCCCTTCCTCGCCTTCTTTCCCTCCTGTCACTCTCCGAATTCCTCTCAATATTCCTTTGCCTACGGCCATTTTCATCATCTTCATCACTAAAGTCTACATGGCTGCGCTTCTTCACCTTCCTATCATCCTCATTATCTACATCATGGTGCCGCGATTTTCCATCCTTACCCCTATCATCTTTCCTACTCTTATTACCGTTCTCCTCACTCTCATCACGAAACCTAGTCCCATTTTCTTTTTCAGAATCTCGACCCCGACCAGAATACCTACTCCTAGGATTCACATCTTTCTCTCTTCTTTTACCATCTCTCCTTTCATCATCATCGTCACTTCTAACCCTATCCATATTCTTCTCGTACCTACTTTCTCTCTCTGAATTTCGTTCCTCACCCCACCTCTTTCTCCTCTCATCGTCGGAGCTCCCACTATGCCGACGCCGAATTTCTCCTTTCTCATCTTCGCTACTACTAGAATCGCTCCGATGCCTCCGACCCATTCTTTCACGGAAACACAAAAAAAAAAAACCTAATTTCAAAATATAAACTTTACCAAATACACCTGCACAAATTTATCAGGTTGCAGGCCTATGAGCTTCAGCTTTGCAGTTAATTCAAGCTTGGGAACCGATAAATGCTGCGAATTATTTCCTGCTTTGCTTTGCGCAGAGGTTTGGGGATCGGATATGGGGTTTTGATAAATGACGGCAGACTGATTTTCAATTTAATTGTTGTGATTGGGTTTGGCTCTACAAACTCTATAAATATAAAATACCTACGCTTAGTGGCCCATGAATTTAGCCAGCCTCCACCCAAAATTCATTTTTTATCCAAGGGTCTTCTTTCACAATTTAGGGATTTTTGCACTCACCCCCAAAAAAGTTTCATTTTTGCACTTTTTCCCCTGTGATTGAAAAAATATGACAGTGCCCCCCTAGAAGTTGATAAGTGAGTGCACTTTGTCCCCTGATCAATATTTTGTTGGATTTCAAAGGGTAGAAATATAAATTTGGAGCTTAGTGCAATATTTTTAATCTTTTGGATGGCTAAGTGCACAAAATATTATTAATTTAAATTATTAGAATTAGTAACATTTCAAACCACATTTTCATATAATTCCTTACCTTGATAATCACATCGTAATCTAATTTTAGTCTTAAAACATATTTTTTATTTTAATTATTTTACTTTCAAATTTCTTTGATTTGATTAAAATAATTTGAGTATAGAGATGATTTATTTGTAAATAAATAAATAAATAATTAGGACTAATGAAAATTTCATTAAAAAACTATTAAATTTTAATTTTCGTACAAAAATAAAAATAATTTTTTTTTCAAATCACAAGTCACATTTGGATATTTTAAAATTTTGTGTACTTAACCCTCCAATTTTTTTTTGTTATTGCACAGAACCCCTTGAGTGATGTTTTACCTTTTGAAAATTACTTAAAAATGATCAGGGGGCAAAGAGCACTCATTTGTCAACTTCTAGGGGACATTGTCTTGTTTTTTCAATTATAGGTGGGAAAGTGCAAAAATAAAATTTTTCTGGGAAGTGACATGCAAAAATCCCTACAATTTAATATGCTAAACAGAACAACACTGTAGGCCCAATAAAATACTCCATTCGTTTCTTATTAATTGACATATTCTTACTTTGAACACATATTACGAAATCTTATAATTATATACTTTTTAATGGTAAATACCCTTTATAATGATGGATGACTACTTTTAAATTTTTATTAGTCGGTGATGACCATCGAATTTCCCTACTCCAACGAGAGAAAGGGGCAAAAAAATGCTCAAATATGCTAATTAATTTGAAATTTCTTTTTGACAAATGTGACAATTAATATAAAACGGAAGGAGTACTATAGTTAATTAGGCCTAATCCCGTATATCTTCCTTTCCTTAACGACGAAAATGTCTGCACTCTGAAATTTAATTGGAAATTTTACACTCGAATCCCGGGAAGGTGAATTTGTCAGTTGAATTAAACCCTTTGCGGGCAGCTCCGTCGTTTTCCTGCCACGAGATTTTCTCTTCCTTCTGCCGCTAATAGACACTCAAAACCCACGGTAAAATCAATCCCTCTTCCTTGAATTTTAGGTCTATTATCAATTTTTTTTTTGGTTTCCCAAGGGTTTAATCCCTTTCGAGGCGCGTCGGGCACATAATGTGGGAACCTCTCCCAACAGGGATTCGAACCTGAGTCCGCTACTTTGTAGTGACTAGTCCCTTCCACTAGACCAATCACCTGTTGGTAGGTCTATTATCAATATGTTCAAACAAGCATTGCATTTTAATGTACTTATTTCAGAATTGCATCCTCATATTAATATACTTTATTGGCTGAAGTGTGTCTTTATTACTTCCAGGTTTATCTATTCCACGAACTGTGCATGAACAAATGACCAAGGATCGAACCTCACCAGCGGCAGTGTGGGAGCAACCTCTCAAAAAATGAGGGGGGCTCCTTGTGCGCAGTGAGTACTGGTCCCAGCCTCTGTTGCCGGTTGAGTCACCATGATTTACCTCCTCTCACAATCCCGTCGGACAGGGAGGTGAGAGGCGCCCGGGGTGAGCGATTTCACCTTTTGGAACAAAACTTGGTCCACATTTATTTGTCCGGAAAAATTGAGTGATTCAAATGTGTTCATGCAACACATATGTTATGCTAATTATTCTTGGTTATATTATTTATGGATTTAATGGAGATTGATGTAATCATTAGCTTTGTTTGCTCAAGAATTTAGGGTTAATAAATATGGAAGTAGTTTGACTGGGTTTGGTCTCAATAAATGGTTTAAGAGGTTTCGGCGAAACCTTTGAAACTCGATTTGGTTAATGGTTTCAATGGAATATTGAAATTGTAAAATATTATTAAATAATAGTTAGTGGATTTTGAAACATTGAGATATGACTTGGATTGAGGTTTGGTTGTTGGGTTTGGAGGAGAAAAGTAGGTGGTAGATGTCAAATCAATAACTTTATGTGTAAAAAATAGATGACAGATGTCAAATCAATGACTTTATAGGCCTCAAGTAGGATTGTATAAGTTTCGATTTGTCTGAAACTTAGAGTTCCGCCTGAGACCCCTTCAAACTCTTTACTTGATGGGGTTTGACCCGATTTGAGTGAAACCAAAACAAAGCAGACTCGATCCATATACAGCCTAACTTGAGGGATTGATTACATGGCCGGCTCTATAATTAAAAAAAAGTCAATCGCCTAGGACATCGACTATAGAGGGTCTTAAAAAATTATTTTATAAATATAAATATATCTCAATTTTTTTTATTTGATATTTGTTTTGCCAAATAAGATGTACCAATGCATGCAAAAAACTTGGATATTTTCAAATAAAGTTTTGCCCTATTTATTTAACTACATATTGAACAAACGGTGGGAATTAACTGGATATAGTGGCTAAAACTGATGTTCTAGAGACTTTTCTTATATACTTATTTATAATGTTTTACTTCAAAATATAAAACTATGTATATGTAAAAAGAACGTCATAGATATTTTTATGTATAATATATTGGATCATACTTAATTGATCAATTTATGTTGAGGCAAATGTTAACATTAATGCGTCATGTATTGGTTCGGATGCACCGTGCCATTAAAATATATTTAACCTATCAAATTAACTTTTCGATTAACAATACACATTCTATTGAAATTCTCATTGTGTTTGTCATGTAAGCTTTGATGAGCTAATTTATGTAAAAGTGATTAATTCATATTATTGGTGTCAAATTATAAAGATTGCTCCCTCCTTTTTATTATTTGTCGTTTTAAGATTTTAATGTAGAATTAATTTTTTTATACCAATTTCACTTTCTTATTAATAGTATGATTATTTGATTAAAATGGTGTTTTGAGACTTCTACTTTAAAAATTAGTTATTTATTATATTTCTTAATCCTTGTGCAATCCTCCAAGCGAATATAAATAAAAAATCGGAGAGAGTATATGCTAATTGTAAGTACAAATATTTTTATTTTATTGTATCTTAGTATTTTGGGAAAAAAAACATGTAACTTAGATTCAACTAGTTTGAATCAAGCTACAATTTTTTAATATTAATATATTAGAAAGAAAACTCAAACTACATGCATGTCTAGAATTTTTTGCAGCGGACTAAACCGTTTGATAATCAACGATTTGAGGGAAAAACACTTTTGATACCAAGCTTTAGTCCAAAAAACACATTTAATACCAGACTTCTTGAAAAAAACACATTTCATACCATGATTCACACCATCATGACACTTTTATTTTTTCCGTCAATTTTCGGACAAAATTCAGCAAGTGTCGTCAATTGTGGGTCTTTAAAACTTGTGCATGTTTTCCCTCCCACTGTCAATTAAATGGACACATGAGCAGCACGTGCTGAATTTTGTCCGAAAATTAACGGTAAATCTAAATGTCTCAAAATTGTGTGAATTATGGTATGAAATGTAATTTTTCAAAAAATTTGATTCCAATCCAAATGTGTTTTTTGAACTAAATTTTGGTATCAAAAGTATTTTTCCCTCAACAAAATAGTTCAATTTGATATACTGTACAAATTTTAAAACTACCGCGTCAGACTAAATCGAAAATTGGTACGGTTAAGTTATATTGAATGCACACCCCTTAAGATGAGGATTGTTCACTATCCAAAAAACCGTATCGAAATAGACACCGTATTTAGGTTTGATTTATAGTATGAACTTCTATTATCGTATGATTATAAGTTTCGATATTTAGGGTGAGTTTAGCCCAGCTATTCAAAACGTAATTATAGGAGAATTAATTTTACTAAACTTGATTTTGGTAATAATTGATTATAATAAAATTTAATTATAGAATAAGTACTTTTGTATAATAGCTTTTACAAAAGTAACACTCTGGTAGCTTTTAAGTTAAGTTGATTTTTTGCTTCAGTAATTAGATCTTGGGGACCAAACATTAGAAAATCACGATTAAACATAAGTATTTTTATAATCGGGCCAAATACTTCAAAAATTACAATTAAGATATATAAATAATTTTAATAGCTCCAACCACTCGCCCTTAATATTACTAGTTTACCCCGAACTGGTATACCCATTTCTTTTAATCCCAATTCCTACCAATCCAAGCTTCGCTTTAATATTCTCACTTCTTCTACGGACTGCCCGGAGCAAAACCCAAATCTTCTTCTTCTTCAATTCAAAATCCCACCGCGCCGCCGCACCACCCACCCCCATCGCGTCCACCATCTCTCTTTTGGCCCAGATTTGTAATTTACGGAGGTACAGTCCAAATTCTAAATGCCCAATTTTGTTCTTTTTCTGATTTTCTCTTTATAAATTCGGTTCTAATTGTTTTTAAAACCCATAACTTGATTGATGCTAAAGTAATATTTGGAGAGGGTACTGAGGCTAGGGGGTCTATGATGTATTCTTTATAATTTCTATTCAACTTCATTATTGGTTAGAGTGGAAGGAAGCATATTATTATTTACATATGTATTCAAGATAAATTATTCTGATTCAATAATTTCGATTTTTCTGTACCGAATCAAATCTAACCTCACTGAATGGTAATTTAGCGAACCAAACCAAAATTTTCGGTTTACCGAACCAGGCCCTATAACGAAATTTGGTACGGTTCGGTTTACCGTTTGCACAGCCCCACCTATTACCTAAGATAGTAGCTTCAGCAGAAATATTCTACTTTCATATTTTATCTATTTATTATTCTTACAAGTATAATATTGTATTTGTTAACTTACATTAGTTATATCACAATATTCATGATACTTGAATTTTCAATATAATATATATATATATATATATATATATACACACGATACTTGTAGTATTTTCTTTTGTTAAGAGAGTTTAAGAATGAAATGTCATAAAAAGATATTAAGATGGAATCTAAAAAATATCAGCCTCAATTTAATCATCTCCTAGGGCCCCATAATATGTCAGACCGTCCCTGCTTGATTACAGACTACTACATAGCTAGCACGGTGATGGTGTTATTGGATTTTCTGTTAGATATAATTCATTTTTACTTGGAATCTACCATGTAGTTTTGTATAGCATTTGGTTTATGGCTTGTTTTTAGTTGCTATAATTTGTTTCAATTATTATCTAAGTTTTCGAGTTTGGTTGCTGTCCTGAAACTGAATGACTTAAATTTCACTTACTTGAAGAATTGTAATCCTAGAAGGACTTCTGCATTAGTTTGTAATCAAATATCTACCAGTTGCATGACTATTTTACATTGAAGATAACATCCCTTGATATAATGAGCTTATTAGTCTTTGGGTTTAGTAAACTATAACTTGGATTCATCAACATAACCAACAAAGTTAAGGATTTCTCCTTTTGAAACTTTTCTCACATTTGGGAAGGAATATTAGAATAACTTATGCAATCAAAAACTTTGAAATTGTTCAATGTGGCTTTCTTTGACCTCACACTTTATAAGGTGTCTTATTCGGGAAGTTTTGTTGGTAAATGGTTTTAAACATAGGTTGTTGCATTTACCTATTCTGCTTGGAAACTTTTTGGATATTCTTTCCTGCCAATTCAACATTTGCAATTCTTTCACTCTACAACTCCATTTTGTCGTGGACTGTATCACACTGTTAGATGTCTATGGATTTCTTTTTCTTTGCGAACTCGAGAAGGCTTTGCCAATATATTTTCTTTTTTCAGTCTATTCTCAGAATCTTTATTTTGCCACTTTGATTTTTCACTTTTGCTTTGAGCTCCAAGAATGTTGGAAATGCATCGGATTTTTTGCTTTTAAATATAAACCCACATTATTTTGCTATAATCATCAGTAAAAAAGAGAAAATATCAATTGTATTTTACAGAAGGAATTTGAGTTGGTCTACAAATATCTTCATGTATCATTTCAAAAAGGAGCTTTGGCCCTTAATCATGTTTTTGGCGATGGTATCCTCATGTCTTGGCTAGATATGTAATATATGGAAGACCAATAATCAAATTTTATCTTCTTAAGAGATTGAGGCATTTATAGCTCAAGTATGATACCTCAAATGGATCTATGTCATGCTCTGGAGTAGATTAAGAGGAAACCTCATCTTTACATGTGCTATTATGACATTCCTCTTCTTGTTAATGGTCATTATTAAACTCTACTTTGTAATTCTTCTCCAGTAGTTGCCCACACTCAATAGATTTGAGTTACATTTGCCATTATGACATTCTTCTTCTTGTTAATGATGACACAATGGTTATTATTAAACTCTATATTGTATCCAATAAATTCTTCAATAAATTTGTTAATGATGACATTTCTTGATTGATTCTTCTTCTTTGTAATGATGACACACTCAATATATTTGTTTTATCCTATTGCATTTCTTGATTTTGGAATAGTTATGAAGCTATTTCGCATGACTTTCCTACCATTTGGATGGAATGAATAAGACTTGTAAGAGACTTGATTAAATACAGTAAGGTCAAACGAAAATGCGAGGCCCAGGATACAGTTAACTTATTGTTTATTATCAGCTTTCCAAATTAAAATAGTCAAAATTTCAAATCTATAAACTCTTTGTTGGAAAAATATAAAGAAAGTGAAGGGCAGGTTAATCGTTGCTGATTCAGTCAAAATGAGGCTTTCCTGATAATCAAATCATAAAGCACAAAGTAACTGATTAATAAGACGTACTTAAAGGCTGAGCCGAACAGCCATCTATGGTTCTCCGGTTTGTGTGATTGTCAAATAGGAGTATAATTATTTTTAAGGCCTCTGTTGTAAAGCTCTCAAATGTTTAATACACATGCAGATATTGTGCATCATGCTCTCTGATATAGCTCAAATTCGCCTTGTAAGTTCACATCCTGAGGTGTACGATCCATGCGATGACTCATTTGCTTTGGTTGATGCACTGCTAGCTGACAGAGCCAACTTATTAGAGCACCATCCTTCCATTTGCTTGGAGATTGGCTGCGGCAGTGGTTATGTTATTACTTCCCTAGCTCTTCTCCTTGGGAAAGAGGCCTCGGGTGCCCACTATATGGCAACAGACATTAATCCCCATGCAGTGGGTGTGACTCTTGAAACACTTGAAGCACATGGCTGTCATGCAGAGTTGGTAAATACTGATATTGCACTGGGACTAGAGAAACGCCTAGCTAGATCTGTGGATGTGATTGTTGTGAACCCACCATATGTGCCGACACCAGAGGAGGAAGTTGGATGTTTTGGTATTACATCTTCTTGGGCCGGAGGGGAAAATGGTCGAAGCGTTATTGATAAGATATTGCCTGTAGCTGACAAGCTTTTATCCGAAAAAGGATGGTTGTACTTGCTTACACTTACTGCAAATAACCCCTTGGAGATATGTCTTCTAATGAGAAAGAAAGGTTTTGCTTCTCGGATCATTTTGCAAAGATCTACAGAAGAGGAGAGCCTGCACATTATTAAATTTTGGCGTGATTTGGATACTTTGTTGGAGGTGAAAGAGAGTATGGTGTTGAATAAAACAGATAACAGAACTGTTACGGAATCCCTGCCTTTTCCTTCGTTTTCAGTTTGGAGGAACCTTAGCCGCAATTTCAACTAGTATAATGCAAAAGAGAAAACTCGTTTCTGAGGTATTGTGTTTAATTAATACAGTAATACTTGTGTGTTACTTCTCAGCTCACAGAACTTAAAAGCTGGAAATTTTGTGCTATAACATCTATATATCATGTGATTAAGATTGAAAATATGACACAGTTTAGGATATATTGACATTATATGTTAATACATTGTATAATATTGATCAGTTAGTTTCAAGGATCAAAAGAAAATCTGTAGGGAAATTGAACTGTGGCTTTAAACTAATGCTAGAAGCCTAGAAGCTCTTCACCTAGTAGTCCATGTAAACTCCTTTTCATGAAATAACATGGCATTTTACAATGTCTTTTCGTATTCGAGGTTGTTTTTTTCCCGTACCATTACCCTTGATTGACTGTGTTAGGTATGTATCTTATACTGCTTTTATATTGCCTAAATAAGTAACGTGTTGCGGCTTAAACAGTACATTGTCTTCTTTTCTGAACAAAGCTACAAAGACACATTGTTGGCAAACAAAACTTTAGCTGGTTGCCAAACAATGTCTTGTTGAATTTCACGTTTTTAAAATATAATAAGACAGCCTAATTCAGTCAGAAGCACCCTTATATTCCCAGCTTGCTAGTTTATACTGCATTCTCCCTTTATATTTTGCCTTCTTGAATTCTTCCAACCAAATATATGGTTCCATTTCTTGTAATTTCAAGTGTTTTGTATTAGTCATGGCAATCAGACAAATCCAACCTAATCACATTTAATTCCATTAAAATTTTGTTGGGTTAGGATAAATTACTTGTGTTTACGAGATAAGAATATTTCAAGTAATAAAACAAACTTAATAAATTAACGTAATTCCAAATAGCCTGTCAATGGGGTGGATTTCAATCCGGGTCCGATTCGAATTCAGTCTGATTTTATTAGGATAATTGTCCGATTAGAGATTCGATAGACTTCTCCGGCTATAATGATCCAAATTCCGAAACATAAGGAGCGCATATGGATTTATGTCGATTCGATCAGTTAAAGATCCGTATTCAACAATAAATAAAAAGAATGGTATATTTACCTAATATTTTATAAAAGTACGTAACATTAATAATATTTCACTGTCAATTTAAGAAGATAGTAATTTATAACTTGTTTATTAATTTATTTAAACGAATATTTTTATCTAAAAATATGAATATATATATTAGTAAAAAAAGTTTGAACATGTGAACTAAAATTAAAATTGTAGAGTTAATAAACTTGTTTTAGGAAAAAATGTTAGTGTAATTTTTTTTAATGAAAATTTTATTTGGATCCGAAAAAGATTCGATATTCGATTAAATCCGACAAAGATCCATTGGATTAAAAATGGAGCCGGATATGAATAAGTTTGATCCGACGAGAATTCGAACTATTGACATCCCTAATTTCAATTAACACAATTTTAAAAAATCAATGCAAACACATTCTTCAATTTTCGAGAATTTTGATTCTCCCAATTTTCTCATTTGTTAAGAAAAACCAAAGATCGTCTGATTTTGTAGAAATCTTGAATTCAGTAACTTAGATTCATCTGTCTTTTGTTTTGCAATAAGTTACCTTAACTTTGATATTTTTAATCCTTTAATATGACTTTCATTTTATTTAATAAATTTGAATTAGACAAGACAAATAAAATGCTGAAAATTAATTTCCTGCATGAATTGATATGACACATCTATGAAACGATGGTTGCCTACTTGCTTGGTTGGTGTTAGTGTTTCATTTATTCATGGTATCCTTAATTATAAAACTAGGATCGATTGATGTGCCACATGTCGAAGTTCTTAAAGATGATTAATTGGGATATATAATTCACCATCCAATCCAAAACCATGATGTATTAATTAAGAATTAAAAAATATCTAGAACTAATCTTCTGCTTGAGACACTTAAACTGTCAAGTAATATGAAATTGTACCTATATTCTTATCTTTACAACACATAAACTAGTCAAGATACTCTGTAATTCATTATCAAGAAAACAAGATAATAATAATTTAAATAATTCTCTGATGATGTTTTCAAGGATAAAGTATATATATATATATATATATGTGAGTGGTTCTCTCATTTTCTTTTTTACAAGATTCTTGTATTGATTTCAGCTTAATTAAATGGATATAATGTGGTGGTAATTAAGAATTAATATGACTTGTTTCATTAAGTGTACTTGTTCAACGTTTTGTACTTGAGACATGGATAGGTAGGTGATGGGGCAGCATCACGGATAATTCCTCTGAACCTGATTCATTTCCGGCTGAAGTTCTGCACAGCGCATGTGCCTGTACCTTTCAATTACAAGTTAGTACTTATAATTAAAACTGACATTTTTCTTGAAAGATCACAGCAAAGCTTGACGATCTGAAACTCCGATCCAGTGAGTAAAAAATGATAAGGAAAACGACAAACTAAGATGAATTTTGGAGTAAAAAGCTTTTAGACTCACATGCATGTGGCACCCTATTTCTTGTTTGTTTTTGGAAGTTTAACTAAAAAAAGCAGGGGCAAAGAAGAAAAGATAAGATGCAAAAATAGAAAACAGACAGGGTTTGGAGCACATCAGCAGAATTTGTTTGCTTATTGGGGGCCAGGCCTGTATAAATTGCTAGAGCCAATTTAGATCTATAGCTAGATGAATAAGCCAAATGAGCTAGGTTATTTGGTTTTAGTACACTAGTCACGAGAGGAATTAAGTATTTTATACAATACATTGGTCTAATTAAATCAAGCCGACAAATAGTATACATTGTTTGAAAGCTTAATGCCAAACACTAGCTAGCACACAAAAAGGTTAATTACTGATCAAAAGTTGTTGAATTTGGTTCAGAGTACTTAATGCAAAACTGTTTTGATTTATGGAACCATCAGTAAGCAGCAGCACATGCATGTAATTAATTAATGTAACATTGGTGAGTTTATAAGTTAATGATATATACATACATGTCTGTTTTGTAGTGAGACAGGTGATTATATTCTATCATTGTACATCGATCCCTCTATAGTTTATGGGAGTGATCGGGAGATAACAACAATGCAACTTAAATCTTTAAACTATCCAACAATATAATTCAAAGATCTATTACGCTTATCGTATCGATCTGGGTCAATACCTAACATATTCTCGATAAAATTTGTAAACTTACTTTCGACCGTGAAAAAAAATAAATTCCGTGAAATTCGACCATAGTTCGGCCAAAGGTGACTACCTGCAATATATAGAATAAATGAGCCTGCAATATATAGAATAAATGAGGGGGTGAGTGTTAACTAAAAAAGTTTTGGGGTGAGTGTTAAATAAAAAAGTTTTGGGGTGAAGTGTCAAAATATATGCTCAAAGTTTAATAATAATGACGTCAGGAGGCAATCTCTACAGTGTTCTTTTTTGGAGGGAATTGTGAGTTTGTCTTCTTCTCTCAATACGTTTAATTAATTAAATTTCTCCGAAACCATTTTGAATGGGGCCGTCCTCTGTTTAAAGTTATTTCTTCACTTCTTTTTACTTGCTTTGTAAAATCACTTTCCAGTCTCCCGTCATAATAATAATAATAATAATAAAAATTAAAGTGAAAGCTGCAAAGTTGCCTATATGCAGCTTGTTTGCTCTTTTGTTTGGTTTGGTTTGCCCTTTATTCTAAACATATACTGTATATCATTTCCCCACGTTCTCTTCCGAGGGCTAATTATTCAAAATAATTATAAGAAACCGAAAATATATATAATTAATGCAGTGTAGGTTTTTCTCTAATTTTATTATTCGTGTTAATTTTTCTTTATACTTTAACATTATAAAATGGAAATTGCATTTTCAAATATATATCAATAATTGTAAAATTTAGAAATTTCTGTATTGATATTCATCACATTAATTGTGATTGAGGAGCTTTTTGGTGCTATTAGAAATAAAATGCATCTCATATTTACTTATGCAAAGAAGTACATCAACTTTAAAAAGAGTACATGCTTTTGTTGGTGTCTAACAATATGTTCATTAAAATTTACGCTTAATAATATACGTCAATAATTATATAAACTTATTTGCCTGATTGAAAAATTACTCCAAATAACTCACTCTTAACCATAATACGAAATAGGAAATGATAATTAAGACGAAATGACAGTTAAGACTGAGGCTGTGAAAACAATCTCCTTAAGACAATATCTTTGGGGGCTGTCTACGGTGCACACAGTCTGATGCTCTTTGTTTGCACAAACAAAGAACCCACATCGAACTTGAACAAATAGAAAATTTGGACATATTTTTTAAGTGAAGAAATGAGATGAATAATTTTTCTAAAATTCAGTACATAGTTGGCCAGACTTTGTCCTGTATTTTTTGAATTGACTCATTTCACTCCAAACAATGCAATGTTTCGATCTAAATGACACATTTTTGTATCAAACCAAAAGATATCTCTTCAAATTAAAAAGACGCATCCCTTACTCAAAACTACTTCTATTCACATAACCCCAACAATTTTTATGTTTCTTGTTCATTCTTTCCGGCAACAACATTGTAACTAGCTCCTTACTAATTTGTTGATACAAAATTTGAGGAGAGAGTTACGAATTCAACTTTTTAGTTCCATAGTAATTAATAAATCAATTATTTCCTAGTTCTTATATATTATAAGGGTCCCAATTTCGCTTATATATATTTCAGTTGATAAAATTATAGTGACTTAAATGTTTATTTACGGAGAAAAGTAACTCAAACTACACATTTTGCGTGGCTTTGACGACTCCTACAGTAGTCCCCCGCGGGAATGTTATTTTTTAAAAACAAAAAAAACAAAAAAGAATGATCACCATTTATATTAATTTATCTTTATTGGGTCAAATTTGTGCAAATTAATGTTTCATAGTAGACAAATATATGGACCCTTGGTGGAATTCTTAAAAATATTTTTGTATCCTAAAGTTGAAAAATTTGGGAAATATCATAAAATTCAGTCCCGTAATTTCAGAACATTTTGTCCCAGTAATGATTTGATGAGGCACAACTTTTAAGCAACTTAAAAGAAAGCAAGTCGATGCCTATCTTTCAGTATGATATATATATATTAAAATTAACAAAGCAAACAAGCTACGCAAATTGGCATTATACAGGACCACAACAGGTATCCCATGTATATACGTACGCCTAAAAAGGTTAAAAAAGTATAGCATATTCAAATACAATATTTTCTTTTATTTTTTATTAATACAGCCAATGTACGTGCAATATGGGCACAGGGCACGTGAGACCCTTGAATATATAAAACTCAATACTAAATTATCACCTTATAGTAAACTGAATTGAGTATTATCTCACCAATAAACTTTTTTTTTTTTTTTTTCTGACGACCAATTACAGATTAAACTTCACCATATATCATATATAATTAATTAATACTATAATAAAAGATGTTATTACTTGTAGTATTTGCATCTATACCATAAATGGAAGTTTAAAGAAATCACCTGCGCGCTCATGTGGCCATATATGTCGGATTTTTCTAGGGGTCCTCATGGTACCAATTGGTGCGGTGCGGGTTTTAAAAACTCAAAATCAAACGAGAGTCTTATGAACCATATCAACAAACTTGGTTTTGTGCAGTTTCAATATGCTACGGTACAATTTTGTAATTTTTCAAGCAAATTTTTTTCATGCAATTTAATTTTCTAATATTGTTGATTACATGGTTGATAATTATATAAAATTAGTTAAATATAATCTTACAAATTATTTTTTTACATTAAACAAAGCGCTGAAAAAGAAAATGTTCACAAATTAAATTAAGAGTAAATACAACTACCATCCAATTTATGTCCATATGGTTAAATAAAGACATTTGGGGAAGCTGAGCCATTTTTTGTTTCTATTGTTGATGATATAAAATATGTGAAGGAAACTTTGATTCATTCTCAGCCCGGCATATATGGAGGGAAGAAAATCGAGTTGTACATGAAGTAGCAAAACTTTCTAGTCAAGATTCATTTAGTTTAAATGTCTTACCCGTTTCAATTCTTAATTTTGTAACCTCTGAACAAGTTTATTGAATAAAATCTGAATGTGTGTATAAAAAAATCAATTAGAATTTCTCAGTTTGAGATCTAACGATAGAACTCAATTTGATTCGCATAGATAACAAATAAATTTTAACTAATGTCATGTGATATAATTAAATAAAGTTAAATTAAATTAGATTTTTTCAAGATTCAGTTTGAGAACTAACGATAGAACTCAATTTGATCCACGTAGATAACAAATAAATTTTAATTAACACATATTGTATAAAAAATTAGGGTAAATTACGCTACGTAAGGCCTAATTACGAAAATCACCCTCAAGTATTGGGTATTACAAAAATTCCCTCGAGGTTTGTCATCTTTTTACAATTAACCCTTGCTCCTAAAATGTTCCAATTTTGCCATTGGGTGTTATTTGTATTGTTTGTAATGCATGTCTTATAAATGTTAAAACTTGAGATCTAATTATTATATCTTATAAATTAGAAAAAGAGATAATTATATATTTACTACCAGAATAATTGATAAAATTAATAATTTCGCATAAGTTTTAATAAATATTGCATAAAAAAAAAGGTATTTATATATTTATAGCAATTTAAATTGTAAAATATTATATTAAATATATTTTTAATAATATATTTTATAAATTTGAATTGTTTACACATTAGTTAAATGAATTTATTTTATAAATTAGTAAATTTAATAAATTATATTGTATTATAAATAAGATATTTTTTATTATTAAAGTTTATAATGTATTATAAATTGAAATATTTATTTAAATTTATGAGAAATTAAAAATTATATCAAATTTTTTGGTTGTAAATATATAATTATTATTTTATAATTTACAAGATATAACAATTAACACCAAAATTTTAAAATTTATAATTTATTATAAACATTACAAATAACTTTCAAGGGCAAAATTGGAATATTTTAGGGACAATGAGTTAATTTTATGAAAGTAACAAACCTGAGGAAGGTTTTTGTAATACCCAATACGCGAGGAAATTTTTTGTAATTAGACCTTACCTGAGGGGTATTCGTAATATTATGTATCGATTTCACTCGACAAGCACAAAGTGACAACATATATAAGAATATTAAATTTTCGAGTTGAAGCCATATCTTTTTTATATTATTAAAACTTGACAAAACTCAACTTATTTAATAACCTAATGAATAAAATAGAAATACATTAATAGAGATAAAAAAAAAATACATAACAATATGTAAATATCTTTTCACCAATAGTTCTTTTGTAATGGTAATTGAGAACAATTGTCAAAAGTTATCCAGCTTTATGCAATTTCAAATTTTCTCATCATTAGGCTTTAACTCCAATTACAGATTAAACATTTAAATCTTGCTTGTTTTAGCATCTTCGAATATACCTTAATTCACACCTGAAACCTATTAAATTTGGAAATTTAAACTTGTGCAATCATCTCTTTATTTTTTTCAAAGTTAAGAATTTATCAATGAAGCCAACAAAATCATGAGAATTCAACAATCATATTCAAAGTAAACAAAATTATGAAAATTATTTTTGCATCTGAATAAATAAACCAGTGACTTGATAAAATTTGGCCTTAATCTCAAGCAGCCTCTTTATTCCCACATAGAAGTCGCTGTATCCCACGCGCCACCATATGCGCGTACACCAATCAGTTATCATTAGGAGCTAAATTACAACACATCTACTTCTAATCTGTAACCTTAACCACTGACACCTACTCTTAATTAACGCCGAATTTCACGTCCTACCCTTATTATATTAACAAATCATCTACATTAATAAAGTAAAAAAAAGAAGATAAAATCATCCTCTTTACACGTGCGGTCAGAATTCCGTTAAGGAAACGTTATCTCTACACTCATCCAATGACGGCGACCATAACGGCGACGGCGGGAGCTTCAACTTCTGAAAATACTCCTTTATATCAATTCCACCTTCCGTTACCTCCGTCTCCTCCCTTAACGGCAAAAACGGCGGACGTAACACTTCCGTTAGCAAATCCCACCTCAATCCCTTAAAAAACTCGTGCTCCTTAATCTCATACGCGCCCTTCCGATACCCAATCCGGCGCGTGGGATCTTTTTCCAGCAATTTCCCTATCAAGTCCGTTAATGCATTCGGTTTTCCGATGAAAACCGGATCCGTTAACAGTATTTTCCGAAACGTCTCCTTTCTGTTCTTCCCCTTAAACGGCGTCGTACCGTACAGCATTTCATAGCAGAGAACTCCGAGGGCCCACCAATCAACGGCGAACTCATGGCCGTCGCCACGTATAACCTCCGGTGCCACATATTCTTCTGTCCCCACGAAGGAATTTGACCGCTGATTCGTTAAAAAATCGTTGGGATTTCTTCTGCTCACGGGCGAAACACGTGCGCTTTTCGTTTTCTTCAACCCCTTCAAAACGTTGTCGTTCCGTCTTTTGGGTATAACGAAACGCGTGAAGTTTCTGTTATGCTTTGGACTGAGATTTTTCTTTTTCTCCGGCTTATTATTATCTTCTTCTGGATCCGAGTAAAAGTTCGGGTTACCGGGTTTTAGACGGACCAAGTCACGTGAAAGGTCGAAATCTGTAAGTGTCACGTGACCGGACTGTTGTACAAGTATGTTTTCGGGTTTGAGGTCTCTGTAAACAATACCTTGGTGGTGGAGGTGTTCCAGCGCGCAGATGATTTCAGCCAAGTAGAACCGAATTACTGCAGGGGAGAAAACGTGGTCGTTTTGGCGGTGGCGGAGGACGTTGAGGTCGCCGCCGGGGCAGTAAGGGATGCCCCAACAGATGAACTCTTCGTTTTCGTAGGAGCCGATGAGGTGGGGAAGAAAAGGGTACTGGTCGGAGGCGGCGGTGAGGCGCCGGAGGACTGAGATTTCGTGGCGGAAGCGGCGGTCGGCGTGGTGGTGGGCGGTGGAGGATTTTTCGACTACTTTGAGGGCGAAGGGTTGGTTATGTGAAGTGTGGTGGACGAGGAAGACTGTGCCCATGGCGCCTTTGCCTAGTACCTTGGTTGCGCGTAGGTTATCTAGGTCGAGCTCCGGCGGAGGAGTTTTATTGGTATCCATAATGTGTTTCTGGAATGGAGAATGTGTAGATATAGTGGATGGAGAGATGAGCTATATATATATATATATATATATATATATATATATATATATATGTGTATATGTGAGTGTATGCACTGTGCAAACATCAACACGCACGGAAGGTGTGTGTAGATGCTGGTGAGAGAGAATTCCAGCTAAAATTCAGTAATTCCCTATCCAATAAAAAAGTTAAAGTTATGCTCCATTTGATTTTTATTTGATTTAGTACAATATCACATTAAAATATGTTTATTCTAAGTATGTGACATAAAACCTTGTGGTATTTGTGGATGATTTTGGTTCAGTTTCGCGGATTTTGTGAAATCGGGTTAAAACCCATCAAATTGAGTTTTCTTCAGATTCATGAATTCAAAAATCACACTTAAACTCTTGAAACTTATAACAAAATCGAGTTAAAATTTTGATTTGTTATCAACCACCTATTTTTTCATTCACAAACTCTATAATTTTTTTTATGACACATAACTCCAGTTTTTTTTCCCAAAACCCAACATCCAAGCCCAATTCAAGTAAGTATTACAGGGCCCATTTGGATAGATTTGGCTAGATTTCGCGGGTCTCAGTTTAAAAAAATAGTTTGAGTGGTTTCAGTGAAACCTTTGAAACCCTATTTTGTTAAATTTTGGATATTGACTTTTGTGGTTTTGAAAAAGTTGAAACTCCACTTTGATTGATTCATATATGGCTATGTTTTGTGGTTTTGTGTTTTTCAGTGCACCGTTTCTTGGATTTGAGTGAGTAAAATGCTAAGGAAAATATTTTTTCTTGCATCCAGTAGCGCAACTTTGAGCTTCATTTCTTGTTCATTTACATTTTAATTATCATTTTACCCACTAAAATCAATAGACCAAACATAGCCTAATAGATATCTTTTTCCACATATACGTCAAGGAGCGAGTTGTAAATTAATTAAAACTCGGATGACGTAGAGGAGTTTCGACCGGCAGAAGATTCAAAATATATTATCCTAAGTCGTACAACTTAATACATAATATATTAATTAATAGAACAATCATGTTTTGGCAACCCTGAAATGTTCACAACTTGTCATGCAGATACGCCACGTAATTAAGGGCAAACGTCTTTGGCCTAATGCACATAAGATTATGGGCTTCATGTAAGTCACACACTCTAGCCTCACAGTATATGGAAGTTATTTTTATCGTTATTGGCCTAACTTTTGTTTATAGTTCAACTTGTCAGAGGTTTCGTCGAAATCACTCAAAATCTAGTCTCGCGTGTGTTATTTTTCAAGCATTTTTTAAGAGTTTTTGCATAATCTAACATATTGTGAACATTTATATTAATTGTGGATTTAATCGTACCAAATTATGTTATCTACATCTTTAACAAAAAAAACTTCTAATTGATCACCACAAATTAAAGCTCATATATTTTAGGATAAACTTCTCATCATCCAAATATATATAATTTAAACCTTCAACACTGATGTTGTCCAATATTATAACAATCCAAAAAACAAACTTCTTGCCATACTACAAATATTGTTCACACAAAACAAATAACCTTTTCATTCAAGGTTGTGCTTGATAATTCAAGAAAGTAGCTTGATTTTGGATGAGCAAGATTAAAACCAAAAGTACTAGAATTTGCCAGTCATCTTATACATGTACCTAAAAGCCAAAAGGAAAAAAGAAAAACAAAGAAGATAAATTTTCAATCAAAATAGAAATAATTATACAGATGTATATGTACTCTATACATGTGTTTGCTTTCATTCATCATTCCTTTTTTTTTTTTTTTTTTTTTTTAATTGGTAAATGCTTTCATTGATCATTCATGTTAGGTAATTCGTGTACAAGATGAGTTGGCTTAATAAAGGGTGTGTATATTATGTTTTTAAAATATTAGGAGAAGAAGAGGGGCACACGTGCAAGATGTGGTATGAGCCTTTGCTAAGAGACAAAGGGTGGGTTGTACGGTTATCAATTAATCACATGGGCCTCCCCATAATCCAAGGGAAAATTGCAACCGTGCCATAATCGACGAATTTAGGCTATCTTTGCTTGTTGGAATGTTGTTAGTTTCTCAATTAATTTCTCCAATTACTACCTTTTTTTATATAGAAGTATTTATTTATTATGGATCATCCTTATCAACAAAAATGATATAAATTGAATTTTGGATAATTTTATTTTTTTACAGTAAAATTGTAAGTTTATTTTGATTTATAAAAAAATTTAGATGAAACGAATTTTAATAACACATGACATATAAGTCGGTTTATGATAACTTAATTAACATTAAATATTTTTTTATATTAAACTATTAATTAATACTACTCAAAATTATTGTTTTGATTTGACAGTTAATTAGCTCTACCCCACCATAAGACCAACTAAATTAGTAATATTATTTGATGTCCTAATTGATGAAATGAAATGAATTTTTTTTTTTTTTTTTGTTAAGAGTGATATATATCTCATATATATATGCATTTAAAGCTAGCATGTGCGCTGCACCCGTGAACAAAATATAATACAAATTGACTTTTGGATTGGTTTAAATACTAGTGAATTGCATGAGGGATTATGCGACATGTCTTATCATATCAATTAATTTCATACAACCAATTCCTTAATAAAATGTAGACAAAGTTTTTAAATATAGAATAAGTTTGCTACATTAAATATAGATGAAAAGCATATTAGATATTGATCGACTTGATATATATTTTTTTTATAATTTATTGATCAATTTGATATATAATAAGTATGACATCAACATATTATTGGTTTAGCAGAACAGATTAGTTTTCACAATATGACGAATTTTTATTTAATAATATAATAAGCATGGCATTAACATGTGATTGGTTAAGTTTCAATCTCTGCTACAAGGTTTTCATTTAATATGTCGAATGTGCCTCGAAATTAATTAAGTCATGTCTAAAACTTGAATATCCTTGAAATACTAAATATATATATATCAATTGATATATAATATAACAAATAAAAAATATAACACTAATAATTAATAATATATAGTCGAAAAAAGCTCATAGTGTATTTCTGGCTTAACATATATACAAAATTTGAGAACCACAACAAGAGGGAATTGTTTTTTTCTTTTTTTTGAGATGGTGAAAATATTGTTACATCAACTCATCAAGCACTATATCGAATCGAAACTATTCCAATAATAACAAAGTGAACTAATTACTAGTATTAAAGGGTAAGAGGGAATCGTTAAAGGGTAGTTTATATTATATGTAGATTACAAGAATTGGGATTTGGTATCATATTAGGTAAAAGCTGATTGTCAGAAATACTTGCTAATTAATTAATAACGGAAAAGCGAATATTCTGATTTTCTTTTTTCTTTTTGGATATTGATCCTCTTTTGCATAATAAGGAAGGAGGAGATAAAATAGAGTTATTTTTTAAAAGGATATCAATATTATTACTACGTACTCACATCAAATTTATGATGACAATTTGATTAACTTACCGGCTACTCAAATCTCCTGGATGCTTGAGAGATAGGTAAGAGTAAGAAACATATACACATCATTACAAATTAATATATGATACCTGACCCCTATCATTTATCAAAGCATAACTTACATATAGGTATTTAAATTGAGTAATTATAGTATATTTTAAATGAGTGTTGATTCATGAGTTGGTAAACCATTGGATTGCTTCGGTTAAAGGTGTATCTAGTCTCCAAAGTTAAATCTTCCTGTGTAATCTAATTTTACTATAGCAAAAATGCCATTACAAGCAAAGTTATTTAAACCAGACCGGACCGTGCCGGTCGGTTCGGTTATTCCCCTAGAACAGGTGAGTTTAAAACCAGTCTGATCTGTTCAAATCGATTCTGATTTTTCTTTTCTTTTTTTAATATATTTTTAATATTAAAAATTAATTAGAAACTTTTGTAGAAGGAAATATTTGAATACCTGACATTTTGAATAAAAAATAACATCCTTACCTTTGAGCTACATCAATTTTGTTAAACTTTTTGTATTAAAATTTATAAATTGTAACCAAATCTATTTATAAATTAGATTATGATAATTAACTCAAATCAATGTTTTACACATTATCAATGAAAATTAAAACTAATTTTAGTTTTATGACATAATTTCTTATTAAATATTTTTCTATAAGATATTTATTTCCAACTATATTATTTTTAGGATAAAGAAGTATGATTGTCAAATCGATATATTATGCAAATTTAATTTTGAATATTAGATTTGTATACATAATCATATTTTAAAATTTATTAATCTCTTAGTTTGTTATATTTTTGACTTACACTTCAATATAATTAATTAAATAAGTATTATCATATTATATTATATGAGCTTACTAATTAGTACCATATTACCGTTATGATATAAGTTAGATAAATATTATATGGTTTAATTTAAATATATTCTAAGTTTTTGTATATTTTTAATCAATTGTAGGATAATGCATGTTTAAAATTAAGCATACTGTATATACTTTAAAATTAAATATATTTATTATCACTATGACGTTATTCGATTCGACCAGTAAAACCAGCGATCAATCGACTCACCGGTTCATTATTCGATTATGAAAACATTAATTACAAGTAGCATCACTACGTAGCAGCAATCTTAGTTGTGCGATATTTTATAATTTTATAATATCAACGATACGTAGTAGCATCACTTAATTTGTCAATCGTAACATCACATTTATTACATAGCAGAAAAATGTAGCGACAGTAGCTACATTAATGTGATTAATATTAATTTTTTTTGCATTATTTCACTAAAGACGATTTTTTGGTTGTAGTTTGTTAACTGTTTGTGGGAACTGTGACACATTTTGTTTTTGTGTTGAAGCAGTTTTTCTTACACAATCTTTTAGTAAAAGAAAATATCATGCACCTTGATATAAATATGTAATTTCTAGCTAATAGTATTATTGTTTATTTTATAATTATTTATTCTTTAGTGCATGCAGTCTAATCCTACGATTAAGAGGCCTTTATAACCATCTTTAGAAAAGCAAAGCTAGCTAGGCATTGAATTTATGGCTTTTGCTTTTGTCTCTCTTTGCCCTTACACAATACCTTATTAAAATGTCCTAATTGTTCCCAGTCTTAATTAATTTAATTTGATGCAAATGCAACTACGTCCCAATCGATCAAGAAAAAAATACCTAACTTTCGTGACATATATCCAAAATTTTCAGTATAATGACAAAAAAAAATATAAAATAAAAAAAGACAGAATTTTGAGGTTCGAAACCACAAAATATTACTCTATTTTGATTTATTAATAAAAATTATTTATTGTATGTACTTATAACTTTCAATTGCGGAGGGATATTTACACCTAGTAAGTAATTAATTGTTTTCTTCAAATGAAATCAGATATATCTTCGAATTATTTGAAAGTATGTTCTTAATATTCTAGCTAGCCCATAATTTTGAATAGTTTATATATATATATATATATATATATATATATATATATATATATATATATATATATATATATATATATATATATATATATATATATATATATATATATAATATTTTAGATTTTAGCCCTTGTTATACTGTTGAAAAGGCAAATTCAAGTGGCCATCTAGTTATTTTATTTTGTATTATTGAAAGTTGTAAGATAAAAAACCGGTTTGATTATGAAAAATGCATTAACATTCAGGGTGTATATATACATTCACATGCACGAAATATTTCTTTATGGAAATAACCTGTCCCATAATTTTCTTGATATAGGTAGGAAAAAAAAATCTTTAAAAAGCAAAAACAAACAATTAATTTCTTTGGATATATATATTTTGAGACTAGTGACCATAATTTGGCCCACTCAGATATCTTAACCCCTAAAATCAACTTTCAAAAGGTTAAAAAAATGTGTTCTTGTCTGCTATAATTAGCCAGGAGAAAAATGCAACCTTCCACCTAAGTTAAAAGTGAAAGGCAAGTAAAAGTAGTTTTTATTATATATATAGTCTATCTAGTATTAATAAAAAAAATTCTTCCACCATGTCAAAGTTGGGCACCAAAATACTTTTGTAGGAGAAAAGGTTTTGTACAGTTTGATGATGCTTGGTCGGCCATGATTAATTCTACCAGTACTGAAAAGCATTCATTAGCATAATAAAAGTTCAAATTAACTACTTCAATTTGATATTCTATTTTATAAGCATTTATTTTAGGACCAGATTATAGAATTGTATGAATCATTAATTAAAAAATAGCCAAAAAGATCAGAGTTTTATGCGCATTTTCAGTGTTCAAAGAATGGGCAGGTTTGGGTTTCAACAATTCAAATAAACGTCCAAAAAGCACATTCATTGCTATATAATCTTATCTTGTATGTTCAAGTAATGAAACATATAGGAGTATATTATTCGTATTGCGCCAATCAGGCAGAGGCCGCAAAATCAAGAGGTTATGAGTTCAATTTTCACTAATTTGTGTTTTCTTCTAATTTAATACTACTGATTTATAGGTATATTTTTTTTTTTAAATTGATTGTATTTAAATAAATTTTTAATATGATAATATTAATATATAATGATGTAATTTGTATCACTAAAAAAATAATCATTCATACAAATACAACATATATAAATAAACCATATATACCCCATTAAAACTTACACGATATAAATAAATATTATAGTTTCATTAATCATTCATATAATCTGGCATTGATTAGTTAGTTCAAATTTATTATCTGTTGGGAATATTCATTAATGCCGGAAAAATGTTTCATATATATATATATTAACATTCTTCACAAGATTAATTGACAACCTTTTCCAACTTTATTCTAATATTTTGGTAAGTGAATTAAACTGATTAGAGATATAATTAACCATTGACTTATTTATATAATATTACAAACATAAACATATGTAATTTATACTATATGTCTTGTAGCCAAATATGAAAATGACATTTTTGTCCCAAAATTAAAATTACAACTTAAGGTTAATTTAGCATATCAACAAAAGTTGACAACATTAACATATGTGCTATGTGTATACGACATATATATATATATATATATATATATATGTATTATTCAACATTTAGTCAAAGAATAGGGGCGATTCCCAATCATGGTACTGTCATACTACATTATTAATGCTGGTTTCTGGATATTAGTTGGACAAATAATTAAAATTAGAAATCGAAAAAGATAATGGAGATCTAATGGAAATTATATTATTGCTTTAAAATTAGATTCAAATAATAATAAAATATCGTTACATTGTGTGAAGATATATAATTCAGACGTACGTACGGCTGATTATAAAACTCCGATCCATAGGGCAAATTTATTGCTTATTTTTAAATAGTAATTTGTTACGCTTCGGCTTAATTGAAGAGTTGAAGGCACATCCTTTAATCATTGTTCACAGGTGCATGATTGGCCAAAGTATTGGATGCACGATTAGAGGTTTAGGTGCATGATTTATTAATACTTATATAATTAAGCTCCCGTGTATATATATCAATCTGCTGTGCAAAAATTATGAATAATTTCTATACTGGCTAACTTATGATATGGTTGAACTCAAGACATGTTTTTCTAGATATTGGTTTCTTGGAAAGTATAAAATTAATATTCCATTATTGCAGGTGCTGAACTAGACGTATGTATTTGGTTTGAGGGGCGATAATTTTTTTGATGTTATACACTTAATATGACATAAAATAAGTTTATATCAAGTAATCAAATTTTTTTATTTAAAAGTATGGAAACATAATTATCTTTCAACATATTATCATTTTCATTGTGGTTGACGATGTTTCTTTGAATTAAGAACCGTCTATAACAGTCTATGTCCGAAAATTGGCTTATTAATTAAACACCAAAAACTAAATTATCTTGACTTATTCAATCAAATAATTCAAAACTCTAATAGATAAATTTATGATGATCCTCAAATTCAAATTTTGATATATTGAAATTTAGACCATAATATTAATAAGCCTTAGGCCTAAGTTTTCCATTAACAAAACTCAAAGAATTTTTAACTTTATATCTCCTCCTTAAAATAATCTTAATTACTCAACAGTCATTTGAATATTCAATTAACCCAATTTTAAGTGTATTTAAACACAAACATTTCAATTAATTTTAAAAATATATAAAATAATGAGAAAATTGAAAAAAACGCAAAAATATAAAGTTAAGCTTTTACCGGGTTTAGATACTAGTAAGTACACCCAAACAAATAGTGCTTGTAAGCTAGCGAGTTAGTTGTGTTAATAATAGGTTATGAATGTATAAATATATTATAACGATATATTTTTCTTGGGGGGCAACCGCCCCCAATCTATTTTCGGTTTCGCCAATGCATTATTGATTTATAGTATAAAAGATGGTTCTTGTAATAGTATATCGGCTCGAGATGCATTTGCAAATTATATATTCACGATATATTTTCCACAAACAATGATGCATATTTATCGAAAATATTATCACATTGCATTAATGCCCACTTTTTTAGTGAGAGTTGAAATAAAAGACTTCAGGGGCTTTTGATTGGTTCAAATTGTTTGGTCGATGAGTTTCGACTACAAAGCCTTTAGAAACTTTCTAATTATCTTCTATAATTAAATACAAAATTGGATTTCTCACCTCATCTGAAGTTGCGTTAACATCATTGAGAAGGGATAATCAGCACATACGATGAATGATTAAGTAAAATATGATACACTAACATAATTGGGACTACAGTGTAAACGAGTCAAGTAGAATTGAACGATATAATGTTTAAGTTTTGCTTGAATTTTATCTGAGTTTGAAATTTTGTATTTGAATTTGGTTTGATTGTTCAACGAATCGAGCTCAAACAAGCTTTAGTTGAACAAGTTCGAGTCGAGTATCGAGTAGCTTGATATGTGTACATATATTTTGTCAATTTTAAGCTTGTCGAGCTCGAGCCGATCGAACTTTAAAAATTATCAAACGAAAAATGAAATTTAAACTTGTTTGATTTGCATGACAAACCGAGTCCAAACAAGTTTTTAATATCAAGTGAGCACGAATCAGATATTGAATAATTTGATTTGATTTTCGAATTAATTGATAAGTTATCGTAGTGACAATGAAGTGTTGTAATGCTTTGTTTTCATTGGCCCAACACGTACACCTAACATTTCTCCTAGGAGTCATTTCAACTGAATTAAACATCTTTGAAATAACAACTTCAATCAAAACAAAAGAAATTTATATATAGTTTTGATCATAAAGAAAAGAACATTGTCGACAATACACCTTTATGATATCAGAAATTTATAGAATATCCATAATTTTTTCATGAAGAAAAATACTATATTTAGTTCTCAACGATCAAAATTATCTTCATTAGATTAGATCCAAATTTTGTAGAAACAATCATTATATCAATATCACTAAATCGCGTATCTATTGAAATCAGGTTATAAAGAACATTAATCAACAAAACACTAGTATTAAATTAGGTAAAAAAATATCCACATTGGACCTCTTGTTTCTGCGACCTCGTTGACATATTAGATTCAAATTAAAGATCCGTAATTGACATAATAATGTAAAAATAAGTTGTGTTTGGTGCAGAGTCATGATGCCATTATAACGCTCCTCTCGTGCAGGTTTGCAGGAAGTAAAAATAGTGAGATATACTATAAGAATTCCACTTAAATTTACAAAAAAAAAAAAAAAAAAATGAAAGAAAGGTTGCCTTTTCATCAGTCCACTAGCTAAGATATGAAGTATAAAAGGTGAAATCTTTTTTCATTATCATCTTTCTCTCTACTTTTATGGTTGCTAGTGATAATTGTTACAATTGATGGCAAAACAGACGTTTGGTGTCATATCTCACAAAATATTGAAGCAATATGTATAGTGCATAAGCCATTTGTTATGTTTAATGATTAAAATTGTACATGATTTTGTCCCCATTTGTTAGTTGCCATTTTCTATCTAATACATTTTTGTTACATATATTTCACTATTATTACTCTTCCAACTAACAATTTTTAATCTTATTATTATTGTGCTATTGATTGTACTCGTGTTGGTTTTTTTCCTTTGTTTTTTGGATATATTGATTGTCCCCATTTTCTGATCCACTTCTATTTCTTTATTAACCATTTTAATAATTCTTCCCCAACCTATGTGATTTTTGGTGTTACAACTATATTATACGTGTGGGTATTTCTTCTTGTGTGTAGAATTGAATTAAAAGTGGTTAAAATGTCAGACAGTGCGGAAAAAGTAGTTCAAAAAAAAAGAGAACTACTCTATAAAGCAACAGAAAAAGACCGTATCGACACTACAACATTTTGGGCTTTTTATGACCCAATTTTTTTTATCGAAAAGAGTCGTACCCGTTAATCTAGATTTGGGCCTGCAGTTTAATAACGTATGGGCTGCGCACCTCTTTATGTGATCAGTGGCAGAATAAAGAAGAAGAAAAAGAAGAGAATAAAGAAATGAGGCCCAACTACTAGGGTGAGGAGTCGTTTATTAGATAATTGAGCCTTTGTCTAGCCAGACTTCAACAAATAAAAGAGTTAGTCTAGTCAGAAGCCTTAAAAATTAGGCCCATTTTCTAATATGGCCCCATTATTAATTGTTCATGAAATCTTAGTTTAGGAATTAATTATTGCACACTATAACGACATAATGAAGAAACCCAACACTTTTTCTTACTAAACAACAAAAAATAATAAATAAGAATTTACCCAAAAAAAAAGCTACTCCCTCCGTTTCATATTAATTAGCACATTTGTCAAACTTTTTTTTTATAATAATTGGCATGTTTGAATTTTCAAAGCGCATTTTTTTCTTTCAATTTTGTCTCTTTCTCTCATTGGAGTTCGGAAACTCAATAATCACCACTCACTGATAAACAATTAAAAAGTAGTCATCAATATAAATACAAAGAATATTTAAGATATTTTACCATAAAAATATATAATAATGAGGTTTCTTAATCTGTGTAAAGATAAAAATGTGTCAATTAACATGAAACAAAAGGAATGAGTATTGAAATACTGAACATTCTACCCGCTGAAAATTAGGAAATCATAATGCATGCAAGATTTAATGTCAACGTTATCAATTTTAGCATCAATTAAAACCAAACTTACCCCTTATTGGTTAATGTTAAAATCTTAATTGTCATCCAAAGTTAGGTCACTGGTCACGACTAATAAAACATATCATCCAATGGAAACGTTTTGATGTCATTACTTAATGAAATGCCATCCGTTTTGTCCCATTTTGCCGTCCTATATGGCTATAAGTTAACGTCCCCGAAAATTTTTGTCCATACATGACTTGTCAAAATTCATCCTATCACCGTGTCAAAATTCATCCTATCACCGTGAAAATATATTGCATTTGTCAAATAGTTAATTTGAGTTCGATTAAAATTAATTTAGGTAAGAATTTCTCGTATTGTCCTTAATTTTATTGGTTAATTCTTGCTCAAATCAGATTTGACCGAACGAACAAAATTCGCATAACAAGTGCAATACACTAAGTAAGCACTTGATTTATGGTTGGATGAGTTCGATCAATTTCAATTTGGACAAGAATTCTTGTCCAACCCAAGTTTGACCGAACCCACAATTAGTACTTCTATATCTTAATCTATAATTATTAGTCCATCTGATTCATATTAATTGACATATTTTTTATTTTTATGCAGGTTAAGAGACCTCATAATTATATACTTTTTTATAGTAAAATGTCTCAAATACTCTTTATGATGTTGACTATTTTTTAATTTTTTATTAGTGAGTTATGACCATTGAATTTTTCAACTTAAATTTCATAAATGAACAAAATTGAAAAAAAAATCTTCTAAAATGTAAACATGCCAATTAATTTAAAATAAAAGTTTGGCAAATGTGCCAATTAATAGTGGAGTAACTATTATCATTTATAGTGGGCTTTGTTGAATTCCAGAAAGCAAGCACCCCACATTTTTTTACTTGGTACTCGGACGCCGTCCAACCAACACCCAAACAAAAGCTGCCACGTTACACAATGACTGTTCAAGGGACAACTACATTTTATCACATAAAAAAATTTAATTACCTTTATTATACTAATTATCAACCATCGTTTACTTTGATTAGAGTATTATTATACATTCTAAAATGAATGTCTCAACTAATGACTTTTCATTTTCAAAGCAAAAAATATGAAGATTTCTTATGTTATTCTTAGGAGCACCATACACATTATATGGCCCTGAATATCTCCGGAACAAGAAGTCATCGAAAATTATGAATTAATGGAAGTATTTTTTATAATAATATCAAGTCAAAATAAAATATAATAAAATTATCCCCAAACTCAAACCTAATGTTACTCCAATTGCCAAAAACTTTTCGATATATCGAGCTATAATAGTTTGATAAGTTGTCTATTCAAATATAATGTTTAATTAAGTCTTTCAAATTTTTATGTTGACAATAATAAACATTACATGTATTTCCTACTACTTTTTATCTGTCTGCCAACCAAGCATCAGTAAATAGCAACATTTATAATAATTTAATCCAAAGTAAATGACAACAGTGCCCCTATCCAATCATCGAATTTACAAGAAAGCGCATCCCGCCGTCGCCGGCCAAACCATTACAGGGAAACGAATTAATCAACTCAAACTACCCCAAACTCAAATAAATCTTCAACTTTAAAATTCCTAGATCTTCAGTTCTCCAGACGATAAACTCCTTCAAACCTTGACAAGTTTCGCCGCCCTAACGACCGGATTTTCCTTCGCAATCGCATCTCGACCCGCCGCCTTGTAATCGTAGCTGCACTCGTGCCGATCCGAGTATCTATGCTCAGAACAGAACGTATCTCCACATCTACACCGAAACCCCACTAACCCGACCCGTTTCCTGCAACCCGAACCGGAACACCGCGTCACCTCCCTGGGTCTTTTCAACGAAGTTCCCCGATTCTCCGGTAGATCTGGATTCTTAGGCGAGCTCGCCGATCTGGTTCTCGGGTCACACGCGCCGGCTGAAACCTTCGGATCTGAGACCTCCGACGTTCTGAGCTGCGGAGAGGGTGCATGAATCGTCTGAGGTAGGTTGCATATGGGTAAGTTTTCAGGGACCTTGAGCTCGGTTTCTTCTTTTTCTCTCTTCTGAGACATAACTTTTTTGAAAAGAGAGATGAGAAGGTGCGTTCGGAAATGTGAAAATGAAATTGAATGGAGATGAGGAATCTGGGGGTTATATTTATTATTAGGATTAAATATGGGGTGGGTATTTTAATTTCGAGAATATTGTATTTGTGGGGATGGTTGAAACGCGTATGGACATCAGGTGATATGTAATGACTGTAGTGCCCTTCTGACTAACTTTAGAGTATTTCATTTTTATTTTATTGGATTAATAATTGAAAATTTGAGGGGTCCGCCTGGGGAAATGGGGCTTTATATTAGACCTGACGTGTTTCTGCGTTGGAAGGGCCCAAGGAAAGAAAGAAATATAAGGGTGTTATTGTCTTTTCAGTACTTGAATGATTCTTTTGCTAACGAATTATTTCTTTCCTTTTCTAGTCATTTTACCTGGATTTTTTAATTAATATTTATTTCCATTCACTGTTCACATACGTTTAAATGATCATGTCTACAAATATCAATGATATATAAATATAACTACATTAGTTCTTTCTACTATTCACTTTTTGTTGAGAAAGAAGTAATATTTCATGAATAATAACAAGAAAGTCTTTTTCTTTTAATTGAACTAAGATGAAAATGTGATAAATTAATCAACAAAAGAATCAACCAATATGCAATGCAAATGTACAAAGCAATCACACAAATAAGTACAAAACTTTCGCCGAACACTGAACAAGAAATAACAATACAAGGAGCAAAAATAGAGATAAATCTCACACTTTTACATCAACTTCCAATAGCTGTCTTTATCCTTCGGACACCAAAATGACGAACGATCAAACGATAGAGTTAGATGTGTAAAACCTCCAGTTAAAATTTGACAATGATCCAACGGCTGATAAAGTCGGAATGGCCGAAAAACCGAAAAAATATTCTCTCTAAAAACGTTCTCTCTCTTGTTTGTGTTGTAGAAACGTGCTGAAAAATTATTTGTCAATAATCCTAACATGACCTTGTATACGTGGGCCAAAGGGCTAAATGAATACAGATGAACTATCAAAAGATTCGGCATTTATTCATAAGAGCATCTCCAGCAGTCGACATAAAAAAACAGCATCAAATCACTATTTAATGCCTGCTACAGTATTTTGATACCTGCATAAAAGTTTTTTGCTGCAGCAATAAGCATTAAATTGAAGCAACATTTCAAATTAATTTAAATTTAATTTATTAAAATTAAGTTAACTTCAAATTAAGTTAAAAGTAAAGAAAATTAAATAAAAAATAATTAAGTTAAAAAATGTTAAGGATTTTTACCGATAAGATTTTATATTCACGTGTCAGTATGTAATTCAACATTGGGATATTTGATAAGAACTATTACCGATAAGATTTGAAGATCGAAAGTTTCAGCCACCTAAAATTCACTCATCCCTCTCCATAGAAGAGATATATTGAAGATTGAAGCAAGAAATTGATATCAAAATTGAAGAGGTGTATTAACAAAATTATCTTTCCTTGATGTATGAACAAAATTACCTCTACTTGATTTTTAATTTTGTTTTAGATTCTAGAAGTTAGTGTGGATTAATTGAAACTTTGTGGCTAATTTTATAGTGGTTTTTTTTAACCATTGCAAGATTTCAAAATATAGCCGTTGGCAACTTTTCAGCAAAAAGTAATGCCTTTGCAAATGCATTACTTTTGATGCCAAAATTGGGTGGACTTAAAAATAGGTACTGGGATAATGTCTTTGCTGGAGCAAGTTTTTTCTTCGTTTTGTGAGTTGGGGCATCAAAAATGACTTTAATGCCTGTTGTTGGAGATGCTCTCCAGCAGACAGCATCAAAAAATAGCATCAAATCAATCTTTAATGCCTGCTACAGTGTTTTGATACCTGCACAAAAGTTTTTACTCCAGCAATAAGCATTAAAAATGGAGCATCATTTAAAATTACTCTAAATTTAATTTATCTAAATTAGGTTAAATTCAAATTAAATTAAAACTTATTAAAAGTAAAACAAATTAAATTCAATTTAAAAAATATTAAATAATCGTCCCTTGCGTTAAATTATTTAAATAAGATTATTGACAATAATTTTATCATCATGTCAGTGTCTGATTCAATGTTGAGATATTTGATAATGATTTTCAGCCACAATTTTTTTATCAACTTGTTAACTTGTGATTCAACGTTAAATATCTTATAAGGATTTTTTATCGATAAGATTTTATATCAAGGTGTCAATTTGTGATTCAACTTTGAAATATATGATGATGATTTTTATCGATAAGATTTTTTTATCGAAAATTAACTTTGTCTGATTTTTTTGCTCGCGATTATTGAACTTGTGTATTTTAGTTAAAATATGTGGCCATTTTAATAGTTGAAATTTTTTGTACAATTGCAAAATTTGAAAATATAAGTTGTTGGGGAGAAATTGGGAAGGACAAATAGCAGTTTTTAAATTCCAGGCAAAAAGTAATGCCCCTTGTCTGGGCATCTCTTTTGATGCCAAAAAGTGTTGGACTTAAATTTAAGTCCAGCGATAGTGACTCTGCTGGATTAGATTTTGGCATCATTTTCACACTTAAGGCGTCAAACCATACTTTGTATTATATACAACTGCAATACAGGATAGCTTGTCTATAAGGGGACATGTTTTATCTAACATAATAAAAGAATGAACATTATGTATAATTAGTAATATTAAATTATTAAATAAATTTTTTTCCGAAAATTATGCAATTTAGTACTTATGAAACTTAGAGTTGAATTATTTCAATATATATGAATATAAACATTTATTATTTTACTTATTTTAATATGCATAAATATATAAATTTATATTTTTTATATCCGTATCCATGTCGTATCGTATCCAGTAAATTTTTTAAAATCCGCGTCGCCGTATCCGTGTCGTGTCGTATTCGTATCGACATATCGTGCAACATAGGTTTTTTCTTTCTTGCCCCTGATAGTTTATGTATAAATAAAGGGGCTTTGATGTTGTATTAGATCAGATACACTTTTTCTCAAGTTAATTTAAGAAGTTATTTACAGTTTAAATTCTCCAGATCATCTCTGATTATTTGCGACATTAATCCGAAGTTATTCAAGTTTATCAATTGTTCTTCTCATGATTAAATTCTCTTTATCAAATGTTATCAGCAGTTTAAATTGCTTCCACTTCACATTAGATCATCAAAAATTCGAGATTCTTCATAATCTCAAACATTGCTTCAGGTCAATTTCTTATTTTTTTCTCTCTGAATTCAATTTCTTGATCCCTCTCTGTTTTGCTTTCTCTTCTCCGTCCTCCTTGAATTTTTTCTCTTCAAGAATCTCTCATTCTTTTCTTCATTATCTTCTCTTTCTTGACCCACACATAAGCATATTTCTTTCATTATTTCTACATCTGAAAGCACTTCTGAAACAACTCCCCCTTATCACATCCCTGTCTCTTAAACTTAACATAAAATTTATGCATAATCATTTCTTAGTCCCGGACTTGAGCACTATGAAGATGATTGGCAGGGTTGACCTCATTGATGGCTTTAGGCCATCTCCAATGGGGGGCTGCTCGGGGCTTCGGAGCTCCGGGACTGGCCTTGCCTGGTCGTCTTCAATGGCAGGGCTTCGGAATGAAATTAATTCCATTTTTTTTAATTTGTCCACTCTCACCATTAATATTATAGTTTTAATTTTATTTTTAATATTAATATTAGTAATGGTAATAATTATTAGTACTTATAATTAAATTATTAATTATATTAAAATTTTAAAATTAAAGAGAGTAAATAACTAAGTAAATTGGAATTAATACATAATACGAAATACAAAAAACAAGAAAGGAAATTTAATTACAATAAATTAAAATATATTAAAATAAAATGGGTTATTTATCTATTAATGATTTGTCCATAAATAAATTTAATTAAAATTCTAATAAATTATTAATGATTTTTATTTTAAAAAATTTATTATATTAAATAATCAAATTAAAACTGGTGACTACATATATTTTTTAAATACTAGTAAATATACAATAAATATACTAAATAAATTTTATTAAATAATTCAATTCTACATATTTAATTTAATTTAATAGGAAATTTAGTGTTTAAGTATAAATATATGTTTTTATGTTTTAATTACTTAAATAAACAATTTAAAAAGAAAAAAAAAAGGGGTCCAGTCAGGGGACTAAGAGGGGCGCGTGAAACCACACGCCCCTCTTTCTTCTACAAAATCCAGACACGGGATCGAGCTGCAGCCAGGGTTCCGCGGAGCCCCGGCCGGCCGCAACTCGTTCCCAGCCCCGATGCCAAGCCCCCGACGCTGAAGATGATTAATATTATGAAGATGATTGGCAGGGTTGACCTCATTGATGGCTTTAGGCCATCTCCAATGGGGGGGGGGGGGGGCTGCTCGGGGCTCCGGGACTGGCTTTGCCTGGTCGTCTTCAATGGCAGGGCTTCGGAATGAAATCAATTTCATTTTTTTTAATTTGTCCACTCTCACCATTAATATTATAGTTTTAATTTTATTTTTAATATTAATATTAGTAATGGTAATAATTATTAGTACTTATAATTAAATTATTAATTATATTAAAATATTAAAATTAAAGAGAGTAAATAACTAAGTAATTGGAATTAATACATAATACGAAATACAAAAAACAAGAAAGGAAATTTAATTACAATAAATTAAAATATATTAAAATAAAATGGGCTATTTATCTATTAATGATTTGTCCATAAATAAATTTAATTAAAATTCTAATAAATTATTAATGATTTTTATTTTAAAAAATTTATTATATTAAATAATCAAATTAAAACTGGTGACTACATATATTTTTTAAGTACTATTAAATATACAATAAATATACTAAATAAATTTTATTAAATAATTCAATTCTACATATTTAATTTAATTTAATATGAAATTTAGTGTTTAAGTATAATATATGTTTTTCTGTTTTAATTACTTAAATAAACAATTTAAAAAGAAAAAAAAAAGGGGTCCAGTCAGGGGACTAAGAGAGGCGCGTGAAACCACACGCCCCTCTTTCTTCCCCAAAATCCAGACACGGGATCGACCTACGGCCAGGGTTCCGCGGAGCCCCGGCCGGCCGCAACTTATTCCCAGCCCCGATGCCAAGCCCCCTACGCTGGAGACGACAAACCCACCCAGCCCCAGCCCCGCCCCGACCTCGCCATCCTCAATTGGAGATGGCCTTATATCATGCAACATGCTCCCCCTAGGCCCACTTCTTGCAATACTTGTACTTCTGTTTCTAGTAGTGTTTGGCATAATAGGTTAGGTATAGATTATTGCTCAGATTACAAAAGGTTTTACACTTTCCCTCTATTATATAGCAAAAATAATACTCCTGTTTCTTGTGATATTTGCCCTATTCATAATACCCTTTCTTTATTATTCTTAACAAAAATTTATTAAAAAAAAAAAAACTAAAATGGAAAATTCATTTATAACCTTTTCATTAAACTTGAAAAGATAGCATTAAACAATTTATTATTAAAATTCAGTTATGACATTTATACCTAAAAATTAAATAGAATTTCTTTCAAGATTAAGAAACTTAATCAACCGCTTTACATGTAATTAGGGCTAAACCAGATTTCTGCTTCCACAATCTCCAATTTGGTTTTGTAATTCATAGCTTAACTAAATTAATCCACATGAATCCTTAATACTAAGAAATTATTCAAGATATTCGTACTTAATCGAACTAAATCCGCTGAAAATAGAAAAAAAATTGGGGTAACTCTTTTAAGAATTGAAGTAAATTTCCAGATCATAATTTCTATATGTTTGAAGTACATCGAAAGAACTGATTTGAGCTATTGATTTTTTAGACAACAGAACTGATTGTTTTTTCAGTAAGAAATCGCATGCCATAGGAAAAAAAGACACAAGGTGATAGAAGGTGATAGAAGGTGCAAAAAAGAAAATACTAGAAAAAGAAATCTTGATATTTAAGTAAGGGTTAATTGATAATTTACATCTTTTATGATTTTCTATTTTTTTAATAAATTAAAATGGAAAGGTTAATTGGTTATATATATACATTTAAGACTACAATATATCAACAGCTATTAAATTAGTTTAACCGAGTTACACAATCAACAGCCACGATCAAAGAGGGGAAGATTAAGGGCCGGATGATATAGCCCTCATGTTCAATTAACATAACCTATGATCAAAGTTTCTTATATAAACTTGTATGAATATAAATCCCCAGTCACACAAAATCAACAAGAGAATAATAAAATTAATTGATGCAGAAACTAATTAATTTGTTCCTTGCTCATGTGGCAAATAAGAAGAAAGATAAATAATAATATTATTGCTTGAGGCACTGCAATTGGAAAACCAGTACTCCTCATCACCATATTTAATTTGTCAAGTAATTAAATTCAGCTGCATATATATATTATATATATGTTCTCTATCATAATCCATACGTACCTTAATTTCACCAAAATCCCACAAATTAACATACCAACAGCAAAAGCAAACAATTTCATATATTCCACATAGTAAAAACACCGGGAGGATTCGAACCCTGGACCGACGCCTGATCTCCGGACCATCCGTTATAATTAGTAACCCCATCATAATCCGCTTTCACCATCGCATTGGTTTCCGGATCACCCGAACCCGAACTCGAACCCATCCCAAGATTAAACCCACCACCACTATAACTCCCAGTCGAACTCCCATTATTATTATTATTAGTATTAGTATTAGTATTAGTATTCTCCATCACAGAAGATGAAGTATTCATCAAACCAAAAACATTATTATTATTATTATTATTATTATTATTATTATTATTATTATTGGTCTGATAATAATTCCCGTAATTACCCCCGGTACCATTATTAAAGTTGTAAGTGGACTGCTGCTGGTGTAGCTGAAGCTGTGTCTGAATGTACGTCTGATACTCAAGATGGTCCACTTGGTTTTGTAGAGTGAGTAAATTATTAGCTTCGAACGGGATGAGCTGTTGCGGAATTAGAGGATATGTCGTCGTGCTTGGGGTGCCGTAGTGGAAACCGGAAGTACTGGTTGAGCCTAAGGAAATCATTTCTTCGCGTTTTCTAGAAGATTCCATTGCTTGTGCTTCTTTCAGGCGCTTGGCTGCACCGCCGCCGATGGGGAGAGTGTTGCTTTCCAGGATGGCTTTTACGTCGTAACGGTTCATGTCGAAGTTTGTTACCGCGCTTAGGCCTCTGAATTTTATGGCTGCTATGTCGTACGCTTCCGCAGCTTCTTCTTCCGTGCCTGTATGTAGGTAGTTAATGAAGAAAGTACTAATAAATTAATTGTGTTATTCTGATGAACACATGCATGCATGCATGCATGATGCATTAGGTTAATAAATTTTGATCTATTCATGTTTTTCCCTAAAATTAATTAGTTAATAGAGTAATTAGGTTCAATGTATTATGTAGAAAAAATGAACAATCACAAGGTATATATATGTAATTCAGTGAATGTAGGCACAATGGTTTTGAATTTAATAAGTTTATCTCCATTTATAATGATTAGATTAGATAGATGTAAGTATAGAGGGAATTTCAGAAGAAATTAAATTTAATTTGCTTACTGAAAGTTCCCAAGTAGAGATCTTTGTTTCCAGCAACTCTTCCTATTCTTGCTTGCCACCTCCCGTGCTGATGATGCCTGCTTACAAGTCTTAATTAAACTCAGATTACAAGGGAAATTGTTAAACAACAAATACATTACTTAATTACACAATCAAATGCAAATTAAAATACTTATACAAGAAGAAGAATAAAAAATATTTATTTACCGAAATTAAAATATGCAAATAAAATGAAATTTCGTATACCTTGTCACGCCACGATACATGGAAGCTCCCCTGGAAAATCCACTACTCTTCCTGAAATTTCAATGGAACAAGAAGTTAAGGAAGATGATTAAAATAATTTATCCACGGATCTGACAGATAAAAAGAAGTATTTAATGAAATTTGTAATATATATTTATATAAAGGAATCCAAAATCAGAAACTGCAGGGGGGTGAACTCTGAAAACAGTTAGTGAAGAGAAATAACTACTACTATCAGTTTTCTGACAAAATCTAACTTTTGTCACCTTACCTAAATACCTACAAAATTGACGGACGATGCAACAATCATAATTTTTCTAATGATTTTAATTATCTAAAACAAAGAAAAATATTTAGTCCTTGAGACTTATCCAAATCATTCACAAATTAAGTTAAATATTTGTTTTGCGAGTAGAAAATACTTCCAAGAAAATACATTATTCAATTTCAAGACATGTGCAAAATTTAGATTAAGATTTACTCGTCAACAAATAATAACTTTTCTTGTTTACCTTCTAATAGAGGCCACAAATTCTTGTCTGGTCATATTTTTCATCTCCTCAATTTCCTTCTCATAATTAGTCATCTGCAAATTATTTATAAATAAACTTCACAAAATGTTTGTGCTAAGTAATAAATTAATTAAATGAATTTATGGCTAAATTCTCTTTTGTTTGGCAACAAATGAATAGTATGATTCTTCAACGAATTAATGTTCTTACAGGGAAATTAGTAGTTGTAGATGTTCCCCAGTATTTTAGTGCAGCAAGATCATAAGCCCTAGCTGCTTTTTCTTCTTTATCATACCCACCTGATCATCAAACAGATATAATAATTATAATAATAGGAATTCAATTATCAAGTTACTCAGAATTTCAAATAACATAGCTAGCTAGGATTAATTATTATATACAAAATGAACATGAAATTAACTTACCCAAATACACTGCACGCGGGTCAAAATTAGAGTCAACCAATTCCAAGAAGATGTATGAAAAAATTACCTAGTTAGTATTAATTTATAGAAAATAAAACCTATATATATATATATGAAGAAGATAAATTAATAAACATACATCATATCAAAAATCAATCTTAATTTTATTACCTTGACGCCCTTTCCTCGATTGGCCTTCCCTTCTGCAACTATTATCCCATAGGTGTGCTTCATACCTCCCTGTCCACCTATGCCTGCAACATAAGTCATTTTATTAATTCTTAAATACAACTAATTAATTAAGGATTTAATCAATCAATTACAAAAAGAAAAAGCAACAACAAATATGTCTCACCTAGTAACACCTCTATAAATTGATGTTCTTTGTCCAAAAGTGTCCAAAGTTCTCCTTGGAGTTGCCTCGACAATACTCGTGTTACTATTATCTACGCTGTCGGTTGCTGCACTAGCACTTGTCTCATCATTGGTTGAACCTTTTCCACTGCCCATAGAAAGTGTCAATTGCTGAATGTTGCAACCATTTTCTTGCAGATTTTCGTAGTTATGGTGCACCGGCATTGAGAACATGTAATCGGAGTCATGACTCGATTGGATCTCATGATTGTACGATATCATTTCTGATGAATTGTTATGATCTAGCTGTTTATTCACTCCTAGAAAATCTGCAACTTCGGGTACTTCGTTGCTCCCTTGATTGTTAATCAAGCTCCATTCACTATATGCTACAAAATAAAATAAAATAAAAAAAGAAAAAAAAAACAACACATTATTATACTATGTATGTATATATTTCACTCAAAATTAAATAACATGACATATAATCACCTTGGTTTTGAAAGGGGGTTTCAATATTCTCATTGACTAACCCTAATGTAAAGTGATGAGCCTGATCTTGAGGTAATGAAGGATGAGTTGGAGATAGAGGAAATGAAAGCCAGTTGTTAGAATTCATGCCTAATTCTTTTTCTTTTCAAATGATATTATTCCTGCAAATACCAGTAATTTATAGCAAAATTAATAAGAAAGAATTTTAATTAATTAACACACATAAAATAATACAAGGGTTCATCTACATGTATAGGGCTTACCAAATGAAGAAAGGAAGCATAAAAGTGCAGCCTTCTGTTCTCTAATTTAAGATATGAACGAGCAAATTAAAGAACTAGATATACATAAATAATCAGAGAGAAGAGGAAAGGAGAAAAGAAAAAAATAGAAAAGTAACACCCATTATTTAAATATCTCATTTCTCACAGGTAACCTAAGTCGTTCTGCAATGGCCTGACTCTATTCACCAAATCCCAACACTTAATATAGACTACTGCTACTGCAATTACAACTTAATTATTTAATATTCTTTTGAGTCGGTTTGATACCAGATTCTTGTCTAGACCTAGTCTTTTCATCTAGTATATAATACAACTTATAATGGGTAACTAATTTTATCTAGATAAGTTTAGTCGAACTTAAAAGATCTACACTTACTTTGTGATTGTATAACATTTCCAAAAAGAAATTATATTGATATCAGCAGTTATATATTTGAATTTTGCATTTCATATTATAACTCAAATATAGATGATCTATTTACTAAGTCTTGCATTGTATGCCTCCTTAAGACTACATATAAAAACTTGAGGTCAAATAAATGTAATTAATGTTCACTAATAAATCATTGAAGCTAATCAATATTGTGACAAAAAAATCCTGTAAGAAAATAATGATATAGGTCTAAAATTACAACTGAACAGATAGTCTAAAAGCTGTGATGTATCAGTTTTTGTACTAAGAAAATCCCACAATTTCAACTGGAAGAATCCAACTCTAAACCCCCCACCCCCACTTGGTTTATTGGGACTCTCTTCCTCGTTCTGTGTAAAAAATGCAACCCAAAACCCGGCAATACCACACCAGCAAATTATCTCTCAGAATATAATTTACTTAACTAGCTGTAAAATAATAGTCCCACGTACATGAAATTTTATCTCAAATTGAGTTTTATCAAGCTAAAGTATTTACATGACAAATGCAATACACTTACTTATGATTAGAGATATCGTAAAGTAAGTAAGTTCAGTTATCTTGTTGTTGGATGAATTTGGTCAAATTAGGATTTTGCAAGAATTTTCCTTCTTATACTAAATTTTAATAAATTCTCAAATAATTTTCATAAATAGTTTAGTTAATTTACATGTACGGACATGCAATATTTTAATGAAAATATCCGACATATTAAATATTAAAAGTACTTATTTGGCCTGAAAAAGAGTAAGAAATACGACTCCATTTCAAAAATAATAAAGTTAAGCCAATAAATTAAATACATGCATGAGATTATTAATTAAGATTGGGTGATTGCGTTTGCTTTTCCAAGTAGAAGTCTGTTGACCGCGGGGTTGGAAATCGGACTCGTCAAAACATTAAAAACAGTTGTTATTATTTGTTCTGCAGTGCATGTCCTGTATTAATTAATTAAAGTACGAAAATAATAAATATATATATATATATATAGGTAGAATTAATTAAATAAGCGGATGCATGCAGGTTTTACCTCTTTGTTTCTGTGCCTTATGTCTTCCACTTACTGGCTCAGTCAAACTTAATAGTACTCTAATTCAGAACACTATTTTCACACGCACACGAATTAGTATATTAGTATATATATACTGTACTATATATACTATATTTACATAGTATATGTTAAGAAGACTAGAGAAATAAAAGGAGACCAAATGTGAACAATGTGCATGATAGAGAGTGAAAATACAAATAATTAATTAAATAACAAATTTCATACAATATGGTTCAATTTTTTTCTTTTTCATCATTGCCGGAATTTTAATTTTGTAAAATGCACATAAAACCCTGATTATAAATTCATATATATGAATTGGCAAAATAAACATTAACTAAAAGAAAATTATTTTGCATTTCTCTTTCTTGAAACAAAACCTGCAAATACTGTGAACATTCTTGTAAATATAGTATCTATCTACATCTACACACAACATATATATATATGATGATGAATTATTCATTTGAAGTACTCTATACTGTAGGGAGGCCGCAGGACCCACGTCTCTCGCTTACTACTGTCCTTATATATATATATATATATTTCAAAATTCCTACCATGAAAAACTAACTTCCCTAAACCCTAGCAACAGAGAATTAATTCAAAAACGTACTAGATCATATCAACCATTATTAATTAAACTATATCCACAAAAACAAATAGAGAAATTCGTACTTATATTAAACCAAAATGATTAAACGAGCTAGTATTTCTGAAAAAACAACAAAATCATGAACTTCTAATTATGTGGAAGGAAAGAACTTACCGTTTTTTAAATATGACTTTCCAGTAGCTGTAGATTGAAAAGATAAAAGTATCCCTATTACTCTCTCTAAGAAAAATGCTATGAATGAATTATATATATATAATATAATATAAGCATGCATGTAAATATATATATCTGTATTTAATTATAATAATCTTGAAAATTGAGACCCTGAAATTATTAACATCGTAAGTTGGCGAAATGAAGAGTGTGGGGATTCGATATGCTACTATCCAGTTAGGTTTATAAATTTAAACCAAATTAAACCACTTTCATTTATTACAATTTTTTTCTTATCGGTTATAATTAATTAGCAGGCCGCGCGGCGCCACATGAAATCATGAATCAGGTTTTGCGGCCAGGTTCGGAGGAATTATATGCGACTGCCTTTGCCTCGATCGGCCTCATGTCATTTCAATTCCTAGATCGATTTAGATATATAATTGTTTGTTATTGGTCGACCCTCTTTAGCCTTTAATTTGCCGGCCCGCTGATTATCCGGTTCACGGTTTGCACATATACTGGTGTACCTAGCTAGTAGTCTTATAAAGGGTAGAGTTCCCTTTACATGAATATACTAACATACTAGTAGTATTTTTTTTTTCTTTTGTAACTTCATCAATTAATTACGTGGTTTAACTACTGTAAATTCTTTTAGAATTTAAATTGATTATTTTTCACAGTAACATGATGTTTCGTTCGGATTTTGTAGCGTGTGCGCAACACATTCATGATGAATAAGGTAAAAATTTCATTATTATATATCACATAGATCAACATGTGATTGGTCTAGTGGAAGGGACTAGTCATTACAAAGTAGCGGACTCAAGTTCGAATTCCTGTTGTGAGAGGTACCCACATTAATGTGTCCAACCCGCCTAGAAAGGAATTAAACCCTTGGGAAACAAAAAAAAAAATATATATATATATTACATGGAGCTTAAATGCATATTTTCATATCACAAAATTATAAATTGAACACATGCATGTAGGTTACTTGCAGAAATCCTGAAAGTCAACTATCTTTCATATTAAAATGAATGCAAGTAATTGAGATTGTGTTGTTGAAAAACTTAATTTTCTTTGAGGATCTATCAGAGTTTTTTTTTTTTTTTTGAGACGCGTGTTGAAAATATACATTAGGGTATCCTTTAACATCTCCTTGCACAAAATTCATGACTAAACCCTGAAAGATCTATATATGAAACCTTTACTTTAATTTTTATTTCTCCAAATTTTGTTTATTTTGCTTATACGGTATAAACATCACATCATTTCTATAGTATGCTCACCAATTAATTGAGATAAAATATATATCTAATTACATATTCACTATTTTTATTTTTATCCTAGCCGAATCATATTTTTTTAATTTAGAGATACGTTTACTCATGTTCAAATTTATTGGATGATAAATTATTTCTGAAAAAAAAAAGTATAAAGTCCTTATTAGTAGCATTTAATCGATGTTTTTTTTGGAAATTGTTTGTTAGCTCTTTAATTTATGCTTATGATGAAACTAATAAAGATTAAGGTATGCTAATAACTTGTTGAGTAGATCCAAGAACACAATGACAGATGATAAGTCAACCTGATGCAGGTGCAGCAGCCACCGCGGGTGAATAATTGCGTCCATCCATCTGGATCCTCAACAAAATTAACATCAATTTTATTGGGGACGTTCCTTAATTGGATGAAAAATTCGATCTACCAATAACTAAATTTCTCATTCAATGGGGTAATTTTTTCATGCAATTAATACTGAAATTTAATTTAAATTGCTACAATGATGATTACAACATATGCATGTATATGGATTGCTGCACACAACACATGTAAGTCATTTGGAACTTTGGAAGAAACAATGTATTAAGAAGAAAGAGAAAATGGGATGGTTAGTTTTGTAATTTGAGGTGGACATACAGGGGCAATTTTGGAAATAACGTACACGAGAATCCAGAGAGAAAATATTTTGACAGTTTCCAATAGGGAGGATGAGAGGTGGTGGTGGTGGGAGGGAACGCCGGGAAAGTGCTCGTGTCGCCTCGAAATTAAGTATTTTTTTAATTAATATTTCTGGAACCCACTTCTTGTTTAAATAATATTATAAACGTGTAGGATTAGGCTTTAGGGTTGTTTTCCTAGGGACAAGAAAGTAGGGTTTTCTGATTATGTCCAAAATTCTTCTCCGAAAATTCTTCACTAGGAATAGATTTGTTTGCTTTGTATTACACCATCTAATTATTCCATTACGAAATTGCTTATATCAAGACTAGTGTAATGTAATAATGTGAATGTGCGATATTCATTATGAATGTGCAATATCATTGAAATAATGTGAATGTGATTTTTAGGAAAAACATCGTTCTTAATTATTGTGCTAATTGGTAATTAGATATTACTACAGTACTTCTTTTATTCAATTCGAAGTTTTAGATATATAAAAGTAAGTAGTTAAAAAAAAAAAAAAAAAAAAAAAAACCCCAATATTTTGAAAAGTAAATTGAAAGCTAAGTTGCAAGGGTAATCTGAAAAATGACTCCGTGCAGTATCTAGTACTATAGAGATATGAATATGCATGGAATATGCATTATGTACGTCATCTGGCGTTTCTTAATTAAACTAATTAAAAGAAAATAGAATACGAGTGTCAATACATTTTTTGGCGTATCTAGCACATTTTGGACACGTACGGGGTGTGTTTGTTAGTTTTTCAAAGTTATAAATTACAAATTAATAAATTAAAGGTAAAAAAAAAAAAAGTTTCGGATTCTAGATTTCTCTTTTACACGGGTTAAAAAATCCCTAAATTTGAAAAATCTACACCAGCAGTCTAATTGAATTTTAAACTTCAAAATCCACTTGATTTGAGCAAGAAGAAGATGGTCTAAGCTTCGATTACACTTCACCCTTCATAGTTTCTTCTATTTGTTGACTAGGTAAGTTTCTTTATTTTTTTTTTCCTTCTTTGCTTATTAAGTTGGGGTTTCTAAAATAAGATTTATGGAATATAAATGTATTTTTTGGTCGAAATGTTCAATGGTGATGTGGCTTTTGACATTTAAAAAAGATAAATATATGTTAAATTACATACTAACTATTTAATTAATATGCTTATAAATCTCTCTAATCTCGAACTAATTTCATATCTCTTTCACAAAAAAAAAAAAAAAAAAAAAAAAAAAAAAAAAAAAGAAAAAAAAAAGATTGATGGAATTGCACTTTTCATACCAAACTTTTGTCCACTTTATACATTGAGGGGCACATGTATATTTTTGGAAAATATAAATATACTTGTGCCCCTCAATTTTTATGGAAAATATACATGTGCCCGTAAAATATTAAAAACTTTAGATTCTCTGTTGTAATTTGTGAACAGCTTAATTATTAGTACCCAAACATAATGTTCTCTGTCTTTGGTGAAAAATACTTTTTTCTATGATTTGTTCGATACTTGCACAATCGGTACGAATCTAAGGCCTGAAAATAGTTTTTGGTGCTTGCTTTACTGACCATGACAATGAGCTTTTGGGCAGATGAATGGTCCGCAACTTCAAAGCTCAACATGACCCATTGAGGGTTGGGCGGTGGTTGTGATGTTGGAGGTGAATTGAGAGAGACTGGGGAATTGCAATTACCTCTCCCAATTTTTAATTATTTTAATTGCTCGATTGTAAATACCCTTGAAGTGATAAAAATAGTGACTTAACGGACACATGTATCACACATGACATTTTCTATCCAAAAACTAACGGTCGGATGAAATTGACAATTAAGACTATCAGTGTAAGATCATTTGAAATATTTTTAAGAAAAAATGTACTTTATACCCGCTCCCAAAGCTACATATTTTGAAATTTACCACCCAATAGTATTAAATAAGTACATATGAAATTCGTTGCACTTTCCCCCCTCAAATGATTTTATGCTAATTTTGATCGATCGGTTTACAAAACTCATGTATGTGACTCACATGTGTATTTTAAGGGTAGTAAATCAGTCAAAACATGACTTGCATTTTACCCTCTCTTTAAAAATAAAATATGTTTCTGCTCACTTCAGATTTTTGGTTCTTTTACATGAGCGAAGTATTTGGACTTGTAAGAAGTGTTGCGACTAACTTTGAAAATTCATGTGAGGGACGCATGTATATTTTCCGTCGAACAAAAATTAAATAAAATTATTTGAGACAGTTAAATACTTATTTTCTACATATGGGTGGTAAGTGTCACAATATGTAACTTTGGGGGATCAATTCTTTAAAGTGGACTTCATAAATCATATGGAAGTTTTTGTCAATTTAAAAAAAAAAAAAAACGTGGGTGGGGGGGTGTATTGCAATATTTTAAAGTTATTAGGGGATGTTGGTAATCTTATAAGTTAAGGGGATGTTTTTTCATCAATTATTTGGATAAAATTGTCATTTCGCCTTGAGAGGGATATTTTTAGCTAATAAAAAAATACAGACTTTTTTTGCTAAAAAAAAGAATACATATTTTTTAGTTAGGCAAAACATAAGGGGTGTTGTTAAATTTCACTCGTTAAAAAAGGATAAATTTGTCTTTAGGATAATAAATTATTTTAACTTATATTTTAGGAGAAAACATGTCACCAAGATAAATGTTATCTCATGTGCTCCTCATCCCTCAAAATCTCATTTTAGACGGAACCTACTAAGTTTTGAGTATAAGGTTTGAATTTTATTTAATGGAAGAATCAACTTAGTTATGATGTTATTCATAACATGAAATTATTTAATCTTATATATTATCTTTGCCATATTAATTCCTAAAATTTTTAAAAGTTTGTATCGTCTTATTCATGATATTGTACCGTCGTATTCGTACAATCTAGATTAAAAGAAACCATTGATGTCACGTGTGTATTTTATGTTGATTTATAAATTTTGAGAAGAAAATTAGTTCTATTCTTAAATTGAAAAAAAATGTTCTATAAAGCTCTAGAATAAGAATAAGAATGGAATAATAATTTTTTAAATATTTTTTTTATTACTCTTACCTCTAGATTCTAATTGTTCCAAAACTCAATTTATCGAGTCGGGCAAAATTTTCACAGTTGGGCCCAATTGAGATTGAGACTATAGAAAAATGGTAAATTATGGGTTAAATACTTGAACCTGCTTATAAATACAAATACAAATTAAGTTCGCTGCAAGCAATAATTTTGACTTCAATTTTGCTTTATGCCTCACCAAAAGTACGGTTTTCTTGTTCCAAAAGTACGGTTTTCTCATTACATGTATTATGGAGTATAACATTTTTGGACATGCAACTTTGATATGTGCTTGATCTTTGGACTTTTACCATACTTATTAACAGGCACAGATCCAAGATTCAAGAGTTGAGGGAGCCGGAACTTTATTAAAAAAATAAAAAAATGATATTTACATAATAATAGTCAATTATTTTTGTTTGAATAAGGAATGAATATAAAAAAAATTAAAATATATTTTCCCTATAGTGGATTTGGTCTTTGACTTAATTTTCCTAAAATTATATCAAGATTTTTATTTGAACTTTATAGTTATTTGGTATAGACAAAAATATTACTATTTAATTAAGTCTTGATAAGTACATTGTGTGTATAATTATCTTTTTCAATTGGACTTTTGAAAAAGACCAAAACAATAAATGAAAATAAATATATTAAGTATTTTAAGTAAAAATAAAATAATATTTTCAAAAGTATTGGAGGGGCCAAGCCCCCCCCCCCCCCCCCCCCCCCCCCCCCCCCCCCCGTGGTTGTAGATCCGCCCCTGCTTATTAATATACCTCTATATATATTCATTGGAGATCAAACAGAACAATGGTGATTTGTATGATTAAAATACCCTAAAAGGTCTAGCATATTTACAAAACGCTTCAAGATTCATGCGGACCGAATCGATCTGCATGGATATTTGTTACCTATAAATACTAAATAGCTACCATTTATTACTATTAAGATACTCATGGGATCTATTATGCGCATTGTTTGATTGACCTTACTCGAGTTTATTTAACTATAACATATTATATAGCATCGGAAAGCCTTCACAGGACTAATAACATCCAAATCCAATACACCAAACTTTGTTTTAAGTATTGAGCTGATTAATTTCTTTGAAGTGGAGTTAGCTCATTTGAGCTAACCGATCGACTAGGTCTCAATATTGAGAAGGTAGATTCCAAGTGTGGCACTAGGGCTGAGCAAACGGGCCGAATCGAACCGAACCGAATCGAAGTTCGGTTATGGCCCGGTTCGGTCCCAAAAAAACATGGACCGATTACCGAACCGAAATAGTCGGTCCGGTTCGGTACAAATATCGACCGGTCCGATTCGGTCCATGTGTACCGGAATATTCAACATTATGTGGCACATTAGCAATATTAATATTGACCAGTTCACCCGGCAAAAATATCTTTCATCAATGCTAATTACCGAATTACATGTTCCATCCTCTTAATTAGTAGTAATATATATAGTGTTTCTGATCATTCATCATCAATTTGCGTGGTGATCGACAAACCCACGAGAACAGTGGAAACAAAGGGAATTTTCTACAAAAACAAAGGAAAAATAGTAAAATGATTTGCCAAATCTTGTGCTAATTAATTAATTATTACGAAATATTGCTGAATTAATTGATTGATAATTTAATTATGTGCAGAGCATGTGCATGCCAATGTCTTGTTATATGCGACTAATTAAAATCAATTACTATAAGCAATCAGAGCAAAGAGCCATCGTTTAAAGAGCTCGGTGCTGCATGTTGTTTGAATGGATCCTAGATGTGAATTTTGACTTTCTTATTTACTGGTTCTCGAGCAAAATATAGGGGGTATTTAATTTATTTCATTTTATTTGTGAAACGAAAAGAATTATATATTCTCAATTTAGTTATGAAAATAAATATATAAGAATTTGTGAAATAATAATTTATTTTTCTCAAATTTTGGTCACTAACACTAATAGAAGGTTACTTTTGCCTACACAAGTAGAGATCAAATATGTTTACTGTGATGGGCTCTTATCTTTGAGCCTACTACTAAGTCCATATGGCTAAAGTTCAAATACAAAGCCCATCTCCAATGGTTTTATCGGGGCAGTTCCCGAGCCAATCCGGGCTCTTAGAGCACCTCCATCAACTCCTTTTTTAGCTCTTCCAACATCTAAAATTGAATTTATAGACAATCAAACTAAAAAATCTTCCTCCAGCAGTAACCTCTATTTTTAGAGGACTATGTATATTGGAAGATTGGTCTTGTAAATATAAAAGCCCTTGTATAATTATACAAGGCTCCACATCACCAAATTAATTCTCTCCAACAACCTTCCAAAATATGAATATTGGAAGATTTGAGTTAAATGTTTGTTTGAATTAAATATTTTATTAAATTATTATTTAAAGCCATTTATTTCAAAAAAAGTTTTTTTATTAATTTATTATATTTAAATAAGAAACATTAAAACATGTATTTATTATTTATATTTTACGTGAAATGTAATAAAACATTATTTATAATGTTATTTATAATTTAATATTGAAAGAAGAATAAAATATAATAATTCTGAAATTTAAGATGATGACTGCTGGAGTGAATAGCTAAAACTGAGTGGCTAAAACACTGTTCACCATGTATAATTTGATATAGATGACCATTTATACAAGTCATTGCTGGAGATGCTCTTACTATTCATTTGCAATGATTAAGCTCCTAATCACAATTCATTTTAACCAACATAATTTATTCTATCATTATAATAATAGTTTTAATATTGATATTAATAAATAATGATAGAATAATAATTATTATTATTATTATTTAAAAATATTATAATAATAATATTTAAGTAATAAAATAATTATAACATTTAATAAATAGCACACATAAAAAGAAGATGAATGTTACAACAAACACGAAGGTTTCAAGTAATTCTAATTCTAATTTAGGAGGAAATTTTAATTTTATTCTTATATTATCATTAATAATTAGAATTATAGATGAAATCAATAATAATCAATATTTTAATTTAATTCAATTAACAAAAGTACTAACAAATTATATTAAATAACTCTATTTTGAAATTTAATTTAATTTAGGTGGAAATGTTAAATTTAATAAATAACTCTTTAAATAATTAATTACATTTCTTTAACATAAATGAATAAAATAAATTTTAACTACAAATTCTTTAGTTACACATTCTTTAATCTTTAAATAATTATATATAAATTTTAATTTCATTTTTTTATAAAAGAATAAAAATTATTGTTTTAAATAAAAGAATTACAATGCTTTTAAATTAAATACACTACTTAAAAATTGAAAAAAAGAACAATCAGGTGGCGCCACTGACTTAAGAGTTAATTTCACTTGCCCCTTTTTCTTCTTCCTTCCTCAACGCGAGCCAGAGCTCCATAGCAGTTCGCCCGTGCGCCCCCACCCACTAGTTGTCCCACCCCGTTGTTGTAGATGACTCTCCCCTCCCAGTCCGACCCTCACGCGCTCATGAACCTAACATACACCTAAATTAAGTAGTTCAATGGACAAAATTTTATTTGAGTTTTATTTATTGTATGTCATATTAAATTAAGCATGAACAACATTTATTTATTGTTTGATAACTTTTTATCTTCCATATTTTTTGTTTTCTTTTAGCTTTTGTGAATATTGAATGTACAAAATGTGGTATGCTTCTCCAGTGAGTATGGTTGTGGGCCTTAAGGCTGGTGGTAGTACACCACAAATTTAAGTATATTTTTGGGCCGACACAGAATTTGCCATTGCCTACCACGGGTGGGTATATGGGCCTGTCAAATGAGTGGATTTTGATTTTGAATCGCTTGTAATTATTAAAGATCATTAGTCATTACGGTAAATAGATTGAGTGAATAAACTTATACCCAAAGCAAATAAAATGAATATGTAGTTGAAATCTGAATATGATTATTAATATATTTAATTCACAATTTCTTCATTGGAAGGAACAAGACGTTGATTAATTCAATGATCTTATTATTTTCGTACTTCAAATCCTACCTTAGTTTTAAAATATCGACATCGTGTTTGTCAACCAATTTTAATCAATATTTTTTTTTTTTTTTTTTGAGTGATAATGAATACTTCTTAGTATGAAGTAAATATGTTGGGGATCAATTTTTCCTTTCTCTGGAGACATAGAATGGTAAGGTCTTTGTGGTAGACAGAGATTCATGAATGCGATAATAAAAATCTACCTAAACTCCGTCAAATCATTTTGAAGATCCAAACACAAACCCATTTTAAAAATCTTCTATCAAACTTTTGTGTCACACTATCACATAATGAATTCACTCTATAGTCTATACTTATATGTGTGACCCACACCAATTTCTATATTTGAAATTTTGTAAAATAAATTTATATATCTAGGACACAAAAGTGGTATAGAAAATCCACTTATAAGGATATAAAATTAGTATTTATTCTTTTTATTTGGGTGCAACACTACACAAGGGTTTTCCAAGGAGTTATGCATGCATCCTAGCTAGTATTACTCTCGCCCAAACACACTTAACTTCGAAATTCTGATAAAATCCGGTATATTAGTGTTGGTATAATCGCAACCAACCCTAAAACAACATTAGATCATAATATATATGTACACAAATTTTTCTTCTCTTCATTTCTTTCCTTTTTTTTTTTTTAGAAGCACGGAAGAAAATCAAGAACGAAGTGAGGAAAAAAACCAGAGAGAAAAAGAGAGAACACTTTCCACGAATATAATAAAAATATCCCAAATTGAGAAAATAGAAAAATGATATAGAAACAAATAAAGCATTAATTTACAAGCTCGACTCCTTGGTAGCATATATGATGTCTTAGGAACACATACATACCACCACTCAGACACAGAAAATACCACAAGACAAAGCGATATGAACTATGAATATTACTAGAAATGGACACAATTATAAACTCAACCCAACAAAACAACTTCTGATCAGTCACAATGCATTCTTCCCAACATCAAATGATTTTAAACAGGCACCCAAGGGCACTGTTCGAAAGATCAGACATTGCCATAACTCAACATATAAACAAACACTCCTCTTCAAATTCTATCAAGCTTCTCCGCCTTAACCACCGGGTTGGCTTTAGCAATAGCGTCCTTACCTGCAGTGCGGTAATCAAAAGGGCAGTCGTGTTTTTCAGAATAGCGATGAGAACCACAAAATAAATGCCCACATCGGCACTTAAATCCGGTTAACCCAACACGTTTCCTGCAAGTGGTGCATCTACTAGGCCCTTCTTTCGGCTTAGGCTCCTCACTAGCCTCGGAAGAGCTTGGAGTAGTAATCGATGGCAAAGATATGATCTTTTTTTCCGCCACATCAGATTGGATATTTGCGGTAATCGTTAGAGAAGTTTCTTTTTTGGTGTCGCTTGGCGATGATCCATTGACAATGTTGTCGATTGATGATGCAGCAAATTTAGCTTGTTCTTGTTTGAGGACTAGGTCCTTGTAACACTTGGAGCACATGTTCATGTTTGAAGAACTTCCGAAGAAGCCACAGTTGTTGACGCATAGGATAGGACCTTCTGGATGAGGTTGGCATCCTGTTTCGTCATGCTCCATGTTGTAACTTTTTTGTTTCTGCACACAAGTTAATAAAACTAATGAGGCCATGATTCTGTAGATTAAGTTATGCCTATCTTTTTATATGGAGGTTAAGTAAAGAATAATGAATATCTTCGACTTAGTCATGAACAAATATGTCAAATAAACTATATGAGGAAAAGAATATACTAATTTCATCATCTGATTAAGCATTCAAACAAATTATTATATCATACTGTAAGTTAAGTGAGATTGACAAAGATAAAGTAACAATTATCCATCAAATAAACCTTTCTAAGTTATATTTGCTTCAAAAACTCGAAAGTTAAAGCTTATGTCACACTAATATTTCTAAATTTCGACATAATCAACAAGCTTATGTCAATCATATTGCTAAATTTCAACAAAAGCAACAAGCCTATCTCTTGCTTATGTCAATCAAAACACATATTGTTCTTATGATGGCAAATGTACGTCAGTAATAAAAATTAGCCACTTTCAACACTTTAAGTTTAGTAGAAAAGACAAATACAAAAGAGACAACTGCTGTTCCTTCTAGAGGGAACCAATGAAACAGAAAACACAATCTATGAAAAATTATATCTTTACCAAAACTATGTCCAGAAAGCTGGAATTTTTTAAACAATTATATCAATAAAAGACGGTGAAATCACAAATTAACGGATCCAACTAAAACTACACACCACCTCCCACAACAAAAGATACATACCCACCTTCTACCAGAAAAGAAAAAGAAGAATATTTATCAAAGTAATTAGAGAAAGCTTTATACAAATAATCAATAATTAACCGTATTTATGAAAAAATGGTTCAACGTTAAAACACGAACACCTAAATAAAAATAAAAAAATAAAAAAAAGGACAGAGGAAACGATGACCTTCATCAGAAAAAAATATGTAAATATTATTAAAAATTAAATATATAAATAACGAACCTAAATATTACAGATCCATCATCCACGAACAAAATAAACATACAAAATCACGAAGAGAGAGAAAAAAAAAAGACCTAATTGAAAAAGAAAGACGACAGGGAACTGACCGTGTTATTAACAAGATCAGAAAAGAAATAGAAGAATTTTTCCTGATTTCCTCCCTACGATTATCGATTTGGTATGTATCAGATGGAATCGAGAGAATCTTGATGAACTCTTTTTTATGAGAAAGAGAAAAAATAATGGGTCTAGTTTCTGGGTATTTATTATTCAACAATTTCCAAATTTAAGAGGAAGAGAAGAAGAGAGAGGAGAGGAGTCTGTCCTTTTGAAAATTCCTTTTCCTTTTCGCCAACGAACAATCTTTCCTAATTAGGTGAAGTCGTGGGCCTTTCCTATTTGTCAAGATTATTATAATATAATTTTTATTTATAATATACCTGTTTTGCCCTTAATTAGATACTTTATTCACGCTTCCGCCATTGGTTGTCGTTCTTTTCTCTTTCCTTTTTCGTACAAAGGAATGGCAATTTGGTGAAATGGTTTAAGAAAATTTGGAAACTTTAAATATGATGCCTCAAAGAAAGAATCTTTCCTAGGTTATTTATTTTAAGATAGTGGTATTAATATAAATTGGTTTACTAGTACTAATAAAATTTGGTTGTACAACTTTTTTTTAAATATTTTTTTTTTGTTTTTCGAGAGTTAATCCCTTTGGATGCACGTCGGACACATTAAGAGAGAATATCTTTTAACAGGAATTTGAAATGAATCCATTACTTTATAGTGATTAATACCTACTCTAAACCAGTCACTTGTTTGTAATAATTTTTACTTTAACATTCTCATTTCACCAATTCCTTAAATATAAGTTTGACCATGCAATAATGGATAAAGAAAATATCAATATGTGATTGGTCTAGTGAAAGTGACTATTATATTCATAGTGCAATCCAAGTTTGAATTCCTATTGAGTAATATTACCTTATAATATGTATGATACGACTCAAAAGGGATTAAACTATTAAAAGAAAAAAAAAATATGCATAAAAATTTAATTTAATTTATATATTTAAGAAATAGTCAACTTCAAAATCTAATCCCCTACGCTTTCTGAACCACTCAAAACAAAGAGGGCGCAAGTGTGGAATCCAGAAATAACACAAAATTCCCGATTTAGGCCCATATATAGCCGCCCATTTCCAGAAAATAACCTATCTTTGAAAAAGATGTATGTAATAAAAAATAGGTAAACTTGCATAAAACGTTTCAAATTAATTATTGATTTTAGATTTTCGTTTTGAACTATTTAACTTGGCGAATTTCGTCTCGTAATTTAATATTCTTTTAGAATATCGTCCCAAACTAATTACTAATTTTGAATTTTCGTCCCAAACTATATCAACTCGCCAAGTTTCGTCCCATAATTTACCATTTTGTATGAATTTAGTCCCAATATTAAATTTTTAATTTAATGAAAATGACGTTCAATCTTGTAATTAATTTGGGACGAACTCTGCAATATTATATAATTATTCATGTTAAAATTTACCATGTCATGACACTTAAGCAGCCATGTGATAATTCATCGGCAAATGCGCAATTCCGTCTTATAATTATGGTGGAACGATATTCCAAAAAAATATTAAATTATGGGACGAAATTCGCCAAATTAAATAGTTTGGGACGAAATTCAAAATCAATGATTAATTTGGGAGTATTTTTGCAATTTTGCCTAAAAAATACTATATCCGATCAATTTGAATATTTATTGTAATAAAAAATACACCCTGAGTTGGAGAGTGTATCTCACTCGCTTAAATATAAATGTGGACATGAAATATATTGTTTAAAAAGATGAAATTACTTTTTGGGGGTAAAATGGTCCACATAAAATTATACAGGGGGCAAAATGCTATATTTATAATAACACATGGAGGTAAATTGTCACATTTTTTTCAATTCAATTTTTTTGAAGGCATAAAAAGGAGGTATTATTGCCAATTCAATTTTTCTGAAAACTTAAAATTTTTAGGATGCAGTGTGAATAATTTTTAAAACTACATGGGGTAAACTGAATATAATGATAAACAAGGGGGGCAAATTGCCATTAACCCCTTATTTTTATAGTTAACTTTCACTTTCACCAAATGATTTAATATTTCTCAATGAAATGCAACTAACATCTAAATTTCTTGTCAAACTAATGGCGATAGAGATTTTTTTTTTTTTTTGATAATTCAATGGCGATAGAGATTTAAGCTTGTAAAGTTGTGTTAAATGTATTTTATTAAAAAAAACCACCAGAGACTGTAACCAACACGGTCGTCTAAAATGAGATTTCGAGGGATGAAAAACACATAAGATATTATTTATCTTAGTGACATGTGTCATCTTAAAATTTTAATTTAAATAATACATTTTTATAAAGACAAAATTACCCCTTTTCAAATCTCTCTAAAAACAAAATTATCCTTTTTAAATCTCTTACTTAATCGCTTCTTTAAAAAAAAAAAAAAAAAAAATTGGTCCCTTTTTAATCTGCAATGTATCGCTTCTTCTTCAAATAAAGCATGATTGTGCATCCACGTACCTTATCACTACCAAAGCCTTACATTTATCATTACATAGATATTAAAAGATAGTAAGCACCATTGCACCATTACATAGATATTTAAATTGTTCTTTTAAATAAATTACTTGGGATAAATTACTCTTTTTTAACTTACATGAGGTAAATTGAATATTATGATAATTATAGGGGTAAATTGGCATAAGCCCTAAAAACAAGTTCAGAAGTGAAAATATCAACTGTAGTTTCTGTTTGTTAGACAAATTGAAACTCAATGTTGCGCCATCTCAATTATTATCAATTATTTTGTGAGCATATAAATAAATTTTGGCTTGCTCATCATATATAAATTTGGACAGAGTGACAGACCGAATCACCTATATTTTGTATTTGTTTTATTTACTTTAATATGTTCAATTGAAACACTTTTTTGAAAGGTTGGCCCACGTAAAGTTTGGTTGTTACTATTTGTCTCATCACAGCTCAAACATTTTTCATTGTTTGCAAGGCTCCAATATAACAAGTACCAATTTCCAACACAATTAACCACTAGTTTTTTGTTCAAACAAATTGACCACTTGATTTTATGTATTTATCAAATCTTGGAAGAAAATTCATTGGGTTGTTAGGTGAAAATTGAGACATCGTAAAAATGAGATCAAAATATGAAAATATTAAGTCATATTTTGTTAAATGGGATGGAAATCAATTTGAACTCAATCTATATCCGGTTCAATTTATTAGAATTTTTGTTTGATTACATGTCTGAATTATTTGATCCGCTTATGAAGATCCACAATTCGAAATACAAGGAACGAATATGGATTTAGGTTGATCCAATATGTTTAAATATGTATTCGACAATAAAAAAAATTATATATCTTATTAAAATAAGTAACATTATTAATTTTTTACCAGTTTAAAATATGGTTATTGTTGGATTTTACAATTTATATGTGAATAAAATTAGTTGAGAGTAATTAAGGGGTTGCGTCTGTTCGGTCTGAAGAGGTACCCTTTGGACCGAAACAGTGCAATCTAAGTGATGTGTCTCTTGCGAATAGACATTTATGTGCCTACAAATAGGAAACTTAATCTGGCCAATTAATTATTCCTTTTTTCAGACAATATTAAAAAAAATTACTCTCTTCCTACTTTAAAATTATGTCAAATCTTCTATTTGCTTCGGTTCGCCGTGGGTTCATTATTTGTGCAAATAATGAACAACAGACTGTTGTATCTTATGAGACTACCGGGAATCAAACTGTATGCACCGTGGCAGCCCCGGAAATATTGTCTTAAGGAAATTTGTTTCGGCAAGCCTCAGTCTAATTTCCTTGCTTATTACGTAAAGATTGAAGTGATCTTTGGTTTCAATACAAGTAAGTATTTCTCACTATTTTTTGTGTTAGATCGAAATATTTAAGTACACAGATTGTTAAACATCAACAGTCTTAAGACAATATCTTTTTTGTTTAACTTATCTGTGTGTACGTAATATTTATTACTACGCATAAGTCATAAAATAATGTAGAGGAGTTTAAAAATCCTAAGAAATCTTAGAACTCATTTATCTGTACGAAGCGGTGTATGACTGCCAAAGTTGTTTTGGTATTTTAATATAAGGTTAAGAAAATGCTTTTAATGACGTCTATATCTTGTCAATACAAATAAGTATTTCTCACTATTTTTTGTGTTAGATCAAAATATTTAAGTACACAGATTGTTAAACACCAACAGTTATTAGTTTAAAAAAATTGAACACATGAGTTAAATTAAATGAAATTGAAAGTTAACAAAAATAGAAAAAAATAGTGGTGTGAATTTGAAAGTTGACATTTTATTGGATCGAAAAAGAAATATCTGACTGAATTCCAACAAGATTCAATTGACTCGAAAAATGTAAATTCGAACTAGATGTGGATCCGACCCAAAACTAACCCAATATATATGTAGTCGTATTTGGGTCGAGCCTAATCCGACTTGAATCCAACCCATTGACAACCCTACAAATCAATTTTATTGTCGGATTATGTTTTTTCACGAATAATCATCCTTAGTTCACATTCGCTTTGGGTCGGATAAAAAAGAGTAAGCACCATTTTCCAAGCAACGTGTAAACTCATTATTGAAACCCAAAATAGGAACAAAATTAAAAGTAGACCTTAATCGGGAAATTAAGGACCTAAAAATCCAAACTTTAATTCATCAAATAAAACATGAAAAGCCCAAATATATCTCAATCGGATTAGGGAGTAGATTGGGTGGCGGGATTTGTCGGAGCGGAAGAGGAATTGACGTCGGAGATGACGTAATCAACGCGGACGATCACGTTGTTGATCTGAGGAACTAGGGTCTGTAATCTATTCGAAAAGATTGGGAGCTGGCCAAAATACGAATCTTGCAAGAGCTGACTTTCTGATCTGGACAAGGTGATAGGGAAGCTGCTGGTTCAACCGACCGAGGTTGCCCACCGTCGAGAAAGCGTCAGAAAGTAGAGAGGTCAGCCAAACATTCGTTCATTTATTTCTTCCCCGTTGACCACAACGACTAAAACGATGCGAAAAATTTAGACCCGGAAAGGCGAAGGGCTGGTGGTGGGAATTTGGGAAAGATGGACCGGTCGGATAGATTAGGAGTGGCGATTTTGTTGAAGATTTAGGAGGAAGAAGACGTAGAAAATAGATTATGCAGAGAGGTTGAATAATACATATTTATGAAAGTGCAATTTGGTAATTTTTGATGGGGCAATTGAGTAAATTCAGATTTTTTTAATTTTTGGTAATTTCAGATGCCATGTAGAATGCCACATCATCAAGGGACGTTTTGACCGAAATTTATGGCTCAAATTTAAGGTTGACTTTTTTTTTGGGGTTAAAATTGGGTATCTTATATACACCATTATTCCACAAAATCTTATATTAGAAAAATCCAACACATATTCTCAACGTGTAATATTTATTAGATATATATATTTTTTTTTATATTTAACATCCGATCAAAATTACTACATAAAGTCGAATATGACAAGAAACTATGGAAAGGTGAAAGGATCCGTTTTTCCAACCAAACCGAAAAATAAAACTTGAATTTTTTGTAGAGTTATGATAATTGTTTTTTCAACTAATCACGGTGAGTCTGAAAAATTCAAATGAATGAAATAAAAAACCAACCAAATCCATTATTAGTGCTCGACCAGACTGATAGATAAGTTCCAACTTACAACTTTAAATAAACAAATTGACAAATATGTCAAACATATTCTAATTAATTAGAAAACCAAATCCTCTCCAGTCAAAAACTTTGGAATTGAACATTTCATAATGCCGGAAATTGGAAATCCAACCAGCTAATTAAATCGCATCTTTTGCCGCAAAAAAAAAAAAAAAAGAAAGATAACAAAAATGAAAAGAAGAACAACACATGGTGTATTAACAAAATATTCAGAAGGAAAGGGACATATCATCCCCACACACACACACACAATGGTAATAAATACCACCACCAACAAACATGAAAAAACAAGCAAACTTTGCCTTTTTACCCCCTGTCGATCTGTCACAACTCACTTGTAGATTTCTTTTCTTTTCTTGCTTTGGCCTCAAATCTTCCCTCCATTTTAAATTAAAATTCATATCAATGTGGTTCCACCTTTAATTCAATTAACCTATATATGGTCCTGATCCTGATTTGAACCCACAATTTACGTTCCTTTAGTTTTTATATATAAGAATACCACTAGACTAGATCCATCCTTAATTAATTGGTAATTAATGCCTTTTATTTACTAGAATAAAATGGGGCCATTCATTCCATACGTGCGGCATTATTCAATGCTAAGCTACTAGCTCTGGCTCATGCTTCCTTCATGATTCTTGATCGAATTCATTGCGCGTAAATTGGCTATAAATTTCAACTTAATGCATGAAGGGGTGTAGTAAGTAATTACCAGGGTAAATTTTATTGGATATATAAATCTTTTGAGCTTGATGGAGGGCACTAGCAGCAAAACAAAATCGAAAATGGAAGATTATCAAGTGGTGGAGCAGATTGGTAGAGGTGCTTTTGGAGCTGCTTTTCTTGTTAATCACAGGACTGAGAAGAAAAGGTAAGCATTAATTCAATTGCATGATCGCTGTCATTCCATTATCCTTATAGTTACTTAATCCTGCGAAATCTGGAATTTTTCTTCAAATTAAAGCTTCTGGTGCTTCTTTTCTTTTTGGATTGCATTTTAAGTTTCGTAGAACTGCATTCTCAGAACTTTTAGTCCCACAGGTTATAAAATTTGCACTTTTGGTCCCATAGCCTACCTTCTATCTATTGCAGGACCAAAGGTGAAAAATGGAGACAGCCTCGTGGGACCAAAAATGCTAAAGCAACAATCTTTTACGGAACTTAAGCTGCAAAATATTTTAAAAAATTGGGATCAAAAGTGCAATTTTGTATAATATGGAAACATAAGTGCAGTTTGATATGAGATCGAAAGTGTTGAAAATCCAATCATGACGAACAAAAATGCAATTTTCGGTTTTTATTTCATGTGTTTTATGATACTATACACCAGTAATGTTATTCTTAGGTATGTTCTGAAGAAGATTCGTCTGGCTAAGCAAACAGAAAAGTTGAAGCATACGGCACATCAGGAGGTCACACTCTAAAAACCAACTCATATAATTTTCATTTGCTTTACTCGCAAAATTTGTTTTTCCTGTCGACTTGTTCATGATTTTTCTGAAAAGATTTAAGTACCTCTAGCATGTTAGGCAAAAAATGTGACATTTTATTCGGTATGATCTAAATTCCACGTTTATATGGGCCGCAATAATCATTTTGGGACCATACAATTGATATGATTTATGACAATCTCAAGGAATTTTGTAATAAATTTGTCACACCTACTTTTACATGGACTGCTAGCTGTTTTAAAATATTGTACTAAACACTCAGTCATATATAGTAAAGATGACATATATATACAGTACATAACTTTAATTGTAAGTAATTACACTTTAATAAATCTTCTTGCAGATGGTTTTGATGGCAAAACTAAACAACCCATATATTATCAAGTACAAGGATGCATGGGTGGAGAAGGTACATTAGCATACACACAGTCCTCTTATTTTACTAAAAGGACTTGTTGAGATGATCAAGAACTATAGTATATTCAATTTGAAGGAAAAAAAAAAAGGATCTCATTACTAATGCTGCCTAACTAAATGTAAATATATGTTCGAATGAATCAGGACTCGTGCGTATGCATTGTGACAAGTTATTGTGAAGGCGGAGACATGTAAGTTTCAACGACCTTATTTGAATATTGCCTGAAGTGATATCATGGAAAGACAATTTACCTTTGTGATGTCTCAGGGCAGAGATAATAAAAAAAGCTAGAGGAATACATTTTCCTGAAGAGGTAAAAGACATATATATATGAAGCTTTTTAAATTTTGAGGCATGTGAATAATAATAAGTGATCATGTGGTTCTTCTGTCTACAGAAGATCTGCCGATGGCTGACTCAGTTGCTTTTAGCTTTGGATTACCTTCACTCTAATCGTGTCCTTCATAGAGATCTCAAGGTACTTTTTTTTTTTTTTTTGTTGAATTTAAGTAAACGAAATGATTCTGACCTTATTACAACTTTTTGTGATCTCGCCTGAAGTGCTCAAACATTTTCCTAACGAAAGATAATGAGATTAGACTTGGTAAGAACTATAACAATAAAATCTTTATGCTCTAATTTTCATTTTTTTGTGCCTAACTAGAGAAGTATACATACTACGTACAGGTGATTTTGGACTTGCGAAACTGCTGAATAAAGATGATCTTGCTTCATCAGTATGACCTTAATGTCTTCTCTTTGCATTTTTTGGCTTGGTGTCTGTATTGGAAGCTAATTGGCCTTGAAATTTTGTTATCTTTAAGGTTGTAGGCACTCCAAACTACATGTGTCCAGAAATTCTAGCTGATATACCCTATGGCTATAAATCAGATATATGGTCCTTAGGTATATATATTCAGCATCTATATACATATTTTGTTTACTAGATCTACTTTTCTGGTAAGATATCCTTTAATTGTGCCGGCCGTTTTCTCATCAGGTTGTTGTATGTTTGAAATAGCTGCTCATTTACCTCCATTCAGGGCTCCAGTAAGTACTTAATTACACCAAAGCTTTAAATAATTCGATCGAGCTCCACATACATACGTCTATATATATATTTGATTAAACAGGATATGGGTGGACTTATTAACAAAATCAACCGATCCACCATTTCTCCGCTTCCCACTGTATATTCTTCTTCACTGTGAGTATACTATGAAAATACGGTTCGGAAAGGCTTTCAATATATTTCACGTAACAAGTCATGACCAGTATTTCTGTGCAGGAAGAGACTGATCAAAAGCATGCTTCGGAAAAGCCCGGAACACAGGCCAACGGTTAGTACTGACCACTGAAAAATATATACTACCATATACTGGTAGATAGTACTAACATATATGTTAAGAAATTACCACTTAATTAATTATCTGATGCTTTGATATGGAAAATTATTAGGCTGCAGAGCTGTTGAGGAATCCACATTTACAACCATATCTTTCTCAATACAACAACTTATCTCCTGTTTTCCTTCCCATAAAGTCCAAATCACCACGAATTAAGTTGTCTGAGAAAAAGTATTCACATAACAAATACATAGAAGAATCCAACAACAAAGGGCAGATAAAAGAGTCAAACAATATTACAAAAGTCGAGACAAATGCAAAGGGCGCCAATTCCACAAACGAAAGAAAAAGTATCACCTCAACAGGATCAAGTGTTAATAATCATAATTCAATCATGGATGAACTTGGTATTATATTTGAATATGATGATTCTTGAATGAACACTTGAGCTTGAATTGATCACCGGAGAAAATAGAGAAGAATTCTAATGTGAATTTGAGAGAATCTGAACTGAAAATTATTATTCATTCAAGATGATTAACAGTATACAAAGCCCCTTTATTTATAATAACAAACAGGGGTAAAATCGTAAAAACAGGAATTAAAACAACTAACTAGAAAACGTAAACTACAAAAACACGCCTCTATACAAATTACAAATCCCTAATCTCTAATTGAAACAGTAATCTCTTTCTTCTTTCAAATTTCAGCCGTCTTCTTCAATTGCTTGATCAACTTGCTGGATTTTGCTTGCTTCATCTTTAAGGCCGCCATTAGAGCTTGAGGTAAGCTCACTGCTTTGATTGTTAACCCCTTGTAATACCCCCCCGCAAGATGGAGTGTAAAGTGTGCTGACACCCATCTTGGAGAGGATAAATTTAAACTGTGGTCGAGGCAATGGTTTGGTTAAAATATCTGCAATTTGCAGATTGGAAGAGATTGGGAGAACCTTCAAGTCTTTGTGCTCAATGTGCTCACGAATGAAATGAAGCTCAATTTCAATATGTTTGGATCTCTCATGGAAGGTTGGATTCTGAGCAAGATAGATAGCAGATTGGTTGTCACAGAACACAACTGGAGGGCTGGAGTGCAAAACATGTAAGTCCTTTAGCAACTGATTTATCCATATTATTTCACTAGTTATTGCACCTAAGGCCCTGTATTCTGCTTCGGCAGACGATTTTGAAACTGTGTTTTGGCGTTTGGCCTTCCATGATATCAATGATTCTCCAAGATAAATGCAAAAACCTGTTGTAGAGCGTCTAGTGTCTAAACAGGAGCCCCAATCAGAGTCACAGAACCCTGTCAAGGACAAAGAAGAATTGTGAGAGTAATAAAGTCCTTGACCAGGAGACCCTTTTAAGTACCTTAACAAATGATGAGTAGCTGTAAGATGTTTATATGTAGGTTTAGCCAAAAATTGACTTAACTTATGAACAGCATAACTAATGTCTGGCCTAGTTAAAGTCAAGTATATAAGTCTACCTACCAACCTCCTAAAAGGAGACGGATCAGGGAGAAAATCACCATCATTATGTTTTAAAGGCAGTTTAGGATCCATAGGTAAATGGACTGGTTTTGAATCCAAGTAACCAGTATCCTTTAAAATTTGCAAAGTATACTGTCTCTGGGTGATTACAAGACCAAGTTTAGAGTAAGCCAATTCAATACCCAGAAAATACTTTAATCTACCTAAATCCCTGAGTTTAAAAAAGGTTCCAAGTTGTTGTTTAACAGTAGTAATAAGATGAGTATTAGGACCAGCAAGTATGATATCATCTACATAAACCAAAACAGCAATAAAATTGAAATCCTTACCAGAGGTAAACAGGGAATAATCTGACCTGGATTGATTGAATCCTAGTTGTTGTAGGACAGCTTTGAGTTTGAAATTCCACTGCCTGCTGGCTTGTTTGAGTCCATAGATGGACTTATTCAGCTTACAAACCAAATTAGGAGAGGGACTAGTAGAGGGGATAGTGGGATTATATCCTTTTGGAAGTTTCATATAGACTTCCTCCTCTAAATCCCCATTTAAAAATGCATTTGTAATATCTAATTGCTGTAAATCCCAATGTTTTGAAATAGAAAGAGCTAGAAGTAATCTTACTGTCACAAGCTTGGCAACAGGAGAGAAGGTATCTAGATAGTCAACTCCCTCTTGCTGTGTAAAGCCCTGAGCCACCAGCCTGGCTTTATATCTTTCCACTGAACCATCAGCTTTCCTTTTGATCTTAAATACCCATTTGCAACCAACGGGATTTTTGTGAGGTGGAAGGGGTAAAACAGACCAGGTATTGGTGGTTTCTAGTGCCTTAAGTTCTTCCTGAATGGCAAGAACCCATTCAGGATGCTTGATAGCTTGAGCATATGTATTAGGTTCAGATGTTTGAGAGATGTTGGAGATGAAAGTTTGATGAGGAGTTGAGGTTTTAGAATAGTCAAGAACATTGGAAATAGGATATCTAGCACTAGGTGCAGAGACAGAACTACATAAATAATCTTGTAAGTAAGAAGGTTGTTTGGTAATTCTTGTTGATTTCCTGGAAGGAATAGGTGGGTCAGTGGGTGGTTGAGGTGAAAGTGTGGCAGTTGGTTGAATTTCAGAGATAGGAATAGGTATTGGAGATGGAGGAACATCAAAGTAAAACTCATTATTGGGAGAAATATTAGTGTTAGAATCAGAATCACCCAAAAATGAATTCAAAATAAGAGGATCATGAAAAGGAAAAATGTTTTCATGGAAAATTACATTCCTTGAGTGGAAAATAGAATGAGTGGTAAGATCTAACAATTTATAACCTTTGATTCCAGGAGTATAACCCAAGAACAAACATTTAGAAGCTCTTGGATCAAACTTTGTCCTTTTTTCTTTTAAAGTACTTGCATAAGATAAACATCCAAAAACTCTAAGAAAATTGTAATCAAAATCATGACCATAAATTCTGAAAAAAGGAGTCTGATTATTTAAAAGAGGGGAGGGAATTCTATTAATAAGAAACACAGAAGTAAGTATGCATTCAGTCCAGTAAATAATGGGTAGTTTAGATTGAAAAAGTAATGATCTTGCCACATTTAATATATGTTGGTGCTTACGTTCTACAATTGAGTTCTGTTGAGGTGTCTCAACACATGAAAAATGGTGGATAATACCCAATTTATCAAAAAGATCAACAAATTTTAGTTCGGGAGCATTGTCACTCCTAAATATCTTGAAAGAACAATTAAATTGATTTTTGATCAAATTGAGAAATTTAGGAATAATAGAAATAACATCAGATTTCTGCTTTAGTAGGTATATCCAAGTAAATCTGCTAAAATCATCAACTAGAGTAAGAAAATACTTGAATCCATTATAAGAGGTGACCTTATAAGGTCCCCAAATGTCACAATGTAGAGTATGAAAAATATAGGGAGAAATAGCATTCCTTGAAGGGAATGGTAAACATTTCTGTTTTGCTAGAGGACATACATCACAAGGGATGGGGGTGTTGGTCTTGCTGACAGATGGAAAATGTAACAATTTTTGTAAACTAAACAACCTATCTACTGAGGGGTGACCCAACCTAAGGTGCCAAATGTCACTAGAAACAGAAGTACAGTTATTTGTAGGATAAGTCCTAGGAGAAGCATGCTGCAAAACATATAATCCATCAATGAGGTCACCCCTGCCAATCATCTTCATATTGCTCAAGTCCTGAATGAAGAAATGATCATGCAAAAATTTAATGCTCATGCTGTCATGTTGAAGTAGTGCACTTACAGAAAGTAAATTAAACTGAAATTTAGGAACATAAAGCACATTATGCAAGGTGATTAGGGGGAGAACAGGGACTGAACCATGAAAAGATACAGGGATAGAAGTTAAGTTAGGTAAAGTAATGCTGGTGTTAGAAGTGTGTGAGAGAGAAGAGAACATACTTAAATCATTGCAAATATGATTTGAAGCACCAGAGTCTATAATCCATGTATTAGTGTAAGAAGAAGTGTGTGCACAGAGGTGGGAAGAACATATACCTGTCTGTGCATTGATAAAAGTATTTGGAGACTGAATCTGTTGTTCTTGTGCAGGGGAAGAAGAGGAACTCTGGATCCTGGCTGTCAACAGATTGGATAGTTGAATGCACTGCTCAGGTGACAAGGTATGCATAAAATTTTGTAAGTCTGATTGTTGTGGAGAATCAGATGTCTGTGTACTGGAAATTTGATTAGCCTTGATTCCTTGATTCTGTTGTTGCTGTCTGGTATTGTTGTTGTTTCTGTAACCTGGGGGAAACCCATGAATCTTGAAACAAGTCTCTACTGTGTGACCTGTTCTCTGACAATGAGTACAATAAGGTCTGTTTTGACCTCTAAATTGGTTGTTATGGGTGTTGGGGTTAGGATTGTTATATGAGGAACGGTTGTTGGATGAGGAGAATTGTTTTTGGTTACTGTTGTTCTGAAAAGAAGTGTTAGGAGGCTTGTACTGGTTAATTGATGGGGAGGATCTGGTGGAGAAGGCCATGGAGGTAGTAGAATCCATGGACTTATTGGAGTGTTGAAGAAACTGCTGCTTTTCTTCCTGTGTAAGGAGAGAATAAGCCCTATGGACATCTGGTAATGGTTCCATCAGAAGCAATTGGCTTCTGATGTGAGAGAAAGAATCTTGAAGTCCATTGAGAAAAATTAAGAGATATTCATTTTCAAAATAGGCTTCTAGTTTGCCACATTCACATTTAGGCCTAAAATTTGTGAGTTCATCATAAAGAACCTTAAGCTTGGAAAAATAAGTAGTAATGTTCATAGTTTCTTGATGGAGGTTGATCATATCCCTCCTTAATTCAAACATCCTAGGGCCATTGGATTGCTGAAATCTGTGGCGAAGTTCTTCCCAAATTTGAATTGCAGAAGTATGGTAAATGATGGTGGAAGAAATCTGTTTAGTGAGTGAGTTCAAGATCCAGGTAACAACAATAGTGTTATTCCTGTCCCAATAGTTTTCCATGATAGGATCATCAGTAGGTTGTGGTATAGAACCGTCAATGAAGCCCAATTTATTTTTGACTTTGAGAGCAAGGAGCATAGATCTTTCCCAAGTCTGATAATTGTCTGATGCTAATTTTTCAGAGACAAGGATAAGGCCTGGGCCATCAGCAGGGTGTAAATAAAACGGACTTGAGGGGTCTTCAATAGGAGGTCTTGAACGAGAATGGGGTGGGGTTAGGGGATTGTTATCAGAAGGAGGGGATGTAGACATAGTAGGGATGAATGGAAGGAAATCTGGAGAAAAGGGAATTCAAGAACAGTAGAAAAAAAATCAAGAAAAGGGTAAAGAACCTGTGATTTGTTGAAAGAAACAGCAACTGGGATAAAGGAATCCCTAATTCAGGACTAAGACTGGATGTAAATCACCAAATTTCGAACGAGAGAAAAAAACTTGATAAATCTGATTTGAAGAACAGAAGCGGAAGCCCTTGGAATCTCAATAATCTGCTGATACCATGTTAATAATCATAATTCAATCATGGATGAACTTGGTATTATATTTGAATATGATGATTCTTGAATGAACACTTGAGCTTGAATTGATCACCGGAGAAAATAGAGAAGAATTCTAATGTGAATTTGAGAGAATCTGAACTGAAAATTATTATTCATTCAAGATGATTAACAGTATACAAAGCCCCTTTATTTATAATAACAAACAGGGGTAAAATCGTAAAAACAGGAATTAAAACAACTAACTAGAAAACGTAAACTACAAAAACACGCCTCTATACAAATTACAAATCCCTAATCTCTAATTGAAACAGTAATCTCTTTCTTCTTTCAAATTTCAGCCGTCTTCTTCAATTGCTTGATCAACTTGCTGGATTTTGCTTGCTTCATCTTTAAGGCCGCCATTAGAGCTTGAGGTAAGCTCACTGCTTTGATTGTTAACCCCTTGTAATATCAAGTACGCTGACTCATGATCATCATGAATTAGATGATCGTGCAGAGGAAATTAACAATGGAAATCTGAATATAGCAAATTTATTGAGATGGGATGGTTGTGATAAAGCGGAAAACAAAGTAGTTTTGAACGAAGAGAAAGCAGAAGCTATGGAGTCATTGCTTGAGCTTTGTGCGCAACTACTCAAACGCGAAAGGCTTGAGGAACTTGCGGGCGTGTTGAAGCCATTTGGAGAAGAAGCTCATGTTTCGTCTAGAGAAACTGCGATTTGGTTGACTAAAGGATTGATGAATATTCAAAAATCAGGTAGTACTGGAGAATCCTATACCTAGATAGTACTGGTATTACTATATATTATGATGTCATTGCTTTTTTCTTGTTAATTGTAAATTAATTTGGTTGTGTGTGAAGATGAAGTTGACAGTTTTTCCAGAATTACTCTCAAATTTAAGGGCTTTTTGCCCTTTGCACCCTTGAAATATGGGAAATAGGCACTTTGCACCCTCGAAACTTAGATTTAGCACTTTGCACCCTCAAAATATGAAAAATGCAGCACTTTGCACCCTCTTTTATTTTCAAGCAAAAACTCAAGGGCAAAATCGGTAATTCCATTGTAAATCTTTGGCACTTTGCACCCCCAAAATAAAATTAGCACTTAACACACCCTAATTAAGAACAAATCAACATCTTGCACCCCCGAAACATAATAAATGAACACTTTGCACCCCAAAACACAAAATTAACACTTAACACCCTCAAATTAAAAAAAAAAACTCAAACCCCTCGTTTTTTCGGGCAAAGATGACCACTAATGTGAAAAAAATTTAAGGCAAAATAGGTAATAATTTATGGGCCTTTGATATTTTGAAGTAAACAATGAGTCTTCGAAAAGTTTACGTGTACTTTATTTAGTTATCTATGGTTATATTGTTGAAAAGAAAGATGGAGAGAAAAATGAGTATCCGAATATTTATAATTGTATTTTGCAAAATTTAGGGAAAAAAATGAATTACCTATTTTGCCTTAGATTTTTTTCACTCCAATTGTCAACTTTGACGAAAAAAATGAGGGGTTTAAGGTTTTTTTTAATTTGAGGGTGTTAAGTGTTAATTTTGTATTTTGGGGTGCAAATTGCCCATTTATTGTGTTTCGGGGGTGAAAGTTGCTTATTTGATCTTAATTAGAGGGTGTTAAGTGCTAATTCTATTTGGGGGTACAAAGTGCGAAATTCTCAAGTTTTGAGGGTGCAAAGTGCCAATACTATTGAATTACCTATTTTGCCCTTGAATTTTTGCTTGAAAATAAAAGAGGGTGCAAAGTGCTACATTTTTTATATTTCGAGGGTGCAAAGTGCTAAATATAAGTTTTGGGGGTGCAAAGTGCCTATTTTCCATATTTCGGGGGTGCAAAGTGCAAAAAACCCCCAAATTTAAACATAAATTAATTAATTTAGAAAATTTATAGTGATACGTTAGATAGAAGCCTTTAAGGCCATCTCCAGTGGTATGGACTCTCATTCCCCTTAGACTCCTCTTCCCCTTCATACTCCTCTTTTTATAGTCATATTCAGTGACTCTATATTCACATTATATTTAATTATAATTCTCATACTTCCCCACTCTCACTTAATCTTTCCAACTTTTTATCATGATAATAATAATAATAATAATAATAATAATAATTAAGTCTATAGTTAATTAAATGGCATTAATAATAAGTAAATTAACATTGGAATTAATAATAATAAATATTTAATAATAAAAATACTATAACATTACAATAATTAATAACATTTCCAATATATATTTGATAGGGTTATGCCGTTTCTAATTTAATTTATGTATTTAAATTATGCAACCAGCATTCTATTTTTAAACCACAAGTTGTATTTAATTTCAATGTAACTTTATTACCATTTATTCCACAAAATTATAATTCTCATATTTTTCACTCTCAATTAATAATAATAGAGCTAAATAATAATAACAATTAATAAACATTGTACATATAATTATAATATTACAAATTATAAAAGTACAAAATGCACAAGTAATAAAAATAAATTAATGTTAAGATATTAAAAGAAATGGGCTGGACAATCTTATTTAATGTTAAGATATTAAACAAATAATGAAATAAAAATAAAAAAGAGAAATGTTGCCCAGCCCAATTATCAACAAAAATAACAAAAAAAGGAAATGGGGCTGGGCAATGTGTGGACCCCCACACATATAGGCGGTGGGAAACCACCGCCTAACTCCCCTCCAAAATTTTCTCCTTTTTCCATAAAACATTATTTCTCCACCCATCTTTCCATGGATTCCCCCTCCCTTCTCCTCAATGGAGATGGTCTAACATATTGAACAATCCGCCCCTGTTGAAATTAGATGACCATATATAGTCGGTGAGTAGTGACTATATATATTCCAATTTTCCAACAATGTATATTCAAAATTCATGTTGGGAGATATTCACATTCATAATTTATCGAATATTATTGTGTTCGATGCGAATCAAATTGTATGAATCCAAATTTTCAACAAAGTAATTGAGTTACACATGTACATTTCAAATAATATGCACATCGGAAGTTAGTTAACCTTTGCAGTCGAATTGAGTTAAAATTTATTAATGTGTACACTTAAAGTTAAGGATAGAACAAAAATTTACCCTCTAAATAGAAAAATAACCACTATCATATGAAATTAAGCTAGTAAATTATAAACGTTTTCCAAAGCACATAACAATTTCTATCTTTAATTTGTTGATCCTTTAAGTACTTATTACTTTAGTTACGATTAAGGCCATCTCCAATCGAACGGCTTCAAGCTTTCCCTTTCCCTCCCTCTCCCCCTTGCGTAGTCGTCTCCAACTATGAGGGCTTACCCATCAATTAATTTCGACCGTGTATAATTAACAAAATAAAGAGAAAGGGAAAAAATTTAGAAACAAAAGACGATAATCAAGTGGCGGCCACCTACTGGTTGAACGGGTCCAGGCGAATAGAAGCTCGTGGGGAGAGGCAAAGGGACTTCCCCCCCCCCCCCCCCCCCCTCTCCCCGCACGTCAGTTGAAGATGACCTAAAGTGTTCTTACATATCCCACCTGTTACACTCCCACGCCTCGCCTACCACCTTCACCCCAACCCTCAAACTGCCTCTTGGGTCCAAAAACTTCAGGTTGCAATTAGAGCCTGGTCCATTCCCACACGGCAAGCGACCTCGGTTTGAATATTTCCAGGCTCCCCAACAACCATCATACACCACGTTTATTTATTTTTAATTTAGTCTAAATATTGTATTTTTAAATAGGCTTTAAGTTTAAGTTAACTAAATTAATTTAATATAAATTGATTTAAAAATGAGCTTCCATCTTTTATGTTTGTTGCTTCGGTAAAAAACTTCTTTATAGAGTATAAAACACTGTGAAAAACAGCAAATGAATGTTTTGGGTCCAATTTTTGGAACTCTTCATAAGAGATATTCTTACAATGGGATCTCAAAAGCAAATATACATACAACCATAAAATAACTTTCCAGTAATTTTTATTTTTATAGGGAGGGTTAATAATATTCATAAAAAAAAGGAGGGGGGGGGGGGGGGACATGAGGGTTAATCATTCTATAATTTTGTATTTATATACCAAGTCGGTAGCCAAACCAAACCAAACCCTAGAAGCAACAGTCAGCAAATGTCCAACAAAAGACACTTGTCGGCCCATTTCATCTGAACAGAAGCCCCTACCCCGCCGAACGTTTTGAATAATGTGTGTAGGTGGGGACATCTCCAACGTTCAGAAATTCGAACATTAGCCTTAAAACCAAATTAAATATAAGAGATTTACAATATAACCGTTACACCCAAGACGCCTATAAATAACAAATGTTACTCCTCACTTTTATCTCATAATACAATTACTCATCTCATCTCTCAAACACTTGCAAATCTCCCTCTATACATCATACTATAATATATCATATCTTCCATCCTTAATCACAGAAATTAAATGGAATTCTTCAGAAGTGCATTTTTCACCATTTTTGTAGTGCTCTGTTTTCTTCTTTCCACCGCCGTCATAGCTCAGGAGGATAGCAACTTTTCTCCGGCACCGGCACCGGCTCCGGGACCTGAAGCCGGATCTGGTTTTGCTATGAGCAGTTCCAATGCCTTCGTTTGCTTTTCAATGCTCATCGCCCTTCTTTTGCACTAGAGTGTTACAAATGGAGTATTTGTTATTATAATTACTATTACTATATTTATTTTATTATTATTTATTTCTATTGTTGAGTGGTGAGAGTGGATTTGTACTAGTTTTTTACCCTAACTTTTTGTTAGGGTTTAAATAAATACACGCTTTGTATTGTTTTGTTTGTTTCGGGGATGATCTCTGATTAATAAAATTCAATTATTATTTTTAATGTTTTGTTCAAGGCTAACTTTATTTGTCAAAATTGTACGTCATCAAACAATGTATATTATCGAAATTGTGTCAAGATGATAATTGTGCTAGACTATACTATTATTTAGTGCTCAAGTAAATTAAAAAAAAAAATCTAAATTTATGAGCAAATTGACTTATCTATACTCTAAAATTTTAATTAAATCTAGACGGACCTCTAACATAAAATTGATAGCGTACTTACTTCCATTGTAAAAGGAATTATTGGTAAAGAAAATATGTCAAAATTTTAACCAACAATTGCAACACAGATAGGTTTATATTTCGTAAACTAAAGAATTTTATTCTAAGAACCTTCTAACACAAAACCTAGGTCGTATTAATTATCTAAAAAGAAAATAAGAATTGATTTTCTATTGGCATTCTGCATTTTGCTCCTTGAAAATTTTGACACATTGCACCCAATAATTTACATATTCTATATCAAATGTCCATGTCAATTGAATGTACAATATAATTTTAGGGTCTAATGTCAATATTTTAATTCGAAGGCCCAAAGTATGAAAACAAGGCATCTGGGGGTTACAAAATGTCATATAGTCTTGATTATAAAACTAAGTAGTCCACCAAAAAAGAAAAAGAAACTTGGAAAAATGTTAAAGCCGCTTTGATGGGACCAACCATGACATGGGTGCAAAATAAATTTTACACTGTTCTATACTAGATGCCACAACAAAAGCCGAAGGGGAGGCATGTATGAGGGGGGTCGTCGGCTGGAGATGGAAATTTTTTTGGAGGACAAGTATGCATGAGGGCAACCGGGTGACATCTGGGCAGGCCTGCCAATTGGTGGTCGTTGGCGCCAGTGCCACCCTATATTTTTTAATTTTTAATTTAAAAAATTTAATTGGTCACATTTAAAAAAATAAAATAAAACATGTATATGTGTGTGTAAAAATCCTCAAAAAATTTGTGTAAATATTTTTTAAAAATAGTCAATTTTATGTAATTGATCACTTTTTTTTAAATAAATTAAAATATTTATGTATGTTTGTAAAAAAACTGGGTGTATTTTGATAAACCTGATGCAAGTTTTTTAAACTCTTGGATGTAGGCACTAAGGCCATCTCCAGCGGTTCATGGCGGGGTCGGGCTCGGGGCCGGGCTGGGGAGGAGAACCGCTGGAGACGGTGCGGGGCGGGGGCCGGGGTGGGAAACGGGGTGGAACGGGTTGGGCGCAGGGCTCGGCGGAGCCCTGCGCCCAGCCCGGGCCGCGATTGAAGAACGCCCCTCTTTAAAACAGGTGCCGCCAAGTGGCGGCACCTGATTGGGCGTTCCTTTTTTTTTTTTTTTTTTTTTCCTTTTAATAATTTATGTGTATAATTTAATGTGTGTGTATAAATTTAAATGGTTAATTTTTATGTGTATAATTTAATGTGTGTGTATAAATTTAAATGTGTTGTATGTAATTTTAATTAGTGTTTTATTTTAAATAATGTGTTATATCATGGTTAATTATTTAAAGAAATTGGCAAAAAAGAAATGGAATTTGGAAGAAAATAGCAAAACTAGGCTCGACCAAGTAGGCTTTTCGGGATGACATTCGTGGGCGCAGGTCGCGGGCACGCACAAGTCTTGAAGGGCCAAGTAGTAATCCGAACCAAGATTTGCACCCCCCCTCCCCCCCCTGCGCGCAAGGAGGGAGCCTTCTAGTAATAATTTCTTAACCCTTATGATTTAGAAATCATATATAAACCCAAGTTTTTCTTATCACACTTCCAATGTGGGATTAGTCTATTTCTTTCCAATTTTTCCCATTACATATGTGAACTTTGAGATTTAATTTCTCATTCACTCGTACTCCGATTTGGACGTACCATATACCATTTTAATCTACTCACGGAGTAGAATATAATTCCGTCAAAACCCGACTCTTTACTCAAAGTGGGTCCCACTTAAATTACGTCCAAAATGGTCCATTAACTTACTTTTTCCAACACTATGTTTATGAGGTTTACAAGGAGCTTTAGGACTATTTTTATTTTATTTTCCTTGATTATGTTGTGTAATTAATGTTGTGTATTGTTGTAATTAATGTGTTATTTTAATTAATACTCCGTATTTAAAAAAATAAAACTATAATATTAATAGGTGAGAGTTTGCGTATTATGTATTAATTTTAAGTTACTTTAATTAAATATTCTATTTAATATTAATATTTTAATATAATTAATAATTAAATTACGAGTACTAATATAATTACTATTATTAATATTAATATTAAAAAATTATAAATCTATAATAATAATAGGTGAGAGTGGGCAAAGGAAAAAAATGGAATTAATTCCTCCACGGAGCCCCAACCATTGGAGACGACCAACAGGGCCCCGGGCTGGCCCTGGGCTGCCCCGGACTCCGGAGCCCGGAGCTAGCCCTCAACCATTGGAGATGGCCTAAGAGGTGCGGGCCGAATAAAGTTGAGGCACCCTGAAACAGAACAAGTGTGGTAGTGTAATATTATACTATGTATAGTTTAAGATGGATTTTAAATATCTATGTTTTATAATTGAAAAGGTGTCACAAATTGTGAGTATGTATTTGTCAAGCCAGCTATAACTATGTGGACATTGTTACCAAATTCTTTGCTATTTCCTTTTGTCAGAATTTTCACAGCATCTCTGAGTCATCGTGCTGAAGTCTGTTATAGGAAGGGAAGTTAACAACATTTACGAAAAGAAAATGCAGCTTAACATCAAATGCATTAAGAATTCTAGTACTCCTATAAGATAGCAGAAAAAGTAGTATAAGGTTTAGGTATTGTAATGGAAATATAGCAACAGATTACTATAGCCAAAATTAATGGCATTATCAAGGAGAGAATTTCACTTTTGATACCACAATTATACCTACTTTAGGGATTTGATATCATAACTATTTATATCGACACATTTGATACCATAACTCAAATCAACTTTTCACATTTAATACTTTCGTCAAATTAATGATGGAATTGTCGACGTGGCCGTTAAATCTGAATTTGGGGGGAGACTCAATCCAGGTGGCATCGTTTTTGGAGGAGAAAATTGCAATTTTGGTACAGAGGTTTATGTGTCCAACACATATGGTACAAAGCTTTAACAAATTGTGACACATTTGGTACAACCGTTAAAAATTGCCGTTGCAGTTAAGTCTAATTGAAAGTTGATGTCATTACTTGTATTGACTGATAATTTTATCCCATAGGTTACCAAAAAAGCCCCACATCTCCAAATTTAGTGACGATTTTAGTTCACATTGTTGCCAAATTTTCAAATTGACTCGAATAAGACCACGTGCTGACAAATTAGAAAATTTTACTTATTTTATTTAAATAACTAATTTAATTTATAAACAATATTAATAAATTAAATACTACATTAACATAAATATCACCAAAATTAAGAAAACATGTTCTTTTTAAATATAAAATTTATATAATAGAATTAATCTAGTTAATATTTATTAAAATAATAAATTATATAATTAAAAACTATTTAATATTTATTAAAATATTAAATAATAAATAATTATAATTTTAAAAAAAATCCCCACCCCACCCCACCCAACCCAACCTCCCCACCCCACCTCTACCCCTCGATTCCCAGGCCGGCAGTGGCCTGTAGCAGAACAGATCCCAGGCCGTCGGCCTGGGTTCTCCGATCTCAGGCCACTGCCGCCCTGGGATCTCTGTCCAGGCCACCGTCGGCCTGAGATATTCGGTCCCAGGCCGGCGGTGGCCTAAGACAGAAGACCCAGGCCGCCGCCGGCCTGGGAATAGGGGGGTAGGGGGAGGGGTTGGGGAGGTTGGGTTGGGTGAGTGGGGTGGGGTGGGGATTTTTTTTTAAAATTATAATTATTTATTATTTAATATTTTAATAAATACTAAATATATTAATTCTATTATATAAATTTTATATTTAAAAAAATATGTTTTCTTAATTTTGGTGATATTTATGTTAATGTATTATTTAATTTATTAATATTGTTTATAAATTAAATTAGTTATTTAAATAAAATAAATAAAATTTTCTAAATTGATCAGCACGTGGTCTTATTCGAGTCAATTTGGAAATTTGGCAACAATGTGGACTAAAATCGTCACTAAATTTGGAGATGTGGGGCTTTTTTGGTAACCTGAAATGTTATGGGGTAAAATTATTAGTCAACATAAGTAATGGCATAAATTTTCAATTAGAAGTAACTGCAACGGCAATTTTTAACGGTTGTACCAAATGTGTCACAATTTGTTAAAGCTTTGTACCATATGTGTTGGACACATAAACTTCTGTACCAAAATTGCAATTTTCTCCTCCAAAAACGATGCCACCTGGATTGAGTCTCCCCCCAACTTCAGATTTAATGGCCACGTCGACAATTCCGTCATTAATTTGACAGAGGTATTAAATGTGAAAAGTTGATTTGAGTTATGGTATCAAATGTGTCGACATAAATAGTTGTGGTATCAAATCTCTAAAGTAGGTATAATTGTGGTATAAAAGTGAAATTCTCTCCATTATCAAGCAATAGGGATCGCAGAAGTTTGTACCAAAAAAAAAAGGGGATCGCAGAAGTTTAGTAATAAAATTCAGCATTGTTCAGGTTTCATTCTTTCCTTTTACCAAAACATCTCTTATCTCACTTGTACAACTAAAGATTTTTGTAATTTGCAAATGTTTGTATGTTAAACTAATTAATGCTGCAAACTTAATTATACAAGTATCCAGATGTATCTTTTACTATACTACGGTTAATGCCTGCCTGCATCTAACATTGTCCTTATTTGTATACTAAAATTGTCCCAATTTTTCACTCCAACAAAATATTTGAAGTTCACACGAGGGAGGGTCGTAACTGTAACACTTAACTATTAGAAAATATGATATTATGAAAATGTCTATGCCAAAATGCTTGTTTTATAGGTGGTATATTTTTTTATCGAAAAAGTGATTGATGTAACACATAACATTTAAGAGGGACGAAAACGTAAATAATTTTAAACAAGAGGAACAATTAGTGTGATTTAGCCTTAAAAATAAATTCATAGAAAAGTAAAGTATTTTTTGACAAATCCAAATAACACATGAGGGAACATTTCACTTTGTCACATGAAAATAATTAAAAATTAATCATGAATAATGTAATGATGTCCTCATCATTACCTACAATCAAAACAACAGAAAAGGAATGAAAAATAGTAATTGGTTTTTTTTGCAATTAATTTAACATAATGAGCTAATTGTATGTGCCACGATCCTCCAATAGTAGCGGTCCACTACAATACAAAAGAAATATTGAATGGATACTGAGGGCGGGGGGTTTGGGACGTGGACTCCTGCCTCCTTGGTGGGAAAGCTTTAAGATATTCGAATATTCAAAAACCGCAGAAATGGTCCAAAGGCAAAAGCAAAAAGAAACACTCAAAAAGTGAATCAACCAGGTCCAATATAAAAGAACAAGGCTTTCAAATAATTCAACTCCTTTAATTTTTATCCAGGAGTGCAGGCTTTCTCTTTTGCAGTTTTGCTAGACAACGAGAAACCTTTTGCTTCTCCGCCAATCGCACCCCCAAACCCTAATCCCTTTTTATCCTCTTTTCTACCCACTACTGCATGTTTGCTTTCTACTTTATTTCCCCAATCCATCACTAATCAGAAAGAGATAAAGCTTCAAGTCATGAGCCTATTTTGATTCAACCGTACATCAGATATGCTGTTTGGTACTATTATTTAATTACTCTGTATTTCATTTGCTGATTTTTTAAGCTGAAGCAGCCAATTTTGCTGGTATATATTCCATTACTTTTGTTTTGTGACTCATCGTATATATTCTGTAAAGTCATAGGTTATATGGAGATCGATGAATTTTTACAAGGCGGTGTTTTTCTGTTTATATGCGTTGCTTGATCGACATGAGTATGTTTGTATCAAATACTACTAGTTTTCTTTTGGCTGAAAAAATAATGGAAGAAAGTGTCTGTTGACTTTTTTCACTCTTTTACTAGGCTAAGTACGATTGTTTTGTTATTAATAGTAGTAAATTTGAATCAGTTTCTCTAGAGGCATCCTTTTTTACCTGATGATATAACCAATTATTGTCTATTTTGATGTGTTTAAGCAAATAATTATGTTACTATTCGAGAATACTTCTCTGTGTACATTGTTGAGTACGGCTTTCTTGGGTTTTTACATGTTAAAGTTTTAATTGTTCCACTACTTTTCAGGCTGTTGATTCTGAGTTTCTTGAGCAAACTATGGAATTAAATGGGAAGGACGATATTAAGTCACCGCTTCTGCAACATCCAAATGACGTTGCTATCACTGTCCCACCTTTAAATTTCAATAAGAAAATTAGGACTCTTGCATTCAAAGTAAGGGGCATAACATGTTCATCTTGTGTTGCTTCCATAGAAGCCGCACTTGGAAGACTGGATGGGGTGCAGAGCGCAATGGTCTCTGTGCTTCAAGGTCAGGCTGTAGTCAAGTACATTCCAGAACTCATCAGTGTAAGAGATCTTAATTCCTTATGATATGTATATATCTGTGTTTATCCTCTATGCTTTTTGCTAGAAAGGAAAATAAAACAAGGAAATTAAAAAAGCTGATGCCTGAGGACAACATATTTTGGGTTTTGAATATGTCCACTCTCCCAAGCTTGCCAACTGTGATGTCCCTGAGTAGGACAAAAAAAAGGAAAAACAAAGTGATGATAGATAACTACGAAGTAGATGGTGCTTAACACCTTAAAGCAGCATTTGCTAATTTTCAAAATGATCACTTTCTCTTGCTTCAATATACACAAGGTCCTGATTCTTGGCAAATTAAAATTATTATTCTCAATTTGGATTACATAATTCCTTTTAAGTTTAGTAAAGTTCCATCTTCCAGGCAAAAAAGATAAAAGAAGCGGTTGAAGACACGGGTTTTGAAGTTGAGGACTTTCCTGAGCAGGACAATGCAATATGCCGGTTGAGGATTAAAGGAATGGCATGCACAAGCTGTTCAGAGTCAACCGAACGTGCCTTATCGATGTTGGATGGAGTGAAAAAAGCAGTGGTTGGGTTAGCTCTTGGAGAAGCTAAAATCCATTTTGATCCAAATGTAACCAATATTGACCGTATTGTAGAAGCAGTGGAAGATGCTGGTTTTGGAGCTGAACTCATTAATACTGGCGGTGACTTAAATAAAATATATTTGAGTCTAGAAGGAATCACTTCAACAGAAGACTTTACTATTATCCGAGGCTCACTTGAGTCTTTAGAAGGGGTAAATCACGTTGAAATAGATGCGAAAGAGCATAAAGCGACCATAAGTTACGAACCAGACATCATTGGTCCAAGATCTCTAATACAATGCATCCAGGAAGCTGGCCATGTATCCAACACTTATCAGGCAACATTCTATACTCCACCAAGAGCAGGAGAAGCTGAGAGGCAGCATGAAATCCTTATGTATAGGAATCAATTTTTCTGGAGTTGCCTATTTTCAGTTCCCATATTTGTTTTTGATATGGTACTCCCGATGCTTCCTCCTTATGGAAATTGGCTAGAGTACAAGGTCATCAATATGCTTAATGTTGGGATGCTTTTAAGATGGATCCTCTGCACCCCTGTGCAGTTTATTATTGGCAAAAGGTATCCATTTCAATTTCCTTTTTTTACTTATGATGCATTTTGCTGGTACTATCAGTTATGTACATAAATACATAATTGTCTGTGAAATCTCTTAATTGGTTGGTATTAATCATCTTATCAGGTTTTATGCAGGATCATATCATGCTCTGAGACGAAAGTCTGCAAATATGGATGTTCTGGTTGCATTGGGTACCAATGCTGCTTACTTCTACTCTATATACATAATGATAAAAGCATTGACTTCAGATTCGTTTGAGGGGCAGGATTTCTTTGAGACTAGTTCAATGTTGATATCTTTCATTCTTTTGGGAAAATACCTTGAGGTTTTGGCTAAAGGAAAGACATCAAATGCTTTAGCAAAGTTGACAGACTTAGCTCCTGACACAGCTTGCCTTTTAACTCTAGATGCTGATGGACACGTCATTTCTGAAATTGAAATTAACAGTCAACTTATACAGAAGAATGACATACTTAAGATTGTTCCTGGGGCAAAAGTTCCTGTCGATGGCCTTGTTGTTGATGGTCAAAGTCATGTGAATGAGAGCATGATCACAGGAGAAGCTGTGCCAGTTGCTAAAAGGCCAGGCGATAAGGTATGACATATGATCTGTAAGCCAAAATTTAGCCCTGTATTTTTATGCTTATTCTTTCCATTAACAGGTCATTGGAGGAACAGTGAATGAGAATGGCTGTGTACTTATTAAAGCCACTCATGTTGGTTCAGAAACCGCACTCTCACAGATTGTGCAATTAGTTGAAGCTGCTCAGCTTGCCAAAGCACCTGTCCAAAAGTTGGCTGATCAGATATCGAAGTTCTTTGTTCCAACAGTGAGTTTTTTTTACTTTTTTCCAAGTAGAATTTTATTCTACTTCTACAGTATTTTACTGAATAAAAAAAGGTAGAGTTAGAAGTTGTGCTTATGGTATATAATATTGAAAACAATCTTTTTAACTAGCAGTCCAGCAGTAATTTCACTTTCTTATATCTATAGGTTATTTTCTTCTGTATGAGTGTGAAAGTGTCTAATTTCAACCCAGCTATTGTGTATCTTCCGATAGTTTTATTTGTCGATGTTGTTTGATTCAACTTTTGTGGTGACTTTTACAATAGATGTTTCCTGGGAGGTACTTGTAAACTTTAGAGAGAAAAAAAATAGGATAAAACAAAAAACATGTTTTAATATATGATAGAAAGAACTACTTCCATTTTGACCCTGTAGAGGTCTTGTTGGAAAATTTCTTCCTAATTATCTTTGTGAAAATGAAGCTAGGTATTGCATTCTTCATCCCAAGGAGAGTTTTACAACCTCTGACCTATAGCCTGTGGATTGTATTTTGTAGCATGAGAAAGACCTTTTAAGGAAAATTACTGCCTTCTTTGCTACAGATTTTTTTACTTAAAAATATTAAATGTGCTTTCTAATAGCTCAAGATTTTAAATGAAGTGGTCATTTAATATGGTATCGAACTGAGAGTCAATTTATGGAACTTTGCATATTCTTATCATGTGTACAGTATAATTAGAATCTTATGATTCACGAAATGGTTCATGCGATTCGATATGAGTCACCTATATTCTGATACAAATCTGGCAACATATCTTATTTGTGTCTAATCTTACAATTGACGCGATTCGATATGAGTCACTGACATTCAGGCAACGTTTCTTAGTTGCATTTTAATCTCGACTGTATCTTTCCCTCTAAATTTTGGCTCTTCTTTAGTCCAGTTATTCTTGTGCGCAGACATAGCCAATTAGCCACTCTCAATCCAATTCTCAAATCCAATTTTCTTAAATTTTCGTGAGATGCCAGATAGTACACATACATATCACATTCAACGTGATTCATCGGCCTATTTCTAAAAAGTTGGTGCGATGCAGAGGCCTTTTCCAATGTTCGGTTAAGATTTTTGAAAATTTTGGTATGATGGAGATTAGATTATATTTACAGTATAGTGACATGTGTTTAATGTTCTTTCCTGAAATATTATTGTTTTTGTTACTATATGAAAGTTGAAACCTTTCAAATTGAAATTTAAATTTCTTTTTGTTAGCTGCACAATGAGTTGTTTGACTTTAAAATGTTATTTCTACTAGTCTCCATGTGTTTGTAATGTTTTCATTATGTAAAATATACATTTATGCTATTTTTAGTAATTGATTATGAATCTTATGATTCACAATACATTTCGATTCACGATTTGAAATAGGCCTTCCTATTTGTTATACAATACACGGTTGATAACTATGCTTTATAAACCTTCTAATTTGGTTGTGCTCTAGTTTGCTGATTATGTTTCATGATTCCAAGTAAAGTAATGCAGTCATGGTGAAATTGAACCATAGTTGCATTTAAAATTGTCTTTAGGTTATGATATGAATCTTTTGTTTCTCCACACCAGGTTGTTGTAGCTGCTTTTCTGACTTGGCTGGGATGGTTTATCCCGGGAGAAGCTGGGATATACCCTGGAAGTTGGATACCCAATTCTATGGATGCATTTGAGTTTGCTTTGCAGTTTGGTATTTCAGTCCTGGTGGTTGCCTGCCCTTGTGCCCTAGGATTAGCAACTCCTACAGCAGTGATGGTTGCGACAGGAAAGGGTGCAGCACTGGGTGTACTAATAAAAGGGGGAAATTCCCTTGAAAATGCACACAAGGTACACTTTCAACTCATTTTTTAACTGCTTAGGATATCAACCACACTTGACTGATATTCTCTTTAGTACTTTATCCCACTGAACTGTTTAGATGAGCTCAAAAAATTATGTTATTACTGGAATTTCTTATCAAGAAACTGAGAAGTGTGGGTTATTTTTTATTGTTTTGAAAGGTGAATGTGCCCATCACTCAATGTGTGTTTTAACATATATATATATTCTTTTTATTATTGTGGAGAAGCCTCGTCTAGAGTTCAATCTCGAGGTGTGACACTATGGATGCAGCTTCATACATATATTTAACAATTTAAAATTTTCTTGAGTGTGATCTTTGGTGATGCATGCTATTTTCTTTTTCGTTTATGTTAAACATAGACAACAAAAAGTACACCCAACATTGATTTAGCCGTCAAGTTTGATTGTCTTCTCAAAATTTTCTAGTCTCAAGACTCTCAACTATGAAGTCGAGCACCATCGCGATTTGCACCCAGTCATGTGAGGCCTTGAGCTAAGGTGTAAATTATTGTACCATTGTATCTGACTTATTTTCAACTATATAAGCTCAATATATTGCAAGAATAGAAATTATATATGTTAATCAATGATTGTTGTGAATCTCATCAAATAAAGCTATGTTTATCTTGTCAAGAAGGGTGTTCATTTTCTTGTTGTGGCTTGGTTTGGACATATTAATTTAGTTTTATGCATTAATTATTGAGATTTTATTCTTTTTGTCGTAATGGACATATCTTGCAGGTAAAGACTGTTGTTTTTGATAAAACTGGAACGCTGACAATTGGAAAACCAGCTGTTGTTAGTTCTGTGCTCTTCTCCAAAATTTCTATGGAAGATTTCTGTGACTTGACTATTGCTGCAGAGGTGGGTTATATGCTTGGTTCTCCTTTATTATGATATTCAAGAGTCAGCAGTGCTAATGTTTACAACTGTCGTGAAAAAAGCTATGAACTAATGCAAATTTGGAGAAATAGCAAATAAGAGCTATTATTCTTCAAAGCTCGTTATTAATTTTCCAACTAACTAGAAAACTAAACTCTATTTGCATCCAATATATAGAAAAACTTGAGTAAGTAGCATATTGAAAGTTAATCAATCATAGGGTTCATTATCAATATGACAACAGTAAAAAGAGAAAAAGTCAAACTTACTTTGTTTTGACAAAAAGTTAAAATAAACTGATAAATATATTATAGCTTGTCATACAATCCTTTTAGGAGGATTGAGCACACCTGACGAACGATCCACCGTTGGTTCATACTGATATATTTTGTCCATATACTTTGTCAGGCAAATAGTGAGCACCCAATTGCAAAAGCTGTTGTAGAACATGCTAAAAAGCTATCCCAGAAGCATGGATCCCAAAATGAACATTTCATTGAGATAAAGGACTTTGAGGTGCACCCTGGGTCAGGAGTAAGCGGAAAAATAGACGAGAGGCCAATTTTGGTTGGAAACAAAAGGCTTATGCGTTTTTTCAATGTCGCACTTGGCCCTGAGGTAGATACATATATATCAGAAAATGAAAAACTGGCTCGTACTTGTGTGCTTGTAGCCATTGACGGAAGAGCTGCAGGAGCTTTTGCAGTAACTGACCCAGTGAAGCCAGAAGCTGCTGTTGTCATATCTTATCTCCACTCAATGCACATAACAAGTGTCATGGTTACAGGTGATAACTGGGCTACAGCAACTGCAATAGCCCATCAGGTGGGCATTGAGAAGGTGTTTGCTGAGACAGATCCACTAGGGAAAGCTGATAAGATAAAAGAGTTGCAGGTAATATGACTCGACTTTGTTTCCATCATGTGGAAAAAACTTCTCCTGTTTTTTTTAGGCAATCTGACTTCTTGTGTAAAAAACTTCGATGCAGTTGACTGGCACAACGGTTGCAATGGTAGGAGACGGGATAAACGACTCTCCAGCTTTAGCTGCAGCTGACGTTGGCATGGCAATTGGAGCAGGCACTGATGTGGCAATAGAAGCTGCTGATGTGGTGTTAATGAAAAGCAACTTGGAGGATGTTGTTACAGCTATAGATCTTTCGCGGAAAACAATGTCTAGAATCCGGATGAATTATATTTGGGCACTTGGATACAACATTCTTGGGATGCCTATTGCTGCTGGTGTATTGTTCCCGTTTACAGGTATTCGTCTACCCCCTTGGCTTGCTGGTGCTTGCATGGCTGCTTCATCTATTAGCGTGGTTTGTTCGTCTCTCCTACTGCAATCTTATAAGAAGCCTTTAAGTGTGAACGGTGTCTGAAGGCTGGTTGCTCTTCTGTTAGACTATTGTCTTATTTTAGTTCTTGATGAAATATGATTCAGAAGATCTGATACTTTAATAATATCAAGCTTGTAATTATTTGTATAATTCGTGTATAAGTTCGTGGATTTGGTAAAAACTTGCAAGGTTTTTGCTTTAAAGTTGGCTTGATGGCTTATGCGCATTGGTTTGCTTTTGTTGTTACTTGTCTCATCTCAAATTTCTTTAATTTTTTTTTAACTTGTTTTCATCGAAAACACGAAAACGTTTCAATTTTGGGTATTTTGGGAATTTAATAGTTTCAGCCTTTTTTTTAGTAGTTTCAGCCTTAAAGATGAGTATTTATCCTAATTCAAGCTCATTGTGAACGTAGTTATTCGAAATTACATCTTACAAAGTTGGTTTGTTTGATTTTTCCTAGACGGTCAGTCTACATTAACTTTAGTTTCAAGATCAAAATGTCCAACTTACAAAGTTTCTTTGATTTTTCCTAGACGGTCGGTCTATATTAACTTTAGTTCTAAGAGTCTGACATAAAAAAAGTGTTCCAAGTTAAGTTCAAACTTGGCAATTAATTTTTTTTTTTTTTTAAAAAAGTTTCAAACTTGGCACTAATTGGTTTTTCCGGACTACACTATTTGGTTTCGCTAAAATAAAATTTAAAATTTGAAACATATGAAATATTTGTTCATTTGTGAGTAAGATTTGATGATGTAAAATACTAAAATATATTCATCAAAGATTATCAAAAAAAGAATCTATTCATTGAAACTTAATAAAATAAACAAATCCCTAAATCTGATTAGATAATTACTGGTAAAAGAAATGAGGAAAAGCGGAATTCCTTGCTGGTGGAATATTGTTAGTTTAGTTATAGGAAAAGAATTTTCATTTCCCTTTCCTTCAGTCCCATCCCCCACATGACCACATGATCCAACAATAATAATGTACTATCAACGGCCCGAAATGCATCTAATTTATTTGAAGCATAGATAGTGATTTTGGAAAATTTTCCACTAAAAGATGCACTTTGGCAATTTCACCACTTTTAATATATATTATGCAAAAATAATTTTTTAGAACTATTAATATATATATTTAGTTATTTATTTCTATTGTTGAGTGGTGAGAGTGGATTTGTACAAGTTTTCCAAGTTCTTTACCCTAACTTTTTGTTAGGGTTTAAATAGATACATGTGTTTTGTTTGTTGCGGGATGATCTCCGGATTATTAAAATTCAATTATTCTTTTTAATGTTTTGTTCATGGCTAACTTTATTTGTCAAAAGAGTAAATCGCGCTTTTGGTCCTCTTATGAATTATCTTTTGCACTTTTGTCCTTTTTAAATTTTTTTATCAGCTTGGTCCCTCTTATCAATGTAGTGTATCACATTCGTCCCTCTTAAATTTTTTGTAGCAAATTCGTCCCTCTTATCAATGTAGTGTAACACATTAGTCCCTCCTAAATACAAAATACATCACTTGAATTCTAAATATATGCTAAAGTGGACCAAAGTTGATGCATTTTGTATTTAAGAGGGACTAATATGTTACACTTGATAAAATGGACGAATTTGCTAAGAAGAATTTAAGAGGGAAGAATGTGTTATAAGAAGAACGAATGTGATACATTACATTGATAAGAGGGACCAATCTGCTACAAAAAATTTAAGAGAAACGAAAATGTAAAATTCAACTAATAAGAAAGATAAAAAATGCTATTCACTCTTTGACAAAATTGTACTTCATCAAATAATGTACATTATCTAAATTGTCTCTAGTCTAGATGATTTTATAATCAATTGTGCTAGACTATACTAGTATTTAGTGCTGAAGTAAATAAAAACAAGTAAATATATGAGAAAACTGACTCATGTATACCCCCAAAATTTTACTAAAATCAAGGCGGGACCTCTTATCATAAAATCGATAGCGTACTTCCACTGTAAAAGGAATTATTGGTAAAGAAAATATGTCAAAATTTTAACCAACATTTGCAACACAGATAGGTTTATATTTCCTTATCTAAAGAATTTTATTCTAAAAACCTTCTAACACAAAACCTAGGTCTAACTAATTATCTAAAAAATAAGAACTGATTTCCGATGGGCATTTTGTATCCGCACTTTAAAATTTTGACAATGACATCGCACCCAATAATTTACATATTCTTTGTCAAATCTCCATGTCAACTGACTGCACAATTTGAGGGTGTCTAATGTTAATATTTTGATTCGAAGGCGCAAAGTATGAAAACAAGGCATCTCGGGGGTACAAAATGTCATATACTCTTGATTTTAAAATTAAGTAGTCCACGTCCACCGAAGAAGAAAAAAGAAACTTGGAAAAATGTTAAAGCCGCTTTGATGGGCAACCAACCATGACATGGGTACACTTTTCTATAGTAGATGCCACAATTTGAAGATATACAAAAGCCTATAAGTTACAAGTTACAAATGAAAGATTTTTGGTACAGTTAAGTCTCATACTACAACAAAAGCACTAGAAGAACCTCTGAAATGCTTAATTGATCCCAACAGACTCTTTGCAGCCCCAAAATGTCTGATTCTATACACACCTGAAACAGCTTTTTTGGGTATTATCCATTGTATTGTTGCATGACTCCGAGTACTAAGTTTAGCAGGCCTCGACCATATGAACCGTAGACAGAAATCATCGTCATCATAAGCAGGTACCCAAGTATCCTTCCCTCCTAGAATCTCAACAAGAGCAAATGTACCTTCTGTCATGAGGTCATTTCTGGGACATGCCGACCAGAAAACTACTGTCACATTATCACCTCTCTTAAAGGTCGAGTTCTTTGGTACATCTAAGCTCAAATCTCCGAACTTTACACCAATTGGAGTTGCATCCACTATGACTGGGGGGAGTAAACTTATTTGCTTATTTAAGAGATCTGGGGGTTGTGGGCCAGATTCGACTGAGTGCCCTTTTACTAGACCTGATGCAAGTTTTTTAAACTCTTGGATGTAGGCACTAAGAGTATGCGGGCCGAATAAAGTCGAGGCACCCTGAAACAGAACAAGTGTGGTGTAATATACTATGTATAGTTTAAGATGACTTTTAAATATCTATGTTTTATAATGAAAAGGTAACTGACCTCATATCGCTGGATTTGATACTCCTCAAAGGTTGTCACATATTGTGAGTATGTATTTGTCAAGCCAGCTATCACTATGTGGACATTGCTACCAAATTCTTTGCTATTTCCTTTTGTCAGAACTGTTTTCACAGCATCTCTGAGTCGTCTTCCAGCCATCGTGCTGAACTCTGTTATAGGAAGGGAAGCAAACAACATTTGCGAAAAGAAAATGCAGCTTAACATCAAATGCTTTAAAAATTCTAGTATAAGATAGCAGAAAAAGTAGTATAAGGTTTAGGTACTGTAATGGAAATATAACAACAGATTACTATAGCCAAAATTAATGGCATTATAAAGGCAAATATGACTAGAGTCTCAGGCTACAACATACAAAGTGATTTTTGCCTTTAAAGAGCTTCTAGCGTTGCTGGATCAAAGAATGTGCAGTTAGTTGCATAATTCTGAACTACATTTATTTTTATTTATTTTTTTGCGAAAAAAAGAGAAATAAGAACAGGCAGAACCCAAATTCTTCAGTCGCATCATAATCATATCTGAAGCAAGTCAAATAACAGCCACAGGGAACAAGACAAAAGGCGTTGCTAAGAACCACCAGTTCAAATTTAGAAGCTTATCTGTATATGATATTAACATACTTATGCTTTATTCATCTCATTAATCTAAACAAGGCAGTCTCCTTATGCTGAATAGGCACATATTTTCAAGTGGTTACAAAAAAGGAGAGCAAAAGGCAAGCTAGTACCTCCAGGCACACTAAGAATGACCAGTTGTCCTATTCTCAGAATCTGAAGTGGAAGAATTGAAGGCTGAAATTTGGAGAAACATAATTATAATCAATATCAGTAAATAATATGCTCTATTACTGGAAGGAGAAGTAAGAGGAAAAGAGAAGACACGGGTGAAATGGTGAATTTCTAGCCAAATTTAACATAATGGAATGGAAGAACTGGAACGACTAATTCTTTTATGTATACACGAAAGAAAAACTGATATAAAAGGTTCCAAAGCCACACAACCGGAAAAACTCAATTTACCTGAAACCAAGAAAATTTGTCCAGAAACCTATCTGGGGTTGGCTATAGTCACAAAAACTTGGATTAGGGCTTGGGAGGGGGGGGGGGGGGGGGGGTAAGGTCAAATCATTTATAACATGTTTAAAAGATTGGATATTAAATTCTGTTACTTTATAATTAAAAAATGTAAAACGATGGACCTCGCATTGATTTACCAGTAGTGAAATTTCAACATTGAAAAACATACTCTGCAAACGCAGTTCACTAAATTTCTCATGTTCTCGGTCAAGTATGCAAAAGTAAATGACAAATTGGTCCTTTATGGAACTACTTGGAAAGCAAGCAGGAAATATTTAAAGGTTCTCATAATAGAAAATTATAAAATGACTGTTAGGATTAGTAACTCACTGCCCAGTCATAAGGCTCCTTCATTTCACCAGTATCAAGCAGAATGGGCTTCGGATGTTGACACTCCACTTGATCTTTGCCCGGTTTTTTAAGTAAGTTACGTACCAGTCTCCAAAATGCATTCCCCTAAAATAGAGAACTTCTGATATATGTAAATGAGAGTACAGACTGATACGAAAAATAACAATTTGACATACCTTGTCATCCCCTTGTGTAAAATCAAAAGCCCCAGGCCCATCAGTTGTTCCAGCAGCAAATGCGAACCCCATTGCTGCAGGACAGGTTTTTACAGAGTTGGTACCTCCTCCTCGTTCAGGAATTGTCACATTAAGTTTGGAAAAATCAACATAAGTATGGCGATAATCAATCTTTCCATTTAATTGCTCTGATCCTGCATTGAAAAGTTCCACTGCTTTTTTGAATTGCCTTTCTCCAATAATACGTGTACTTTCGAATTCGTCTGGATACCTACCATGCAATTGAGAGAGGAGATTTTATTATAGCCCAAAATCATTTATATTTAGATTGATTTAATTCTACTAAATACTAGAATCTTGAAAGTATACAAACCCGGGTCCTCGGCCATAGCATAACTCATTCTTTCCACCACAGGTACTATGATTGAAGTCACAAGGTAAACCTGTATCTATGCAAAAAGCACCAAGCACATTCGGACTAACATCGCCACAATTGGTTTGACAAAATGCAGATACAAATCTAGGCCTATCAACCTGCCTGAGAGCACTCCTTACACGTCTTGCAATGCTCATAAACCTGGTGGTTGATTTGCCTGATGAAGACTCGAATGAAGCAGCAAGTTCTAGTAACTCATGATCTGCATTGAGACAACCCAAAAAAGTAAGAACAGTTAGCAAATAAAGCTGCATTCTTTTTCAGGCGTCGACACTGAATTCACTAGTTCTCGTACATTTTTCCTAAATATATCATCTGGTTTGCACTAAATTCATGTCCAAGCAGTGTTCAGTAAAAAAAATGTTTGGTACAAGCGAATGCTATAGATTCTTGAGGATTCCATATCAATATGCATTAAATTAACTGATTCCCCTAAATAATGACTTCAACAGGAAAGAAAAATAAAGTTACTGGCTCAGATTCAGTAGAGTTCATAAGAAAGCCAGAGTAAAATATAATGCTTGCAAAATCATCAGAAAAAGAACACCTATGCAACTGTTCAAATTGACTTTGTTCTCTTTTTATTAGCAGTAGAGTTCCATTACCTGTAACACTCAACATACGAAACATGGGAGGATAAAATAATTGGCCGTGAATGTTCTTCACAAGCAATAGGGTCACAGAAGTTTTGTATGTTAAACTAATGCTGCAAACTTAATTATACAAGTATCCAGATACTTACGATAGTTTTCAACAACTGGAATAATGTCTGAGACTCTTCTAGGGATTTTGTTACCCCTAGAAACTTCAGATGATATGTTTCCACTACTATTCTGATCAAACCAATCTTCCATAAAGCGTGCTGCGGCTCCTTTGTTGTCCCCACTTATTAACGAATTTGTACGGCTCATGGATGTTCCATGGGTTGCAAACCAATTGAAGCTACCTACTGGGCCCCATTCATCGTCAGAAAATTTCAAGAGGGTCATATCTTTATCAACATCATACTTATAGTTACTGCGTTCTGCTGCTGGGTTGTTGAGATAAGCACTCGGACTACGGTTAATGCCAGCATCTAACAGCTCCCCTGTTATTTGGGTTCAAAATTGGTGAGAATGATGTATAGAGGTGTGCAAACATATATAAACAACACAAAGTCGAGAATAACATCTCTAAAGCAATTAGGAACAGGCTCAATGAAGAGAACTCTAGCCCGATGCTAGTGAGGAAACTTGGTATAACAAAATCAACAAGTTTTTGTCACAAACATGAAACAATCTAAGAAAAGACAAACTAGTCATTTCCCAGGAACATCCAATACACATGGATATATACAGTACTGGAAGCTGGTAGGCTGGTATTTGCAACAAAAGAAAATTATACTTATACAGTACTGAATGTGAAGTAAAAAACCCATAACTTTCTGCTTCAACCTGCTTATCTGATATAATTAATACAGAACAAATGTTCAACTCGGACATATATGTAGATTTTTGCAGAAACAAATTACAAGGGCTAAATCTAACTCCATTACCTTTATTCACAGATATTGACCCAGATCGAAGGTTATTATGAGCTTGTATGATGCTTTGTTCAATCCCATCAACAAGGGCATGAAATGATTGGTGCACAAAACCAAGGGAAGTTATAATGTAGACAACATATTGAAGATAACCTCCAGGGCCAGCATGAGTGTGAATGCCGCTAATAGCAACATTATTTTCCGTGTAGAGATCTCCATACCTAGAGTTACAATATTGACCATCCCAAATTAATAAAATTTAAGAAAACTGTTATTATAGAGCTATAGACAAATATAGCAGGGTTGTTCTCTTTTTCCTATTAGCATCAGCAACTCCATGCTTTAAAGGCATCTGGATTCAATTGTATGTAGCAAAATAAACCTCTATAAGAGTAGTAATTGATTAAGCAATAATTACCTTGCCTTCAACCTCTCGAGTACTTTTATTGTCACAATTTGTGATGCCATACAAGCATCAATATTTACAAAAAGAACTCGGTTCCCCTGCGGCTCTGCCACAATGAAGGAACGAGCTCGCAACCTGAAGTGAATGCCAGATGCTATCTGATCCATATTAGCATATCCCATCATGTTTACATCAGCTACTGGCCCCGTAATGTCATAGCTTCCGAGCCCAATTAAATACTTGGAAGCTGTTTTTACCCCTCTACCACTCTGAAGTAAGAGTAATAATAGAATTGGCAACCAAGTCACTCTCATCAGTGTCACCATCTCCACCCAGCAGCCAGAGAATTTCTTAATCACTTACGTTTCCAAACGAATGAATATGAGCTACAAGATAAATATAAACAGCTACATCAAGAAACCAAAATCACACTTCTCGGTATAAGTGAAATCCCGGGTAAAACATATGAAACTCCCATGTGCTATGGAAACCTCCACGAATACTGCACCAAGTCCCCGAAGTTATTTCAATTTTACCAACAAGGAAAGTAAGAAACTTGGAATATTTTACTTAAATTTTGTAATTTCAACCTCTTATCAATCCATTGGTATAGGAAAATCACGTGTCTGCTTTTGATGATAGATAAAACTAAAAAAGAGGACAAATGAAAGTGTTAATTCAACTTTGCAGTCACGATTACGTAATTACCCAAAAATTACAGCAGAAAATATATAAATTGTCTCGGATATCGAATACATTTAAAGTAAGAGCAGAATCAAACGTCAATTCATAACGCGCAAATTACAACTACGTTCTTCATTTATGCGTATGAGTACGGAAACCTCAAAGTAGAAATTAGAAATAACAATCAAAATGACAAAGAACTGCATACAAATAGATACTGAAAAGAAAAGTAGTACTTAATCCATGACTTACAGTAAGTAATCAGAACTTCCGATTAAGTTACAGCCACAAATAATACTTTATCTGATTATAGAGAAAAAGCAACGGAGAAAGAGTTTGCGGAGGAGTAAAGTGTGATACTCGCTCCCAATTATTGATACAAAAAATAAATTAAGTAACTAAATTAATTTGACAGTTTTGATTTAGGAAAATTAAGAAATGGGGCTAAAATTTGATTGAAATTGTTAAATTAACGTAGTTACATTAATTGTGTCATAATCTTATTAGCCAGTTACAATAGGATATAACTTAATTATTATAAAATTAAATTAGTATAACAAGACTTAATTGCCAATTTGAATTTTAAAAGCAAACCTTACTTGCCGATTGATTTTTTCTATTTTTCCGAAAAATACAGATTAACATCTTATTTTCCATGTATTGTAGCATTTTAAAAGAATCCAATCCTCGTAATAAAACATCTTTACATTCTCCCAGAAGACCATCTCACTTTGAATTTTGAATAACAACTTCAAGGAATGATAAACACCTTTTTTTCTTCAATCTTGATTTAATTATTTTTTAGAAGCATCAGAACATATTATATGAAATTTTTTTTAGCAGGAATTTGAACTTGAGCTAGTTCACCATTTTGTGAGGATTGTCCCTTCCACTAAATCGATCATTCATTAGTAAACGTATATAAATATTTTTTGTATGTGACTGAGTGTATGAGTTTATGAATGGAGTCGGGATAAAAAGATCCATTTTTTGTGTAACTAGAAAAGTGCACGTACGTTGTACGTGTCTAGTTAATTTCATAAGTAAATTTTATAAATTATAACAAAATTAACTTTGTCATATCATAAAAAATAACACAAATTAATGACTAATATTCAATTTATTTATTATCAAAATTATTAATCCATTAAAAATGATGAGTTTAAATTATAATAATCAAATATAATTTGATGATTGATTTGTTCATAAGATCTTGTAATTTTTTTTTTTAAAATATGATCATAACAAAATTATTTAGTAAATTATTTTCACGGTTTTAACCCGTCTTCTCACCGATTTCATTCATTTTGCATCGATTTAAAATATTTTTTCATTGGTTTATCCATTCTTTTATTGATTTATAACCTACTTTCATTATTTTTCCATTTTTCGTCGATTTCTTATGTTTTTTTGGTGTAAACTTTGCATTTTCTATTGGTTTAACCTAGTTTTTGCTAATTAAACTATTTTTTATTTTTAAAGATCTCACTCGTTTTCACCTAATTCACACGCTTTTTCATTGATTTATATTTTTTTCACCAATTTCACCTCACACCTCATTGAATTCACATGTTTACACCGACTTTACTTTTTTTCCTGATTCAATGATTTCACCCATTTTCAATAATTTCATTTGTTTTTCACTAATTTCACCGATCTTGTCCGGTTATCATGAAATTCATCCAAAGCTATTCAATTCCATATGCATTTATCAATTTTACATGAGCATTTCGCCGGTTTTATTCGTTTTTCACCAACTTTACCAGTATTCATCCAAATTTTTATCATTTTCACATGCTTTAGCCGACTTTTATCGTTTCACCAATTTTAATTAACCGATTTAACCTGTTTTCCATGAAAATTCGAGGATATATTTAATTCATAAGTTTAATCCATTTTTTCAGGGGCTTAACCCGTCTTTTTACTGATTTCATTAACTTTTCGTAGATTTAATATATTTTTCTTCGATTTATCATTTATTTTATCGGTTTAACCAACTTTTATTTTTTTTTCCATTTTTCGTAGATTTCTTTTATTTTTTCGCTTTAAACCATTTTCTACCGTTCCTTTTTTTTGTTAAACTATTTTTTTTTTTTATAGATTTTATTCGTTTTCCTCACAAGTTTTTTCACTGATCTACATGTTTTTTCACCAATTTCATATCATATTTAATTGATTTAAAATATTTTCATCGATTTTATTTATGTTCCCGATTCACTGATCTCACCCATTTTAAACGATGTCATCCGTTTTTTTTTACTAATTTCATCGATCTTATCCGGTTTTCTTGAATTTCATCCAAAGTTATTCAAAGAATATATATTTATCGATTTCACAGAACCAAAAAAAAATTATATCATTTTCGCATGTTTTAACTGACTTTTATCGATTTCAACCGCTTTCCATGAAAAGAGCTCCATGAAAATTTGAGTATCACCGACTGCACCAAAATTTCGTCGTTTTCACCAAAAAATTCATCTATTTCACTTGTATTTATCGAATCCACCTGTTCTTCATATCTTGATTATTCGCGGTTATGCATGTCTTAATACTGTTGGATATTGTTTATATTTGACTTCTTTAGCCAAACAAAAATTACGTACTTAGATTTTAAATAAATTATAAAAGTTGATGTAAGAGATAATTTTAGATTTTAGGAGTTTATGTAGGAAATAAATATTATAATAAGACTTCATGTTTAATTATACCTCTTCATTTAGTTTTATATTGAAGTGTTCATATTGGAGTAGACTTCTTTTTCCTATTTTTTTTCTTATTTTAATTAATTTAATTATCTTTTAAGTAGGGATATATTAGTCTTCACAAAAAATTCAAGAAACTCTATTTTCTGAACCCGTACTTTTATTTGTATATAGATATAGATAGAATGTTTCACACTAGTGCACTTATGTTAACATTTAATTAGCAAACCATCTACGTAATATCATTTTATTAGTTCCATGAGCCCATAAGAGTTTACTGTAGGGGATTGTTATTGTTATTATTTTAAGAGAATGTATATATATGTGGTTATCTTCATTTTCTTAAATTTACATGAAATTACTGTCAATTTTTTAAGTGAACATGATATTTTCGCATTTTATTGGGATTGGTTTGATAAAATAAGGGGGGGGGGGGGGGGGGGGGGGGGGTTCTTTTACTAATACAAATAACATAGATCAAATTTATTTAGCTAGGCCTAGGCCTAGGACCACATCTATTATACAACTTCACTTTGTTATGTAAATGACATGATCAAATGTTATAGGAGCAATACTCGGATCATTCACAATACCATTAAGAGCCTCCACCTCCTCACCACCTCCCAAATAAGCCCTAAGAAAAGCCACCACAACTCCTCCAACTCCTTTCCTCATCAAATCCTTAGAACCTTTTCCACTCTTACATATATAACTCAAATAACCCGCGATCCAATCATCTAAAATGTCGCAATGACCATATCCATTCGCGAGTAAATAACAAACCGGTGGCTTGCTCTCGTTAAAGAACTCGGAGTGGTTAACTCCATCTGGAGCAAACGGTGGAATCAATCCTAGCCCTTGGTTATCATACTCGGTCCCAATCACTGCCACGGGGATTGACATATCGAAATTTCGTGGGATATACTGGAGAATCTTCGGTGCTAGCTGCATTGATGTTGAGGAACCGGCCACAGGGTTGATTCCTATTAATGCTTTGAATTTGGAGGGAGTATTTTTCATGGCTAATGCCAGAGTGAAAGCAGTCTTTCCACCCCTGCTGTGGCCTGAAAGAGCAAGTTTTTCGTCGTCTCGATTAACGTTGCTTGGGAGGACACTTTGGAGGCCTGTGGTTGATGATATCCATTCTGTTACTCGTGCTGCTCTGTTGACTTCTTCTTGGTTGGAAATGATCGTTAATCTATAGAACTAAACGAACGGGGAAAAACAATATGTGACAATTAATTATCAAATTCTTTTGCAACAGAGAACATAGAGAAAAGCACGAGACTTATAACGTACCATAGGAGCAACAATTATGTAGCCATGTGAAGCTATATGCTGAAGGAGATTAGAATACCAAGTGTTTGTAAGATAGAAGCCATGGCAGAAGAGTAGCACAGGGTATGTGCCGTTTGTTGTGGGCGCAATGATGAATAACTCAGCTGGTGGTTTCAAGGCGTGTGAAGTTGTCACCGTGATTGAGGTTATATCATAACTTCCAGTTTCAAACACATCTGATATAGCTGCCATAGGACTAGTCCTAATTTCTACACTAAAAAGGAACCAAAAGAGAAATAGTAGCTAATTGTATGCAAAGTGATAACTTCATTACAAGGTTGCAAATTTAACAGGAGTTTATAAGTTATAATTGTTCAGGAGTCGTGACCAAAATTACTTAGTTATATCAATCTAATTTGGATACAGCTTAGCTACAAAAGTAGAAGACCAAAGACTCCAAGCCAACAAAACAAAAGATAAACAACATGATCAATTTCATGCGTCTACAATTCAACTTATGGAAAGAAACCATTTTCAAACTACAATCCCATCCTTCCTTTAGGTACAAATACAAAACAACAACGTATACGGAAAATCAAAACCAATCCATCAATCTTTGACATAAATTACCGGATCAAGAGTTATAGGAGCAACATTTGGCACATCAACAATCCTCTCTAGACTTCCAAATTCATCTCCCAAATAAGCTTCAAGGAATGCAACCACAATCCCTCCGACACCTCTCCTCATCGTTTCTTTCGACCCCTTCCCACTCTTACAAACCATACTCGCCAAATCTGCCTTCTTATCATTCAAAACATCGCAGTGTCCATACTCCCTAGCAAGAAAATAACAACAAGGCGGCTTACACTCGTTGAAGAATTCCGCATGATTTATCCCATTGGGAGCAAGGGGTGGAACAATGCCTTTATATTGATTGCTTAGTCCTGTGCCTATGATCCCAATAGGAATTGATAAGTTGAAAGAGCGTGGGATATGAGTTAGGATTTTGGGCTCGGTCCAAGTCGGTGGACTTGGACCGGAGACAGGGTCGATTGCTAGTAATGCTTTGAAATTGAGGGAGGTCGGGACATGGCCCAATGCAAGTGTGAACGCGGCCTTGCCACCTCGACTGTGGCCCATAAGAGCAAGCTTTGAGAGCATTGGTTTAACATTTTCAGGGAGGAGAATTTGTAGGCCTGTGGGTAGCCAGTTTGTGACTTTTGCAGTTGTAATGACTTCGTCATTCAGGGAAATGAGGAGGCACTTGTATAACTACAAACATAGACATGAACATCATGATTATTTGAATTCATTTCAAGAATATTATACTGCATGTCTTAAGGATTTGTATTTATGAGAAATTGAGAAGAAATGTAAAAGCACAAACCTGAGGAGCAACAATTATATATCCATGGGAAGATATATGTTGAAGGAGCTGAGAGTACCAACTATTTTTGGTGCAGTAACCATGGCAGAAGAGTAGCACAGGATAACTACCTTCTGCTTCAGGGTATACAATTAAAAGCTCTGCTGGAGGTGAAGAATCATTTGATTTCTTCACTTTTATTGTTTTAACCTTCACATTTCCATGTTCAAACACTGAAAGTTTAGCCAATGAACTTTGATTTTGAAGTAATGCCATTTTCTTTGTTTTTGTGCTTATGAGGATTATTGAGATTTTTAGTCTTGTTCATAGATAATACTTATATATAAGAGCTTGATTTGATATTAAAATTGGTGGGCTTGGAATGTAACTTAATTTGACATTTTAATTTTATAAAGTGCCGTTTTAACAAATTCTGGATGGGATTTGAGTGGAACTCTACAAAATTAGGCAATCATTAATTGGAATTGAGCCAACAAAATATATAAAGTGGGTAATTGTTTTTTGAACCCTCAAATTTAGAAAATGGGCACTTTTTAATTCAAAATTTTAGAAATAGTACTTTGCACCATCAAACCTGTCACCTTTTTTGGAGTTCAATTACGTACGGAAGAGGTGAAAATTGAAATTCTTAGAACCATACTTCGTAATCGGGTCATTTGCATTTAACGAATTTTATATTGGTTGTTGAGATAGTGTGAAAAGTTTTGAATGACTTTGTATTCCAATTTTCTAACCGAGAAAAAAAATGGCTAAAAGTGTAGTTTCTTAACATTTGAGGGTGTAAAGGGCTATTTAAAAGTTTTGAAGTGCTAAGTGCCTATTTATCTTATTTTAAAAGTGCAAACTAATTACCCTACATAGGTCAACAAAATGTTGCGAAATTTGGCACAATGCCTAAGATTGTGTACTTTGGACTATTCCACGGATTAAAATGTGAAGTCATAGGAAACTTTATTTTCCATATAGACGATAATTACATTAATATAATTAAATTAGATGTTGAAGGGATTAATCACTATAAAAATTAGTAAACTCATATTTGAATCTCTGTTGAGAGGTTCCTACTAAATGTATCTGACACGCTTCGAAAGTAATTAAATCCTTGGAAAAAAAAATCATTAAAACAAAAATCTATTGAATTACAAATAAAATCAATTACCAAACATTAGTATTACACCAAGAAGAAAAAAAAAACCCTCAAATTGGCGCAAGTTGAATCCATAACCTTTTGGTTTAGTTCTGGAGCCTCAACCTTATCAATGAGCTATGGTCTTATAGACAAGTCATTGGAAACTATAAACTCATGCCTTACTTGGAAGGGTTTATACTTGGTTTCGCGGGTTTTAGTTTTGAAAAGATGGTTTGGGTGATTTCGCTGAAATCTTTGAAACCTCATTTTGTTAAGTTTTTTATGTTGATTTTTGTGGTATTGAAAAAGTTGAATTCGGACTTGAATTATGGTTGGATGATGGAGTTTGGAGAAAAAAAATAGGTGGTGGATTTCAAGAGTTTGACTGTGAGATTGTGAATATGTTTGTAATGAAGTTGTCAAACTCCATTTATAAGAGTTTTGGCTCGGTCTCGCGAGACCTGCGAGACCGGACAGGAACTCTTCCAAACAAATCCTTATACCATCTCCAATGATTGAGGTTCAACCTATATTTAGCCTCCCAAAATACCACTATTCATCTATATACAAGGTCCCCCACCCAACAATTAAATCTCAAATTTAATGTCTCTAGGATCCCAAGTTTTAATAATTGGCTAAATATTTGTTTTGCTTAAAGGTTATTTTTAGTTAGACATTCTTGACCTTTTTTTTTTTTTTTTTTTTTTTGCATATACTGATGTAAATAATCAAATTTTCGTTAGATGTTTTTTAGGCCTTATATTTGTATCATATCATATTTTTCTAGGTAAAAATATAGTTTTCATAACAATAACAATAAAAAAAAACCATATCTTGACATAAGAATAAAAGTGAAATACATGCTTGTGAAATATTTATTTACATAAAAACATAGAATAAAAATATTTAAATTATTTACTTATAAAAAATGTGAAAATTTAATTCAAACAAAATAAAATAACTTATTTTATTGTCTCTTCACATAGCTTGTATTTATGCACTTTGTCTAAACTAAAAAATAGTCTCAAATATATATGAGACTAAATTTAAGTCATTCTATAATTTGACCTACCAAAAAAGAGATTTTTTATAGTCTTGACTTAAATGATGATCTCAGTTCTTGAATCGGATCTAAAATCCATGCTCAAACAACTTTACAAGCACGGTACAAGACCTTCCTTAAAAGCACGGTACAAGACCTTCTTCTATAAATGGAAAGTTGGGCCTTTGTTAAGTGGACAATATAGGATTTGGGTTCATTAATTTGGGCCTGTTTGGTCCATATCGACAGTTGCAACTTACAATGGAAAATTTAGAGGGGGTAATTTACAAAGTAAATTAATGATAAAGTTATTGCCTTCCTTTTTTTTTTTTAAAGGTGTATTCTCTTTTTCGATACGCATCAACCACATTAACGAAAAATATTTCTTAATAGAGATTCGAAGCTGAATTATTACTTTTTACTGGGCCAAAGCTTTAGGAAATTCGAAGTACAAAGGTACACACTATGACTAGCTAAAGTACATGTCTTCCACTCAATATATATAAATTTGCATATTTTTAAGTATAAAAATGCGATGCGTTAAAGAAACAGTCAAATATAATAGTCAATAGTTCTAGAAAACATTCAATTTGGGGTAGGATATGTTTTATATGAATGTGAGCATACTAATTAAGATCCCTACATTCTTTTGGTGTGTGAAATAAAGCTAAATTAACGGGATAGTACTTTTTAATTTCTCTTTATACTAGGGGTTTTTAGTGGGGTAGGGTAAAAAAATGTTTACATGTACATTACTAGTACAAGTACGTATATGGAATTATGGAAAAGATGAGGCATTTAACAAATCTGTAAACCTCATTATTTCTAAATTTTGTCCATCCACATCTCCTCCCTCTTACCATTGAAGATGGTCGGAGAGCAAGTTTGTGCCCTTGTCTCTCATTCCCCCTCCCACTCTCCCTCCTCTCCCCTCTTCCCCTCACTATTGAAGTCCACAATTCTTTTCCCCCTCAAAATCCCCCTCCCCCTCCCCTTAAGGCCATCTCCAACCCGTAGGGCTATTTACAGCCCTGGGGTGTCAATCTCCACCCCGGGAATCTGCACCCCCCTGAGCATCATGTCCAACCGATACGGCTATCTCCTCCAATTAATTAAAAAAAAAACTTTCCCACTATCACCTATATTATCTATAATAATAATAATAGTAGTAGTAGTAGTAGTAGTAGTAGTAGTAGTATTAATAATAATAATAATAATAATAATAATAATAATTAAAGTAATATTAATTTAAGGCTTTTATTTATCTATATAAGTTGTTATTTGTATCCACGTACGTGTACAAGTATTTGGAGTAATTTAATGCAAAATTATATTTCTACATTTTGTCTCAATTATAAATTGAACATTAATGCTATATTAGAGTTTAAATAAAATTAAAATATTTAAAATCAAATTTTAAATGTGGCTAAATAAATTATTATTTCATAAGCAAATATATAATTTCAAAATTAATAATGGATAAGAATTTTATTATGCTATAATTTTTTTTAATTTTACTTTCATGGCAAATTTTTATATCTAGTAATGTTACATCTTTAATTTAAAATAAATTGTTATTAAACCTACAACAATTTTTATAATTAAATGTAACATTTATTTTTAGTTAATTAAAATAAATAAGGTATTGTTAAAATTTGTAGTTAATTTTTTTAATTTTTTTTATTATTAATTTAATTATTAATATTTATTTTTAAATTTAATAAAAAAAAAATGCATCAGGTGGCGCCACCTGATGAAGTGTGTCTGGGACGCGCTAATCAGCACGTCCCAGAAGCAGGGGTGTGGACTGGGCTATAAATCGCCCAGCCCACACACCTGGGCGGTCCATTTGGACCGCCCTTTATCATCTCCAACACGGGAGAAGTGGGCTAGGCCCATCTCCATCCACCCCCCTCCCGAGTTGGAGATGCCCTAACGATTAGAGATGGCCTTAGTAACTTTTTCTTTTTTGAGTTTCTAGCTTTCTTTGTAAACCTCCAATTTATCAGTTGAGTTGAATGACAAGGACATTATATGTATCACATCTGTTGGTTCTATAACTTCATATTTGGAATATTACTATACCTTCACCAACTTTTAATTTAATTTAATAAAGAGTACTAAGTACAGGATAGAGTTATGACTTATGAGTGTAGACAACGCTAACGTTTATGCACTCACCGTTATTGTCCCGACTCATTCGCCACCTGACATCGAAATTTTTTCCATGATCCGACCATGTTCGTTCGACCCACTTAAATCCAACGCCTACTATGTTACATTTCATTTTTCTCTCGTAATCAATTAAATCAATTATAATCAGGGGCGGACCTCAAGAGGGACTGGGGGGCCATGGTCCCCCCAGAAATAAATATATTTATACTCTATATATGCATAATATTAACATAAACGTATAAATGGTGAAAAGGTTCTATGGGTCGCGAGTTCGACTCCTCTAAAGGACTTTATGTAATTTGTTTTAACTTTTTTGTTTATAATTAATTGCTCTTTGGGTCTAGTAACTTTCTTTCTATTTCATGGAGATTTAATTGATTTCTCTATTTTGACCAATCTTTTTTGACCTCTTTGTGGAGATTTATTGTTTTTTTTGGCCCAGTGATTAATTTTTTATTATCTCTTTATAAATATTCCACTGACATAAACTCATGTACTAATGTATTTATTTCTTCGTTTCACCCTAAAGTTTATCTAGTTTTTCCTTTTTAAAGTATTCTTTAATTGACGTTTCACATGAATTTTGCCTTTGTGCAGGCTTCAAGTTCCTTAGTGGGACATTCGACATTTATATGTCTTGATTAAAACATTTATTTGTTTAATTCAGCTAGATTGCATCTTAAACATCTGTTTTGAGTGTTCAAAAATTCATATTCTAAAAAATTGAAAGTATATTTTTTTCACTTGTTCTTGAATAAAATTATAGTATTACTTTATCATAAGTTAATTTTTCTTATTTTATCAAAATATTAAAAAAATACCAAGGTTTTGTTACCAAAAAATCTTTGCCCCCCCCCCCCCCCCCCCCCCCCCCCCGACAAAAGTAGTCTAGGTCCGCCCCTGATTATAATGTACATCGTCTAGACAAAACCTGGCTTGACCATTATTATCCCAAAAATATATTTTTACCTTTGTCCTTGACTAGAAAATATTTCTTGAGAAAATGTGTGGAGAACGTAGTAGTAAGTATCTTACGATTCACGATACGATTCCAGGCCTTGACGATTAGACTCGATCGAAAGAATTGCCGGGTGTTTGTTTCGCAACGATTCGTTTGCGATACGAGACGAATCGTACGATACACGTTACATTTGCGATACGTACGATTCTTTGACTTTAAGTAGTTTTTTTTTCCTTCGCAAATATAGAAAATGGTCAATTGGAAACCCATACCAAATGCATAATATTTTTCCTCTTTGCTATAACATGCGTGTCGCATTTAAACATTGTGATATTTTATGTGAAACTATTTATCTCGTGTGTTGTTATGTGTGGATTGATAGTTTTGTCTTTTAATATTGAGTTCCAGTGACTGCATAATTTTGTCTTTTTAATATAATAATATTGAGGTGCAACTATACGGTTAGTCCAGCTATTTAGTATTTATTTTAGTTTTGAAACTTTATTTTATTATTTCTTATTGATGATTGGGTGTACTTTATGTAATTTGAATGAACACAGAGTATCACAGAGTTTATAGTTTAATTGATTGTAACATTATTTTGTTTGATTGTTTGATTAGAATATTATTTTATTTGGGTAACATTGATATTGGTGGTGATGTAGTTTATATTTGAGAAAAAAATCGTTTAAGATATATATTTCGATGTTAATTTAGAAAATTCTATTATTTCTTTTTATTTTGTGACAAGAAAGTTCAAATTTGGAACTTGATTTTTTTTAAATGATGTTTTTTACTTTAATTGATTAGTCTTTTCGGGGCTTCTAAAATAAGATTCCCTGCTTTTACATGTTTTTATTTTTTAGTAATGTGGAAAATATATTTTATTCAACTTTTTATAAAGTGATTTGTATCTTACGATACGATACACGATACATGATTTGATACGATACAAGGACTCACCAATACGCAATACGATTCACGGTTCAATAACTATGATGGAGAAAAGTAGAGTAATATTTGCAAGACAAGGTGGCGGAGCTACAACAACACGTAACCATAAACTGCATTAATTGTACTTTTAACAGTTTGCGGAAATTCAAGTGCTTTATGCAATTATTCCATTTGTCGGGTCCATCCGAGAAATTCCAAAAGCAAAATGAACATACATAAGATAGGGTGATCCCAACTTGACCTCATAAGCCTTCAAATCAGTATATAACTAATCAATCTTTCCCCCAAATCAAATTACAATTATTAAGAACAACTTTCTTAGAAAAACTACTCTACTAGCTACTTAATTGTGTAAAACTGAAACCATCAGAAAATTATATTATATAAGACTCTCATTTTTTTTCTCAATTCTTATATGAAATTTTGTCCCAACTAAAACGAAACAAGTCTTACATAAGTTTGATGAATTTATGTATAGTATGTGAAATTAAAATGTGATTTGTAAGATAATGTGTTAATTTTAGAGTAAGTTTTACTAGAGCTCGAGATGGTTTTCTCGAGCCTAACGATCAACACGACTCATGTTGAGTACCCCAACGTACATAAGTACAAGGCCTTTAATTTATTTATCTCAAATTGCAGGAGTTAGATTTTGTTCATGTTCTAGAATAGTTAGGTGTGAATTCCCATTCACAATCTCAACCAAAATGAAAACAAAGAAGAAGCGGATGGGCAGGAAATATAATTAATAAGCATTCATGAAAACGTTGAAGCCCATTTCATGTTGTTCAGTGAGTGCAAATGTTTCTATTTTTCGAATTGTACGGTTTGTTATATATATGTAGCATGTTTGTCTAATTTTATTTGTAAATTGCCGTATCCGATTTTTTTTTTTTTTTTGTCCCGAAAACTTTACTCAATTTGTTGCCGTATAAATCTAACTAACCTTTTTATCTCATAAATAACTTATTACAAAAGTTGAAAATTTGTATATATAATCATTAGTTCATGATTTTCTAAAATTTTAATATTGAAAGTGTTAGATCGAGTATTATTAATTATTATTTTAACAAATAATTAAATTATTCATGGCAATTTATAAAAAAAAAACTCAAGTTAATTTGTTGAAAATATCAATAGCTAAGGCCATCTTCAATGGAGATGGTCGGGGTGGGGACGGGGTCGGGGTGGCTGGCTGGAGTCATCTCCAATGGAGGAGAGGCCGGGGCGGGGGCGGCATCGAGGCGGGAACGGGCTGGACGCAGGGCTCGCGGAGCCCCTGCGCCCAGCCCGTTCCTACGTGAGGAAAGCTTGGGAATAAAGGGGACGCGTGATTTCACGCGCACCCTTTAAGTCAGGGGACGCCACTTGGCATCCCTGACTGGATCCGCTTTTTCTTTTTATTTTTTTTAAGAAAAATTGTTTATTTAATAAATAAAAAGAGGAAAAATTAATATATATACTTAAATAACTATTAAATTAAATATGTAGAATTGAATTATTTAATAAAATTTATTTAGTATATATATCGTATATTTACTAGTATTAAATAAATATATGTAGTCACCAATTTTTAATTTGATTATTTAATATAATAAAATTAATTTTTTTTTAAATTGAAATCATTAATAATTTATTAGAATTGTAATTAAATTTATTTATGGACAAATCATTAATAAATAAATAGCCCATTTTAATTTAATATCTTTTATTGTAACTACAAATTTAATCATTTAACTACAATATTGGTGGTGGCTATATTTTTTAAAAAATATGGAATTAGTTAAAAATAAAATTAAACACTTATACAAATAATTTAGATCAATACTTAATCTAAATTAAATATTTAAATACATACTAAAATAGAAAAGAAAAGTAAATTCAAACAATTACATTCTTGTTTTTCCTTCCTTGTTTGCTATATTTACTCTCTTTAATTTTAATATTTTAAAATTATTAATAATTTAATTACAAGATGCAAATAATTATTAGTATTATTAATATTAATATTAAAATTAAAATTAAAATTATAATATTAATAGGTGAGAGTGGACAAAGGAAAAAATGAAATTAATTCAATTTCGGAGTCCTACCATTGTAGACGACCAGACAGGGCTCGGGGTGGAGGTAGGGCCAGCCCCAGGACTCCGGAGCCTCGAGCACCCCGCCCCCACCATCGGAGATGGCCTAAGAAAGAGTTATAAATGTGGGACAGAGGTAGTATGATAAAATCTATAAAAAAAATTCATCTAATAAAAGTTTAAACACTTAATTACACATATATTGGTTGTTAGGTTCTATTTAACAAAATAATAGTAATTCATTCATGTAGGAGAAATGAATTCATGAGCTAGGTATATAAGGTAAATCCAAATACATTATTACATTACAATTTACGATACAATACAATACGCTACAGTAGAGTAGAGTACAGTACATACATCTGCGAATGTTTTCCTACGTACAGCACAGCACAGGGGACTGGGGGGAGTATACATATTGATAGAGTTTGACATGACATGACATTTCATTCATTCATCAGCTCCTTTGACTAATCATTTTCTCTCTTTCTTTCAAAGTTATACTCAAAACTTCTGTTTGCAGTTGCAGACCTTTTACCTCAAACATCTCTTCTGCTGTGCTGTGGCTCATATATACCCTATATATATATATATTCTAATTACCACCTACCTCCCACTTTAAATGACTACGTACTCCATTATTTTATAACGTCCAATTTTATATATATATATATATATATATAACCCCACGTATTTTGTTAACTACCTATACATTTATATAACCTTATGAAATTAAAATTGAATTGGAGCATATATATAGAAGTAATTAAAATTGATGAAATAATACAGTTTTTCTTTTTTGGCAAGATCCTTGTATATATGAAATGGTGTAAATGAGATAATGAATATTCATTATAGTAATAATATAAATAATACATATTGATAATATTGTATTTATATTCATGTGAAAAAACATTAATTTTGGGGCCCTTATAGTTGTATATAGCGTATTAATTAGAATAATTATTATCGGCATATATATAGTTTTCTACTAATTACAAAATAAAATAGTATCAACCAAATTTAAACCGAAATTGAAAGCTAGAAAATGGAGATTCCAACAGCATTTCCCACCTTAATTATCTTATCTAGGCCGCTAGCAATTTCCAAAGGATTGACGAAGCAATAAATTTTCTTATGACTTTAGAATTGGTTTTTACAAATTGTTACGTCAAAATAGGATTTCCATTAATGTCCTAGGACAAAAGCCCAATGTACATATTGTCCCATAAACATTTTAATCAGTGAAAGAACTTTATGCCATATCATTCTTTATTGCCAATTAACAAAGAAAATGAGTAAAAATTAGGTAAAAGAAAGAATATTCTTTATTGCCAAAAATATTGAATTTAAATAATGAATGAAAATATTCATAAATAGAACATATTATTTCATCCTCATTAAACGAAAAAAGAACCACTCCTACCTCGAATTTCATCCTCTATATATAATGGTGTTTAAGAGACATAATTAAAACTCCATAACATAAATTAAAGCATATATGCAATCAAACCCTAAATTAAAATCTCCTTCCTAACAACGCAACTTAATATCTAGCAAGAAAAAATATTTTTCAGTCGTTGTTTGTAATACACATCGATCATTAGACTTTCCTAAATTTAATTAATTAGAGCATGCATTGCATCATCCACATAAAAGCATAACTACAATATTAATTAGTAATTTATAACTATAACGAAACAAGGATCGGACTTCCTCATAAAATTGCAAATTCAATTAATTAAAGTTCTTAGAATTTGCACAAGAAAGCTAACACAAAATTAAAGAAAACTGGATGGCCCTCCCATGCATGCTAAATATAACGACTCAGTTCACAAAAAAGCTGATCAAAATCATATTTTTTAATCATAAGATAAGACAAATTACTAGTTAATTAATTAATTAGAGGAGTCAATATAATTATTATCCTGCTCAATCTCAGAAGCCGGTTCATCTTCGTCTTCAAAGCAATGATCATTAATCCCATAGGCCGCATGTCCGTTCCCAAAGGCCTTAATATGGTCCTTGAGAGATCTCTTGTGCTTGAAATCTGATCCACAAGTGCAATACCAAAGCTTTCCACAGTTCTTTTCATGCGTTCTCCAATCACCTCGAACCGCAAAAGCCTTGCCACATTTCCTGCACATGAATGGTTTGATTCCGTGCTTTCTTTTGTAGTGTGTTTGAAGGGTTCTGAAGTCTTTGAGGGGTTTGGCTCTCGGGTGGTCTATGTTGTTCCTGCACCCCGCGGCACAGCAATAGCAAGGCAGCCTTAGCATCGCTGTTGGTTGTGTGCCTCTTAGTGATTCTGGCCCTTTTCTGTACTGTGATCCATGCCCCCACATGTGCATCTAATTAAGAATTATATATTATAAGAAATTCAAAATATCTTATCTTATATATATATAATTTGAAACTTTATACTAGCTACCTAGCTAGCTAGTATTTAGATGATGCATCAAATAAAGAATATGAAATCTAGTCTAAATATGATCAAGAATAAAATATTGGATGAGAGGAGGCTCTGTTCTGATATATTAAAGTTGAGGCTTCAAGACTGTAGAAATTTTGGGTTTCGAATCCTATCAAAAGTATACTCGATCAATCACAAAGATAAAAAGTATTTGTATTAGTTATGTGAATGGTTAAATTGATATCTTTAATTCCTTTGTACAACCAAAAATGACTTGTTGTCATGTCATTCTACGTTCGGCCAAATCTGGTTTGGATAATATATAGTGTATTATAATATCTAAAAATAATTACGTGTCTAAATCAAGAAGTATATATGTGCTAATGCTAAGAGGGTGCACCTGAAACACGAAATTAAATAAATATAATTTGATCGCTTCTTTTAAGAAAATGATAATTATTATGTAGTACAACTTTGTTGTTAGGTTAAAGTAAAAAAGAGCTTAAAATGGGAAACAGTTCAAAAGGTTTCTGCTACTGAGTTATCCAAATTACAAAGAGGGTAATACTATGAGTCTGGGTTATATATATATATATATATATATATATATATATATATATATATATATATTCATGTGTATGTGTTAACATCAGCTAGCAGCGTGAAACAAAAGCCTTTTGAATCTTCAATTAATGATTCAGAAAGCAAAGCAACAAACTCAAATTGTGGATAATTTTAATTAGTATTTCCATATACCCAGTTGAAGATCTGATGTATTATTAAGGTTGAGTGTGCAGATATATATAATATTTATATATATTAAAATAACAACCTTTTTCTTTTCTTTTTCTCTGACCCAGGAGAAATTAATGTTCAGTTTTTTTGACACAATTGCCAATGTGTGTGTACGTATGTATAATACTCCACAAACTTCAAGGACAAAAAGCATAATGTTTTGTGTTGTTCAATCAAACTAGTACTAATTAATTAAAAGTGTATGACTGACCATTTTCTCAGTATTGGACCAGGTAGATTTTTATTCCAGATCCCAAAACCCCCCCAAACTCATGCATTTATAACTAAATTAAAAAGAAAACAGAAATTATCATCATCATAAAGAAAGAAAAAAATTGAAAACCCTAATCAAGTAATTACCCATATACAATCACACAAATTTTATCACAAATCTAGTTTGGCCGAGTCCAAAATCTTCACATAACAAATACAATACACATTTATTTGAGATGTGATAAGTTTGACCAAACCAGATTTGGACGAGAATTTTACTAGAATCTTATCTCATCATTTCAAACAAATATAAAGTGAAAGGTTGAAATTACACTAAAAAAGATGTGTGCAAACAAAGAGAGAGATGGGTTTTTGTTTTTCTCTTTTTCTGCAAAATCAAAAGGGGGAAAAGAGACATAAACATAAAAAAGAGAAAGTAAAGTTGAAATTTGAAACTCTTTTTGGTATATATACATACATACCTGCATGTTATTGTATCTATTGAAAGTCTTGAAGCAAAGAGGGCATGAGAATTGAGTAGGTCCAATCAAAATCTGTGCTGGAGTTGGGATCCAATACTGACCTTTGTTTAGTGGACTTGCAACAGTAACTTCTTCTTTATTACTGTTATTTATATTAACATTTACTGTTGCTGATGAGGAAGATAACCTTGAAACTGCAGAATGATCATGAGTAATTGTTAGCCCTAAATTCAGAGTTACAGCTGTTTCTTCTTCTTCTTCTTCTACTTCTTCTTCTTCTTCTTGATCATGATTACTAGTTTTGATCATGTCCATGGCAGAACTGCAGTCAGAAGATTTTGAAGGGCTTAAACTCAAAAGTGGGAGAGCTTCTTTTAGTGGTGGGGAATTAGGAGGTGAAGAAGATTCATTAATATATTCATGATGAAGATGATGATGATGATAAAATACAGAATTTGTAGTGTTGGAAGGGTAGTTGAAATTGTAAGGAAAATTATATGGTATATTGGAAGAAGAAGAAAAAGAAGAATAATTTGGAGGTGTGAAATGGTTTATGGGGTTATTGAGATTAAACCAAGATCCATATGATCCATTGTTGTTGAAGTAATTGGAATAAGGATCAGTCATGATTTAATTTGTAGAGAGAGAGAGAGGGGGGGTCAAAATGAACAAGAATCCTAGATGACTTAAAAGTTGAAAAGGTAAAGACTGAATAAGGCTTGCACCAAATGTTAGACTAGTGGAGAGGACTTTATATAAACTCTCTTAAGATGCGGTAGTTAAAAAGATTTGAATTAGATTATTATTGTCATAAAGTAACTAGGTAAACCCTACTCATGAATATAAAAGAGGAGGGACAAGATATAACTTGTGAAATGTGATCACTAAACAATAGACCAATATATATAAATATATATATATCAAAGAATTAAAAACCGTGGGATTTGTGAGAGGGATTATATTAGTCTTAAACTTTTAATTAAAAAACAAGAAAACCCTTTCTTTGAACGAGATATTATTTTGTCACAATGTCATCAAATACATGTGATACAGCAAATCAATTACACGGTAACATGTGAAATAAAATTACTCATCATATCGTGTTTTGACCAATGTAACACAATTTTAAAAATTTCACATAGTGGAGATGTGGATCTGACTTTTTATAACACAAGAAATTATTTAGTGTAGCTATTGCAACACATCATTAAATACACATAGTGCAGCCCACCAATGCACTTCTCGTATGTGGAGCGAGAATCTAAATTACTCATGTTCTAAGTCATGTTCTCCAAAAATATAAAATACATGCACATTGGCTACAAAATATGGGTGATGTAGATTCTCACTCCACGTGTGAGAAGTGCATTGGTGGGCTGCACCACGTGTAATTGATGACGTGGTGCAATAGTTGCACTGCATAATTTTCATGTGGTGTGTTGATGACGTGGTACAATGGATATACAAAATAATTTATCCGATCCCATTAATGGAAAAAAATTATTAAATAATTAATTGTAAGTACATGCCTTAATAAAGTACTCATAATTAATCCAATTAATTAAGAATATTAATGCAAGTGAGAAGGGGCAAAAAGAATTAATAGATGATGGATATATACATGGATGGATGTATAGAGAAATTAATTAAATTAAGATAGGAATAGGAATAGGAGTAAAAGTTTATTTTTTCTTGGGAAATTAACAAATACTAGTAGTACGTAGGTAGAAGGATGATGCCGGCAAGTGCATTGATAGGCGAGCAATGGGTCGGGTTGGCAGCACAGTAAGAAGAATTCGCATACTGATGTCCCTACCCGCCCAGTAAAGTACGTACTACTGTTCACATTCATCATATACTACATACAAATTACAATTCAAAGAGACTTTCTTTCTTTTACAATTTACAATTTACAATTTACATGCACATGATCGATCAAACTTAATTACTTACTGTTCAATCGTCACCCCCCCATCACTCACTCACATTATTAATTATATAAATATATATTTATGATGATGATGATGATGATCGATTTAATTTAATTTAATTTTATCTCTATCCGCAGGCACGGCACTGTGAACATTTCTGTATTCACGTACGCATGTGTGGCTGGCTTTGTGTACAAGAAGAAAATTTAAAGAGAGAGGCAGAGGCAGAGGCCCCATCCATGCACATTCACATTCATATATATATATATATATATATATATATATATATATATATATATATTATTATTATTATTATTATTATTATTATTATAAGTCCCGATCGATCAATTAATTCCAGAGAATACTATAGTCAAGTTACTATCATGCAGTTACATGCATTGCTTTCCTTTTCTGCACACATCCATCCCAAGTACATCCATAGCTCTAATGTCATGATTCACGTATTAATGGAACTTTTTTTATAGCATTCACATGTGATGTGCACATCTTAATTAATTTACCATCAATTCTAAACCTAATTAATTATATAATTACGTACCTTGGATTCATTCCAATCTTTATTTTCTTCTACAAAACAACCAACCTATCTACCTAATTATACTTTTAATTATTTAGGTAATTAAATAATATATTATTACCATCGTTGCCCCTCATGCATGTAAATTCTATTTACATTAGCTACACATACATGATTGTTTCGGAAATTACGTACAATAACCCTTCTTCTGCCAAGAACACCATTAATTACGGCCCCTTACAACAACATGACATATCTCTTACAATTTAATTTGTAACATCAAATTATTTTTCGTAATAGGGTATACTAGATTTAGGCCATCTCCAACAGCCCTCTTAACTTTTGATCTCTTATCTAAAATTTTAAGGAGTGAACAGTGTTATACATTCCCACTTTTTACTCTGCACTCCAACAGCTAGTTTATATTTTAAGATTCTACTTTTAAACAACAACACCATTTCACTCCAACATCTAGATAATATTGAATAAAGTATTTTTAATTATGATTCACATAAATAATAGTGGGATATATATACGAAGTATGTATATATATATATATATATATATATATATATATATATATATAATATTTATTTATTCAATATAATAATAAGATATTAATAATTTAATTTAAATTATCGTGTTCTATGAATTTAAATTAAATATTTCGTAAAAGTAACATAAAATTAAAATATTATTATTCAAAAAAATATGAATTACTATTAAAACATTTTTAATTTTCTATGGGAAAAGTACAAAAGTTCAAAAGTATTGTACTATTAATGTAAGAAGAACTTTTAAAATTTAACTTTGGCCTCTTATATTTAAGAGGCCAAACTTATAATTTTTTGTGGATCTTAAAATATAAGAGCTTTTTTGGAGCTCAATTTTTTGCCAAAATTTATATCATTTTTTATAATTTGAGTTATACATGGTCTCTTGGAGATGGCCTTAGTTCTCATATCAGAAAAAGTACCACGATTTGAAGGCTCTTGACTGATTTAATTAATTTTGTCCTCAAATATTTGAACTATTAAATATTTCCCTTAAAAAGTTTGAGCAGCAGCTAGAGATGCAAACGGCCGTTCAAGGATCGACATATATAATATAAAATAGTTCAAATAATTAAGCTTAAAAAATTATTAAAGTTTGATGATAATTTAATGGAATGGTTCAAATATTTTTAACGGCGAAAACCAGATTTCTCAGAGACCGTTAAATTGTGATCATATCGAATGTAGTTTTTTCGAAAATTTGGTACAGAATGTGTAAAGTATAAGACAATATGATATGAAAAGTGTCATTTTCTCTATTCCTAAAGGCCAGGAAACAAATTAAATAAAAGATAACAACTAAAATTCCTGAGAAATTTGATTTGTCGATCGTCAAATTGCAATATCAATTTTTTTTTTTAGAAACTTAATACAAAATAGTAAAGTAGGGGACAAATTATATGAACAGTGTCAGTCTCTGATTTTCTTCACTCCTAAAGAAAATAAAAGATATCAACTAAGATTCTGAGAAATAGAATAGCTTAAAACACGACAAGCAAAATGAATATTAGAGATAAAATATTAAGTGACATTGTTGAAACTGTTACTTTTTGCATATATTTAATGACAAAAATATCATAATAACAATAGTGACAAGTGCAATAGTGATAATTAAAATATATTTTAATTTTTTTTTTAAATTTCCCATTTCCATACTAGAAATTAAGATACTATTGGCCGGATTGATTTACACCTGAATGACAGTTTATTATTTATTGAGGCATAATGTTAATTAATTAAATAATCACCATTGTGTATACTGTCTGATTTGGCGTACTAGTACTATTGGTACCTAGATCCTTCTTCTTTCAAATCTCCCAGCTTAATTGATTGAGAGAAATAGAATTTGTACGCAATTGAAAGCTTCGTCCAAACCAAGTGGGGTCCACAACACATGTATGGACATCAGTTTGTTTGTGATATAGGTATTAAGAGAATGGATTTAATATGGAAAAGAATGGGGACAATATGAATGTCTGGCACTATTTTGTGAATCTTCATACCAAAACGAAAATGATCACTGTCCTAGCTAGAAATTAAATTAGGCTTTAATTTACATATACCATACATATATTAAGCAGCGAAAGAATTTTCAGACCAAATTTTGCCTGCAGAAGAGATGTAGCTAGCTGTATTAATTATTAGATTTATTTTATTCATTTTTTCAGACTGAACAGTAGTCAACCACAGTTATTCACTATTCATTCTTCATGATTTAATTTACCATTCCTCTTGAAAATATCTTATACCAGAATTAATCATGTAATTCAAAATTAAATACATCCAAACATGGATGGCCTATATATATATATATATATATATATATATATATATATATATATATTTCTCAAACTCAAAATAAATATAGGGTGGCAGTGATTTGGGTGCATTGAATATTTCCATTAGCAGTCCTCCATTTTTGAATAAATTGTAGATAGCTAACTAGGGTACTAGATTACGTACAATGAATAGTGATACTGTAGGAAATAGTATATAAATTCGAACTACTACTATATTTAATGACATTAGATTTGGAAAAAAAAATTATATAGATATATATATACATAGGCTTGCTACGTTTGATTTCGTGTTGTAGGAAATGAAACAATAAATTCAGGGGATGAGATTAAGTATATTTCGTGTTGCAGTTTCTAAAACAATTAGGGGCCGGGCAAAATTATATATACTTTTCTATATAAATTTTATTACATAATAATATTTTTATTTTATATATATATATATATATATATATATATATATATATATATATTCAACACTATAAGTCAATTAAATATATTTGCAAGGTTAGTATTAATTTTAAATACATATTCAACACTATAAGTCAAGTAAATATTTTTGCAAGTTTAATTGATCAAATGATCTTTCATTATAATTAAGCGAAATAATAATTATATTCAATTTCTAAGTTTGAAACTAATTGTCTCGGCCGGGCATTTTTCAATAAAAATAATAGCTAGCTATATGAAGTTAAAAATAAACTAGTAAACATCGTTTAAATGTTTATAACAATAGTAGCTACTGGTACTAAAATATATTTTCAAATGATTAGATGATGTCTTTTCACCATATTTGCATAACTATAAGAATCTTTTTAATAATTGGCACTCTTTTTTATGACTCTAAAAGCTTTAAAGTGAAAGCTAGCTACATAATAAATGAGAGCTATAATGCCAATTTTATTTCATTGTGAAATTAATAATATTCAATTTATTTTCTTGTAATTAGAAAAAGAATGCCTCATTAAAATTTTAAAAAGATAATTTACATCCTTCAGTCGAAGAGTGTAACCCACTTGTCGAAATTAAGAGCGACCTTGAAAAGTGTGGTTGTAACATAAGTGGTGCGAATTGTCATATTTATCATAAAACAATGGGGGTAAATTACCACATTTATCATAACACAGTGGGTAAGCTACCATATTATCATAACACATGGGTAAATTGCCACATATAAAAATATCCTGGAGCGATGTGAAATTTTTCTTAGATTACAGGATGGTAAAGTGCTCTTTTTTAAATTATAGAGAGCTAAATTGAATTTTATGAATATATAAATTTCTTTAATTCTTTTTATTTTAGATGGTGAATACATCGTTACATCAAATACTACATTGAATCGAACTTATTACATTAGTATCAATGTAAACTAAATAAAAATTCTTGTATCAAACTAGAAAAAATACTCACACTAATGGGAGTTGAACTCATGACCTCTTAGCCATGGAACTTCATTCTTAACCACCATGCTAATGCCTCATCTACAAATTGCCTTCAACTCTAATAACATAATTCAAGGTGGATTTTATTATACATATGTGTTCGCGGTAAAAAGACGAACAAAATTCCTTTCCAATTTCTGGCGATTAAATATCAGAGAACGGTGGCCATGCGTGAGGAAGGAGACAAAGGTAAATTCGCAAAATCGTCAAATTAAAGGCAAGAGCCAATCCGCAAAATCACCAAAGTTTAACATTATAAAAAATATTAGTAGTTAATTTTTTTACTGCCAAGTGGCAATTCCATGAACATAACTTACAAAAAGGTTACTTTGTAACGTCTGTCAAAGAATACATATGTTTTTTGCAAATTTGACATGAAAAGTGAAAATTGTCAAATATTATAATATTAAAAAAAAATGAAGTTTTGCCTTGAATAAAATCAACAACGTTAAGAAGAAGATCAGAATAGGGTCAGGATCTTAAGCGACGCTGCCTCACAAGTATTACTTTTTCGCACACCGGACCTCAAGATATTGGCAAATGGCACCTCTTCTGTTAATTAATTAATATTTTTAGTCTCTGGTTCAAGTTAAGTTATACTTTCCCATCACCAATCCCCGAACGCAGTTTCGATTATGAGTTGGGATTAATGAATTGTGACGAGATTTGTGATCTTGGTTTATATAAAGTATAAATTCAATTTAAAGAAATTAAAATTTGAAAGAAAAATGAGGAAAGTGGAAGTTTGGCCTCAAAGAGGACACGATGAAAGCCCCTATGCATAGAGATCCTGGTTTCAATTCACTAGTGTGTGTTTATCTCCTATTTTATTAATTAGTATTGTCGTTAATGATTAAGTTATTTTTTTAGTGATTAATATATTGTTGGATAGACTATGATGAATTTACAGTCTTTGAAAAATACTACTCCTTCTATTCTTTTATTTTTGTATTTTTATTTTTTGAAGATGTCCCAAAATAATACTCTCTTTCCTAATTAATATAAAATTATTTTTCACATAAAGTAATAATTTCACATTACCAATAATCTACCAAAGATGCCTAAAAGTTTTATTTTTTGAACTCTTATCTAAAATTCTTATCAAGACTCCAAACTCATGTGTGCAAAAAGAAAAAAAAAAGAAAAAAGAAAAAAGGAGAGGATAGGATAGGAGGGATTATGATTTTGGGCCCAAAATTGTTGGTTGGTTTTTTACTTATTTGACAGTATGGAAGCAATAATAAAATAAAATCAAGATTAGACTATAGAAATATGAACATCGATTTGTGGAGATGGTATTCTCCGAATAGAATTGTCTTATCTTATGGGCAAAACGGGGCTGTAACTTCCATCATTCGATCAAATCCAACAGAGTTCATTCAAAAGGCCAGAATAGATCCATTAAGTAATTAATTGTATCAGAATTACCAAAGAGCGATCGAGTTTTTTTGACTTTTCTCATAGTCTTATCAATGTCCCATCATTTAATTTGTTAGTTGATAAAAATACTAAAATACTACAGCTGCTTTTTGAAAGCATCTCCGGTGTAAAAAATTGAGTGTCATACTCCCTCCCGTGTTGTTAAATCAAGGGGGGTAAATTAACATTAGCCCTATACACTAATATAGAAAGGAATGTCATGTTTTCCCCAGAGAAAAAAAAATATAGTTAGGTGTATACAATTTCAAACCGACAATTGTTATTAACATATATATGAATTGGACCAATTAATTCAAATAAGTTGGATCTAAATCACATCGAAAACTAGTTTAACGGATGAATAATAATGTAAAAAAAATATTGCACCTAATATTACTAATTTAATTTATGTGGAATATTTTAATCCATTACGTATGTGTGGACGGACTGAATTTATGGATGAAGCTAGTTTAATATGTAAAATTGTTAGAGTTCAAATCATACAAATTCTGACACGTGGATAAGTACTCAATACACAAACATCAACCCAAAAGTGGGCGAAACATGTGGATTAAGAATGAATCCCAACAAGTGAACAAAGACAAAATTAAGCCTATTACAAAGAGTTAATGCCAATTAATTTATCCCATGTGATATGAATAATGTTTTGTTTACTTGCTTGCGATTTTAAAAGAGCTTTTTACCCCCTCCCCCCCTTGCGTGAAAATGTGAAAGGTCTCTCTCGGAACTTGAGAGTGGGATGAAAAATTCTTTTTTAACATATAGGAGTAAAGTGCAATATTATTATAACACAGGGTGTAAAGTGTAACGTTTATCAAAATATACAGGTGTAAAATTTCTTATTGAAAAATTATTACCTAGACAAAGTCTATAAGCTTACATAGACCTCGTGCTCTAGGTTTTGTCAACTCATTTACAATTAAAAAAAAACTCAGTTGTTATTAATTTATATTAACCTAATTCAACTAATTAAACTAAGCCAAAATTAAGTGGAAAACAAAGAATTATATATGCGAAAATGAGTTCATTTCATATATTCACTAGTAGTTGGTGATTATTTGGTTAATTTTTATAATTTTTTTTAATTGACATTGTATGATTTTTTATAATATTTTTTATACAATATTTTTTTAAAATGTGAATTGTATTGAATTTTGGCTGAAAGATTGAGAAAGAGAAACAAAAACAACAGAATTCAGCAGCAAGTACTACAAGAATTAATAATCATTTTTTAATTTTTTAATTTTACTATTTACGAATTTGATTAGTACACTTTTGGAATATCTAGCTTGTTGTATTCTTAAGGCTTTAAAAACTTTAATAAAAAGTGCCCCACCAATTTACAATAGAAAATTTGTAAGTAGTTGTGTAATTAATCTGTAAATTAGAGTTACAAAGTTTGGGTTTCAAATTTGACAAAGTTAAAGGTCTAGGTAAGATTTTTCTGCCACATTTATCACGATACATCGGGAAAAGGAGGAGTGTCACATGAAATAGGAATAGTTTTGACAATTTATAATTTTTTTTTTTTAAGTTTAAAAATATCAAGAAGACGTATGAAATTTTTACAAGTTTATAGGAAATAAAGTGAACCTTTTCAATTCACATAAAATTAAGCATCAAACATATTAAATGAGGTAAATTATGGTTAACTCCTATATATTATTACATATAGTATATAATAGCCCCAGTGGGCTCCAAATAGGAATTATTATTATTTTGGTAAAAAAACCTGAAGTAATTAGGAATAAACTAAAGAAAAAATAAAGAAGGAAAACATATATATACATATACATATAATTATAAATATATACTGTAATAAATCCCGTAGGTGTACCATAATTCCTAGAGTTAGGAAGTTATCCCACAATATTTTAATGTGAATGTTGAACATGTATATTTGCCATAGTTGGAAGAGAGGCTTAAATAAATGAAACATATATTCATGGGGATTGAAGCAAAGAGTGTAAGTATTCAATTGTAGATTTTCTATAGTACGCACATTCTCAATGCATGTGAAAGAAAAAGATTGGGTGGGAGACATTAAATGCTTAGCATAATACTATTAGTCTATTATCTTTGCATATATGTTGCTCTTATCAAGACAACAAAACAATTGAGATTTCATACTACTCGATCGTGTTTTCCTAATTTCTTTTTAGTTACTAAGTTTAATTCAATGCAAATCCGTATCTATGAAGCATTTATTTATTTTCAATGGATAGAAAACAACGGCAAAAAGGCTACTTGGTTTTATTTTAACATGGTTTGATTTGTCCCGAGAATGCACGAGGGTTAGTAGTAGTAGTAGTATGAAAAAAATCTAGCATAGTTTGGAGAGAAATATGTTTGTTGTTCCGACTAATTTGACCTCTGTTTGTCCAAAACTTGTCCTCAGATTTACAAACATTACTGTCCTGCCAATCTCTGATTCCTAGACCACACATTTCTAATATTTTTATTTAATCATATATGTATATACACATTCTCATTTCTTAATTATTCCATTATTTTATCTATTATCAGAAGAAGAAAAAAAAAAAAAAAAGTTATTCAATTACTCCTTTATTGACTTTGTTTTTTCGTATGCACAATATTTTCTCTGTGTTTTCTAAACAAAATGGAAAGTTATTAGGAGGTGGGTGCTTAACTTGTACTTATTTCCAAACCAACTTCTGGTTCCTCAATACTGTTTTAAGAAAAAAAGAAAATACACTAGCTCTTGTTTACGTCTTTGTCCTCTAGAACTAAATTTTCTTAAGAAATTTGCAACATAACCTCCGGTGATTGAACACCATTTTGTTTAGATTTAATTTATTTCTTTTATAAACATGAACTTAAATCTAAACTTACTTTGACATTTTTTAGGCCGAGCTTAAACGATCTTTTGTCAATCCAAACAAAAACAAACTCAAACGGTAGTCAAACCAAACTTACAAAACTATTAAACGAGAAATATTATTGAAACTTGATTTATTTGTAACGAAGCTGTAACAAAATAAAGAATCATGAATCGGCTCAAGCAAATTTTTTGAATAACTTGACCACCCTAGACATAAGTATATGTTTGTGAGTAAGTCGCTTCAAACCGTTTTTCAAAACTCTGATTTGTATTTAGAACTGGTACTAGCTAGCTTGTTTGAAATTTTACATAGTTCTAAAATAATAAAGCCTATTTAATTTCCCTTCTGTTAAAAAATAAATAAAGAACAAGAGAATAAATATAGGTAGGTATTAGTTTCTTAGTTCCTGAGGCCAATTCCAAAATGAAATCTACCATTTCGTTGATCATTAAAGGCATATTCAAGTCTTAATGGACCCAATGGAGAGTCCACGCGAATGCCAACACCAGACCCATATCCACTTCCAGCCTTATTTCTTGCCCCAGCAGGATCACCTGACAACAAAGATGATATCAAACTTATCTTATCACAATTTACTAATTTCGGTGAGGTAAATGTGTACCGAATAATGAGATGACCAAATTTTAGCCCTGTTTATGTGAATCTAACTTGTTTATATTCCAATATTGGCCTTCATTTCATGCTATGAGTAGTTCTTTTGGGGGTCAGAGATGGCTAATATGAAAAAGTGTGGGGACGAGGGGTGAAATAGACAACTAGGAGTGTTATTGATAACGGACAAGGACAAACCTGGAACTGTTGAACCAGATCCAAGATCAGTTCCATAGTCGGCAAATACAACCCCTTCTACTGGCCCCATCTGAGAAATATGGTTCAAATATTAGTATGTGAAGCATATTTATTACTTCACTTCACTAATATATACACATATTTTTATGTTTGTGTTTATGTTGTTCAACTTACCACAGGGAATGATATTTCTCCACTTCCAACTACATATGACCGCCCTGATCCAACGGACCCTTCTTCATAACCTCTAACACTGTTAGTTCCACCGATAGGAAATGCTTCATGTGGAGGAAATTTACCCACCACATGACCACCAGACAAACTGCGTAAAAGATAAAATTATGATAATTTCAAATGAAAATTCAGACAGTCAAAAGTCCAGCAGCTCTTAAACAGAATAATTAGTCTATATATTATAATCAAATTGCAACTTACTTAATTGACGATACTTACCATAAAAGAAAGCATGCGGGTCCGACACGAAAACCCTGCCTAGCGCGAGCATTCACTCTGTTGAAAACTAGCCAATCTGGAGACACAGGGAGCCCCTGATCCATGTTGAATACAAACTGCATTTCAAAGTTTTCATGTCAAAAGAAAATTTACTTAATAATAATAGGAAATTAAATAGGAGTAAGAATAGGTTCGCAAATAAAAAAAGAAAAAAGAGTACGAATCAGAAAGATAAATAACCATTGAAGAGCCAGGGTCTCCAGAGCCAGTATATACAGTCTCAAGTTTTGCTAGGAGCATATCATCATGTGTGTTCCCACTGCAATAAAGTGAAAGTAAAGGCATTGCTGCAAAGTTTTAGATAACTGGGAAAGGTAAACATAAGTAATTCCGAACATCACATACCTTGCAGTAAGTGGACTGCCAAAGAAGTCTCTTATAATAGGATTTCCCCTTCCGTCATGAGCACCAGCACGCTGGAATAAAAGAGTACTCAATCTAAAGAATTCCTTCTGTTAACTGTTATCCTTACCAATATTTCAAATACTTCTATTTATGCATAAAACTACCCTTCAAAAGAGTCTTAATCCAGTAAAAATTAAAAATATATGAAGTTTCATAAAAACCAATAATGGAGGAGAACACATCCACATACTAAACCAAGAATTAATATTGAAACTAGGAAAGTCTGGTTCCTTTTCTCTCGGAATACCTCGCATTCTTTTTTATCTTTTATTAAAGTACTTAAACATCATTATATGATAATTGTGAAGAAGCCAATGGATAGGTGTGGTAAGTCCCCATGTTGCTTATGAATCTGGCATTCCTTCCTTTAACTCATGAAATAATGAGACTCGAAAGCAAATGAGATAAAGTGAAGGCAATTGTGGTTAGTATTAAGTCCCTGTGTTGCTTAGTAAGGAACTTGAGAAATATTGTATGATTAAGGTGATCTTCTTTCAGGGAGTGCAACATTGTAAGTTCGGGTGTAATCGTAGTGGACTCTTGCTTTAGATAACCCAGGATAAGATATTGTACCATAAAAAATATAGAGTTTATGAGTGCAGGCATGTGTATGGCCAATTTTCTTTTCATTAAGTGATGAATATATAAAGTTTCTTACAATCATGAAATGCAGGAATGCCTGAAGGCAGGCTTCATAGTCGAACTTCGTGGAAATTTTCTGAGTATTAATGACGTAATTATTCTTAAAAACTGTTATGAGAATGCCTTTTTACACACACATATATATGATATTTTCTTGTATATTCATTGAAAGTTTGAAACTTTATTCAGTCTCACTACGGGAAATCTTAATACAGAGCAAGTTCGACCAATCCAAAACATTCTATGGGTGTTTAATCTCACAGTGACTAATCTTCGAAACACAAGGGAGCTCAAATAACGTGGAAAACCACTGAAAACATCTGTGCAGATTAAATAGTACATCAGTAATATATAGCAATGTCTGTGTATGCATGTGTGTGTCATATAACAATGGTAATGATGAAAAAGAACGAACTACAGAGTCACCTTCCTGGAGAGAAATGATATTATGCTCAACAACTAATAGTTACAAGGGTATCATCAACAGAAACTAGCAACAAAATACAAAGTACACCTAGTAGGTAAAGAACGAAAAAGGCAATGTGAACACAAAACCAGAAATTCATGAAACGTACCTGAAAAACAAGTCCAGCCGTTCCATTCCACTTAGGCCTAAATGGTCTACTGTACTCAACTCCAGCTGTGATACGTCCTATCGTAAGACCATTGTTATTGGGTTGGTTCCCATGGACAAGCGTTCCTGGGGTTCTTGAATTCTGAAAATGTAAAAAGAAATAAGAATGAGCCCTATATCGAAGGACAAAACCAGTTTATCATTGAAAGAATTCGTACCTGAATCATGATTGCTCTTGATGTCCTCTTATCATCTCCTTCGATCCAAGGATCAGTGTAGTTTATCCTAAATATGGAGTCGATTTGTCCCCTCTCTAAAGAAAGATTAAGTTTTTGGTTTCTCCCAAACAGGTTTTTGTGATAGATCGCAATGCTGCAATAAAAAAATAGGTAACAGATATTAACGTGAAACTGAAGCAACTAATTATCCGGTTATAAGGTCTCTTCCAAACAACTGGTCATTAAAATAGCTGCATTACCTCATTAAAAGTAGAAATTATAATAGGTGAATTTAAATACCCTAGTATATTTTGGACATGAAAATTAATAGATAAAAAAACTGCTCACTGAAATTCAATTACCTGCCAATTAATCCAGCTAGAGGCCCACTAGTTATTCTGCAAAGAGAATCATATTAAGTAAATAAATTGAGTTACAGCTGCGCAAGGCAACTGGAAGCAGAAAAAAACCTCATCTCAGGAATTCCAACCAGAAATACCGCATATCACATACCCACTGGATATTCCACCGCCTCCAGAGATTCCTCCTCCACTTTTACGTTCAACAACATTCATTGTCAAATCAACCTTGCCAGTGTCTGAAACATAGCAGAAATGCCAGAAATCAAAAGATGCACAAGGGCATGCCTTGAAAAAGCCTCACTAATTAGTCTAATATTCCATCAAAAGGGATTTACCACCAGCCGGCTGAGGAATGATGCTAACGTCGTCCATAACACCCATTGCTAACACAGTATCAACATCTCTTTTTCCTTGTATCATACTGTAGACCTACATAAGTAAAAAATATACATCGGAGCTTTTATGGTTAAGAATTTATTTAATTATTTCTACATTTTAGGAAAGGCGATTATTTCAACCCCCACTCATTCAACAATAACTTCAAGAGGATTCTATTTAACAAGAATGTGGTTGGATAAACAACATTAGGAGTTGGTCAAATTTTTTTGGAAGAAACAGTGAAGATGAAACTGACGAAAGTCTAGAAAGCAAGGTCATAATATATACAACAGAATGCATTATTTACTAACATATTTATTTGAAAAAATACCTGCCCCTTCTTGGTTGTAAGTTGCCTAAGTATAGTTTCCGGTCTTGTTTTTCCAGCGGTTGGCTCACCACTGAATATAACCATAAAGAATGAAAATCATGAGATTTTACCGTATGTATGTGTTAACTTAGTATTCAAGAGCTCCCAAATCAGTTACTCACGTCTTATCAAGGAAACGTATGTTAACATTGTTGACCTCTGCTTCCGAAACTTGTAATTTAATAATACCCCCAGACATAATCTCCACACCTGAAACCTGATAGGATTTAAAAATTGAGAAATTTGGGGCAAAATAATTACAACCATGAAAAAATGTATTGCAGTTGAGAAAGTTACATCCTATATAAAAAGTACAAAACTAACCATGCCAAAAAGACCCCGCTCCATGTACCAGCCATTAATGGAGCTTATTACTTCATCTAAACGCCGAATGTTAACCACTTTTCCTGCATAACTTAGCGCAACAATGGGGAGAAGAAAGGTCTAACATCAGAAACTGAAAATGTGGAAAGACAGATATCTTCATGAATCTATAAGTATACATTGCCAGTTAACTTACAGAAAACGTACCATATCCATCACGAAAAGAATCTTCTACAAACTTCGATGGAAGAACATTAGCTCCTTCACATACCAATCCTTGAAACTCTTGGTTTGGTTCTACCTTGTAACAAATAATCATGTCAACAATTGAACGGGAAACTTTGTTCCGCAGATGCCTGGCTAAAATGAGTCCGTATGTCCATAATTGTGAACAAGTTGACAAAAAGGTGGATAATGCGACATCTATTAACAAGGGCAATGGCCACAACTGGGACATCAAATTATCAGAGCAATGGCAGCATACTTTTAACTACAGATGCAATAGCTAAAGATAAATGATATGATGGTAAGCCTATTTGAACTTCTCTAGTATATTTAACGCTGTTCATTCAAGACCAATTAAATTCTTCTTCGTTAAACGTTAGATACTTTATTAAAAAGAGTGTGTCAATCATGGCTTCAAAAAGCAACCAAATCGAATTTATTTTACATAATTGCACATATGAGAACAGCAAAGTCGTGGTATAACACATCTAAAATATCACAGTATCACATTACCAATTTAAAGAGTTATATAAACCTATTACTGCACAGTATCCTCAACATTGCAAGTTGTATAGCATCGGCAAAATATAATGATATTAACAGCATAACATTATCAAAAGAAAGAAAAAAAAGGAAAAACTGCACATTATAGACCATACGCAACTCAACAAACAAGCATTTTGAGTACCTGAAAAATCAAGCGAATTCCATCACGAGTATCCACAGCCACAGGCATACAAGACATGAAGTATCCACTGGCAATAATCCTGTGCACATCTTCCTGCACCTCGCGCACAGTGAGAGCAGAATTCGGACGCGAAGCTTTCAAAGCACTCAATGCCTCCGCTTCCAAATCCTTCCTCTCCAGCTCCTCCCCGTCTTTATTCTTCACAAAAACTTCGCTTATCAGAACCCTCTCTTCCTCAGCAGCTACGCTTCTGCCACTCACATTCTTCGACAGAGTCACTGCGCCCGAATCATCACCAATCTTCGAATCGGATAAAGCTAATGATGCTGAGCAAAAGAGAGGGGATTTTTTTAAACCCGGTTGAAATGGGGATTTTCTTATAATATTGTGGAGAAAAGGTTGGGTTTTGAGGAATTGGGAAACAAAATTGAGGGGTTGAAGATTGAAATTGAAGTGGAATTTGAAGGGTAATTTGCTGCGCTCTGGGAGTTGGAGAGAAGGGGAGAAGGAAGGGAGTTTGACAGAGGAGGAGACGAACCGAACTTCGTCGTTCCGAGGCATTGCTTACCGGTGGGGTTTAGTTTTCCACTACTACAGACTACAGAGCAGCTTCTCTCCGGTCACAAATTCTCCGGTGAAGTATTTACTTTAATTTAATATGAATGTGGGATTCAGGCCCATACATTGAACCAAAAGCCCATTTTCTATGATGGGCTTCTCTCAATTCAACGAAATAAGATAGTTTGATTCTTAAAAAATCAATTAAATCATATTAATATGGTCCTTCCAGTTTAAAGTTGTTTACTCTTTCATCCCTTATTTATATAAAGTATAACACTTTCGTCACTTTTAGATATATATTACACCAATTACTTTCCGATCAATTTTCGACAAAATATATTACATGCAAAATACGTACATTTTGACGAGAATATTTTTAAAATATCATATTTTAGTTTTACACTTACATCTCTCATGTTAAACATTTTGTTTCATTTTCGCCACTTTGGAAATGAATCTATCAACCCATTTCAATAAATTATAAAATATTTAACATGAAAATTGATAAACCACTTGCAAAATAATTATGTTTAACCTTTAAATTACTTTTTAGAATACTCAACATAAATGAATACGACAAACACAAAATAACTTAAATTTATTTTATCTCAATTTTACTTCTTCTGATATCAAAAGACCCTTTTGTATTTTGGCAGAAGGGTCCCCCAATCAAACTTCACTAGTATAAGTTTCTCTTTCTTTTCTTTCTATTTTATTTTTTATTTTAACATATATTTTTATCCTTATAGATTCACACACACAATTTACGAATATTTAGTAGAATCCTATTTAAATCACCTTACTTGAAAGATCTTGTACCCAATGCACTATCTAAATCAAATTATAATTCAAATTTTAGTAGACGTTAAAAAAAAACTAAGACTATCTAATTCAAAATGAACTTGGACAAATATAAAAATTAAAGAATAATATACTCTACATAACATATTATCGAACAAAATGTTGCTTGTTAAAATAATATTAGTGTGCAAATATTCAGCATTGTTTTGAAATGAAATTGAAAAAAGATCCATGTATCTTACTTCTCTTTTCCATTGTATGCATCAAATTTATGAAATTCATTAATAATCTCTAGAATTGCAAATTTGCAATCATGTTTATGCTGCCTTCAACTCACCAATACCAAAACCCAAGGGACCAAACTTGTAATTGCCCAAAATTTGAACGGTGCACAAATGTGGATAAAAGTTTAAATACGTCACTTTTCACGTCCCTCGATGCAAGAACAGAAAATGGGCCTCTATTCCTTTAAGAAATAGTACTAATAAAACTGCAAAATAGGTCAAGTCAGCTTAGCCACTATATAAATTCCATCTTCAGCCCTATTGGCCATCCCTTTCATTTCTCTCCGCACAATACTACCAACAAATCTCCTCGTTCCTCCCGAAATCCGAGCCGAGTCGGGTGCAGGTAAATTCTTCAGTCCGAATATCCAATAAATTTATTTCTTATAATTACACTCGTTTGTGTGTAATTTCATCGCTCTTAATTTGTGAGGATTTAGCATAATATTCGCTGTTGTATGACTGTAATTTCCCCCCCTGAATTTCGATCGGTTGCGTTGGATTTTTCCACTATAAGTATTTATATTTGCTCGCTTTGCTCTTCCTGCTTTAGATCCGTGTGCGAAATAGCTTAAAAGTTTTGTATACTAAAGGTAAGAAAGTTCTGTCAGCACGTTTTTGGAGATCTGTGTGTTTAGATCTAAACGTGTTTTTTATTTATTATTTTTATGGATCTGATTCGTATATGTTCGGATTGATTTATGTTCAATTTTTGTTAGCGTTTATGTTGTCAGTCATTTCATCGCTACGACTTCTTTTTGGTTCATCAGATCCAGTTGAAAATTTGAAATGAGCTATTTCGATTGAGTCTATGTGATCTGTTTATTCACTTAATATGTTACCGTTTCTAACCTGTAGCGAGTTGTTTGCATATCTTTTTAATTGGTAGTTTCTTATTTATATTTTGATCCTTCATTTGCATGTGATTTATATGTTCTTGGTTGAAAATATAGAGATTTAGATAGTAAACTTACTGTTAATTGCCTTTATATTAAAAAGACCATCTCTGATTGAAAGCAATTGGTCTCTGTTGTTTGATCCGTTTGAAATTGTCAATGCTCTATAGTAAGATAGGTAAATAACCCGTGGTTGTGTAGCCTTTGATGTAGTAAGCATTTCAAAATTGACTATTTCTCTGTTAATTATTACAGTTGAACTAATAACATCGCATGCTGTTTTGGTTTAAACGCAATTAGACTTTACAGCAGTTGCATTGTTATAGAAAAGATTCTAGGCAGATCCATCTTTGTATTTACAACTCAATTTGATATATTGACGGTGTTCCTCAATCTCATTTTGAACATCACATGTTATTCACATTACATACTTTTGAGAGTTTAGCTATCATGTTTCCCATGTCGTCTGATCATAGGTTATTGCTGTATGTTTTTTAAGAGGAATACTCAGCCTGCAAAACTGGAATTATGTGGTATTGTTAATTGGTCTATATTTGTTAGTCATCCTTGATGCGTACTTGTAGTCCATTCGTGGCTGTCTATCGTTGAACTTCTTTATTATGGTCAAAAGAGATTTGTGGACTTCTCATGCTATTTATTGTCTTTGATATTTTTTTTTCTGAATTCCTTGTTAGACTGGAATCTCATTGTAGTTAGCATGCTCTGCAGCTAAGTATTCTTTACTCATTCTTAGAATCTCATTTGTGGACTTCTCATGCTATTTATTGTCTTTCATATTTTTTTTCTGAATTCCTTGTTAGAATCTCGTTGTAGTTAGCATGCACTGCAGCTAACTAATCTTTACTCATTCTTTGAATGTTAAACTAACTACTATTTTTTGTACACTCAGGAGTTTAGAATGGCAGATCAACACCAGTACCCGACTATCACCCAGAAGGTTGCTAACCAGCTACATCTGGGTTCCAGTCTCTCCCAGGATGTCCAAGCTCGTTATGGGAGCTTCCAACAACCTGCTGTGTATCAGAGGCGATTTGCTTATGGCAACTATACAAATGCAGGATTGCAATATCCTATGACATGCCGAGCCACCCAGGATCTATCATTGATTTCTGCAAATGCTTCGCCAGTGTTTGTTCAGGCTCCCTCTGAGAAAGGTCTTGCTGGTTTTGCAATTGACTTTCTCATGGGAGGAGTTTCAGCAGCTGTTTCAAAAACTGCTGCTGCCCCTATCGAGCGAGTAAAGCTTTTGATCCAAAACCAAGATGAGATGCTCAAGTCCGGCAGGCTTTCCGAACCATACAAGGGAATTGGGGAATGTTTTAAGAGAACAATTCAAGAAGAAGGATTCGGATCACTGTGGAGAGGAAACACTGCTAACGTCATTCGTTACTTCCCCACACAGGTCAACCAATCTCCTTTCCTGTCATCTGTTTTTGTTTACTTTTTTCATGCTTTACTAACAGGTCTTATATTTTCTACAGGCTTTGAACTTTGCATTCAAGGATTACTTCAAGAGCCTCTTCAATTTCAAGAAAGACCGTGATGGCTACTGGAAATGGTTTGCTGGTAACCTTGCATCTGGTGGTGCTGCTGGTGCTTCCTCACTTCTCTTTGTCTACTCCTTGGATTATGCCCGTACTCGTCTTGCCAATGATGCCAAGGCTGCAAAGAAGGGAGGCGAGAGACAATTTAATGGTTTGGTTGATGTTTACAAAAAGACCCTTAAAACTGATGGTGTTGCTGGTCTTTACCGTGGATTCAACATCTCATGTGTTGGTATTATCGTGTACCGTGGTTTGTACTTTGGATTGTACGACTCTTTGAAGCCTGTGCTCCTTACTGGATCGTTGCAGGTTAGTAGTATATCTAATTCAGTACAACAATTTTAACTCTTCATTTGAATTATTCAGAATCTATAATGATTGTTTTGTGCCTTTTTATGATTACAGGATAATTTCTTTGCCAGCTTTGGTCTTGGTTGGCTCATCACAAATGGTGCTGGACTTGCCTCTTACCCAATTGATACAGTCCGTAGAAGAATGATGATGACATCTGGTGAAGCTGTCAAGTACAAGAGTTCGTTTGATGCGTTTTCACAAATTCTTAAGAACGAGGGGGCCAAATCTTTGTTCAAGGGTGCCGGTGCCAATATCCTTCGTGCTATTGCTGGTGCTGGTGTGCTTTCAGGTTATGACCAGCTTCAGATACTTGTTTTGGGAAAGAAATATGGCTCTGGTGGGGCTTAAGTGAACACCACCTGTGTTATTTTACATTAGGAAGTAGATGGTGATGAAAAACTTTTTGTTTTTTAATAATAATTTAGATTTTATAAAGGGTCTAAACCCAAACAATATTCCCCATCAATGGGTGTTATTTTGTTCCTGGAATTTTTTCTGGGGAGAGGTTACTTCAAGTTTATTATTGACGGATTATGTTATTGTGTACTTGAGATATTGATTTCAAATCAATGCTTTTACGTTTATTATAATTTGAAGCTTCAATAAAAACTGGAAGGATTTAAATCTCAATTTAGTTGGCCCTGATTGTTCAGTTTTTTTGGTTGGAAGAGGTTTTTTCCTTTTACACTAACTGCTCTTCTTTTAGTTGTTATTTGCTTATGAGCATGGTGTCTTGTTTTTCTTTTTGGAAATTGCAGGGTAGCTAAACGCAGCTGATAATCTTGCTAGGGAAAATTAATCCCGTTTTCCTTTTCTGATAATCCTAGTAAACAAAAGAAAAAAATAATAATTAATGTGGTAGCCAAAAAAATGAAATTTAATAGTTGGGAAAATAATTTTGGATTGCTGCAAAATTTTAAAATTTTAAGACCCCAACCTTGGACGTCCGCTATCTTTTCCTGTTGAGCTGGTTTAAACAATTAATAATTAAAATCACTAGAAAGTCACATTTTTAGTTAATTTAATACTTTTATTATATTTATATATAAAAATTCTTTTACTTAATAGTACTCGTTCCATTTCATAATCCCATAAAAAAAACAATTAAATCATTCAGTTTTCTTTATTCATGAAAATAGTCAATATAATTGGTAATCGACAACGAACATCTAACAATAACATTAATAGGGCCATGATTTGTACAACATTAAAATGTTACTTTTTTAAGCGAGAGTATTTGTTTTGAAGCATCTGTTATTCAGATTATCTATGATGATCCATATTAAAAGTCGTATAGGATCATAAATCAGCGCCGAATAAAACCCTCATCCAATCTAATCTTACATTCCCGCCAGATTTGACGAGTGTAATGTTCGACCTCTTCATCCTCAGATCACAACAACGTTGTTCCCTCATCAAATCATTCTCAAAAGTTTGCAAATTTCATCTCCACACACCTTCTCTCTTGCCCCAAAGAAACAAACCCAAAAAACTTTCCAACACTAACTGGAACACTACACACACATTTGTACTGTCAAACCCCACACTCTCTCTTCTTGAAACAAAATGCGAGTCCATGATCCACCTCAAGCAAATACAGTCCCATATGATTACAACTGGACTTTACTTAGATGGGTTAGCTTACAGTCGCTTAATAGCATTTTGTTCACTCTCGCCGATGGCTGATCTTAATTATTCAAAAAAATTGTTGCTTGTTATGCAAAACCCAAATGCATTTTCTTGGAATATGGTCTTTAGAGCTTTCAGTGAAAGCAAAAACCCGTTTGAAGTTTTTCTTTTGTACAAACAAATGTTGGGTTATGCTAGTTTTATAAGGCCTGATAATTATACTTTTCCTTTACTGTTCAAGACTTGTTCTAAATTGTTGTTGTTTTATATGGGGCATGGGATACTTGGCCATGTCTTGAAAATGAATTATGCTGGAGATATTTATGTGCACAATGCTTTGATTCATTTCTTGGTTTCATGTGGGGAGTTGGAGGATGCATGTAAAGTGTTCGATAAAAGTTGTGTGAGGGACATGGTTTCCTGGAATTCTTTGATTAATGGTTATGTGAGGAGTGGGAGAGGAAAGGAGGCTTTGAGGATATACAAGAAAATGGAGATGGAGGGAGATGTCGATCCTGATGAGGTTACTATGATTGGGGTTGTTACTGCTTGTACTCAGCTAGAGGATCTTAAGCTCGGGCGTGAGTTCCATCGGTATATAAGAGAAAAGCCGTTGAATATGAGCATCCCACTCGGTAATGCACTTGTGGATATGTACATGAAGTGTGGTGATCTTGAGGAAGCAAAGGAGTTGTTTGAGAGGATGGAGGAGAAGACTATGGTAAGTTGGACTACCATGGTTGTAGGCTATGCAAAATTTGGGCATCTGGACGTTGCTAGGAGACTTTTCAATGAGATGCCCGAGAAAGATGTTGTCCCATGGAATGCAATGATTAGTGCTTATGCCCAAGCCCAGCGTGGAAAGGAAGCGTTATCTCTGTTTCATGAAATGCAAGCGATGAATGTGAAACCTGATGAGGTCACCATGGTTAGCTGCTTATCTGCTTGTGCACAACTCGGAGCACTTGATGTTGGAATTTGGATTCACCGTTTCATTGAAAAACATAATCTGTCTCTTAATGTTGTTCTTGGAACAGCTTTGGTTGAAATGTATGCCAAGTGTGGTAATATCACAAAGGCACTTCAGGTCTTCCACGAGATTCCGGGAAAAAATGCTTTAACTTATACATCGATAATTGGTGGCTTAGCACTTCAAGGGGATGCCGAAGATGCCTTATCATGTTTTCTAGAGATGATTGACGTTGGTCTAGCACCGGATGAAGTAACTTTTCTTGGGATTTTGTCAGCGTGCTGTCATGGAGGCTTGGTGGAAGAGGGTCGCAGGATTTTTTCTCAAATGAGCTCTAAATTTAAAATTACTCCCAAAATTAAACACTATTCTTGTATGGTGGACCTGCTTGGTAGGGCTGGTCTAATACAAGAGGCTATAGAACTTATTGAAAGCATGCCCATGGAAGCCGATGCAGTGGTTTGGGGAGCATTCTTTTTTGCTTGTAGAATTCATAAAAATATCAAGTTAGGAGAGCGAGCAGCCATGAAACTTCTTGACTTGGATCCTGATGATAGCGGTATCTATGTGTTGCTTGCAAATATGTATGTTGAAGCCAATATGTGGAATAAAGCTGGTGAGGTGAGAAAGATGATGAAGGAGAGAGGAGTAGACAAGACACCTGGTTGCAGCTCAATTGAGGTTGATGGAAATCTCTTTGAGTTTATAGTCAGAGACAAGTCTCATTCTCAATCCAATCAGATATACAAATGTTTAATTCAGCTGACGAAACAAATGGAACTTGTAGAATGTGCAGCTGACATGCTAGTTGATTCTGAAGTTAGAGGTTAATTTGAGTATGGAGGTCAGTTTTAATGCTTTCCACTGGATGAATTTATCAGATTCTCATGATATTTACCTGAAAAGAATAGGGAGTATAGTAAAAGCATGCTATGGTGCTATGGGCATTATCTTTTGCTACTCGAAATGTGTTAGAATTATTAGCAAATTGCTGTCTCTAATGTTCCCCTTTTCTTTTTGTGACGATTCCTTGAGTCAATCTTGTATCCCATGTCTCCTTCTTTCATCTTTTTGTGGTATTTTATTATTGATTAAAAATACAATAAAACAATGTATTTTAAGCAACTGCTATTGAGGACCACTCCTACAAATGCTTCTTCTACACATACTAAAAGGAAAAGATTCTGAAGTAAGAAGTTGTCATTAACTTAATCTGAAGTATATTGATTCAATTACATCTTCCATCATTCTTTACCTTCCTCTACTTGAATTTTTTCTAAGGAGATTCTTTCAACTGAATAACTTATAACTGTTAATTACAGAGATCAGTTGTAATTGTAATCTTTAGATCCTTGTTGCATTTTGCATTACCAGAAGTTTGGAGGGGTAACAATGCATCTTTCATAAATCTGAATATTCTTGGATTTTACTATCGCGTTTTTTAGGCTTTCCTTTTCCTAAATGTATTGTTGCTTGACACACACATCACTCAATACATGAGCAAAGGATAAAAATAACCTATGGACTGGCATTTCCAGCATCTTGAGAGATTTGAATATGTTAATTTACTGGTTCTGCTGGACAGGTCCTCTTGCTGCAGTATGGATAATTTGGCCAATTAAGCAAGTCGTATACAATGCGCTTGGACTTTATTAAACAAGAGAGTGGGAGGAATTTTTTTGAAGTTTGAAGTGCAACCACAAGAGCAGGCTTGTTGCTCTGATGATTTTTAAGCCAAGCTACATCACTGTAAGCAATCATACTCATTTTTCTGCTTAGTTTTATATGGTTAATAACTAACAATAATGATGATGATGTCAAAGAAGGAAAGTTAGATTACCACAACCGATTATCACGAAAAATAATTAACAAAAAAGAAATGAATTTGCATTACTTAAATGTTGATAATATAAAAGATACATCCATGCTCCAAGGAGATTTAAATAATATGAAAGATGAAAAACAGAGCAACCAAAGCGAGGAGCTTATCAACCCCTTGCTTAGTTCCGGCATATACTCTATTTGAATGACACACAAAGAGAAAAACACGTCCACATGAGGGTATGAAGATATTTGGGCAGTTTCATTCTAACTCAAGATCGAATAGCAATAATGTTGGTTGTTATATCAAAACTTGGAAAAGTTGAGATTTTTTAGTATTTTGGTGGAGGAGGTGAGCTGTAGTAATAAGGTGGTGGTGGAGATTGTGATGGAGGTGGTGGAGAAGTATAGTAATATGGTGGAGGAGGAGAAGGGGATGGAGGAGGTGGTGATTTATAGTAGTATGGTGGTGGTGGTGGTGGAGAGTTGTAGTAATACTTTGATGGTGGAGGTGGCGACTTGTACTGATATTTTGGATGTTCTAATAGCTTTGGAGGTGGGGGTGATTTATAGTAGTATGATGGTGGCGGTGGTGAGCTGTACTGATACTTCTTTTGTGGTGGTGGTGGTGAGCTATACTGATACTTCTTTGGTGGTGGTGGTGACTTGTAGTAATACTTTGGATGTTCTGAATGTTTTGGTGGTGGCGGTGACTTATAGTAATACTTCGGATGTTCTAATTGCTTCGGTGGTGGTGGTGATTTATAGTAGTATGCTGGGGGTGGGGTTGACTTGTAAATGTATTTTGATGGTGGGGGTGGCGACTTATAATTATAATGTGGCTTTACGTGTTTCGGAGGTGGTGGTGATTTGTAGTAGTACGATGGATGCTTTACGTATTTTGGTGGAGGAGGTGACTTGTAAATGTATGGATGTTTCAAATGCTTTGGTGGAGGAGGCGATTTGTACGAATAAGGCATGTTTTTATGATGAACATTGAGATGGTGTGGCGGTGGTGGTGATGCATAAACGTAAGGTTTATATGCCGCCACACTGGTGGCGATGATGCAAAATGCCAAAGCACATATGAGTAGGGGCAAGTGCCCTCGTATTCCACCTAGGATTTCCATTCTTAATCAAGAAAAGCTGGTTTTGTTATGAAAAATGAAGAAATGGATAGATCCTTATATAGTGATCAATCTTCATCAAACATGCTCTGCATGTTCATTATTTATTTAAATGAAGCAAATAGCTGGATGAAATCTTCCTTCTTTTTCTTTCCCCTTAATTTTATTAGTCTAGCAGATGCTCGGTCAAGATTAACTAATGTAAAACCAAATATTTTATTTTGTTTGGCACTTTAAACGCTTCAATCTATTGATTTTGATCCTAAATTTGATTAAGCTGTTTTTTGGTATAGGATTATTTTAAAACAAAAATATGTAACTTAACTTAAAACATTGGGTCATCATAAAAAACGTGCGCACCATAATGTGAGAAGTATACTGCCGGGGCACTAACTGGATGACCTCCTGAGCACTCAGAAAATATTAAGAATGAAAATATGATACTTAAACAACACCTCATTAAAAAGTAAACAAGACTCTTAAGTGCTAATACCCAAGAAAATGGTAAGTTTTTAAAAATAGTCCTGTAACTTTTGGTCTCTTACGAAAAATAGTTCTCTATCTATACTGATGTACTGAACACACATTTAGTCCTTTAACTTTCACCCAATTTCAATTTTAGGCCTATGCATAAAGAATTTCGTCCTTTAATTTTCAAGAAGTTTCAATTTTCGTCCTGCAATTAAATACCTTTTTCCCTAGTGATAGGACCAAATTATCATTGTAGGACGAAAATTGAGACCTTTTGAAATTTAGAGGACCCTTTTGTTATGCATAGGACTAAAATTGAAATTGAGTGAAAGTTAAAATGACTAAATATGCATTTACTATAGTTATAGGACTATTTTTGAAATTATGCCCTAAGAAAATTATAGTCAGAATAAATTTGAGTTTGGAGAGTCCAATGTATTATTAATTATTAGTGATCTGTTTTTGACATTCATGAAATTCAACCTCAATTATTTGTATAAATTCATGAACACCACAACATTCACAGTAAAATAAAATGTCAAATTAAAAAAAAAAAAACAAATTGTACAATATGCTGTTCAGGGGTTTGAGAAAAATTATTCCGTGGTGAAGGCCGATAACTCAACGTGTGAGTCAAGTTACAATCGAATGTCGTGGACACTTGTGTGTGAACTATAAGACTAGGATAGTGCATGCAATCATGCACATTATTTATACAACATATTTAACAATGAAATGAAACAAATTTGATTCACTTTCCAATTTGCACAAAAGAATAATGCTATAACGAGTGTTGATTTTCAAAGTAATTACAAAATTACTAAAGTCGGCGAGTTTAAGCACAATAAAATGTTACGCAACATACAAAATATAAACTAAAAATATTCACCAGAAAGTAATATATTAATTAACATATCTCAAATGTGATTAGAAAGATTAGAGAAGGAAAATTAAAAAAGGATTAAATCACACTTCATTTAACAATTCAGGGATAATATGATAGGAATTCACAATCGTACAGCAATAACTAGAATATATTTTAGCCTTTTCATGAGAAGAAATGAAAAGTCTTGGGTCCTTTCTGTTTTAATTTTGAATGATCAGATCATATTTTTTAATTTGTTCATCTAATTATGTAGTTGATGACAAATCTAAAATTTACTTGGAATCCACCATTGATAAATAAATTATTTATACCACTGAATTTCGTTTTGGACTTTAGTTAGGTCATATAATTAGACAAAACTAATGTTTACATAGATCATACCAAGTACATACATGGATCATACCAAGTACATTAAGTTATTTGTAGACTAAATTTGACTTCCAAATCTTGGAGGTCACCCCCAACGGACAAGGTAAATTCGTCCTTGATTTTTTTCCGAACTCGATTCAGTTGATCTCAAGTTATTTAAGAATAAGTTTTATATACTTACTCTATGGTTAGTGAGACTGATCAATCACAAAGTCAAGTATGTGTGTAACTATTAGGATGTCTGATCAAATCAGCTTAATAATTTAATTCCGAGGTAGGCAAACTTCATATGGACAAACATTTTTGTTATAGGGAGGATGGACAAGTTTTTTTTCCAATCCGTGTTGGTCTAACATATTCGGTGTTACCAAACTTCAACAACTGGCTACGAGAATCCACGATAAGGTCAGAGAAGCTGAGGACCTGGTCATCAGTGTGGCAGAGAGGCGGTTTGACACAAATTTGTCTTTGGAGAACCTTGCAATTTTACTTATCGTTGATTCCTCTAAAATCCACGATAAGGTTAGAGAAGTCGAGGACTTGTTGGGATATTAATGTTAGGACGTTTTTGATGCAGAATTTGAATTCTTTGCATGTAACCGTACGTCCGTTTCTTTTACTTGTACTTCCATTGTTCCAATCCCTAGCCCTATGTAGCTTGGGGCAAACTTTGACCAACTAGTCTATGTAATACTATGATTGAGATCATAACTAGGATTATGTTCAAAATTTTCTTTTTTTGTATATACATTTTTCTACCTTATTTCATGTTCTCTATTTTTTATTTGCAGGAGGAGTGTAAACACAGAAGCAGGCTTGTTGCTTTTATAATTTAAAGACCAAGCTACATCAGTGTAAGCAGTCACAGTACTCATCATTCTTTTCTGCTCTGTTTTTTGTCTTTGTTATTATTCAACAGTTAAGTTACCACAACCCATCACAAGGATTCTAAGAAAATATACTTGCGTTACTTGAGCTTGTATCCAATAAACAAATGATTAACAGAAAGAAATGATTTTGCATTAATTGATTCGATAATTTTAATATTGAAAAAGATACATCCATGCTCCAAGGAGACTTAAAGACTATGTAAAAAGATAAAACAGAGCAACCAAAGCAAGAAGTTCTCGAAACCTTTCTTATTTCCCACATACAGTCTATTTGACTGACACATGAGAATAAGCACAAACAAAATGGTACTGAAGATATTTGGGCAGTTTCACATAAACTTAAGTATTCTAACACAAGATAGAATAGCTCTGAAGTTGGTTGTTACCCCAAAATTCTTGGTATATTTGTTAGTATTTTGGTGGAGGGGGCGAGTTGTAGTAGTAAGGTGGTGGTGGAGATGTATAATAATACGGTGGTGGTGGAGAAGGGGATGGTGGAGGTGGTGACTTATAATAGTATGGTGGTGGTGGTGGAGAACTGTAGTAGTATTTCTTTGATGGTGGAGGTGGCGACTTATATTGATATCCTGGATGTTCTAATTGCTTTGGAGGTGGCGGTGACTTGTAGTAGTATGCTGGTGGCGGCGGCGGCGAGCTGTACTGGTACTTCTTTGATGGTGGTGGCGGTGAGCTGTATTGATACTTCTTTGGTGGTGGTGGTGACTTGTAGTAATACTTTGGGTGCTCTGAATGTTTCGGAAGTGGTGGTGACTTATAGTAATAGTGTGGCTTTACGTGTTTTGGAGGGGGTGGTGACTTGTAGTAATACGCCGGATGCTTTACATATTTTGGAGGAGGAGGTGATTTGTAAATGTATGGATGTTTCAAATGCTTTGGTGGAGGAGGTGATTTGTACGAATAAGGCAAGTTTTTGTGGTATACGTTGAGATGGTGTGGCGGTGGCGGTGATGCATAAACATAAGGTTTATACGCCGCCACACTGGTGGCGATGATGCAAAATGCCAAAGCACATACGAGTAGGGGCAAGTGCTTTCGTATTCCTAGGATTTCCATTCTTAGTAATAAAGAATAGCTAGCTATTTTAATTTGTTATGAAAAATGAAGACATGGATAGCCCTAATTTATATAGTGATCAACCTGCAGTTAATATTAATTACTTATAGGAACTAAACAGCTGGCTGAAGTTTGATAATTAAATTGCTGATGATTAGAGGCATAATTTTTAACTGATGAATCAATCAATCATGATTAACTAATTAGAAATAAATGAAAATTTATGTTGCTTAAAACATTAGGTAATCATCCCAAACGTGCACTATGTATTGAAATTATTAATTATTGCCATCTACTAATAATAATATATACAATATTCCAAGCATACTGCGGAGGCACTAACTGGATGACCACCCGAAACTAGCTAAGAGAAAGAATAAAATGACCCTTTCTTAATTTCAGTTATATATTGTTCTGTTAACTTTTGTCCAGGTGGTGATGAATATATGACATATATGTTCGAAAAAAAAAAGGCTCAAACTCGAATTCCATATGTTTAACTTAAGAAACAAATTACCTAGCTAGCTATCCCTTTGTGTGTTTATTAAGGATATTTTCATATGGTTTGTGTGAAACGTACGGGTTATCTGAACATGAAATAAAATGGAATCCAGAAAGTACGTGTGGTGACCTACGTACAAGAAGGGGATTGAATAGTACATACATTATATAATGCAGAAAGATGGTATCCAACTTTCTTACTTCTTTTGTTATGTAAAGTTGATTGGGTCATCTAATTACGATTTTTGTATACATATATACTAATTAGTTTTCTGTTAGACTGCACAATTTATGCAAATTTAGGGAGGTCTTTCTTATTAATTCAATTCAAGGGGTCTGGTAGTAATTTATCCATTCTTCAATGACTTTGAGTATCACGATGTCTCAAAACGGTTTTTAGTTATACTAGAAAAGTGCACGTACGTTTTCACCCATGTTTTCATCAACTTTGTCAGTGTAATGTTCATCAATTTCACCCAAATTTTCATCGATTTCATATGTTTTCAACGATTTCAAGGAATTACTTTATTGGTTTCACAAAACTTCATCGATTTCACATTTTTCACCGATTTCATCCGTTTTACACAAAAGAATTTTACAAAATTCGAGGTTATGCACATTTTGATATTATTTAATATTTTTTTAAGAACTATTGAATATTTTTTTTTTATATTTTTTTTATTCTAGCCAAAGTAAATTATTTACGTATATACTTAGATAAGTCACAAGTATTTTTTATTCTTTCATAGGTAAGATATGATTCTTTATAATTTCTTTTAACCTAATGATACTTCAGAAAATTTCATTTTATTTTTTTGTATTTAGAAATATTAGAGACTATTAAAAATAAGAGTATTTTTTATATTTCGTTTTATCGGATATAATAGAAGAATATTAAAATTATAAAGATTGATGCAAGATAGAATTTATAAATTTTATGAGTTTATGTAGGAGATACATATAATAAGACTTCATGTTTAATTATACCTCTTCATTTACATTTACATGGTTGTCGTAAAATTAAATATCACTTTGCTACTTAAATAAGGGCAATTTAGTCCACACAAAAAAGTTAAGAAAAATTCATGCTTTTATAATAGTAGAGAAAAAAAAATTTAATCAAAAGTCAAAGTAGTATGCATGTCAAATTGTCATATATTTAAGAGCAACAGAGAAAATATTTTATTTGCTAATGAGAATGAAGGTTACCTTGAGTTTTATATTATTGGCCTAATATATTAAGATCATGAGGAGCTTGCCTCATCAAATAGTATTCTGAAACTAATATTCTCTCCATTTAATTATTTTTATCGCCAATTATAATCTATTTATTTGTGTTCACCTGGCTAGATATTTGAATTCATTTTTTTTTTATGTATTATGGAACAATTTTATCTATGAAACCAGAAAGCCTTAAAGGAGAATCCCATAATTAAATGATTCTAGGATAATTTTTATTCAAATCGGGTTTGGCCGAATCAAATACATCCACACCATTTACTTTGAAATTTGATGACACTCAATCAATCCATAAGCAAGTACATTACACTTTCGTTGTGATTGGATTGGTCTGACCAAATCAAGTTCGAGCTAGAATTTTCCATGGTTTTATGATGGTGTGGTTGTAGGAACATAAATCTAAAGAGATGTAAATGTGAACCTTTTGCACTTTAGTTCAGTTGTTACGTACATAAAGAAAATTAGTAAATAGCAAAACACTCGACAAATAATAAATTACCCATCATATATATATATATATATATATATATATATATATATATATATCAAGAGCTAGAATGTTGGCAAATATATAAAAGAATTTCATTAGTCGTTGATGCAATAAGAAATGTTACAAAAAAGAAGTTCCAAGAAAAGGAGACGAAGCAAGGATCTCTCAACCCATGCTTATCCGCACATACATTTTCTGTTGGACTAAAAACAATAAAAATAGATCATTTGATCATGAAATCAGGCAAAATAAATCAAAACAGCCAGAACTTCCTCAACACTCCTTGGGAGGAGAAGGTGAATTTAATAGTAAATCGGTGGTGGGGATGATGATGGAGGTGGTGGAGATGTGTAGTAATAAGGAGGAGGAGAAGACTACGAAGGTGGAGGTGGTGACTTGTAATAATATGGTGGTGGTGGAGAGGGTGATGGTGGAGGTGGCGACTTGTAGTAGTATGGTGGCGGTGGTGGTGAGCTGTAGGAATATTTCTTTGGTGGAGGCGGTGACTTGTAATAGTATGAAGGCTGCTTTGAATGTTTTGTCGGCGGTGGTGGGGACTTGTAGTGATATTTGGGGTGTTCAACATGCTTTGGAGGTGGTGGTGAGCTATATGTATATTTTGGGGGTGGGGGTGGTGACTTATAGTAATATTTTGGATGGTCGACGTTCTTTGGAGGTGGTGGTGAACTATAATAGTACTTCTTTGGTGGTGGAGGTGGCGACTTGTAGGTATATTGTGGATGCTCTACGTGCTTTTGTGGATGAGGTGACTTGTAGTAGTATGGTGGTGGTGGTGAAGTGTAGTGGTATTTCCTTGATGGTGGAGGTGGCGACTTGTAATAATATTTGGGATGCTCCAACTGGTTTGGAGGTGGTGGTGATTTATAGTAGTATGCAGGTGGTGGCGATGAGCTGTAGGAGTATTTCTTTGATGGTGGTGGTGGTGGTGATTTATAGTAATACTTTGGATGTTCTGAATGTTGTGGAGGTGGTGGTGACTTATAATAGTATGGTGAAGGTGGTGGCGGTGATGCATAATCATAAGGTTTATGAGCGGCCACTTGAGTGGCGATGAAGCAAAATGCCAAAGCGCATAACAATAATGGCAAGTGCCCTTGTTTTCTCAAGGTTTCCATCTTTATAAACTCCAAACTTTCTTTTCGAATGATTTATGTTGTGAAGAATTAATGTAGCTATGGGTAAGCCCTTATACAGAGATCAATCCTTGAAAGATATATATGCAGTATTTAATTGATTTGATACCAACATGTGATTGGTCTAGTGGAAGAAGCTAGTCACTACAAAGTAGCGGACTCAGGTTCGAATCCCTGTTGGGAGAAGTTCCCACTTTATGTGCCTGACGCGCCTCGAAAGGGATTAAACCCTTGAGAAACCAAAAAAAAAAAAATTTAATTGATTTGATAATTAAGTTGATCATGCTGCAATAATGTTTGAAGCGCATGATGATAGAAGACTTCCTATTTTGTATGCCATGAGAGACTCTTTCTTGCTCTATAATATATGTCAAAAAGGGTAATTTGTGTATTAGACATACCAGAAGTAAGGTAACTTGCCAAAACCCACTAAACTTGTATTACCATCGAATGAACAAAGATTGAATTAGAATTTTCTCATAATTGTTCTTTGTTCTTTGTTCTTTTTTCACTAAGCGAAAAAATTGGGTAAATTTGCATATTTTGCATGTATAAGCTAAATTGTGACAAAAGAGTATTTCCAAAACCATATCAAGTCTGTTACTACGTTTTTATTTTTAGAGAAGCAAAATCGAAAGTTGCACTTCCAATCCCAGATACTCCAATATACGTTTTTTTTAATCTTAGAAGCTAATTAAGTACTTTTATTAAGCATTTACATATATACACTCCCTCAATCACCGTAAAAATCCACAATATCACTACAAATCAACACCTATGCCCACATTTTTAAAATCATGTAATTAGTATTAAATTTGCTTAACTATTAGATTTCAGTAAGCAAAGTTTCGAAAAGAAATCTTGTATGTTGTTATTGTAAGATGCATTTGTAACGTGTTGTTTTTCATACTGGTTGTTACAAGCAACGTAAGTAACTTACACTATTATTGATACTATTTGTTAAGATTTTTGCTTAATTCTCTGGCAACCAGTCAATAACACATTCCAGGAACCATGTGCATTTTTCTTATACTCAATAACTTAAATGTGACCAAGTATATGCGCGCTTATCTTCAATAAAAAGTTCAGGAGGAATTAATTGCAATTATGGCATTAGTTGCTCAAAATTCAAGAAGCCAAGTGAAAACAATTACAATGTACGTATACAAATTATGGTCTATATAGCTAATCCAAGGAAAATTAAAAGCCATATGAACTTGAAGTAAATACAATCCACCCATCCGATGGTCGTTCGCAATCTTATTTACACAGAGATTAAATATTGTTGCAAATAAAAAGTGAAATGAAGAATAACTATTAGGTATAGAAAGCGAAACACAAGTTGTAGGAGAACACTCTATAACCACAAGAAAAAATGGAAAAAAATGAAGCCACAATCCTAAGCTGAGTATAATTCACTTCTTTGGAATATCAACAATCACCTCCTTGTAACAAATTGGGCAAGCCTGTTATAGAGAAGAAAATTGTCAGGCAAATTTTAATAAACATAGGAAGCTAATTAGTGACTTACTTTGTTAATACTGAGCCATCTGTTTCCACAACCAGTATGGTAGACATGATTGCACGGAAGAGTCATTCGTTTATCGCCTCTTTTATACTCCATTTGGCAAATTACGCACCTTTTTTAACCAAAAAGAAATCCAGTTAGCATGGCTAATTGAACAATGCACATCTTTCTGAAAAGTATGCAAAGCTCTAAACTCGAGCCTGATAATTAAAAAAAAAAAAAAACTATGCGGCCACAAACAAATATCACTCACGAAATGGAAAATTATAAAAATGTTACCCATGTGGCTTAACTGGAAATAAGAGTCTTTTTTCTCACCTTTCACCTCTGATTTTCTTTCTTGAGAATAAGCTACATTTGAACTTTGATGTTGGAAGCAATGCAATTTGATCTTGAGAGAGGCCCCTACTTTGAGTTCCAACTGCATCGCCCAGCTCAAGTAACTCCTGTAGAATGCAAATATGCTGCTTATGAATCAAAATTCTCACTACTGATCCACAATTAATACTATAACAACTAAGTGCATACACAACTTCAAGCTACTAAGAAGAATACATGATATATTCCAGAATCATCACTTCAGAAGTGACGACTTTGTCCCATGCTTTTCAATAATAATAATAGATGTAGTGGAATCAGTTCATCTAAGACAAATGATAGAAAGGAAAAAAAAAAAGTGAAACACTGTAAATTCTAAAAAATGTTATATAACCGCATTGATGTGAGCTTAACGTGTCTATTTAGATCGACCTAACTTCTCAGCAACTGTAGGATTAAGCAATATTCTTCTGTTATGAAGTGCACATGATTCATTTTCTTAAACCCACCTATACCAAATTCACATTATTTTATTCAGCCCAGTAGGAGAGATTCATGTGAATTAATCTAAACTGAACTGTAGAAGTCTGGGAAAACATTCATTGACCAAGTTAACCACTACAGCGTTGGCACAGACATGTCATCTTTTCATGTTTTTCATTTGGGTATTTAAACAAATGTACACCATTTCGGAGAAGAGGAACTACTTGGTAATATGTGGAAGAGAAAAGTGAATAAAGTTGGGGAAAGGATAAATTTTAACTGGCAACGATTTCTCCCTCACATTTCAGTACTTATTTACAGAAACATTACAGTTTTTACTAAAGGACCGTGTACAGCGTGCAGGTAAATGCATTTGTAGAATCTACTCTGATCTAAGAATTCCTGTCCTTCAAATGTTGAAATCAATATTAATATTTTTCCCACTCTTTTATTTTTCCTATTTCTTCAAGCTTCAAAGGATCAATTATTCCACACCACAAAAGTTCATATGCGATTTACATTTGGGATACTTTATATAGCAATAGGAGGAACTGCATTCCTAAACAAATTACAGCAGAGCACTATTAAACCATACTCCGTGTAGACCAAAACTAGTAATATGGAACTTTTAGTATTTAAGATCCAGCATCCTGGAGTCTCCTAAAATTATTCTATATATTAGTTAAAGGTAAAGGTAAAAAAACTTCAACAAGACGTTACTAGATCAGATCTCAAACCTCATATGTCATGTTGTCAGGATCAATGCTGTCTTGCCAAGTAACCTGTATTTACTCAACAAAGATAATAAAAGAGTAATTATGTTTTATCCTATCCTAAATTTCGATAAAAATTCCCATAAACCATGAAAGCCTGAAACAAACATAACTATGAAGGAAACCTATATTACCGCATAATCACGAGCATCTGGTTGATTCCGAGGACCTATAATTGATAATAATGGTGATTAGGTCAAACATGAAAGCTCACTGCACTGTAAATGTAAAGTAAGAGTTTATAGTTTTGCCACTTAGTAACAAGAAATTTGAGTGAAAAATAAAGAAGCACATCTAAGAGCAGTTAATACACCAAGGCCATAAGTAGAAGACTCCATGAACCAAGCTAATTTAAGGAAAAGTAATCACGCACTGTAAGCACATATCCTATTAGAGAGGTGTATCGGATGTTCGATATAAAAAGAAACTCATATTAAACATACTTAAAAACAAGACTCCATCATGCCAAAGAAGGATGCAAGTTGGAAGAAGCTTTTTAAGCATTAAAGAATGCCTTCATTCCACAAGGTACCCTCTCTAAAGTAGCAAGCCAGAAACATAAATCAGATCTTACATTGTAAAGGACCAGTATCCGAGGCCGAGAGCGAATTCCTTTCCTGGTGTGCAAGTGAAACAGTAGCCTGATCATCAACCACAAGTGCGGGGCTCTCCAAATGCCCGCTATATTCATCAGTGCCCCAGATCTGACTATTAACCACATAATCATGCCCACTTTCATAGTATGAGAAACTCTCGGGTTCAGATACCGCAAATTTGTATAAACTAGTGTTCGTTGCAGGGTAAGCATTCTCCTACATAATTCAAACCAATCACACATATTGTTCTCAGAATTCAAGTCAATAATAATATGTGCAAGTCGTGAAAGAAGCATAATTTTTTTTTTTCACGTACAATTTAATAGCAAGAATAAGTGGCCACAGTTGAGTTACTTCAGCTATAAAGCCTACATAGATCATCTGAAGACCTATCATGAAGTATATATATACCAACTTGAACAGAATGGACTGCCAAGCTGATTAGTCTATAGTATTAAACAAGTTTCAAACGTTAATGGCAACTATTAACCACTGGATCCAGATTTGGATGCAATTATAGTGAACCAGTCTGAGCTGACACATGGTAGCTTAAACAAAATCTGTCTGAGCTACATAATTCGTGGATGGGTGAATGTTGAATCTATTTCCTCCAAATTTTGAAATATCTCTAAAAAGATAAACACGAATAAACTGGAAGAGAACACAATTATTAAAGATATATAACAAACGCAGTCAATCAGAATTAGTACTTGAAAATGTACCTGAACGTAATTTGCATCGGAAAAAATGTAATTCACATGGTCGTAGGTAAGGCCTCCAAAAAAATCCACAAAGCTTCCAATTGAATTGTAAGGCATGGAATGGCTTTGGTAGTGAACTTCCATCTGCGGATTCCAACTCATATTCGAAAGTCTCTAAAAGATCACGAATTAAGAAAAGATCAAAGTTAATAGCCATCAAACTGGTGTTGCATTCGAAGTTCCACTAAAACAAGAACTTCTCTACTTACCAGTAATTTCTTGGTTAAACTTGAGCTCACTTAAAAAAAATTCAGACCTAAGAAAAATCTAAAATCCTTAAACTTAATAGTGCCAGTTCACCTGCAAGTAAGACATCAGACATTAACCTTTTTTCAATATATTCGATAGAGTCGCAAAGTTTTGCATAAAAAAACATAAAGATGAACAGAATATGAATTAATTAAGGCGCACAAGAAAACAAAAATGAACAGTTAAAACATGGAGAACAATGAAAATGAAGAACAGTAACTTAAATGGAAGAATATCATTTGAAGTCAAAATAAAAAACATGCATTTTCATGATTGAACGGATCGCAAGAATATCAGTGCCGTGTTAATACAATAAAACAAACCTAAAATCTCTAAAGACGCAAAACTCAAGTTAATTAATCAAGCTCCAGAAATCCACAAAGAAAAACACTAGATAATCGAACAATTATTTGATTATCGGAACAAAAAAAATGGACATTGATCGTTTTTCTTCTGTTGATCGAATACAGAGAACCTCTCTTTCTCTTTCTCTCTCTCTTTGTGTGAAAAAGAGAATGATATATGAATGTGTTCACCTTTTGTCTCTTTGTTTTTTCTGTATGTATGCATTTGCACACGGGAGATAATGGGTCTCGTAAATGCTCGAAGGTACAACCCACCTTGCACGAGGAACAGATGTTGCCTTCGGGGATGGCTCTGTCCTTAGAATTTCCCTTTTTTCTAAAAAAAAAATTTGATTTGTCTATTGAAAATTAAGAATAATATTAAAAAATCTTGGTTATATCAAATGGAAATTATTATTCATTTCTTTTGTAAATACGAAGAACTTTTAATATTTGAACTTGATATTAAATTATTAACCTTAATATACTTAAAGTCATAGTGCTAGCTTTTAGTGGTATTTTTAATTTTTTTAGGGACTTCTTTCCAAATTTATTTATCCATGTATCAAAAGTCTCTTGCGTTAGTTGTTAAGTGGTCAAAAGATTATACTATCCACATTTTGAACTCGATCAGCAAGTAAACTTTTATTTCAATAAAACAAAAAATATTTCATTCTTTAAAATTGATCTTTTGGTGTGTAATATACAAGCTTAAAATTATATGTGCAAGTAATTTGTCAATAATTAGAGTAAAGAACCTCTAATTTGTCAACATATGTATACATAAAATAAATGCACCCAAAAATGACGTTATGTTTTTTAGACCATTGTCATTGATACATAGTTACATTAATTATTACCTCAAAAACTCAATTTAAATATATTTCAAGTACTATCAATATACAAAGATAATTAATAACTAGTACTATTAATAAGTTAAAAAATTATTCATAATAAAAGTTGAATCCATAATTTATTGATCACGTGACATTAGGACATGACACTTATTTGTTTGTTAAGGTTGGTATTTTCGTTCAAATGTTATCTTTTCTTACTACCACTAGACCTACTTTATATCTATATGATGTTGATCTTTTGTTTCTTTATGTTGGTCATATTCTTCTACCAAAAAAAAAATTGTTGGTCATATTAAAAAAATATTTTATTCTTAGGAGGAAAAGCAAAAGGAATGATAATGGAAAAAGAAAAATAAAGTGGAGGAAGGAAATAATTTGTTTCACATGCTGCGCGTGAGTTGTTTCTTTGCAGAGCAGACACTCTAAGAGAAGAACAAAAGATTAGCTGCTATGAGGCACACCATAAGAGAAACTGACATGGTGCAATGAGGTGGAAAATAGGGTCAATTAAATAAATTTAATTAGGCAACCTGATTAATTAGGTTAACTGAAACTGGATGTGGCTCTGGAAGTTCGGGTGTGGGCTCCACAATGATCAATTACAGGCAACTGGGAGTATCGGTTACTATGGGTTATTGATTACACTTTTTTAGTAAGCAAAAAAGTGATGGAGGTTGACTGTGGTGGCCCATCCAATAGTGGGAAGGCAAAAGGGATAGGCCGGTTTCTTGTACTTTACTACTTCTTCTTCCCATTTTTTGTTTCTTTTTCTGTTAATTTGTGCCGGCGCAAGAATGAAAAAGCTCATGCCACGTTGAAGCTTAAAATGTGAGTTTCAATGCAAATTATGCGATGAATTTAGGATTGCAAGTCAAGCATATTTTCTTTTCCAAATGATTTGAGTTACAAATTGTTACCCGGATAGGTAACCAAATTCGCGGTACTGAGCCTAAAAACAAAATTTGAGTTATAATTCGTGCTCTCGAGTCTCGCCAATGTCAGTTCGAGCACTAGTTCAAGAAAATTCGCCACCTTCCACAATTAGCCCATAAGAGTTTGACAAGTATCCACCTTAAAGCTGTAATGCAGCTCTGGTTCCGAGAATTCAATTCAGCTACAGTGCACAAGTATTACTATATTAATAATATTTGTGGATCCTTGAGTTGATGGGCATTCCAAATCCCTCCAAATATGACATGGGTCATCATCAGAGTAGTAAGTATCGTGCGATACACGATACGTATCGTACGATACAATATGTATTCGGAGCCTTGACGATACGACTCGCCGAAATAATTGCAGGGGTGTTTTTCTCGGAACGATTCATACACGATACGATACAAATCGTATGTATCGCGATACATATACGATACATGCGATTCTTTTCGGATCATGGGTCCGGACCGGGTTGACCCGGTTTTTTTTACAGTCAAACCCACCATTTTTTACCCTAATTTCAAATTTTTTTTCACCTATCTTTGTGCGCCTCTTCTTCCCAAGTAAATCCCAGAATTTTTTTACTCCATTTCATCAATTTCTAAACATTTATATCTAATTTCTTGGCCAAAAAATCAAAATATCGTGATTCCCATGGAAAGTATCGCGATTCTAGTCCGATTCAGACCGATTCACTCCGATTCAAATCTGAAAATTGGTGGTTTCGGCACAATTCCGGCGTGCTCAAACTCGATTTTGGTCATCTAAGCTTTGTTGAATGTTGAGGTATAACTATATAAGTAATATTCAATTGTAAATGGTGTTAATACTTACATATTCAGTTGTAAACTTGGTTTTGGTCATCTACGTAGATAAACTGTTCGATGAAATGAAGCAAAGAAAGTTGAGGCCTGATATGATGAATCAACTTTGTGAGTTTTACTGTGTGTCCAGGTGTAGCTATATCCACTTCTAGTTGTTCTAAACTGAATATTATTTGGAATAAAAAAAGCATCAACAATCACTAAAAGACAAGATGAAACACAAGTGACTTGTTTCAAGTTAGTTTTTTAATTATATGGCTGGCCATTAAAGATTATTAAATTCTTTCATAGTGTATCTCTACATCATGAAACTGGTGTGCATTTATTCAATTTAAATTTACAAATCTTAAAACGCATATCATTAAAATATATCTTTTACATAGGTCCAAGAAATTTAAATGTCAATGCCAATGCCAATAAGAAAGGAAAAGCTAAAGTGGTAGAGATTGAAGAGGTTGCCAATACGAAGGGAAAAGCCAAAGTAGTAGAGATTGAAGAGGTTGATGAAGATGAGGAAGAGGAAGAAGAAGATTTTATGACATTATTGGAGATAATCTTTAGTTTATTTATGATAAAATTAGGTAAAATTGCAGAAAACGTCCCAAACTAATTACTGATTTTGGATTTTCGTCCTGAACTATTTAACTTGGCGAACTTCGTCCCGTAATTTAATATTTTTTTAGAATATCTTCCCAATCTAATTACTAATTTTGATTTTTCGTCCCAAACTATATCAACTCGCCAAATTTCGTCCCATAATTTACCATTTTATATGAATTTAGTCTCAATATTAAATTTCTAATTTAATGAAAATGACGTTCAATCTTGTAATTAATTTGGGACGAACTCTGCAATATTATATAATTATTCATGTTTTAATTTACCATGTCATGACACTTAAGCAGCCATGTGATAATTCATCGGCAAATGCGCAATTCCGTCTTATAATTATGGTGGGACGATATTCCAAAAAAATATTAAATTACGGGATGAAATTCGCCAAATTAAATAGTTTGGGACGAGAATCCAAAATGAGTGATTAGTTTGGGACGATTTTTGCAATTTTGCCATAAAATTATCATTTTGATTGATATTTTGATGTTAATTTAGAAAATATTACTACTTATTTTTATTTTGTGACTTAAAGTTCAAACTTGGAACTAAAGGTATATTTCTAAATGATGTTTTTGACTTTAATTTGTTAGTCTTTACATGTTTTTTTTTATTTTTTATTATGAAGAATATATGATTTATGCATTTTTTTTTATAATTGATTTGTATCTTACGATACGATACACGATACACAATTCGATACGATACAACATGTCACTGATACGCAATACGATTCATGGTTCAATAACTATGCTACACATTGTAAAGAAAAAGAAAGCAATTGAATGAAAAAAGGAATTCTCTCCAAAAATCATCCTCCTCCAACTAACTACAAATAATTAAAAAATAAATCACTAAAGTTGATATCAATTTTGCAACAATTTTGCAATTGATTAAACCCTCAAAAAACCCAACAAGTGGTATCTAGAGCTCATTGATCTTAAGGGATTGAGTTCAAAAAATAGGTTAATCAAATATAGCGCTTCCTACACCACCGATTTTCAACGGTGAAGACTACGACTTTTGGACGGTAAGAATGAAGGCTTTTCTCGTAGCAAATGAGTTATGGGAAACTGTTGAAAACGGTTATGAAAAATCGGAAGATGAAGGTACTCTTACCGCACCTCAACAAAAGAAAAATAAAGATGAGTATACAAAGAACATGAAGGCTCTTGCATTCCTCCATGCCACTGTAACTCCATAAATCTTCATTAGTATAGTCGCTGCAACTACCGCTAAAGAAGCATGGGAAATCCTTAGAGAAGAATATCAAGGTACGGAGAGAATCAAAGCAATCAAGTTGCTAACTTTATGAATGGAGTTCGAAAATCTACGAATGAAGGAAGGTGGGTCCATCAAAGACTACTCCTCTAGAGTTAAAGAAATAGTTAGCAAAATAAAATTACAAGGAGAAACAATGGAGGACAAGAGGATAGTAGAGAAAATACTTATAACCCTTCCTGAAAAATTCGAATCAGTTGTTGCTGCGATTCAAGAGTCTAAAGACCTCACTAAACTCTCTGTTAATGAGCTAGTGGGTTCTCTTCAAGCACACGAACAAAGAATTAACAAGAAGGTGGAAAATCCAATCGAAGAGGCATTTCAATCAAGGCACATAAACAAATCATCCGCTACGAAAGAAGAAAATAATTTTTTCAACAAAAGTCCTATCAACAGTCAAGGAGGAGAGAAAAGAAACAATTTTCCATCATGTGGTGTGTGCAAGAGGACAAATCATCTTACAAAGGATTGTTGGAAGAAGAAGACATGTGAGTTTTGTGGTAAGTTTGGGCATATTGCGAAAATTTGTAGGCTCAAACAAGAACACGAAAACAGAAAAACGCACAAACATCAAGCTAATTTTAGCGAGGACAAGGACGAGTTAGAAGGAGAACACCTTTTCATGGCTTGTCAACCTTCATCAAATGAGAAGCACGTTTGGTACATTGACAGCGGTTGTACGAGTCATATGGCCAAACATGTGGAGATGTTTCAAGAGTTGGACACTACGGTCAAAGTTCCAATAAAAATGGGAAATGGAGTTGTCCTTAAGTCCGAAGGAAAGGGAACTGTTGCCATCCAAACAAAATCAGATACTAAACTCATCCAAAATGTTCTTTTAGTACCTAAACTTGATCAAAATCTATTGAGTGTGGCACAAATAATGAAAAATGGGTATTCCATAACTTTTAAAAACGATTCATGCTTTATAATTGACAAAAAAAGGAAGAGAAATTGCTAAAATAGTTATGAAGAATAATAGCTTCCCATTAAGAATGCATGAATCACCATTAAGAGCACTAAGAGCTAAAGTAGATGACACGAGTTTCCCAGAAAAACAAATGGATGGTGCTAATGGTTGCACCTTTAAATTGCAACTGAGAATTCGGGCAAAAATGTTGATAGAAGTAAACTAGAAGCACCAATAACGCGTGAACATAAGACAATGAAGGGCCATAAAAAATCCATCAATAAAGTAAAAGAAATGTTGGAAGACTCTTTTGGGAGCAAATCTCCAAAAAAATTCAGATCCATTACGGATATTAATGAAAGTTGTCAAATGGCATTTACGGAGCCAAGCAATTGTGCTGAAGCATCTCAATACAAGAAACAAAGAGCTGCAATGAAGGAGGAGATAAAAACGACATGTACAAGGCAATCATGGAAGCTGATGAAAAATCCGAAAGACAAAAAGGTGATTGGTGCAAAGTGGATTCATAATAAGGTAAATCAAAATGACACAATCAACAAACATAAGACTAAGCTGATTGCAAAAAGACATGCACAAGAAGCGAGAGTTGTCTACAACAAGTCATTTGCACCTTTGACACATTATAGTACAATCAGCCTAGTCCAAATCCAAATTTTAGATACATTGATAGATGCTTGGAGTATCAGGCAAAAATCTCAAGGAGGAGTGTTGAAATGTGAGATATTTGCCTAAGTTTCTAGGAAGTTCTACATGTATCAAGAAATATCATGATATCAAATGTAGATTCAAAACAAGCAAGCATATGGTAGAGAAATCTAGAATAATATCGAATGTTCCTAGGAAATTTAAGATAGGAATGAATAATCTAGAATAATGAATATCCTAGAAAGTCTAGATAGTTCTATGATAACTATAAATATGTATGTACTACACATTGTAAAGAAAAAGAAAGCAATTGAATGAAAAAATAATTCTCTCCAAAAATCATCCTCCTCCAACTAACTACAAATAATTAAAAAACACACCATCAAGTTGATATCAATTTTACAATTGATTCAACCCTAAAAAAACCCAACATGTTTAGTGTGCAAATTCTCTGAAGTTGTGAAAGTTTGTCGCGTATGGTAGAATAGGTGACACGAGTTTCATAATTTTGAACAAGCTCCTGGGCATCCTGTTCCATTTCATCATAATCCTGGCGGTCTTCTTCAAGGAGGCTTACATAGGAGATTTCTGGGGTTGGCAAAACAACCGACGTCGACCAACCCTCTTTGGTTATATCCTCTGTGGCTATCCTCAAACACAAGGTTGCCATGATATCCTGAAACATATATATAAATATATACACATACACACATAGTCATGATATGATAAGCATATATATATATATATATATATATATGTATATATATTATTCTTTCTTTAAATGTTGAACAACAATTGATCGAGTAATGTATGACATGGTAGGTAGGTAAGATATTGTACTGACCTGCAACCTAGAAATACCAATCTCATGGCCTTCAGAAAGTGGGCATTCTATCAAACTATTCCAAAAACTTCGTATAGAAAATGGCTTAAATTTCAGAAAATCCATTATAGAAAACAAATCATAAGAACTCGTTTTTAGGGGTGTGTCGGTAACAGCCCACCTACGCCCAACCTCCAGCTCAATAATTGCTCTACAATTGAATTTACTAAATTCATGCGCCTCGTCTAAAATGACCCGTCTCCATTTCTTCCCACCAAAAAGGGGCATGGACTTGTTCTCTACCTTATCAACTGCACTGTATGTGGTTAGGAGAAAGTCACACTTGAGCTCCCCGGCATTTGTAGGCAGTAATTTTTAGAAGAAAAACCCCTCGAGTATTTGGTTTCTTATGTGCTCTCGACATCCAATTTCCCATGCTGAATATCTAGAAAGTGTGCTGACAATTAAAGTCGAATTTTCATCATCCACATTCCATCCAAGATTTATATCGACAACAATTAATGAATGAAAGCAATGTGAGAATATTGTCGGAGCCCATGAAATCTGAAATAATTCCACCTCTCATAGGCTCGGGTGTTTGATCAGAGTAACAATTAGTTAATATGTTCATGTATCCCCCATCCATTGCTTTCCAAAATGGAGGCAATTGGAGTGTATTTTCTCTACTAACTAACCATCCCAATGTTTGTTCTTGATGGGATAAAAGCTCCGTTTTAATAAAATGTTTTGGTGGTTTTAATGCTTTCATCCCCCCACCTACATGTGACATTTTTATACGCAAGAGTTGGATCAACTCATCGACGCCAACAACCCCTCTGTTCTCATTCATTGACACGAGTTTCAATTGGACTGATACGATCAAAAGGCAAATTCCAATTCAAAACAGACAAGTACGCAGTCAATTACAGGATTACACACAATTATAGCAACAAATACAATTCTACAATCACGCCTCTTTAATTACAACTTCAATCAATCTCCTGCGGACAAGAATCAACACAGGTCAAGAGTAGCTTAATGCTCACGCTAGAATAGGAAGGAGGAGACTCACAATTTGGAAAATTTTCTGAATGAATGTCCTCTGCTCTTTCACGCGCAGTAAGTAGTATGTATGCAGCCTGTAGCTTGTTACAAAAACGCAATTCTCCTTCTCCAGTTATTCAATGTGTAAGTCGCATTTTATATAATGTATGGTTTTATTACAATATTACCCTTCTGCTTATTTTGGAATGTAACATGAACACAGAGTTTCAATGTGCACTTGATATACGAAAGTTTGTTAAAATTTAGTACTTGAAGAAGGCAATATAAATATAATTAATTAACTTCTTTTATATAACTTTCTAAGAAAAGTTTATAATTATAAAGAAAGTTTGGTTTCTCCTTGCGCCGCTACAATTAATAGATAATTAAGCTCAGGATATTATATACTACATGTTGTGAAACAAATGAGAAGACTAATGTTAAGTTGTAATTGTATAATTGTACCTTCCTTTTCTTTGTATATATTACCTTTAGTATAAATAGGTAAGTAGGGTTAGCTAAGCACCCAATATATAAAGGCAGCCTCTTTTATGTATTAATATACTTCTTGAATAAGATAATAAAGTACGTTTTCTAGTTTCTTTACATGGTACCAGAGTAGGTTAAAGGATTCATCCTAGAGGCATTAAATCTCGAGTTTTGATCTCGAAATTTGGATTTCCACTTCGTTTTCTGCTGCAATTCGTTTACTATGGAGTTTGAAAAGGGAGACAACGTTACAGTGAAATTTGATGGAACCAATTATTCACTGTGGAGTTTTCACTTCCAATTCTTTGTTGAAGGCAAAGGTCTTTGGGGAATTGTTGATGGTTCAGAAAATCAACCAGACGCAACTGATGCAAAAGGGCATAAGCTATGGAGGGCTAATAATGCCAGAATTGTTTCTTGGATATTGGGATCTGTAGAAACAAATATTAGTATCCCTATGAGAGGATTTCGAACTGCTCGGGAGATGTGGGATTATCTTGCAAAGGTATACCAGCAATCAAACCTTGCAAGAAAATTTCAGATTGAACATGATATTAACAATTACACCCAAGGAGAAAAGAAAATACAAGAGTATTACGCAGGATTTATGACACTGTGGAACGAATATGAAATCGTGGCCATGGGAGATGCTAAGTCAGATTGTTGCGTTAAAGTTCTCCAGAAAATTTATGATGAACGTAAAGTGATGCAATTCCTAATGAAACTTCGTCCTGATTATGAGAATGTTAGAGCAAATATTTTGAATCGAGGAAGTGTGCTTGATGTGGATTCAGTTCTTGGGGATTTAATGCGTGAAGAGACTCGTATCATCACTCAAGCAACATTGGACAACAAGAAAGAAATCGAATCAGTGTTTATAGCAAACAAAAGAACGGGAAGAAACTTCTCAAATGGCCAAGGATCAGATAAGAGGTCAGCCCCACGTGATCTTTCTCGTGTTAAATGCTTTGAGTGCAATGAGTTTGGTCACATGGCATCTCACTGCAAAACAAAGAATTTTTGTGTTTATTGTAAGGAACACGGGCATATTATTACTCAGTGTAGTTCTCTACCTAAAAAGGGTGAGCAACGAAAAACAGTGAAGGCATATCAAGCAACATCAACAGAAAAGAATGCTGACCAACCGGCTAGTATGACTTCAGCGCCTCATGAACTCTCGGATGAGATGCGAAAGCTTGTCCAAAATACAGTCTCCACTGCTATTTCCTCTGCGTTTTCAGCCGTTGGTTTATCTGGTAAGTGGGCTTATTTTTCTTCGTCGCATAATCCTTTGTGGGTTATTGATTTGGGTGCTTCAAACCATATGACTGGTGCTTATGAAGGTAATTTAAAATTCAAACCTTATTCAGGAAATAAGCAAATCATTACAGCCAATGGTGAAAAATTAAATGTTGTTGGTACTGAAAGTCTATCTCTTTCATCATCAAAGTTTGGTCATTTCAGCTTGCCAGATGTTCTTTTAGTTCCTAAGTTAACCACAAATCTTATTTTTGTTGGGCAATTAGTTGATGATGGAAATATTGTTAATTTCTCTCGTGATGGTTGCATTATCCAGGACCAACACACTAGGACAGTGAAAGGGAGGGGTCGTAGAGTTGGACGCTTGTTTGCTTTGGAGTTTGAGAAAGATGGACAGACGAATTCTTCCGCTTTTTTAGTTGATTATTCAAATAATGTAAAATCCAATAAAATGTGGCAGTTATGGCATAGACGCCTTGGCCATCCACATTCTGATAAACTTGGATCTTTATTTCAGTCTGGTTCTTTGAATAATAAAATTTTATCTCGTTTTGTTGACAAATCTTGTGTTAGTTGTTCTTTGAGTAAAAGCTCTATATTACCTTTTCCAAGTAGTACTACTAGTTCAAGAGCACCATTTGAGTTGATACATAGTGATTTATGGGGACCTTCTCCAACAATATCTCGACTTGGTTTTAGATATTTTGTATTATTTATTGATGATTATACAAGGTACACATGGATATATTTTTTGAGGAAAAAGTCCGAATTGAAAAGTTATTTCAAGATTTTTAAGGAAATGATTTCAACTCAATTTTCAGCGAAGATTAAAGTTTTACGATCTGACAATGGAGGTGAATATGAGGATGGGGAATTGAAGCAACTCTTGAGTTGCTCGGGAATCTTGTATCAACATTCTTGTCCAGATACTCCGCAACAAAATGGAGTGGCGGAGAGGAAGAATGGCCATATTTTGAGAGTTGTTCGGACGTTGTTATTAGAATCCAACACACCAGCAAATTTTTGGGTAGAGGCAGCCTCTACTTCCGTATATTTGATCAATCGACTCCCAACACCCGTTCTTAAAAATATTTCACCGTTTGAAAAATTATTTAACCATTCCCCTGACTATTCCATGATGCATGTCTTTGGTTGTGTATGTTTTGTTCACTTACCACCTCATGAACGCAATAAACTATCTGCCCAAGCTGCAATGTGTGTATTTGTTGGTTACAGTTTAGAGCATAAAGGTTTTCTATGTTATGATCCATCTGCTCGTCGAATTCGTGTTTCTCGAAACGTGGTATTTCTTGAGCATATTTATTATTTCTCCAATATAAAGAAGTGCCAAAAGGTTCCTCTGGCAGTTTTGCATAACTTTGATGTGTTTGATCCATTAGAAGAGGTACCTGACAACTTCGAAAACAAGCCATTGCAGGTGTATCGACGAAGAGGGCAACATACTCCTTTTGAGAGTACCACTCATTTGCCTATTGATGATAATCCAAGATCTTCCTCTAACTTGGTGAATGCTCCGAATGATGCAATTAATTCAATTGTTTCTACTCGTAAATCTACACGTGTTTCTCGAGCTCCTGATCGATTTTCAGATTCAAGTCATAGTTCTTTATCAGTTGTTTTAGATCCCATTATTATCCCAAAGAACTATGAAGAAGCTGTGTGCATTCCTTGCTGGAAAGATGCTATGGATGTTGAATATAATTCTTTACTTGAAAATAACACATGGGATTTGGTTCCAATACCACCTAATGCTTCGCTTATTGGTAGTAATTGGGTGTATACTGTCAAATTGAAGTCTGATGGTAACATTGATCGGTATAAAGCCCGGCTGGTGGCTCAAGGTTATAAGCAAGAGTATGGTATTGATTATGAGGAAACTTTTGCTCCAGTTGCCAAAATGACAACTGTTCGTTTGGTTTTGGCTATTGATGCGATTTACCAGTGGACAATATCTCAAATGGATGTCTCTAATGCTTTCCTCCATGGTCATTTAAAAGAGACTGTATTCATGAAACCACCTCCGAGGTATTGTAATGATAAGACTTTAGTTTGCAAGTTAAACAAGTCCTTGTATGGCTTAAAACAAGCACCACGTGCTTGGTTTGAGCGGTTTCAAAAAGTTGTCGTTGGTGCTGGATTTCTACAAAGCAAACGTGATTCCTCTTTATTTATTAACCGTTGTCAAAAGGGTACAACATATCTTCTCCTATATGTAGATGATATGCTTATCACCGGGGACAATGAAGAAGAAATTCAACAGTTGAAGCTTTTGCTTAGTCAATCATTCAAAATGAAAGATTTGGGCCCAGTAACTTATGTCCTTGGGTTGGAGGTTATTCGATCAAAAAGGGGATATATGGTGAATCAGAGGAAATATTTGTTGGATTTGATCAAAATAGCTCAGGTGACTGATGATAAACAAGTTGACACTCCGATGGAACTCAATGTAAAACTCTCAAAATATGACGGTGTTCTCTTATCTGATCCAACGAATTATCGAAAGCTCGTTGGTAGCCTTATATATCTCACAATGACCCGTCCAGACATATATTATGTTGTCCAGGTTGTGAGCCAATTTGTTTGTGCGCCTCGTCATATACATTTGTCTGCTGTCCACCGTATCATTCGCTATCTCAAAGGTACTTTGGGAAGAGGATTGTTCTTTTCTTCTACATCTTCTCTTACCCTTCGAGCATATGCAGATTCTGATTGGGCTGGATGTCCCGATACTCGTCGTTCTACAACTGGCTGGTGTATTTTTCTTGGAGACTCTCTAATCTCATGGAAATGTAAGAAACAAGAAACGGTATCTAAATCATCAACTGAAGCAGAATATCGTGCTATGTCATCCGCTTGCAGTGAAATCGTGTGGCTAAGAGGTTTATTGGATGACTTAGGAATAAAATGCACTAATCATACACCACTTTACGCTGATAATGTAAGTGCAATTCGTATTGCCTCCAATCCAGTCTTCCATGAAAGAACTAAACACATAGAGGTGGACTGTCATTTTATCAGGAATCATTTCCAAGACGGTACCATTAGTCTTCCTCATATAGCTTCAGAACATCAACTTGCAGATATCTTCACTAAAGCTATGACTCGGTCTCGACATGAATACTTAATCGACAAACTGATATTCACGCCACATCAGTTTGAGGGGGAGTGTGAAACAAATGAGAAGACTAATGTTAAGTTGTAATTGTATAATTGTACCTTCCTTTTCTTTGTATATATTACCTTTAGTATAAATAGGTAAGTAGGGTTAGCTAAGCACCCAATATATAAAGACAGCCTCTTTTATGTATTAATATACTTCTTGAATAAGATAATAAAGTACGTTTTCTAGTTTCTTTACATATGTAATTGAGCATGAGCTTTTCTTTTTTAATATGAATCTTACTTTTCGTATATGTAAATTTTACGAGCAGAAGCGTTCCTTAATATACTATTACTAGGTAACTAAAACTTTTTTGAAAAATGGGGACTAGAGCTTGAAGGCCTGCTTGTTTGGTGTTTGGGAAAGTAGTTTAGGAGAATAGTGGAAGTTTGTAAAATAATCTTAATTTGCGTAATGTTGTTTGTTTGGGTTTTGAGAAAGTGGTTTAAGAAATAAAGTAGGTATAGGTTTTTTTAGAAGAGTTAAATTGTAGGTGTAAGATGTGTAAAACTTTATATCAAATCATGTTTGTTGTGAGATAAATTGTAAGAGATAGGTTACTTTATGTCAAATCAGAGTAGAGTTTGTATAGGTTTTGTTTAAAGATAATAAAAATTGTTGTTTGTTTCGATTTTGAAAGAGTAGTTTGAGAAAATTGAGAGATGAAAAATTTATTTCAGAAAATATTAAACATGTTTATTTGACATTTTTCAAACACGATTTTTTTTGGGGGAACGCCAAACAAACATGCCCTGAATATTTCATACAAAGAGCAATATTTTTTTTTTATTATTTGTGAGAACGCATTTTATACGAAGAGAACACTAAATTTTGGATAGAAAATTCCAACTATACACCAAGAAAATGGATTTTACACCTTTTTTTTTTTGATAATTAATGTATTATACACCTAGATAAGCGCAATAGGTGCTACGAATTTCGAAACGCGTTTTTAACTTTTTACACATATAAATAGTTTATTTCTATAATTTGTAGATTTTTACTTCTACGACACATCTTACCATATTTGTTGGAACAAATCATGCAAAAACATGTGTGGCCGATAAGTTTAAGCATTTTCAAATTTGTATACTTTAATTAGTAAAGAAAAATATTCACTTTGCCCCCTCAATTTAGAGTTTTTATTCAATTCATTACATAATATTTGCATACCATGTAGCATATGAGAATAATTTCTATTAGATCCTAATACTTTCTATTTGCATTTGCTTAAACTTATTTACCACTTCCAGGAGAGTACGTGAGAGACTATTCACACAAATTGCAATATTTTTAGATTAATTTGTATAGTTAATCATTAGAGTTAATTATTAATTATTGTACACAAATTGTATAAGAATTACCAAAATGTGTTTGAAATGTACCTGGATATTAACTACTTATAAGTTATAATAACTATACTACAGAATTGCTACCAGATTGGACCGCAGCCTAAAATTAAACTGAATTGGGTTAACAAGATTAATGAGGACCAAATTTGAGACAAGTCGACAATGTAATCGCCATAAACTTAACAAGGTACCTCCCAAGTTGACCCGACCTGTAGAGTGTCTTTGAAATCGGACCCATTTCTGATCCATTTTGCAATCATTATCATCAATGAATTGGACATTAATTGAGATACAAAACTATCTTATATACTAAGCTTTGGTCGGAAATCAGAGTCGGTAAATGCTTCCGTAAATTGATCTATACAAGACATACGTATACGTTCAGGAGTTGCCGGATTATCAAGTGGAAACCACTCACTGCACCCAACTTCAGCCCTTGCAGCTATAATCGCATCTTTTATGGCAAAGAAAACAGCCGATGCAAGAAAAAACGGGGGTTCTCCCACAGCTTTCGATGAGTGAATTGCATTAGCATTTGGTGCACCCTGTCAATAAAACATAGACAAACATTGTGTTTAAACTTGATTTGAGGATATAAATTCAGAACTAAAGCAAGCTTGAACAACTGAGGATTGGCGTGTTTACCTTTAGAAGGGAGACGTTGAATTTTAAGGGGACGTCATTAACAGAAGGAATTTTGTAACTACCAGGCCCGCAAGTATACAAATTGCCGGGTCGAACCCATTTGTGAGCTGCATCGCCCCATTTTAGCTCTTCCAAGGCTACCCATCCAAGACCTTGCACAAATGCTCCTTCGATCTGTAAAGAACATCCAGTGAAAGCCAACAAATTTTATTTATATATTACTGTGCTAAAATCTTGTTCAATAAGATACGAGGTAAGGCAAAAAAACTGACCTGTCCAATATCAATTGCAGGATTAAGAGAAAATCCAAGATCCAAAATCACATCTGCTCGCCTCGTGTGGAAGTCTCCTACTAATGTGTCGATTTCAACTTCAGCGAAAGCAGCCCCATAAGTGAAGTACTTGAATGGAACCCCTTTACCCGTTTCCCAATCAAATCCAATATCGGGTGTCATATAAAACCCGTGAGCTGAAAGGTCTATCCGCTCCATGTAGCAGGCGATCGCAAGCTGATGATTGAACAAGTATATCATTTCAAGATAAAATGAACTTTTCAATATATATAGCTAAATAAGCAGGTGGAATTGTATTATAACAAAATGTACCTCAGCAAATGAGCCAAAATTGTGTTTTGATGCTATAGGCTCCATTCGTGCTTTTATTTGTTCACATGCATCTAAAACTGCTGCACCATATATATCAGAACTTGCAGAAGCTGCTGTTGGGGATGAATTTGGTACCTAGTTAAAACAAGATAAACTTTTTTGAACTCGAGATCAAGAATGAAATACCCAAGTTAAGAAAATAATGAACGCAATCACAATTCATCTACACTGATCATATTCTAAAATTTATGTTACCTTATCAGTACTAGTCTCGGATATAAATACAGAGCTGAGTGGAATGTTAAATGAAGATGCAGCTACTTGAGCGACTTTTGTATGCAAACCCTGCCCCATTTCTACACCACCGTGTGTCACTAATACGGTCCCATCTGTGTAGACATGAACAAGAGCACCCGCCTAATACCAAAAATAAAAATGTTTTAAACAACAAAAGCACTCGTAATTCGTAAAATGTAACAATCTGGAAACAGAAACTAACCTGATTCATAAATTTGGCAGTAAAAGAGATGCCAAATTTTGTGGGAATAATAGCAATTCCACGCTTCTTCCATCTATTATTGAGATTGAACTCCTCAACTTCTTTGCGAGCAGCCAAAAAGTCGGAGGATGCCTTCAGCTCATTCCAGAGACGCTCCAAAGTGAAGTTCTCGATTTTTTGACCGTAATGCAACACTGATCCCTCTTTCTGAAAATTAATCTCCTGAAAAATGAATCCAATTTTAGGGCATAAGTATATGGGTAGTTGAAATTCGCTAACCCTCAGGTAAAAATTACACTCGCTACCCCCTGCTGTTTCGGAAATTACATGAACCCCCCATTTGCTTTAGCCTGTTTTAGTGTTTTTAATTGTCCTCTCATATACACTTGTCGTTCATCCAGCACCCCAGTGGATTAAATCCACCGGGATAGGCACATAATTTCGGTGTTTTTATAATTTCTGAGACAACAGGGGGTCTTTGGTAATTAGAGTTTACCCGAGGGGGTCTGAGCGTTAAATGACCCTAAATATATTGTTAAATCATAACCAAAGAAACGGTCGTGTTGGGATGAATTCATACCCTAATTTCTTCCGGACTTTTCTTAACTTCCATAGCAATTCTTTGAATCCAATTTTCAGCAATGAGCATACCCTGTGGGCCACCAAATCCTCGGAAAGCAGTGTTACTAGGGAAATTAGTGAAGCAGACCTTCCCCTTAACTCTAATATTTGGTATCTCATAAACATTATCTGAATGGAACATGGCACGTTCAAGCACCGCAAGTGAAAGATCAAGCGAGTTTCCGCCATTATTGTATATTTCAAGATCCAAAGCAAGTATTTTCCCAGAATTTGTAAAACCAACCTACAAAATATCATAAAATCGTTATACATGTCCTTGAACAATCTGTTAGTAACTCTGGATATAAGAAATACCTTATACTTTCCGAAGAAGCTATGACGTTGTCCAGTTATCATCATGTCTATATCTCTGTCTAATGTAATTTTTACAGGACGGTTTAGCAAATACGATGGAATCGAAGCCACAGCAGCAAGGAAAGCAGACCTTGTTTCTTTACCACCAAATCCACCGCCAATTCTTTTGGTCTTGCAAACAACTTTGGACATTGGAAGACCAAGAACACGGGAAACATACTTTTGGTGTTTCTGAGGGGCCTGAGTATGCACAATATAGTTTCAACTTTTGCACATAATTTTATAGTCGAATATTTTGAAATTAATCCACAACACGAGAATATGCTACCTCAACTGAATAGAATATGCTAAATCAAAATTATTAAAAATCAAAGTTTACTCACACTATGCAAACATTAGGCACAACACGAGATGTTAGAAACTTGATGTTAGCATAACTTACTTGAGTAGAAGAGATCATATGAACCTCATTGCCTCCATCAGCAGTCCATATTAAAGTGCTATTTGGCTCCAAGTAGAAATGTTCTTGACCCCCAACATGAACCTCTCCCTCTACAATCTTATCACACTCCCTCGACAAAAAGCATAGTTCAGTGTCTCCTTTCTTCATACATCTTTCAGTATTAGGATGAAAATTATTAGACTGAATAGCTTCTTCTATAGATAAAACTGCGGGTAATTCTTCATATTGAACATCGACTTTTATAGCAGCTTGTTTTGCATTTTCATGTGTATCGGCCACAACTACCCCAATAACCTGCAAGATAGTAATCGTGGAACTTTTTGAGTTGTCAAATCCCTAATTAAACAAACTTCAAGGATATAGAGAAGGCACACAGTCAGATTCTATTACAAAGATTGCACTAGGAAAAAAAGTGCATTTTTAGTCCCCACTGGACTGGACATTCTGCGCTTTTTATCCCGCACTTTTGGTCCCAACTTTTTATTTGTTTTTTGCAGATTTTGCCCTTCCACCCCCTTTCCAACCAATTTGGGACCAAAATTGCAAAACAGGACAGTCGACCAAATGTGCAAAACAAAGACTGTCATATGGGACCAAAAGTGCCAAAATTGGAGGAAAATGGAGGAAAGGACGAAATCTACATAATCGAATAACAAAATTGGGACTAAAAGTACTATTTTGAAAGCATAAGACTAAAATGGCTAAGTTTGCAGTCTGGGACTAAAAATACAATATTCCGATTTCATTACTAGAAATAATGAGTTTTTGTATGATGAGTCAATAACAAAGAACGTGATTAGCCGAGGACATAACAATACTTTGAAATGGTTTTGTTTCATTGCCGAGTAGTAAGGGGACCAGAAATTTTACCTGACCCACACACGTAACAATTTGTGAAGCAAAAAGTTCCTCATCGAAAATGATTGGTCCAATCATATTCTGCCCTGGCACATCCTTGGCAAAAAATATACCAGCAAACCCTGGTGAAGATTTGGCAGCAACATCGTTTATGGAAACTACACGAGCATGAGGCTTTTTACTCAATATTGGAAAAGCATGTAAACTGTTAGGAGGCATGGGAACATCATCTGTATACTCTGCCTCACCACTAACCTGATAAGTGCCATAAAACCATTAGAAAGATATTGGTGTAACAAGTCTAGCAAAGAACAATAGTTCATGGTGGTGAGCATCAAAAGTTCCAATTTTACCATATAATTAATCGAGCACATAATGATAACAACTAGCAGCTAAGTCATAATAATGTAGACCCCCGTCAAATATACGCAAGCAAGAAGCATCAGATTACTTGTTCTCATACAAACAAAAATTATACTAAAGAAATTCAAACCTGAAGCTGTGCTGAAAGATGAACTTCAGGAGCTCCAACAGCACTCCCATGTTTCACAATATCATAATCCTGACTCCCTATAACTGAAGGATGTTTAACTAATTTTATCGCCGAAAGATGAGATCTTGGTACGGTTTCATCAAACGACGCCTCTCCATTCATTTGATGACAAACCCACAAGAAAAACTTGAAGAAGAAACTCAAAGTTAACGATTTACGAAACTCAACCATCCCTCCAGGTGCATCTTCCTTCATCACAATATTTTTCTCCAACACCTTCAAAGCACCCTCCAACACTTCTTTATTCCAAGGCTTCCCTATCAAAAAATTCTTAGTTTCATTTGAAAGAAGGGAATAGGGAGCAACTCCTCCGTAAACAATCGAGGCATCAGAAACCACCCAACTTTTTCCCGTCTTTTCAAGAAGAACACGCATTCCAGCATTCACGATAGCAATATCGTCATCTCTCCTATGAGCTTGTTTGAATTCTTTCACGAACTCATATGGCTTGTTCCAAGGGAGAAAAACTGAAACAAGAATCTCGTTACTCGCCAAATCCACTTTACGATAACCGAGGAAAAACTTTTCCGACAAACATGTCCTTGTGTTTCCTCTGCAATCAGATATGTGAAACTTTGCTCCACAAGCCATCCACATAGGATTCAGGTCCGATATAGGACTAGCAGTGCAAATATTTCCACCAACAGATGCGACATTTCTTATTTGTGTCCCAGCAAACCATTTTAATTGTTCAAGAATCGATTTACAAGATGAAGTCTGATTAGGATCACGCTCGTGTACTATTATTTCTAGTACTTTAACAAGTTCTGAAAGTTTAACTGCTGCACCAATTTCCAAGCCTTCATCATTTGTGATCAATTTATTAAGTTCAGGTACGTGGGCAACATGGATTAGAACAGGATAGTGCAAACTTTTGAGTCTAGTCTCGATTCCTACTTCTGTATTACCCACGACTAATTTGGCATCCGGGTATTTGGCCTTTAAGTCAAATACATGCTGAAGCTTTATGGGTCGATACCATTTAAGTCCTTTTGCTCCATTCAAACATAAGTTGGTCGATTTTCTCAATAGAAGTTCTGGTGGAAAAATGAGTTCTTTTTCGGTATATGAAGTTCCATCAATATCATTGTAAGTGATCGGTTTCAAAGTATCACCGTGGCAAATACTTTTTTTTGTGGCGTCTTTATTGTCTGTAATATTTAGACCACATGAGCATGGCTTACCAGTTGAAGGACAAACGAACTCAGTGCTTGAAAGGCCTGAGGATTGATTTGTGTACAAGGCATCGTTTGTTCTGGCAAATACACTAAATGCATCAATTATAGGTCTGTAACCTGTGCATCGGCACAAATTTCCGGCAAGATTTTCTTCGATGTCCTCTTTGGTGGGTGGTTTTTGTGATGATCTTAGTAAGGCATACATGGACATGACAAAACCAGGAGTGCAAAAACCACATTGCGAACCATGTGCGCGTGCTAACGATTCCTGTAAAATATTACGGGGAAATAATAATACATAAGAGGAAAGTTATGTACTTTGATAAGAAACTCAATATATTCCACTCTTCAATAAGTGAGATCAAACAATGTTATACAAAAGAAAAGCCTTAATTACCCATTAAAAAGAAATATGAAAAAAGGAGATATTAGCCGATTGTTATTAAGAGCTCGATTCTTGATCATTATTATAACTATCTAATTACTAGACTAGTCTTTCCAAAGCAATAATCTTGAAAGCAAAATACCTGGATTGGATGCAAACCATTTCTACGATTACCAATACCCTCAACTGTAACAACGTGCATTCCTTCAATGGAATACAAAGGAGCCAAGCATGCATTAACTGCTAGATGCCTGCAACATTTCCGGGGGGGGAATAAAAATATTTATTCCAAGCTTTTCTTGATTATTCATAAATATGTTTTAAGCATTTGACTAGTAGACCAACAGCTAAACAACTGAAGATAAACTAGGATACCTATTACACCAGAGAGAGAGAGAGACTCACACACATTTCTTGGCATTTTGGTCGATGTAAGAAATCATAACAGTGCATGCTCCACAACCACCCTCCCCACACCCAAGTTTCGTCCCAGTCAAACCTATATCTGCATTGATGATGGAAATACATGTAAAAAAGATACAAAATATGACGATATAAGAAAGAGAATTTTGGTGGAAAACTAACGAACCTTTTTCATCTAGGTATACAATTATGATTTTCCAGAAAAATCCATGTATAATCATTTTGAAGTATTTCAAGCCATATAATATACTATTCGTATATAATTATTTACGTTTCACTAAAACTCCACACAAAAAATGCTTTTACTCAAAATTAAACAGAATGATGAACAATAAATATTAATTCCAACCTCAGGAGCATGCTACTCGAGTATATTTAAAAATAAAAAAGGAAGTTCCTTAATATAATACTTGACAGCTGTAAGAAAAACAAACTGATAATAAATGCTTAGTAATTATTAACAAGATGAACGGCACTTTTGAGAAGTCGGCAAAAATCAAACATAATAGTCTAACACATTGCTCCAACAAAAGACTCAGTTGCTTTGCAGAAGTAACTACTTACTCACAGGGAGCCGGTAAAATGGAGACAAATTCACCTTGATGAATTCTTTCAATAATTAATACAAAAATTATTCAAAAAGAAATTTACTTCAAGAGATCTTTAGGATCCTGAACGACATGAACAACTCTTGATATTTAGATCGACATGTCACATAAAGCCCATTCAAATAAGACTACATGATTATTAGCCCAAGTAATCTAAGCAAAAAAATGAGCCAAATGCATATATATATTTCTTGTTTTTATTGACAGCAATTACTATAAGTAAATGGAATCAATTTCCACTTCAACCTGATTGGTCCTTTTAATTCAACTTATAAGCTCAAAGTTGGTAGTAAAGTTAAAAAAAAGTAGTGATCAGTGTAATTCAACTTTACAAAAAAGGTGCCCACTTCAATCAAAGATTCAAACGCACATCATGAAACCTAAGCTAAAATCACACACCCAAGAAACAAGGAGAAGGAAAAAAGGAACAAAATTCATTTTTATAGTGTCTGTAAGAATATGTTTTACCTCTGAGGTACTCAAGAAGAGTGAAATGGGCCAACCCATCAGGCAAAACTCGACGGATCCCATTAACGTAAAGAATCGCTTCCTTCGATTCTGATTCTTCCATTTTCTCAAATTCATTTTCTGTCTTCAAAGATCCCATATTTGATTCTTGATGATAGGGATGATAAATTGGGTGGAACTTATAATATAATGTACTACTTCTAATACGGGACGGAAGTCAATTGAAAAAAGGCTAGATAAGGCGGTCCGAAGCGAATTAGGCATGTCATTAATATTATTTTATTTTTACCGATAGAGGAGTTTTTTTTATATAGGGTAATAATAAATCTATATTATATAAATTGACACTCTCCCTCATACATATATTAAGGCATGTTGGGTCGGTTTTGATTTGTTTTTAGTTTGATTTAATAAATAAAAAAAATCAATTTTTTTTTTCATATTGAAATTGGAATTTAAGTAGAAATTAAAAAACACAGTTGTTTCGAATTTACAGTTTAGGTCAAATATTGATTAATATATTTATTACTTAACATTAAGTAGAAAAAAATCAGTTGTAATATTTTGTATCTGTTCTTATACATATGTCTCAAACCAAACCAAAATCCTCTAAACCTTTTTCCATCAGTTCACGCCACTTTCGCATGAACTGTGGTTTTTAACTCGGAAAAAATGTTCCCTTTTTGTAGTTGTGCCAGCCTTTATAAATGATGTCGAGGATTGAAATACCTTTAGTTTGGACTTATTAAGCAATTGATGACTTGATTGATTCTACTACTTTATATGTTTTGACAAAAAAGAAAAGAGAAAGTTGCTTACATGTGATTTTTTTTTATACCTTGTATTCTAGGTGGATTATTACAGATTAATAGCAACTGGCAACTGCACAACATTCAAAAAAAATACCATACCTACTATTTATTCATAATCATATATAACAAAATTTGCAACGCCCTTGCATACTTAACTCGTCAAATCAGCATACATCAAATAAATAATCCAAACAGAGAGACTGAATCGGATGTACAAACGAATGTTGTTTACATAATCTTAGGCTTTGAGAAGCGCTTCATTCAATTGATCTGGCTGTGATGACACATTAGGAGGGCTAGAATGTTCCGCCTGAGAAAATACGATGAATATTTGCATAAGGATCATAACTAGAGCCAAGAAAAGTGCACAAAACGCAATTTCTCCCCATGAGAATGTACAAAATTCAAAAAATTTGACAGCCGCAAAAATGAGTGCACATGACCACAAAATCACAACCTGTCCATAGAAAGTAAGCCATATTAGAGTTTGAAATGGTAATTTGGATAAGAAGAAACTGAGTTCATAAAATTATTTCATTGCCATGTACCAGAAGAGACTTTTTTGGCCTGCCAATATCGTGGCGTATATTGTCACCAAATGTGTTCATAGCAAGATGCCTATCCAGTAATTCGTCCTGGTACATGAAAAGAAAAAAGATCCTAACATTAATAAACATTTGAAAGGGCCAATCTCAAGTTTTTGGTTCATTTATGTAGCGTAAAACCATAAACATCTATATCAAGGAAGAGAACATACTAAAAAAATCATCAAGCATTCCTTAATCCACAGTGTTTGAATATAAGCGCTAGACAAGGTAATAAGTTAGTAGTAATTCTCCGAGGACCTAATACTACAGCGAGAAAGTTGGGAATTGCAGCAGTTTTCCATCTTTGATGATTTGGTTCTAATACTCGATTTATGATGCAATTCAACTTCAACTAAAATACACAAGTGCATTCACAAATATGCGCAGCTTTTACCAATTTTTTATTCAAGACCTGGTTTTGGACGTACAAGTAAGCTTTCATTAATCAGTATGGAGAAATATATTACCTTAGCAACAAACATATCTTTGCACCACTGTGCAATCCCACTACTCGTTTCTGGCAATTCTCGCAGTAGATGTCGCTCAAGATGCACGTGTACCTACAACAAAATGTGTACCAGTTACAAAGAATATATATCCATCAAACAAACTTATGTCGTCAAAGAAAGCGACATAGAGCTCCCACTTCTTAGCCGACATGTGTAGAAATAGCTTGGACGGTTTTTATTTATTTATTTACTTTCCAAATAATTTCTATAGGGGTATGAATAATAGGTGTATATAATAGGTGTAACAAGTTTCTCATTGCTGACACCAAACAGAAAATAGTGAATACAACAAATAACATAACATAGTTTACGAACAAAACAGAACCTATTTGGAATTCTTAAACTGCATCAATTAATTTGCATAATGAGCTATAAGTGAAATAGAGAAGTTTTGAAACGAGCGCGAAGTAATTATACATGGGAAGACCGTACAATCTTCACATTTTCATATCGACAAGATCTACTTTCATTTTACCAGATAAAATTCATAAATTTACAAAATTTCATCGACTTACCACAGAAGACCGTCCCCTAAACATTCTCAGTAGTGTAGGTTGAGGCTCGTTCCTAGGGATAGCGACTGCGATATTATAGATTACAGGAGCAGGATCGTGTGATCGCAAATGAGTTACTGCTGTAACAAAACCCTGGACAAGCCCAATAAGAAAACAATTATTTTTATTGCCTTGGCAAAAAAAATACCATTCAAAGTTGGTGCATTAGACAAGTAGTACCATAACGATAAATGTATGCTTCATTTATTTAAAGAAATCGGCTTTCATATTCCACGAATATGCAGGCTAGAAAGATGCTATTTAAAAAGTTTCTATACATAGCAATAACCTTGGTACGAGGAATCAGAACATTCCTGGGAATCGGCAAGCCAGCTGAAGCAGCATAATCTTGGGCTGCTACAAGCTTTGCCTGTGTAAATCGAGTTCCTTCAACAAAAAGAGCCAACCAATAGGGTAGAGGAAAATCATGTAGCTCCTCAAATCCCGAGTTCATGGTGTTCTCATCTTTGGACCAATTTCTCTCGAGAAATATATAACCAGAAAACCACATTGACCAGCCTACGACCTATACATGTAATAGTAAAATGGTCATAATCTCTTCCCACATGCAAACTAAGTTTAAAATTGAAAATTTTAACAAATCAACAAAGATTTCCTTAGAAGAAAATGTAATAAATTATCTATATGAGGATATCACAAGATGGGGAAATTCTTTCAATCTTCTGCACTAAAGTGTAAAATTTATGAAATATATTACTTACTGGCAGGAACATTGACGATCTCTTTATTAGAGCTAGGGAGCTACCAAGGCAACCTGAACGCTGCCAAAAGTGATGTAACGACTCAGATATTGAAATAAAATTCTATTCAGTACATAAGAATCGAGCAATAATAAAGTTTTTAATTATCACAATAAGCTATGTACTAAAAAAGACTACTGAAAGTAGGAAGTAACCTCAGCTAAGACCAATCCAACAAGCCAGTCTATATCACTTCTATGGTTAGGAACGAGAAGTGCACGCTCTTTACCTGAAATAAAAACTTAATCAATTTGATGGCAAATTCTTTTCCTTTTCCTTTTGGGGAAAAATGAGCAAATGGTTGCAAAAGCAAACACTCGGAAATTGCACGAGGGGATTTTAAAAGAAGTCAAATGACAATTTCTTACCCATTAATTCAAAAGTTTCTTGATCTGTAAATAGCTCAACCTGCCCACCAGTAACCACCCAGACACATAATTAATTCAGAGAATAAATTCAGTAGCATAGTATTCCTCATATTAGCGATCATATTCAATTCGTGCTACAAACCAATGTACGCTAGTCAGTCACTACCTGATAAACTTACGATTACTACAACAAATAATAAATAAGAACAGAAAGTAAATATAAAATATGCTACTTACGTAAAATGAGACGCAACTAGGACATTGAATAACAAATAAGAAACGATACAGAGAAAGAACAAATAACACCTTAATGTTTGCCCACCAGTCGAAAAGCCAAATAAACTCCAACCAAAGTAGTTCTATGATTCTTTTGTTGATCCTTCTGTAAGTATTTTTTGACAGTGGACGAACAAGGACAAAAAGAATTGCCTGAAAAAGAGAAATAAAGAATGTTATGAACATGTAAACGAACTTGTTGAAGCCAAAATTTGCGAAAACTTCAAATTTATGTCAAGACTATCAGAATTCTACAGAACATCATCCATCATAATAATCCACACTGTACAAATGCCAAACAAAACATAAATGTTGTTTCCTGATTTTATTTAATTGATGGACACATCATAGTTCATACACACAAATGTAGTTAAGAGTGTAGCTAACAGAATAATCTAAATTCTGGATTCGATGGTCATATATAAAAGCTTAAAAAATCTAAAATGCAATGAAAAATAAAAGATTTGATGTGAGAAAATAAAAAAGACATGAACATATATGTATATATACCTGAATGAGATTGATAATGAGGCCGGAAAGAAGGAAGACGAGACCTATTGGGAGAATCACAGCTGCCGCGATGGCCATTGCACTTGAGCTAACAATTTATGGGCTAAAGATTTGATGGGGATGTAAAATTCAGTGTTCGTAAATCGAATCTGTCAATGTATTTAATCTACATTTGCAAAAAATTCTTTGTTTAGAAATTGAATCTGTACATTAATTTCTCTCTCACTGTGTGACTGTGTGTGTGTTGGCAAGCTGGCCGTTTGTACGAATCTGAGAAGGAAATATTATATGTAACAGAATTTGCTACTTTGCGCCATGGGCATCGTGCGCCACATCATGGTGTTTTAATTAATACTATAAATAAATACTTTGCAAGCTTTTAGAACAAACTCTTGCTTTTAATTTTTTATGTCAAAAAAAAAAAAAAAAAAACACTCTTGCTTTTAATAAGTAGCGTTTTTAATATCTGAACATAAATTAATAAATAGTTGAACATGTCTAGTGCGTTTTATTGTTTTAGTAAGGCTTTTGTTTGGGCTTGCCAATAATATTCAATAGGCCTCATTTGGATCAATCTGAGTTATGACCCAAAGGTTTTGAATTTTGTTGGGCCAAGTATCATTTCAAACGATTTTCAACGGTCCAAATTCATCAAATAAATAGCTTCAATTATCATACATATTATTGTAATATCAATTTATATAATTTAATTCAAAAAGAATATAATTGAACCCAATTTAACATTTTCTTACCTTCAAATCAATACACTTTCAAAAAGCATATTTCAATTAATTAAATTATTTAGCACAATTTTCAAGAAAACAATCAAAATAAAATCAACCCACCATTTTCTACATAGCAAATTCGAACTCAACACAGCAGAAATAATAATACTAAAACTAAAAGAGAAGGAAAGATGAGCATGCCAACGGTGCCGTATCACCAACCCGCCACACTAGAAGAAGTCCGCACCCTTTGGATTGGGGATTTGCCCTACTGGGCCGACGAAAACTACCTCCGCAGTTGGTTCTCCCACACCGTCGATGTACGTCTCTCTCTCTCTCTCTGGGTATAAAATTATGAATACTTTTCGTGTCTTTTCTGTTTAATTCAGTCCTTGGTTTTCGAATTTTTGTGTGATTCATAAGTCTTTCTGATGTTTCGTTGGCCTTATTGGTTCAGTTTTCAGTGTACAAGCAGTTTGGCGCAACGTACAGCACCAATTTGATTTTGATTGTTTTACTTTCCCTTCTCAAATTTGAACCAATGCCTAGTGAACTTTTGCTTTTTTCTTCTATAGTTTTGATTATAAGGCACTGCTACTAAAAAAAAAATATTCTAGGTTCTTCCTTTACAGTTTCTCAATGGGCCTCTAATTTGTGTTCAGTTTTTGATATTTTAGGGTTTATGATATTTCTGCTTTTCCCAAGTTTATGTGTTCAAGATATCAGTTTGCTACTCTTTTGCCTCTGCTAATCTCTCTGGAGCAATGGAATTAATTAAAGCAAAGTTAATTCTTGATTATTAATGGATTTTCTGTCTTACAGGACTGAATGGTTTAAATTTGTCATTTTCTTGAATGTAGGTCCTTTCGATAAAAGTAATCCGAAACAAAATTACAGGTCAACCCGAAGGTTATGGTTTTGTGGAATTTACATCCCATCAAGTAGCGGAAAGGATCCTGCAGTCATATAACGGAGCACAAATTCCTGGGACTGAATTAACTTTCAGGTTAAATTGGGCCTCTTTTGGGATAGGAGAAAAGCGAATTGATGGGGGACCCGAGCATTCTATTTTTGTTGGGGATTTAGCTCCAGATGTCACAGATTATCTGTTGCAGGAGACTTTCAGAGGTAATTATCCATCAGTTAGAGGAGCCAAAGTCGTGACAGATCCAAATACTGGGCGTTCTAAGGGATATGGATTTGTTAAATTTGCTGATGAGATGGAAAGGAACAGGGCTATGGTTGAGATGAATGGTATGTATTGCTCAACTAGGCCCATGAGAATTAGTGCAGCAACACCTAAGAAAACAACCCCTGGTGTCCAACAACCATATGCTGCAGCACCTAAAGGTGAAAATCCTTTTACTTTGAGTTGGTAATATTTTTTGTCCCATCTTGACTTTTCAATGCCATATGGGAAACATATTTCGTAGACTTCTTTGTTTTTGGTAGTTCATTACTTTGTCTTCTTACTCTTAAGTGTCATGTTTTTTTTTCTGGCAGCGATATACTCAGGTCCGGTTTACACTACACCAGTGCAAACAGTTCCCGTGGATAACGATCCAAATAATACTACTGTAAGTCAACCACTTAAATATTTGTAGTTCTGTATGTTCTTCTATTTTGATTTATCTTATCTTCTTGCAGATTTTTATCGGCAATGTGGATCCTAATGTAACTGAAGAAGAACTGAGGCAAATATTCTTGCAATTTGGGGATATTGTATATGTTAAAATCCCAGCATCCAAGGGTTGCGGCTTTGTGCAGTTTTCTGCAAGGTAAGCTTTGGCTTATGAAACTCTTATCTGTTGGTTGATTTTAAATTAGTCAAGTGATTTTCTTTTTACTACTAATTATAAATGAGTTGGTAAATGTAACAACTTGTTTCAGTTAGAGTTAGGATGATATATTGTCTTTGTATCTTTTGCTTTTTACTCGCACAGAACATCTGCAGAGGAATCAATCCAGAGGATGCAAGGTGCTGTGATTGGTCAACAGGTTGTTCGTCTTTCTTGGGGAAGGAGTCCAACAGCAAAACAGGTCAAATTTCTACTTTAGATCATCATTCGTTCTAAGTGATTGCTATTCTAAAAAATATTTACCAGGAGATTTTTATCGTGCTTCTACCGTTGTTTATTTAGCAATTTAATAAGATTAAAACAAACAAGCATCTTTGTCAAGAACACTTCATAAATTAGCTATATATATATGATGTAGGATGTTGCTGGAGCATGGGGTCAAACGGCAGATCCAAGTCAATGGAATGCTTATTATGCTTCTTATGGACAAGGCTATGATGCTGCCTATGCTTATGGAGCCACTCAGGATCCTTCAGCTTATGCTGCATATGGCGCCTATGCTGGCTACGCACAGTACCCACATCAGGTAAGAAACCCCTCTCGTTTTGTTCCATTTATTTTTCTCTGATGCTAGTAGCTTAAGGCGCAAATTTGTGCTTGTTGAATCTTTGCTGAAGCAGCAAGCGAAAAATATTGAATCTTTATTCTTTTTCTTGGATTAAATTATGTATTTCTCTCTTCTTGTACAACAGATAGAAGGGGGTCAGGACATGGGAGCTTTATCAGGTGTTGCTCAAGCTGTGGAACAAAGAGATGAAGTTTATGATCCTTTGGCTGCACCCGATGTTGACAAGTAATATCTTCCCCTTTGAATTTTGTACTTCATGATAGTATAATTTTGATTGTTCTTTTTCTTTTTGCTGAACATAATCAATGTTTGCTATTAGGTTAAATGCTGCATACCTTTCTGTTCATGGAAGTGCAATTTTGGGAAGGCCTTTGTGGCAGAGTACCTCGTCACTTTCACAGCAAGCTTAGACTCCAGAAGTAATTTGCTTGTTTTTTGCTTTCTTAGGCAGCAAATTGGTTATGGGTTATAATTTGGGTGAGCCATCTATATTATTGTATTCATAACTTCACTGCATACAGAATTGAGTATATTATTTTTCGTTTCCTACTTATCACTAGAGCCTAACCTTTTATATAGTGAATGATGCAAAAAAAAAAAAAAAGAAAAAACCTTTTATATAGTGCATGATGAGATGTTGGCTTCTCTAAATAGTTATGTTTTCGGTTGATTGATGGTTATGTTTACTATAAGTTGACTAAATAGGATTTACTAGCTACTAAGAAGCTTGTTTTTCTTTTGTTTGTTTGCTGTATATCTGTTGTAGTCTTCTTCTACAATAGGCTCTTTATGAAAGCATAATTTTTTTATAAATATTTCTGGACTAGATCAAAGACTTTTGTTTAGACGAATCGGGTCTGTTTGTTATAATGGAATGACTAAATTTCATTTTGTCCCCGCCTACTGTATTGGGTGCCTATTTTTTGCCCTTTCCAGCAACAAATAGTATAACTTTATGACCCCTTCCAATTATATCTTCTACACTGATTATTATATTTGATATATTTTTGCGGATAACGCCTCACATTCTCCTGGTTCGGTACATTTTCTAAGGGACAAATAAAATATGAGGATAAAAGGGAAATATAAGATATACTATTATGCTCCTAATGTTTTGATTTCTAATTATGTATTTATGTGATTGTGATTTAAATATTATTTTGGTCCATCTTTCGCAATCATTCAAGTTAAATTAAAATATATTAAACAATGCATATCGTAACTGAAGAGAACGCCATAATCCATATCAAACATGATTTCATTATACGAGATTACTGAAGAGACAGTTTCTTATTGACATACAAACATACAGATATCAAATTCTTTTATATATGAACTTAAATAAATTTAGTAGTATTTAAATGATTCAAGACTTGTTGAAGCCCAACACAATGAGAACAACTCCAAGATAATCAAATCTGAAAGCAGATTTGAGGATCTGCATCTTTTGCTGATTCCATGGAGGATATCTGAACCAAAAATCCACAAGAAAATTTCTTCTCACAACTGCCTTCTCATGACTAAACGCATCAAATGAGAATTTCCCATGGTACCTTCCAAATCCACATTCACCAATCCCTCCAAATGGAAGAGAATCAGCCACATACTGCACCCAACATCCAACATAAATCAAATTTAATTTCACCTACCAATCGACATCGAGAGTTCGAATTGTAATGAACTTACTTGGATGATTGCGTCGTTAAAGACTAAGCTTCCTGAAGATACATCAGATGACAATTTTTTCTTTAGCTTTTCATTCTTGGTGAATGCATAAACCGCAAGAGCTCTAGGTCTTGACTTGATAAAGTCAATACTGTCCTCAATTTTCTCCAACTGCCAAGTAATTGTAATTTATTCATTCTGTTCTGTTCTACAAAGAAGATGAAAATTTGTATTGCTAGCTTACAGTAATAATAGGAAGCAATGGACCAAATATTTCTTCAGTCATAATTCCAGCTTTAAGAGGAGGATCAACCAATAGAGTTGGCTCTATGAACCTGCAAGCAACATCATAATATGCCGCCTTATGTCTTTAAACTGAGTCGAAATTGGAATAATCGAGGCAGGATTAGGATTGTACTCACAAATTATCTTCATCCAGTGAGCCCCCATGGACTATTGAAGCTTCAACCATAGGCTCGTTTAAGAGATTCCTCAACCGCGTAAAATGACTTTTGTTGATTATCCTTGCAATAGAGCTCGATTCCTTTGGATTGGCTCCAAACATAGATTGAATCACAGCCTTCAAATGTTCTACCTGTTCATCAAGAAAAAATTTGGATCAAAATCACATTGTTCGCAAAATGTGATAGAAAACCATCTACGAAAAAATGTTTTAGTTACCAAAGTGGAAGAGAACTTCTTTTCCACGAGGATGTAGTCAATGTCTATACAAGCTTGCCCAGCACATGTTCCAAATTTCGCAGAAAGGATACGTTTTATTGCCATCTAAGAACATCACACAACAAAGAAACATCATCAAACTGGCTTTCCTGTTTTAAGTCAACCGATAGCATAAAATACTTGTTCGATATATGTAACCTGTATATCCCAGGAACTAGAAAGAGAATCAACAATTGCAGGGCACTTTCCTCCTAACTCCAATATAACAGGTGTTAGATTCTTAGCTGCAGCAGTCATAACATTACGCGCCACCGCTGCACTACCTTTAGGTATTGCAATTTAACTCATATAAGATCATAGTATATGAATTATACAAATTCTGAAAAAGTATGTTCGATTCTTGGATTATAGTGAGTAAAAAGGTCGAGGAAAATGTTTTTCTTGCATAAGAAAATTGAGCTTCATTTCTTGTTCACTTTGGTTTTCCTTATCATGTTACTCACTGAAATCGAAGAACGAGAAATGTTGATAAAGTGTATGTATACCTGTGAAAAGTATTTTGTCCCATTTTTGTTGAAGTAGTTGCTCTCCAGCTGAGACTCCACCTTGAATGACTTTTATGGCTTCACGATCCAAATAAGTATCGATTAGTTCAGCTAATACCGAAGAAGATGCTGGAGCAAGCTCTGATGGTTTTATAACGACTGTGTTCCCCGCGGCTATTGCCCCTATCAATGGTTCCAATGATAATCCTAAAATATACACCAAAAACACACACATGAAAAACGTAATAAGAACAACATAAGGCATGAGTTCGTTACGTTTACTACACGAGACAACTAGACAATTCAAGATGCAAGAAACATTTTAATACCAAAAGGAAAATTCCAAGATGATATGATGAGGACAGTCCCTAGGGGTTCAGGGACCAACTCTGCAGTGGCAGGGAATGCTGCTAATGGCAAATCAGCCTGCGGTTAAGTTACATAATTAATAACAAAAATTAATTTTGGTTGAATTTTTCATTGTTGAAGAAACATGAAAATCAATTAAAAATGGATTAATTTGAGAGAGAGAGAGAGAGAGAGGAACCTTCTTGCTTGACATCCATTTCTTCAAACCTTTTAATGCATAATTTACAGATTTTATCAGGGGCCCTACCTGGAAAAACATGTTGCATCAATAATCGGAACAAAATACAAGACTCCTCCCCTATGTTATGCGAAAACTGCAGGAAACTACCCTTTCAAATGTGTTTACCTATAGATCAATCCCCTATACTATCAAATATTCAGCAAAAAGATCCCCCACATTAATAATGCAGGCAGGGGATTCTATTCAATAAACGTCTCAGAGAAACACGTTAGTTCCATGCAGGTTTGGCATAACACAGAATTAAATATAATAATCAGATAACTTGGAAGATATACACTTAGGAAAACATTTACTCAGATAAAATAAAAAAAGTAAACAAGAACAAGAGAAGTGTGTGCACATAACATATGTATAATAACCTCATCTCTGAAGGACTCCACATAATGTTTTCCCAAATCTTGTTTAAGAGCTGTGAAAATATCTTCTTCTTTCTCTACAAGAAGAGAAAGCAAGTTCTTGAGTTGGTTTCTTCTCCATGATTCTTCCTTTGTTTTCCCAGAATTGAATGTTTCCTTCAACTCTTTTATTTCTTTTTCATAAACATTGTCAGTGTAAGAATCCATTACAGCTATATATATATATATATCTTTCTTAGTATGATTAAATAAAACTCAGCAACTTGGTATTTATACTTGTCTCAACCAGCCGTAATTACTATGACAACTTTCATTGGGTAAGTTATATTTAATTTTATGCCCTACCACTTCTTCCTTCCTTCACCTACTTTTGGCTTGATTTGCATTACTGTAGTTTGATGTTGTGCCAGAGCTTCTATAAATTATTGTGAATTTTACGACTTGGTACAAAATCCATCTCCATTTAATTCAATTACAATAGTAGTAGTAGTAGTAGCATTTTGAAAAAGAAATTGGGAATGGGAAAACATGTGACAATGGGCCACAAGACAAGAGGCAGTTGTGACTGTTCTGTTCGCATTTATTTAAGGTAATAAAGAAGTAGTAGTACAACTTAATCGCGTAATTTAACTTCACTTGTAGGTTGTAGCTATCAATTGTGCAGAAACTAGAAAACAACGTTTCCAGGCCCGCCGAACCTATTCCACTACTCGATATCCAGGAGTAGTATATAGCAGCATTTAATCTTCAATTTATTTCAAAACATAAATCTACTCCGATCCTTTAGTAATATTCTTCCCTGTAAAGTATTCGAAAACAGGATGGTTTCGTATATAAGTGTAAAACGGGTCAAATCCCATAAATGAACGAATTTGCTTCTATTTAAAATCCTGCTGTATATCTAATTGTCCATGGACCCGCTTGAATAATTAAATTTTCAATAATTTCGGAAAAAGAAAAAGCTAGACGTTCGGAAAAGAGGTCCTGAATGACCCGAACATTGAGAATTGAAGATGGCACTTTAATTCCACACATCACATGGCCCAATTATTATTGTTAAAATGTCGTGGTTGAGATATATTAGAGCCAGATTTCAAATTACAGATATATACCTTGACGTTGCAATAACACGAACATCTGCCTTTAATCAAATTAAACTTCATTAAAAACCTAACACAATCCCTTTTTTGGGTGATTTACTATCGGAGCTCCTGATATTTAGTTGTCTTACGAGGAAACACCTGGTATTTCAGGAGTTGGATCATCTCTGGTTTATACTATGTATTAAAACAGCACTTACAAGAATAGTCCTACAATTTCTAAATTTTTCGAAAAAAATATCTTGTAAGGTGTGTCCTCGTAATTTTCAAAATCATAGGAGGTTTTCTGTAATACTAATCAATGTTTTTCTTATACGAAGTCAGAATATGAATAAAATTATTTAAGACATCGTATTTTTTCTGAAGTATAGGGTCTCAAATTTAATTTTTGCGCAGGACTCCAAAGAAGGTTAGGTTCTGAAAACTTAGGCCAGCCCTGAATGTTTGTAAAGGAGAAAAACGTAAATTCATTTTAGATTGTTTATTTTGATCAATTAAATTATGTATTTACAGCTCGGACGAAATAGTGCATTGGGTACGAATTCTTCGCATTGTGATGCCTCTAGTAGCATTCGAACTTTGAATTTCACTAACTACTACCACTTGGCACAACCACTTTTCAAAAAAATCCACTTTGTCCATATCTATATTACCAAAAATCATTCGTATTTCAAATTGGAGATTATAAATAGATTGTCAATTTCAAAGAAAGACAAGCTCTCTCGTACTACAACCAATGTTTTTAGAACCGAATCGAATAGTGAACCGGTGAGCCGAATGGCCACTGATTTTACTGGTCAAATCAATGGACCGTTGGTCGAACCGGATAACGTCATAATAATGTAATAAATATATTTAATTTTAAAGTATATGTAATATTCATAAAATTTAAATATTATCCTACAATTGATTAAAAATACACAAAATCTTATAGTATATTTAAATTAAATCATATAACATTTATCTAACTTATATAATAACGGTAATATGATACTAATTTGTAAGCTCATATAAATATAATATGATCATATTTCTTTATAAAAATTTAAAAGTGTAAGTTAAATATACAACAAACTAAGAAATTCATAATTTTAAAATATGGTTATGTGTAAAAGTCTAATATTCAAAATTAAACTTGCATAATATATCGATTTGACTCTTTATCCTAAAAATAATATTGGAAAGAAATTTTTTAATAAAAAATATTCTTTGAGTATTAATTTTCATTAATAATGTGTAAAACGTTAGTTTGAGTTAATTATTTAATTTATAAATAAATTTGGCTACAAGTTTCTATAATTTATAATTTTTTGTACTAAAACTTTGATAAAATAATGTAGTTCAAATGGTAAGGAAGTTATGTTTCACATAAGACATAAGAGGTTAGGTGTTCAAATTCCACCTTTCACAAGAGTTTTTAGTTTAGTTTTAACATTTAAAAAAGTTTAAAAATCGGAAAAAAAAAAAAGGAAATTCAGAATCGGGTTGAACCGGTCCAAACTGGTTCGCCAATTCAACCCACCCGATTCAGTCTGGTTTTTAAATCAGGCGGTTTTATGGGGTCAACCAGACCGAACCAACCTACGGTTCGCGATCGAACTGATAGGACCGATCGATCCTGTCCGATTTTAATAACATTGACTACAACTCTAATACCCACTTGAGCTCTCGAAACACCGAGAGCATCAAAGAGTCCCAACTTGGGACATCCCGACTCTCCTTAATAATTTTACGTGCAGATCAAATTTTTCCAAAATTTCGAGATGTGAAAAAGGGTCGAGGGTCGAATTTGCATATCAATATATATAATTCGATACTTACATCAAAATTATATTAACAAACACACTCCTTATGGTTGAACAATAATTATTAATTATTGATTCATCATCATATGCAGGTCACTTGTTTAATAAATAACGTACAGTGCTATCTTTTTCCAAATTTCTATAAGATAAACATTATAATTGTCATATTTTATTATTGATTTCATATCCAGTAACCCACTTCAAAGTCTTATACCATTGTGACAAGCCCCAAACCTAATAAGACTTCATTCAAGTAGTAAAGCTTTGTCCTAAGGTTGTAGATGTCACGAATTTGAGTTTATCACAAGTATATAGGTGCTAAAATTATTTGATATATACTTTTATTGCATTTTAATGCATAATAATTATGAAGAAAGAAAAAACAAGAAATGATATAAATTAAACTTCAAGAGAACAAAATCGCATTAGACTTCAAAGAGACGTTAATGTTGTATATTTGGCAGATTTTCAACAAACTTTTCACCAATCAATTAGAACAGTTAATTATCCATAATAAAAAGGTCCAGAATTGAACTCTCATTAATGTGATTTTTTTTAGTTTAATATTAGTGTTTGGGTTTTATTTTTTTTATTTAATTGTAATTGAATAAATTTGTGATTTAATGATATTTATGTAAAAATCACTTCTATGAAAAATATATATATATATCAATTCTATGACTTTCTACTTTGTAGCTGATAAATTTTGAAAAGAGTGAGCCTGCACAAATATGCACGATCGAGATCAATCGAATGTGGATTATTTCCCCTTTAATTGGTGGTGTTAAATTATTTTGTACAACTGTTGTATGGATTATGTGGTGCAACAAATGATTGGAGTAGAATTTTATTAATTAGAGTCATACATTTAAGAATGAGTTATTTTTAAGATCTCATCCCAACGGTGTAATGAATACAAAATAACTTTAAATAAATCTCAATCACTTAGTTAAACTACACAATGATTGTATCAAATTAAGTTTAGTTGAAAAATTTTACAAAAGAAAGAATGAGGTGGGGGTAGCTAGCGCATTAAATTAATTAAGTTGCGTTATTTATAACTAATACACCTAGCTAGTATAATTCAAAAGAAGGTCCAAACTGCATTTAACAAATTTATTTCTAGTCACCATCGAGTCGTACTCATCCATCCTAAACACGATCATGCTCAAATTAATACAACTTATCAACGTGTAGTGCTTTAATTAACCCGCGCGGATTAAATGTATCCAGCTTCCAACTACCATACTTTTAAATAAGGAGAAATTTAATTGAGGACTGCACTGACCCAGATTAAAAAGATCAGGTCTAATCACTCATTTAGTTGGAAAAATCGCAAAACTGGTTTCCATATTTGAAAGAGAAAATTACCCTATTATGGGCCCACATTTTGAAATTCATTCTAATTTTAAAAAAAAAAAGTATTACTGAAATTATACTCCTACAATTCTCTAATTTTAGGGGGTTATTGGACCAAAACTAGGTCTGGATTTACTATTCTGATCTGTATGATTTGTAATTGAATTCAGACAACTAACCTTAATTAAATCAATTAATTAAACATGACATGCCTCTCACGGATGTATATTCATGTCATTGCAAAAGCACGTGGTACTAGTCTTGCTCGAGACACCGGTAGTTATGATGCATTAAAGTTGAATCCCTTTGGAGTAGCTTCTAATGTATTCTACAATTTCTAGGTCAATGTTATCTTAAAATATAGCAAAATTAGTGTAATAAAATTAAAATAGTTAGCTAGAATTCAGATCTTTAAAGAATCAAAGTTCAATTACGTCATGTAATTTATTTATTTTTATGTAATTTTAGTAGTATCTCAATACAAATTTCCTTATATCTACTGTGCACGATTTGATGATTTCGGTCGAAATTTCCCCATTTAGAATAAATTCGGAGGGATCGAATGTGTCTCTTAGAAAAATGAATTTGCAGTTAACTATGCGATGATGATACTAACTTTTTTTTTTTTTTTTTTTTTTTTTTGGGTTAAAAGATAGGGACGAGACTAGTTCCAAATAGTGTTATTTTTCATTGAGCCAAAAAAATAACATATTTTCATAAAGGTGTTGCACCACTCCATTCATAAAGCGACAACTAAGCAAAATATTTTTTTCTAATATTTCCTTACCTCGTTGAAGCATTTGACCAGTTAGATTGGTTTTGGACTATTTTAAGTGCATTAATTTTGATCATTTAACATATTATGTTTGAGTGTTTCTTAAATTATTTTATACTTTTTTCAATATCAAATATATAACGGCGAAGGATACTCAAAAAGGTGATTTTCTAATTTCACGTTCTCCTACACATTTTTGTCCTTTATTTAATAAAATCCAAACTTTTGCACAACATGATAAATACTGTTTGTTGTCTTTTAACCTGTCGACCCATCAGCCCTTCATTCATTTTCAGCAACTCTGCATCTCCCGTGCAAGTTCTTCATCAAAAAATCTTTCAAAATACATTGAATAGTACTTGGGAAAAAAAGACAACTCCGGTGAAAAGAAAAAAAGTGCATTCTAGCCTTCTAGGTCCTTTGTGTATATATTGTTTAATATTTGATGTGTCAAAGTATTTTCCTAATTAGCTTATCATCATGAAAATATCATGAAGCAATTTTTCATAAGACATCATAAAAATACTTCAAACAATTAAATTATTATGGACTATAGTGTAACGATTCATGAACAAAATTTATTCTTACATCAAAGTATGGAAAAAAACGATTAAGATTGTCTAACAAAAAATGAAATTAAAAATAGCTGAGCAAACGAAAAAAAAAATGCTCAAAACAAATGTTTAGCAATTGTTAATTAGAGAAATTAAGTTCAGGGAAATTTTTATAGCAACACTATGTATAAAATAAAGATAAACACCATTTATGGTCCTCCTTATCATCAACTTTTTACAGAGTTGTCTCCCTTAAATTTTTTTCCCATGTTAGTTCCTACTAAGAGTTATTTGTTTCACTTTAGCCCTTTTTCAAGCTAAACACGGAGGTTCCGATTCCAGTGACATGCATGTGAGGGTATTTTTATCTATTTGTTCCGATAGTATTATACGTACTTAAGTTCCCAATAAAATTTATAATGCAATTCATGTGACATCGAATCCGCCATGCTCAACCTGAAAAAGACCAAAGTGACACAAATAACTCTTAGCATGTGGGAAAAAAAAAACTCAAGAGGAACAACTCTGTAAAAAATTAATAATAAGGAGGACCATAAGTGATGTTTACCCTATAAATAAATAGTGATACTTTATCTGACAAGAATTGGAGATTGGCTTCTTCTATTAAAGACGATGCATGTAAACCATTCTTCTCTTCTTTTCCCGTTTAATGTTAAAATACTTCATTCCATTTTATCGTACGTAATATAAATCTTGAGAGCAAAAAAATTGTCTATCCTCAGGCAATTCCGGAGCTAGCCATACTAAATCAATCTAGTTCCTTTTATATATATATGACAAAAAAAAAAAAAAAAAATTAAATTATGCTAGTTATATTCAAACTAGAACCAGATCGAATATATCAACAAAATCAAATTAGCATAAATTAGTTAAGACGGACTTTAATTTTCAATGCATTGCCTGCTAAAATATTGTTCTTTGATCCAAAGCAAACTCAACATTATTACCATTTACCCGTCTCGTTGTCACTCTTAACTTGGTCTAGCTAAAAGTCGACAAATTGTATAACCATGATGTTATTCGAATGAAAAATTAGAGACACTAAGAAGGAGAGTGGAAATTAATTAATTAAGTTTATTTGTAATGGAAGCTAAAGTTTGGCTTAGTAATAGAAAACGCTCCCCACATGTGCTCACGCTCTATATTTTCGTACTTTTTTTTTTTTTTTGGTTTTTCAAGTTTTTAATCCCTTTCGAGGCTCGTCGGACACATAAAGTGGTAACATCTCCCAACAATTTTCATACTAATATATATATATATATATATATATATATATATATATATATATCTTTTGTAAATTTAGTTAGTTAGTGTATATATAGTATTTTAATAATTGGCTTGCAACTGAAGAATCTGAAAAGTGATGGGTAAAAAATGACAAAATATGGAGTCAAAGACAAGAGCATCACCGGTCTCTGTCCAAACCGTTTTATGCAGACTCCTCACCAACACCTTTCTTCAAGTATAATTTATATATACTTGTACAAAAAAGAAAGATATATAACAATATATTTATTTTGGATCCACGTGAAAGAGTTTTGGTTTGGTTTCAAAAAATTATATTGGAAGAACTTTGGAAATTTTATTTGGGTTGAGTTTAAATTTTGGGGTTTGAGGGAGAAAAAGTAGATAATAGATATTACATAATGGAGTTTTGTGGAAAAAGTAAGATGTATGTATCAAATCAATATTTTATAGAGTTGCAATGGTTTTAGTATGAGCTTGTGAATAACTAGGTTTAAGTTGATTTTTATGAATTTTGTCAAACTCCATTTGGGGAAATTTTTATCCAGACCGGGTTTAGCCGAACCCAAAGCAACTACATGGCAAGTGTAATACACTTGCTTTGAGATTGGATGTAACTCCCAGGAGAGTGACCAATCACAAAGCAAGTGCAATACACCTGCTTGGTGGTTGGATTGGTTTGGCCAAGCCAGGCTTGGACAAGAATTTTCCCTCCATTTGAAAGAATTTTGACTCAATTTCGCAAGTTAAATCCAAATAGGGTATTTGGTTTATTATGCTTGGATATATTAACTTAAACCTGAGTTTTGCAAATAGGATCTAGAATTAGTACTTGATAGCAAGAAGCATTTGACAATTAATAATGCATATAAGATCGAATTAAACTAACGTGGCAATATTAAAATGTTAGAAGATACATATATATATATATATATATATATATATAAATAAAAATGAAATTACAACCCCCATTTTCCCGGTTTGTAAGCAACAAAAGCCCCACTCAGTGCAACCATATCCATCATGACAATATAATCATTTTCCCACTCTCTTGAAGCCTCCCCTCTGGCGCTCTCTCTCTCTCTCTATATATATGTATATATAATTACATCATTAATTCAACATCAAAACAGTTGGGGAATTAATTAATTAATTAATCAATTATAATAGAAATAAATTACTAGTAAGGATATATAAGTAATTGGATTGGTACAAATTATTAGAATTAAATGAGGAAACCTGGAGACAGCTCCACCAATGCTCGGAAGAAGGGGCTGTGGTCACCAAATGAAGATGACAAGCTCATGAATTATATGATGACAAATGGCCAAGGTTGTTGGACCGAGGTCGCCCGAAACGCGGGACTCCAGCGCTGCGGAAAGAGCTGCCGCCTCCGGTGGATAAATTATTTGAGGCCGGACCTTAAGCGTGGCGCATTTTCCAAGCAGGAAGAAGACCTTATTATTCACCTTCATTCTCTTCTTGGCAACAGGTACGTACTCACTCGTACGTAATTTCACTCCATTATATTTTTTACAAGAGATCAAATTGAGTTTTTTCTGATAATTTTATACTAGCTAGATTTTACATATATTGATAGTACGTAATTTAAATTTTATCACTAGCTAACTAAACTGTTTTTCATAAATATATATATATACACCACAAATGACAACAAAAATTATCACTAAATTTTGTGAAAATATTTATTATGACAACCTAGAATTAATTATACGCGCCTTTTCACCATTAATTACATATATATGTCATAAGTATTATATATATGTATATTGTGACAACTTATATTTTTGTCTCTAAATAAATACAAGCAAAAAATGACAACTTTCATGTTGTCATCATTTTCTGTTTATACTGACGAAATAACTTTTAAAAATTTGGTTGAAAGATTTAGCAAGTAATATTGTTATTTTTCCATGTGTTATGACTTGGATAGTACTCTCTGATAAAAAAACCAGCAAATTGATTATTTATAAATTTTCACGTGGTATTGTTCTATTTCAACATTATATATATAGTTAAATTGAACATTACTACTCACAAAGAGGTACGTAATTGATAGAAATTGATCCAATTTGGTAATTAAATTTTGATTTATCATTTATAACCAAGTTATAATATAATTGTCACTAAATTAAAGAAAAAATAATAGTAATTATAATATTGTAATGTGAATTACTTAATTAATTTCTACGTACAGTCAATTTGAATCCCCCAAATCTTTTTCATCTACAGGTGGTCTCAAATTGCAGCACGATTGCCCGGACGAACTGATAACGAAATAAAGAATTTCTGGAATTCTGCAATAAAGAAAAGGCTTAAAATTTCTTTACCGTCGACATCTACCAGTACCTCTGATCATGTGGTTGATTACATGCCGAATAATGGATTGTACTTGAGCGTACAACCTGATCACTTGGCACAAGCCAGAATCATGAGTCATGAATGCATGTTAAAAAATAGTAGTAGTAGTAGTGTTTATGAGGAGGATAAGGATAAAGGATTAATAATGTTTGGAGAAAACAATATTGTTGGCGTGGAAGGACAATTGTTTGATCTAGAGAGCATAAATTACAAAACTGAAAGTGCACTTGAAATGATTAGGAGCAACAATAATTATAATAATAATAATATTGTTAATAATAACAAAGTTGAAAATAATATTGGGAGTTACTGGGAGGAAGGACGAGAAGTAAGTGCGGAGGAATGGGATTTTGAGGAATTGATGAAGCATGTTCCTCCTTTTCCTTTTTCTTATTACAATACTATTTGATATATACATATATATTATAAAATAAGACGTGAATACCTGTAACTGTAAGATTAACTGATTTCACTTGTTAATATTGTTAGTTGATAAAAATATATTTAGTATAGCACGGAGCGTATACTAGTTGTTAATATTTGGTAAAATTCAAATTTTATCCTCATTATTTTTTGTTCAGTCCAATTTGGACTAATGTAATTAATACATTTTTTTTTAATTGAAGTTGAATCATACGTCCGTATGTGACATCTGCGGACCAAACTAGCTAGATAAAACTTGGTATCGTAATAGAAGAAATATTTCAGGTATATGATATAACGTACGTAGTGAGAAAATTAAATATGTTAAGAATAAAGAATATCGTGAATTTGAAGGAATTCAATAACTCGTTGATTCTATAAAGATTACCGCGAATTGAGGCAACTGAGAAAACTCAAACTTTTGCAAATCTAAACTGAATTGTCACCCAAATTTTACAATCACTATATAAAAAAAGAAAGAAAAAAAACCTAAAAGTAGAAAATAATACAAGTTACCAAAAGATCCCTAAAATATTAAAACTTAGAAAAGACTCTTAAACCCTTAATTTTGTCTATTTACGGTCTCTTTATCAAACTCGAATCGCACTACACCAGTATAGATTTTTAATTAATCTAGAAGACTAGATCTATATAATATGGTCACTGGAATTCACTGCTATTCATCATATTTATGGTGAATGGATACAAGTTGAGGAAGATTGATTGGCCGGCCTTGTAATGAGTTTTAGTCAATTAGGTGAGATGTCCACTTGATTGTAAAACAACAAAAATAAACAAAAGTAGTAGATCGTAGTCAGCATGCTCAACTAATTGTAGATTGGACTTCCTAATTGTAACATTAATTATTAGTGATACACAAGTATGGTACACTAAAAGTGGTACAGAGAATCTACACCCCAAAAATATGTACTCGAAGATCTTGTGAAACCACAACTAACTTATAACCTTTCTATTTTCTAGGTACTAGTATATCTGTATATGGCTTTTGCGTTGGAATTTGAAAGTGATGCAAGGGCTACCGACAATTACGTAACCCTGCATTGAATTGAAGTAATTAATAATACCCTTTTTCTAATCAATCCATGAAGCTAGTCACGATAACATATGCTACTAAAGAAAGGTTTATTTAAAATTAAATTAAATTGTTCAATATTTGATCGAGCGAGATTAAAAAGAAAATGAATCTTTTCGAGCTCTATTTGTAACTCATTAGAGGCCCGTCTAATAAAGGTTGTTCCTAAAGGCCCAACATTTTTTTAATTGGAATTAGAGGATCTTTTGTTGGAAAAATTAAGTTAATGGACTGTTTTGACCACATTTTAAGTGGGGTTCATTTTGAGAAAAATGTCGGGTCTTTGCGGATTTATAATCTACTATTTGAGTAGATTAAAACGGTATAAAGTATGTCAAATTCGGAGTTCGGGTGAATGAGAAATTGACAATCAAAGTACACTCTTGAAATAGGAGAAAATAAATGCAAATGGCTTTTGTCCCACATTGGAAGTGAGATGAAAAAACTTGAGGTTTATATATGATTTTGCAATGTAGAATTGTAATTACTTAGCTACAAAAAGTATCTTCCTTTGCGCGCAAAGAGGATTGCAAATCATGGATCGAAATTTGCTTTGTACCTTCAAGACTCGTACAAGCCCGTGACCTGCAGCTCAATTTGAAGTCTTTCGGGCGGGCTCATTTTTGCATATTTTGTCGGCCCACCAAGAAGAAAGATTTTTTAAAATCTGAAAATAAATCTGGTGAAGGCTTTCGGGCGGGCTCATTTTTGCATATTTTGTCGGCCCATCAAGAAGAAAGATTTTTTAAAATCTGAAAATAAATCCGGAAAAAAAAAATTGTAACAGCAATTGAAGACTTTAAATTGTGTAACCTCCAATTTAAATTTCAATTGTGTAACAGTCGAAACTGAAATGGCCATTAATATTTTTTCTTTCCGATTTTGCCCTCCTCTGTTCCTATAAATAGGAGCTCTCTTCATTCTATTTTTCACACCAAAAACAGAATCAATTCTCTCTTCTTTCTTCCTATTCTAGAGTTCAAAAGTGTTTCAATTTGCTGCAAATTGCTTGGTGCGAAGTTAATTTGCTCATACCGTTGAATCCTGGGAGACGAACGTTCAAAGAACCTCAAGCACGAACCGGAAGGGTGAGGGAGTGAATTTGTCTTAAGGACACTGTGTTTTCACACATGCCTCGGTTTGGATCATTTTGATAATTGTCGTTTACTTTCTGTCCAGATTATCTTGTATTTAAATTCAAAATTGTTTCTTTTACGTATAAATATTTTCCTACATCTTTTCGGTGGACTCTTACTATTTGAATCGGGAGAGATGGGGTAATATCGAAGAAAGCTTGTGAAGGGCTAGGTCAAAGGCACTCCTCTCCCATCGCCCATATGTGATATGAAACTATATTAGCTTATCTAATGGTAACGAAAGGGAAGTAGCGAAGAAGGGGATGATCTTGAACAAAATGAGTCGTTAAAAGCAAAAGTTTCACCATAATAAGCTCAACTATATATGTTTTGCTCGATTAAAGCTCATTTTAGTTCACTTTATTAATAGTCAATCTATCTCAAACACAAATTTATTTAATTGGAAAAATTAAAGTAAACTTGGACAATGTATTGACATATTTTTTCAATTTGTACACACCTAATTGTAGTTCTTCTTCTTTATTCTTTAAATAAAAGAAGTTTGGAGCCCGTGCTTCTTAAGAATGGGTTTGGTTAAGTGATATGTGATGTGATTCTATAGATTGGGAAAAAATGATTTTATAGTAATTGCTGTTGTCAAAACTATATTTTGTAGATTTTTGAAAATAAATAATATTGAGACAAAGAAAGTCAAACACAACAAAAAGTCGCAATGATTCAAAATTGAGTTTAAGTTAGGAAACCGAACACTTTAAAAGATCAAGATGAGCTAGTACTAAGAACATCTCCCACCCAAAATTCGAAATTGGACTCCAAATTGAATCTTCTTCAAATTGGAGGCACTTTTTCACATTTCATCTCACATCCAAAACTCCAAATTGGAATCTTCTCCAAATTTGGAGGCACTTTCCCACATCTCATCTTCCACCCAAACACTACAAAACACTCTATATCAACCTCCTAAACACTATTCCTTTATTAAATAAATAATTTTATCTACATTAATCAAAGTTGGAATTTGAGTTGTTTATTAAATAATATTAGATATGATTAGATATAATCCAAATAGATCAGTTATATGATAAAATTTTATTTAATTTAATTTTCTTGTATATTAATTATTATTCATTTTTTAGTTTTCTAATTTAATATTTTAACATCTAAACTAAAAACAATATTTATAATTTAAAAATTAGATATAATTTATAACATATTAAAAATAGTTATATCAAACATCCATGTTTTTATTATTTAATGAAAGGGAAAAAAAATATTAATAACATAAATGATGTAAAAGTAATTTAAAAAAAAAAAAGGAAAAATTTTAGGGCCCAGATGTAATTAAAACAATTACTATTCAAAATTCCATATTTTGAGTTTGCATTTTCCTCCAAATTCATCAAATATGGAGAAGGGTGGTAGGCTGATTCCACCTCCAAATCAACTGTGAGATATGGAGGTGCATGGATGAGAGATGCTCTGAGAGAGTGATTTCACATCCATAACTACGAATCTTTTTTTTTTTTTTTTAATTTTTTTTTTCAAGGGTTTAATCCCTTTCGAGGCGCGTTGGACATATAAAGTGGGAGTTTCTCCCAACAAGAATTTGAACCTGAGTCCGCTACTTCCTAGTGACTAGTTTCTTCCACTAGACCAAACAAGTGTTGGTTAACTACAAATCTTATTATGGAATTTGATGTTTCTCGTTTCTTGATTTTGTGGCATACATATACTGATATACATACATAATTTTATGCTAAAATAATGATAGTTTATGGATTTATCTAGTTCCACCCAACCCCACAAAGTTTCAGCCCAATAATGGCTGGGCTGGACTTGGATAGACTTCTTACATCTTTTAATGAGTGGCCTGGATCCTTCTCATGGACACCGCTAATGGTTGTCAATGGAATGGATTTTAATTTATAATGACTTTTTTAATCTAATTGGTTATTTGATTAAGAAAATTTAAAATTCGAAATATAAATAGTAAATTAGTTTTATATATATCGGTGCGATATGTAATAGATCCTAGTTCAATTATAAATAAAATAACTTTATATATACACAATCATTTTTTATTTAACATTAGTAATGTTCTACCCTTAAATTAATAATGTATTAGAGTATGCTAAGTATATTTTTCGAAAGACTGAGGGCCTGTTTGTTTGGTGTTTGAGAAAGTAGGTTGGGAGAGTAATGGAGGATTGTGAAATAATTTCAATTTGGTAATGTTGTTTGTTTGGGTTTTGAGAGAGTGGTTTGAAGAATAATGTATGCGTAGGTTTTTTTTTGAATAGTTAGATTGTAGGTGTAAGATGTGTAAGACTTTATGTCAAATCATGTTTGTTGTGAGATAAATTGTGTAAGAGATAAGTTACTTTATGTCAAATTAGAGTAGAGTTTGTATATGTTTTGTTTAGAGATAAGAAAAATTGTTGTTTGTTTGGGTTTTGAGAGAGTAGTTTGAGAAAAAATTGAAAGATGAAAATTTTATTTTCGAAAATAAAAAATATGTTTGTTTGGTATTTTCCAAACACGAAATTTTTTTGGAAACGCCAAACAAACAGGCCCCGAGTTTCTTCCTGTGAACATAAAATATTTGCATATCAAAGTACAATATATTAATATGTCTCCACGGGCTCGGTTCGAACTATGTGAAGCAAATCAATTATTCATCATTGATCTCGGACTTTACCGAAGAAAATATTTGACTTTTAATATGTAGTGTATTATTTTGCAGCCTTTCTTAGAACAGGCTATTTTAGGAGGAAAAAGTTAATATGGCTTGAATTTACACAATGCTTATATATGTTCGTAATCATATATAGTATTTGGACACAATTTTCTAATTTTTATTAATTTGCTAAAATAATGAACAAATAAAGACAATCTATATGTCGGGAGGTCATTTTTGGGTAGTGGACTTTTGAGTGTAGTATAAAGACAGTTTTTGTTAAAAGGACATAAATAAATAATCTTTAATATGGCTCTTCCATGCACCTTTGTAACAAATTAAATTAATTCCTGATATGATATTTGAAGGTGGACCAGGTTCCGCTATATATATATATATACACATTTAATTTCGACCTTTTCCAATCATAACCCCAGGCCCAGACTGTTTCCTTCAGCCGTTGTAGTACATGATGTTGATGTGCATGGTGTATTCATTCTTTTCTATTATCTAACCATACATAATGAATTTTTGAACTTTTGAGTGTTTTAGCCGGCCTAAATGTCTTTTATGGATTAATTGAAAATACAAATTAAGGTTGCAGGATAAGGTCTTAGACAAATCACATTTTTTGAGCTAGCTTTTAAGGAATATGGTCTTAGTTTAGTCCATGTGAAATCTATTAAAAGGCCCATCAAGTTTTTCTTTTTCAGTGTACTCGCTCATGTGTTGCATTACATCACTTGCGTAATTGTTACACAATGATTTTCTGGAGACATTTCTAATCCGAACACATCCAAACAACAAAACAAACTAATATATTTGTCTATGTCTTGTGCTTAGATTCTCTGTTATTGATGTGATTGTGAGATTATTCAAGTTCTATTTCAAATAAGATTGTAGTTAATTGATGTTCGAAGAAAATTTACTAACTCAAGAACCAACATCTAAGTGATATCAATTTAGAGAGTTAAGTTGGTTTTGATGATTACAAACGGTTAAATCTAAGTCATCAGCCAAATTGTTTAAACTTCTAAATAATTGAAGCTTAGTGTTTATTTCAGATAAACAAGTATTGATAAGACAAGTACCGTACTAAAAAATTGACCCTTATAAAGGGTCGGTTTTGGGGCAAGAACCGATTTCCGAACGAAAAGTTCAATTCGATATTCGATCCGATTGGATCCAGTTTGTTTCCTGAACCATGCTCAACCCTAATTTTCCCCCTTAATGAAGTTTAAGCTCTTAATCAGGACCATCATGAAATGTGAACCTCCAAGTTTATATATTAAAAAATTTGATAAATTTCCACATAAATGAAAAAAAATCATATTTTTGAGTCAGTATAATAAAAAATACAAAATAATCTTTATTTCAAATATTTATTTGATTTACAATTTTTTCATTTATTTTCCGGAATATCTCCAAAAATGTTCTAATTTTTTTTTTTAATATTTAGCTAGTCAAAATAGAGCATAGCATGAAACCAAAATTTAATCTGTGTACAAAATAAATGTAGTGCAATTTACCATTTCCTTTCTGCATTCCGCTCTAGGCTAGAACAACCCAATTTCCCAAAATTCCAACTAAACTTTCCATCCAATCACTTAATCTTTAGCACCTACCAATTTCATGCCTCCACGTATCAGGTCATTAGACTGCGCATGTTAGCACCCCCAAAATTGCAAAAAAGTCCAAAACTTTTTCTTTATCCAAGCGGAATTTCCAAAATCTGAGACGGAGTTCCCTAACCCAAACAAAACAAAAACCTCCAGCCCCCTCCCACACCGTATATTCCAATTCCCATATCCACCGTCCGATGTTCCGATCCAACGACCCACATCTTCTCTTCTACACTCCCATATACAAAGACGCGCACGCAATCTCAAAATCAACGCATTCCTAAACTCAGCTCGGATCTTTACAACACTACTTCACTACCAGTAGAAAGGAAACGCCATCAAAACGATGGCGTCTTTAGCTCTAACCTCCACCCTAAACCACCGGTTCCGCCCCCTCTCCGCCCCAAAACCCCGCCCCTTCACCCCCACCAAATCAATCTCCCTCACTCCAAGATTCAGATCCTTCGTCAAAAACTCAATCGCCAATTCTTCCAACAATCATTTCACTAACCCTAAACCCACATTTGTAACGAATCGCGATCTGGTTACAGTCCCCTCCGCCTCCGCCGCACCAGTAGTTTCTCCACCACCTCCTCAGCCGTGGCAAGGTGCCTCCATCAAACCACTATTAGCTTCACTCGCAACCGGAGTTATCCTCTGGTTCATTCCAGCTCCCGATGGGGTTTCGCGAATCGCGTGGCAGTTGTTATCTATTTTTCTTGCCACCATTGTTGGAATTATAACCCAGCCTTTGCCACTGGGAGCTGTCGCGTTGATGGGTCTTGGCGCTTGTGTTCTCACTAAAACTCTAACCTTTGCAGCTGCATTTTCCGCTTTCGGGGATCCGATTCCGTGGCTGATTGCATTGGCATTCTTTTTCGCGAGAGGATTTATTAAGACTGGCTTGGGTAATAGAATTGCTTATCAATTTGTTTCTTTGTTTGGTAGCTCTTCTTTAGGATTGGGTTACAGTTTGGTTTTTAGTGAAGCCCTTTTGGCTCCGGCTATTCCTTCTGTTTCAGCTAGAGCTGGTGGGATATTCTTGCCTTTGGTTAAATCACTTTGTGTGGCTTGTGGTAGTAATGTAGGTGATGGGACTGAGCATAAATTGGGTTCTTGGTTGATGTTGACTTGTTTTCAGACGTCTGTGATTTCGTCTTCTATGTTTTTGACTGCTATGGCTGCTAATCCTTTGGCTGCTAACTTGACTGCTAATACGATAAATATGTCTATTGGGTGGATGGATTGGGCTAAGGCTGCAATTGTGCCGGGTATGGTTTCGTTGATTGTGGTGCCCTTTTTGTTGTACTTGATATACCCGCCGACTGTGAAGAGTAGCCCTGATGCGCCTAAGCTTGCTAAAGAGAAGTTGGAGAAGATGGGGCCTATGACGAAGAATGAAATCATCATGGCTGGAACTCTGCTTCTTACGGTATATGAAACTCGAGACTCTGACCTTGATTATAGATTTTGCTAAAAATTTACATTTGCTTCTTTTTGGTTCATATTTTTTCTAATGTTTCTGTATATGGTTGCTGGTAATTTTCACTTTCTTGGTGTGGTACTTGCTTTTGTTACTATGCTGGGATTTGATGGCTCTTTCAATGGATTGGATGAGGAATGTAGTTTTCTGGGGTTGTCAAACAATAATACTTTGTTGCATGCTAGGTCTAAAGTCTGTGTCAAAAGATTGGGAAATGAGTCCTATTCAAAGCTATCTTCTGATATTATGAGCCTCTCTGTCTCTGATGTGACTCCTGTAAATTGTAGAATAAAAATTGATGGTACATTTTTGGAAATAATTTAAACGAATAGTAGTGTGATATGGTTAAATTGACCTTTCCCCCATCCATTCAAATCAGAATTCATAATGTTGCTTTATATGGAGAGTTCCAGCTCACTTCCATTTAAATTGGAGAGTTCCAGCTCACTTCCATTTAAATACTGGTAAGTTTCAAGAGTCTAGACAGTGGATGTGTTCATGGGGTCTTGTTCTGATCCTCCATGGGTGATTCTTAGAAACATTAACTGATTCTTATAGATCTTTTTACAATTCAATTAGAAATACGTGCACTCTATTCTTTGGTGATTGTTGTATAATGCATTGACAAAAATATTTGCTCAATTGATCCAAAGCACCTCCCCCCCCCCCCCCCCCCCCCCCGCGCGGGCGCCAACATTAAAATAATATTTTGTTATTGAATTACCTCAGGTTGGTCTCTGGGTCTTTGGAAGTGCCTTGAACGTTGATGCAGTTACAGCAGCAATTCTCGGATTATCAGTCCTCCTCATAACTGGGGTTGTCACATGGAAGGAATGTCTTGCTGAATCAGTTGCTTGGGACACCCTTACTTGGTTTGCTGCACTTATTGCAATGGCTGGGTACCTTAACAAATATGGTCTTATTTCCTGGTTCAGCCAAACTGTTGTTAAGGTATGCGATAACTATACTCCAGGCCTTGTTCACCTATATCCTAATTAGTGTATCTTGAATTCTATTAAATTTAGTCAACTGATTAACCAAAGCTACTAGAAGCAGAGGCTAGGAACCCAAAGGGGCTGAATTTAACCTATGTGTGGCGCTTTTACGGGAAATGATAACAAGAGTTGAAGACTAAAGTTCAATCATTTGATGCATTAAAGTTTTTACCTAGTGTTTTCCTCACTAAAATTCAAGAACCAAATCTCCTTAGTGCAGTCTCAATAGAGTCAGTTAATATAGCTTTTGAACATAAAATTTATCGGAAACTAGATATACCTTGTGTTTATACTTCCTTCGGTCTGTTAGTCACTCTTGAAATTGTTTTAGGATGGAAAAGAAGAGTGGATATAAACATTTTTTCAAATTTTATGTTGAATTTTTATAATTCCCGTGTCTGAAAATATATATTCTGGTATATAGTGTCACCACAATTTATTTCTCATTTCAATTTCTTTTAGCATAAGTGCTTGCTGCTAGGAATTGAAACGGTACTTTTATTATAGGATTGTTGATTGACCAATCCATTTGATTGTCTTGCAGTTTGTTGGTGGATTGGGTCTATCATGGCAGCTATCTTTTGGCATTCTAGTTCTTTTATACTTCTATTCTCACTACTTCTTCGCTAGTGGGGCTGCCCACATCGGTGCCATGTTTACAGCATTCTTATCCGTAGCTAGTGCTTTGGGTACTCCACCATACCTTGGAGCTATTGTTCTCTCGTTCCTCTCCAATCTCATGGGTGGCATTACTCATTACGGGATAGGATCAGCACCCGTATTTTATGGCGCTGGCTATGTGCCACTTGCCAAATGGTGGGGCTATGGATTCGTGATCTCGGTTGTCAACCTTATTATTTGGCTTGGAGTTGGAGGGCTCTGGTGGAAGGCCATTGGCTTGTATTAAGACTTGTTCGATTAGACCCGGTTGCTCGTACAATTAAAAACGGAAAGGGGCTTAGTGAGGAATGATATATAAATATACGAGGCCATTTATAGTTAAGAAATAGGATTGTACTTAAATTTTGACATTGAAATTGCACAATCAACTATTTTTATGAAATGTGTTATTTTCTCTTCATTATGGTGTTCCTGATATGAAATGGGAGTTCTCCTTTATGTTCTTTGGCAATGTAAAATTGGAATTATTTTTGTAGTTTGCTAACGACGATTAAGGGGAATTATTGATGCCGTTATTCAAATCAAACGTACATAATGAACATTACTAGAGAATGAAAAATATAATAAAAATTATACTCCGTATCGTATCCGTACAATATAACTTGTTGAACAGTATTCAAAATTTCTCTATATTGAAGGTGCTTTAAATGTAGATGGCAAATGCTCAAGTATATGGGATTATCTTGTACACAAATAATCCCACTGAATCTCCTTCCATATTTCACATTTTTCCTATCTCTACATCACCTATTGAACCACCTTCTTCCCCCACATCTACTGTTTCACATATAAATTCCACTGTTGAGGAGACTTCTGACAGTTCCCCTACTATGTCTCATTCTTCACCTATTCCTGAAGTCAGAAGATCCACTAGATCCCACCAGCCTTCTTCATACCTACAGGATTATATTTGCAACAATACCATCGCTAAACCATCTAGATACCCTATAAATTATGTCCTTGACTACTCAAACATATCCTCTTCACACAAAGTTTTCATTGCAAATTTATCCACTAGCTTTGAACCTCACACATATGCTCAGGCTATCAAGCATCCAGAATGGATTCAGGCAATAAAGGAAGAACTTTTGGCCATGGAATCCAATAATACATGGACAATTCAATCATTACCTCCTAATAAAACTCCAATAGGAAGTAAATGGGTTTTTAAAATCAAAAGACACCCAGATGGATCTTTAGAAAGACACAAAGCCAGATTAGGGGCTCAAGGTTTTACTCAGTTGGAAGGGGTTGACCACACTGCCACTTTTTCCCCAATGGCTAAATTGGTTACAGTTAGGATCCTATTGGCCTTATCAATGGCTAAACAATTGCACCTCCACCTACTTGATATAACAAATGCTTTCTTAAATGGTGATTTGAATGAAGAATTCTACATGGTTTTACCTAAAGGCTATGTTCCATCATCTACATCAGGTAACTTGGGTAATTTGGTTTGCAAATTGAATAAATCTATCTATGGTTTGAAACAAGCTAGTAGGCAATGGAACCAGAAGCTTACTACTGTCCTTCAAATCATGGGCTTCACTCAATCTAGGTCAGATTATTCTCTCTTTACAATAGGTACTGATTCTACTTTTCTAGCCATTCTTGTATATGTTGATGATATAATACTAGTTGATCCTAATATTGATCTACTTTGTCAAATCAAAAATCATTTAAGTTCTGTTTTTAAGCTCAGAGATTTAGGTAAACTAGAAAAGTGCACGCACGTTGTACGTGTCTAGTTAATTTAATAAGTAAATTTTATAAATTATAACAAAATTAACTTTGTCATATCACAAAAAATAACACAAATTAATGACTAATATTCAATTTATTTATTATCAAAATTATTAATCCATAAAAAATGACGACATAATAATCAAATATAATTTGATGATTGATTTGTTCATAAGATCTTGTAATTTTTTTTTTTTAAAATATGATCATAACAAAATTATTTATTTCATTCTTTTCACGGGTTTAACCCGTCTTTCTACCGATTTCATTCATTTTGCATCGATTTAAAATATTTTTTCATCGGTTTATCCATTCTTTTGTCGATTTACCTACTTTCATTATTTTTTCATTTTTCGCCGATTTCTTTTTTTTTTTTTTTTGGTGTAAACCTTGCATTTTCTATTGGTTTAACCTAGTTTTTGATAGTTAAACTATTTTTTAGTTTTAAAGATCTCACTCGTTTTCACCTAATTCATAAGTTTTTTCATTGATTTATATTTTTTCACCAATTTCACCTCATATCTCATTGAATTCATATGTTTTCACCGACTTTACATTTTTTCCTGATTCAATGACTTCACCAATTTTCAACAATTTCATCTGTTTTTCACTAATTTCACCGATCTTGTCCAGTTTTCACGAAATTTATCCAAAGTTATTCAATTCCAAATGCATTTATCAATTTTACAGGAGCATTTTCGACGATTTTTTTCGTTTTCACCAACTTTACCAGTGTTCATCCAAATTTTTATCATTTTCATATGTTTTAGCCGACTTTTATCGATTTCACCAATTTTAATTAACAGATTTAACCTGTTTTCCATGAAAATTCGAGCACCTATTTAATTCATAAGTTTAATCCATTTTTTCAGGGGCTTAACCCGTCTTTTTACTGATTTCATTAATTTTTCATCGATTTAATATATTTTTCTTCGATTTATCATTTATTTTATCGGTTTAACAAACTTTCATTATTTTTTTCCATTTTTCATAGATTTCTTTTATTTTTTCGGTTTAAACCATTTTCTACCGTTCCTATTTTTTTTGGTTAAACTATTTTATTTTTATAGATTTTATTCATTTTCACTCACAAGTTTTTTCACCTATCTACATGTTTTTTCACCAATTTCATATCATATTTAAATGATTTAAAATGTTTTCATCGATTTTACTTTTGTTACCAGATTCACTGATCTCACCCATTTTAAATACGATATCATCTGTTATTTTACTAATTTCATCGATTTTATCCGGTTTTCATAAATTTCATCCAAAGTTTTTCCAATGCATATATATTTATCGATTTCACAGACGTCTTTTTATCTGTTTCACTCGTTTTCACCAACTTTATCAATGTTCACCAATTTGACCTAATTTTTTTTTATATCATTTTCGCATGTTTTAACCGACTTTTATCGATTTCAACCGTTTTCCATGAAAAGAGCTCCATGAAAATTTGAGTATCACCGACTGCACCAAAAATTTCATCGTTTTCACCAAAAATTTCATCTATTTCACTTGAATTTATCGAATCCACATGTTCTTCATGTCTTGATTATTCGCGATTATGCATGTCTTGATACTTTTGGATATTGTTTATATTTGACTTCTTTAGCCAAACAAAAATTACGTACTTAGATTATAAATAAATTATAAAAGTTGATGTAAGAGATAATTTTAGATTTTAGGAGTTTAAGAGTTTATGTAGGAAATAAATATAATAAGATTTCATGTTTAATTATACTTCTTCGTTTAGTTTTATATTGAAGTGTTCATATTGGAGTAGACTTCTTTTTCCTATTTTTTTTCTTATTTTAATTAATTTAATTATTTTTAAGTAGGGGTATATTAGTCTTCACAAAAAATTCAAGAAACTCTATTTTCTGAACTCGTACTTTTATTTGTATATAGAATAGATTGAAATTCTTCCTAGGTATTGAATAGGCTTATTCAAATACTGGTTTAGTCTTATCTCAAAGACAATATACATTACAAATCTTATAAGATACTTGTTACATGGACTGTAAACCTGTATCTACACCTATGGATCGCCATAATAATCTAAAAAATGATGACTCTAATATACTTTCAGATCCTATTCCATATAGAAGACTTATGGGCAGATTGATGTACTTGACCATCACTAGGTCAGATATATATCTTTTGTTGTCCATGAACTCAGCCAATTCTTAGCAAAACCTACTCATACTCATTTATCTGTTGTTCATCATCTTTTAAGATACTTAAAATCATCTCCAGGACTAGGGTCTATTCTATGTTTCTTCTCCTAATTTAGCTTTAACTGGATTTCGTGACCCTGATTGGGGTGCTTGTCTTGACTCTAGGCGTTCAACCACAAGTTACTGTACTTATCTAGGAGACTCACTCATTTCTTGGAAAGCCAAAAGACAACCTACGGTTTCTAAGTCTTCAGAAGAAGCTGAATATAGATCTATTGCATCAATAACAAGTGAAATAATCTGGTTGAAGCAGTTACTAACAGACTTACATGTTCCTCCTGCGAAGCTTCCAGTGATTTATTGTGATAATCTCTCAATAATCCAGTTGGCTCACAATCCCATCTTCCATGAAAGAACCAAGCACTTGGAGATTGATCTACACTTCATCAGAGAACACCTTGCTCGTAATCACTTGAAGTTGTTGCCTATCTCTTCGGATTCCCAATTGGCAGACATCTTCACCAAGCCTTTGCCCAAGCTTCGGTTTTCCTACATTTTAAACAAGATTCAATATGGGGGGTTAAAATAAATCTGTAAAATTCAGGCACTGTTGAACCTCTCAAGCCAAATCTGGAAATGTTGGCCATTAAAGAGACAAAAAAAAAAAAAAAAAGGCATTTGGTGGGAAAATGCATTGTACATTTCCCGCCAGTTTTAGAGGGACTACATGTGAAATAAATTTATGTTATATATGGGGGGTTATAATGAAACACATACATTGATAGATTCATGTGGTGCTATGCTCTCTAGATGATCGAACAAGCGAATTCCTCGATTAATTGAGTGTGTCATGCATATGACATCTGCGGCGGAATTGCCAGAAAATATCGAAGAGAAACACGTAACTTATAAGAGTGTCAAGAGTGATAAAAATTAGTATAGAGTAGGACTGTCAATTGAGTCGGGCCTACCCGAAGCCCGATGGCTCAGCCCGATTAAATATGACTCGAACCCGAATAATTGTGAGTCGGGCCGATTTTGAGCCATTATATTAAACTCGATCAATTTATGAGCCGAGATTGAGCCTAATAAGGCTCGGCCCGAATAAAGCCCGACCGAATACAATTGCTAATTATTTATATCAAAATTATTATGTACCAAATATCAAAATCAATTACATACAATTGTACAAGTCAAATGGAAAACATAAAGAAAAAAAAAGGAAAAAGATAAAAGAAAGTGATCAAGATTGGGAATTTCGAAGTCTTGGAACACTAAAATTCTACTCTGAGTAAAAAAAAACACATATCAATAATTCTATTTCTAGGAAGATGAAAAGTTTTTATCTAATGCAATAATACAATGTAATCACTCATCAGAAAACTTTTCATTAAAAGATATTACTTTTAATGTAATATGGGTACTTGTCGAAAAAATAGATTTTGATGAGTATATTATAACATCTGTGACTTGATCTTTAATTTTAAATGTTATTTAATGTTTAATATTATGAAGAACGAGTGTGGAATTTACATATTCTTGTCTCATGTGTATAAAGTAAGAGTGGTTTATTCATATTAGTGCGTAATTTTTTTATTTATGGAGTAACATTTGCTAGTATTGATAAACCCGACATAAGCCTGATATAAACCCGAAGCCCGAAATGTTACATGAGCTGAGTTTGAGCCGAAACAATTAAAAAATTTATGAGCCGAGCTTGAGCCTATAACTATGAAGCCCGATGGTATTTGAGTTTGAGCTATTTAAAGCTCGGTTCACAAGGCCCGATTGACAGTCCTAGTATAGAGGACGAAAGTGTGAAAAATGACCCTATGGAGAGTACGGAAAGAGCGGCTAGTCTAGAGTATAATATTTCATTAACTAACTAACAAAAAGTTGGATGAATTTTGTTTGTCGAATTGTATAAAATCAGCAAGTTATTCTATCAAATTTTGGCCATACATTCATCTTAACATTGACAAAATCCCAATTTATATATATGATGGTCTACATATATATAGTTCTTCAGGAATGACTTGGAAGTTTGACAAAAGCTTTTTGCTTAATGCAAAACGTAAATTACAAATTCCATTTTAAGATAAACAAAAACATCGTAAATTTTACTTTGGCGGTACACTGTCGGAATGACTTAAAAAGTGCATGCATTGACTAATTTGTTGTATACCCAAACTAAATTTAAATAAGAACACATGTCAATCCATAATTGGTGCGAGACACCAAAGTAAGATACCAAATTGGAATAGATGATTTGTTCCGTCATGGCTTGGTGAGTGAACAACAAAGAATTAGCTTCCCTACAATTAAAATTTATTCCATGACTGATCCAAAACAAATTGAGATGGCAAATATATGTTTTATCCGCATAGACAGCATGCCAAAAAGCGGAATATCTCTAACATGAATTATTGATGATGAGAAATAAACGAAAAATAAATGGATTAAAAATTTTTTGGTCATTCTATTAACAAGGAAAACTACACTATAAATTGGGGTAAACCAAGGAGCATTATCCGTCATTAAGAAACTAAAAAGTGAAAAACAACATGGCTTGGCTTCATCGATTTTTGCTTATGGTCGGTGTAGCCATAGCCTCTTCAAATGTATATGTTGTTTTTTGCGAAGAAATTTCATCAACTTATAAGATAAAAGAATTTAATAGGGGTAGTTTTCCATCTGATTTCATATTTGGGGCAGCAACTGCCTCTTATCAAGTAAGGTTTTAAAGGCTTAATTAATTTACATTGTGACTATGATCATTTATTCAGATACATTATTTTTTAATTGCAGGTTGAAGGTGCATGGAATGAAGATGGAAAAGGACCTAGCATATGGGATAATTTAACTCACAAATATCCAGGTTTCTCTAATACTTATTTTTTATGCATTCTTTGCGCGTGCATTTTAGTTTATATAAATGAATGTATTTATACTTACGACTAAGAGTTTCTTCTAAAAATAGAAAAAATAAAAGATCGAAGCAATGGGGATGTGGCAGCTGACTCATATCATCTTTACAAGGTATTATCATAACATTGTGTATATATTTAAGCATCAACTTCTACTTTGAATTTAACTAGACTAAGTTGTAATTGATTTGTTTTGTATATATATACAGAAAGATGTTCACTTGTTGAAGAAAATGAATGCAGATGCATATCGATTCTCGATTTCATGGCCAAGAATATTACCTCGTAAGATTGTGTTATTGTTTGTTTCCAAATGATTTAATTATCACAAGATCACCATTAATGTGTTATATTATGTAATTGCAGGTGGAAAGTTAAGTGGCGGAGTGAATGAGAAAGGCATTGATTACTACAACAAACTAATAAATGAGCTTCTTGCAAATGGTAGTTGCATTTGCTTAGTCTCTCAATATCATCTCAAAATTATTGTATATCTTATGTTAATATATTTCTTGACATGTATTTTATAGGTATTCAACCTTTTGTTACACTTTTCCACTGGGATTCTCCTCAAGCTCTAGAAGAAGAGTATGGTGGTTTCTTGAGCCCACAAATTATGTAAGGGAAACATGAATCAAGTTCATCAAACAATAATAAATCTATGCAATTTGTAATACGATCGAACGCACATATCTCACATATAAATGTGATATGGTTACAGAAAGGATTATCGTGATTTTGCAAAACTTTGTTTCGAGAGATTTGGTGATCGAGTGAAGTTTTGGAGTACATTCAATGAGCCATGGACCTTTAGCTCAATAGGCTATGATTCAGGAACTCTAGCTCCATTCCGATGCTCTTCTTGGGTAGGAAACAATTGCACCGCCGGAGACTCGGGCACTGAACCCTATATTGTTGCTCATCATCAACTTCTTTCCCATGCGGCAGTCGTTGAATTGTACCGTAAACAATTTCAGGTTCATATTTATAATAAGTTATATAACCCACTTAATTATTCCTTCTTTAGATCAAACAATGGTATTCATATGTTGAAAATTCATCTTTGATCTCATGGTCACAAGGTCGATATTAATCTTATGAATTAACCTAGTTAAATTGTGTAGGCATCACAAAATGGAAAGATTGGGATCGTGCTTGTATCACATTGGTATATACCACTCACTGAATCAATGGATGACCGTAAAGCTGCAGAACGGAAAATTGATTTCAACTTTGGATGGTAAATAGCCATATATATGTATATTGAATATATAAAAATATCTAGCACATTATTAATTTTAATATATGTATGTTGGTATTATCTTGTAATGTAAATATAGGTTTATGCAACCTTTGACCAGTGGTGAATATCCCGAATCAATGCAACGTCTTGTGGGAAATCGGCTTCCAAAGTTCACAAAGGAACAATCGAAACTAGTAAAAGGATCTTTAGATTTTCTTGGATTGAACTATTACACAGCAATATATGCTGCTCATAATGCTTCACTAGCATCAGGATCAAAGTTTAGTTATTCCACTGATCCTCAAGTGCAGCTATCATGTAAGTATATATATATGAGAGAATATATATATATAATTCATTTGCTTTGGTTTATTTTTTAACTCAATCACGCAATGCACGTCTTATATTTATCCTTTGACAGATGCTCGAAATGGTGTCCTTTTAGGAGAAGAGGTAATTAAGTTTTTAGATTATATTTTTAATTATCCTAGCTCGTTTTATTCATGAATATATATATCAAAATGCAAAACTAACACATATATGCATCATATTAAATACAGGCTGCTTCAGACTGGCTTCATGTTTATCCAAAGGGGTTTTATGATCTTCTAAATTATGTAAAAACAAAATATAATGATCCAACTATTTACGTAACAGAAAATGGTAAATTTTCTATATTTTATCTATATGTGTACACTAGCTATTTTATATTGATTTTGAATAAAAAAAATTTGATTTATTTTTCCTGATCATCGAATAGGTGTTGATGAGGTTAATAATCCTTCATTGCCAATCAAGGAAGCCCTTAAGGACAACTATAGGATTAAATTCTACCATGATCATCTTTTGTCTCTCCACAAAGCAATCAAGTAAGTCATAAGTACTCTACACAACAATTTCTTGTGTCGACAAATACTAGCTAGCATTATTAATTATTTAGTCTATATTAATTTTGATCATATAAGTATAAATACAAATGTTTAATTACCACATTTCTATATATTACAGGGATGGAGTTAAAGTGAAGGGATACTTCGGGTGGGCTTTATTAGACAATATGGAATGGAATGCGGGCTATACAGTTAGATTTGGTATTTATTTTGTGGATTATAAAAATAAAGCCAAAAGATATCCAAAACTTTCAGCCAAGTGGTTCCAGAAGTTTCTCAAGAAAAAAGCTGCTTCTGAAATCTGAGCACAAGTTTATATTCATAGTTAGACTTAAAAGTTCATTGCTTTGTATATATTGATCTTATAAGTAGACATTCATTGAATGTGTACCTAGACTTTCTGTTTAGTTTGTACAAATATATGTAAATTACATCGTAAATGTTTCTACTCAATATTTAAATATGGAAAATGTTCTTCATTTGTTTTTCTTCATTCTAAATTTACCCCATTTTATTTCTAGAACCAATGAAACATATTGGTCAAATTCCCAACCTAAACACATAATTGTCTCTTTGTATAACAATTAAGGAAATATATATGGTACTAAGAAAATAATTTTGTCATTTACAGGTGATTACTCACAACATGTCAATCTCAAATTCGATCCCTACTAGGAGTGAGAATAGAGATTCTCATATTGTATGTCAGACATGCTATAAGAGGGATTAAGTAAGGTCTAAGACAATAATACCCTTAAGAAACCAATTATTGTTAAGGCTATAAGTAGGGGTGTAATCGAGCCGAGTAATATCAAACAACATACTATTCAAACATCACTTCAATTTTATCAAGCTTTAAATTTTGTATTTTAGCTTGGTTTGATTGTTAACGAGTCGAGATCAAACGAGCTTTCATCGAACGAGCTCGAGCCGAACTTCAAAAGTTATACAACAAGAAAATGATGTTCAAGTTTGTTTGATTAGTGTGACGAACCAAGCTCAAATGAGCTTTTATCGAACAAGCTCGAATCGAGTATCGAGTAACTTGGTTTGATTTTCAGTCTTTGCTATAATGTATTTCTCTCCCTTTTTAGTCTAGTCTGCCTCGTCTTCTCCGTTCGAGCAACTATAATATTTATCTTCCTAACACATTTTCGTTTGGTTTGATTAGTGTGAATAGCATTTTTGGTCCTTCTTATGGGTCAAAGTTTACATTTTCGTCCCTCTTAAATTTTTTGTAGCAGATTGGTCCCTCTTATCAATGTAATGTATCGCATTTGTCCCTCTTATAACACATTCTTCCCTCTTAAATTTTTTGTAGCAAATTCATCCCTTTTATCAATGTAGTGTAACACATTAGTCCCTCTTAAATACGAAATACATCACTTACATTCAAAATATTAAAGTGGACAAAAGTTTTGATGTTCTTTGTAAGAGGGACTAATGTAATACACTACATTGATAAGAGGAACGAATTTGCTACAAAAAATTTAAGAGGGATGAATGTGTTATAAGAGGGACGAATGTGATATACTATATTAATAAGAGGGATCAATCTGCTACAAAAAATTTAAAAGGAATGAAAGTGCAAAAGTTAATTCATAAGAGGACCAAAAGCGCTATTTACTCTATATATATTCATTGCATAATCATGACATCATCCGATTTTACTAGGGAGGGATTCAATCGGTCTGATAGATCGAACCGACGACCATGGTTCGACCAGTAAGGTCGTCGTTTCGCTTTCGATATGTGTCACTCATCCAACACCCGGTGGATTACTAATTTTCCATTTTGAAAACATTGGGTGAAATAGGCTTTGCTATCAGATTAGATGTCCGGAAGCACATTTCAAATATCTCCTCCAAAGGCAGGTTTAAAATTACCTACAAAAACGTCCCATTACCCAAATTACTCAAACGAAGATTCCTCAATTTCCCGAGCAAAAAAAATATAAAAACCACTCCCCCTCGGGCACACGGCGCTCCGTGTACCGCGTCACATTCTACCCCAACGAAAGGATGCCGACTTCCGCCACGTCGAATTATCCCAGCCGTCCGGAGGTCTTGATCGGGCGGCTAAACTCATTACACACGCCGTACGAAGCTAAGCTGAAAGCATTGAGGGATTTGAAGAACCAAATTATCGGAAACCGCACGAAAAAGCTAGCCTTCTTGAAGCTAGGCGCCGTGCCTTCCGTCGTCTCCATTCTCTCCTCCGCCACCGCCGGTGGCGGAGATAATAGCGACTCGGTGTTGATTCAGTCTGCAGCAGTCATCGGAAGCTTCGCTTGTGGATTAGATAACGGGGTTAAGGCTGTTTTGGACGCAGGGGCATTTCCCCTTTTGTTGAGTCTCATTACTCATCTCAATGATAAGGTATTCTATTTCTTAATTTAAATGTTCTTCTTTCCTAAATTATTGTGCAAAATTTTGGCCTGATATGAGAAAATGAGTTTTATTGAGTTGATTTTTATTTTTTTCATCTGCAAGTGGATTGCTCGATAATTTACTCAGCTTGTTCGAGAAAATCTAGTTTGAGCTCAGTTCATCATACATATCAAACAAGCTTGAACAACATTTTCCTTTTGAGCTAACTAAATAATCTAAAAATTGACAAATTACATATAATAGTAACAAGCTACTTGATAGTTGATACCTGACTCGTTCGAGCTAGGTTCGTTAAACAATCAAAGCAAGCCTAACCATAATTTCATGCTCGACACAGAATTCAAGCAAGCTTGAACAATGTGTCGTTTGTCACTACTCGGCCTATTTGCACCCCTATTTGCAAATGGTTGCTACTATGTTCATTGACTTTGAATATGGTTAAAACTAGAAGTTATAGGAAAATGTTTGCAATTGAATCGGAATTTAATGTTTAATTGCTGTAATGTTGTTACGAAGTTCCATCAGTTTAGAGTGTGGTACCTTTATGATAACTTAATTATAGAATGGTAACCTCTAGGATATTCTGATGAAAGAGAAGAGATGAGTGAAATGTGAATGAATGTAAATTTCAAATCATAGTGTTATGCCGGAACTGAGTCGATCACATATGGCATCCTAAGATCTGATTTCTTGAAGCATAAGAGTTTAGTAGCTAGATACTAATTGTAGTGGAGAATAAAATTCATTCATAGCTACTTTTTTGTTATTATTTTTGTACGATGTGTTTTCCAAAAGAAATTTATGAGAGCTGGCAATGTAAATTGCTGGATATGCTTACGGATTGGAATTTATGAGGTCATAACTGGGATCTACCACTGAGGCATCTTGTGGTTTCTATCAAATCTTGAAGGCTATATATTCCGATGGTTATTTTTAATGTTGCACAAGTCAATGCAATAATGTTGCTAATAGCAGAGGTTTTTCTTGCTCTAGTGAATCTTCTTTCATTCTTTACGCAAGCTTTTACCGAAGTCCAACAAATCTGGATATCATGCTGCAGGTTGCTGATGCTGGTGCTCGTTCTCTTAAATTGATTTATCAGTCAAAACTGACTCCAAAGTATGATTTTCTTCAAGAGAACAACATGGACTTCCTTCTATCGTTGCTAAACAGCAACAATGAAAATGTCAGTGGTCTTGGTGCAAGTATTATCGTGCATTCATGCCAGACAACTGTGGAGCAGCTGGCATTGAGTGAAGCTGGAGTTATGAAAAGGCTTGTTGGTCTTCTTGAAGGTTCTCTGATTCAGAGGGATTCTAGTTTAGAATCTCTTGCTGCTATGATCAAGGAAAATCCAGAAGTTGCATCAAAGTTCATGGGTCCTGGAAATGGAAGAGCACTCAATCTAGTGGTTGAGCTGATGAAGGATAAGCATTCTAGGACAAGATTGTTATCCTGTATGTGTTTGATCAGGATTAGAAATACTTCCTCATCTTACCTTCAAGATTCAGGAATCACGAATAAATTGTTATTAATATTACTTGAGCTTCTCGAGGATCCTGGTCAAGTTGGAGATGAAGCTCCCTTTGTCTTTTCTAGTTTGATTTTTGAAAAAGAGGATATGCAGAAATTAGCGTTTGATGCAAATGTTGTTGAAAAATTATGTGAATACTTGAGCAAAGGTTCATTCCAAGCCAAACGTTTGCAAGGGATATTTTTAGCACTGGCTGATCTTTGCTCAAAGTTGGAGTGTTGCAGAGATGGGGTCCTTCATTTGCAGGTTAGTTTATTCATGTCAATCATTATCATTGCTCAAGCCTTATTGAAGTATATTGAATAGTCTACTGTACCTGCTTTTGGATATTTATCTACTTTTGCATCATGCTTGTTATACTTTAGTTATTCTTGTGCCAAGAAAACCATGGGATACCCCCAAGTAAAGTGAGAAGTTTGTACTAATCATATGGTTTTGCTATTTGTTGAAAATTAATAGTAATGGTGATTACACATCCTCTGATTCGTCCATTTGGGGCTCAGTTGATTAGTAATATTTGAAGATGATGTTTTCTGGTTTTTATGTTTGAGAGACTTGATGATTCCATTTCATAACATGAATTTACTTAATCAAATGGAATAACTTACAAAAGTAGAATAACGAAATGGTGCTATATTGTTGATCTAAAGAACAGACATGATATCCTTTATTTAGTATATTTTCTTTGATAGCATGGGGCAGAATGTTAAAAATAACCAACTCTAAAAGTTAATAGTTAATATGCAATAAAAAATATATGAGAAATAAGTACAAGTATAACTATTCTAACATAAAAAAATATGCTGTTTGTTGCCTCTTTTTCCTAGGAACATATTTCTTTCAAAATGTGAAGGATCAAGCCCAGAACCAATGTTTTGATTTCTCTAGTTATTATAACCAAACAAAAGGGGAGGATATAAGTTTTCTTTCCATATTATCTTCATTTGATGTGTAAATCTCATTGTAACAAAGTATGGTGGACATGATTTAATATAGTACTGAACATATTAAGGTCTTTTTTAGCTGAATGTTCTTTATTCCTTACCCTGGGCATCCTTATGTGTACTCATGATGCTTCAATCTTTGCTGATACTCCTCATGATATTTCAATCTTTACTGATGCTTTAATCCTAAAGCCTAGCCCATTTATAATTAGATGTACACTGTCAGTAGGAGGTAGTAATGTTTGTTTCTCAACATATTCCTGATGGGCTAGACTAACTTCAATGAAATAATTCGCATAACTATAATGTTATCTTAAATTTAGTGTTGTATTGTTACCTAGGTGGTTCGTAATACTTGTCACTAATAACATACTCTTGCATGTAGGTATTGAATTATGTACCAGAAGCTCTAGCCCATGATAGCACTGAAGTGCGTGCTGCCGCTTGTGTTTTCTTGAAGAATATTTCTCGCTCTGTCAAGGTTTGCTGCATGAATTTGGACATATGGTTTCCCGAGTCTCATTCCAACTTGTTTTGGCCTTTACTAACAAAGTACTCTTCAGAATTTGAGTGCAGGTCAATTTATGAATGAAACCGTTGCCATTCCCTTGGTTCAGCTTTTGTGCGACTCGAGTGCTTCTGTCCAGGTACATTTTGTTTCTATACTGTTCCAATTTATTCAATTCAATATTATGCATTTCCTTATGAATAAAGCATTCAAGATGTATGGTATAAACTAGATAAGTTATTGATGATGGCGCGCTGGTTGAACAAAACCTGATGGGCTAGTTGTTGTTACAGTTGGAGAAAGCTGAATTTTCATATTTACCAATATACTGGACCTTTCGGCAATCTTCAAGCCTTTGAGGATATTAGTATGCAAATTGCAAGCCCAAGCAGGCAACTGTGTTATTGTTTTCTTTGAAGGTGGAACATTTGTTATGAGTTAAGTGTGTGGTATGAAATGCGGCTGTCATAAATGACCAGTAACATTTTAACTTCGTCCAAATATAGAGTGTAACCTACAAATTCTTTTTGTTGTAACTGTGACTAATTCAATTCGGGACTTGGGAGAGCTTGCTAACGGACATGGAATAGAGAAACATTCATGGGTCTGGGTTAAAATTATCAAAAGTTAAGGGTGAACAGAATGAGATGAGAGAACATGAAAGGAAAATTAATTTTGTAAGCCAATGAGAGAACATGGTTGAATCTTAGGAGCAGCTGGCATTAAAGTCTAGATTTCGAGTTACTTATGGGAAACATTGTGGAAGCACATAAAAGATTTGAAGACCATTTAGCATATATGTTCGTGCTGTATTTGATTTCACGAGATGTGTTCCTTTATAATGTTTTGCATTTTACCTCTATTTTCTAAGGAAAGAAGTTGACTAGTATCCTAGATCAGACAAAAAGACTTGTTGATAGCGTGTCTGCTTGCACATCCTATGGAAGTAGATTTGGAGCAACTTGTGAGCCAGAGGTGTACATTTAAAGCTCGGTCCTAATTCGTTCATTTTAGTTTATCTCAAATTAAATTGCTTCCATCTGGTTGTATTTTATTTTGTCTACTTAATTCCTGTTCTGTTGAAGTAGGAAGGTGTAATATATCATTATTCCATTGCCTTCAAATCCCTATTGGTGTCTTCCCACATTCTTAGAATAACAAGAAGTCAGTGATGACCCACTTTGACCCCAATTTACCTAATCACATCCTTTCACAGTAATCGTAAATACTTTCCCTCTCCTAATAAAGTTAGCCATTTCTTATGCTATTATATACCTGCTCAACTTATCCTTGTCTGGAAGGTAGCCTGGCTCAGGACTATGCTTTCCAAAATCATGGAAATATATTTTTGGTTGATTGTAGCATTCGAATGGATGTGTGCTGTGAAACTAAAAAATAGAAAACTAAGTATACAATTCCCTATTTTTTTAAGATTGCTGCACTGGGTGCCATCAGCAACGTGGTGGTAGATTTTACGGCACAAAAATCACTATTCATGCAATGTGGAGGTGTGAAACAACTGGTTCAGCTTTCGACGTCTATGGAATCAGCTATTAGGGCCAATGCCGTCTTGGCCTTAAAAAATCTAGCCTTCCTTGTAAACAACAGGTGTAAAGAAGAAATGCTCTTGGAATTAACAACATCCACATTGGCAAGCCTCATTTGTGGTATTGTTGCTTATAATAATGTAACAGGAACTAATTTTTTCATTTGACACTCTATTCACCACCTGCTGCTGTATTGGTCATGGCAGATCCCGAGGCTTCTGTCCAAGAACAAGCTTTGGCTTTGGTTCGCAATCTTGTGGATGGTACTCTAAACTCTATCGAGTATTTGTTTGCGGAAGATGGTCTTCTCCTGCATGCTATTGGAAGGCAATTGCGAAGCACTTCAAAAGCTGAAGTTCTGATCCAAGTAAGGAAAATTTCCCATGTTTAGGTGTGGAATGAAGTACTAAATATTTTTAGAAAATGGTTTATCTGAATTGATAAAGCTCACGACACAGGATTCGGCCCAATAATGGGTGCTGAACTGTTCTATAATTACAAAAAATTATTAACATGTAGATATAATGACTTACTTTGAATTGGTGACACCGAATCTGGACATAATATTTAATATAAAATATTAATGAATTTAGTAATTAATTTATAGACCATTTACCTAAGCAATTATCAAATAAAATGGGAAAATTGCAAATTTGGTAACATACAATAGAGCACTTTGCAATATTGATACCATTGGATACATAAATGCACATTTAATACCACAATTAAATATTAATTGCTATGTTCATACTACCGTCAAATAATTGGACCGAAATAGATGAAATTAGCCACGTGACTGCTATCTCGACTTTTGGAGTGAAATTCATCACATGATAACGTGAAAGCGTGAGGGAAACGTTAAAATTTCCCCTCCAAAAGATGAAATAATGTGATAATTTTCCCTCGAAAAGTGATGGAAACATGATTAATTTCCCTCCAAAGGACGAGATAACAGCCATGTGCAGTGTACGTGGCCAATTCCGTCCCTATTTGTCCAGTTATTTGATGGGGGTATGAATTGAACATTGCAACCAAACTTAAAATTCTGGTACTAAATGTGCATTTACGTATCCAGTGGTACTAAGATTGCAAAAGGCCCTATTGTATGGTACAATATGCAATTTCCCCTAAATAAAATACATGAATAAACCCTTGTCTTCATACATGTATCCATGAAATTCATATATAACCCTTGGTCTTCATTCATGTATCACACTATGTAAGTTATCATCTTTTATCTCTTTGGTGGATTTCCAACGAGTGGCGAATTGAGTGGTTTTTACTCTTACCTCTTTGGTAGATTCCATTGAGTGGCGAGTTCACTACTATCGAGATATTCGCTTGTGTTTCCTTCGCCAATTCTCCCCCTAATTCCGTGTCAATCTGTGTGCCATGGATACTTTAATAAGGAATGGGTAATCCGGACTGTTGAAGTTATGTGTTTACCTTTTTTGCTTCTGTTCTGACATAAAGCAATGTAGAGTGACTTTTTGTTACTTCTTGAGTTTCAAAAACATCTTTTAAACCTCATAGAGAAGTTATACTGGAGGCATATGTCGCCTTGTTTAGTAGGACCTCATAAGGCTGAATGGATGTTGCCACTATTCCTCATTATTCATGTTTTGTTCATCCCCAGTCTGAAATTCTAGTTACTGGAATTTGTTCTAAAGTTGAAGTCACAGTGACACAGTCTATGAGCATCTGCAATGGTGCCCAGTATACATTTAAATTCTTTTAGTTTGTGGTGCAATCACTTTGACTTGGAGAATCAGGAAAAGTACATGCATGAAAAAAAGAAAAGACAAAAGACAAAAGATAAAGATGAAAATGAAATGCTCCTGCTAGCTTCTGTTGGTGGGAATTCATCCCCACCCCCAAATCATTTTGTAAATTCTACCTTTGCAAAACTGATTAAATACTTAGAGCTGTAAGCTATATTCGGCTTGAAATGGTTTAGCTTTTTTGTGTCAATCGTCTTCTTGTTGGATATACTTATGTCATAATAATCTGAAAGGATAGTCACAATGGCCTAGAAAGAAAGATAAAAGGAAATTATTTTGTCATTGTGAACTAGCTGATTTTCCATTATTTCTATTTGATAGACACTTGTGTATCAACATCCATCATTTGTGTGTTGGCTCGTTTTCCCGCATACATGAATCTTGATAGACCCTTATATTTGTTTGTCCAGGGTATGTACACCCTTAGCAATGTGGCTTCTGGGAATGAGCTCCACAAAGAAGCAGTTATGAAACAACTTTATCCACAGGCAGGCAATAAGAAAGAGTCAATTTTGGTCAAGTGTCTGCAGAGCTCTGACAGTCGATTACGAACAGCTGCTGTCTGGGCTCTAGTAAATCTTACTTTAACAAACAGTCCAGGTGCATGTGGCCGGGTTAGTGAATTACGGAATGCCGGAATATTATCTCAGCTAAAGATTATGGTCAATGATCCTTCCCTGGATGTGAAGGTGAATAATAAATATCTTCGGAAGATAGTATATAATCTTTTTAGCTAAGTTATTTTGTCTTTTTCTGTTGCAGCTTCGAGCACGAACAGCGATCGAACAATTAATGATGTTTGGCGATGCTTCAACCTAAGTATATAATCGTAAGTTCCTCCTTGAAGGAAATTTGATGCAGGGATTTTAACCATGTTCTGTAACATTTATTACTTCCTCGGAAGGCCATATACTTTCAAAAAGCTGTCTGGATAAGATATTTGGTCTTACGCCGTTTGTGAATTTAAATATTGTACTTCGTATAAAACTTGCTTCATTATAATTGTGAAGACTTTAGCAAGCTAGTTAATTAAAGTGCCAATAGCTGGGAAGATAGATGAGGTCATTTTGGTAGAGTTATTGATTTATTCTTTCAACTCATACTTGCACGTTTTATGTTGTTCTCTGGCGTCTATTATAATATTATATATTTAGTATGACAGAAGAACTCTAGTTTGCATCTGCTTCAAGTTTTTCTTTTTGTTTGCAGGTGTAATTTAATGATTTCTGATCCTTTTCCTATTCTAGAGGAGCTTGACTGATATATGTATTTCCAGTCGAGCAGGTCGCTGTTGTACCTTTAACCTTTGCCATGATGCACCCTGTTATTTCATTTTTGGATTCTTTCTAAAGTACTGGAGAGCAGTAATATAATCTTTAATTCTTTTATTTTCTAGTCCCGTCTTGCTTTTTAGTCGCCTGCCCCAAGAGTTGTAGTATGAGGCAGTGGGTTGGGGTCCCATTTTGTACATTAACTGTAATTTATGATTTGAATATTCATAGGCTGCTTGACTTTGTATCGCTGTTCTTGTTGTAAATTGTAACTCGCATCGCTGTTAGTGACCATGCGTCGTGTATGAATAGGCATGTACTGAAATTTATGAAATGAAATTAAAATTGTTGCTTTGTGGGCAGATGTTGCCTTACTGATGCAAGTTTGCTGCTATTGCTTGGAGAAATTTAATATGGCCATGTGTTGGCTGCAGCAGAGACAAATATGATACTGCTAAATTGGATCAAAAAGTAGTAGTAGAAAATTGTTGTTTGAATTGAAATGGAGCTTTTTCTGTTTAGTTACTTTTTTTTGGTACAATTCTTGTTTAGTTATTGGACATATGTAACAAGGTTTACATTTTGCGCATTATCAGTATCTAGACAATCTTTCAAAATGTAAAGGCATATGTAAAGGTGGTGGTTTGTGTGGCACGCCATGCCCCGGTTGAAGTATCACCCACAATTGTCTTTCTTCTTTTGAGTCTCCACACAAACAAACAAAAAAAAAAAAACAGTATAGTGGAGGTGAAGACAGAGGACTTGGTAGGAGAGCATAACTCTAAGAAGAGTGTCTTGGAAAGGTTAGTTAATGACCTTACCTTCTCCTTGACTCAAACTCACATGGTTTTTCTAACAGATCTTGGTGGCATATTTATATAACGAGCATCCTAGAAAGTGGCTTAAGAGCAATATTTATTTTGTCTGGTTCAATCGTATAGTGTTGGGGGGAAATGGCCCAGGTGCTCAGATTATGGAAGAAGGAACCGAGAAGAAGATATTAACAATAGCAGTTTTATTACGGGATAGCTCTTTACATTTTGTACAATATCAATATCTAGACAATCTTTCAAAATGTGAAGGCATAGGTAAAGGTGGACGTTGGTGTGGCACGTAAGGCCCAGTTCTGCTTGAAGTATCACCCACAATTTTTTTTTTTGTTTAAGTTTAGATAGCAGAGGTGGAGACAGTGGAACTGTTGATTGAGATTCCGCTGAGGATAGAACCAGGGATAGTAGGAGGGCATAGCTTTGACTAAGAAGAGTGTCTTGGAAAAATTAGTTTGTGACCTTACCTTCTCTTTGACTCGAAACTCACATGATTTTTCTGACAGGTCTTGGTAGCATACTTATATCACGAGCAACCTAGAAAGTATTTCAAGAGCTCTATTTATTTTGTTTGATTTCAATTGTACAGAGTAGGGAAATGGTCCTCTTTGTGTGAGTAAGAGGTGCTCAGGTTATGGAAGAAGGAACCGAGAAGAAAGTATCAACAACAACTAATTTATTACATAACAACTTTGTGATGTTCCTTTTGATCTATTATGGGCCTCTGCATCTAACATTGGGTAGACCTCAAACAATAATTGTCCTAGTTCTACCATATCTTTTGTGTCATTCATTCTTGAACAATCACAAGACTTTTTTCTTTACTATGGATCTACCATCTTAAATTCAATGCGTAATTTCAGCATTCAATGTGTATTCTTGAATAATCTCATTTTCCAATTATCCAACCATTTCATTTTACAAAGTTCAATATTAGCCAAATTAGTCAACATTAAAATGGCTTGATGCAACAAGATGTTATTAATAGGCCTTGTTTGGATCATTATGGCCGAAGTGTTTTGAATATTCACCAGATCAAACATCTTTTCAAACGATTTTCACATACCCAAACTCATGAAACTTATGTTTCAACTTGTTTCAATTCCAAAAGACATGATTTGAGACATCATATAATTTTTCCCCAAATTTCCAACATCCATAATACATCCAAACCAAAATTCATATTTTCAAACACAACACAACACATCATTAAATTAACATTATTTTGCATTTGAAAGATTCTAAACAAACTACATCCAGGTCAAGTTTCAAGAAAATCTTTGAAAATACATGAGAAATTGAGCCAAAAATAACATCTAAACATGGGCTTCAATAGATGGTAGAGTAATCATTTATTTTGCAGCTTGTAGCACACAAAGGCCTTCAGTCTTATTACCTTTGCCAATTATCCAGTTAGTATTGTGGTCCTGAATAGTGAAAAGAGTTGTGGGAGAAACTTATGTTTAGATTAACTTGTTCGGTTAAGTCACCTTGCTACCAGTGCTTACTTTGATATGGGGATTATCATGTAACACAACAGTAATAGTATTATTGAACACATTTATATCATGGCATGTCTTTATGCACTAGAATCAATGATCCAAGTACCATGATTAATTAACTGAATTGAACTATTTAGCAATGCAGAGAAACTTACACATGTTGCAATACAAATACAGAATGGACTTGGTTCGGGTTTTCGTATTTGAGCTCAAATGAGATGGAGAGTTGAGCTGTTGCCCATGGAGTTTTAAGCCAAGCAGGTACTTGATTGAACATATATATTTTGCATTGGCTCTTTCTTTTTTAAACTTGATTGATACACATGCATGGTTCTTCCTTGAAATATTCAAGCATATTGCAATGCATGCAAAATATCTTTCTTTTCTCCATTAGGATATGAGTCCTCTTGAGTTGCACAGATCTTGCAGCAAAAATAATGTTTCATTTCATTTCATGCTATTGAATCAGTGACGTTGGCTTCTTTTCTTGAAAACCTAATGCAAAGACTTTATTTCTGAATTGTATGATAATCTTGCTCATTCATCCTTTTGTCTTTCCACTTCACTTTCCTCCTCCCTTCCCATAACTATCTCTCAATGTAACAGTTCTATTGAAAACAAGTTTTTCAGGCGATGAGTCCTTATCAACCACAAAATACCCTGCAAAAATTAAACAATAATAAGAAGAATCTCAACAAACTTACGTGATATGATTCAAAAGTAGGGAACATTAAAACTAAAAATGCAATCCATAAAAGCTACGATTTTCACAGGAATTTATCCATTGGTTAATGATAAATTTAAACCAAAAAACAAGGAATATTGCTGGGAACTGATGAATCTATTTTTCCAGAAAAGAGAGAAAAGTCTGAGTCAAAAAAGAGACTTCATCACGTCGTTCTCTCATACAAAACCGCACGAGTTCATCTCACACGGCTTCTAATTGATAAAATAAATAACTTCTACTCCTTTATTATTACCTTCCTCGTGTATGTATAAGACTCAATTCATTATTCTAATAAAATTACGAGATAATGGCTAGATCCTCTGCCCCTCAATACACAACACAACCAAGGCACTTTTCAAGTTAACCCCTAGCAGTATAACCGAGAACAACAAAATTTCAGAACATGAGTTACACATGGACACAATCCATATATTTTTATTGCCTTTTTAACATTGAAAAGGGTAGATTGTCCAATGATAGAAGAGTTCCACGATTGAGAAATTTACCTAGTCTTTCAAACTGAAATGTATCTCCAATCTCAGCACTTTTAAGTGAATGTATAGCATACGCATCGGTCACAACAATTTTAGACTCTGGATTCAAATCACCAAGCCAGTCATCGAGCTCCGCAGGATTCTGTTTATAATAAATACCAAACAACAATAAGTTTCTACAACAACATAAAGCAAAATCAAATATAGTAAAAAGATGTTTCTAATAGTAAACGCTTCCAACCTCAGACATGAATAGTTTGCTAAACAATCTGACTTCAACCTTGAGTGGACCAACTCCTGGTGAAGATTCAGAAACCCAGTGGAGAACACCCTGAAGAACAAGAACAATAAATACAGTAATCTGAGAAAATCTGAGAATTTTCAAATTTTACTAATGTTTGCTAACATTATATTTCAAAATCTGACTACCTTTGGTTTGGTTTTCTTTGAGGGATCATACTCGGCATGAATTTCAAGAATTGTCTTGTTATCTTCACCAAAAATTACTTCTGTGCACTTAATCGGAAACGCATACCTATTTGAAGAACCAAATTTTCATGTCACGTTTAATAATCAAGAAATCACTGCAGATTTAAGTAACAACAAAAGGCACCTGAGGAGGACAGATTTTCCTGGAGCAAGTCCATAGTAATCTTTAGAGTCTTTCAATCGAAAATCAGATTCTTCAATGTAAACAACCTTAGAAAAGGGAATCTTGACAAAAGAAGGAATGGCAGAGCATCAAACAACATTATCCAGTGTCGCTTACATTAAAGCCAGTTGAGCAGAGACTAATTTAACGTTAATTATATAATACACCAATAAAGCGCACCTTATAGAATGATGAAGCATCATCAGCTGGAGCATCAGGCCATTTCTTTGCATCAAGCTCCATTGAGGAGGCATCCATGTTTGTAATGACAACCTGATTTAAGAAGATGAATGTTAATGTAACATCATATTTGCTTCCTATGAGGTAAATTCACATGTGCAGTTGGACAAAGAGAAGCATACAAAAATATATATTTTCAACCCGAGGCCTGTCCTCTTTTGGAAGGCCAAGGTGAAATTTAAAATCGGAGCTCTATGTCATAGAAAAACTATATATCTTAAATAAAATTTACTTTTCACTTTTATTATTAAGTCAGTCTTCATATTCTAGTTTTCCTAACATATCTTCTTCTATATTCTATAGATAAATGGCCAATTCACTTCTAATTTCTTTGTGACATACTCGACTGTAATTATGTCTGGATACATATTAATTTATTAAAACTTCTTTCAAGGGACACAACTGCTACAGATTTACAAGACACCCTCACATTTATATTAGGACTAGGTATTTATAAATGGGACTAATCTAGAATAGGGGCTCTAGGCAAATAACTAACTGCTTAGTGCTTGAACCGGTCCCGATTCAGCCAAAAACATATGTTTGGGAAACATACAAAGTACAAACCTTTAGTGGATTTAGCACAACCATAGTACGAGGGGCTATTTTGTTCAGTTCCTCTCTTATATGGTATTCCAAGCGGTCTTGACGTATCATACTATTGTCACTGCAGTACAAAAATTTGATGCAATCATCATATAATGTAGAGAAGTAGAGTTGTGAAGCCTAATAACAATGTAAGGTTTTTCAGAAAACAAAATCAACCTTCTGGTAATTCCAATTCCTCGAACAAAAGAATTTATGGAAGATGCAGTTACTCCCCTGCGGCGCAATCCTGCAAGAGTCATAAGCCGAGGATCATCCCAACCATCAACCCACTTCTCTGTGACAAGACGATTTAACTGCAATAATATGAGGCCTAGGGTCAGTTTTAAAAAATGAGGAGAATGTGAAATATAGTGACGATTTTCCCAGTTCTCAACTTACCTTGCGCTTTGACATCACCGTATTGGTAATATTTAGTCGAGAATATTCCCACACATAAGGTTGGTAAAGGCCCAATGCATCTAATAACCAGTAGTATGAAGCACGCCTTGTCTCAAACTCGAGTGTGCAAAGCTGCATAAAAAATTTGACCATATATCAAAAGTACAGCAGTGCAATAATTCAAATGTACTTATTATCTTAAAAAAAGAAATGTAGGAGAAAGAAGAAACATTGGTTTTACAGTCCAGAGAAAATTCATAAGAGTTTATGTTTAAAATAAGGGAAAAAGTACATATTTAATCCTGTAACTCCAGAGCATGGGAACAGATCATTTATCTTTTCGAACCGACAGATTTCAAACATATAATGAGTGGTCTTTTGGACTCAACTGCAGTCATTTATCTTTTGTGCTAGTACGTTTAGTCCTCAAGTCATCACTTTTTAGTCTATATCTTTTAATTTTATAACAAAAATCAGTTGCTTTAACACACAAATTGACCGAAAGGACTCCCACACTCAAACTAAGAGGACTAAAAAGGTCGGGTACAGAAATAAATGTGTCTGAACGAAAAGCTAAAAGACCAAATATATTATGAGTTTAAAAGATAATGGATTAAATCTTAAAAAAAAAAAATGTGTCAAGCCTAAAACCTAAAGGACTTTTTTGTCCCTCACTGAAACTAAGAGGACAAAATATGAATTTTTGCGAATAAAATTAACCTATGGATCAGAAAAAATATGCTTTAATGAATTTGTATGAGAATGTAAATAAGAGAAAAGTTTCCTCAAGAAAAATGACATACCGAATGAGTTATGTTTTCAATAGAATCAACAATGCAGTGAGTGTAATCGTAACTTGGATAGATGCACCACTTGTCCCCCGCGTGTGGATGAGGGGTAAACTGGACACACGGGTAGAAAGATAAGAATAATAGTAACTCTAGTCATATGCCTAAGTCAAAGATATTTATATTCAAATCCTTACCTTGATACGGTAAGCAATTAGATCATACATATTGAAGTTATCACTCTGCATGTCCTGCTTCATTCTCAATGTGGCTTTGCCTTCCTCGATCATGCCACGTTTCATGTTATCGAACAATTTCAGAGATTCTTCAATTGGTCTATCTCTCCATGGACTGTTCATCTTCTTTTCCCTAAATTCTTTTATCTGATCAGGTGTCTGCATTAAACAAGAAGACATTCTTGGTCAGTCTTAAATGTCAACCAAAAAAGCAAACAAATTTAGATAAAGCTTGATACTAGCTCAGCAAAGCTCAGAACAAGGTAAAACCTACAATTAACAAATATGTTCAATCAATCAGAAACTAGAGCAAGAAAAGAAGTGAGTTTTATGAAGGACCAACCTGGTGATCAACATAAGCATGACCTCTTCGTATTAGTTCCACTGCTAGTTCATAGAGTTCTTGGAAATAATCACTGCTGTATGTGATCTAGATAATTCAAAATATTTATATGTTGTCCATGCAGTAGTAAAAAGATTAAGATTTGGGAAAAACTTATACCTTGAAGGGTTCCCACCCCATCCATCCAACAATTTCTTCGATGTGATCAATATATTCTTTTTTTTCAGCTTCTGGATTGGTATCATCATACCTTAAAAATCCAAACTAACTACTTTAGATGATACATGAAACTCTTATATTTTTCCCCGTTGAATAAAAGCTTGAATGATGATTTAGATATTTCTGACAGGCAAATATGTTCAAACTGTTCCAAGCAACAGAAATATCAAAAATGACTACTCAATTTCCCAAATCCCACCCATATCAGCGATTCATACTAACAATTCTTATTGATCTATTTTTCCTATTAGAAGAAAAAAACTGACTCCTCTGGTATTGGTCACTAAAAAATCAGAAGCCCCAATTAGCAAGGGGCCAAAGAAACTTTCTAGTTATGAATCGAACTGTTTTGATTCAACTCAAACCTTACTCCAAATGCAATTATCAAACTTGAGTAATATCATCACAACTTGGAGAAGATGATAGAACTATAAAAGATTCAATTTGGGACACGGATGTGGGCAATGTTCTTGGAGATCAAAGGTAGAAACAATGGTTAATTAGCACTTATTATTTTTAATTAGTAACTAAGATGAATAGATCAACATCTATAAAGTTTGTATCAAAATCCCACCCCTTTGGGTAGACACTGCAGGATCAACAACAATAGCTGCATGAAGTACGGTGGAATTCATTGGTACATTTATTTGGTATGTCCCTCCGAGGACGGGAGATGATCGACAAACCTGAGAGAGGGATCCAGAATCTGAAGGCGACTTGAAGGAAAGGAACTGGACTAGGCTGCCAACCAATGCATCTTTTGCAAGATACATCTGATTAGAATGCATATACTTATACTCGGTTCTCAGCTCACAAATGGATGTCTAGATTACTATTTAATTAGTCAATGAAATAATTTTCGAATATCTAAATACAAGAATGAATTATTAAGAGCCAATTATAACCTTCAGTTTAGATTTATATAGGAAAAGGAAAATCTCCAAAATGGCAAGTCAGCTCGTAGAAATATGGATTTTGGACCACCTTTTTTTTAAGAGATGCAGCCCAGTCTTTTGTTTCCTTAGCACATTAAGGTAACTTCCTTCATGGACTACAAACCACGTCCCATACTAAAACCCCTTAGGTAACTTCCTTCATGCACATAAAGGTAACTTCCTTCTTGAGTCTCTTCTGTAGAAGGGAGAGCTGATATTCGGCTCTCGAATTCCATAGTCCAAAATCTATTTTGTACTCCATGTCTCTAAATTTCTTCCTTCTTATTGTCTGTTTCAGAACCTATGATTCGGGGAAGACAATTGGCAGTGCTAAGGCGTGTGAGGGTTTCCTAAATGGAGGAAGGTAGTCATGGAAGAAATAAAGGGCCTTGGAAAAGAATGAAATGTGGGAGATAGTTGATTTTCCCAAAGGATAACCAGTAGGTTGCAAATGGGTATTTACCATGTAGTACTTAGCAGGTGGTTCAGTGGATTGATGCAAAGCCCGCTTAGTGGCAAAGAGATTTGCCCACTACACAAAATTGCACCAATTTTCAAACTAAATACGGTTCGAATTCTCCTATCTCTGGCCGTCAACCTAGACAGCCCTCTCCAACAATCTGATATCAAGAATAATTTCCTCAATACCACCTAGATTCAATAGGAATGGATTAAAGCAGTAATGTAGAGCTTGGTTTGACAAATTTTACAAAGTTATCAAGGGACATCAAGGACACCCAGATCGCACCATATCTATTAAACATACAAACAGCGGCAAGAAAACTATTGTAATAGTTTATGTCGATAACCAACGGGTGATTGGTCTAGTGGAAGGACTAGCCCCCACAAAGTGGCAAACTCAGGTTGGAATCCCCGCTAGGAGAGGTTGCCATATAATATGCCCGATGCGCCTCAAAAGGGATTAAGTTAGGTCTAAGACCTAAATACCCTTAAGAAACCCAAAAAAGTCTGTGTCGATGACATAATCTTACTAGGAGACAACAAAGCTGTTATGGAGAGTTTAACGAATGTCCTAGCGGGAGAATTTGAAGTGAAGGATCTTGGCCAACGGAGATATTTTCTAGGGATGGAAAAAGCTAGATCAAAGAATGGCATCTCCATATCCCAATGGAAGTACATCATTGACACACCAGAAATGTTTGTCTCCTAAATTTGAAGTTCACTGTTGCAGCGACAACAGTATCAGGATGATGCGCAAGTTGGATATGATCAAGTCTACAATCCTACTTGAAGGGAGTGTCAAAAGACTCCCTGATTTGAAGGGATTGGGTGTATCCCTTCTTTGTAGGTTTAATTAAACCCCTACCTCGTAAGGATTTATTCTATCAATCCTATACAATCACTGTATTTTTCTTCTTGTTATTTCTTTTCTTTCTTAGTTAGGTTTGCAGCTGTATATATAGGGAACTTGTAAATGTATCTAATTCATTCAAGTAATACACACATTTTTAAAATGAAGTCTTAACAAGGTAATTGTGTATAATTTGTAATATTGATGCCAGATTAATTGATTAAACCTTCTGTACAATACATACACCCTCCCAAATATTGACCCTCTAGTCAAGGGTATAAAATATATTTTTCACAACAACGATTCAATTGTGTTCTTGCAAAAAAATCATTCCCCACCAGCCAAAGTAAAACCAAAAATTAAAGAAAGAAGATTTATAAACAGAACACTAAAATAATTGAATCAGAACTAACTTCATCAGGACTGATTTCAAACTAAGATTACCAAATATATGCCAGGTAGGGATACAGGAATTGTGGAAAAACATGACAGGATAGCATAGAAACATTCATTACCTCAGGTAGCAATTCCCACCTTTCTCCTTTGCTAGGCCAAAGTCAACAAACATTGCCTACACAATTGGATTAACAAATAAAAAGCAAGAACTATTAAAAACAATCTTACATATTGATTTGGGAGTACAATCACCTTGGCATGACCTATATGCAGATATCCATTGGGTTCAGGTGGAAAGCGAGTGAAAACTTTTCCTCCGGTGACCTTCAAATGTTTTTCAAGTACTTCCTTTGAATTGCCAGCCCTAAGCACAGGACGATCACTAAAAAATATCTCCGTATGCACCTGAAAATCAGCAAGTGTGGGAGTGATATTACTAAGAAAATTAATCTTAAAACAGTCTAAACTCTAAAGTGAGAAAGGAGACAGAGCAAGCAATTGAAGCTTCGATTTTCAGCTTAGAACAAAATGTTAGGCTAAAAAGAATATTAGTGCATGCCTAAAAGTAAGTTTAATTCAACAAGCATATTGGAGGTAAGACACTTGATAAAAAAAATTTAGAGAAACGACACTTGATAAAAAAATTTTTTATAGAAAAGACACTTGATAATTAAATATCTAGAGAAAGAGTGCTGTAACATGAAAAGAGTAAAAGATAGTTCTCCTGAAGAGAATTTCAAAGATAGGGTTGTCGAATGTTAAACTCAAGACATCCAATAAATTGCTAATTTTAATTGTGTTCAATGAAGTCTGTTATTGCATTAAAAAATGTGGGCTAAAATGATCAAAAAGCTGAATGAAATATTCGTCCATGCAAATTGTATTCAGCTTATGAAACTACAAAAGATAATTTATAGCCTCAAAAGGTTAATCTTGAGTTCAAAGTGATATGCTAATATATTGTGTCATATGATTCTGATACAATTTTAAGAAACCAATAAGAGTATAATATCCAGAGATATCAGTTTGCGATCCCCAGGATATCTGGAAAAAGTACTCACGTCATTTATTGGTTTGGTAAGTTATATACTCTCTTTCCTACTAGGAAAACAAACATCTGCTCTGTTTAAGAATCCTTGAAATCTATATAAACATGCAGTTCTAATTCTATAAAATAGATTAGAAATACTCACAGAAAACAAAGAAGCTTTTACTGAGGTGCAATTGTGAACCTAGAATTTACTATGGAGCCATCAAATCCTAACTGTGATCTTTGATTTCTTCACTATCTTATGTTCCCTTAAAACTTCCAAAAATCTTAAATTTTGAGAGAACAGTGACCATGTTATGTTAAACTTTTTCCTTAGCAAAACCCAAATTGTACATCAGTTTGGTGCCATTCACAAGATCCAGTTGAATCTACGGAAGGGTCGACATTAAGAACAAGTATGACTGTATGAGCATATATAATCCTTCTTCCAGCCCCTGAGAATGTCTGAAGTTCTTAAATACTAAAAAACAGCACATTATATATACATCAATTACACATACACGCATACATACACATATATATTTTCAAAGATGCATTAGATAAATAGATCATGCAAAATGAAGTATTTATGAATGGAACTGGTTCTATGCATAATATGATAACATCTATCACTGGAAATAACAATTGAATCACATCATGAACAATTTAAGGTAACATATGACCATAGGAATTGAGACCAAACTGATTGTTCATGGTGCCTATTTCATGACTACTTTGACAGTATCTAATCCTAAGAATCTCACTATGGACTAGACCATGTCCTAAAAAATTGAAAGATGGGGAAATTACGTATATATAGATTAGGAAGTATGAAATGATGTGCAAAAATATAAAACCAGAGCCCAAATGAAGTGGCCAAGAATCACATTTCTATGAAACAAACATGAAATAGAAGGTGAGAGTCTTTCTGGAAACAAATCCAACAGCATGCTGCAGAGCAGAAAAAGAAATTAAAAATCATAGGGGCTTTACTTAGAACTTTGAGAGTGAGAATTTTGATGCAATAGGTAAAGTTAAAATGATATATTTGAGCAGCTAAAAAGTGCAAGTAGATGAGATTACGGATTTTCTAAAGTTTGGGGAATAAAAGGATTTTTTCAGCTCAACAAAGTCCCAAAAAATACATATCTTTATTTTTTCACCAAACCCTCACAGGGAGCAGTGATATAGCTTAAGAGTGGCTAATTCTCCTTCTTGAACTATTCAGAACCCGGATAGAGTTTTCTCCAACCAAATGTATTAAATCTCAAACCTAATATAAAGGGGGAACCCAATAAGTAGTTCCTATGTTAAGGGTCAAGTTATTTCTTAGTTCCAGACAAAACCAACAATTTAATAAATCACACCCCCAGCACAGATGCAGGTTGCATGAAACTGTATAACAGGGGAGGGAATAATTTAATATTTGCTACCTTAAAGTTCTCTTCAGGTGAAGGAAATATTGAAAATGGATTAATTTCTTCATCAGCTGGCTTTGGTGGAGCTGTCTCTTCAACAATAGCTTTATCCTGAAAATTGAAACACTTTAATGTTAAAGAAAATGAAAATAAGCTTATACACAAGGATTTACCAAAGTCTTTTAAATTATCTACTGCAGAACAAAATTAATCTGCTATAACAAAACAGACCAAAAGAGAGACCGATCAGATAATTACTAATTCTGAAGAAGTTGAATGACTTATAATTAAATTACGTAAGTTACCGAAACCCAAAAGCTTCAAAAATGATACTAATAGATAAAAAAAATCAAATTCTGGCATCTTCTTTGAAAGAAATAACTTCAAGCCAATTTAAACACTACTGACCTCAACTTTCACGGACTTCTCTTTTTTCTTTTTCGTAGGCTTCTCGTTGTCTGCAGCTGTTCTTTCACCAAGTAGGTCATATAATTTTCTATCAATGGTTTCCTGGACACAACAAGGATAGTTAGCAAAATTGAAATGTTAACTGTTTTTCCAGAGTCCAAATCTCTTGAGAAGAAGACAACGAAGCAACTAGGTGCCAATACTTACCTTAACAATCTTTGGGTCGGCCCAAGGCAGCTTCTTTCTCATATGACCAAATAATTCACCAACTGTAACCAACATAGTTCATCAAATAGAGTGGTGATAATTTTGAAAACAAAAACATTTTATAGCTTGTTTGGTTGTAGCAAAATGAAAAAGAAAGGAAAACAAAAGAAAAGGAAAAGAAAGTCATTTTCCTCAACATGTTTGGTTGTCAGGAAATCTATTTTCTTGCAGATGTTTGGTTGCCAAGAAAGTTTAGAAAAAGAAGTAATGTGTTTTATAAATATCTCCGTTTAATTATAGTACTTTCAATATTGTAAAATATATTAAAAGTGATTGAAAATAAAGTTATCAAATTATCTCTAGAAATATAAAGAACCTCTACATACACGTTTACACACACATATATTTATATACATTTAATTTTAACTATATATATGATTAAATTCTTTAAATCTTTCTTTTGTTGGGCCTTATGTAAAACTTAGTTGAGATCGTCTTTTGCTATTTGTACTTTTCTAGTTTCAAGATAAGAATTACATTTTCTTTGGGTTGTTTGCGTCTGAAATGAGTGTTTTTGCGATATTTTGTGGGGGTATAATTGCTATTATTACTTGAGAGAGTATTTTTTTGCTAATAATAAATAAGCATAAATAGGGTTTTGGTAAAAAAATCAGAAATAGGAGATTTTGATAGTTAAGCTAAGTAAAAGGGGTGTTTTGCAATTTACACTAAAATTTTCCCAAGATTTTCCCAGGATTTCCCCATCAAATTGGTGGGAAAAAAATTTCGCAAGAAAGTTGAAGGAAAATAGTAACTTCCTTTCCTGCTATCCAAACAACAAGTGAGAGAGAAAAAAACTGACTTTCCTTCAATTTCCCGACAACCAACCAATACATTAAAGAACCTTAAGTTAGAAATTCGACAAGTCATTGATACAAAACCACCCATGGTCCCCACTAATCTAAAGGCTTTAGTTATTGTTTTGTATTTATCCGTAGGATTAATTAGGAGATATAGTTCAAGTCAGTTATTAGTAGCAGTTTCCTAAATTATAGGGAGTTTTTTATGTGCCTAGTATGTATATGATTAGAAGAGGTATTAGGAATAGAATCAGATCTATTGTAAAACAGTCATGTTTGGGAGTCTTGTCCTCTACATACGGACAATTTCAATGGTGGAATATATGCTTAAGAGCCTTGCATTTATTCTCTGTTTCCTTCACTTTATTGTTTAGTTTTCTATAGCGTTTGCTGTTCTTATCAGTCATCATCATTTTTTCTTGTAAAATTTAAGCACTTAGTTGACACAAAACTGATTGCAAAAACAAAATAAATGATCATTGATTTCTGCTTTTATTAGTGTACTGTCTATTGATAGTACAAAGCCTTTATTAACTATTCAAAGTTTCAGGATCAACAAAGAAAAATTATGCTAAGCTACACAACGTAGCATGAAACCACGATTCAGTGTCCCGACAAGAAAAATCTGCTAAGCTACCCTAAGCATGACAAGATCATACACACAACTATATAGTAATTGACATGGGGGGTCCTTAATAACCCCTTCATACATCGAGATTTATAGCGTCAATATGTAATATATCGACCAATAGATTCATATTGATATGATTTTAGCAAAAATGAATAGTCATTATGGGATTTCATTTTATCAAATCTCTATCATTTTTAATTTTATCAAATTTAATGAACCTTAAGATAATGTAACCAACCGTTTAGCCGATAACGCTGCTCTATGATTACAGCTTTATTGTCTTCAAAAATCTCTTCAGCAGCATGTTCAATATCTTCCTTAGAGACCTCCACTCCTGTTCATAAACCAAGATAAGAAACAGTTTCTAGGATTATATAACTGAAAAGATTTGGTATACAAAAAACTATACATGGAAGGAGAAATGGTTTTAACCTGGACTGGAGACAATTCAAACTTATAGATAGATAGTAAAAGATATATGAATGCACATTATCAGAGTAACATAACGTAAGGATGATTTAGAAACTTTTTAGGGAAATCCAGTCTACCAAGATTCTCAATCAATCAACGAACTTCAATGCATTTATTTACAGTGTATATCAAGGATCGTAATCGTTCTCACATACCAACACCACAAGCAGTTTCAAAATCATTAACTTTCAAGTCATCAGAAGCAGTAGCAGCAAGAAATGAAAAAGCAGCTTCCAACTGAGCAGGAGTTTTAATCTGTAACACAAGAAAAAACGATTACACAGTGACATGAAATTGAAGGGAAAGAAATTTTATGGAATATACTCCAAAATTAACTAGGGCATCAACATACATAACACGAAAAATATAAAAATTAAAATAAGAAAAAAAAAATAAGCTTCAAAACCTTTGAAGAAATAACATATCTAAGCAATGTAGGTCGGTGTACAAGAGCATTTGCTGGGAATTTTGTAGCTACCTGCAAAAAAAATGAATTGCAAACAAAGGCATCCATTCCCTTTTAGCACATAAAAGTTAATTAATTACGAATAATATAACACAATAACCATCATGATGCAACACTGAAAAGGCATCTTACACACAATGAATTCTTATAGTCAAAATGTGTAGGAACTATTTCATTTATTGTATTAAGCCTCTAGATTTCAGTATTCAAATAAACTCACAGAGTTACAAAGAACAAAATATAGACCGAGACAAATGAAAACATTTTATCCAAAAAGAATAATATCAAACACAATAGTCCTGTAAAAGGTACCGACTTACTGTGTAAAGTAGGTTTCCAACTGTTCGACCGCAACCACCAGTAGCATTTGCCTGTAATACAGAATTCAAGATGAACAATATAAGAAGCTTCACTTTATATGCAAAACCAATTAAATTAACCTACTACTTAAAATCGAACAGCTTATAAACAACAGTTTTATGTAAACTGCATTAAACTATTAAATATTTGACAAGAAACTACAAAACAAAAACAAAAAGATAAACCAATGTATCATTCAACCGAGCTTTGAATTTTTTATTGACATTATAAATGTCAAGAGTGAGCAAAATGATATAGTTATACAATCAATCACTTAGTTATCTCTGCATGTATTTTCGGATGAGATCTGTTTCTTCATATTCAAAATCAAGTTTTCTCTCATTCCAATGCAACAAAATAAAAAGAAGTTTAAATTCAAAGAAAAAAAGGAATTAGCCAATCAAACTTAATATAAATACAACAAGCTTGCGGGAGTACCCCCAAAAATAAGTATATGGTCTAAGCTTTTTTACAGTTCTTCAAATCAATCTAGTTAAACGAGTTACTTCTGAGTAAAATGTAGTGGATAATGAAATTTCAAGATAATACACAAAAGCCACCAGTAACAAAAACGTAAAAATTTCACATGCATAGATCAAATATGAAGAAAAGATAAGAAAGAATTACCATTTCCCATTTGAACTACAAATTAACAAAAATCCACAAGCAAAATAAAAAATTACGTATTTATACATACCTCTTCACAGTCATAAATTTCAGATTTTTTCCTAACATTGCGAAACCACAATCAACTAAAAGACCAACAGAGAAGTCTATAAATACAACACTTGCAAACGGCTCAAGATCCTCTGTACCACTTTTGGTGTATCACCACTAATTCACCATTTCCCAGTTAAGTGTATCATCACTTAAGTGTAACACTTGCGAACACATTACATAAACAAATTCACCATTTCCCAGTTACAAATTTCATATCTTTTTAAATTCCCAAGCAACCTAGAAAACTTTACACGTTATCCACAAATTAACAAGAACTCACATGCAGAAACACTAAATTACATACAAAATTATAAATCCATTGCATAATACTAGTAAGTACCTCGTGAATGACGGCGGTTAGATTTGTAGTAACCTTATTATTGGCGACTGTATTTTTTGCTGTCCTTTCATCCAAACCAATTCTTAGAAATAAATCCAAAGGCTTTTCACCGCCGCCACTTTCAATCTCGTTTTTCCTGACCATTTCTTTTGTTTCTCGATTTCTTTCTTATACAAACAAGGAAGATGAATGAATGCGTGTGAGAGTGTGGGTAATGGTCTAAAACCCTACGGAGTTAAGATTGGGACTGAAATATGCAATTTTTATGATTTGACAAGGTGAAAGAACAAGTCTATTTATGATGAATTCCAGGAAACAAGAAGGAAAATAAAACTTTTTTCTTCTCATTTTCTACTTATTTTTCTATTTCTTTTTTTTTTTTTTTTTTTTTAAGAGGACGTATTTTTCTATTTCTACTGTTCGAACTTTGAACTAAGAGGTCGATCGGGTCATCAAAAGGTCACACAAATGAGTTGGGTCAAAATGGATTTGGTTTAGGTGTGGTGAGTCAGTTTTTCTTTTTTTTTTTTTATGTAAGTCAGTTGATTAATTTTAGTTATCTTATAAAAAATTGAATTTAAAAAAAAAAATTTGTTTTTTATTTAAAAAAAAATTTGTTTTTTATTTAAAAAAAAAATTGCTACATTTTTTTTATTTTTAATGAAACATTAAGAAACTATACGTAAATATAACTAATTAAAACTTAATGATCTGTCTATAAAAGATTTTGAGAAATTTTGTAATAATATTAGATTGCTAGTTTGTGATTATATAATCTATAGTTTGGGAAAAGTATATATGGCCCCTGGATCAAGCTAAAGCTGAATCAAATCTACAAAAGAATAATTGTGTAGTTTTAGAGTTGATTCTTGCATGTTACGTTATCTTACTTTATTAAGTTATTTTTTTTATTTTTTATTTTTTTGATAACCCAGGTGTACAAGCTTACACTTGACTAATCCTGGACCCTCAGAACCCTTGCCCTAGAACTCTGAAGGATGTAAATCGCAGGATGTGCCTCCACCAAGCCCCGGGTTCCCACCATACATCAAACTCAAACTTGACCATATTAATTTTTAAGGTAATTCAATCTCGTATATTGAAACTTCGTTTACATTCTTTATTTTTTCGCTATTATTAATTTTGGAGTTTTACCTTCTTAAAACTTCACAAAACTATTTTCCTAACATAAGAACATTGAGCTGCATTTTTTATTCAATTTCGTAATCTTTTTACTAATCCATACAGAAATCGTCAAACCAATCGCGAGACACTAAACTTGTCTTTCAAGCCTACCTAAACCACATATGAAACCAAGCTATACGCAATAGATGAATGTATTACATAAGAAACACAATAAAAAAGAGATGATATAACATCTTCCAAGACTCTTAATAAGAGGGAAAAAAAAAAGATACAGAAACGTGTTTCCTTCAATCAAACAGCGTCTGGATTTGTGTCATCGGTAGGCCATACAATAGTCTCGATCAACCGTTCACGCATCAGCTCCAGATTCTGATCCGAAATCCTTTCATACATCTCAGTGTGATCACATCTCTATAAGCGAAAGAAAAAAATTGGCCGTTTTAATTACTAGATATAAAAGTAGTGGACTAATCAAAACTATATATATGGCAACATTTGATTCATTTTTGTCAAACCTTAATCCATTTTCCATAGAGGTGTAGCCGAGTTACCATTACTCTTTCAGCAAGCTCATGTTTTTCCTGTAACAAAGGAATTTGAAGTGATATGAAGATGGTAAAATTATTGATGACATTTGTCTTAAAGTTTACCTTTTGAAGGTTGCGAATAAAGCTCTTCCCGTAACCTACCTCATTTGTGGCAACATAACTGAAATTTTAGTAAAAATGAAATATATTATTAAAATATTAACCTTAAGTTCCACATAAATATTCGTAGTTCATCTCATATAACCATCGAGGATTCGGGTAATTTAAATTATTTGAAGTACTTACTCATATAGCCATCGATACTGTGTAGGATTCATCTCATAAAGTTGGTTCAAAACAGTCCTCACAGCTTTGTATGTGAAATAGTCAAGAAGTTGCTGCAACAAAAAACTCATCTTTGTCAAAGATAAATTGATTAAAAATAACAAATAGCAAACATCAATCTGGTGATTCTAACTAGAAAAGATACAATGGACATTGCAATAGACTCAATCATATTCAATAACTTCCACGTTTAACTCTATACGAGAAAGGACAGAACACCATCTATGCAGATTTACCATTACATTATGAGACATTGCATCGAAATTTGGACTAAATGACAATCATGATAACCTTAAAGATTCTAGGTTCCAATTTCTTTATAAATGAGATAGTACTAAAGAAGATTTTCATCCATGTATTGAATTTCAGACACATCAGTTAATGCCCTTTTTATTCCTAAGCATTGGATCAATCCAGATAATATACTATTTCATTATAACAGCAACAAATAAGTTCAAATCTAACCACGGAAACAGAATAAATTGCATTTAACAATACAAATTAACTAATTTATGTTCTCATTCTTCAGTACATCACACAAATATGCATAGCAAAGTAAATTACAGAAATATTACTTGAAAGAGGCTGTCATAAAGCAACTACAAACACAACATAACAAAAAAGTTCACAAAAGAACATATAATAATTAAACAAAGATTTCTAAAAATTCTGTCATAAAGATACCATAAACTAGGAGAAAACAAATTCTTACTCTTTTCACATCATCAAAATTGTCTTCATAATGTCCTGCAAGTTCATCCACAATAACAAGACTCCTATTTTTCCTCTGTTTTTTCAAATTCTTGGGACCATATAGAGCTTTAATGGAAGAATAATCAAGAAATGAAGTGGTTAAACGAGGAACATGCTTTTTATTATTTGAATGCCTTTGCAAATTCAGATCTCCACTGCTCAAATTGCATGAAGGCAAAGCATCCAAACACAAGCAAGGAGAACTCTTAGATTCAACTAAAGATGAACCCACAACAGAAACAGCTCCCACCATAATTTTACAAATTAATATCTTAATTAAACTTTATCCCCCAACAAGATTCAATTTTTATTTTACAACAGTTGAAATTTGAAGGAAATAACTGAAACCCACAAAGAAAATTGAGAAGTATGAAAAGGGTATCCAAGAAAATTGGAGGGTTGGAGTGATGGAATAAGATTTGAAGGTTTATGTACTTGGATCGAAAAGGTGTTCAAATTCAGAACGGAAGTTCAAGAGCAAGATTAATAATGTGAAAACAAGAGGAAATTCTGATTTTTTGTTAGACCAGAAAAATAATTTGAGGTCCAAAATGTTCCAACCGCATAGCTTTGAACTTTTAAGCAGAAAGACAAATTGTAGGTGTACAAATTAGTTACTTGTCTTGGACTAATAAGGGCACTGTTCTGTTTGCGTGTAAGATTCTTTTGCGGTTGTAGAATCTATTGGAAAATCATCTTTCTGATTTTCTGTTCTCGTGATGTTGATTAGATTCCAATGAATCAAATTTTCCTTCCTCGTGAAAGTATGAGCACCCTACATTTGACGGTGAATGAGAAATTGGAAAAAAAAAAAAAATAAGCTAGTATGTTTAGATGGCAAACTTGAAGTAAAAGTTATAAGGCCATTTCTAATAATTGAACTTTCTCAAAAAAAAAAAAGAAAAAAATGGCAAACTTGAAGTAAAATATATAAGGCCATCTCTAATAATTGTTTTAGAAATAGCAATTTCATTTCAAAATATACTTATGAGTTATGAGTAAGTTTAAAAAAATCATTCGCGAGAGTTTTTTTTTTTTTTTGAAATATTTATTATCAATTATTACATCAAAATTGATTTCAGTAACTGCACAAGTACAATAACTTACAAATAATAAACCATTATCAAACACTAGAATTAAAATAAAGGAAATCCACATTAGTAATATTAGCTTTATCAATGATTACTGTTAGACTAGCTTTTGTATTTTAAAATATGTATATGAATAAATTTTACTACATCACTTTTTAGTTTTTATTACTCTCTTCAATTAAATCTTTTTTAATGTAACACATCACTTCATTCTAACAATATCTTTTAACAAAAGACACTATTTTTTATTATTTTTATTTTAACTTACAAATAATAAAACCATTATCAAACACTAGAATTAAAATAAAGGAAATCCACATTAGCAATATTAGCTTTATCAATGATTACCGCTAGACTAGCTTTTGTATTTTAAAACATGTATATGAATAAATTTTACTACATCACTTTTTAGTTTTTATTACTCTCTTCAGTTAAATATTTTTTAATTTAACACATCACTTCATTCTAACAATATCTTTTAACAAAAGACACTATTTTTTATTATTTTTATTTTGCAAGAAAATTAAGTACAAAAATAGTTTACTTTCCCTACAAAAAGTAATTTTCACACTACAAGTTCGAGCCTTAAATTTTAGAGAACAACCTCATATTTAACCGGCTCCTTTAAATATAAAGGAGTTGTTGGAGTTGCGATTAACATGCTCAAATCGTTCAAAAGTAGCTTATATTTTTTGCAATGCAACACTCTTTTTAGATGTTATGTTATTCTAAAACTTAATGTATACCTATCATAACTTTTCTTGTAATCAATAAAAAGTCTAGGTGAAATGCTAGTTTTTTGTTCGGATTAATCACACTAATTGTTCCTCAAGTGTGAAGTTGTTAACTGAGTTGTTGGCAGGGCCGGCCTGATCGTAAACCGCGTATGCGGTCGCTTAGGGCCACCGATCCGAGAGAGCCTCCGTTTTTTTATTATATATATTTAAAAAAAATTCTGAAGAAATAAGCTAATATTAGAGGCTGGTTTTTGAATTAAGGTTGTGTAAAAAGAATTAGAATTAATGAAATATGAAGAAATCAAACTTGTGGTATATTAATGGAGGAAGTCGCACATGGCAATTTTGAGGAAGAAGATGAAGTGTAATATGCGCCTAAATTCTACTATACTTGATTGGGCTTGTTGGTGGAGTAAAAAATTGAGTGGGACTTATTAATTTTGACTAGGCTTTTAAATTGACTGATTTAGTGGAAGAAAAATACACACACATGAGAAATTGGTCGTGTACAATTTGTAAGTATGGAAACAAATTATATGGAAAACGGACAACAAATAAATAATTACAAAAAGAAAAGTCGTTCTACTTAAAAAATAAAAACAGTGGGTTGTAGGGATAAATCTAAGCAAACAAATTGCAAAATTGAGGATAAATCTAAATAAGCATATTGCGAAGCCTAGTTGCAGAAAGATTGAAACAAAAAACGGGCATGTGGCATCTTCAAGCTTAATCTTCATTTTATATTGGTAATTTTTCTTATTTAATAAAATTGTGTCTCGTATTATCGATGCATTTTACAAATCAAGATTTTTATATATGAAAATTTAAGGGTCAAAAATTCGAAGTTAGCTTAGGGTCACTGAAAACTCAGAGTCGACCCTGGTTGTTGAAGCTACGTTATGCCCAAATCGTTCAAAAGTAGCTTGTTTTTTTTTACAATGCAACATTCTTTTAGAGGTTATATTATTCTAAAACTTAATGTGTACCAATCATAAGTTTTATTGTAACCAATAAAAAGTCCCGGTGAAATGCTTGTTTTTGTTCGGATTAATCACACTAATTGTCCCTCAAGAAAAATTAAAGTTGTTTACGCTTTTATCCCTAATTAACAGGGCCGGCCCTTGATATTCGAGGGCCCTAGGCGAATTCCATATTTGGGGCCCTTTGTTATAAAAATAATATGATCAATTTATTTTATATGCAAAAATATTAATTAAATATACACAGTCTAGTAGATAAAAAAAATTAAAACAAACGTATTTAATTTTTAAAATATTCAACAGTGAACTTTTTTGTATAATTTTTAATATTAAAATTTTTATTTTAGCCGAAGAAAATTTTACAAGTAAATGTACATCTTTAACTCTATTTCATTCTTTTGTATTTCGAATTCCCGAAAAAAATCGGGAATTCGGGAACGGGATCGGGAAATCCACTTCACTCCAAATTCCCCAGCTACAAAAGCTAGTCACTCGCACCATCCACATATATATTCAATTAAAAAATTCCTAATCAAAATTGACACATAAAATTTCACCCAAATCAAACCCTCTACTGCAAAAGTTTAATAGTGATCCACAGTTCTTAGTATATTACTATCAATTCTTACCCAAAAATCCAACATCTATGACCTACCTACAGAAAAATGACAAATCCAAAAAAACAAAAAAATCAGAGAAGTAATAACATGAAGTGAGGAGGAGAAAGATGATGAGCTTCCTCGATGGTTGTCGGTGTGGGGAGGAGGCGTACGACGCCAGACGAAATGGAGGATTGACGGTGGCAGTAGGAATTTTGTTTGAGGGTAGAGTATTTTGATTTGGGAATTTACTAATTGAGGGTTGAATAAGTTGAGATATATTTGCAGATTTGAGGCAAATGTAATTTATATTTCAACTTTTATTTTAAAAAAGTGGGTGGGCCTTATTTATTTTTACATATATAGAAATAGGAATTGGGAATACTGACCTCCTACCCGAAACCCGTACCGATTTATATTAATCGGGAAATCGGGTTTCCCAAAACCCGAAAAACCCATAAAAAAAAATTTGGTAAATACCCGGTCGGTACGGTTCGGGTTTCCAATTTCCGATACCAAATGCCCACCCCTACCCAAAAGTTATTATCTACATCACCTTAGACTTCTTAGGCTATGTTCACTTTGCACAATTGTTAATGGCCCAAATTGGGTTTTGGGTCCAATTAATAATCCGCCCAATTGTTTTAATGGCCCGTTCGGCTGATTATAGTGGTCCGATTAATAATTTAGACAGTCAATAAAATGATATGTTCAGTTGGCCAAATTAATAATCGTGGATAATTTTGCCCCTGGGCCGAGATTAGATCTTGAACGTTCATTTGGTTTAACCTCGGCCGTTGATTTTGGGGTATAATTATGCTTTAAGGTTCACTATTCTCCAGTTCATTTCTTCTATCCCCACCTCTCTCTTTCGATCGCGACGGCGCTAGGGTTTGCTTCTTCATCGTCTCCTCCCTCAATCCCGACAGCTCTCCTGTGAAATTTTAATAAAAATGAAAAATTTATATGAAGCTCAACTTTTTCATAAAAAATTTAAAAATTGAAGCTCAACCGTGAATTTAAAAAAATATATATATATATATTATACTACGCAATGAAAAATTGAAGCTCATCTTTTTCATAAAATTGAACATTTGATGAAATAGGAGAAAATACAAGGTTCATTGATGCTATTTACAGCTTAATTTCAAAGAAAAATTTCCTACTCACTTGGGCAAATGGCGTCGGCAATGGAGAATGCAAGATAGATCTACTGTGCACAAATTGGGGAGGGGGGAGGGGGGGCTTCACTAACAACCAGAATGATCGGAATGGTCGGAGCCCCATCCCTCTCGTCAGGAGCCTCACCCGAGCCTCCTTCACTGCCAGTATTCTCAATCGTTGAAGGCTTGCAAGACCAGATGGGAATTTTGGGAAATGGGGGAAAATTATATTTTATGTTTTTTTGTCTTTGGGTTTTTTGTAATTAAATCGAAATCAAAGGACGATTTGGTCTGAATATTATTATCTGGGCCATTGAATCTCAATTGGACCTATGGAGACTGAATTATAATTGGGCAGATTACGGGGCCTGGCCCACATATCGGGCAAAAAAAAATGGGCAGCCCGTGAATTAGTCGGCCCATCTGAACAAGTTATTAGCCCTCAATTAAAATTAATTGCGGCCCAATTGAGGGCCAGTTGGGCAAAGTGAACACAACCTTATACTATTGGGTTAAATGGCCCCTAAATATTTGAGTTTTCTCCTTATATTATACTTTGTGGACTCAGTCGTGGACGAGTACACGAAGTATCATATGAAGAAAAGAATTCAAGTCTCTTATCTTCAATTTGCATTTATCTCTTCACAAAATCATAAGTCTTCTAATAAGTCTTGAAATAAATTGAATTCTTCTTTATATTTTATTTTAAATTGTGTTTGTAATTGATTTTGGATACAAAAGATGCTTTTTTATTGTTTTCTCATCATAATTTCGTTTCTTTGCTTAAACATGTCAGTAAAAGATTTTTTGCTCCTACAGCTGTTGTACTATTAGCTCTTCTATTTTTGCAGAATTGCTCGGAATATTTTTTTTTACAGTTTTGCCCTTCTATTTTCTCAAAATGTCTATTGTACTCAATATAAATATGGATACATTGTTCATTTTTAACCCTAATTTCTCCCATTTGAAGTGTAGCTGCAGTATCTCATCTTCAAAGAGGTTACTTATGTTTTTACTTTTTTATTTTCTGCAAGTTTTTAATGATTTTAAGCAAGTAAAATATTCTTGTTTATGCATTTTAGCTATTTTTCTCTATGATTTAGCTATTTATATTTTAGTTTTTTAAAGTTTTGATGTCAAATTAGTTTTCAACATCGAATAAGTAATCTCAAAATGTTATTTATAGATCTCTTAATTTTTTTTTTGTTTTTCTAATTTAGTAGCTAATTCCTTCTATTTTTGCACAACTCCAAGTATATATTTTACTATTTCTGCCCTATATTGTATCAAAATATCTATTGTATTCAATATAAATCTGGATACATTGTTCATTGTAACTTAATTTTCTCTCATTTGTAATGTAGCTGCAGTATCTCATCTTTGAAGATGTTAATTCTATTTTTTTTACTTTTATTTTCTTCGAGTTTACAGTCAATTTAGGAAAGTGAAATACTCTTATTTATGCATTTTAGCTATTTATTCTCTACGATTTAGCTATTAATATTTTAGGCTTTTAAACTTTTGATGTCAGATTAGTTTCCAAAGTTCTTAGGTGACTCAACTTTCATTTAACCTTGATATTTTATTTCCCAGACTTTTTCTTGGAAAAAGTTATCCTCTGTTATCGTGTCACAAAAATACCGGTACTCCAAGAAAAATATGGCTGAGAGAGTAGTTTCATTGAAAAAGAGATACTTTATTAATGAAACAATTCCAAATGATCATGTTATTGTATATGTTGAGAGAAGTAAGTACGAAAAAATGAAGGAAGATATTATTATTGCTGGTGAATTGTTGAAAAAAGTGATCATTCAGATGAAGGATCATACAACGGAAGATGTAATAGCTAAACTCACTAAATGTGTTGTTTTTGTGAGCTCAGCAGACTTTGCTTCGAAGGTAGTAGGAATTTTCAGAAATTCTTATAGAGACGGTTTATTCAAAACAGCGAACGAACAACTGAAAAAATTTGACTTTGGCCATGATTTAGGCATTTCTGAAAAATCTACACTGGTATTTGAATTAGATTTGATACTTGATATGTTGAAAAAGGTTGAGAGAGATTTACTTGGTTGGCAATTCGGTAGTAAATCACCGAATGGCTCCACGAAAAGTGTGAAGAATGAAGCAGAAATTGGTGAGGTTGGTAGTGTTGCGAAAGCCCCTAATGGCCCCAACAGTGAGAAGGAAGAAGAGAGTGTTGCTAAAGCACAACTGGCCCCAAACAGTGAGAAGGTACATGAGAGTGGTTTTGATAGTAGTTATTCTGATTCTGATGATGAAAATGGCATTTCCTATATGGGGAGGATTATTAAACACGTGTTTCGTTACTTCAAATGTGATCATTAGCTAAGATTAGTAGGTAAGAAAACTATATTGTTATTCTAAATAATTTGTTAGTTTTTCTTCTATTTTTGCAGGTCTCGGGATATGTGTTTGCCTGAACAAGAAGGATGTTAGCGAGTGGCTTGAAGTGAAGTCTTTTGGGATATGTTTTGTTTATTGGTATATATTGTAGCTGGATTATGTTTTGTTTATTGTTTAATTTTATTGGTATAGCTAGATTATGTTTTGTTTATTGGTATTGCTGGATTTTTTGTTTCTGAGTGGTCTCTTAATTATAAAATTATGTGACATCTTACACTCTATTAATTTTGTTCTACTTGCTTGTATAAAGCTAAAATCATAGATGTTTAGGTGGACTCTTCTCTGTATCCTAACTGCACAACTTGAGAAATTCTTCTAATAATCTGATTCTCTAGACCGAATGCACCATCAACTTGAGAAATTCTGATAACTTAAGCTATGGTGTGTTTATTGTCTTTTGGTTCATTCAAACTTTTGTTTATCACACTTTTGTTCTACTTTCAAAATTTCTCAAGTTGATGGTGCATTCGGTCTAAAGAATCAGATTATTATCATAATTTCTCAAGTTGTGCATTTAGGAAATCAAACAGTGAAGGGTCCAACTAAACATCTATGATTTTAGCTTTATACAAGCAAGTAGAACAAAATTAATAGTGTAAGATGGCACATAATTTTATAATTAAAAGACTACTCAGAAACAAAAGTCCAGCAATACCGATAAACAAAACATAATCCAGCTATACCAATAAAATCAAACAAAACATAATCCAGCAACAAAACATAATCCAGCTATACCAATAAAATCAAACAAAACATAATCCAACAACAAAACATAATCCAGCTATACCAATAAAATCAAACAAAACATAATCCAGCAACAAAACATAATCCAACAACATATACCAATAAGTAAAACATATCCCAAAGGACATCACTTCAAGCCACTCACTAACATCCTTCTTGTTCAAGCAAACACATATCTTGAAACCGGCAAAAATAGAAGAAAAACTAAGAAAGACATTTAAAAATTATTTAGAAAAATAATATAATTTTCTTACCTATTAATCTTAGCTAATGATCACGTTTGAAGTAACGAAACACGTGTTTAATAATCCTCCCCATATAGGAAATGCCATTTTCATCATCAGAATCAGAATCACTACTATCAGAACCACTCTCACGTTCCTTCTCATTGTTGGGGCCAGTGGGTGCTTTAGCAACACTTTCTTCTTCCTTCACACTATTGGGGCAATTGGGGGCTTTCTGTCACGCCCTGACATTTTGCTGGGTGCGAAATGGCGCAACGGAGGCCCGATGGATGGGAGCGCATCTCTAGGGGAGCCAGGGACGGGGGGACACCTACCTTCTCAAAGGAATTGCGGGACCAAGGAACCTAGGGTGAGGTTTCGCACAAACTGGACTCCGCTCAGGGGACCGTTGAGGTGGCCCGAGGAGAAGACTTTGCCAGTAAGGCAGGGGGCCAAGCTGGCCAAGTAGCATGGACGGGCGGCCATACATTTGGGATGGTCGGCCCGGGGCGAGGCAGACGCGGAAGACGTGCGCCAAGGGATAGCCGTCAAGGCGGGAATCCTAGCCGTGCGTGATATGAGGCACGGAAGCAAAGAAAGGCCGTCAAGGGGCACTGGGGCGTCCCAAGGGCGGCCCAAGCATTTTGGGATGTGCCAAACCAAGTCTTGGAGGTTCCGGAGGATTCCAGAGGGTTCTACACAAGTCCGGGGCGTTCAAGAGAACTCCGGAGGGGTCCGGAATATTCTAGAAGAGTGTGGAAGACTCTAAAAGGTTAGGGAACCTTCTAGAAGGACGGAGAACCTTGTAGAAGACTCTACAAGATTGGAGAATCTTCTACAAGAATCTAGAAGGTTATGGAAGATGGCGGAACATAGTATAACCTTGTAGAAGATTCTAGAACTTTGTCGTAGTATGAGGTAGTAGAACATTATAGAATTCTAGAATAAAGTAGATTTAGTAGGTTTTTGTAGAAGTCTCTAGATATGGGGAAGCTTCTAGATATGTCATCTTAGTAGTATAAATAGGGGTAGTGAGTCATTTGTTGGGATCAACCAAAGGGAGATCCAAGTGTCACATATGAAGGTTGTAATTCATTCATGTAATAGTATAATTATTCTTTCAACTATTGTGTCCTATTCTACATTCTCAATTAACCTCCTTCATAATACCTTCTTTGGGGCGTTCGTGGCTAAGTGCCGCACGAGAGGCTTTGGGAAAAAGTCTAAGCCCGTGACATTTCGCAACACTACCAACTTCACCAACTTCTGCTTCATTCTTCACACTTTTCGTGGAACCATTCGGTGATTTACTACCGAATTTCCAACCAAATAAATTTCTCTCAACCTTTTTCAACATATCAAGTATCACATCTAATTCAAATACCATTGTAGATTTTTAAAAAATGCCTAAATCATCGCCAAAGTCAAAATTTTTCAATTGTTCGTTCGCTGTTTTGAATAAACCGTCTCTATAAAAACTTCTAGAAATTCCTACTACCTTCGAAGCAAAGTCTGCTGAGCTCACAAAAACAGCACCTTCAGTGAGTTTAGCCATTACATCTTCCGTTGTAAGATCCTTCATCTGAATGGTCACTTTTTTCAACAATTCATCAGCAATAGTAATATCTTACTTCATTTTCTCGTGCGTACTTCTCTCAACATATATAATAGCATCATCATTTGAAATTGTTTCATTAATAAAGTATCTCCTTTTCAATGAAACTACTCTCTTAGCCATATTTTTCTTGGTGTACCGGTATTTTTGTGCCTCTATAACAGAGAGTAACTTCTTCCAAAAAGACATCTGGGAAATAAAATATCAAGGTTAAATGAAAGTTGAGTTACTTAAGAACTTTGAAAACTAATCTGACGTCAAAAGTTTAAAAGCCTAAAATATTAATAGCTAAATCGTAGAGAATAAATAGCTAAAATGTATAAACAAGAGTATTTCACTTGCCTAAAATGACTCTAAATTCGAAGAAAATAAAAAAGTAAAAAAAAATATAAGTAACATCTTCGAAAATGAGATAATGCAGCTACACTGCAAATGGGAGAAAATTAGGTTACAATGAACAATGTATCCAGATTTATACTGAATACAATAGACATTTTGATAAAATATTCATTCTTTTACAAATATCATAATTGATTGCTTGACTTTATTTCATTTCATGACATTATTAAATCTATTAATTATATATTATCATGTAATGAAAAAATTATACATCATATATAAAACTAAGAAAAGACACACACACACACACACACACACACATATATATATATATATATGGGTGGAGCTAAACTAATTTTATTGGGGGCGAAATTCATTTTTGTAATGTAGGTGAGAAAGTAATAAGTCGAAAAATCATATTATAAAGAAAAAAAACATATTCTTTCTATAATAATTAAGAAAGAAATTTTTTTTAAGTAATTTGTAACGCCCCCAAAATTTCGAACCCGTTTGATTTGGATTTTTAATCCAAATTTATGTGCTACATTTTATTTTCAAAGTTAAGCATTAATTTGAACTAAAATATACAAATTAACTAAATCTTGTGATCTTATGAACTTTGATATAATTAAAAATAAAAGTTACTTTAAAAATAAGATCAAGAGCTTTTTGAAAATTTTCGGGCTTCGATGCACAAAAATTTTGTTTTTGGGGACAAAAATGTAAGTTTTCAAAACTTCAGGGGGCAAAGTGCAAATTCCGCCCCTACTTGATTTCAGCTGATAGGAGAGCCTTTATAGCTCTCCTAGCCAGCCCTAGGGAGTGGCCAAGCATGCCCCTTGGGTAGAGAAATTTCTCTACCCAAGGTGGACATGCATTGGTTGGTTTTTGAAGACTAATTATGTCTCCCTCTATTTCCAATGTGTATATAATTATTATACACACTTACCATCAGATTTTTATCCTCTCCATAACCTCAATTACATACATATTATAGAGAATAAGAGAGAGAGAGAGAAGAGAGAACACATTAGAAATAGGATTTTCGGATTCTCACTACACAGCCTCGGTTTTCCGATCATTCCGCCTTCGTCCACCGTTGGATCATGTCCAAATTTTGCATGGAGGTTCTACACACACGGATCTACATATTGACCGTTCGGATCGTCGTTTGGATCTCCCAAAGTGAATCTCCAGTCGTTACACATTTAGAAAGATAGTTTTCGGGTATACTCAGCACAGTCTCGGTTTTTCAACCATTCGGCCTTCGTCCACCGTTGGATCGTGCCCAAATTTTTCCAGAAGGTCATACACACATGGGGCTACATATTGACCGTTCGGATCGTCGATTGGATCTCCCGGAGTGAATCGGCAGTCCTTGGAAGTTGGGGAAAAATAAGGATTTGAGGGCCTTTTTATGAACCACCACCGGAGCCGCCACCACTTCCACCGGAGCTGCCACCACCACCTTCGGAGTTCTGGAAATGAAGAGAGTTTCACCTCCTTCGTTGTTTTGGGTAAAAAGACATCCATGCATGTGTTATTTAGTCTTTGTGATATTACTTTCTTCTCTTTAAAATATATGTTGAAGAAGTTTAGTTTGTCCTTGTGATAAGTTGTTGAGTTCATGTTTAATATTAGATATTTAATGTGACTTGCTTTGGTTTTGTTTAAATATTGCTTATATGTTTGGATCTTGATTTATTTTTCTAAAAAGGTTATTGTTCATAATTTTCGAAACTTTGGGGGATATTTTTGAAAGATTTTAAAAGTTGAAGGGTTGAGGGTTGCGATTTTTTTGGGAGTAAAAAGGGACTGAAAATCCATGTTTTGTTTGATATTTGGTTTGAGTTTAGTGAAAAATTATTAGTTTTAAAGTTGCTCCGAGCTTATTTGCAAAAATGAAGTTTTTGAAACTTTTGGGGTTATTTTTGTGAATCTGAAAATAAGGGGTCAAATGCGCTGTTTTGTCGCTAATTTTTACATGGTTCTTTTATAAAATCTTGATTTATTGATTTGAAGTAGTGGTTTGTTCATTTTAGTTTTTAGATTGAATATTTGTAAATTTTTCGAAGAAAGTTTATAATTAAAGAACTTTTTGTTTCGTTTGTGGAAAGTTACTAAAACTTATTTTTAATCTTAGTTTTATAGTGAAAAATATGCTTGATTATTTTTAAATATTGCTTAGATGCATGGATCTTGAATTATTTTTCAAGGAAGTTGATTTTATTAAGTTTGTGAAACTATGAGGGTATTTTTGAAAAGTTTTTAAACTTGTGGGAATTTCAAAGATTTGATTTTTGAAGTAACAAGATACTTAAAACTATGTTTTTATTTGAGTTTTGATATGGGTTTAGTTAAAAATATTTTGATTTAAAGTTTGTTGCAAATTTTTCGGAAAAATGGATGTTTATAAAAGTTTAGGGGTTGATTTGTAAATCTGAAAAATGAAGGTAAAAATTTGCTGTTTTGGCGCTGTTGTATTTAAGTAGTATTTTGAGTTTTGAAAATAATTACTTTTAAGTGGAGTTGATGTCGAAAGTTCTAAGCAATTTTGTGAGATGTGTTAGTAGGAAATCCTTGTGTAGGATTTTCATTAGTTATGTTTCTAAGTCGTATACGTACTTGCTCAGGTTTCGGATACGCTTCATTTGTGGAGTTTTAGTCGCTATACTAAGCGACAAAGGTGAGCGCTGTGTGTTTAATTTGTATGTCGGTCCGATGTGCTTGTAGATCGAGTCCAAACATGCACCTAGGCTCTTAATAATCAAAGCATGAATTTTGTTCTAACTTTTCTTGCATGTCGTCACGAATAGGTTGACTTATTAGGTCAACATTACTCGCATGAAATCACTTAGCATTTCAACATGATTATCCAAATACATGCTACATCCGAATTTACTAGTTGCGAATATATTTTTCGAAATTATTATGATACCCAAAATTTCATTCGATAAGTTATTAAATATTGATAATATGTTAATATGTTTGATATGCTATGTTCCGTTTGTTTCCGACTATATGTTTCAGTTTGTTTCCGATTTTGTGTGGGCCCCCTTTTGATTGGTATATGGACCCGATGCCAACCTGGCCGGCAAGGGCCGGCAGGATTGTCACGGTTACCCGTAGGCCTGGCCTTACAAACCAAGTGGGGAGGAACACTTGGGGAGTAAGGACGAACTCCGGCAAAGACATGTCGATGCATTTTTGATAGTAAGGTCGCTCCTTACTTGGTGAGTTTGGATGGACTTTGATCAGACTGAGGATGGAGGGTAAGTGGAGGACGGCATCAGCAAATTCTTGGTTATGTGAATTTCGTGTTTCTTCCGTCTTGAATATATGTTTATTTGCTTGATAACATGCTTATGTTATATAATATGTTGCATCCACACATCACCATGCAAATTCGCACATAGCCTCACTAAGTTGGACGATCAACTTATGCGTTCTATGTTTCACTCTTTTCAGTTTCAGGTGCTCTGAAAATTTATAGTCGGGTTGCGGTTAGGTCATCACGGTTGCGATCCCACCCTAATATTCCGAAAAGTAATTATATTTTGTCGTTGATTTAGGTTCTTTCTCGATTTTGTTTAAAACCTTGCTTAGAATGTTTGATTCGTTAAAGTCGATTTATATTTTTGTCGAAAATTCAAGATTTTCATAAATTACTTAATTATCTCTCTCGGTTGATTTTGTTCAAATATTTTGATATGTTTTCGATATTTTTAACGCTTTTTCAAAATAACAATAAATTTTCGACCGTTATCCGAAGGACCCGCGGTGCCGGGCCGTCACATAATTATTAAGGAAAAAATTGACAAGAAATCATTAAGAAAGGAAATGCATTAAAAAAATAATTAATACGAAAAAATAAAAAATATGAACAATTATTACAAAAGAAAAAAAGTTAAATAACATCAAACAATCGAAATATAGGAAAAACAGTCAATATTGGGATTTGAACCCTAGAACTTCCACTTGACATCAAGAGAAAGTTTTACCAAATGAGCCAAGATACTTGCATGTATATAAAATTAATAAAATTATTAATATTTAATTTTTATATTTTTCTAAGGCATAAATATAAATATTGGGGCCCTCCGAATCGAGGGCCCTAGGCGCCGGCCCAAGTTACCTAGCACTTGGGCCGGCCCTGCTAAAAAAAAAAAGTGTTACACTTATGAGTTATGACCCTTTTACAATATATGTGTTGCACCTCACTTTTTCGGCAATTTACACCCCAAAAAAGACCTCACGTGCATTTTTCTTAAATTTTGGTATTATACTTACGTCCCTCATGTTAATATGTTGTTTCGTTTTCTTCTTTTGACAGGGATGAACCATAATTTTTCCCTCTAAATAATGTGTTTACGTTGTACATGATTTGGTAATTTATGTGTGCTTTTAAAATTATTAAAAAGTTGAATTTTAATCATTATAAATAGTACGAAATCCCGTAATTTCGTAGTGATGCAATTAATTTGTTTACGGGATCTGGTGTTATTTAATAATGTGAAAATTTTATTTTGAACTAAAGAAAAATAATTTATTTTTTATCTCTTTTCACATAGATTATTAGATTTTATCTACTTTATGTAGACTCAAAAGTGGGATCACCTTCACCTGGTTAAACTCCCTTTGCCAAAATTTTCTAGGTCGAGCTCGTCACACCTGGTTTGCCTAGTGTTGTTTACATATCTCTTATGTTTTACGAGCTCTTGCATGAATGCGATGTTTACCTTGTGCAATTCGATGGCTGCGGATTCCCTTGTCAAAAAAAAAATGATATTGAATATATCACTAAATTTGAGTCAACTTAAAATTTGACCTTCCTAAATATAACTTTTATTTATTATCAGTCTTATAATATATGTTAGGTCTTCACTATTGAAGATGCCTAAAGAATGAGGTGAGCATTTGAACCGAATCGGACCGAAGTTCGATTCCTGGCCAGTTCGGGTCTTGGAAATTCGTGGACCATTTATCGGACCGAATTTTTTGGTTCGGTACAAAAACCGAATGATCCGATTCGGTCCACGATATCTCGAATTCAAATTTTTTTCAATTTTTACCACAATATCTAACGGTTTGGTCCGGTTCGATTCAAAAAAAAAAAATTTCTGGTTTGGTCCAAAAAATCAAACAGACAATCAAAATTTTCACGGTTCAATCCTAATTTGAATGAGCATTCAGTCTGAAACTGTTCAAATCCAACCGGACCGAATTTTCGTTCCTAGCCAGTTCGGTCCTGAAAATTCATGGATCTAACCATTCGGTTCGGACGGTTCTGAACCGTGCTCGGCCCTACTAAAGATTTATATATTGGATCTTGTGAATGTATTTTTAGAGTTTCAAAGGATCTTTTGAGATATTTTCAAATTTTCTGCACTTGAAAAAAATTAAATATCAAAATAAAATGGAGAATAGGATTACATTCTCGTTAAATGAGTTTATTAATTAACTGAGGCTCGTCATGAGAATAATCAATACAATATTATATCATATAATTTATTTTTCTGGTACAAAAAATAACAAATATTATATCATATCATTCAAACTCAAGTTCTACACGGTTAAAAACTAAATTAATTTGTTCTAATTTGAGTATTAAATTAAATTAAATTTAGTTACAATATCAAACTCCTAAAAAATAAATCAGACTCAACGTACCAACTTGAATTGTTTTCTTTTATATTTTCTATTTTCCATAAGTTTGATCAAAAGGAGTTATATAGAAAAAAGGTAAAATTACAGAAAACATCCCAAACTAATTAGTGATTCTGAATTTTCGTCCAAACTACATTACCTCACCTAATTTCGTCCCGCAATTTGATATTTGTTTGAAATATCGTCCCAAACTAATTACTAATTTTAATTTTTCCATCCCAAACTATATCCACTCGCCGAATTTCGTCCCATAATTTACCATTTTGTATGAATTTAGTCCCAATATTAAATTTCTAATTTAATGAAAATGACGGTTCAATCTTGTAATTAGTTTGGGACGAACTCTGCAATATTATATAATTATTCATGTTAAAATTTACTATGGCATGACACGTAAGCATCCATGTGATAATTCAACGGCAAATGTGCAATTTCCGTCTTATAATTAACGGTGGGACGATATTCCAAAAAAATATTAAATTACGGGACCAAATTCACCATTTTGAATAATTTGGGACAAAAATCGAAAATCAGTGATCAGTTTGGGACGATTTTTGCAATTTTGCCTAGAAAAAATGTCACTCCTGAAAGTTGGGCTCAACTTTCTTCTTCTGTTAAGATCCTAATTTGGGCATAGATTATTAAAATTAAGCCGAAGAAAGCAAGTTTAATTATTGGGCTAAGCCCAAAATGACCAAAAAGATCCAAAACCCCAATACGTAGAAAGTTGAACATCATTTCGTATTTCAATACTTTGTACTCTGAATTGTTTTTTTTTTTTTAAAAAAAGGTAGGAGGAGAAAATATGGCTTAATCCCACTTTGCACCCTAGAAATGCATCAGTTTGGTACTTTGCACCCTCGAAAAAAATCAATCCCACTTTGCACCCTCAAAATATATATTGTCTTTCACTTTGCACCCTAGGTGAATATTAGGCCAAAAAGCAGGGGTATTTTTGTCACTCCATTAAAAAATCAACTGTTGGTCCCAAAAGTGGTCAATGAGATCTAGAGGGGGGGGGGGGTGAATAGATCTCATAAACTTTAAAACTTTTTCTCTAACTTTTTCTGTCAGCAGACTAAGCTGATCTGATTCGTAAGTTTACTAAGCTGATCGCGCACAAAGCTTTGAACAGCAGAGTTGACCACTCATCTGATTTCACTAGGCTGATTCAGATATACTCAGAGTTTCAAAAACTTGTACGCAGCGGATATATCAAGTATGTTTTTCAAACAAGTTTATCTTTCAAAGTTTTACCCCAGTTTTACAAAATTCTTTTCAAAACATTTTTAACGGTTGAAAGCTCTTTTTGAGATATGCAAGAAAAGAATGCAGATGTAAAACACCGATATTTTTATAGTGGTTATATGGATTGAAGTCCTTTAGTCCACTCTTCCAAGTCACACAGATCTTGGGTTATACTATAAACACACAGTTTACAATATACTCTGCTTGCGCCAGACAACAAATGAAATGGCCACAAGTACGCAGTAAGAAATCACATAGAAATCCTACTCTCCGAAGCTAGATCACTCACACAGATGGATCTATACTCCTCACGCTATTTTCAGTATAGGAGCTCACAAAGAAAACCTACACTAAGAAGCTATATCACTTCACACAGATGGATATACACTCCTTTCTTTTCTCAGTTGAAAGTCACTCAGACAGACAACGCAAGTTCTCTGTTCTTCAACGAAAAGCTTTGTCAACAGATGACTTCGCTTGTGATCAGACGACTCAACTGATGGATCTTGCTCTATAGATGTGATCTTGAATTTTGCAAGTCTCTCATTAGATCTTCAGTTAGTCTTCTATTTATACTCTCGAATTTGAATTTCTACCCGTTGAAGATGAGACAGAAATCTGCAGTCCTCGAGTTCTGGTCCCCATTTTCTGGAACGGCTCCCTGCAACTGCTACAGTACAGTCTGCTGTACTTTCTGTCAGTCGCATTTAATGCACTCAGCAGGTTTCCGTTGGACAGCTTGCTGACCGTCTTCACTCGGCTGTCGGCTGATGGGAGTACTAAGCTGATGGCTACTCGGCTGATTCAAGAATGAACATATCTATCTTGACTCGGCTGATGATCACCAATCTGATCTTTACTGATCTGATATCCCATTCGGCTGATTCGGTCACATAGCTTCCAGACCTTGAGATAGGTTTCACTAAGCTGTTCTTAGTTGATGACTTATCCTTTTGATCTTCAAAACCATTATGGCATTTTTGTCATCTTCAAAACCTTCTCTAATTTACACCAACATCAACATATATTTCCTCCAAAATGTACTACTATGAGATTCATGTGCAATTAAGAGTAAATTGGCAATTGCCCATTAAAATAACTCCAAAAAAAAATAAAAGAAATTGAGACGTCACATGTTAATATAAATTTGAATTTAGGGTTTTAATGTTTTAATTCATGTGCAGTTAAGAGTAAAATTGATAATTATCCATTAAAACAACTCCGAGAAAAACATTAAAAAAAAATGAGATGTCACATGTTGTAAATATAAATTTAAAAAGAACGATATCAAATGATATTTTTGCCCATGTTGGAGTTTAGGGATCCTAATGTTATTTAAATGCACAAAGCTCTAATATATATATCGTTACATAGACCTTCATATATTATATTTCGTATGGAACATAATTTTAACCAACTACGTTAAATTTTTAGCTCACTCCAAGAAAAACGTAAAATTTGTCGCGGCTTGGGACCGAAACATTTCGTCGAAAAATATCGTGTCGGAATTTTTTTTGATGAATTTTCGAGTGACAAGTATTTTCGATGGTCGTTTGGCGCCATATAATTACTTATACTCCACCACTTTACTGTAAAAACAAGACTATGTTTTATTTAGGTATTGATATTATATTTTCTTATTTCAAGTTATATAAATAATTATTTAGAATAATATTTTATATTAGGTCGAGTTAAGAGTAGTAAATTATTCATTTAACTGCCCTAAAAAGGATTTTTTCCAGAGTTATTTTAATCGATAATTTTTCAATTATACTATTAATATTACATATATGTCACATTATTATATTTTGGAGGGAATATGTGTTGATTTTTTAAGAGAGTGGCGAAAATACCCTTGTCTTTTGGCTTGAAATTCATCCAGGGTGCAAAGTGAAATACAATATATGTTTTGAGGGTGCAAAGTGGGATTTATTTTTTTCGAGGGTGCAAAGTGCCAAATTGATACATTTGCAGGGTGCAAAGTGGAATTAAGCCGAGAAAATATTAAAACTTGCAACAGCACCTTATTCCTCCTGCAAACAAGGGTTGAAACATTTTTGCTTCCGGAATCTCACGGGTGACAGGACAAGCGATGTTTTACAGAGGGTAAGAAAATTCCTGCAATTTATTTGTTGATGCCGGCTGGATATGAGTATGCATTCTTTGATTTTTCTTAATTTTTATCCTTACCTCAATTTTTTAATATGCTCTTCGAGTTTCTTTTGCTAATCTTGACTGCACGTGTAATTCAAGTTTATAATATTAGTCTGTAGTTGTTTGAACATTTATTGATTAAAGCATTATCAAGCTATAGCTACTGGCTACTTTTTTTTTTAACTTTTGAATTAGCTAAGATTCAGGTGATCATAATTCAGATTTGATGCCAGTATTATGGTTTCCTTAACCACTATACTCCTGGTTTATGCGTTTAGTACTGATCTGATGAATCTTATTTTTATGAAGTAAATACTTGGAAACTGGTGATGCACGGGAAATGGGTTTGAAACGGCAGCGGTTGATGGATCAGGAGTCCTCATATTATGTCACTCCTGGTCCGAGTTACATGTACGATGCTCCACCTCCACCACCTCCCCTATATTCTTATATCCCCCCTCCATTTCCTGTTGTCCGGCTTCGAGGCCTCCCCTTTGATTGTGAAGAAGCTGAAGTTGTCGATTTCTTCCATGGTCTAGACGTTATTGACGTCTTGTTCGTTCATAAAGGTGGAAAGTTCATTGGAGAAGCTTATTGTGTTTTGGGTTATCCTCTGCAAATTGATTTTGCTCTACAGAGGAATAGGCAAAACATTGGTAGGAGATATGTTGAGGTTTTCCGGAGCAGAAGAGATGAATACTACAAGGCCATAGCAAATGAAGTTTTGGATGCACCTAGTGGTTCTCCTCGTCGTGGTGCTTCGAGGGCAAGATCTTCTGATGGGACGAGAGATTTGTCAGAATTTAAAGGTGTCCTGCGGTTGAGGGGTTTGCCATTCTCTGTTAGTAAGGAGGAAATTGTGAATTTCTTTAAGGATTTCGTACTTTCAGAAGAAAAAATTCATTTAATAGCTACTTCTGAGGGTAGGCCAGCTGGGGAAGCATTTGTGGAATTTGCGAGTCCTGAAGATTCAAGAGATGCAATGTCGAAGGATAGGATGACTTTGAGGTATCGCTATATAGAGCTTTTCCCTGCATCACGTGAAGAGTTGGAAGAAGCAGATTCGAGAGGACGGTAACTATTTCTATTATTCCTTTTTCATTTATTGTATGGCTGTAACTCTGAGTGCCGTTCTTTCTGTTTATGTGTACGTGTGCACACATTTTAATTGTGTGAAATGCCTTTTCTTTTATATTATTAGCTTTTATATATCGCCAGCACAATTAGTTTGAATAAAAAAAGATATCTTACCATATTTTGAATATACTAGATATATATCTCTTGTTTGTTGGTGCTGATATGTCTTGCATAATTACCATTTGTGGCTTCCTCTGTCTGAATCCACCTTTCATTTGTACCCATATTTCAGGAATTCTCATTTAATGTTGCTCGTAAAACATGTACAATTTCCATGGCAAACATTGTAGTCAATTTTACATAGAAATGTTGCGGTTTAATTGGTCTTCAGATTCTGATAACATCGAATGTATTGATTGCTAAGTATCTTGATTCTGTCAGTAATCTGGAGTTATGGTTGACTCCAATTTTTAAGACCACAACCAGACAAACATGTTGTCTCAATAAACCAACTTGATGTTGTGCTATTTATTTCGATTTTTTTTCTTTTCAATTTATACAAATCTATCATCAGTGACTGATTGTGGTAAAGAAAAACCTTTTAATGAGTAAGTATTTCTGATAGGAGGATATTGTCTGTGGAATCTGCTGCTATCATTCCTGTGTGCAGCTCTACTGATTATCTCAAACTTCCCTGATGGGCTTGGAGGCTCTTATTATTTTTAAGGAACCTTTTTGAATAACCTCGTAATTTACCTTAACATAATTCTCAAAATTATTGGTTTTATTTCTGAAAAACTGAAACTTGAACTTATACATGAATCCAAGTTGATTGAATAAATCATGGATATCGACGACTATAGATATCTCAAATTGCCTCTTAAAAGGAGAGGGATGAAAAAACATACACTTAAAAGCATACCCTTATCGTAGTTTTGAACTGTTAACATGCTATAATTGTCAAATCTTGTTGTTCTCAAGATCAAAATAATTATATTGTTACAAATTAAGGCAACTTGGATTAATTGAAATTCAGGCTGAAACCATAGAAACTTCTCTTGTGAAGAGATCTTAATGAGAATAATTTGGATGCTTTGACTGGTTGACTTGATCATTAAATACTTATAAGTTATAATTTAGCAGTCGATGGGGTCGGCCAATCAATTGTTAAAGGTTCTATATTTTCATTTGGTGGAAGAAATATCATATAATGATAATGAGATACCATAATCTTGTAATTTTCAAATTTAAGGATCTTAGATTCCATCTTGCATTTAAATGTTTTGCATTGCATACTTCATGAGCACTTTGTTCTAGCTAAAATGAATTCTACTTTCTAAATACCAGTGAATTCTGCATTTGATATGTTGGCATCTGCTTATATATGATGCGTGCAAGAGGCTTTCAGGAATATCCCTTTGATCTGTGCTGCAAGAATTAATGTCCTGGCTCATTTATCCTTTATAATATGTAGTTTTTACAATATTTGTATAGTTACATATTTCTAATATATACAAGTCATTCCTGATGTCTCCTTTTGCAGCCTTATATTCCGTAGTATATAACAATCTTGATATGTTGTTAAATGACCTTTTCTAATCAGGTTATTGTCAAATTCGTACGAGGATAAGGACTCAACTGAACTTACCTCCGTTTTGCGGATGAGGGGTTTGCCATTTTCGGCTGGCAAGGATGATGTTCTCGATTTCTTCAAGAATTTTACTTTGTCGGAAAAGTCAATCCACATAAGTTTTAATCACGAGGGAAGGCCCACAGGAGAAGCTTTTGTGGAGTTTGCTAGTGTAGATGATGCAAAAGCTGCATTGGCTAAAGACAGGATGACGCTTGGGAGTCGTTATATAGAGCTTTTTTCGTCATCACTTGAAGAGATGAGCGAATCAACGTCAAGGGGTCGGTGACAAATTTTCGGTCCTTTTCACCTGTAAGCAATTACATATTCCTGGAGGAAACCTGTGCGTCAGGTTTAGTTATGTTTGTTTGCGTAAACTAGTTAAAGTTGATGGGATTAGAATTGATGATTTTACTCTAAATATTCATACTTACTGGAAATGCTATCTATGAATTAAAAACACTAGTTTGTTCGACCTTTAACATAAGTGGCCATATTCTTTTCATGAAGTTATAATCTTTGTTGTCGTTGAAACAAAATACAAATCTTAATTGGGTGTTATTGTGATTATTTTATCATAGGAATGAACCTGCTTGCAACCATCATCTGGTATCTACCTAGATGATTATATATCCATTTTTTTTTTCTTTTTTTCTTTTTTTCTTTTTCTTTGGAAGAGTTAAACCTGGAACGTACACGTGAAGATGCAAGCTAAGATAGGTCCAAAACAAGACATTTACAATAGCTAGCAGCAGGAGGCATGAATCCCAAAGCTCAAGAAATTCAGTGAAGTTGCACGTGTACTGCCGAATTCAAATTAAGATTTGCCTATATATATATATTGAGGGTATCCAAGGTCAAAATGTTCAGTAAAAATTCTATTTATTGAAAGAATCCTAAGTAGCTAAAACCAAGGGAACATACAATGGATATAAATACTCTGACAAAATTTGGTTTAATAATAAAATAAATTCCCTAAATTCGAGCTGATGAGCATAAACCTTTCATGTTGTCAACTTCTCATGTGTAGATCTGTCAACTGTTTTAACTACATATATTACATATATATAAGAGGCGATGGAAAAGTCTACAGTGGCAGGACGTCGTCCGTCTCCTGCCTGCTTCCTCCAAATTTTTTTTTTTTACGCACAAGAACAAAACGGCGTCGTTTTGTTCCTAATTTTTTAAAAACCCCAGCCAACAAAACGACGCCGTTTTGCATTCTCTCACAAAAAACAAATTCTCTTCAACGACCTTGATTTCCCCTTCACCCACCGGCTTCAATCACCGGTTAAGATTACTCCTTCCTCTTCTCTCTTCCCATGTGGGTAGTAATCATTTTGTTTCTCTGCTGTATCACCGGAAAATAGGACTAATTTGCCCTCCCAAGCTTTGTCACCTGCTTTGGAAAGTGTTTTGGTAGTTTATGATCGAGATGGACTCAGATTTGTTCAACCTTATCTTTTTTCTCTCAATTGATACACACAAGTTTGCCTGCTCTGAAAAATCAGAGAGGGAGAGGAGGGTCAATTTTATTTGGCTTCATATTTGTTTCGTTTCACTTTCTCTTCGAATTTTATTCTTACCATCGTCGGACCAACCGCCAGCTCGCCGGCAGCACAACTCCATGCCCTGCCGTGATAACATTGGGGTTATTCTGTGTTCTTTTGAACTTGGATGTTTGTTCCTGCTCTTTCCTTAGAGGTATATTGCTTGGAGTATCTTCTCATTTCTAATATGCTTGATTTAATTTAATTTTCTTGCTTTGTTAGTGTGGATTTTTTTCTTTGTTATATCCCATTTCGCAAAACCCAAACTACAGTTAAATTAATTAGTTTTTTGATTATTTATTTTGATTGTAATCTTACCAGGTCCTAGTGCTGAAGCCAAATCATAGAGCTTGTTAATGTTGTCAAAGGTTAGTTTTTTCTTCTCTTTTCTTTTCGGTGTTTGTGAGTTTAATTTGTTCAATATGTGTTAATGTGTGAGTGATTCTTTTTAAGTTGTTGTTTAAGCAATGAAATTTTTAATGTTTATGTGTGGGTAGGTATATTTTTTTCCGGTTGCAGAATAAACTCCAGAACCTTGCTGCTAAGCTCATCGACTTGCTTGAGAATCTTTCCTCGAATGAATTCATATCTGATTATATAATGATTTTTTTGCTGCCCCATTTATTAATATCATATGCTAGCTTGTGTTTCAATGTATGTTTGGTTGACCTTCACATTTCTTAATATCTTATATTCGCATCCTGTTGTAACAGTCATACGGGATTACTATTAAATGGTAATGACTTATATTTTAACTGCTACAGACCCAACATGATGATTTGGAGGTGAAGCTTTTTGAGGAAAGGGCTGCACTTGAGGCTAAATACCAGAAAATGTATCAGTCGCTTTATATCACGTGGATAAATTAACACTATTTCATAAACAACTATTCATTAAACTTTGATTACAAGCACCAGTCGTAGTTTCTTCGATAATGGGCTCAAAGACAAGCGTAAGTACCCAGTTGAGCTTAAATTGAATAATGTTAATTGTACATGTTTATTTGGTGCTTCTGTGCATCCATATTTACATTTTATCTGTTACTGTGTTTAAAGTCCTACTTCTTAGCTTATCTTTTTATTGAATCTAACTGAATTTTACACAGGAATCATGGAAAAATCAGCGTGCGTGAGAGGTTTGTAGCTTCTGTGGTCATTCCGTTATGGGAATTGAAAATCTGTTTGGAGCTGCAACGCATGATTTTATTTGGCAATTCAAATATTTGTAGTTTTGACTCTTTTTGCATTCATAACATTCCAAATGCTTATAAGCAGATGATAAAATCTTTTATGATATTCTAGGAAAAACACTCTTAACTATATGATGATTCACGCATGTTAAATTAGTCTCAATCTGATAACTCTCTGTATTAACTCATAATTAGGTCTAGACATGTTTTGATTTGTAGTCCCCCCCCTCCCCTCCAGTTAACAATAGAAATTATTCGTAAAATCACTTATAAAGCTGTAGTGGAAGTTGGGCGTTCATAGAGATAGTTTTCAAGTGTCGTTGCTGTTCCTGGAGCCATTTTCCACTTCAGATTGTTAATTATTATTTTTATTTTCTTTTTTTGGCATTTTAATCATCAATCCATAGTCCTTTTCCATTAACTTCAGAATTGAGGCTAAGATTTTTCAAAGTAAATGCATTTTTACATTAGTTTTCTGATGCTCCATTTTGGGTATTAAGAAATGATTATTTTCTTATTGTTAGTTTCTTTTTCATTTTGCAGACATGATTTAATTGTTTGTAGATAAATTGAAGAGGGTGGATTGAAAGACTATTTTACTACCAAATGGAATTACCTGCTCCTTTTTCTTGGTTTTTCTTTTTTCTGTTAGATTTTATTGGTAATGTATTTTATTGGATCTTAGTATAAATATGAACTTATCCTTGATAAAAATGAAAAGAAAAATTTGCTATTTTAGAACCACAAGATGCCTCTCTTGTAACTTTAATACCACAAGATGTCACCTTGTATATTTCCCTCACTTTCCCAACAATTAAAAAATACATAAGCTTTAACTACAAATCAAATTTGTACTATAAAATTTTACAAGCAACACAACATATGACAAATTTTCCAAAAAAAATTTGAAACCCAAATAATGAGATTAAAAATTAATTATAAAATAAAATAATATTTTTATCATGTACTATATAATCTACATATCATTGAGATAAACACGTTGAAATACATTTTCGATAAAAAAAAATGACAGGGCAACCAACACCACGCATAGCGCGGTGCAGCCGCCCTAGTATATATATATATATACTAGGGGTGAAACACCGCTCAATGAGCGGTGTCTAGGCCCACTAAATAATCTCTCCACTAAATGTGATTTCACTTGTTCCAACTAAATGTGATTTCACGGAACTTATAATATTGTGTTGCACATATTTTCGTGATTCAATAATTATGTATTAGTCTAATATTTTTATCATGTGTTTGATATTTCTAAAAGTTCTTAATAATAGATTGTATCCATAATTTACATTTCATGGTTATAAATGTATTGAGAAAACAAAATAAGATATTGTTGTGGTACACAACTCTAAATTGTGGTATCAAATATGTTTTTCTGCTAAGCATGGTACCAAATCTGTTTTGCTAAGCATGGTACCAAATGTGTTATATGAGGTAAAGTTTGGGACCAAAAGTGTTTTGACCGTTCTCACGTGCAAAACTCGTGACCAATTTAAACTTGACGCGAGCGTGACGATCACGCGCGAAATTTCCGTCCAAAATTTAAAAGAATGACTAAATGTGTCGAGACTCTCTAAATTGTGGTACCAAATCTGTTTTTCTGCAAAGCATGGTACCAAATGTATTTTTTGGGGTAAAATTTAGGACCAAAAGTGTTTTTTCCTCTTATATATATAGTGTGTGATGATAGGAGACTGATAAAAGAAATAAGTGCACTCACATTTAGGTGCCATGCAATTATATTAAACTAAAAATTTAAATAACTTCATCAATTTAACCAACTAAAGTTCCAATCGAATAATTTATAAAATAAAGTCTTAGAAATAAACATCTGTACTTGAGATGATTCCCTATTCTTTTCATACATTCACTGGCAGTTTAAATACTCAAAAGCTCTATAGTGCATTGAAAGTGTGAAGCCAATCTCTAATTGTAAATGGAAGGTCCCATGAGCAGCAAGAGGGAATGATATAGCTATGCCAACTGCAATTCAAAATTAGGGGAAGCAAATGTCAATATATCTTCAAAAGAAATCTATGCACCAGTGCACCTCTTTAGATTATCAAGGTTTAGTATGCCTGCTCTGTTGCTATAATAATTTTTTTTTCTCTTGAACCACTCATAGAATCAATGCAGCAGAAAAGATATAATTAAGTTTTCTAATTTTCTGCCTTTTCACATATAAAAATCTATTCGAGCAAGGAAAAAAAAAATAGGACCTCAAATCTATAGCAATGTGTAAAGGTAAGAATTTCAATTCCAGCAGAAGGAAACATACTTCATACACTATATCACATTTAGCAAGTTCCTCACCAAAACTGTAAGAAAACGAGGCCACACTAATTACTAAACTGAGAAAGTTAAATTTATATTACATATTGAATAATCTGTTCTTATCCCTGAACATAGCGAATTCAAATATTTGTTGAATATATCGAAAACCATGATTCTGAAAGGCACAAAATAAAAGGTTCAACAAAACATGTAACAGATACTAACATGAAAGACAACCAAAAACATAGAGGAAAGGAAGGTAAGAACGAAATACCTTGAAACACGATAGCAAGATAGAAGTAACAAAATCAAAGTACGCGAAGAACTAAATATCAGACTGCAAAGAGGTTATATTTCCATAGCTGTTGATTCATATGTTTGAATGAAATTGAATATTCGTACCTGAATGTGCAAGCATATGACCATAAGAAGTAAGAACCACTATTATTCATGATACCTTTTTCTTCTTGATTATTAACTTGGCAGCTGCCTGAAGATAGTAAAATTCTAAGAATAAATTCAAACGAAAATGAACACATTTTTGGCAAGTATGAGGATTGAAAAATTAACCTTTTTGCAGAGGAACACCGCAATAAGGTTTAGATGAATGACCCCTTTGCCGCTGAGAAGTTTTTCATTCTCATTAACAAAGCATCCGTTTATAATACCTGAAATTGTGGAGTTCCTTTCAAAGAAAGCAAGTTGAAACAAAATTGCATCTAGACAAGCTTCAACGTTTGACTACCTACATTGTTGATCCTAACCTAAGAGTAAAGGGGAAGAACAAATGCACACAATCTGGCAAAACAGCGTGCAAAAGTATAATTACTCTGCTGTAACAATAAAAAAAAAATCACCAAAGTGATTTTACACTATATATTCCTCCTATAAGAATATAGACTATTCTAAGATCATATCATGAAAAAATCCAAATTAATTATTCAAAACGAACACTACCTCTACTTCTGTCGAAGTTTTCTTGTTTGCCATAATTTGCAAATCTTTTCAAATAAATCAACTTCACATGGGAATATAATCACACCCTCTTGTTACTTCAAAACCATTGGCAAGTTAAGATATAAATATGAGGTTCAATTCTCTTACATGTGCTGCCATGTGACTATTAAAGGACATAGGTCTTTGACAGCACAAAAATATCTCTTACATGTGCTGCCATGTAACTATTAAAAGACATAGGTCTTCATCAACACAAAAGTATCTCTCAAAATGGCAAATAGATTTTTATAAATGGATAATTATAACAGTAAGAGCCTCCCTGTAGGTCAGCTTTACATATATCCTCATAGCCAAAATGAAAGTAATTACCCAGAAGTAGAATCGAGGATGGTTGTACTAATAGAACACAATCAAAAGCAATCCTATATAAATATTCCCCCCAAAAAAAATATTTGAATAAGGAAACTCCAACATTCCTAAACTTAATATATGGAGTACTAACTCAAAACAGGTTGAATAAACAAACTGCAGGGATACAAAGTAAATGAACTGAGTTAGTAAAAGGAGGGGGGATAATAATAAAACACAAGGGAAAAAAATTATTTAAAGAGATACCTGCGTGAAAGAAATATAGAGTAAATTAGAAATCCAAATGTAACAAGTAAGTGTACGTATATAACTGGATAAGGAAGCATCCAGCAAAATCTATCCAAAACCCAGACAAAGTTATCCTCTGCAAACATGATCCGAAGCAAGAAAATGAGAATTCCATTACACAAATATATGTGAGCAACTCCAAAGCAAAACCATACGTACCAAAAAAACGAAGCACAGGTTCGGAAAAAACAATCATGAGAAATAAAATCATAAGAGGTCACCGCCATCGTAAGGCAGAATAAGATATGAAGACAAATTACAATTGGAGGGAGATAATATAGAATAAGCAGCCGCTTAAATAAAATAATCACCCCACTAACCCGAGAAAGAATTATCAAATTGCATACAACATAAAACAAGAATAACTGGAGGAAGTATTCCAATTGCCCAACATCATAAATCAGAAACTATAATCGAAGGAAAAATAATGCAATTGATGGCCGGTTATATTGAAGGAGAAATCAAAATGTTTAGAATTTATGAAATTGGAAAAAGAAATTGGGAAATGGCCGATTATATTGAAGAGGAATTCGAAATGTCCAGAATTTATGAAATTGAAACAAAAATTGGGAAATGGCCGATTATATTGAAGAAGAAATCAAAATGTTCAGAATTTATGAAATTGAAACAAAAATTGGGAATTTTGTTTTAATGGCCTCGAAATATTAAGGATGAGGGGAACTGAAATTTAAAAAGAAAAAAACAGAGGGCAAATGGTCGATTGGGAAGAAGATAGATGGGGAAGGAGATGAATTGAGAAGGAAAATATTGATTTGAGAAGCAAAAGAAAATTTTAAACGGGAGAAAAAGGCTGGGCCCCCCCAAGATGGACAACAGAAAAAATTAGCCGCAAAATGAAATTGGAAAGTAAATTCACAATACACAGAAAATTGAGATAAATACGCTGAAACGACGTCGTTTCTATATTAAAAGTGAAAAAGAAAAATCAGAATGAAAATAGGAATACTGTTCATGGAGAACATTGCCTCTTATAGGTTTAATATAGGTTTAATATATATATATATATATATATATATATATATATATATATATATATTGTCAAACATGGAAGCTAAATTACTACTCCCTCCGTCCCAATTTATCTGTCGTTTTAAAGAAAATTTTTTGTCCCAAATTTTTTGTCACTTTAGAATTTCAATGCACTATTAAATACATATTTTTCCATTTTGCCCTTATTTGATGTATTTAAAACTCTCTTTTTAATAGAAAAAAGTAATAGAGAGAGTGTAAGGGTATTTTAAGAATATCATTTATTTTTTCCCTAAGATTGAGGCTATTTAGTAGTTGCCTTAATATGTGTGAAAACACTTAAAACGACAGATAAATTGGGACAGAGGGAGTAATTTATTATATGGCAAATGTGAAGTTGATCCTTATCTATCTACGTTTAATTTGTGATTGATAATGAAACTCACATGTAATGTTGCATATATTTCTTAATTGGCAAATTCTATCTTTTAAAACATCAGTAGTGAGCGGAATATCTTTAATTATTTATCGAGCATTAGACATTAGTACAACAAAATATCTATAGTAGTTGATGACTAAATTATTACTTGAGCTTTCTTAGACATGTATTATTTCTGAGAAATTTATTTTGTACTACGGATAATGTGTTGCAACAAATTATTATAATTGTAATGAAGTCTCTATATTTAAGGAAGAGTTACCTTTAAGATCTCATCCTTTCGTGTATTGATATGCGAAACAATTTTAAATATATTCTAATTATTTACTTTACCTCGTCTTCCTGCAGCGATTATACCAAATAAAATAATCGCTCATATTTCTAGATCGAAGTCAAAATCAACTATTATTTTGCTTCGGATTTTTAGGCGCTTTTGGATTATCATTTCTCCAAAGAGCTAAAATAACATTAAGAGTACAAGTTAAAAGCTTTTGCAGGCAAGTTAATATTCCCCCAATTTTATTAAAAAAAAAAAAAAAAGAGAAAAACTAGGGCATTTTTGTCTTGTTATTATGAAAGTGGTTTTGAAATAGATTGAGGTTTTGGAAAAAAAATCGGTTGTTTGTTTGGGCTTTCTGAAATGAATATAAATGAATTACTTTATGTCGAATAATATATGTTATGTGGGATTAGTAGTGTAATATACTCCATATTACTTTATTTCAAAAATCAAAGTAAATTGTATTTAGATTTTTGTTAGAGATAAAGATTTTTTTTAAAAGAAAAGATGACTATTCAATATTGAGAAATGATAATTAGTTTATTTATGAAAATAAAAGTGTTGTTTGTTTGGCTTTTCAAAAAACAACGGAATAACGAGACAAACAAGCCTAATATTTTGTTTGTGTAATAATCACTTGGATAGATAGTCGAGGAGGTTTAGCCTGACGGTGAAATTGAGATCCAATTTGAAATTTGAGTACCTCTACAGGATAGACCTCAACAGAAAACTGAAGAGTAACGGCAGCAAGTGATTGAGTTCAGTAGTTCCTCATATAAAACTCCATGACCCAGAGGTCATATGTTCGAATCTCACCTGATATGTGAGTCTTTCTCTAGTTTAATATTAGTTTTGTTAGTGAATATCCATTAAATTTCTTAGTTGAACATTATTTATACTTTAATAGTAAATGAGTAGATTTATTGATGAAAAAAAAATCATTTGGCTAGTATTTATTCTCTATAGTACGGTTAGTACCCACTGGTGAACTGGTGACAGCCTCTTTTATATCGAGTATACGTTCATTATTCATACTATTTAGTAATAATCCGCATAAACGGAGAATGAAAGGGTTGATGATAAAATATTTTTCTGATTAATCCAACGGTTCGCATTTCATTTGGGAAAGGAAAATCCCAATTTCTAAATTTGAATTTTAAGGTGACCCAATACCCATTCTATATTCTAACTAAATAAGGATAAAGTCGAATTAAAACCCTCCAATTTGAATTCTCATTCTTTAATTCAGCATCACCAACTACTTTAATTATTTGCTTAATTTAAGGATTCTTAATCATTAAACATGTCCTGGGCAGCGGGTAGCCTGCCCGAATCTTTTCCTTTTCCATATAAGGCATAATACATTAGACTACTGAAAATGAAGTGAAATATAAAAATCATCCTCCTTCTCTCTAATCCCTTAACCATTTTCCTTGAAACTTCATTTCTTCCATTTTTATTAGAATCATATCTTAGTTCAGATTAGCAGTTGTTGTTGGGATTACATACAAAAATATCTTAGCCGCCACTTTTTGGTTTTCCATTTAATTAGTACTTCACAAGTAGTGTATCAAGGTTTTGTATGAATTGATTTGGTTACCATATATTTTGTTTTCTATCTTTTCTTTCATTTAGTTAAAATTAGGGTTTTGTAGTTTCTAAGCAGCAGCCTTTGTTGTGACTTACTTTTCCAGTCAAAAAAAAAAATTAGTGGGGTTGGTAAAGTAGTTGTTCTACTCATGTATCTTATTCCTAGTAATGGCAATTCTCTTTTACACTTTTCAAACCACTTTCAATTTTGCTTCCATCAGTAAAGATTTCAGTTAAATTATTTGACCATTTTAATTTCTACATATATACTTTTCCAATCCATTTCATTTCCATCAAATAAAAAATGGGTCCATCTTGTAGAAGAATAACAAGAAGCACAAGATCATCAAAATCATCATCACCAAGAAGAAAAACCCTTCTCAAGAAGCAAAATAATCAAGAAAATAGTGCAGTTGCACCTGTCAATTCATCTCCTGTTAAGCCCTCCAATGATGATGGTGATTCTTGTAGCAACATTAATATAGCATGTTTGACACCAAAGGCCAAAAGAAATCGAATACCGGAGATCCAAACATGCCCTCCAGCACCAAAGAAGAGGCGAATGGTGAAAAGTAGTAGTTTTACATTGAGGAGAAATAGTCCTATAGCATTTTTCGCTTCTCCGGATATAGAGCTTTTCTTTTATTTAGCTCTTCGAGGTATTCATGTTTGATGAGAACTGACATATATATTTGTCTTTGTAGCTAATTATATTTTGTCTTGTCTTGTTTTGTTTGATGATGATCTAAATAGATCGAGTGTGAGAATTGAGTACTTAATCAATTATGAGTTGTGAAGTCAATAAGTCATTGTAATTGGGAGTTGATTTTAGGCCTTTTCAAGAACTTGTGTTTTGACTTAGTTGGTTTTTATGGTGTGTAGAGGATATAGAACTCGATCATGAGCTAAATTTGGGTTTGTAATCTTTTTTTCATTTCTCTCTACTAAATGTATTCTCCTAATGGTTGAAGACATGATTTCAACTTCCTTTCTGAGGAATGATTGTTTTGCACTTGTTTGCATGATGATTGATGATGACTATATATGGTTGTGCAATTAGTTGGATTTGATTTCTAGTTTACACCAAATAATTAAACTATGTAATTAAAGAATAGGGCCTATAGTCCATGTTTGATGTTACGATATCGAGGGGTGTGAATTGAATGAATCAAAATGAGTTGAATATCGCATAACATCGATTTGATATTCTTGTCAATTGATGGTTAATCTAGTGAAAATGGGAGAATTTGGTGAACCCATGATCGAATCGCAGCTGGACGAGGCCACATTGTATAGTATGTCTGATAATATAATGTATTGAAAGAAATTAAGTAAAGATCCAATAACTGAATGACCTTGGGAAATCAATATTAATTGAATTTTCAAATTGAAATGGATTTTAAATTTTTATTTTACTTATACTCTATATTTTAGTCTATTATATATGTCAAGTTCGACCAAACTACAAATATTATTTAAATTTGTTTTGCTTAATTAATTGAATTGAACCGAAATGAAACTTTAAAACAAACTCGACCGGAGTATGGGATAGTTTGATCAAATTTATATTAGTAGATTTAGTAATTGGCATATAATTAAATATAAAAACGCATAGAAACTGAATATTAATTAATTTCATAAAACTTTGATGATTGTTACTGCAACTTAAGATCAAGCAGTGTCTTCTTCAGACATCACTAGCTAATCTGAAAAGGCTTATCTAGATTCTACCTTTTATAAGTAGCACTTTAATTTGTTTTGGCTGCCTTTTTTAATTTCTGCCATATGCAGTGTCTATTCTCCATTTCATTTTCTTCTGAGTGGAAACAGCAAAAGAGTTCTGGATGTGAGAGGTGAGAATTCTTTATAGTACACAACTTAACTTTGGAAACCAAAAGCCTGTGTGGATCGGAGTCTTGTTCTTAATGTTCAAATTTATAAGTAGATCGATACTAACTGGTTTAGTATTTTAACAATATTATATAAGTTGAGATTTTTATGATCTCAATTTATCAAAAATATTTTGCACTTTTGATTTTATCAATTTATCTTTGAGATCAAAAACGTAAATTTAAAATTATCCGGACAAGAAACCTAAACTTAACATAGACTATTTTGAGATTAAAAATACAAATATATTTTTAATTATTAGAACTGTAAATGCAATTTTATAAATTGTGCGCAAAGACAAATGAAACTGATTTTTTTTTTTAAAAAAATGACCAAAGTAAAATTTTGTGAAGTACATAAATCAAGTATATATATATATAACGAGAGTCTAATACCTTAGGACTGAAAGTGCAATTTGCCAGGACATGAAATTATTGTGTCAGATATATATATGTATATAATGTCAGCTTGTGAGTGTCTACATGTCTGAAATTAGACAGCATAAGTAAGGGAATCCAATGAAAATGCTCGTGCGGGTTGTGATAATTGCTTTTTACACATTAGGCCGGGGTAGATAGGGAATCTCACGAAATTTACTCGAGACTTTGATCATTCTTGGGTACTTTCTGATTGGTGATAAACTGATAATCTTAATTCAATACATTTAACTTGTAGCCTAAAAATTTAGGTACTATTTGTTTGGTTTTATAAAATTATTTCTTATTTGAAACAAAAAAACAAATATATTTTTTGCTTTATGAAATAAATTTATCGTATCTCAATTTTTTCAAACTAATCTTTTAAAAGTCAAACAAACAACAATTTACTTATATCTAAATTTTTTTATACAAACTTTAAGTTGATTTGACATAAAGTAACTCATTTCCTACAAAAACTTATCTCACATAACGAACTAGATTTAACATAAAATCTTACACATTTTACACATACAACCTAACTTTTTCAAAAAAATTAAAATATACACATATTTTATTTATCATTCCACTCTCTCAAAACTCAATCAAATAACATTACGTAAATTGAGATTTTCAAAAATCACCACCACTCTCTAAAATGACAAATAAACAGACCCTTAACTATTATTTCGGTCATAATTAATTAAAGATTACACAGTATAATTATTGATGCTATATCTGTCAAGGGTAATACTGAAATGTGATCTTGAGAATTATATTGTTTTGTTTTATGTTGTTTTTTTGGTGTATTTGCATGTGTGAAAATCTTCATCATTTCTTATTGAATGGAACCAAGGAATTGGTAATTATTTGCACATACAAAAGAGCGAAATGTGAGAATACACTTTGGTAATGTGCTAAGTCACAGTCTGATTATCTTGATTATCTAAAGTAATTATCTAAAGTAGGGGTGTAATCGAGTGTAGCAATATCGAACAACATATTTTAAGCCCTTATCTTGTATTGAACTTTATCGAGTTTGAAATTTTTTGTTTGGACTTGGTTTTATTGTTAAACGAGCTGAGTATCGAGTAACTTAGTTTGATTTTCAGCCCTTATCTAAAGTATGAACTAACCATGTGTATGGATCTATTTTGGCTTAGTTTCAAATGAGTTTTAATTTCACAATACTGTATAATTCAATTAGAATTGAGTTTGAATGTTGAATTTTGAGGTTTCTAAGATCAGCTTGATATGTGATCTATATAGTTGGCCTATTTGGAAGGGTTTGGCTCGGTTTTGTGGGTTTCATTTTCAAAAAAATTGGTTCTGGTAGTTTCAATGAAACATTTGAAATCTCATTTGGTCATGTTTTGGATGTTGGGTTTTGTGATTTTGATAAGCTGAAACCCCAATTAAATTGAGTTTGGATGTTAAGATTTGGGTAAAAAATAGGTGGTATGTATCAAATTAATATTTTTTATAGAGTTTGGGAAGAGAAAAGTAGGTGGTAGGTATCAAATCAAAGTTTTATATGTTTCAAAAGTTTGGGGGTGGGTTTGTGAATATGTTTATAATGAAATTCATAGGTCCGATGAAAACTCATTCGGAATGGTTTTGACCTGGTCTCACGAAACTCGCGAGACTGGACCAAAACCTATCCACGTGTAATTATGGGGTTTGAGAGAAAAAGTAAATGATAAGTGTCAAATCAATAACTTTTATAGAATTTAATGAAAAAAATATATGATAACTAAGTTTCAAATCAACTACTTTTTAAGAATTTGAAAGGACAAAACTATGTGGTAGTTTTAATAGGCATACAATAGGATGCTTTGCGGCTTTGGTATCAAAACATATTAAATTGCACATTTCAAATCATAATTTAACGTCTGATTGCACATTTCATACCGTTGTAAATTATTCGGACGGAATTCGTTAAGTGCCTCACTTCGTTAACTCAACATTTTTGTAGGAAAAAATCATGTTTATAATTCGTATATCGAATTGCGCAAATTTTATGAAGTTGTGTTTGGACAAGATAATACAAAAAATTAAAAAAACCTACAACATCTTAGACCAGAAAATACTGAATTAACGTAACTTTTCCTTCAGATTGTTCAAGTTAACTGCCTCATGCAATTCAAGTCACCAAATTTCTCCAAATAATCAAGAAATGTATGAAATGTGCAATTGTGTGTTAAGTTATGAGAGAATTTCACTTTCGATACCATAACTCAACCTACTTTAGGGATTTGATACCACAATTTTTTCTCCCGACACATTTGATACCATAACTTAAATCAACTCGACACATTTGATACTTCCGTCAAATTGGAAACGGAATTGTCACGTGATTGTCACGTGGCCGTTAAAACTTTGCACATTTGATACCATAACTTATGTTGACTGATAATTTTACCCCATAACATTTCAGGTTACCAAAAAAGCCCCACATCTCCAAATTTAGTGACGATTTTAGTCCATATTGTTGCAAAATTTCCAAATTAACTCGAATAAGACCACGTGCTGACCAATTTAGAACTTTACACATTTGATACCATTACTTATGTTGACTGATAATTTTACCCCATAATATTTCAAGTTACCAAAAAAGCCCCACATCTCCAAATTTAGTGACGATTTTAGTCCACATTGTTGCCAAATTTCCAAATTGACTCGAATAAGACCACATGCTGATTAATTTAGAAAATTTTACTTATTTTATTTAAATAACTAATTTAATTTATAAACAATATTAATAAATTAAATAATACATTAACATAAATATCACCAAAATTAAGAAAATATATTCTTTTTAAATATAAAATTTATACAATAGAATTAATATATTTAATATTTATTAAAATAATAAATTATATAATTTAAAACTATTTAATATTTATTAAAATATTAAATAATAAATAATTTTAATTTAAAAAAAAAATCCCCACCCCACCCACTACCTCCCCACCCTTCCCCCTACCCCCGATTCCCAAGCCGCGTCTGTCCCAGGCCACCGCCGGCCTGGGTTCTTCGATGCCCGGCCACTGCCAGCTTGGGATCTTCGGTCCCAGGCCGGCGGTGGCCTGGGACAGAAGACCCAGGCCGCCGGCGGCCTGGGAATCTGGTGGTAGGGGGAGGGTTGGGTTGGGTGGGTGGGTGGGGATTTTTTTATTAAATTATAATTATTTATTATTTAATATTTTAATAAATATTAAATAGTTTTTAATTATATAATTTATATTAAATAGATCAATTCTATTATATAAATTTTATTTTTAAAAAGAATATGTTTACTTAATTTTGATGATAGTTAAGTTAATGTATTATTTAATTTATTGATACTGTTTATAAATTAAATTAGTTATTTAAATAAAATAAGTAAAATTTTCTAAATTGGTCAGCACGTGGTCTTATTCGAGTCAATTTGGAAATTCGGCAACAATGTGGACTAAAATCGTCACTAAATTTGGAGATGTGGAGCTTTTTTGGTAACCTGAAATGTTATGGGGTAAAATTATCAGTCAACATAAGTAATGGTATCAAATGTGTAAAGTTCTAAATTGGTCAGCACGTGGTCTTATTCGAGTCAATTTGGAAATTTTGCAACAATGTGGACTAAAATCGGCACTAAATTTGGAGATGTGGGCTTTTTTGGTAACCTAAAATGTTATGGGGTAAAATTATCAGTCAACATAAATTATGGTATCAAATGTGCAAAGTTTTAACGGCCACATGACAATCACGTGACAATTCCGTTTCCAATTTGACGGAAGTATCAAATGTGTCGAGTTGATTGGAGTTATGGTATCAAATGTGTCAGGAGAAAAAGTTGTGGTATCAAATCCCTAAAGTAGGTTGAGTTATGGTATCAAAAGTGAAATTCTCTCGTTAAGTTATGATATAAAATTTGAGATTCGATATACATTGTCCAAAATTTTTATTTTAGGTTGGATTTCACTGAACCCCATGAAAACACGAGCTAAATTTGTTTTGGTCTAGTTTCGCGAATTGGCAACCAAACCAAAATAGATCCAGAAGGTGCCTAAAATTTTAGAACAATTAAAGCTTATGTAAATGATGTAGACTTAGGGCTGTCAATGGGGCGGATTTCAATCCGGATCCGTCCGAATTCGGTCCGATTTATTAGGATAATTATTCGATTAGAGATTCGATGGACTTGATCCGATTATAAAGATTCGAAATCCGAAACTCATGGAGCGAATATGGATTTAGGTCGATCCGATCCATTAAAGATCCGTATCCGACAACAAATAAAAAGAAAGACATATATATACAAAATGATTTATAAAATAAGTATCATTAATCAATTTAAGAAGATAGTAATTTATAATTCGTTTATAAATTTATTTAAACCAATATATTCATTCTACAAATATGAATATAGTAAAGAAACTTTTAAAATGTGAGCTAAAATTAAAAAAGATAATAAACTTGTTTTAGGAAAAAAATATAAATTTAACCTTTTAAATACAAATTTATTGGATCCGAAAAATATCCGATATCCGGTCAAATCCGACCAAGATCCATTGGATTCAAAAAATCTAGATTCGAACACAATCCGAGCAAGATCCGAATCCGACAGAATTCGATCGAATATAAATGAAGCCGGATCTGGACGAGCCTGATCCGACCAGAATCCGACCCATTGACAGCCATAGATGTAGTATATAACCATTAGGAAGATTAGAGAAACAACATAGAGGCTTATAATTGCACTTTCAAATTAGAAGAAGCATGCATGTATATATGCTATTTGTATTAAAGCTGTGTAGTTTGATTAACATTTTTACATTGTGTTGGTACAAAATAAATTTATTGTACTATATTTTAAGAAAATTTAAAGGGGACCTGCTCTCTCAAAAATTAATTACATGCAGTAGATCTAGAAGTTTCCAAAAAGAAGAAGTTTGGCCGGGGTTCATGTTTTGTAATTTTACATGAAGAATCTAAAATGGAATTTGTTTGTTCAAATCAAAATAACATAATTACAAGTTGCAGCTGTGATTTTGAGTTAGAATTTTCATGTAAACGTACAATATATATGATCATATGCATGTGCGTTGTCACGTTCGTACGTGTTATTCACGTGTGAGTGGACCTTGATTGTGCATGAAATGGGTAATTTGTAGTGAATTCTTGGAATGAGGATTGATGAATTTTTTTTTATAATAAGATAAACAAATTATGAAAAGAAATCCCTGAGGATTGATGTCCTATTCTGAAAGTAAACAATCCCTTTATAAATTTCAATCATGTACAAAAATATTCCATCAAGCACAAACTTTTGCTTAGAGTTATTTTATCACAATAACTTTTCTAGAATCCGAGGTTGCCTCAACTCTTCTTTAATTAGCTTTTGGGTCAAACCATTAGACAGCTACATGATCATTATTTTCGATGTCCCAACTTTAGTTTCATAATCAGATTTGTTTTTGTTCTATTATTTCAGCATTTCTGAACCTTTTTTTTTTAGAGGAGCATTTTTTAACTTGAAAGCTCAAAATTCATCTGGTACTCAAACTGTCAAAACCATAGAAAGAAATTCAATTCAAAATTTAATCTTTAATTTTTCGAATTTGTCAAAAGAAAGTTGTGAGCCTGTAGTGCAGCCTAGTGGAAAATTTCCAGATCAAGATGTCATGTGTTTGTTTTTCATTAGTGTGGGGTAATTTTCTAGTCAATTACTAGTGTATTTAAGTTATCTTTGTAATTTGATAGCTCTTGAAAAATAACGTTGTAATGACAAAATCACTATGTAACGATTAATTTATTAATATATTCACCGCCTCAAAATAAAAATAAAAAATTCAACTAAATCTATATCAAAAGTTGATAAAATAGATATTATTATAATTTACGTAACATTAGTGCGGATCCTAGACTTTTTGGGGTTCTAGAAGAAATTAAAAAAATGGGCCCTATATCGTTAAAAAAAATATTTAATGTAAAATTATTCTTTCTTGTTTTAGTAGATGCAAAAATATTTATTTAACTAAATCTTCATATTTAAGAATTCCCAACGTATCTCTCTTGAAAATGTTAAAAAAAAATATCTCTTTCTAGCATCAATAAATCTAACATTTTTATTCATATTAGTAATAAATTTATTTTAACCTACATTTTGAAATTGAAATAATTTTTCTATCGATTTTTTGCTTCTTAAGATAAATCCTTCAAATTAAGGGTGAGTTTGGCCCAGCGATTGCATAATTGCTTTTACAATAATTGATTATAGTATAATTACTTTTGAGATAATTGCTTTGACTATAATTGATTTAGCGTTTGGTTCTAATTTTACATAATTGATTATAGAAATGTAGTCTTTTGTCTAATTTACAAAACTATCCTTATGTATATTTGAAGATTATTATATTTTTTAACTATCATAAAGCATAATCGTATTAGTGTTAAAAAAAAACTAATGATTACTGTTTTCTTTCTTTCTTAATTGTAATAAGACATTGATAATAATGAAATAAATTAGTAACCAAAATATTAGCTAATAAATTTTATTTTACCAATCATATTGCGCAAAACTATAATAAATAAAATGATGAATGCAACTACTAAAATGAATCATATCCCAACCAAGTCCTGTCTCGCGTCCAACAAGTAAATCCCATAAAATCCACTCCTTCTTAAGGACATCATATCGATTTTTCAGTTGCATTCTATCATACATCTTTCCAGTTTTTTTTGCGAAATTTTCAACTATATTGTTCCAACCTAGCTTATTGAAACACATATTTGGCCGATTGCCACCTCTTTTCTCAGCAACACACAAATTAACAAATATCTCATTGGATCGAGCATCCCAAACAGCTTTTGGTTTAGCAGAATGTCTTTTCTTTTGATTTTTTTTCACAATATTTGGTTCTTGCACTTCCTTAAGTATAGCTACCTCATTTGTATCCATCTAAACTGAAACACAGACTACGAAAAGAAATCATAAAAATAGACTTTGCTTAACTTATCTTTCAAAACGAATAATATTTATGTTATATACCATTTTGTTTAACTAAATATACCTATAACACTTAGATGGGGTACTACGTCTATCCTTATGTATACTTTAAATTAATGCTTTTTGTGCTACTTCAATAGTAAAGGGCCTAAATTCTGATAATCTAACAATATTAAAGATCATAAACGAATTTTAGATAGTCTAGTTAAAAGTTGTAAAATTGTTGAGATTAAATCATCAATTGTATGATAAAAGTAATCATTAGCACAAGACAAAATACACAGTAGTTGGAAATTGGAAATGAAAGAAATAAGATGAGACCTTAGCGAAATAAGGACAATCAAGAGGTAAGGCACAAACGCATTAGCAGGCTCAAATAATCACATGATAAACTCTAAAGTTGTACTATTAAATAGCCTATCCAGATGAATTTGGTGAACAAAAGCCACCTCATTTATTCCAATCAAACAATATCATGTACACAGACAATTCTTAAATACTCTTTGGGGTCAACTGATCTTTCGTGGTGCAACAAAAACATACAGAGGAAATGCAATATCATAACATGATTTCAATATTTACTCCACACAGTGTACTTAACATGATTCAAATTGAAAGACAAATGCACAGGAAACCAAGTCGTTGTTATAAAGTGACCAACTATGCAATATCATACAGAGGAAACTAAATTTGATAAACAGAATCTTGAGAATATTAATCATGGTTCCCAATAATGTCTCTAGCTAGGCTTTGATGTTATTAAATATTAATACCATCTTAATCAAGTCTCATTAGCAGATAAAAACATTTCTAATGGTTAATCTATTCGTAACTAAATAGAGGGTCTGAATTCTTCATTAAGAAAATTTTGGCTGGAGGTTAAGGCATCATACATTATTAAAAAGCTTTTGGCTAGTTCAAAAAAAAATTGCTATTAAATATTCCAACCAATCCGTCTGTCACTCTAATTGCTTACAGATCTGTGCAGGAGTTTAAAAATACTTTGATGAATCATTTGTTGTAACTCCCTGGGAATAGTAAAAAATAAATTGGTCTGGTTCACTATATATATCTGAAGTAAATAAAGAGAAGTTAACATGATTTCAATATTTACTCCACCCAGTGTACTTAACATGATTCAAATTGAAAGACAAATGCACAGGAAACCAAGTCGTTGTTATAAAGTGACTAACTATGCAATATCATACAGAGGAAACTATATTTGATAAACAGAATCTTGAGAGCAGATAGAATTGGACAATAAAAAAAGTTCCACAAATCAATTATTAGCAATAGAACTATAAAAAAAGTTCCACAAATCAATTATTAGCAATAGAATTCCAAAAAAAAAAAAAAAAACTGAATCTTGAGAGCAGCAAAGATCTTTCCTTTCAATTGGACAATATTAGAACTATAATTCAACCAATTTTCAGATTATAGTTCAACCAATTTTCAGATTAAAAAAAACAATTGGGTCAAAACCTCACAAATCAACTTTTTTCTCTTTAATCAACCAATTTTCATAGAACTATAACACGTGAAGATATCAAGAACTGAAAACATAAAAAAGATTTGTATTTCTAACCTTCTGTGAAAAAAATTCTCAATTGGAGCTGTTGGCGCAATATTGCGGGAATGAAAGAAGAATCAGGGTTTTATGATATATATATGGTGGGCATGGAGAAATTAGTAATTTCACAAATATATGAAATTCACGATTGAGAGAAGTACCTATTTCCTTACTTCTCCTGACCGTGAATTGGGGCTTCTGGAATTGCAAAAGTTGCAGTTGTTTTTTGAGGCCAAACAGATCTAATTTCACGATTAGGATCGCAACGTTATATTTGGAGGTTGAAACGTGCGGCCAAACGGCCCCTAAGTATATTTGCCCATGACATATAATTCAAAAATTAGTCAAAAAGATAATTATGTCAATAAAATATTATAATCTAGCAATTTAACAACCAATAGATTTGAGTTGATCCCGCGTAAACAGGACCGGATTGGGCCCTAGGCAGTTAGTTGTCTACGGCCCCAAGCTTTTGGGGCCCCCAACACGAAATAAGAAAAGTCCATTATAATATATTCAGAAAAATTTGTTTTAACAACTGCCCAATCTTAAAATCATGTCCAGACCTTCTTCCAACCTTCATGGCCCCACCCCAGGTCCAGCCCACACTCTATTCCCTATTTTAATGAGTTGTTGGTTAACACTTGGGAAATTTTTTGCTCAAGTTTGGCTTAACTAAACCCATCAAATCATCAAGCAAGTGTACTGCTTTGTGATTGGTCACTTTTCTGTGAGTTATATCCAATCCCAAAAGTAAGTGTATTGCAGTTGACTCGTAGTTACTTTGGGCTCGGCCAAGCCCGATGTGCGTAAGAATTTCCCTAATAGTTGATAAAAAACTTAAAAGAAGTTTAAAATTGAGCTGCTAGACACTGGTCAAAATTATAAAATGAAAAAAATAAACTAGGTTTAGGGAGAATTTTAATTCGGATTCGAATTCGAATTCCGATGTATAAGGATAACTAAGTAAAAATATACATAATTTTTTTTTTTTTGGATTCAAATCTGTGTGCCAAATATTGATTTTTTTCCGGATTCAGAACACTTTTGAAAATTCAATAGGATCTTGAGTCGAATTTAGATACATTTTTTGATTTTGAATTCAAATCCGGAGCCACCCTGATCCCCTCTGGATCCGCCCCATTGACAGCCCTAAAGTAAACACCTTCAAGAATTTTAAGAGTCTTTCCTTAAAACAATTTTTTTCTTATCTTAAAATAATTTTTTTCTCGTCTTTCTTCTCCAACAAGCAATATTTAGGAAGTTGGTGGTTTGGTTCCCCTCTCTCTCCAGCAAAATTCTTGACTACACCACCATATGATATCATCCTTATGATATAGTATATACGTGCACCCGAGGGCGGATTCAAGGACTAAATAGAAGAAAAAAAAATTCAATCAAACAATCAAACTTAAAGTTTATAATATAGAAAAAGCGTCAGTGTCACAAGTTTGTAAACCAACGAGTATGAGACATGCCTTTTAGTTGCAACCATCTTCTTAGCAAGATTATCAGTTTCTTTCAATCTAAAAATATCATCACTTGATCAAACATCCCTAATATAATTTTCAAGTTGATTGGGAAGGGTCGCGAGCTCAAGAAAAAAAAAATCGTTTGAATTGAAGATTTGATTTTGCAGATGTTAATTGGGAGTTGGGAGAATAGTTGAACTTTAATTGAGACTTTGATAGGGTTATATAATTTTAAGATGGGTTAATATTGAGTTGAATTAATTGGACTAATTTGAGCTTGGAAATTGCTCAATGGACTAAATTTTTGGGCTTATTGAGAGGATATATAGACCATTGTTAAAGCCTTAAAGGTATAGTAATTGATTATGGTAGTGTACATGTCAGTTTGAGTATATGTATATAGTTTAAACTGTTGATCTCAGCTGATGAGGTGATCTCAAATAGCAATTGATCAGGAGTTTTATTTTCATTATTTTATACTTCATTAATTAATATCTTCAAATTACTGTTTGAAAATTTTCAGTAATGCATTATTTTTCGGTTGGGCTAAAATATTCAAGACTAAACCAAATTAGACACATTTTTTTGCCGGGGAGTATTCCGTGGTCTCGAGTAGACCCCACTTTAACTTGCATGCATAATAATTTGAGTTATACAATTTTTTTCTTTTTCTATTAGGTTAAATACAGTTTTTCCCCTTAAAGTATGAGGGTGGTACCAATAATCCTTCTAAAGTATCAATTATAACACTTACCCCCTCAATTATACTTTTGGACATTTTATTCTAAAACTACCGCTTTTTATAAGTAATAATTGTTTATTTATTAATTTATCATAAAAGAATTATTTACATATTATGAATTCCTCTATCCACCAAAAATATTATGCCTTAATTTTTTCATCTTTTTTTGTTTGATTCTTTTTTTTCTCTCTGTTTATTTCCATTTCAATTGTTTTTTCAGTTTTTTCTTTATTTCGATCTCCATTTTTCTCTTTATATTTTTGTCTTTGTCTTTGTTTGGTGATAATTATCTCACTAGTTTTTGTTACAAATAATTATTTCAAATGTTGAGTAATTTTCCTTGAAAATCTTGCTTGCAAAATCCAAGCTTGACTTAATATTTGTAATGATTTGTGTTGGTTCAACTTCTGATTGGTAATAGACGTATAAGGTAATAATAGATTGAAAAATTGATGTTACGAGCATGTGTTAAGTTCGAAAATTTTCAACTAAGAATTTCAAGGAGAATTACTTAACATTTGCAATAATAATTTGTAACAAAAATAAATGTGATAATTATCACCAAATAAAAACTTAAACAAATTGCAAATAAAAACTTAAACAAATTGCAAATAAAAAATTGATATAGAAATAAAGAAAAAATTGAAACGAAAAATAAAGAATAAAAAAGAAATGAAGAAATTCAAACGTAATGCTTATTGGCTGATGGAGGAATTCATAATTAATAAATATTTGTTTTTGATAAAATAATAAAGAAAATCAATTTATTAGTTATAAAAGGAACGGGGATAATTTTGGAATAAAAAGTTTAAAATTATTACATAGGGATGTAAGTGTTATAATTGATCTTAGAGGGGGATAACTGATACCACCCCATACTTTATGGGGGCAAACTGTATTTCATCATTTTCTATTTTCAAGATATTATAAGCATGTTTGTCTCGTTGCACGTTTCTGAAGTGGTTTTAAAAATTGGGATTTAAATTTATTTGTAATGTTGTTTATTTGAGTTTTTAAAGATAAAATAAATAATAGGCATATGTTTTAGAAATGAGTAGTTTTTCTAGAGACTATATACATAAAGAAGAAAATTAATATAAGAGATTGATTACACTATGTCAAATTAGGTTTGTTATATGAAATAAATAAGTTTAAGAGATATGTTAATTTATATTAAATCTATATATATAGTTGGTTTAGTTTTTTTTTTTTTTTTTATAGATAAAAGATTTTTTGGTATGAAATTATTTTTTAAAATGGAGAGAAATTAAATAAGTTTACTTTTAAAATTAAAAATATTGTTAGTTTAACTTTGAAAATAGCACCTAATTAAATGTTCTTAAAGATGCCCGCGACACAATCAGGTGGCACACCGCACACCTTATTATGTGTCATCACTCATCAATATAGTAGTATTTGTTATTTTTTTTTCTTTTTATATATAATTATAGTATTTGTTTATTTGGTTCTTGACATTTCAAAAATATAATAAATTCTTTGTGCTGTTTGTTTATTTTGGAAAAATGTTGGTAGGTGTAACGTGGCTGGGACTCCACCGTGCTTGGAGGCCACTGTAGGGCGGAGAGTGGGGACCACCACCAACACCACGCGTCGGCTATCTGTGTTCGCGTCATGTGGCCTTTTGGAATTTTATTATTTCGAAAAAATTTAGCTATGCTTTTTTTTTGATAAATTACCATACAACAAAAAGTTACAAACGATCAACAAGGGGATAGCCCCCGTCGCAAAAAACGGAAATGGGAAGCGAAGAAAGATCAAAACAAGCAAAAGAGTTGTGAAGGCGAGCCCATTTAGACAAGTTATGGGCTGCCCAATTAAAATTCCTAGAAACAAATTTGAAACGCCATTTAGGCCACTTGAACCAAAATTTCTTGATTTCCCGGATGAGGTTCTTAGAAGACCAATTCAGAGAGAGATCGGGATGAAGGAGCATGGAGATAACATTGAGATTATCACATTCAAAAATAACTCGATCCAAGGCAAGATGGTCAAGAGATTGCACTGCTTCAAGGAGAGCCAAAGCTTCAGCAGATTCAACATCAATGCAAATGTTAGAAAATGACTTGGCCTGGACAATAGAGCCGTTTGAATTGCGAACAATGAAAGCCCCAATTGCAGAACCGTCTTTGAAAGATGAATCAGAACTCGCTTTAAGCCAACCTAAAGGTGGCTTGATCCAGCTGCCGCTTTGAGAGCCCATCTTGGCATAAAGTTTCTTGGAAAGCTGAGCATTCCAGTGATCAAAAGATTTTTTATGGATGGAGTTGAGGAGAGCCGGAAAGCTCAAAGTGCTCTGATCATGAATAATTGAGTTTCGGTGCTGCCAGATTGAGGCCATGGCTGTGACACAGAAAATGATGAATTCTTCTCTCGGGTCATCCAAAGGGAAAATGGTGGACCTGCAATCAAGGAGAAGAGAAATCCAATTAGTAAAAGAGAGGTGAGAAATTGAAGAAAGCCTAAAGCACCATTTGGAGGAAAACCAAATTCTTTCAGAAAAAGGACAACGCAAAAAGATGTGGTCAAGGTCCTCTTGCTCATTGTGACAAAGGGGGCAGGTGGTATCGGGTATGTTAAAAAGTTGGTTAAGACGACATCGGGTTGGGAGGATGTTATTTAAAGCTTTCCACCAAAAAGTTTTGTGTCTATCATGGATTTTAGCACTCCAAAGTTGTTTCCAAATGGTGGGGGCTGCGGAGGGAGAACGGTTGCAAATAATGGAATTGTAAGCACTTTTAGAGGAGAAGACACCAGACTTGGTAAGCGCCCAAAAGAATTGCTTTGGTTCATTTTCAGCCGCAATAGGGGTTTTGGTTATCTCCAAAACGGTTTGGGGATCGAATAAACCGTTCAAGGTATCCAAGTTCCAAATGTTGCTGTCTTGAACCAATAAATCCTTAACAAAATTGAAGTTGCCAGGGATGAGAGTGATGTCCGATTTAGGTTTGGGAATAAAACCCGGCAAGGATGGAATCCAAGGTTCTTTCCAAATCCAAACATGTGAGTTATTGGAAAGGGAGTAGCAAGCTCCAGCAGCGATAGTCGGGATGCAATGCACGATATCTTGCCAAATCCAAGAGGCATTTGATGGAGGTTTTTGGAGGTCAAGGAGGTTGAGATGGCGAATGTATTTAGCTTGAAAGATCTTGATCCAAAGCTTGTCTTCTTTACATAAAATCTGCCAAGAAAGTTTAGAGGTGATGGCCTTATTGAACTCCTCCATTTTACGAAAACCAAGGCCGCCAACTGATTTAGGTAAACAAATAGTGCTCCAACTTTTGAGAGGGAGAATGTTGTTGTTTTCATTTTCACCCCACCAAAAACGGAGAAAGAGAGAGTCAAGCTTGTAGCATATGGTTTTGGGTAGGAGAAAGGTGGACATTTGGTAAATGGGTAAAGCTTGAGCCACGGATTTGATGAGAACACCCCTAGACGCTTGGGAGAGGCAACGGGACTTCCAACCGGCAAGTTTGGACTTGGTTTTTTCAATAATATCGTTGAAAGCTTGTTTGCGGTTCTTGGGTTTACAAAATGGAAGGCCTAAGTGCTTGAGTTTATGATTGCATTCCTTAAGGCCCAAAGTAGCAAGGATGTCGCTTTTGAGGAAAGGATAGGTGTTAACACTAAAATGGATAAAGGATTTGTCCTTGTTCATTTTTTGAGAGGACCAGTCATTAAAGAGATCCAAGCAATCCGAGATGATTTGAGCATCCATGGTATTGGCCCTGCAAAAGATAGTGAGATCATCAGCATAAAGCAAGTGAGAAATAGTAGGACTAGAGCGGGAAACTTTAACTCCTTTAAAGGAATCAGAGTTTTCAGCTCTATTGAGGATACGAGAAAGAAGCTCTCCATAGATAATGAATAAAAAAGGGGAAAGAGGATCTCCCTGTCTAATTCCACGAGTAGGCTTGAAGTAGCCGTATGGGGCTCCATTGATCAAAATAGAATAACTACAAGAAGAGATACACAGTGAAATCCAATCGACAAAAAGGTCACAAAAGCCCAAGCAACGAAGAATTTGAGTGAGGAGACTCCATTCAAGTCTATCAAATGCCTTAGCAAGATCGATTTTGACTGCCATGAAAGCTTTCGAGCCTTTTTTTTTGCTAAGGTAATGCATAATTTCGTGCGAAATGATGGAATTCTCTTGGATATTGCGTCCCTGGATGAAAGCGGTTTGGTTGGGAGCAATAAAATTATCAAGTAGTGGTTTCAACCTATTAGCCAAAATCTTGGTAATTATTTTATAAATTACGTTACAAAGGCTAATTGGGCGAAAATGCTCAACTTTACAAGCTTGTTGAATTTTTGGAATGAGAGTAATGAATGTGTGGTTTAAAGCAGCTGGCAACATTTTAAATTTAAAAAAAGCTTGGACAGCTGACACAACCGCATGATTAGTAATGTTCCAAAATTTTTTGTAAAAAGCTGGTGGAAAACCATCAGGACCGGGACTCTTGTTTGATTCCATTGAGAAAAGAATTTTCTTGATGTCATGGGGAGAAGGAATAGTGCAAAGAAAATTATTTTCAGCATCAGTGATCACGATTGGAAACAAATCATCAAGATCAGGGGGAAAAGGGGGAAGGGATTGAGTATGATCAGTGTGAAAAAGAGATGTAAAGTAACTTTCAAAGCAATGACCAATGTCTTTCCATTGAAAGTAGATTATATCGTTATCATCTTTAATCGAACGAATCTTGTTATTTCTAGCATGAAGAATCGCAGTGATATGAAAGAACCTGGTATTTGCGTCACCATCTCGGAGCCAATTTGCTTTTGCTTTTTGTTTCCACAAGGATTCCAATTTTTTATACCATTCATCAAGTTCCAATTGAAGAGCTTCTTCCGATGCTAGATTCTCAAAAGTTTGATCCTGTGCCTGCAAATCAGCAATACAACATTTAATTTTGTCAATGAAAAATTGGCAATTACCAAAGCAAGTACGGTTCCAGTGTTTGAGGGCAGTTCGGACGTTTCTGGTGCGATTAATGAGTTTAATGGGAGGGGTGCCGACAACAGATTTGTTCCAAGAATTGGAGACAACATCGGCACAAGAGGGGTCAAGAAGCCACATTAACTCGAAACGAAAAGGTTTGTGACCCGAGTTGGGCTCGACAGAAGTGTTGAGGAGGATGGGAGAATGGTCTGAGGCGATGGCGGGGAGGTGGAGAAGGCTGCTGCGGGGAAAGGTGAGACACCAGTTTGGGTTGGCGACGGCACGGTCAAGGCGTTGCTGGATATTTGCAAAATCACTGCGTTTGTTGTTCCAAGTGAATGGATGACCGTGGAACCCAAGATCAATGAGGTCGAGATGGTGCAGGTTTGAGGAAAGAGCATGAGAGGAAGAACTAGCAAATGATTTGCCGCCTCTTTTATCGGATTGAGAAGAGATATCATTAAAGTCGCCCATGAGTAACCAAGGTCCATCAAGATCAGCTGCAATAATGTTCAGAAGATTCCAAAAATGAGGTTTGAGAGAATGGATGGAAGGACAGTAGATTCCAGTAAAGAACCATTTGGGAGAGAGGGGGTCATAGGAGATGGATGAGTGAATGAACCAATTATCTTGAGCAAGAATTTGGACATTTACATGGTTTTTCCATGCTAATGCGAGTCCTCCGGCAATACCTATCGGAGGAACAAAGGTGTAGTGGGTGAGATGAGAAGAGTGGAAAACTTTGACAACATTTGATATTTGGGAGGTTTTGATTTCACAGAGAAAAAGGAGGTCAGGAGAGGACTTTTTGAGTAAGTCCCTGAGGGCCCGGATTGCCTTGGGTTTTCCTAACCCTTGGCAATTCCAGGAAATGATAATCATAAACAATTATTCGCGAATCCCCCCTTTGGAGATGGGGGATTCAGAGTTGGAGATGATAGTGTCAATTGGACTGATGAGAAGCTTAGAATTAAGTGGTCCGGTTCTTTTAACCTTGAAAATTTTCCTAGTGCTTCGGGTAAGCACTTTTTCTTCTACCACAGATCCTTCAGAGATGGCATGGCTTGAAGCAGAACACAAGCTTATCAAGGTTTGGTTCAAAGGATTGATGGTGGAAATTAGGTCAGATTGATGGGTAGTAAGAGGGGAGGTGATTTTTTGTTTTTTACGTTGAGGAAATTCATGAACAGTTGCCATAGAGGTTCTTTTAGAACATGTTACAAATTGGGTTGAAGGGTTGTACGGGACAGAGAGGTTGTCCAAGTTTAATCCTAGGATTAAGGTAGAAGGTAAGGTGGTATTGTTTTGCAGCAATATGGTTTGCATAGGTGTAGAGTTGATGTTCATGACAGATGGACAGTTAGTAGGGGTGGAAGAAATAGAGTCAAATTTGATAAGTGACTCTTGGAGTTTTTTATTTGGTGAAAGTTGCAATTTTTGGGGTGAGAGAGAAAAGTGAATTTCACTGTCAGCAATATTTTTCTTAGGGGAGAGTGAATCTTTTTTTGAGATTTTGTTTTCTAGGTGTGAATCAGTAGAGTCCAATTTTGATGTGGACTCTAGCTTGGAGAGATACGAAGAGTTAACTGTTGAGAGAGGTTGGGAGGAGTTGAATTTTTCTTTTCCGTTTTCTTGTAATTTTTGGGGAGAGTGTGGCATTGTGGGGGCCACAAGAAATGTAGTATCCATTTTTGGGCGGGAAAGTTTATCTTCCCCATGAATTTTATTTGGATCAGGTGGCTCGAGGGTGGCCGCTTGATTGATTTGGTGAGGGCTGCCGGAGTTGGGATTTTGGTTCGGATTTGGGCAGGGGATGGCTTGTTTAGGTTTATTAAGGAGGAGAAGGTTTATAATGTGGTGAGGTTTGGGGATAAGCTTGCTTTCTGACTTAAGCCAAGAGCCAAATCTAAGGAGATCAGTGTTAGAGGTGTGCTTACCTTTTTCCGACGGGCAAGAGGAGAATTTGTGGCTGAGCCGACCACAGCAGAAGCAGAACTCGGATAATCTTTCATATCTGATTTCAACAAGAACGTCTTCACGGTTTGGGCACTGGAGAAAGTAATGGTTCACGAATATATAATTGCCAGAAACTAATGAAAATAAAAATGATACCATTGAAAAAAAAAGTTAAAAAGAAAAAGAAAAAGAAAATGATGATCCTCAACATTTCTTTAATTGAGAATAAGAGAAAAAGTACCAATTTATTTAATTTCTATTTGGAGAGATTCAATAAGAAATGAGAAAAAAAAAGCTAATAATGTATTAATAAGAGAGAGAATGTTTAGTTGAGTTGTTAATTAAATAAATGAATGTTATAGAAATTAACAAATTCAGATTTTAATGCTTTTGACCAATAGGGGTAAATTAGGAAACTACAAAAAATTGCTCTGGCAGCAACAATTCTTGCTCTGGCAATATCGCTAGCCCTATCTTTTTGTGATTAGACAAGAACACGAAATTAAATGATTGAACATCACGATAGACATTTATTAGTTAAGATGTACTTATACTTTCTTTGATCTTTTATAGTCATTCTTAACCACATTTTGAACTTTCAAAAATTTGATATGGTAGGGGAAATAAGGATTCTAATTTTAGTTGATTCTCTTAAAATCTAGAAAATGTAATATTGGTTAAGACTTCATCGAGAATTCGATAACAAATTAAATGAAATTTGATGTTTTATAAACCTATAGCTAATTTAAAAAATTAAATCTAGCTACTCGAGCATATTTGATAAGTTTGTTTGAACTCGGTTTATCACACTAATCAAACAAACTTGAATACAATCAAACCAAACTCTAACAAAATTTCAAGCTCGACTTGTTTAACAATCAAACCAAGCTCTAACACAAAATTTGAAGCTTCATAAGTTTCATGGACTTAACCAAACCCCAAATGAAAGAATTCTGACTTAATATCGCGAGATTAGACAAGAAGCATTCCAAATAGGGCATAATAAACCATAATAAATGTTAGAGATAATACATCGATTTAGTCAACAATTTACTTTGAGAAATTCTAAAAGCCATCTCCCCTCTACTATCTTCCATCCACGAAGAAGAAAATCCAAAATCAACACATCACAAAACACGTGTGATTGGGCCCCAAATATGATTTCACGCATTTTAGGTGCTGCCCTGGGTGAGGGAATAATTCATTCCAGCTCCAAACTTCCCCAAATTAACACACACTCCTCACTCCAGTCTCCTCCTATATGCATTGCACAAACACAAAGATGCTCTAGTCTCCTCCTATACTCTGTTATTGCACTAAAACACACACAGATAAGAGATTGATTCTAAACTCTCTCAATCCCCCAAAATTCTAGGGTTTATCTTTTAATCCTCATCGGCCGTCGCCTTGACTGGTTGGTAACTCTTTTTTTCTTCACAATTTTCTCTACTTTCATATTGCCCTAACATGTATTCTCCTGTATTTTTGTATGCATGTATGTATTTTACATAGAATTAAATTTCTGATCTGGTGTTTTGGTGCTTGTTATAGTTTGTCGTTGTGATATGTTTTATTAAATCTATCAAATTCAAATTTTTGTTTTTATTTCTTGGGTATTAGCCTTATACTTCTGTGTTTTTTGAGGAAGATTACTCCTTGGACTGAAGAGTTAAGTCTTTTGGCTAAGGATGTGCAATGAATTTCTAGAATTCAAATGGTATGGTGTAATTGCGGAAATAAGATTAACCAAAAGGAAGGGGTTTAATTTCTGCATAAAAAAATAACTAGAAAATGACAATACTCAGTGAGAATGTACGGAAAGGAAAGAGGGAGAGAGAACAATAGGAAGCAAGAGCTGAGGGCTTGTGTGAACTTAGACTTTTAGTTGAAAGATATGACACTTTTTTGTCTCAGGATAAAATAGGAGTATAAGAAAAATGTTTAACTTTATCCTGTTATTCAATGAATTATATGTGGCGAGGCATGCAAGAGAAACATCGTGAAAGTAATCAAGATATTCAATTAGCACGATTATTTGATCAAAAGCTCATGTTGTGCCTTGGCAACTGGTACGTGTGCCATAAACAAACTTTTGATCTGGACAAACAGAACATTGAGAGATACAGCAAAACACGTGTAATATTGTATAATTGTATTTCCCTTTGTAGGGAAGTCGATACGCTATGGCGATATAGTTGGTAAAAAATGTAGAAGTTTTGATGCATTTAATAAGTTATAATTTTTAATTTATATGTTCTAATGCCACATAAATGGTGTAAATATTCAATCCATCATATAAGAAAATATAAATTTTTTATTAGATTAGTGCGCATTTCAGTTTTCGTCTTTAATGTTCCACCCATCCTTCGATTAATATGATGGTCAGTTATTAGTTTTTTCTTCCCTTTGATTCTGTTTTTCTTTCTGCTTCCTCTGACATGTATATAAGTTTCTAGAAATGCTAATTTGGTATTGTAGAGTGTTTCCATGACGAAAGATGTAAAGAACTGCCTTTATTTTGATTGGTTTAATTTGAAGTTACACATTGTATATAAGTGATCCTTAAGTACATCACTTCATGCTTGTGTAGAAGTCGTACTACATGAAAACATTGGCATGGGATAACAATTATAATATGGTAGGTTGGTTGTAAGCGATGGCAGAGTCCTAACATTGAATTTAGGTGTGCCAACTGATTCCTTCACTAGATTTTTGTGTTTGCATGTGAGGTTTCAGATGCTAAGCATAAATTCAGAAGGACCTTTTTGCCAGTTGTATGTAGTATGTTTCTTCTCTGTATTTTCTTTTTTGTTATTGTAAAACTCAAGCTGCATCCGGGATTTTCCTGAAATTGGACTAACATTGCGTTGCTTGTTTCTTACTTCCTTATGTTAAGGTGGTTGGGTTCTTTGGAGAAATTAGAGGAGCATGCAATCCAAATCTAATGGTGTCAATCAAGAAGAATCGAACTTTTATAATGTTGCAAACTCCACTGCATGTTCTGAACCATGGTGGAATAATGCTGGATATAACTCCTTTTCCTCTGCAATGAGGCGAGAAACTGCATCAGATTCATCTTCACTGGAACAATCTGAGGATGGCCAATCGCAGTCTGAAGGCGGAATAAATCAGGAAGATGATGATACTGCCAAAAAATCACCAAGTACTGTTTTTACTCCTCGGTTCTACTTCAGTATGCGAGTAACTTGATTGTTGAATTAAATATTTGATTTAGGTTCAAACCAAATAAAGTATGTTTCAATTAGGCTTTGGCATGCCAACTTAGGTGCTATTGCATAACATTTCCAATTTTACGCTCCAAGTCTACTGCACTAAGAAAAAGAGTTTGTATATGAAGTTTGATAATATATATGGGTTTGGCTGGGTCCATATGGAACTAAATGCCACTCGCATGTCAGGATTACACATGGTGTATTTGTTTATGTGCATCAATTCATATTTCATCATGTAACGCCCACCCTTTTTGAGTGTGAGAAGAATAGCTTATTTTGTATTTCTCTTCTGAAATCGAGCCTGAAGAATGTTTTGCAATCATTGTCTTTGATGCCAAATTTGTTTCAGTTTGTGGATAGAAAGGTTAGAATCCTTGCAGAAGTAACAATTATTAATCTCAAACGTTCCAAAAAATTATGTAGGAGTTTCGGAGTTTTCAATGTTTTATTTCTCATATACTAATGGTCATGTCTTGTCAAGGTCAGAAATAAGTTATGGGCAGGCAGATTCGACTATCCAGCACGTTCCATCAACCTTAGATCCAAGAAACGAACGGAGCCTTCTGCAGGCCCAGCCCTCACAGCCTGAGCTTGGGCACTCAATTGTAAGAGCGTGGATTTAGTGCTATTAATTACCTTCATTGTTGCCCAGTATTCTTGAATCATGATAGTATTGTAACATTGTAATATCGGACTCTTTTACAGGCCTGTGCCTCGAATCCTTATGATCCATACTATGGAGGCATGATGGCAGCTTATGGTCCCCCTTTGGTATTACTATGAGTGCAAAATTGATATGATATTTGTTTTCAAATCAAACATTTCCCCTACTCAATTAATTGCACTATTTTTTTTTTTGCTATAATGGCTTCTCCATTGAAGGTTCCTTCTCATTTATATGACATGAATCACACGAGGATGCCACTGCCCCTAGAGATGGCTCCGGAGCCTGTGTATGTCAATGCGAAGCAATACCATGGAATTCTCCGGAGGCGACAGTCACGTGCCAAAGCAGAGCTTCAAAAGAAGTTGATAAAAGTCCGAAAGGTTGTTTTACATAAACCATGTGTGAAGTTTGTTTTCCATAAATTTTATCTTACCTTTATCTGTTCCTATTGGTAGCTAAAAATTTGTCTCATTGTTAATTTACAGCCGTATCTTCACGAATCCCGACACCAACATGCCTTGAGGAGGGAAAGAGGTTCTGGTGGTCGATTTGCAAAGAAGTCTGATAACGATGCTCCCAATCCCAAGGAGAAAGGTTCCAAATCGTCTGGTTTCAAACCCTTGCTCTCTGAGTCAAATACAGTGCCTGAGGCTTGTAATATGTATAGAAATCAAACCAACTTTGAGGAACAGGCACACCAGTCACACATTGGTAAGACGGGAGAAGGGCACGTGTCAAGTCAGCAATGGGGAAACGTCACATCTAACCGTGCACTTGCTATGCAGTGACCATATATACCAAGGTAAATCGTTGCGTTTCCGAGGTGGCGGCAATTCATTCTTGGCTGTTTCTCTTTTAAGGTTGATGGGATCTTCTTAGCTTTTACAAATGTATGTACTATTGTTCTACTCTTTGTGTATAAATGTCAAATTAGGAGTGGAAATGGAGTTTGAGTAGGAAAAACTTGTTTTAGTTTCTTGAATCCTTATAATTTTTTTTTATTAAGAGTAGCATGTTTTTTTTCCTCCTCGCATTTCAAATTTGAAAGTCAAAATTTTGGATTGGAGTATTGAAATATTAGTTGCCTCAGTTAGTTTTATGTTAGTATTAGGATAAGTAAGTGTTTCAGTAGTATTAGAAATTAGAAAGATTCGAATAGATTTTCTGATATAGATATAGTGATGGATGTAACGATGTACGTATTTGTTTTTAAAAAAATAAGAAAAAAAAATGCAATAGCGTCTAAAAAAGTTAGAAGTTTTAATAGGCTACTATGTAGTCGTTTCGTGGTACTAGGAGTGTTATTTCAGTAGTGTTACTTATGCTTGATTAATGAGAGTGATGATTAGCATAATAATAATTTTATATGATGTAAAATATATTTACAAATATCTATTCTTATACTTTATTTGATAATGTTCGTAATATATTGGTGCTCCAATTACAAATACTTAACTAGATAATAATAAAAAAACTCCAACAGTAATGACCAATTATTATCATAAAACTGTAATACACGCACGTAAAAATACAAAAATGGGTAAAAGAATATTAGGATTAAATAAAAATTAATTGTCATTAAGAGTACAGAAAATATATAAGTGCAACAATTTCTGAATTTTCTCTACGAAAACAAAATTCATAATGAAAACTGAAAGTGTCAACAGAAAGAAATCTGTTGTCCACATCATGCATCTTCATAAGACATGACAATTTTTTTGACATTTGTTTTTAACATCATCAGGAACACGTACGTTCAAAGTAGGATTGTACATCGATCTTCTTCAAGCATATTATATTGTTGTAAGGATTAATGTTGCATTAATTCTTGATGCATGATTAATTCTCCGCGGCCGCATAAACAATATCCTCATCATTCTCTACTGGTATATACTGGATAAACATTTAGTGGCATCACTTGTTCATTTACCCCTTCAAACTGAGGTGGTAAATTTGCTATTTGTTGAGGAACTTGAGCATTATTAGTGGGTGGAAAATCAATAATACCCAATCTATTCATTAATCCGTTAGATCGATGTTGATTCTTGGTTACTAATATTATTATTATTATTATTATTATTATTATAGTAAATCATGCCCTTGCTAATTACTTGAGATTTTTCCTTAAGGTTTCCATCACCATCATTAGTTTGTCGTTGCTTTGACCCATGACTATTTTTGTGAATTCGGCATAAAACCCATTCGTCCAACTACAAGAATACAAATTTATTTAGTAAAAAGTATGGAAAAACATAATACTAGTTGTAAATGAAATATATGAAATAATAAAGCAAATTGTATTATACGTACTCTCATGCCGAACGTACTTTTTCTTTGAATCTTAGAATCAATATTAACCGTAAATTCATGCATAATCCAATTGCTCTAATTACACCATTAGGAGGTTTGCCATCATAGAAAACCAACGACTTCTTGAATCCAACAACTTCACCATAATGAAGTACTTCTATGTCCCCTCCAGTGGCCTTCCAAAAGCCAGTACCTGCCGCTCGATTAGGCCGTTTTCCGTTTTGATACTTGCGGTCTCTTGGGGTGAAGAAGTACCATTCTTTTTCACCACAGAATGTCACTACAAAGATTAAAACCAAAAATCAGTATAAATAATTAATAGTCAAAAATTATGTACTTACTATAAACGACAATGAAATAAAAAAGAATGAATATAAAAAAACCATATATATATATTGAAGAATGAAAAAGGGTTGAAGAATTAAATCACCTGACAGATGATCGGGATTGTAGTTGTAAATATTTTCTTCATGTATATTAATGTTGGAGTATGGGATAGGTTCATTGCCAAATAATCAAGAATAAGCTCATCGTCTCTAGGTTTGAAACGATATCCAGGAGGGAAAACTTTGATATATATAGACTTTCTCATAATCAAGGATAATTGCATTGCCTGGCCCTGGAACAATTATTTGGTTCAACTCGTAACTTGTATTAATTTGGTTATTGATTTGAGGATCCATTAATTGATGAGAAGATTAATTTCTAGTGAAAACAATTATGAAGAGGCTAGCTTATATGGAAAAAGTTATATATATATATAGCTCAAGAGTTTGTATATAATACAACTAACTAATCAACCAATAATATTTATATATATATCACAGTTTGTTATCAAGATAACTCCAAACTCCTAAATTATAGGTTAGGTAGTAGGTAAGTTCTTAATTAATTTCTTGATGATCCTAATTAGATTCAAATTTAGACTATATATATGCATGTTATAATCTTTCTACTTTTATTTTGCGATAATTTATATAGCTAGCGAGAAATTCTTTCTTTTTTTGATATATTTAATTCATTCATAAAACAAGGTTGCACCTTTTTTTTTTTTTTTTTTTTTTTAAGATATGAGAAAACAATTTTCCTATTTTTAAAATTTTTGTTATCTTATGCATGTACAATGATTATATAACTCCCGGCCGAGGTGTATTATATTATAATCAGATTTTTTTCCAAAAAATCAAGGCAAATTAGATTAGTGGAAGGAACTGGTCCACACAATGTAACGAAATCTTAAATATATAGTTTTATCTTAAGTATTTTATTTTTCTTTTTTGAAATACAACAATTTGTTTGTTCTTTTTGAAATACAATAGACTCGCACCCCTCACAGCTTCAAGCTTTTCTTTTACATAACATATTAAAAGTATAAATTCTTAATCGAGCAAGAAAATATGTTAGCGATTTTCATAACATTTGTGAAAGGCTACATATAGTACCTGAAAGCCTCGTTCGCTGAAAAAGAACTTGAATCGAATTAATAACTTTTAATTTTTTTAATTAGTTTGAGTTTAATTTCATTATTATATTAATTGAGAACAAGTTGGAATCCAATATATTGAATGTGTAACTGCCATTTTGCATACATTTTGCAAGTTGAATCGAATTTACAAGTTGCAAGTTGCAATGCAAGTATGCAAATGGGGATGTAAATGTGTAACTGCCATTTTGCATACATTTTTTGTGGATTTTTCACTCCAATGGGGATAAGGAAAAGGGGATCCATTTTACATTTTTCATTTTCAAATCCTATATTTACTTACTCTTGAAGAGAGAGAAACATGATATGTATAGGGTAGTTGTTGAGAGGGAATGAATGTGATTGGATAAAAATATTTAGTAAACAATAAAAATATTAATAAAGTAACATAGAAACTCAATTTACATACTTACCATTGGAATGAATCAATTTAAATAAGTATGCAAACAACTATTTGGGAATGTATAATTCATTTTACATCCCCAAATATACAAACTACCATTGAACTTGCCCTAATACGTACATGTTTTAGCTTATTGATCGAGAGCAAACTGAAATTCAAAATCTAGAGTACATGTAAATAAAACTTGAAACCATAAAATGGAATACACCTGGTCCGAAGTCCGAATTGTATTGTAAGAATTGAATATATTAATTAATTGAATAAATCTTTGTACTCTTGAAACCAGGAAAAAAATTAACACATTTTCTTTACAACAATAGTCAATAACATTCATCCACAATTGATTGATACATACATTTTCATCAAATAACATATCCCTCATTAATCTTTCCACTGTTAAATATTTCATACATACACATCTAGCTACTTACAAACAAATCAACCTAAATACAGCCATTTTAGTCAAAAAAGGGAAAAAACGTTGCACGCCTCTACCAGATGCTATCGAGTAAACGTGAAGAAAAATGTAATACCGGAATTCCCTGGTGAACATAGGAACAAAATAGATTAGGAAATGTCCCTTTCATCTCATTTCCCTCCATTATAACATATGTCGTTTTAGTAGCTTATCGACCCTCCTTAGCTAATTGCAAAGAGCCTTCCTTCATTAACTTCATGCTAAGACTGTTGAATCTCTCGCGAGAATATTGTCTTGATGCTTTTCTCCAGTCTGTACCAGCTTTCATCATTGTAGCAAATTCTGCGTAACTTATACGTCCGTCCTGCATTTCAATAAAAAAAAAAAAAATTGTAAATGATGAAGAAATGAAAGAGAAACAGAGTTGCAAGCATTATCAATAATCTCAAATATAAATCAAGTAAAGTGAATTTGATGATATCTGTAAAACTTGGTTCACCAGTGCAAGTAACTTACTCGATTATCGTAGGGGTTACAAGACCTAAACGTAGAATACATATATGTAAATGTGAATAAAACGGCAAAAGATCATCTATCACATTTTGTTGTTAATTATTGATGTCACATAATTGATCCACCCTACAAGTATTTGTGTGGGTCCACACAAATTAGATCTACAGATAAAATATGTGTGAAACAAAAATGTGATAGAATATCTATCCCGGAATAAAACTGACCTTATCTGTGTCAACATCATGCATAATAGCAATGATAACTTCTTCACTATTGGCATCATCTTCATCACTCAATGCCTCTCGTAGCTCCTCGATTTCTATATATCCACTTTTGTTACTATCAAAAAAGGCAAAAGCTTTACGTAGGTGCTCATCATTGGCCATTTTTCTAAGATGCACGGAAACAGCAACAAACTCCCCGTAATCCAATGTTCCATCTCCATCAATATCAGCCTACAAATTCAAGACACACTCTCGGCTATTTAACTGTTTTTTTTAACAGCAAAAATGGAAAATAAATATAATTCTTACAGCTTCCATTAGAATTTGAAGATCTGCATCAGGTATCTGATGGCCAAGATTGTGCAAACCAATTTTAAGTTCTTCGATATTAACTTTACCCCTTTTTTTAGAGTCCATCATCTCAAATGCATCCTTAATTCCAGCCACTTCCTCCACAGACAAATGCTCGGCTACAACCTACGAGTGCAATGAAGATGTTAATATTGATTTTTTTTTTTTTATTATTATTATTATAAAGATGAGGAGGTAGTGAAATACTAAGTACCCTTAGAGCTCTTTTCTTAAGCTTATTCATAACAGAGAACTGTTTAAGTCTTGCTTTCACGGTCTCACCAAGTGAGACATTTGGTGCTTTCTTTATATTTTGTAACCACGGATGCTCTGTATTCAAATAAGAAAAATCCAAAAATGGAATCTTAGTTCGATTTTCTCATTCACTATAAGCGAAAAAGTATATACGTCAAGTTTGATGTACCAAGAACTTGCTGAGCAGTTAGACGTCGTCTAGGATCTGGATCAAGCATTTTCTTTATGAGGTCCTTTGCATTTTCAGATACTTTAGGCCAAGGGTCTCTCTTAAAATCAACCACGCATCTAATAATTGATTGCGCCACTCCTTGCTCAGTTTCTGCCCAGAAAGGAGGAACACCACAGAGCAGAATATAAAGGATAACTCCAGCACTCCAGACATCGACCTCTGGGCCATAATTACGTTTTAGAACCTCCGGAGCCATGTAGTAAGGGCTTCCAACAATTTCATTGAATTTATCACCTAAAAATAATCGTAGAAACACTAAATGTCAATCGGCACAGATCGCTTACTTAGGTTAATGCAGCTGGAAAGATACTTACCAGGTTTGAAAAAAACTGACAACCCAAAGTCAATTGCTTTTAGGGGAGCTGTTTCTTTCTTATTTTCAAAAAGAAAGTTTTCGGGTTTTAGATCACGATGCATCACTCCATTTCGATGACACATCTGTAGCACAATGAAGCAGCATTAAAATAAGGGCCTAAGCAGGACACATTGATTGATAGATATATTAGAAATTCCAGAATAAAGAGAAACAAAGAAAACGAACTTTCACCGACATCTCACAAGGTTGAAGAATATAAGGAATTCCAACAAAAAACAGTTCAAATTTCAACTGTATCTACGACGAAAAAATCTACCACGCCTGAGAGAAAACTACACAGAAACCAGTGTAGAACATGAGGCAAGCTTGTATCACTCAAGATTAAAAGTTGCATAATTTGAAAAAATAAGCAAGTCCAATGATAATTTACTACAAAGAGACCATGAATTTGATGCACAATAGCAGCATTGTAGACCTCAACGGATTTTTTTTGGCTATGAACTCTATTTGATATATATGTAGTGGATAAACAAGAAGTATTATAATGTTTTTCTATGTTTTAAGCATGTAAAATGCTGATACTATGCAATAAATTACTTTGCAGGTGTCTAATAAACGAACAAAATTTTGCGTAGATACAAAGTCATCAAAGATAAGACAAAATAACACATAGCATACTTCTTTAATCTGTGTTTCCAAAGTAATTCGGTACAAACAAAGATAAATTATCAAAATAAATATACCATTAAGTTGCAATCTAACCTGAACAACTTCTAAAATAGTTCTCATTACGAGAGCAGCTGCTCTCTCCGTATAATGTCCTCGAGCCACAATACGGTCAAACAATTCACCTCCTTCGCACAATTCCATTACAATGTGAACCGCACTATCATCCTCGTAAGTATCTTTCAAGCTCACAATATTTGGGTGGTTAGGCATATGTTTCATGATCTCAACCTCCCTCCTAACATCCTCAATATCCACTGCAGTCCTTAGCTTCTTCTTCGATATCGACTTACAAGCAAATCTCTCTTTAGTTTCCACATGAGTGCATAAATAGGTAACCCCAAATTCACCTCTACCAAGCTCGCGCCCAAGATCGTATTTCTCGTTTATATTGTGCCCCGTTGGATCTTTCAACACGCGGAGCTTGGTTGTACTTTCGGATCCAGTTGTTGCACCATAATCAATTGAAAATGGGTTTGGTTTGTTCTTCCTTTTCTTTTTCCTCTCAGAAGAAGCAGAGGGGGTCACACAGCAGTTTCCCATGATTCAGATTATTGATAGTTTTGTTTTTTGATATATATACACCCTGGCTGAGATAATTTCATGGTACATAAACAAATCATATCAGGAAACAGCTGCGAAGATTTCGATTAATTTTACTGCCTAAAACATCAGGAATATCAAGAAAAATAAATCATATTCGAATTTCGTAACACATTGCTCTCATATTGAAGAATTCGCACAAATCATCAAATTGAACAAGTGGGAAAAATTTAATCTTTTGATGGCAGCAAGCTATTTTTATATGATTATTTTCCTGCATATAAATCTCCAACAAATGTGGAAGAGTTCATGTATATCCCAAAAAATAACAGATAAGAATTCCAGAAAGAAATAAAATAAAGAAACAGCAGTATATCAAAATTAATAATTAATTAAAGCTAGAAGTTATGGAGCCAAAAATGATGACAGAATGCAGGATAATAAAGAGAGAAAAATCCCACCTTGAATTTATGGTTTTCTAGGGATTTTTATATTATGAGGATAGAAAATGAGAATCAATTAATAGAACAGAAATATAAATATAAATGGTGAATGAAGGATTCATGAAGGTGTGAAATCCGCCGTGAGAAGAGAAAAAAGAGACAAAAAAGCTCTTTTGCGGAGGCTTTTTCTCTCTCCTTCAAGTTCCTAAAATCCCCTTCCCTCCCTATAATCTCTTTCTCTCTCTACTTTCTTTATAATTTTCTTTCTTTTCCTTTTCCTTTTCCTTTTCCTTTTTTAACCCACTATTATTTTTAATTCTTAAGTAGATATTTTGATTCGTTATTTTAAAGCTGTTTTTTCTAATAATCCCCTCCCACCATACCCACCTCTGAACTATAAATTACTATTTTCATAGAGGCAGAGGTGCACAAATTATTTGTGTTATTATTATTATTATTATAATTTCAGAGTTCATTTTTTCATAAGTATAATATTATTATTTGTTTTGTTTTTCAAATGAACTGAATTTTGACAGGCATTGATTGAATTGAACATAAATCGAGCTCAATAGTTCAATTATGATTTATCTTATCAGGTTATAACTTATATATTGTAAGTGTTATATCTTATCAGGTTTTTAATCTTTAATATAATATAAGTAGCAATTAATATTTTTCTTCATCATACATTTAAAGGTATACATGAGTTGAGTCATGTTGAAAAATACTTTGTATAAGTTTAATTTTCTCTATATTTGAGTTTAATTTAATAATTAAATAAATAGAGCTTAAACTATACTTCCTCCATTCTAATTATTTTTATTCCTTGGTACAGTTGACCAGTCAAATTGACTAAATTTATAAAAATTATAGTAAATAATTTAACTAATATATTTCATAAATAAGTTAATAATATCATATGACACCATATATTAATATATAAAAGGTATAATACTACACAAATATAAATAATTTAATATGATAAATTACTTAAAAAATTGAAAAGTTTGACCGAATACTGTAGCAAAAAAAGTAAAATAAATAGGACGGAGAATTATATAATTTACTAGTCAAATTCTAACAACTTGATGTATTCAAATATATTTTGTCACTATAATTCAAAATAAAATACCTATGGAGCCTAAATTTGGAATGAGTGCAGTATATATTAATTGAAATAGCTTTTGCGAGTAATTTTGTGCTAGAACTTTGTTAAAATAATTTACATGTTCACAAAATAAATATTTACTTTTAGTTATTCAGAATAAAAAATTGAAAAGCAAGGAGGGCCCTAGACACACCAAATCTGATTGACCCCCACTGAATTTGAGTCGATCCACCGAATATTACGTAAATTTCAAGTTTTAGTAACAAACCCCAAGAAGGAAAAAAAAAAGAATATTCTTTTGTTTTGATAGCGTGTAGCACAAGATGCAAACATATAGGTAAAATTGCAAAATTCAGTTACGGGACCAGCTTCGTAACTAGAATTTTGCATTTCTTCTATATTTGCACATTAATTGGATATACTCTTCCACAATTATGATTGCAATTTGCAAATTAAATCAAGTTACTCGATATTGTTAGATAAAAATTTATTTGACATCAGTTGGTCACATAAATTAAATAATATTAAACATTATTTTGTGTTTACTAACTTTTGAACTCGATTGGGTAAACTAAAAATCGATAAAATACATGCATAAAATACTAAATTATTCGATACTCAACTCGCACGCGTTCGATAAAAGATGGTTTCAGCTCGCGCGATTTGTTTAACAGTTAATTCAAGATGCTTAAGTGCATATACTTCAAAAATAAATTTTAGGAAAAATCCTACTCTAATCTTTGAACTTTTTTCACTTTTCTCCCTAACCTTCGTGAGTTTTCACTTAATCCCTTCAATTATAAAAAAAAATGTTACATGTTATTACCTTTTGGATGTTCACCGGCGGAATATGTTCAAAGGTTGGTGGCAAAATGCAAAAATGTTCAAAAATTGGTGGCAAAGTAAAAAATGTTCAAAGGTTGAGTGGTAAAGTGGGAAAACGTTCAAATATTGGATAACAAAATAGGAAAACTTCAAAGTCATATCATTATAGTTGGACGGAATATTATGTTAGATTCTAGCTTTTTGCATCTTATATGACTGCTTGAGAGATAGTTCATAGTTGAGGGGATAAGTGAAAATTCACAAATGTTAGGAGGTAAAATGGAAAAAGGTTCAATGGATAGGGGAGAAAGTGAAATTTTCCCTAAATTATAATGTATATTATTATCAAAGTAATTTTGAAGAAGAACTTGAAAATTTTCAAATGACCAAAGACTTTGTATATGGTTTTAGATATATTACTTTACTTCAATACCTAAATAAGAGTGAGGTTTACCTAAAAAAAAAGAAAATAAGAGGGAGGAAACAATATTTCAAAATGGAATAAAAAGTTATTTAAGTATTTTTACATAATTTTTATTATACATTTCTGTAAATAATAATTTTTTTTACATATATTTTAGTAATATCATATTCTATAAATTTTAAAAATCTATATTGCCATGTCCGTAACCTAACCATTCATATATATCTCCATATCCATGGACCGTGCAACTAATTTATAGCATTTTTTTTTTGTAAATAAGATTTGAAGTTGGGAGAACGTAGCTCTGCCATAATATTTGAATTAATCGATGATTGCATTGAAATTAATGGCATATTTATTCAACGTGAGCTATTAGAGAAAGGATGATTTTTACATTGGAGCTAAGCGATTTCCGAAGGAAAGTTTGATTTTCTTTGTTTTTTTTTTAAGGGAGGAAAGTTTGGTTAAGTTGAATGATTATGTTAAGTTAATAAACTTATCTTTTTTAAATATTTGAAAAGTAAAAATTTAATTGAATGCTTATAAAATAAAATGAACCTGACTTAATTTGAATAAGATCTCATGGACACAAAAAATTTAAATTTTAATGAGATTTAAATTAAACCCGACAAAAATAGAGCTAATATTGAATAAGGTCATTTGACACAAATCCGAACAACTGATGGGACCTAGCTCCATAGAATGGGTAAATATAATTTGTATTCGTTTTCCTTTATCTATTCTATTCTATCTTTATTATTTATTAATTAGTAATTAAAATATAAAAATATGAGTTCATTAACAAAAAATTCTTGAAATTTTTGTGGAATCCCTATTTAAATTCTACTATGATAGTTAATATATCCCTACTTAAATTCTACTATGATAGTCAATATGAATGATAAAATAGAAAGAAAAATTTAAAAATCACACTTCTACATAAACCCTATCAATTGAAAAAGTAAACTTCAATATTTATCATTTAAAAAAAAAAGCATTTGTATTATACCAATTCTTGAAGAAATTTAGTATAAATGAAAAATGGCATGCATAAATTATTTCATATAAAATCATATTTGAATTTTCAAAAATAAATAATTTATTAAATAGTCATCATTTCATCTCACATGATTAAATAACAAAAATAGAAAAACTACAGAAGAATAGAATTAAATCTTATAATAATTTTAAAAGCTGTTATTAGAAAAGTAAAAAAGAAAGAGCGAGAGCCGAGAAATGCAGAAAACAGGCGTCGGCGGCGGTGGAGCAGCCGGCGATAAAAGAGGGGCCGCCGTTCATACGTTGATTCCGCTACCGACACTCCTCTTAGGGTTAGTTTTCAACTCAGTTTAACACGCACATTTCATAAGTATATTTGGTGTTTGCTGATATTCTTACATTTCCGTAGAAAGATTTTGTTGTTTTAAAGTTCGTGGAATTTTATTGTTTTGGAGGGTTTTGTTTGGGGTTATGTAAAATGTTTTCAGCTCTGTATGGAATAGACATGGATATGTATGTAATGGCCATTACGTATTTTCCCAATTTTTAATGAAAAGACAGTTTTTTTATCTATGAGTTTTTTACTTGCTCAATAGAAATGTATGGAATAATTCTTATGGTTTGTGATGTTTCTTCTCCATATTACTGCTTCTGAATCGTGACTCTATTCTAATAGTGATCTGGACTTTCTTTAAGATCTTCCTACCGTGCAAGTAATAGGATGAATGTCTTGTAAAAGTTTAATTAGAAATTTTTGGCTTGTCGTATTTCAGAAGATGTAGACTTCTACGATTTTCTAGTTGTCTTGCACTACATATGATGATATGAATATGTTATTATCATTTTGTTGACTAAAACCAAGAATTAAATAAAGGCGTAATTTCCTGATTCAACAAGAAAAAAGAAAGCAAAAGAAGATTTAGACCTTGTTCGCAGCAAATGATATGTTTATTCTTCGTAGCAATCAGTGCTTAAGTTGTTGTACTATAATCAACAGCTAGACAAGTCTGTTGCTTCAGTTCTTTGCCGCTTTCACTAAGTAATGTACTCAAAGTAGGTAATTTTTTATTGGATACGAGCCAACTTCTAGATGTTTACCATGTAATACGTAAAGATGTTCTGCCATTATGATATGCTGTGGAGAAGGCTTGAGTTTTAGTCATTCTGTGGTATGATTGTTTAATTAGTTGTGTGCAAACATCTTATAAAGAGCGAACTTTCATCTAGAAAATTACCATGTTGTTGTTTTTTTTTTTGCCTATTTATTAGAGATAAAATTGTTGACTCATTTTAATATCCACTACCTTCAAATTTAAAAACAAGTTGCAAAAAAGGATGTTTTTCAGATCTTTGCTGAGAAAGTAAGAGATCATAAGAATCTAGGTGGGCAGTCTTATAGGAGACAAGAGTTGAATATTTCAGAGGAAAATATTTTGTTAGTTTTTTGAAAAATCATCCAGAGCTCAAAGACCTACTTGAATCAGATAAGCATCTTGAGATTGAAGATATTGCCGACATTATATCTTTGGAGAAAATTATCTACATTGCCAGCACATTTGGAGATATTTGCTGTAAGTTCCTTCCAATTTTCTCTTCTCAAAAATTTGGAAACTCTGTGTATGTCTTTGTGTGTGGTTTAGTATAGTAGCATTTCTGTTTTGTTTTCAATGGATATCTTAATTCTTCCCGTGCTTTACAGGACCAATCATTTGCTGATAATGATGCGTTTTTGGCCGACTTTTGCAAACCGCTGGACCTTATGGCAAACGCTACTCTCATTTTGCTGGCCTGTTTTGACTCTAGCAATCTGTTTGTTTTCTGTGTATCCTCACCAAGTGAAGCTGTTTATACTCTACATCTGTGCTGGCGTTATGGCGTATTCCTTCTTTCGTGTAAACTTTTTTTATCTTTTTGGGGTGATGATTATATCCTTTTCCTGGTTTTACCTTTTATTTCCATCTTTGTATCAGTTTAAATTTTTTTTCTACAATTTCGGGCTTATTAATGGTTGAAATTTTGATGCAGTGAGAGCCCTTGCATTTGGGGCTCTATGGATCGTTCTTGGGAAGTGTATTCTCGCTGAGGAAGCAACACTTAAGGAATTATTCCAGTTTTGGCCCAAGAAAGACGAGGATGAGCGTCCCAAATGGACAGCAAGGCTATTTTTTGCATTAGTAGCTGTGCTAGTCATTCTACTGCTTAGGCATCCTGATGAAGCTGCTAGAGCCAAGTATGCTTACTAATTAACATATTCTGCAATTTGCATCAGAAAAAGTGAAATAAAATTCGATAAATTCCAATTGTGGCTTCTTTTTAATTTTTAATTTTCTAAGAGCCAGAGTTCAAGATATTTCTTTAATTGCACTAGGCTGAATGAGATGTTAATATTTTGCAGGTACCAAAAGCGGGTATCGAACATAATCCATGTTGTTCTTGAATGGAATCCTAGGCTTGCCCTCTCTGCATGTATGATGGAGACGCAAAATGTGACCGATGATTCCATGAACAATGTCAGTGAAGGTAGCAACATTAGCAACGAATATATTGATCCACCGAAGATACAAATCATCTCAGACCAATACGAGGCAGAAGAAATCGGAAATGTAAGAGACTAATTGTTTGAAATTATATGTAACTATAGTAACTAATGAATCTAAAGCATGTCACAAATTACAGTTTTTGTTTTTCTTTCTATTCTTTCATGTTTTGGTTTTACTTCTTAAAATCTCTCATATTAAGAAGTCAAAGACATTTACCATTTTTTATAGTATGCTTCATTTTATGTAATTGTGAATATTCATCATGTGTTGTTTTATTAGTAAAAGGTCTCCTAGTTGTTTTTTTTCTTTCACATAAACTTTCAAAACACTATTCTTTACTGATTGACAATAACCTTTTATTATTAAATTTTTAAAATTAGCAATAATCCCTTTTTTTATCTTAAAAATAATAGCAATAACCAATGATAAAATATTATAGAAGGTTTTTTTTTTTAATAATAAAATATGAATACATGAAGATATATATTTGCTAATGAAAATAACACAAATGATTTTCTGCCAATTAAGAAAAGCACAAAAGGGTGTTTTTGTATTTTATTTTAAGATAAAAAAACAATTAAAACGTGTTGTATTTCTACCTATATATTTAATTGGCAAAAAAAAAAAAAAATAACTGCCTCTTTTAATAAGAAAAGATCTACTATATTTTCTTGTATAAATTATATATAAAATCTTTCGCATCTCTTATATCTCATTCCACGAACTTAAGATTTTTTCATGTTTTAGTTATTTTAACAAGAAAGTATTTAATTAATTTGAATTTTTGCACAAAGTTATTCATTGAAAACAAAAGGTTACAAGATATTATTATTCATTTCATAATATTTCACTTTTGATTCATAAATATATCTTGTACATATCATGTTAATCAACCAAGTCGATGCATATCATTTACAACAAAAATTATCTATAATAGATTTCATCTAGATTCTGTCGTGTATAATTTTAGCGCGGAAAAAATATTTTGAAACAAACTAAGTGAAATATTGCAGAAATAACCTCTATGTTTTGCTTATTAGTTAAAAAAAAACTGTGTTATTTTTATTTAGGATAAACTCCCTTTTGCAGTTTTTTATTAGGGAATAAAAATCCTCCCAACAGGAGTACATATTTTGTAGAAAAAATTATAATTATACCTCCACCAATAAATACAAAAACACTCATATTCATTTGAAAATTGACAAATTAATCCCCTTTTAACTTTAAAAGATTGACAATAACCTCCCTTTTGATTTATGAACAAGAAATAATAATTTTTTTTTGCTATTGTAGAATAGCACAAGAAGGGGGGTTTTTGCTAATAAAAATAATATGTGAGTGTTTTTGTACGTCAATTAAATAAAGCACATGGGGTATTTTTATATATAGCTAGAACCAGCTTGATTTGTGATAGAATTTACATCAAATCCATACATATCACTAGCTACATTCTAGGAGTTTGAATATAAAGCAAAAACAAACTTCAATCGATTAATTAGTTTTCAGATATAAATATATCTTTCCAGGGGAGTCCATAGACGTGCCAATTCCTTCCATTAGGGCTCTGTTCTTCAAGTTTTCAACTATGGACCCCAACAATGAACGCCAACACAATATGAACGCCTCTTTCCAAACTCCAAAAACAGAGGCCGGCACTAGTCATGTCAATGACCCAGAAGATCAAAAATCTTATATCAGCTATGAACTTTCAGAAAAAATTCTGGGTCCCGAATCGAAAAGCGTCATAATTCGCAACAAAGATGGGGTCGAAAAGGTTGTCCAATTCGAGAGGGTGTTTGTTAAAGTGTTTCCCCCGGGCTATCATTTTATTCCGACCGATGAAGAACTGATCATTCATTATTTGAAGAAGAGGGTGATGAATGAACCGATCCCATATAGCAATATAAGGGAGATCAATCTTTACAAGTACAATCCTCAAGAGTTGACAGGTTTTTTCTTGGATTCTTTATTTCTTGACTGATTTTGGTGTTTATAATAAGTGTTCGATTCTTATGATTTTCATTTTGCCTTTTATAGAGAACTTCTCACACTATGGCGAAAACGAATGGTTGTTTTTCACTCCAAGGGATCGGAAGTACCGAAATGGGACACGCCCTAATCGAGCAGCAGGCAGTGGATACTGGAAGGCCACTGGAGCCGATAAATCGGTTCATTATATGAATACAGTTGTTGGAACTAAGAAATCGCTGGTATTCTACGAAGGCAAACCTCCAAAGGGCGACAAGACTAATTGGATTATGCATGAGTATAGAGTCGATGGACCTAATCACATAAGACAGAATACAAATGACATGAGGGTGCATTTGCAATCTCTTTTTCTTTTTCTTTTTTCTTTTTTATTTCCATACTCTTTCCTTAATTAAATTATTTATGTTTTTATTTTTATTTTTTATTATTGCAGTTGGATGATTGGGTTTTGTGTCGAATTCACAAGAAAGCTGATAGGCCTGCCAGAAACCAACGGCAGACTGAGAACCAAGATCTGGTTGAATCTTCTCCCGTTGAATCTTCTCGGGAAGTCAGTCCAATAACTGATGACATGACCGAACTCGCAGACATGGTCATTTCAGATGATACTGCGATGGAGCAATCGAATTGGCTTATGAATGAAGTAGGAGGAGGTCATCTTCCACAGGCCTTCCCAAATGGACATTTTGAAAATCCTCATATGGTTGACCCTTCCTTTGACAGCTTCAAATTCAACAATAATTCTCTTCTACCGACTTTTTCTCATAATGTGGGTCAAAATCCAATCATGTATCCAGCGGTAAACACGTTTGGATTCGAGCAAGAGTCTTCTTCTCATAATGTGGGTCAAAATCTAGTCAAGCACCCGATGTATCCAGTGCAAAACACAAGTGGATTTAAGCAAGAGTCTTCTCATAATATGGGTCAAAATCCAGTTAGGCAACTGATGTATCCAGTGGAAAACACGCATGAATTTAAGGAAGAGGAGTTCCAAATGTGTGATGTTTGGATTAACCCTGAAGAAGTCAACCTTCAAGGTATTCTTGATGACTATTTCCCAAACGGTCCCTACAACGAAGAACAATCAAAAAGAGTATCCGATGAAGGTACTAGCGAGTAGTTTTTTTCAGAATTTTTAGCACTTGTTTCTTGAGTTTTGCTTTTCTAGTGATAGATTTAGGACTTTCATTACTCTAACTTAGTTGGAGCATATTTCATTAAGACAACCAATTCATTCTCTTAATGAAATATGCTTCAAACTGAGCTAATCGACATTTGGTTTGAGTTTGCTAGATATATTAAAGACATTTGGTTTGAGTTTGCTCGATTTATTAAAATTTGTTTGAGCTTATTTCCTTATACATGTTGAATTAATATATATACTCAAGTAGAACACAATCTCAAGCTTGAAATGGTGATATATTTGAACTCTACTCGACAGTCGGACACGTTTGAACCTGTGGAACAACATTACTCTAGCTATATGATTGTGTTCCTAAATCATAGGGAAATTTTCCTATCAGTTGTGTACTGAATCCCTCGTCTGTCACTCATAAAATGTATTACTATGCCAGGCCCCATGTATTGTTTTCCGGAATGTAAGACACAAATTTAATTTGTGCAATAAAACATAACCTTATTCATAAATTTAAATAGGTTAATTTAAGCTTTGTTTTCTTCTTCTTTAAATCACATCTTGTTGCTCTATTGGTCTGGTTTTTCTTCTGCTTTGGGGGGGACGGGTGTGCTAGTTGTTAATTGAGCTCATGTGAATTTATTCCTATGATATACATAATGTTCAATTTAGAGGGCAACACTTACCATAACATGGGATAAAATGTTATATTTATCATAACACATGGGTTAAAATGCATCATATAAGAGGAGTACTTTTATCAATCCGTATCTTTTTTAAATTTGAAAATGTCAATGCGAAACTTTTATACGATCATAAGCCGTAGAACACTATTTTCAAATTCTAATTTTCTATCCCTTAGGGAAATTTATGATACTCCCTTGTGTTATGCGAAAGAAACACGTAACTCCCTTCTAAAAAATTTACTGTTAAAATTTCCTTGTACTTTAAGATTCTTTGCTTAAAATTAGTCACCCTTATTAATTTCACTTGACACGAATTTCTACGAAATTCTCTTATAATTTTAAGCTTAGCTCGAGATTCTCTTGTACTTTTAAACTTAGCACATAGCACCCCGAGTAAGAGGAGAATGTGCATAGAATCTTAAACAAAAAGAAGATTTGGCGAATGAACAATTTTAAAGAGGAGTTTTGTGTATGTTTTCCATAAAACGAATAGTATCGTACATCATTCCCCTTGAGCTATTTGAAATTTTATTCTGTTTCGTGAATGGTTTGTTTCACATTTTTTCTTTTTGAATGGTTTAATCACTTCATACATATTGATTTGTTTAACTTATAATTCATAGTTTGGTACAGTAGTCAGTAGAATATAGTTTTGCCATTTTTTTGTTTCTTTAGAATAAAAATTATAAAATTGGCATATTAATATATTTTGTTTATGTTGAATATTTTTACAATGAATAGCATAACATGGTCTTGACTGTTTCTGGATATTAGTAGTATAAAATAAAGAAAAAGAAAATCAATGTGTGATATATCACATGTAAAAAAACATATCATAATTGATATTGGTCTTATTCCTTTTTCCCTTATTTCTCCGGACATATTTCATGATTTTTGTAATTAGGATGCTCCGAAAATCACTATAACAAACTTATTTTTATTTTTTAATATTTAATCATTTGCTTATCAAAATATAGAAAGTAAGATTCCGTACAAGTCCATCACACCAAAAATCATAATTTAGTGTAATTTAGTGACGAATGATGGATGCACTCTACAAATGTATGTGTAGATTTACATAAATTCTAAATTTAAATATTTGTCAATAGATCTATATAAGTGACATGTAATTTAGATTTCAAATAAAATGAAAGAGAAAATATGATGATACCTTATAGTTGAAGTTTATAGTATATGACAAGAAAATATAAAAAAGAGAACGAATATTTAGCAGAAACAACCAGCATTATATACCAACAAATTATACTAAACATGTTATAATAATTAACTGGTTAAGTGTACCATGGAAATAGCGTATGAAAAATCAATTTTAAATCAATTTACAATGTACTGTTTCTTATTAGAAAAAAAAAATTATGTAAGTGGATTTACATTTACCCAGAAAAACACTCTTCGCTAATAATTCCTATCATTTCCCCAAATTGACTTGGTCTTTTCCAGCTTCTCTGTTTTCTAAGGCGCAAGCAAAAGCTTGAGGAATTAATGGCGACCATTTCTCTCCCACTCCTCCTCCTCTGCCTCTTCGCCGCCACCGCCTCCGCCCGCCCTTGCAAAACCCTGTTTTTCTTCTCGTCTACAACCACCACGACCACCTACCTACCCTACATTTCCCTTCCCCGAAACAACCCTAGCTCACCCAATTCAAACCTCCAAATTCAAAACCCCCGCTACCTCACCTTCATCTTCACCACCACTACCACCACCACTCGCCGCCCCTCCTTCAATTTCAATTCCGATCCCCAACCATCATCATCATCATCTCCCCTGATGACGTCATCCGATTCTCCTCTCAAATTCTATTCCTCCGTTTCGAGCTCAATTCGTGACCGCTCCAAGGATATCATGAGCGTTGTCGGTGCTCTCCTATTCGGAGTCGGATGTGGGGCCCTCACCGCCGCCACAATGTATTTCGTCTGGGCTGTATGCTCGCACCGCAGCTTTCACTATGGTGATGCTTCTTCAGATGACGACGACAGCGATGATGTCACAGCAATTAAGAAGAAGTTTGGTTATATGGCAATTCCTGCAAACCCTAAGGTAGTTGATCATGATTATGACCTCAATAAGCCTGCACCACTGGAAAAGGAGGTCGTTTGATTATTATTGAATGATCATATATACAAAGTTCTCATTTAATTTGATGAACCTACGGAAGGGAAATTTGTTTACTTTTAATGGTACAAGGATTTGTGTTTATATGTCTGTACAATTTATGATAATAAATATTGTGAATTGATTATCATGATCAATTCTGTGGGTTTTATTCTGTTGTGCATTTGGATTATTAATTATCATTGTTAGGTTTGTTAGATGTTTATGTATTTGAATGATAGTGGAGCTATGTACATATTTTTGTTCCTTATATTCATGCTTGTGGAAATTATGATTAAGTTGTTTTAGAGAGAAATTCAATTTACTTACCCAGAGATTCTGACTTAGAGAGCCTTGCACATTTGCGAGACCTACCATTGATCCCATGTAGCTATTAGTTCAGGAAGGGTCTTCTATGATTTTTTATAGAGTTTCTTTTAGAATGGTTGCCTACTTCCTCTGTGAATTTTTGTATGTTTTGACTTTCCGAATTGACAACCACTGTAGTTGTAGTGGTTATTAGCAATGTTGTAATGGTTATGGTTATATCAATGTTATACTGGCTATTGTTGCAAATATTAGTTCTTTGGTTCCATATTTTAACATTGCTATTAACCCATTGTTTATCTTTTCGGATGCTCTTTTGACTCTTAAAGGACATGCATGTGTATTTCCTCCTTAAACAGTCTAGGTTTTTAGTTTTATATTTTTGATGATCTCATATTAGTGGCCAAACTTCTGGTTAAATGTTTTAATGTATTGATCTCTGGATTAATTTGCCATCCAGATGGTATCCTTTTGTTAGAAGCTATATTCATGTCATTAATTTTTTATAGAGTGGTCCCTCTTGTGTTTTTTTTCTCACGTTAGTCCCCACCATAAATTATTTGTTTCACTTTGGTCATTTACAAGGGGTATTTTACTAATAGTTTTACACTTTAGTCCCTCATAAAATTATTTTGTATCAATTTAGTACCTCATAAAACTGTTTTTTAATCAATGTAGTCCCTCATAAAACTGTTTTGGCACTTCAGTTCACCTTGGACCAGGGCATTTTACTAATAGTTTTACACTTTAGTCCCTCATAAAATTATTTTGTATCAATTCAGTCCCTCATAAAACTGTTTTTTTAATCAATTTAGTCCCTCATAAAACTGTTTTGGCACTTTAGTTTACCTTGGACCATCTGAAATGACCAAAGTGAAACAAGTAATTCATAGTGGGGACTAACGTGGGGAAAAAAATACAAGAGGGACCTCTCTGTATAAAATTAATGATAAGGAGGACCATTAGTGGTGTTTACCCAGTTCATAATTAGTATTTACAGATTAACAGTATGTGCTGATGTATGATTTTTCTGAGTAGTTTAAATGGTTCTTCAAAGAAAATGCTGAGTTTCGGTTCTCAGTCTTATTTTGTATAGCTCCTTCACCTTAACACTTTCATTTAGCTTTTTATTATATAAACCCGGTGAATTTAGTCATTTTCAGTATGTTTTGCACGCAATTGCTATATTAGGATTATCAATATATATGGTTTCAAAGAATCAATAATAGAGGAAACTGGTTCGCTTAACTGAATTATTTTCCTTTTTCTGTTGTGTATAGTATGTCGAATTTGGTTTCTCACTTACACACTTCAACAAGATTCTGGCCTCGTAAATCGTTGTGAAAGAAACATACTTTTTTCCTAGAAAGGTGTTGAATTTATGCTATGTAGATCTTAGTTAGTATCAGTTCATGGAATCATTGAAATTCTGAGGCTCTCTTCTGGATAATCCCAACTTCTTGTTCATTAAAGACTGTAGGTATAAATTTTTGTCTGTGCACTTATTCATGTATAGTGTATATATATTATCAATACAGATACACGGTCATCTAGAAGCACAAATTAGTGATTGTAATAGGCTCCTGAAATTTGCTTCGAGTATTTGGTTTCCCTTATGATTTTGCCCCTGAAGTAAATGAAGCTTTGTCAGATTGGGTTTGATTCTGGGGTTCCCTTTATCCTTTCATTGTTTGTTGCTCTCCCTCTGCCCTGTTCTCTCTTGTTTTTATGATCTCCAGTGAACCTCTCAGTAGGATTCGAACCCAGATGAAGTTCTTACCATCTACAGAGAAAAAAGAACGAGCGGATATTTTGGTTCGGGCATTTGCTTCTATAATCTCACTAAGGAGGGGAGCATTTTCATTGTTACCGTTCCGGTTGTTAAAATTAGATCCGCCTGTCTAGGACTCGATCTTGGTACTAGTCCATAACGATCAACTGATGAATTCAATGACTATCTTCCATTCATCTGAAAGTGAATTGAAATACTCCTAGAATAGGGGTTTTTCCCTCATGGGTCCTGGTAAGTGGGAGTCTAGGAAGTAAGCCCCACAACCCAAATTGGCTTGTGGAAAACAAATAGAATTTGCTACAAAAGCCGGCTAACGGGTGTATTTCTGCATATGAGGACATAGTAATGGAGAAGGTTATAGCCAAAATAGGTTTCGTTCTGGCTAGAGCGCCCAAATCAGTGGAACCATGCTGTGAAATGGTCTTCTTAATTAGCAGAATTTATGGCCCTATTTTGACTTTTGGTTGGGAGTCCTTGAAGATTATTCTTGAAATTTGAGTGGAAATAATAGAAACGTGATTTGGATGTTTATTGTTGGCCCAAAGGTATAGTTCGAAACCCCTTTTCGGCAAAATTTTTCTGTGTAGAGCCCCGCGCAATGTGTAAATGTAAAGGATTTTGTTAGCTGTAGGAAGATTTTGAATCAGACCATTGACAATCATTTGGCCATGAACTTGTAGTTTTTGCAGTGGGTAAGTGAGGAGATCAACGTTTGCAAAAATTGAAAATCTGGTGTGTGTTTGATTTGGGAATCTTGATTTGAGGATGTTTGTTCAGGAATTTGTCTCAGAGTTACTGATTCGAGCATTAACGTAAAACAACTTCTGCAGAATTTCGATTTATTTTTGTACCGAATTATACCGAAATGTACCAAAATTTTCAGTTTGGCAAACGTACGCGATCTAAAATTACCAAACCGACCTGGATACTGAAATTCGGTACAATTCAGTTTGGTGCACAGCTCTACTTTAGACCGTAGTTTGTTAAGACCAGCTTTTCTATCCTGGATCCAATTATTGATTGGCTGGGCTTTCCCAACCCTAAACCATTGTTATCCAACCGCAAATTATTAAGCTTATATTCTGATTTCTAAATAAATGGTTGTCTAGCTTTTGAGCCTAATACTAATAGTTATAGGCACAACCTAGAGAATTTCTAAATTTCTCCCTCTCGGGAAAGGAGTTGTCGATGAGATGAGTAGGATTGTAAACGCACCAACTAGTATTCAAGACACTGATTAATTTATTCAAAATAAAAATAAATATGATTTACCTCCCCTGTAAATTGTAAAAATATTAGAAGTAGGTAGATTTTTTCTAGCATATAATTTAAGATTTTAAACTTTTATTATCTATAAGATTTGCGTTAACTTTCAATAGCTTGTCGGATAACAATTAGGCCGTGTTAAAGTTGGGTCGAACCGGAAAAGGGTTGTTCATATTTATATTGCATTGATTTATTACATATTCACATGTTATTTTACATTAACTTGTGAAGTGCGTTTTTTTTACCTAACCAATACTTTAACCCAACAAATTACATTCGACTTTCATTTAACTCAATAAAAAGAAGAATTTAGGGTTAAATTGGTTTTGGTCCAGCCAATTCAAATTGACTCATTAGTTACTACAGTGGCACTCATGTTATTTGAACTATTACCTATCATGTCAAATATTTTATAAAAATATAACCAAAAATTACTCTATAAATGAAAATGGTGAATCCCGGCACAAAATTTATACATTGAAAAAATGCTGAAAAAGACAACGAAACCTATTTTCAATATTGAACATTGAAATTTATACAAATTAATCATAATACTTTAAAAAAAATGGTTATTGCGACTCTCGAGCAATAATATTTTTTCTTAGTGAAATTGTAGTATTCATGCCACCAATATTGATATTGATATATAGAATATAGTTTTGTTAGGAAGTTGTGGTATACCGACACCCAAAATACAATTAAAGTAGAACTGAGAAACTTGTGGAAATGAGATAAAACAATTAAAAGGATTACAACACTTTGAATAACAAAAGAGAGACACAAAATATTAGGAGAAACCTCACTTTTATTCTCTCTATATTTTTTTTTTTTTTTTTTTTTTTGGTTTCCCAAGGGTTTAATCCCTTTCGAGGCGCGTCGGGCACATAATGTGGGAACCTCTCCCAACAGGGATTCGAACCTGAGTCCGCTACTTTGTAGTGACTAGTCCCTTCCACTAGACCAATCACCTGTTGGTATTCTCTCTATATTTTTCTCACACTCTCTCAATGCTATTCTCTCAAGTGGGAATCAATCCCTATGAAGTAATTGAAGTAGTCAATTTCAATTTTACTTCTTCTTTATCTTCTTAGCCACATTTTTTGACTTCTAATTACTTAGCAACGAAGATTACTTCTTTGCTAAGTAATCCACCTCCTCGAATCTTCTACAATCTTCAAGAGAGTCGCCAATTTTGACTTCAATTCCTTAGTATAGAAGGTTTTCTTTATAATGAAGAAATGCCAACAAAATGACTTTATCCCTTAACAATTTGAACATTTGATATTATTGGCAACAGAATTTTAACAATTATCTAAATTAATTAGCTCATTATATGGTAAAATTTTCGTTAAACATTTTCAAAGGAGCTTTAATGTATAACAAGAGAAGTACTTAGGCCCTAGCCCGGGGGTTTAGACAAATTGTATCTACATTCTTTTTTTTTTTTTAGAAAACGTCAGAAGATGTGAACAAAATTACAATTCCTTCGTGCAGAGTAATCTTCCGATCGATTCCTTGTTTCATTGATTTATGTAAATAAGATATCTTAATAATTAGCAGCAACTACTATATAAGTTCTTAATTAGTTTATTAATTAGTTTTCATAATTAAGTAAGTCATAGTTAGCATAATTTTATTTAAAGCGTGTCTTTTTTTTTTTTCCTTTTTCCCATAACTAGTTTAATACTAATTTTGTTAGTGGATGCATTTGGTGGTTGAAAATTCTTTGTACTTGATAGTACTCGGACAAAATTAATAATAAATGGTGTATGGAATAAAAAAATAAATTTGAAAGAACAGTGCATAAAAAAATATTATATAATCGGCAAAATATACCACTATTATATCATATGGTTTGATTCCAATTGAATTGTGGAAGTATGAGAGTTTTTTTTTTTTTTTTTTTTTTGTATAATAACATTAATAAAACAGATTGAATGTTTGGAATGCACCGTCTTGTAAGAAAAGAAAAAAAAAAGAATGGATCGATCAGATATTTTTTTATTGGTCAATGTGTTCGTAAATTTTATTTAAGCAAAATAATTTATTATATTTATGTGATTCCATCCTTAAATTGGCTTTTTGAACTAAATAACTATTAATAGTATTGAAATTTCACATTTTGAAAAATAATCAACTGAATTTTGAAGAATCTCAGTTGACCAATTCTTTTGTCTCCTATTAAGGGTGAGTTTGGCCTAGCGATTGTATAATTACTTTACTTTTGAATTAATTGATTATAGCATAATTGCTTTTAAAAAAATTATTTTTATGAGAATTGATTTAGAGTTTGGTTCACATTATCAAAATTACTTTTAGAAATGTAGACTTTCATATGATTTACTAAATTAACCTTAAATATATATATAAAGTATAACTAAGAAGGAAAATTAACTTATTTTTTACATTCATGTAGTACAAAAAATCACTTTTTTTTTAATTGAATATGCATTACAGATGACACAAAACTCCAACTAAAATAATGAAAAGAATTAGTAGTAAAAGAAGACATTAATTTAATTTTAGAACAACTCAATTAAAAAACTGCAGTTCCAACATTTAAAACTAGGGATGGTATTGTCATTTCTCCTAGTTTTTGCTCTCACGTTGGGCAAAAGTAACAAATATGGTACTTATGCTGATCGTGGATTTCTTACGGTATATAAGCAAAAGTAATTTCATCTTATTAGGACCAAATAGTCCAGTTTTGACTTTTGTGATAAAAATGTGAAAATGGAGGTTTAATCGGGAGGCCAACAACATGGGTGATGTGGATTATTAATCCACATGTCCCATGTGTATTGGTGGGCTGCACCACGTGTACTTGATGACGTGGTACAGCGATTATACTAAATAATTTCTCCTCTACAAGATGATTCGTGACGTCATACAGTGCGATCAACAAAACAAATTTCATGAACACAATTGGGAACATAGTGATAAACATAACCTAAATATGTGTTTACCTTATAATACCGGGGTGTATTATGTAAATAACACAATTTTTTACTATTTATCTCATGATTTGAATTGACTCCGTAGACAAATTTTGACCTTTTCCTATACGAAGACCAGTCCAGGTTCAATGTACCTTTCACACCAATCTTTAAATATTCTCCGCAGCCCATACGGTTTAGCTCACGCGCTCTTTCGGGATAAAAGTTTATAATGTTGTGTAATTTCCTCATTGAAAAGGGCGCGTGGAGAAATTAAATAAAAACAAATTGAAATAGCGATCTATAAAAAGAGTAGGGGTCGTGTTAGGCACGTGACTCCGCACTGAACCCTTTCATCACCTCTGGTTTCTTCTGTTGTTCATCACCACCAGTTCACCACTCACCCAAATTCCCTTCAAATCCCTAGAATTTCTTTTTTCTGCTCACCCCCCAGATGACGACGTCTTTCGGTGCTGCAACGGCCAGCGCCGCCATTACCAAGGACCCCAAGCTCCAAATTCACAAGAGCTTCAATGGTTTGAAGACCGCTTCTAATTCGCTTTTGCTCACCCAACGCCCTCAGCCTCATGTTTATCGTTCCTCATCCGCCTCTTTCATCAGAGCGATCTCCACGGTATCGTACCATTCCTTTTGAACTTGTCTACTGGAAATTTGCTTTGTTTATGGTATTGAAAAATTAAAAAGGTGAATTGAAATAATTAATTCCTGGTCGTCCATGTCATATGTGGTTAAAAGTTACTAATCTTCGACGGAATTTCTGTCATATTACAATCTTTTTATTATTATTAAACATGTATAGATAAATTTGGATCTTGAATACGCAAGTAAGAGATTCACGATTAAGCAATCTCTGCATTTTGGTGATTCTTATAGTTTCTTGAGAAAAAACTAATTATATATGTACCTTTGAAAAAAATATTTGTATCTTCTAGGCTGTCTTTCTCGTCATTACTTGATTTGGTTATGTGGTTTCAAACAGACGCATCTGATTTCTCATGTATGGTAAATGAGATTTTAAATAAAGCATATTGTCCCTTCTATCTGAGGGAATCACACAAGTAAATAAATGGTCTTGGATATGTTGAATTTACATTTCACATTTTAAATGGTCTTGGTGTATTGAGAATTTCACGAAATCGATAATGAGTTGTTATACATTGTTAAATTTGTGCATTTCAACCTGTAATTGATTCTTTCAAGATCAATTTGATTGATAAAATTGACGTGGGCCTGTGCTAATGAATCCATCTATTTACTTCACTGCTTTGCTTCATATACTGAAGTACCTCTAGAGCAGCATGTCGTCATGCTTGTGCGGATGCACTCGCGAAACTTGGACAGTCAGTTGGGAGTGAAGGTCACTCTTGGGATAGTCCCCCCCATGAAGTGTTGCAAATTTTAGGGGGTCTGTAAAACTTTTTAGTTGTTGTAGCTAGGTCCTTTGTAACCAAAAAAAAAAAAAAAATATATTATTATTCCAGCCAAATTTTCACCTTTGTTTTAGTTATTAACGAATTTTTTTCAAATTGTTTATGTTCAGTTTCTGTTTTCCTGCCCTCTTTCTCTCCATTTCTTTCATGGGGGAATTATGTATACAATCAAATTAAATATGATCTGTATTCACCTAATGATTTCACGACTTATTTGCAGCCCGTGAAGCCAGAAACCTCTGTTGAGCAAAAACGTAGTAAGGTTGAAATCATCAAGGAGCATAGTAACTTCATAAGATATCCTCTCAATGAGGAGTTATTAACCGATGCCCCTAATATTAATGAGGCTGCTACACAATTGATCAAGTTCCATGGTAGCTATCAACAGTACAATAGAGATGAACGTGGTGCAAGGACTTACTCATTTATGCTACGTACGAAGAATCCTTGTGGAAAGGTTTCAAACAAACTATATCTTGCTATGGATGATCTAGCTGATGAGTTTGGGATTGGAACACTTCGTTTGACAACTAGGCAAACATTTCAACTCCACGGTGTCTTAAAGCACAACCTGAAGACAGTAATGAGTTCTATTATTAAAAGTATGGGCTCTACACTCGGTGCATGTGGTGATCTCAACCGTAATGTTCTTGCTCCAGCAGCACCATTCTACCGAAAAGATTATTTGTTTGCCCAGAAAACTGCAGAAAACATTGCTGCACTATTGACTCCTCAATCAGGATTTTACTATGATATGTGGGTAGACGGAGAACAAATTATGTCTGCAGAACCTCCTGAGGTTGTGAAAGCACGCAATGATAATTCTCATGGTACAAATTTTCCTGATTCAGCCGAGCCCATCTATGGAACGCAGTTCCTTCCGAGGAAATTCAAAATTGCAGTTACTGTACCAACAGACAACTCGGTGGATGTTTTTACCAATGACATCGGTGTAGTTGTTGTGTCTGATGCTGATGGGGAACCCCAGGGTTTTAACTTATATGTAAATGCATTTCCTTTGACATTATTTCCATCCTGTCTCGATTGAGACTCGACAATTTTGATTCATTTACATTAACCATTGTAGGTTGGTGGTGGGATGGGAAGAACACATAGGTTGGAGAGCACTTTCCCTCGGCTGGCTGAACCATTGGGTTACGTCCCGAAGGAGGACATATTATATGCAGTGAAGGCAATTGTTGTCACACAAAGAGAAAATGGGAGAAGAGATGATCGTAAGTATAGTAGAATGAAATACTTACTCAGCTCGTGGGGAATTGAAAAGTTCAGAACTGTGGTGGAACAGTACTATGGAAGGAAGTTTGAACCTTGCCGTGAGTTACCTGAGTGGGAATTTAAAAGCTACTTGGGATGGCACGAACAGGTTGGCTCTAATCTTAAGAAATGAAGTTGATATTTTATAGATTGTGATGTTCTAATTTGAAATCCTTGATTCTCTATGTTTTGACATGTTTCATGTACATTTTAGATTTCTAAGTTTGTTATTGCCTTTTTAGTTGATTTTGTAAATACTTGTTTTACAGGGAGATGGTGGATTATTTTGTGGTCTTCATGTTGATAATGGACGAATCAAAGGGACAATGAAAAAGACTTTAAGGGAAATAATTGAGAAGTATAATTTGAATGTGCGTATTACGCCAAATCAGAATATTGTATTGTGTGATATTCGGCAAGCATGGAAGCGTCCCATCACTACTGCTCTTGCTCAGGGTGGTCTTCTGGTAAGATATTATAGGCTACAAATCAGATAGCCTCTTTAGCATGTGTTATAACCACTTTCTGATGTTACTGAACTATATGCATCTGTGGACTGCATAGACATATTTGTGCAATAAATAACTGAGTGTAAGCGTTATCAATAAAGAAACTGAACATGCTAGTCCTGTATTACCTGCAAATTAGTCGAAAACAAGCTTCAATTAATAAAGTTGGAAGATTATGTTATTACTAAGAACAAACTCTCATGTCTGGGGAAAGAATAAAGAAACACAGAGAACAATCTTTTCAAGAAATAAGCTGAGCTTAATATCTTCTCTTTGTGGTTCATTCAGCAAATTGCTAACCAATATCTTGTTTGAACAGCAACCGAGGTATGTGGATCCTCTCAACGTGACAGCAATGGCATGCCCAGCTTTGCCACTCTGTCCATTGGCAATTGCAGAAGCAGAGCGTGGAACTCCTGATCTTCTTAAGCGAGTTCGAGCTGTATTTGATAAGGTACAGTTTTAATAATTTGAAGCGAGTTGACATTATGGAATTACAGCATATTCAGATTCAAGCTATGTCGGAGGCTTGTTGATAGAAACTTTTTGTCTCTTTATTTTAGGTTGGTCTCAAATACAATGAATCTGTAGTGATACGGGTTACTGGTTGCCCCAATGGCTGTGCTAGACCATACATGGCTGAACTTGGGCTTGTTGGTGATGGTCCAAATAGTTATCAGGTATTTCACTAATTTCCCATTTTATGACCATTACCTAAACCTGGAAAATCATCAAATATGACTTGAATATTTTTTTATGTTGTTGTCGTAGATTTGGCTTGGTGGGACACCTAACCAAACCTCAATAGCAAGAGCATTTAAGGATAAGGTTAAGATTCAAACTCTCGAGAAAGTTCTAGAACCTCTGTTTTATCACTGGAAACGCAAGAGGCTATCTAAAGAATCATTTGGCGACTTCACAAACCGCGTGGTAGGCCATGACTTTTATAATGCTAATAAACATGAAATTTGCTGGATTTCATGTCAAAGTGGGGCTCCAAAATCTTGAGCTTTAGCATATAACGGTCAAAACCTTATTTAAGGCAAGGGATCTAAACTAACTATGATTATTTTGCAGGGTTTTGAGAAACTTGGGGAGCTGGTGGATAAATGGGAAGGAATACCACTATCAGCATCGAGCTATAACTTGAAACTTTTTGCTGACAAGGATACGTATGAAGCTGTGGATGCTCTAGCAAGAATACAAGATAAGACTGCTCATCAATTGGCTATGGAAATCATCCGTAATTATGTTGCCTCCAATCAAAACGGAAGAATTGAGTGAAAAATCATAGAACTTCCGTATTCTTTTGCTGGAGTGCTACAATCGTAAATCTCTTTGTGTCACTGTTACTGGTCGGTAACAGCTGATACGAATGGAGGATGCGATCCTATTTTGTATCTAGCTTTTGAGTGTTTCATTTGTACCTAAACCTCATTTTTGGGTTTGGTTTTCTTGGGAGATTTTTTTTATGTTTTATTTATTTATCTTCAAACTATCAAATCCCTTCTATTTATCTAAGTTTTACATGATCGATTTGCATTCTCGAGTAATAAATCATTGCAATATTTGAGTTCATAATTTACATTATATATATATTCACTGAAATGTCCTGTGATTTTAAGTTTTTCGACAATATGTACGAATTTTTTTGTTTTTAGTGCTAAAAGGTAAAGAGTGAGTGGTACTTTTGATTCTTTGAAAATTGACTTTTTTGGGAGAATTTTTCTGAATCTTGTTATCTTTTACAATGTGTGTACGATTGTTCTTATCTCTTTTGTGTATATGTCCAGATTAGGAGCAGAGACGTAGTTTGAGTAGGAAAAACTAGCTTCTTTGTTTAATGAATCTTTGTAAAGTTTTTGTTAGGATCTATAGAATGTAGTTGATAGAATTGGAGCTCTTGAGTTCTACTAGTTTCTTCCTATTGTTTAAGTTTACAACTTTACATAGTGAAACGTGAACTAATTGAATCGAAAAGGCTGTTTTTATCACGTCGATCGACTGCTAGTTACAAAAGTTTATAGCCATGCAAACACATTAAACTAATATAAAAATCGATGATATAATATATATATATTTACATCATAGTATCATATAACATAAACTGTAATGTAATTATATGGTGTTGGAGAGCAAAACATGTTAGAAGATAAATGCAACAAAATTTCTGTTGAATAATAATGCAAATTAATTAAATAAATAGATCTACAAAGAAAAAATAAAATGTATGAGCTAACTGCCATTAGAAAAAAGAAAACTATTAATCTCTCAACAGTAGTACTACTGCACCAATTAATATTTAATCTTTGATTTGGCTATATAATATGTATATTTATTTATATTGTTCAGATTGACTTAAACGCGAATTAAGATGCTTCCAAAAATCAGGGATGTGGATAAGAATAAGATATTAGATTTAATTCATGAACACGATATATTTCACATTTTCTTTTTTCTAATTAAGATCCGCATGCAATACGTTTTTCCAGAAAAGTTACACTTATTTTATTTATTATGTATAAGCCATGTTATATATAAGTTGTTAAAGAAGTTATTTGTTGAAATACAACATCCAATCCAATCATATAGGCCTAATTTAAGAAGATGGTTCAGTACTTTTCTTTTGGGTTCTATAGACCAAACTAAAGTAAGTTATATATCAATGGGGCTGAACTTTTTAATAGGGCTGTCAAAAGGGACGGATTTTAATATATATATATATATCTGCTCAGAGTCCGGCCCAACTTAATATGTTTTTTTTCATCCGTTTAGAGATGCAATGAATATTTGATCGAGAAGATCCAAATTTACTAACCAATAAGATAAATTTTATATATAGTCATAAGATTTTAGGTAACATTTCCACCAACGACATAAATTAAATCTTTCGAATTATATAATTAACTGTGCTGAGAGTTTTTTCTTTTTCTTTTCTGAACTAATGTGTCGAGGGTTATACTTTTATATGTTGGAGTTTAATGCATTATTAAGGAAGTTTGAACCCATAAGTCAAGTTGATCGAAAATGTAACCTTAACAAACATGTTGTTTATTAAAGAGAATTTTGAAAAAGAAAATTTTATTGTTCTGAAAAAATTTGAACAAAATCCAACGGCCTCGATAATTTTAGACTCGGCAAACCCGAATACGGGTCTACTTACAGCTTTAGCTACCAACTAACAACTTTTAGTATTTATTATTGACACATATATATACCGGAAAAAAAAATATTCATCTTAAGTATATTAAATACGGAGTATATCATTTCATAATAGAATTCAAGAATTCATATGATTTTTGAATTATAGAAAGAAAAAAGCAGAGCAAAATTTCAATATCAATTGAGAATTTGTGTTACAAGAATTGTGTACAGAACTAGAAAAAAGCTGCTATATATATACATCTATACTTAGCCGACTTAAGCCTAACTGCCTAACTAATGATAAAAACGTTTGTTTAAATAAAATACGCTTATGCTAATTAAATAAAAGAATACGCTTATGCTTATTAAATAAAAGAGGGACAATTCAAATCCCTAAAATCATTTCCTTTCTTCTTCTCTTTGAACCCGAAGCTAATCTCCTTTTCTTTGTTTATGCAGATCTTGAAGAAGTTCAATGTTATCCAATACACCCCCCTCAAGATGGCGCCGGAGCAAAGAGATTGTGAAGAGACATCTTGGACAACAACTGAAGGAAACGAGGTAAGAACAATGATTTTGTAAAAATATCTGCAATTTGGTCTTCTGTGCGAATGGGCATGAGCCTGATAGTTCCTTTATTTATCTGTTCTCTGGTGAAATGGCAATCTATTTCTATGTGTTTAGTTCTTTCGTGAAACATAGGATTAGAAGCTATATGTCGTGCTGCTTGATTGTCACAAAATAGTAGTGTAGCTGAGTTATGAATAATTCCAAAATTGTGTAGTAGTTGTCTTATCCAAATGACTTCACTTGAAACTGCTGCCAAGGCTCTATACTCTGCCTCTGCAGAAGACTTGGACACAGTTATTTGTTTCTTTGATTTCCATGAAATCAAAGAATCTCCCAAAAATACACAAAATCCTGTAATAGACCTTCTTGTGTCCTTACAAGAAGCCCAATCAGCATCACCATAAGCCCTTAAAATCAGTTCTGAAGTAGAGGGAAAGAAAATTCCTTGACCAGGACAAGACTTGATGTATCTTAGAATATGATGTGCTGCCTTCAAATGTGGTAATCTAGGTTCAGAGACAAACTGACTAAGTCTATGAACAGCATAGCTTAGATCAGGCCTTGTAATAGTCAGGTACAGTAGTCTGCCAATCAATCTTCTATATGAAGTTGGTTCTGAAAGAAGTTCCCCATCCTGTGCACTAAGTTTTGTCTTAGGGTCCATAGGTAGTGTAAGTGGTTTTGCACCTAGATAACCTGTTTCATCAAGAATATTTAAGGCATATTGCCTTTGTGAGAGAATTATACCTTTAGATGACCTTGCTATTTCCAGCCCCAAAAAATATTTAAGATTGCCTAAATCTTTTAATTTGAAATGTTTTTGTAAAAACAGTTTTAAATCTGAAATAAGAGATAAGGTAGGACTGGAAATAAGAATGTCATCCACATAAAGTAAAAGTGCTAAAAATTTATCACCTGAGCCCATAGTGAAAAGGGAATAATCAGATTTTGATTGTAAAAATCCATAACTAAGAAGACATTCTTTAAACTTCTCATTCCACTGCCTAGATGCCTGTTTGAGTCCATATAAGGACTTATTCAGTTTACAAACCATCTTAGGGGTGGAATGAGATCTAGGATATCCCAATGGAAGATCCATGTAAACTTCTTCATGAAGATCTCCATTTAAAAAAGCATTATCTATGTCTAAATGACAAAGTTCCCAATTCCTTGTAGAAGCTAAGGCTAATAATAGTTTAACAGTAACCATTTTAGCAACAGGGGAGAAGGTTTCAGTAAAATCAATACCTTCTTGTTGTGTATAACCCTTAGCAACCAATCTAGCTTTGTACCTGTCAACAGTCCCATCAGGTTTCCTCTTTATTTTATATACCCATTTACACCCAATGGGCTGCTTATTAGCTGGAAGATGGACAACAGTCCAAGTATTAGTGTCTTCAAGAGCCTTAATTTCTGTTTCCATAGCCTTCCTCCAATTAATAGAGCTAACAGCTTGATGATAATAGTGAGGTTCAACCTCAGTGGAAATATTAAAAATAAAATTTTTAAAAGGAGATGAAAGCCTATCATATGTTAAAACATTAGAGATAGGATATTTAATAGGAAAAGATGAAAAAGAAGTAGAGGAATTACATAAAAAATCATGAAGATAAGCAGGTCTTTTAATTTCTCTAGTAGACCTCCTAGTAATTTGATTTGAAGTATTATTATTTTGACTTGGTGAATCATCATTAGAAATATTTAAATCAGGATTATCATTAATATTAGTATTATCAGTATCACTGTCATTAAGACTGAAGTCAGAAGAAAAATCAAAATTAGAAGATGTTGGAAACAGTTTATGAGCATCTGAGTCTAAGGATGAATTATTTGAAATTGTGTGAAAAGGAAAAGTTTCTTCATGAAATATAACATCTCTGGATGTAAATATTTCATGTGTGGATATATCAAACAGTTTATAGCCTTTTATTCCTACAGGATATCCAATAAAAACACACATTGTAGCTCTAGGATCTAGTTTAGATCTGCCTTGTTTCAAAGTTGAAGCAAAGGCTAAACAACCAAAGGTTTTTAAAAATGAATAATTAACAGACTGATTGTATAATAATTCAAAAGGAGATTTAAAATTTAAAACTTTCGAAGGTGACCTGTTGATTAAGTAGGCTGCAGTGGAGATGCAATCACCCCATAAGTAAACAGGAACTTTAGACTCCAAAAGTAATGCCCTAGCAACATTTAATAAATGCTGATGTTTTCTCTCCACAACAGAATTCTGTTGTGGAGTTTCAACACATGAAAACTGATGAAAAATACCAAGTTGATTGAATAAATTTGTAAAGCATAATTCAGGAGCATTGTCACTCCTGAAAATTTTAACAGTGCTATTAAATTGATTTTTGACCATTGCTAGAAAAGTAGGAATAAAAGATGAGATTTCTGATTTCTTATTTAATAAACATATCCAAGTAAACCTTGAGAAGTCATCAACAATAGTAGCAAAGTATTTTTGACCAGAAATAGTTGGGGTATGAAATGGTCCCCAAAGATCACAGTGAATTAATTCAAAAGGTTTAGAAGAAGTAGTAAAAGATGTAGGAAAAGTAAGTCTCTTTTGCTTAGCAAGAGGGCATATACAACAAGGTCCATTTGAATTACAGTCATTAAGAGAAGGTAAATCTAAACTGGATTTCAACCTAAACATAGTTTTATATGGCATATGTCCTAATCTCCTATGCCACACCACACTAGAAACTTTGTTGCAGTAATCTGGATTTGTTATAGTTGAAGTGGTGTGGAAAATGTAGAGGCCATCTACTTTCCTACCCTTGCCAATCATCTTGCCTTGTTGGTCCTGAATCATAAAGGATTCATTTGTAAATGTAGTGGTTATATTACTGTTAAGTAGTAAAGCACTAATAGAAAGTAAGTTGAAATTAAAAGAGGGGATGTAAAAAACATCTTTAAGAATTAAAACAGGACTTAAGTGTATATCTCCCATCTGAAAAACAGGAAGACAGGTATTATTAGGCAAAATAACTTGAGCATTATCAATAGAATGTATGGAAGAAAAAAGAGAAAGATTATGACAAATGTGCTTAGTAGCACCAGAATCTAGGATCCAATCATTTGGATTAGTTAATTTCTGAACAATAAGAGAATTGGAACATATACCTGTCACACAAGAGATGTGTGCATAATCCTGTGAATTTTCAGTAGTAGCAGGTGTGTTGATAGAGTTGCTAAACATGTCCAACAGCTGCTGACATTGTGCAGGAGTAAAAGTTTGTAGAAGAGGATTGAGAGTAGCTTGTGTGTTTGAAATATTCTGATGAATAGGTTGTGGTGATGTGGTAGTGAAATTGTTCACAGGATTATTTGAAAAAGTTGGAGGTTTGTTTTTAGGAGCAGGGGGTTTGTAACCAACAGGATAACCATGGAGTTTGTAACATTTGTCAATAGTATGTCCTTTTAGGTTACAATGAGAGCATATTGGTACCTCCTTTTTCTTGAAAGTAGGATTAAAAGTGGGTGGGGTGGGTAATAAAGGTTGCTGGAATTGGTTATAAGACCTCTTAGGATTTTGTTGAAAATTTGTAGTGTTCTGTGAGGCAAAGGCCATAGAATTGGAGGGATCATATTGATGAGGCTGTCCAGATTGTTTCTGGCGTTCTTCTTGTGTGGCTAGTGAAAAAACTTTATCAATGTTTGGTAGAGGATCCATTAACAGTAATTGGCTCCTGATGTTATCAAATGAGTCATTTAACCCCAAGATAAAAGTAAGAGTGAAGTCCTCTTGATAGTGGTCATGAATTTTCTGAACATTGTCACAAGTACAATGGGTAAGAACAGGTCTATAATTTGCCAATTCATCCCATATAGCCTTGAGTCTAGTAAAAAACATATTAACAGATAGATTGTCCTGATGTAAAGTGGCAAGATCTCTGCGTAATTGTGCTTTCCTAGGTCCATTGCTTTGTTGGAATCTGGTTTTAAGTTCAGTCCAGATTGCTTGAGCAGAATGAGTATAAAGAATACTAGAAGAGATTTCTGGAGAAACTGAATTTAAAATCCAAGAAATCACAATATCATTACATCTAGACCATGCTGATTGTAATTCTTGATCTGCAGGACCAGGATCTGGCAGAGTACCATTAATGAAACCAATCTTGTGTTTTACATTTAATGCAAGAAGCATTGATCTAGACCAAAAAGAATAATTGTCACCTTTGAGAGATTGTTGAACAATTTGAAGTCCAGGATTATCAGAAGGGTGTAGAAAATATGGATGTGAGGGATTCTCCATAGGGGGTTTAGAACGGAGAGAACCAGAGAGAGTGGTAGTGGTGGATTCAGAGGAGGACATTTTGATAAAATATCAAGAAAGAAGAGAAACTGGGGTTTTTGAATATGGTTTCTTGAAAAAGAAACTGTAATAGATGAGGAATGAAAGAAGAGAAGGAACTTTGAGAGAATTTTGCAGAGAAGAAAAAGAATGGATGAGGAAAAGAAAACAGAGGAAGAGAAATTACCAGAATCAGTCGCCAACAATGGTGAAAAGAGTGATCAAGAAATCAGGAACTGGAGAGAACTTTGCAGCGGATGATAAACTCAGAGTATTACTGCTGATACCATAATAGAATTCAAGAATTCATATGATTTTTGAATTATAGAAAGAAAAAAGCAGAGCAAAATTTCAATATCAATTGAGAATTTGTGTTACAAGAATTGTGTACAGAACTAGAAAAAAGCTGCTATATATATACATCTATACTTAGCCGACTTAAGCCTAACTGCCTAACTAATGATAAAAACGTTTGTTTAAATAAAATACGCTTATGCTAATTAAATAAAAGAATACGCTTATGCTTATTAAATAAAAGAGGGACAATTCAAATCCCTAAAATCATTTCCTTTCTTCTTCTCTTTGAACCCGAAGCTAATCTCCTTTTCTTTGTTTATGCAGATCTTGAAGAAGTTCAATGTTATCCAATATTTCATTTAATATTTTGTAGAATTGCGTCGATGACAATATAGTATGAAGAAAAGCAAATGTTAATCTATTTATTTAGGCTGGAAAACTATATGTATTTTTTGTTCTTCCTAAAAACAAATGCAATCATATGCAAAATAGACTAGTATGCATATTAACCTTATAATGTAGATATTTAAGTATTCTTTTCAAAGAAAATGAAAATTAAAGATGGAATCTAATCACATCTGCGTCAAGGGTTGTTATTGTTAAGATATATTTAAGAACATAAATGGCTAATTGTTTATAAAAATATCACATTATGTAATCAAAATGTATGTAATATGACATCACAAATGCAGAGTTATATGTTAGCTAGAAATTTATGCGCCCCTAAAGCATTGAAAAATAGTTAATCAATTTTATTAAACAATATAAACAAAATCACACCTTAATTAAGCAAAGAAGATAGCTAGATTATTAGAACAATAACAATTCAATTTTACAATATTTTCCCAAGATTAATTAATTGCGACAAATGCGGGCAGTGGGCATAGTGACACAAATAGGTGCATACTTCTTTTTAGCTTCGGGGGTCCCACGCTTCGGTTCGTCGGCAATTGCAACATTAGCGACGGAACATGCAGCCGCCGCGGCCAATGCAAACATCAAGTCCCTCCTAGTGTTAATGTTGCTCTCTTCCTTGGCCAAATTATCGGATTCTTTTGATGCCTTCGCCACCACGACTCCACGGCGGTGGGCGGTGGTGGGGAGTTGTTTGGTGGTGCCAGCGGCTGAGCCACCCAAGAATGAGGCAGCCATGGTCATGGAAGCCATTTCAAATATAATTTGTTATGATTTAGTACAAATTTTGGTATGTACGTAATAGTAATAATGGGGGTGGAATGTTGGTAAAGAAATAATTTAGTTAAGAGTGGGCCGGGGTGCGAATTGATTTTCATACAAATGCGATCCATTTTCTTATCCTAAAATTGACAATTGTTTGGTGACAGTTTGGAGCTCTATCTTTGACAGATAATTGGTCGTGTGGTTCTAATAAAATATGTAATGTGGTGGGGCTGGCCGGTCTGTTTGTGCACCACCCATTTCATTTTTCATTTTAAGAATATGAAACATATAAAATCAAGTAATTGCAAATTTTATTCTTTCCAAATGTTTTTTAAAACTAGCGTTGTTACATTATTACTTTATGTAAAATTATATTTTCAAATAAAAAGATATTAAGAAACAGGCGTTTGTTTTTAGACATAAAAAGATGATACAGATGATGTACATAATTGTAATCTCCAAAAACAAAAACACAAAAACAAAAAATGAAGAAGTTTTGGATCTTCAAACACAATTATTTTAACATATTTTAAAAAAAGCTACATGATGTAGCTTTGGCAACCACATTTGCAATAGTGATTTTTTTTAAAAATATTTTTGGAGATTGTAAAAGTGATTATGGCGTAAAATTATCAAATTCATATTTAGTTGTAATCAATTATTATAAAAAGTAAGTTTATTCAGATCAATGCTCAGAATTACTTTTTGAATGGTTGACAAAGCCGCTTTATATATGACAATAATGTTGATTCAAATTTGGTGATTCATTGCAAACTTAATTCTTGCTTGGCTGCAACATTTACATTTTTTTTTTCTTTCTTTCTGTTTTTTGAGAAATAAGAAAGATTTCATTCAAATAGCTAATTGAAAGGATACAATGTTCAAAATCGAGTGGCGGTACATCAAAGGAATAAGCTGGTTGCAACATTTACTTGACTCACAAATCTTTGTGTAATTTTTACCCAGATCGGGTTTGAGCGAACCCAAAGTAACTACATGACAAGTGTAATATACTTGCATTGGGATTGGATGTAACTTCCAGAAATGTGACTAATCACAAAACAAATTCAATACACTTACTTAGTGATTTGATGGGTTTGACCAAACCAGACTTGGACAAGAATTTTTCCAGATGTTTATACTTTTGTAACACACATTTCAACTTTTTTTCAAAAAAAGAAAAAACTAATAGTAATATGTTTGATCGGGCCAGACGAATAATACTGTGGGCCAATTTTATTGGCCACAGATCTGTGGGCTTCGGTATGTGTGATTAGATAAATATTCAAGCCCACATTTCCAATTGGACAACCCATTTTGAGGGATATCAAACATATATGTGTACTACTAGCTAGGCAATACCTCATAGGCTATTGAACCATTTCAAAATCAAAATATAATTGATTTAAGAGCGTTTTCGAAAAAATAATTAACTTCTTTTATCAGTTTTAAAAAGCAATAAATTTTCTCTATTATTGACTGTATAAGAGCCCAAATCATTAATTAATATAATTAAACCAGTACATTAACTACAATGAAGATTAGTACTAGTATTTAAATATTTAATGCTTGTACTTGAGTTTAAGCGGCTTGGTATTTCTAGGCAATTAAGTCACTTACAATCTGTGTTACATAGAGTATATTTTAAGTGCTCATAAATTTTAAGTTCCTAATACTTATTTGGAAAAACAAAAAAAGAATAGAAGAGGTGGCAGTGCACACAATAATTTTTCAAAACGATTGGCAAATTAAATCAAGTATTACGAACGTACGTATATATGCTTAGGAGTAATACAAAATTTGAAATCTCTTAACAAACACAAACTTCCTTTACAAAAGACACACTTTAATACAGTTTCAATAAGATGACATGAAATTCTGACACATCAACAATTATTAATTCTAATCCAAACACTTACATCTCAATCCTAAATGTTAATTTTAGCAAATAAATTAATTTCACTAGTTTTTGAATGGCTAACTTCCAGCATTAGGTGGATACTGGGCAGCATATTATCTATTATTGAAAAATGCCATTCCAAAGGGTCTGGTGCATAAGACAATCTAGTGCTTTGATTTCAACTAATATTTTTTGTAATTATCATAAAATATGCATTGACTTTGCTGTTTTATCATCAAAATTTTATTGAGTAAGTACACATCAATTTTTTTGAATTTCAAGTATTTGTCAATGAGCTCTTCAACGGTCATTTGAAATATTCCTAACTAGTAGTATTAGAGAGATTATATATATATGATTCAAATTAATGACGAAAAAACTTTGGAACTTGTCTTAGTTCACTAAATTAATTCAAAAGAGTTTTCGAAATAATCAGTGACAGGACAATGGTTAATTAAATTAATCATTGTTCTGTATGATTATATTTTGAATAAAATTTCTTGATTTCATTTTGAACTGTTTTGGAAATAATAATTTAATGAAAGTCAATTGACCTAAGAGGGAACAGCATTGTTATATAAAAAAAGAAAATGTGATCCTGCCTTCAATATATTCCAAAACGAGTAAATAGCAAAATATTTTTCTTTATTATGCTAAATGTGATTATACCATCCTGATATTAAAAGAAAAAGAGCAAAAGCATTCTTAATTATTTTTCTAAAGATATCTTAATTGTGTTTATCAGAATAAAATATCCTTGCTTAAAAAAAAAAAAAAGTTTAAGGGGGATTAGGATTATTGGATTCCTTTTTTATTTATTTATTTTCAGTTTCTCTTCTTTAAAATAACATTACAATAAAAACTGTTTTTTGCCAACTTTTTTTTGCAATCGAATTATATATGTGGCAATATTGGATATGATGTTGAATCGAAATTGCACCCGATCTGAATTCAATGGCCATTTTCCTTTAAAATTGCGACCGAGTTCAAGTCAAGTCGCAATTTATAATTTTTGGAAGGTATATTTAGATACTAGTTGATGAGAAGAGGTGCACTATAGTTTCATCCAATACCCCAGTGAATTGAATCCATCGGGGTAGGAACATAATTTCCGACAAGCCTGATGAAGTTACATTACTTGTTCTTTAATTTCGAAAGGTAAAATTTTCTTAGATGAGTTTCTTTTCTTTTACTAATTCTCAAAATTATATAGTAAGACAGAAATATTTAAAACAATTTTTAAAGTATATATTATTTAAAACTCACATCAAAACAAAGAAAAGATAATGAGATGGAATGAATAATTGCTTTACGTACCAAGGTCATCAGAATGCAGAATCTATATTTTTTTACAGGGGAAAATTACTTTTCTGGTACCATAGGATAGACTGACTTGCACTTTTGGTACCATTAGATATGAAAATGCAAATTTGATACCATATGATAGGTTTTCATTGCAATTTTGGTACAAAACCCAATATTTCTACAAAGTTAATGGTAATTTACCCCCTACTAAATGCATAATGTTCAATTTAACTCATCGTGGTTTAAAAAAGAGCATTTTACCCCTTGAAATTTTGTAAAAATTTCACATCACCTCCCTGATATTTTTATAGAAGGCACTTAATCCACTTTTATTTTGATAATGTGATTTTTTACCCATTGTCTTATGATAAATGTGACAATTTATCCCCCTATGTTAAATAAAATAGTTTACATGCATACTCTCAATTTCGACAAGTGAGTTACAATCCCCGGCTGAAGGGGGTAAATTGCTTCATTAAAATTTTACAGGGGGTAAATTAATTTTTTTCAAATTATAGAGGGATAAATGAACATGATGCACTTCATAGGGGGTAAATTGCCATTAACTTTGTAGAAAATTGGATTTGGTACCAAAATTGCAATGAAAACCTATCATATTGTACCAAATTTGCATTTTCATATCCAATGGTACCAAAAGTACAAATTAGCCTATCCTATGGTACCAAAAAAACAATTTTTCCTTTTTTTACAGTGTCTCTCTCTCTATGGTAAAGCAATTAATATAATTTGAAGAGCAAATTAAATAGTAATTATGTATTGTTTCTTTCCACAGAAATGATAACAATAACACAATCAGAAAACAAATATATATATGTGAAACCCAAGAGCATCACTCTGACTCGGGAAGGTAGTGAATTTATGACATGCCAACAATTAATAACTAAGAATAAATTTTCATGTATATGGAGTACTTAAAATAAAAAAATAAAAAAAAAAAAAAAGGGAAAAGGTATTCTAAAATGCAGCAATAAGTGTGATGTTATGAAGAATATTTATACATTAAATAACCCAACATATGACACACAGCTTAAACGGCACGGACCAGAAATATTTTAATTTAATGAAGAATCATGAATGTAAAGGGAAAGTATAATAAATGAATTATAAATTGATGAGAAAACAAGTAACATCTCGTATCGTGTGAGTGGGTCTGCTTTTTCTTGGACTTTGGATCTTCCTACAAAAATTTAATTTAATTAATTATATTCACGAAGCATCAATGTTCCCTTCTCATTTGCCATGTCAACCCCTCAAAATAAAAAAAAAGGCAAATTTCATTTACTCTACTTACTTGGATCTACATATATACTGTATTAAATTGGCAAAATTCTATTTCACTTACACATGACTGAATTTTCAACATTTCTAGTTTCATACTATTAATTATAAAACATAATTTTCTTTTATAATTTTGGTTCCGTACTCTACGAATTGGTACAATTTTGTAAAAATATTTTGTATATTTAATCTCTCAAAATTATCTCACTTTCACACTTTTGATCCTAAAGAATACAATGGGTCTAAAAGCGTAAAATATTTCAACAAATTAGGAACAAATGTGCGAATTGTGAAAACAAGAAACTAAAAGGACTAAGTGTCCAGTCAGATGAAAAAAAAAATGAGAGTGAATATCAAATTATCTTCTTGTTCTTTTCTTAAAAAACGTCTTATCTCGTGATAAATCAAAAATAAAATAACTCCATATAATTTTGTATAAAAAAAAAAAACACCCCATTTGATTTTTATATTTTTACAGGGGTCAAGTGTCCTATATGTATATTACATGGGATAAAGTGAAATAAGTATGTTGTAAGAGTAGGGTTAAATTGATCTTTTTTCCATATCAAAATAAAATTTCAATTAACATTAAAGAGCATGTGTGCAATATCTCTTCCTAGAAGAAGGTAAATTGCATATTTTTTGTATTATATATCACAGAGACAGAGAGAGATAACTGTCAAAAACCTTAAAAAAGATGCAATTTATCCTATCTTTTTTCTTTTTGATGAAGTGCAATTTACCCTATATATATTTGGTCCGTTCTTTTCTCCAAAAGGGAGGAACAAAAAGAAGTAAGGTGCATTAAAAAATACTTAAACTCACCTAATCACACGATTCTAAATTTTCCTCGAATTTTGAAGACAAAAACAAGGCTATGTGTTCATGCAATTAAATTCTCAGTAGATTATTTTATTTAGAAAAAGTGAAGGAAAATTAAAGTTGTCAACTTGTGACTGAACTCACTTCACTTCCATTTCAAAATGTATGTTCTTTCCACCTAACGAGGTAGCACGCCAGCCTCTTCTCTCCACAAAACATATTAACCATTTCCAATAGAAATATATCAACTTTAGTTATTTATTTTTTGCATTGACCCTAAAAAGTAAAACCTTACTAATTCTTTTGGTCTTCCTTTATTCAACCATTACAAGGAAAAAGAAAATCAAAACTAGTAATTTTTTTCACACACCAAGAAACAAGAAATACTTTTGTAGAATTAGGTATAAGTACTTTTTGTACTCAAAAGAATAGGTGAGATTTTATTTTGACGTAATAATAATTATCACAAAATCAAAGCTAAACAAAGATTTACTCCTATTTTATTACTTTAAGGCACTTGACAGTAAGTAGATTGTTGATACCAAAGTGTGAAATTTTTCTTTTCCTAAATGTATTGCCCTAGTTTTCTTTATCAAGAAATAACCAAATATATATGGATTAAAAACTAAAACAAAATATGGAGTAATATAATAACACAAAATCCGGATAAGGACAAAATAAAGCCTCATTTAGTCATTTCATGCGAAAGGACAACTCCATATAAATCCTTCTACCGTTAAATTCAAATCTATACTAAAATTACAAACCCCAGAACACACACACACAAAACACACACTCAGAGTAGAGCTGTCGTATATAGCTATGTCAACAGCATCTAGAAGAACCAGACGGCACCCAACTCCGCTGCCGCCGCCGAGCCCAAAAGTCCTCCATTTCCCCCGCAGCCGCAGAACCCGCCGGAAACAACCCAAACCCACCACCCACAATAACCCTTTACTACTCATGCACCAACAACAACATTTATCTAACAAAGAGAAACTCGAAAACCTGTTAATTGATCAAGGAAATGAATACCCAGTTGTTTTATTGGACTCAAATTCGAATAAATGCTCTGTTTTCGAGAGGAGAGAAAGAGTTGAAGAAGATAATAATGGAGGTGGTGGGTTTGAGTTTGAGGAGGAGAAATGGAGGTTTCAAGCTGAGATTTTGAGGGCTGAATGTAATTTCTTGAGAATGGAAAGAGAGTTTGCTTTGAAGAAATTAGAAAGAAACAGAGTTAAGATGCAGAGGACTCTTAAATCAGCTGTTCAGACACTTGTGTCTGTATGTTTTTCCAGTTCTTTTACTTTAATATATTTGTTCTTTATGTTTTTATTCATTTAATTTCTCAAATTTTGGTCTTTGTGAAGTTTTAGTTAGTGGGTTCAAAGATCATACTTTTAGGTTATGTTTGTTTCTTGAATTTCAGTTTGTAAATTGATCTATTGCAAATAAAACATTTTTCTTAGTGTATGACTCACTGAAATCCAAGAACCAGACATAGCGTTAAGTTTTGAATTGTCTATGATTCAATTTGTTGATATGTGTCTTATTTTTTGTTATGTTCTTGATATACAGGGGAAGAAAAAGATTTTTGAAGGGAAGAATGTGAATGCCGTGTTGGAAGAAGAGATTGAAGATCTAGCAGAGAAATTGGAAGAACTACAAAAAAGCTCAAAAGATAAAGATCCTGAAGTTCGAAACTGCAGTAATTTCGACAAAAAAGCTTGCCTATTGCAGCGGCGACTAGAAAAGATCGGAGGTTTATCAGATCAAAATTTCGTAAAGGAGTCAAACTTATCCATCAATACAAGCCATGACAATGATAAAGAAAGCAGCATTTCAATTAGCGAAACCAAAAATAAAGCCACCGATGTAGGAATAAATAATAATTTCTTCATTTGATCAGAACCCTTTGTTTGTATATTATTTTGCTTATTGTGTTTTGGATTTTTAATCAAAATTAATCGCAGGTGGACGTGTTGAAGAAGAAAATGGAGGGCCTTTTGAAGGGAATGTTAAATCGAGTGGAGGAAGAATATGGTACCATTCTTTCTATTTCGGCTAACAGTTCTGTAGCCAGTTCAGCTTCTACTTCTAAAAGAATTGATCATTTACATTTGAAACAGGTAAAGATCCCAACTTTTCTATTTCACTTGTGTGATTTTAAATTATCATTTGGAAATGAGTATGTTATTGATGAAGACACGAGTTATTTAATTATTTGTGTTATAGTACCTATTATCAATAATTAATGATGTACTTTGGTGGTAATTCTAGTATATTAATTATAGTGAGGTGTTATATAGTATACTAGTTGGTTTGGTTGCTTCACACTGCCCAAAATACAATGCATTATTTAATATGCCAAAACTTAGGATTGGACCACTGGTATCAGTTCTAGTATCTGATTTTGCTTCAGTTTTCTTCTGTTACAGTTTTTTGTGTTGAACATTCTGACAGAATTCAAATATGTTGGTCAATTAATTTTCTATTAGTTGAGTTGAGTTAAATACATTTTGGATGTACATTAATAAAATACAACTCATTTGGAAGCAATTATAGGACAATGAAAGAGCATCAATATTCATATCTAATACTAAGTATTTAACATTTAGATGAAAATATGTTTCTTCCACAGGATCAAATGTTACATGAGGAGAACAAATGCTCTGGACGTTGCAAGGTTATTATTCGTAGGATAGTAGAACAGGTGAGAGTCGAAACAGAGCAATGGTCTCAAATGCAAGAAATGTTGGGGCAGGTTCGAGGAGAAATGGAAGAACTACAATCATCTCGTGATTTCTGGGAAAATCGAGCACACAATTCAGATTACGAAATTCAATCTCTTAGACACCAAGTAAGTGTCCGGTTTCCTATCTTCTCCTTGAAATAAAATGATTTTGGATTTTGATTGTTTATATATGTATTTCTTTAGGTGGAAGAATGGAAGGGGAAAGCACTCAACCATGAAATCAAGGCCAATGAATTGCAACTTGAATTATCTAAACTTAAAGAGGATCTTCAAAAGCCGAAAGAAGATTTACATTTGGTTCCATTGGGGAAACAACTTCAAAAGGAAAAGCTTGCATTGAGTTGTCGATTTAATGAAAGACATCATTTTGATGAAAATGGTTGTACATTTGAGAATGTCATGAAAGAGTTGAACATAGAAAAAAACAAGGAAAGAACAAAGAGCAAAGATTTGCCTCCGATTTCTTTGGGTAAGCAACTTGCTAAGGAGAAGAGAATGTTTCTTCGAGGCTTAAAGGAAAACCGGTGGAAAGCATATTCAAATAGCGATGGAGTTGGGGCCGTGAATCGTTTCCCGCTGCAGGATATTGGAAATTCATCATCGGTACCATTGGCAAGACAAAATAGTTGTAGTAAAGAGGCTTTTCTTTTCGATAGCCCTCCAGAGAGTTCAAGAACAAGAGAAAGTTGCTTTAGGAAGTAAAGTGATCTAATTGTGTTTGTTGATGGAAGAGAGCCATGCAAGAAGGTATATTTTCATGGTGTTTGATTGTCTTAACCATTTTGATTTTTTGCTTCTTTACTAATCTAATCCAGTTTTGGCTCTTGTAAGTTTTTACAGCTTTCTTGAATGATGAATTAATTAATAAAGAGTGAGCCCTTTCATTTTTATAAATGTTTTCTTCAAATATCTTTGTATACTATTATGCTGCAATTACAAGGTTTATATTTGATAATCTAGAGCGAGGTGTTTAGATTCTGGAAGTGTCCAACTGTATTAATAATTGACTTTATTGAACCCCTGACATTATTAGATGATGGTTATTCGTCCTACTTTGTACGTCTTAATAAATCAAATTCCAAAATTGACAAAATAAGGTAAAATCGGTAGAAAATTAGTTTAAAATGAATAAAATAAAAGGACAAAATTCTAAAACAAATGAAAATAAGTTATAATTGATAAGAACTGGTAAAACGGTAAAAAATGAATAAAATCGATTAAAAAAAATTAAATTGGTGAAAAATGAAATAAATAGGTAAAATATGTTATTCAAATACTCTAATATATATTTAAAACATAATCATAAATAATCTTACATTTTCAAATTCCACATGAACTACACACATTCTCAAGAAATTCAACATCAAAACAAAACCTACATGTTCTCATACTTCAATCTTACGGAACTTCCACTCTTCCTACATATTTGCCCAAAATCTTAGATTTCTTCTTTGCTTTAGGTATGCAAGGACGAAGAGTACTCGAAAAAGAATCAAAACAAACAAACCCATCTCCATATCCATGCTTGCATACTTCCTCAAGTTTTGCATTGCTCGTGAAATCATAACGATAAACCTTTTTTTGCGTTGCAAATAATATAACCTTTCCATTCAAAACAGTGAAACCAACCACATTTGAATCATCATAATCTTGCAATCCCATGTCATTTACTCGCATTTCAAAAACTTGACTCCAATCAAACGTACGATCGTCACTTTGTCGATCAACGATGACCAATTCCCACATGGAAATAACATTTTCCAATAATTTAACAAGACATATCGATTTCAACGAGTTGTTTCGACTCTCCCACTTGAATATAAAAAGTTTTGAATCCTCTAGTCCTTTTCTCGCACTTTCTGGTATACTCAAGAACTCTGAACTAGATTTCTCGATATCGTACACAACTATATACGGCCAGAAGAAAAAACTATTTTCGGTCAAATAGTTTGAGTAGTCTGAGATCATGTAAACCACTCCATCGAGATAAATTGAATATTTGTGAAGGATGTCTCTTCCACCAAGATCGATATTCCCTACGTCTTTCCAAATCTTTTCTTCGGCTAAGTAAATCTTAGAATGAAACTTGCTATTCCAATCTGGAGTAGGAATTAATGCTAAGAGTAAGTACTCAACACTATCTTCGTCTTTTGCACAGTCGAAAATGATATTGAAATCTTTGTCACAAGTTAAGCTTTCATCGGGTAGAGGAATTTGCATGTAATTTTTAGTCGTTGGATTGAATAAAAACAAAGGGTTTTTTTCATCGCTCGTGTTTCTGCAACATATTAGACCGTTGCTAGTGGCTAGTATGCTACATGATTTTGCCAAAAAGTCGATAGATTCACGAGACATGTTGCATGTTGTTGACTCGTCGGAATATATTGCATGTAATTCCAATTTATTACCCGGGTACCTTTGAAAGTAATCGGGTCGAATGAAGAAATCAGTGTCCCCAACCAATTGCATGTTCTTGAATTGTTTTTCGATGAAAAAATCTTGAAATAATAGCTCGGTAGATGATTTGCAAACAGATGAGAATTTGATTATTTTTTTCGCTGGTAACCATGAATAGATTTCCAAGAGTTCTCCATTGAATGACATGGTTGTAGACTTGTAGTTGATTTGTGAGGGTAAAAGAGGAAGATTGAATAATTAACGTTGTAGCAAGAAAATTTCTTGAAGAAAAGAAAAAGAATTTTTAATGAGAAGACTGAACTGAACAATTTAATTTAATAATAAAGCGAGAGAATTAGAAATTGCACTTGAAAAAAGCTTGTGATCATAATTAGTGGTTTATAATGATATTTAAAGACTTGTAATTGGTACACAAAATGAATTTTCCTAACAGGTTTAGGAATAATTTTCCTTGTTGGTTTAGGAGAATTGTTTCCGGGGTTGTTTAGGATTTTTATTAATAAAGATACGGTATTATTATTTCAGATTTACCCCTACATCTCCAGTATTTATATTGATTCTTAAATTTTTTATAAACTAATTCGATTTGAGGAAGGTATGGGTAGCCTGGTGTTCAATTTTAGTTTTCTTAATATAATAATTAAAAAAATAAATTCTTTATTAAATTATTAGGCCCATTTGGATGGAAGGATTTTGGTTGGATGAATTTGAAATTCCTTGTCATATTCATTATGTTAATTGAATACAAAATTAAATCAATTCATTTAAAATCTGAATTTTAGTCCAATGGATTTCAGTCCAATTTTAAGTGGATTTGAAATTCCTCCTAAAATTAGTCATTTGAAATCCACATAAAAAAATGGTCCACATTGTATACTTTCAAAAATTGCAATTTAATCCCAGATTTTCAAAAAACCTAGAATTGCAAATCAGTCCAGAATTTTCAAAAAATTAAAATTTGCAATTCAGCTACTATTTTCATAAATTTGAATTGCACTTTTGGTCCCTCAATTTTGGAAAATTGCAATTTTGACCCCAGATTATGAAGAACCCAGAATTACAATCCGGTCCAGAATTTTCATAAATTAAAATTTTTAATTCGGACCCTGATTTTCAGGAATCGAATTTGCACTTTTGGTCCCTTAATTTTTGGATATTGCAATTTTGACCCTAGATTTTCAAAAAATCAAGAATTGCAATTTAGTCCAGAATTTTAAGAAAATTAAAAATTTCAATTCGACCCCTGATTTTCAGAAATTCAAATTTTCACTTTTGGTCCCTCAATTTTCAAAAATTACAATTTGACCCTAAATTTTTTAAAAACCCAAAATTACAATTCAGTCAATTTTGGAAGATTAAAATTTTCAATTCGGCCCCTGATTTTCAGAAATCCAAAGTTTCACTTTTGGTCCCTTAATTTTTAGAAATTACAATTTGACCCCATATTTTAAAAAAACCCAGAATTGCAATTCAGTCCATAATTTTCAGAAGATTAAAATTTTCAATTCGGTACCTGATTTTCAAAAATCCAAATTTGCACTTTGGTCCCTTGATTTTAAAAAATGCCATTTGACCCCAAATTTTCGAAAAACCCTGAGTTCCAGTTCGGTCCAGAATTTTCAAGAAATTAAGATTTTCAATTCGACCACATTTTCTGAAATCCAAATTTGCACTTTTGATCCCTCAATTTTCAAAAATTATTATTTTGCCCCAAATCAATTTATGCGATTTTATCCCGATATCAACAACAAGAATTAACTCATAGAACAAATTATAAAGCACGATTGGGAATTTCAAATAACACAAATGATATATATACCAAACAATAAATTTCAAATGAATGGATATGAAATCATTTGTGCAAATGAATGAATTTCAAATCATTGAAATCTCATATCTATTCATTTGAAATCCCTGTCATTTTAAATCATCCAAATTGACCCTTAAAGATCTGAATGTGACAGGAGAATTAGTACTACTCAAGTACGAGAAGTTCAATCTTCCTCGTAATACATTAAAGTAAATCGAATCCCTATATAAAAATCTCTGGTTAATTTCCTTCCACATTAGAATCTTGAAACTCCCATCAATTTCCTAATCGACTTCTTTCTTTATTCAACATATTTTTTTGGGTTGTCAAGACATATTACAAGGTACCAAAAAAAAAAAAAAAAAAAAAAAAGAAAATTGGTTCCATGGATTCAATGGATTTTCTTGTGCAGCAAAATCTTGAACCCATCGAAGATGACATCGCAGAAAACTCACCTTGTGGACAATACACTCTTAGGGAAAGGAACATTTAAAGAAGTGTATAAAGGGTTTGTTCGTATTCACAGCATAGAAATTGCTTGGAACAAAATACGCATTCAAGAAACCACTACCCACGAAAAACCAACCTTAGACTCCATGAACGAACTTGAAAGATTATGTTACGAGGCTGTCTTATTAAAATACATGAACCACAAAAATATAATGAATTGCTATACTTATTGGGTGGATGAAGAGAACAGAACAGTAAATATCATAACTGAGTTTCTCTGTTCAGGGAGTTTAAGACAGCTCTTGGAGAAACACGGCAAGTTTAAGAATGTCGAAACAATCAAGAACTGGGGTAGACAGATTTTACAAGGATTGCATTATCTTCATACCCAATATCCATGTAGCATTCATCGCGATTTAAAGTGTGACAACATTTTTGTAAATATCGAAAAGGGTGAGCTCAAAATCGGAGATTTGGTTTGTTAACTGTCCGACAAACATGGCACCGGAAATTTATCTTAAGGGGTATAATGAGTTGGTGGATGTATATTCTTTTGGTATGTGTTTAATAGAATTGGCTACTGCTAAATTACCATACGCTGAGTGCAAAAATATAATACAGTTCATCAAGAAACTCAAATACGGGAATAAGCCTTCTATTCTAAAGAAAGTGAAGGATCATGAGGCGAAGGAGATTATAGAAAAGTGCTTATTACCTGCTTTGGAGCTATTGAATGATCCATTTTTCTCAGATTCATTGGATATCGAGCTTGATAGTTCGTGTTCCAGCTCGACAACCAGTTACGTAGATTCTCCTGTGTAAACCAACTACTCGTTCAATAATTTTTTCTTTTCTTTTCTTTTTCTTTTTCAATTTTGCAAGGTTGGCTGCAAATTCATAAGCATGATATAAAGCAATACATAGTTTTAGTATTGAAACATTGTGTAAAAGATTGCACAGAAGTTTTATAAATCCAAGAGAACAAAAATGAAGGATGTCATAATAAAATTGATGCCCACAAATGCAATAGCCGTCACCGAAGCATGGGACATTTAGGCTTTGAATAAGTTCTTCTCTTTCAAGCTTTCGACAGTTTCCTTAATGCTTTGTTTAAGAGAAGTGAATTCAACTCCTATGCTTTTTGCTCTTTCATTTGAGACATTGTATGTTGGCGAATATGGCTTGTCATCAGCACACCTGTATAGGAGCGTCCCCAAATAAATTGGCCTTACAACAGCATATGCAGATAAATCGAAGTGCAAATATTAAAAGGTAATCATATTAAGGACTTACTTTTCAGGAAGTTTTAAAGTAGGGTATAGCTCACGCAATATGTTGACGATCTCTGAGTGATGTGCTGTTCGATCCACCGCAAGATACCTTCCATTTGCCGAACTATTCTCATACGCGAAAATATGTGCATATGCAACATCTTTGACATTTACCCATCCAAATGTAGCATTTGGGAATGTTTCCGCACCTGCATAGTGAAGAGGTAGATTAGCAATACAAGAATTTAAGAATAAAATTCAGAAACCAAAAACAATGTATGGATATTCATCAAGCATTTTCTCCATAGTGAAGAGGTAGATTAGCAATACAAGAATTTAAGAATAAAATTCAGAAACCAAAAACAATGTATGGATATTCATCAAGCATTTTCTCCATGTAAGTAGACTGAAATTCTCAATTAGAGTTGCATTAGAACAGTAATTTGACTAACTTACAGAAACAACAGAGAAGCAATTATTTATAAGAAACAGATCAAAGATTACTAAAAGTGATTTGAAGCAAAAGAAAGATGAACTTAAACCAATATTGGCAAGTGAATGAAGTATAAAGCTATGTCTCAACTCTCAAAGTACATGACTAAAGAAAATGAATCTTACCATTTATCAAGTTCAAAATTGCAGCAGAACTTGTGTTGAGTGTTGGCTGCAACAGTGGACCAATTACCAGTGAAGGATTTATCGAAACCATATCTATACCATTCTCTTTCGCAAACTTCCAGGCAGCTTCCTCAGCCAATGTTTTTGAAAGCACATACCACATCTGGAAAAAGCAATATGACAAAAATCGTTACAAACAAAGTAACATTTAGTGCAGTATATAAACAGGAAATTTTTAAGTTATGCTGAAATTATTACTCGTTAATATGCTAATGTTGGGAAAGGGGAAGCCATCATGTATATCTCAAACATGCATTTGAGCATAGAAAATAAGTATAACACAGTAGCTACACAAAAGAGAAACCACACTAGAAGATGTGAACCAAAAAATTAACCAACATTCCTCAAAATAAGAATTAGAGGAATAGAAACCGACCTTATTTTCTCTGCAAAAGTCAATGTTGGACCACCAGGTCTCATCAACTACCACATCAGGTGTTCGAGGCTTACCATTGAAAGCAACTGCAGCAACGGAAGATGTCAAGACAACCCTTTTAACAGATTGAGTTTTTGCACATGATGCGAGCACGTTCAATGTCCCCTTTAATGCAGGATCAATCAATTCTGCCTGATGGAAGTACAAGCTGAACTTAGTAACTCATCCTTTACATGGTAAAATTAGTTGTACCCAAAAACATCTCAACATTTCCACTCTCGTTGGATGAAGTGTTTGCCAAAGGAAATCCATTATAATGGGAAAAGAAAAGGGGCTAAAACCTGTGGGTCCGTGACATTATGGTAAAACGGAGAAGCAGTATGAAAAACACCATCACAGCCATCAACTACAGCATCAAAGGACCCTTCTTCCAGCAAATTAGCTTTTATCAAATGAAGCCTCTCCTTAGCTCCATCAAGTGCAAGTAAGTGTTCTGTCTTCTTTGGATCACCTGCAGATAATTTTAGATCTTCAGTAAATCATGATTATTTTGGTGAAAATATGATATAATAAAGCTTAAAACATCTAATTTTTCAGCCAGACCTCAACTAGTGTCGAGGGCTGGAAGAGGTGAATATGGTGGTCTTTGGGTACGGAGGTGAAAAAAATTAACATCGCCATATAAAGTTGCATCGGTTTTAAATTTTAACATCAATTAATTGTTCATACTTCAATACTGTGATTTGAAAACACTAAAGCACGCCGCTATCTAGTTTCTGTTCTACTCCCATACATTGAAACAGCAATTTGAGGAAGAAAACCTAAGGTATGATTACATCTCCGATTTTTCAGAAATAGCAAAATTCAATTGCAGATAAACACGGAACTTATTGATCAGAATTTGATCTGCAAATTTTATTGGAGAATGAGAATGAAACCCAACAAAATTAAGAGGAATTCACACATCACAACATTCAAACAGAATCAAAAAGTCAAAATAGATTTATTTTAATAAAATAGATAAGGAGTAACTGAACTGAGATCACGAACGGATGCTTTAACAGTGTAGCCGCGTTGAAGCAAGAATTTGACGAGCCATGAAGCTATGTAGCCCGATGCTCCTGTTACAGCTACTGTACTCATTATTCCTTTCTCTCTTTCTCTGTGTGTGTATGTGTTTGTGTGTGAGAGAGACTGCTGTTGTGTTGTATATCAGTTTTTCTATTTTTCAGAAATCTTCACGAATTACTGCATTGTTGACTTTGTAGTATTCATTTTACAAAAATTCTTATTCTAGTTGTTCCAAAGGTGGTTCACCTCGGGCGCCCCTCACCTCCCTGTCCGATGGAATTGTGAGAGGAGGTAAATCATGGTGACTCAACCGACAACCGGTAACATAGACTGGGATCAGTACTCACTGCGCAAAAGGAGAGAGGAGGTAAATCATGGTGACTCAACCGGCAACCGGTAACATAGACTGGGATCAGTACTCACTGCGCAAAAGGAGCCCCCTCATTTTTTGAGAGATTACTCCCACACTGCCGCTGGTGAGGTTCGATCCTTGGTCACTTGTTCCAACTTTCCCCTCTAAGACCGGTTGAGCTGTCCATGCGGACCGAAAATTCTTATTCTAGCATTGGTCAAACCTATTCAACTACTCAACTTTATTTGAATTTTATTGAGTTTTGTTGAATTTTGTGTTAAATAAATTTGAATGTTGAACAAGTCCAACTCAAATTAGCTTTTAATGAAAGTTCGAGTCGAAAATTGAGTAGTTTGATATTTTATATGTATTTTTACTAATTTAACTTCTCGAGTCAAACTCTAATCGAGCTTTAAAAGTTATCGAACTAAAATGATGTTAAAGCTTATTTGATTTATGTAACAAACCAAGCACAAACGAGTTTTTATTGAATGAGCTAGAGTCAAGCATCGATTAGTTTGGTTTGATTTTCAGCTCTAGGTAAGTGTATTGCACTTGTTTTGTGATTAATCACTCTCCTAGAAGTTTCATCAAAAACCCAAACAAGTACTCCTATATTACATTTGTCATTTAGTTATTTTGAGTTCGATCAAATTCGATTTGTTTAAGAATTTTTCATTTAAATTATTCAATCATGAGAAAATTAAATATCATTAAAACTTAGCCAATAGCAACATTTGTCACTAACTATGTTGCACGTATACTCCAAAAAATGGTCCCGTGTTGTATTCAGTACTCCAGGGATATAGATACCCGTATGGTAAGCCATCTGGAGTATCCTGATTAAATTAAATGAATGAAAAATAATTCGGATGCGAGTATCAATACATATTTTTGGAGTTTTTGCACGTTTTGGATACGCACGAGGTGTTTTTGTCAATTTTTCAAAGTAAAGAGTTAAAAATTAATAAATCAAAAGTTGAAAAAACGTGTATTTTGAATGGTCTTGGATAATTTTAATATATAACTTTTTTGTGATGTTGTACAATCCAAAATTAAACTAGTAGACAATATGTACTTAAATTTGAACTTTTATTTTTGTGGTATAATAGAATGATCAAATTAGTTATGTTATGTGTAATATAAAATTATTTTATTTTATATGTATATCTTTGTTGTATCGAATTCTATAAATATTAAAAATTTGTGACGTATTCGTATCATATTATCATATCGTTGTATCCGTATCTGTGCAATCTAGATCACTACTCACTATTCTTGTTTGAATCGCACCAAATGCCTCTTTATTACCCTCGAGGCTAAAACCAATACGTTTCGAACAGATTTTTCCATTTTTATTTAGAACACAGAATCAAAAACCCAAATCTTCATAATAAATGAAACTCAATCAGGACATTTATCATACGGGTTATTTAGTCATTTTCATAATGCGTTCCGCGTGCATAAACATTTTTAGGTAAAAAAAAAAAGGAATTCTATTTGGGTATTGATCCAATGAAAAAGTGAGAAGTAAATTTTATTAAAGGTTAATTACAGGGACATTTCCTGATGTTTGGTGTAATTCGCGTCCAATTTCATTCAAGAATCATAATTATAATGACCTCCCTTAAGGTTTCAAAAACCTTACAAAATCCTAACGAACACTAACGGAGTTGGACATAATCTATGAAATAACTTAATTGCCGTCTTCAATTTTACTTAAAAAATATCTTATTAACAAAATGTCTTATTTAACCTTGTTCTGCTGCACAATATTACAAGGACCTCCCCTTAAGTTTGGTGTAATTCGCATTCAATCCCCTCCAAGAATCATAATAACAATGACCTTCCCTGAGATTTTAAAAACCTAACAAAACCTCAACGGACAATAACGGAGTTGGATGAAATATGTGAAACGACTTTATTGCCTCATAAATTTTAATTTAATGTCCTATTTACCCTTGCAAAATTTAATTATGAATAGATATAAAAAAATCATAATTGCACAGTGGTACCTAAACTTTAAATATATAGCCGTAGCCCTAGCCCTAGCCCTAGCCCCCCACCCCACCACACACCCTCCGTCCCTACCGGCACCTCTCATCCCAGGCCGTGTCGCCGGCCTGTGATCTACGATTCCAGGCTGGTGACAAATTGGAAGGAGAAGTCAGGCCGATGGCACAACCTAAGAGAAGAGGTGCCAGTAAGATAGGGTGGAGGTTAGGGATGGTGATTTTTTTTTGGATAATATATACTAAATTATTTATTGATTTATTAATATAAATAAATATGTATATAAGGTAATATTTTCTATTTTATAGAAAATATTTTATTAATCTTTAATATTATTGTACAAGTAAGCAATATTAAAAAAAATTATAATAATTTTTACTAAATTTGATATTTGAGTGAGTATTTTTAATTTTTGTAATTTTTTTAAAATATTTTTGAATTCTTTTTAGTACTGATTAATTATAAACATTTGATCTTTTTTATAGTGTCTAATAATTTTTGTTCGAGTTTTTTTACTTCTCATGATTAAACGCAATTAATTCATTTATCCTAGTACTTTACTTATGATTTTTTTAAATTATTAAAATTACAGGTTAAATGTGAAAGTTGAATGTATTTACATTTTTATTTATGTTCTACAATTTTTCTTTCTTCTTAAAATTAAATATAATTTATTTAATTTAATTGTAAAAGCATTATGGAAAAAAACATTGATATATTATTATATTTTTATTTTAAGAATATATGTGCACTAATAAACTGTTTATAAGTTTCATGTAAATTTACAACATTTTCATCCATTCATAATTATAAACCTTACAATGAACATCCTCCCATATATAAAACATAACCAATGCCATAATTATCCACTAAAATTGCTACAATAGTATCAAGGGTAAAATGGGGTTTTCAATAAAATTAGGGGGATGACGTCAACAAAACCTAATGGATGTAAGGCTTTGAAACCTCATGGGAGGTCATTGTAACAATGATTCTCGAAGGGGATCGAGTGCGAATTACACCAAAATTCATGATAAAATAGAAAAATAAAAAATTAGTATATCATTTCATGACTTCTCTTTTTATATATTCCCTTCATTTTGTTTTATTTGTAGTTTTAGATGAGAATTGTAAACAAATTAAGAAATATAATGAATAGCCATTCTTTTAAGCAAATCCCCTCTCCCCCAAAAATACCCTTTTAACCAATTAATCACATTATTAATTATCATTAATAATATGTATTAATAAGAAGGATAAAATTGATAAAAAATAGTAATTAATTTTACATCAAACTCCTCAAACGATAAATAAAAATAAATAAACAAACAAATAAAAGTAAATAAATTTTTATTGTAAAAGCGACAAATAGAGATAGTACAGAGGGAGTAGTAGTATATATAGATGAACTCGGTGGTTATGTCTTAGATAATTCATTGTATAAGTTTTTTATTGTACCGATCTGTTAGCCAAATATATTAATATTTTAAACTAATAAATTAAAACTCTCTTATTGTATAGTTTTTTACTTTTAAATTTGATATATCGTGTCCGCATCATGTTCTCTGTTTGTCCAATTTTTTTAATTAATTTTAATTTTCAATCACGCCACATGATTTTTTTCAAAACACTAGTAAACACCACATGTTATATAGGACAAGGGTATACACACCATGTGGTTCTATTTATCATTAACTTTTTATTTATTGAGTCTTCTCTTTTATGAGTTTTTTTTCACATTAGTCTTCAATACTAGTTATTTTCACATTGGACCTTCCAAGTAGTTAAAGGCGGCGTTGAGCTCACGTGACCTGCACTTGCAAATTCTTGAGGGTATTTTTTTCCGTTCATTATGATAGTTTTACATTTAAGTCCCTCATAAAATTTGTTTCACATATAATTATGAATTCTAATTGACTCTATGATCCCATAACCGTATATGCAAATTTTGGTAATGACATTTTGGCCTTGGGAAAGTGGGGAGGGGGTGGAGGAGAGGTTGCTGATTTGTCATTTTTTTTATAACTTTTTTTTTTTCATTTTTAATTATTTTGTAAATTATATTGATATAATTAAGTGAATAATTAATTTTTTATTCTTCTAATTATTTTTTAATTTATATTGATACAAATAGGTATTATTTGAAAAAAAATATTTTGAATTTTTTATTCTTTAGAATGATTTTTGATTCAATAAGATTATTTTTAATGATTTCTTTTTTGTTATTTGAAATTATTATTTTTTCGTAAAAATCAAGGACTAGTTGATAGAAACATGTCTTATGGGGACTTAAGTGTAAATCTATCACATAGTACCTTAAATTTATGCGGTCACGTGTGCTAGCGCCGTTGACGCCTGAAAAGTCTAAAGTGAAATAAATAACCCATAGTCGGGATTAATGTAGAAAAAAATACAAGAGGGACGATTCTGTTAAAAGTTAATACGATGCCATACAAACGAAATTAATTTGGAGCTATTGAATGATCCATTCTTCTCAGATTCATTGTCTTCCAGCTTGAGTATCAGTTACGTAGATTCTCTTGTGTAAACCTCTTATTTTCGTTACATAATGTTTTTGTTTTCACTTTTGCTAGGCTAACTGCAAACTCATAGACATGATATAAAGCACTACAACATTCTTATTTATTGAAACATTGAACAAAAGGTTGGTTTATAAGTCCAAGGGAACAAAAATTAAAGATTGTTGAAATGAAATTGATGCCAACTAATTAAATGCAATTCACCGGAACATGGGGCATTTAGGCTTTGAATAAGTTCTTCTCTTTCAAGCTTTCGACAGTTTCCTTAATGCTTTGTTTAAGAGAAGTGAATTCGACTCCTATGCTTTTTGCTCTTTCACTTGAGACATTGAATGTATCAGCATATGGCTTGTCATCGGCACACCTGTATATATATGAGAATCCCCATTGACAAATAAGCCTTACAACAGCATAAGCAGAAAAATCCAAGTGCAAATATTAAGTAAATATTCAAAGGTAATCAATCAATCATATTAATTAAAGGACTTACTTTGCAGGAAGTTTTAAAGTAGGGTATAGTTCACGCAATATGTTGACGACCTCTGCGTAATGCACTGTTTGATCCACCGTTAGATACCTTCCATTAGCCGAAGTATTCTCAAATGCCAAGATATGTGCATACGCAACATCTTTGACATTTACCCACGCAAATATAGAATTTGGGAATGTTTCCGCACCTGCATAATGAAGAGGTAAGTTAGCAACACATATATAAAAGTATACTCAAATTCAAAAACCAAAACAATTAATGTATGGATATCCATCAAGCATCTATTTCCTCCATGTAAGTAAATCGAAATTCTCACTGAGAAGCAATCTTTTATAAGAACACTTAGAACATAGGTCTTACCATGTATCAAGTCCAAAATTGCAGCAGAACTCGTGTTGAGTGTCGGCTGCAAGAGTGGACCAATTACCAATGCTGGATTTATGGCAACCATGTCAATACCTTTCTCTTTTGCAAACTTCCAGGCAGCTTCCTCAGCCAATGTCTTTGAAAGCACATACCACATCTGGTAAAAGCAATATGACTAAAATTGTTACAAACTAAGTAACATTTAATTTCTTAGTTATGCAGAAGTGGTTACGCTTTCACAAACTGCAAATCATCATCGATCATTTTTATCAATTAATCAGCAATTCCGAATAAAAGAATTAGAGGAACAAACACTGACCTGATTTTCTCTGCAAAAATCAGCGTTGGACCACCAGGTCTCATCAACTACGACTTCAGGTGTTAGAGGCTTACCATTGTAAGCAACCGCAGCAGCGGAAGATGTCAAAACAACCCTTTTAACAGAGGGTGTTTTTGCACATGATGCAAGAACATTTAGTGTGCCCTTTAGTGCAGGATCAATCAACTCTGCCTGAAAATTAAAAGATATGATATGTTTGTAAAATATTGTGTCAATGATTCTTGTTGAGAAAGAATTGGCCACAGATTAGATTAACCTGTGGGTTGTTGGTTTCAAAGAAAAAAGGAGAAGCAGTGTGAAAAACACCACCACAGCCATCAACTAAAGCATCAAAGGAACCTTCTTCCAATAGATCTGCTTTTATCAAATGAAGCCTCTCCTTGGCGCCATCCAGTTCGAGTAAGTGTTGTGTCTTCTTGGGATCACCTGCAGATTATTCCAGCTAAATCTTCAGTAAATCATAAAGATTTTGATGGATATAATATACGAAATGATAAAGCTTAAACATTTAATCTTTAGGCTCGTAGCTTGTTTTGAAGGCACGAATCACCAAATAAACTTACATTAGTTTTAACATCAATTAGTAATTCAGATTTATCTGTATGTTGATTAGTTCGATACTGTAATTTTGAAACACTAAGATATAGTAACAATGCACGGTAATAAAAAAAAGAATATCAGCTGCAGCAGGTAAACATGATTAATCTGCAAATTTTATTGGAGAATGAGAATAAGAATGAAATGTAACAAAATAGTAAAGAGGAATGCATATTTACATCACAACATTCAAATAAATTGAAAAATACAGTAAATCATGAAAAGTTAAAATAGATAAGAAGTAACTGAACTGAGATCACGAACGGATGCTTTAACAGTGTAGCCGCGTTGAAGCAAGAATTTGACGAGCCATGAAGCTATGTAGCCCGATGCTCCTGTTACAGCAACTTTACTCATTATTCTTTTCTCTCTCTGTGTGTGTATGTGTTTGTGTGAGAGAGAGAGAGAGATAGATAGTGCGGTTCCAACATATTATTTAGTACTACTCTTTATTTCAATGGGATTATTGTATTTTTGGTGCCACAATTATAGTTCTGATAATTCTCCTTCGTAACTTTTTGGACTGATATGTTTAGTGTCACAACTTTAACATTAGTGAAAATTTTGGTGTCAATTTAGGTCCAAAATCCCCCTCATGTGTGGACGATGTGACATGAAAATGAAAGATTTTGATCATTCAATGTTTTTTATAATGAAGAAAAAAAATACCGAAATTCAAAATACTAACTTTTCCTATAAAATTCACCAAATATTTCCTTAATTAAATTGTTACCCGCATTCTTCTTCTTCACCAAATAAAAATATCCAAGTAACCTAGTTCTTGGTGGATGTAAATAACTTTTTTTTAGTAAAAAAGTCTTTGAATGGTCAAAATCCACAATTTTCATGTCACATGCCCCGTATATGACGGAATTTCGGGCTAACTTTGAAACTGGACCTAAATTGGCACCAAAATTGCGATTGATGTTAAAGTTGTGGCATTAAATGTGTCAATCCGAAAAGTTACGGGGTACAAACGTCAGTGGAGTATAGTTGTGGCACAAAAAATGCAATAATTCATTTTTCTATTTTTCAGAAATGTTCACGAATTATTATATTGCATTGAAGTAGTATTAATTAATTTATTGAATCATGAGAAAATTAAGCACTCCCATTATTAGAATAACCAATGGCATGTTTTAATTGTCACTATTAATTAATATATACTATGATAGAATCTCACCTAGTGGCTAGTACCTATCTTATGACGCTTCGATATAGTGGTTAGGTGTCTAAGTCTAACGTCTTGTATATAATTCGTTGAATAGTAAATTTTTAATTGAGTCGATGAGGCATTTAGCTAAATTAGACAAAACCTCCACGTTGATCCCGTGTTTGTTTAATTATGCTACGCTCTGACATGGTTTATATAGTTGGAAATAATAATAATAACTCATACAAATCTTTTATAAGCAATACTGATTAACATAATTACGTTAATTAATTATATATATTCTGTTTGTATTTCTCGCGTATTACACAAATTGAATATCTAATCCTGCTTAATTATATACCGTCGAACTCGATCGATTGTTTGAATTTGAAGCTTTGAATTAAAATCAGATTGCTTACATCATCATTTGAATTGAAATTTTCTAATTATAATAAGTTCCCATGCTCCATGTGAGGGTGGCTGCAAAACATTTACTTGGACTTAATTTTCTGTACCTAACTTAAAAATAATTTTGAAAGACATTTAACATCGAATACAAAATATTGAATGCTACTGCATAAAATAAATAAACTTTGACTTATGAAAAGGAGAACACGATTTATGACGTAATTGTATAAACTAAATACACCTGTCTTTTATGTTTGCTAAAACAACCAATCACAATATACCAAAATTATCACACAACAAAAGTTTTTGGTTTTGTCACAATAATGATGATTATGATTTTTTTTTTTTTATAATTTACTATAATTTCATTACTAAACAAAACAAATTATAAATACATTAAGTTACATTATAATAGATGCAACAACAAAAAATATGAATTATCATTAAGAGTAACTATGAGTGACCTATAAGTTCTTGGTAATTTAAATAGTAAGTATTGATTATTAGTTCTACAATTTTAGTTCCAAGCTAGTGCCAACAAAAATTGCCACAAAATTTTGAATTGTGCATGGGTGGACTTTAATAATATCCCATTATAAAAATCCAAATTAAAAGATTGAAAAGTACATGAATTTATACTGCAATTATAATGCGTGTGTCTGATTAAGTAGTATTTGAATATTTTTTATATAATTTGATGCACAAGCGTACTATAATTGTAGGAATCAAAAAAATAATTATGAGTAGAAATATTATTATAACTATAAAGTACTATACATAATTTTAGGATCCGTTTGTTTGACGGGAATGAATCTATATAGGGTAATGTGATGCCCTGATATCATATAACTGTGTTTGAGTTGATTTACTGCAATTTGAGAAAAAAAAAAATTTCCCAAAACTATGAATCTTGCCTTCATAAACCAGAAATCTAAAATCCCAAATTTTTTATTGTATTCTAGTTCCATTCCTAGTGAAATTCATAGTAAAATTAAAAAAAAAACAATATTTTCCATATATATATATATATATATATATATATATATATATATATTGTTATTTACAATAAAATATACATTAATTAAATCAATTATAAATTTTAATGTAACGTAAGTATATTATATATTTAATCAACATTAAGAAATATTATTTACACCCCTTGAAGTTATGTGAGATTACATGATCATCATTTGAAGTTTCACTAATTATAAAAACAACATTTGAAGTCTTTAAAAGAATTAAATATAACATTGAATAAAAAAAACATAACTTAACATAGTACTTTTTACCCTTTCATTATACCTATATAATTATGATAAATGTCAAAATTATTAAATATTTATTGCTCGAGTAAAATTTTAGATTAACTCATAAATCAATTGAGCCACCCACTCAAAATTCCACGAAATCCAGCTTCGTTCCACTCACCCACCCCAACACCTCAATTTCATGAACTCATATTCATAATTAATTAATAAATTTTATAATAGAACAATAAATAAAAAATGTATAATAATATTTATTTTAATTATGTATATACACATTTAACATTATTCGTTATATATTAAGTATGTATACACCGTTCCATAGAGAATTGTATTTGTGTTCCTATATTACAAATTCAAACCAATATTGATCATGGATAAAAATAGTTTCATATCAAATTTTTTCATGACATGAACATTGCTACTACATATCTAGTGTCTGAATTTTTTTTTAAGGTGATATTCAAAATGCGAGAGAAAATTTAGTAATTATTGAAACTTTAAGTAATAATCTTGTTATTTCACATAAGTTTAGGGTTTATTCTACAAGTATTATTCCATAAATATCATATGTTATATGAAAATAGATAAGTGGAATTTTTTTTGTTAACATGTGTAAACATGGATTCGATTCCTTAAGTTTACCAAACATTTAAAAAGAAATATACTACATTCCTTCCTGAAATCCCAAGTATTACCCAAACAGTATAATGAAGTTATATTTCTGGCAATCACATTCCTAAAAATCAAATTCCCAAAACCAAATTTCACACCTGTCAAACAAACGGATCCTTATTTCTTTCATATAATTTATTTTACACTTTGTCAAAAGTTATAGGAGCTTGAATTTTTTTTTTAATAAATTACAAACAATATGCATTTATATTTTCTAAGTGTTTTATAATCTAACCCAAATATCTGAATTCGTACGTACAATATATGGTTATATAAAAAATATGGTCACTATTGACTTAAATTTATTGTCAAGTTGAAGATATTATGACCCGACTAAATATTTTTCTCGTTAACTAAATAATGTTGTAGGCCCAACAATCTTACATTTTTTCCACTGATAAAATAGTTAGAACACCTACATATGTTTAACAAAAAAATATATATTTCAAATATAATTTTGAAACTTGTAAAAGTGAATAAATTATACCTTCATTTATAGACCAATCTAGAAAAACATGAGAATAAAGTACTATGTTCTAATTGAAAATAGGGGATACTTGAACATCAAAGTATTTTACATACTTAAAGATAATTTTGAGAAGTTTAGAAAAGTTTTAAAATGTGTATTCACCCTCCCCTCTATATCCTTTTGACCCGTTGGAACTAACTAGTGGTATCAGAGCTTTTGAGTTATGCAATGGAATAAAACGGAATTTCAATTCAAACATTTTTCCTTCAAATAATATTTTGTAAACAAAATATTTTACCCCTTTGAAAAATTCCTTTAAGTCCTTTAAATATATTTCCTTTATTTTGAAGATGATTTTTTTAATCTTGAGAATAGTGAAACAGGGGATTTTGCTTTGTTATTCATGATGTGAGATAATTAACATTTGAAGTAGTCTTTGAGTTGTTCTGAAGCTTCTGTTGTAGGATTAATTTATGAGCGAAAAACAAAAGCATCAATTATGTTTTGTCTAATTTTCAAAAAATTCTTTGTATTATAACTCTGAAAAATCCCTCAGTGATATCAAGTAAGTGCCAAATACACCCCAAAAAAAGTGAGTGTATTTCAAATGCAAAAATTGCAAGCATTTGTTCACATTTTGCTTTTGATATGATAATTTTACACCTGATATCGAAAGACAAAAACACTCCCTATACTTTGTCTAACTCCCAAAAAAACCCTATTTGTCATTTTAAATCCTCAAAAAGCCTCTGTGTTTGGTTTAATTACCACACTCGACCCAAGTAGTATATACTTAATTTTTCAAAAAGAATAAATAATTTTAAAAACAAACAAACTAATAGGAGTAATATTGTCATTCCACCAAAATAAAAAGTAAAATTATACTTAAGTTGAATGTAGTATTTAAAACCTAATATATGGAGGTTTTGGGGAGTTAAAATAACACAAGAATCTTTTAGAAAGTTAAACAAAGCGTAAGGGTAATCTAACAGTCATCGATTGTTTAAGGACTAAAAATTAAAGCTGGCAAATTAACTAGAGTTTAAACTATCGAATTGTACATAGGAATTTCCTTCATTCAACAATGCATGCTTCATATATTTTATCAATTGATTAACAAAATTTTAGATGAATGAAAGCTGAGAAAGTAAAATTTTATAGATTTTGTTTTATCTTTTATCTCTATATCTACTATTACGAAAGTAAGATTATTTTTTAACATTTTTTTGGACAAAATACTCTTAGTTAAATTATAAAGTGATATTTATGTAAAAAAGTAGTTAAAGAAGTATAATTAGACATGAAGTTTTCTTATATTTATCTACCACATAAACTCTCCTAAAACTTATAAATTTTCTCTTAAATATCATTTTGTTTTAAATAAAATAAAAAATTGAATCGTAGCTTACCTACTAATGAATAAAAGATGCATATGACTTAGCTAAGTATGTAATTTTACTTTGCATAGAATTTCAGAGTGAGTTGGTGAAAAAAGGATGAAAGAGTAAAAAAAAAAAGTGTCCCTTAAATGATAAATACATTTAAAATCGATAAAAATTCGGGTGAAATTCGTAAAAAAAGAATGAAACCAGTGAAAACATGACATCAGTGAGAAACGGATGAAATCAAAGAAAACATTATAAAGTCAGTGAAAAAGGGTCAAGTCGAAGAAAGCATGTGAAATCAATATAAGTTCAAGTGAAATTGTTGAAAAGAACATGTGAAATTAGTGAAAAAATGTGCGAAATAGATGAAAATATGTTCAACTAATAAAAACGGGTTAAATCGATAATTTAATGAGTATAACCGACAAGAACAAGGTGAAACCGGTAAAAAATAGTTTTAAAAGAAAAGAAAAAAGTTAATCTATGAAATCGTAAAAAATAGTGAAAATAGATTATAACTAATAAAAAATGGTAAAAATGAATGAAATCAGCTAAAACACAGGTAAACCGATAAAAAATGATTAGTTGATGAGTTAAATAGGTGAAAAATGGTTAATTTTCTCTAATTTACGACATAATAAAATTAATTCATCAAAAAAGAATGAAACTGGTGAAACCTTGACATCAGTGAGAAACGGATGGAAATCGATGAATTTTTTTATAAAGTCAGTGAAAAAGGGTCAAGTCAAAGAAAACATGTGCAATCAATGAAAAAATCAAGTGAATTTTTGTAAAAGAACATGTGAAATCAGTGAAAAAATGTGCGAAATAGGTGAAAACAAATTCAACAGATAAAAACGAGTGAAATCAGTAAAAGAATGAGTTAATCCGACAAAAATAAGGGTGAAACCGATAGAAAAATACTTTAAAAAGAAAACATAATTAATCTACAAAATCGTAAAAAACAGTGAGAATGGATTATACCTAATAAAAAAAATGTTAAAACTGTAAAAAAATGGTAAAAATGTATGAAATCGATTAAAGAACGGGTTAAACCGGTAAAAAATTAATTAAGTTGATGAGTTAAATCGGTGAAAAATGGGTTAAGTTGCTCTATTTTACAACATAATAAAATTAATTTTACTCTAATTTATAAAAAAATACCCATAAAATTAATTAGATATGTACAATTTACTTGCATTTTTCTAGTAATTGTAAAAGATGGTGATGTCATTAAAAAGATATATACGTAAAAGATAAACCAATTTAAATAGGGCAAAGCTAAATGGTACTCACTAAAAGTAAATCTTTGGCAGATTTCCCCTATTGAGACTAAATGTCTCACATGGGTTAAAATAATAGTTAAATTCATTTTCTAATGTCTTGGACAATCATTATTTCTTAAGCTAGTTTTTAAGATTGAGTTAGACATAACCGATGTAAGGCCATCTCCAATGGAGATGGCCGGGCTCGGGGCGGGGCGGGGCTGCGGACCAAAAATCACTGGAGACGGTGCGGGGCTGCGGGGCGGGGTGGCCTGCGGGCTGGAATGGGCTAAACTAGCAAAACTGTGTTGTCCTATTATTTAATATGATGGAATCTCACCTAATACCGCATTTATGACCCTAATTAAAGGCTAAGACCGAACGAATTTTTCCATTTTTATTATTGTTATTATTATTATTATTATATTTCCCTATTGAAGACTACTATGAAGGGAGGGGACATTTATTTTTATTATTGTTATTCGTATAACACAATGGGATCGTGCATAAATTACTGTTATAATTGAGTGAATGACAAATTAACTCTCTGGTTATTCTAAATAAACAATTTAACCCTCTGTGATAAATAAAATGGCAAAATAACTCTCCGTGATATCCTAAATAGACAATTTAACTTTTTGTGATAAGAAAAATGACATATTACCTCCCTTTATTTTTATAAAAGAAGCACATTGTCTCCCTTTAAATTGCTCATTATTTCATATCACGGGAAGATAAATTGTTCATTATTTCATTTCACAGGGATGTAAATTGCCTTTTTTTATATCACAATGAGGTAAATTGCTCATTATTTCATTTCACATGGAGTTAAAATACCCATTTTTATTTCACAGAAAGATAAATTATCTATTAAACATATCATATGGAGTTAACTTGGAAAAAAAAAACCGTGATAACCTCAAACCGTGATTCCATGTTTGAGGTTCATAATGATACTTTTTTGGCTCGAACTTATAATGTTATTTTAGAATGTTAAATTTTGGAATTCAATGAAACTGAAAATTCAAACCCACAGGTATTAATTCCACATATTTGGCAAACATGTGGAATTTGTTTTCTTGGTCGTGGATCCTCTTCTTTATGAATTGCTAAAATGAATTGAAACCCGGTTCTTATCTCGGATAATATGTAATACGGAGCATATTATTAAATATTATTTGGACTTGTTTCAGCTTTTCATCAAAAGTACGTAGTCCGTAACATCTTCGTATAGAAGACATGCACCAACGTTTTTAAAATCGGACCGAAAATAGAATCGATGAAGTAATTGATTATTGATTTTATTGGTCTGATCGGTTGAATCAATGGTTCAACCGATATGATGTAATAATTATTTAATAATTATATTAAAGTAATAAATAGTTATAAATTAACAAATCATAAATGAAGGAGGAAAATTAACTTATAAAAATAATTTTCAACAACAAATTCTATATTAAAATAATTTCATTATATTAAATATCTACATAATTTTTTTGATTTAAACTAACAAGTTGAACAAGAATAAATACATATATTATTGTGGCTGTGTTCATGTAATGGGCCTTGGCCATATCTATTTATTTAATTTTAATCTATTTGATGGGCCTTGGCCATCTCTATTTCTTTGATTTTTAATCAATTTAGCACAACAAGCCCTATCACTCCCCAACTGCCATTGTTAATTGATGAATCAGCCACCTTTTTTTTTTTTTCTTTTTTCTTTTTTCTTTCAGAACAGCAGCAGCCACTTTTTCTTCTTCTTTTCTCAATTCTTTTGTCTCCAACACAACTTCTCCTCCTTCCATTTTCATTCTTCTCCACATTCACTTTTTTTTTTACCACGTATATTCTCCTTATCTTCTTATCTTATTAGCACTTGAAATCAATAGCAGAGAAAATAAATCAATTGCATTATTGTTGGTTGTTTCGAAAGGGAGAAAAAAAAAAAAAAAAGAGAGAACCGCGGTTTTCCCGGTCGAGCGGTTCGCCGGTTTTCGCGGTTTTTGACTGATTTTCATTTTTCTGCACTTTCGATTTTGAAGGGTGAATCGGACCGGAGAAACTTCCGGTTAACGGTTGGACCGTTCCGACCGACCGATCCGGTCCGATTTTAAAAACACTTAGTCATGCACCATCTATATAACTATTGTTTCACTACTTGCATATATCATTAAATATGTGTAGATTAATTGAATACAGTGATGATATAAATTCAATTACTTGAAAGCCTGGAAATTATTTCCGTACACACTAATGACAGTATAAGAGTAAGAAGATAAACATATAATTTTAGAATATTCGGCCTCTATTGCCAAATTCATCGACATTACTTTATACATTTTATTCGGCCTCTATTGCCAAATTCACCAACATTTTTAATTAAAATCGAATAACATGCATCTCGAAACAAGGTTACTGAAACGACCAAGAGCATCTCTCACAATCCAAAGCACAAGGTAACTGAAATGACCAAGTGGATCTTAATTCTCATGGAAGTGGAATCGGCTTCATAATCAATGATAATATACGATCCTTAGACTCGAGAGGAGCACCATGCCCGTCTCCATGTTGGTACATGCATTGATGCATCCTAACATAATCCAACGCTGCTTGAGTGAAGTCCTTAGTGTAGACGCGATTCATTAGTGACTCTTTGTTAACTTTCTTCCATGTTTCCCCGACTAAGTAATTGACATACTTACGAGCATCTTCTTCTGAACAATCATTTTCGTGCATGTAGCATTGCACGGATTTTGCGACATCCCCTTTCTTCATTTCATCCTAGTTAATTGCCGTGCGAGAGAAAAGTTACATCAAATATAATTACAGTAATTTGGATGAAAACTAAACACTGGATATATATATATATATATATATATATATATATATATATATATATATATATATATATATATATATATATATATATACTAGGCCAGACCAATATAATTACAGTAATTTGGATGAGTGCACATATATACCGGTGAAGTGCCCAAATCATCAGTAAGACGAGCAATTAGTGATGTCCAACGAATTAAAGCCGGTAATTGCACCAAATCCTCCAAGGCCTTCTCTTTTATCGGATTTGTAATGCAAATATAAATATAACCTAATATCAATGGCCCAGTAATAGATACTATCGCATTTTCAAGATACTCATTCAAACTTGGAGTATGGCCCCTCAAACACCACTTTGCTTCCAATAGGTAAGATTCACAAACTTCTGCCCACTGCAAAATACAAAAAAAATGTTCGGAGTGATATTTTTCTTGGAATAGTATTTGATATTTTAAATATGATTTCATCCGTATCGAAGTGTGTCGGACACATTACGTGAAAACCTCTATCAATAGAGGTTCGAACATAGATTTATCATGTTATGGAGCCAGTCCCTTCAACTATATATACAAACACTCATTGGTAATTCAAGAATTTAAGTTCAAGTAATTAATAGTGAGTTTGTTTTGTGAAAAGAAAAAAAAAGGTTAAATGGAGGAGGAAAAAGCAACGAAAAATTCTTGTCCAAGTGGTTTGGACAAACTTGTCCAACCGCCAAACAAGTGTATTGCCATTACTTTGTGATTGACCACTCTCTTGGGAGTTACATCCAATCCTAAATCAAGTAGTGTATTACACTTGCCTTGTATGTACTTTGGGTTGAGCCAAACCTAATGTGGATAAGAATTTTCCAAAAAGCAACTTATAGAATGTGCATACCATTGTTTTCAAGTAAATGATGCAATTGAAATCTTGATCTTTTAGAACATCGTAGACCAGTTCGTTCATGGAGTTAAATAGAGCCAAAAAACAAATCTTCATATAGTCCGGAAATTGTTTTAGGGCATTAATGTCCCACCTATAGTAAACAAACCGGAATAAAAATAATGATCATTTCATAAAAAAAAAAAAAGGAATTATTTAAAGAAATATTAAATTTACAATTTGAAAAATTGAAATTAATCAATTTACCTGTCAACTGCATGTGTAAAGAGTTCAAGTTCATCTAAAGTCCCATAAACATCATAAATGTCATCAATAATTGTTATTAGTATATTTAACTTCACTGACATTATCCTACAATATCGATAACGAGGTTCGAATGTGAAGCCAATTGTCCATAAGAAGCACTCCACCAATCTATCCCTTGCAAAACTCATCTTCTCTGCAAGCTTAGTATTAGTATACCATAATCACTAGTAATTGATTGCAAGAAATCGTCATCCCAAAGAGTAGGCTTATAGTTTCCTGATCTCCTGTAGGGCTGAGCATGGTTTGGGAAATCGCCCGAATCGAATCGGACAACAAAATGGTGTGGTTCGGACCGATTATGGAACTGAAAATTCAGTTTCATAATTGGTCCACGAATTTTCGGGACCGAAATGGCTAGGAACTGAAAATTCGTTTCGGAACTATCCACCGATTTCCAGAACCGAATCGACCAGGAACTGAACTTCGGTCCGATTCGATCCGGTTCAATCCGAATGCTCCCTCCTATTCTCATAGTAGCATTAGCCATAATTTAATCTTATACGTTGCTAATTTATGCGTATAAACTACGAAAGAGCGTGTTCTGTATTAGTAAGTTATGCTGAAGTAAATAGGTTGCTTTATAGAAAAACTCGTGCGTGTAGACAGGGGCAGACATAGAGGATATTTATTGGAGGGCCAAGATTTTTTTTAGCAAAACTGATAAATTTTTTGGGCGGACCTAAGATTTTTTTTAGCAAAATTGATAAAATTTTTGAGGATTTAGTAAAACGACAAAAACTAAAAGTAGTAAGATTTAATATTTCAGGTGTTTTAGAATGATTTATAATTTATATTTATCTTTAAAGACATACATGTATACACAAAAAATTTATGTTTTATCATCTCTATCTCTATTTCTATCTATCTATCTACTATTATATAAACATGAATATTTCTTAACTTTTGAAGACTAAAATACCCCTATTTAAATTGTAATGTGATATATAATTAAATAGTAAATATATAAAAGAATAAAAGTAATTAAAGAGGTATATTTAGTTATGAAGTCTTATTATATTTATTTCCTACATAAACTCTTAAAATTTATGAATTCTCTTTTACATGAATTTTTGTAATTTTAATATTAAGAGAACACTATTATTTTAAATGGCCCCTAAAAATATATATAAAAATTATTATATTTTAGCATCAATATTTATTTAAGTAAGAAAATGTTAATTTAAAGATTTAGTACAACATAAGTCATAAACACTCTAAATACAAATATTTAAAATGAAATTCTCTTAAATATCATTATGCTACAAAAAAAAATTAAAATTGAATCGCCATCTAGGTTCCCGGTTCGGAGGGCCCCAAAATTTATATATAGGCCTTAGGAAATAAAAAAGTTAAATATTTTAAATTTTATTAATTTTATGCATATAAGATTTATCTTGGCTCACTTGGTAAGACTTTCTTTTGATGAGTGAGAGATCTAGGGTTCAAATTCCAATATTGAGTTTTTTTCTTATATTTTGATTGTTTTATGTTAATTAACTATTTTTTTTAAATAATGTTCGTCTTTTTTATTTCCCATTCGTAGTAATTATTCTTTTAGTCCTTTTTCTTATTTAATGATTTTTTGTTAATTTTTTCCTTCATAAGTGCTTTAAAATTTTTTTTTCTTAATTATTATAAAAATAATACAATTTTTTCTTTATAATATGATTTTTCTGCTTATTACTTTCTCACTTAGTACATTGTAAAAAAAAATTTCACCCACAATAAAATTGGTCTAGCCCCGTCCATATTTTTATATGTATGTGTATCTTTTTATAAATGATGTATAACTTTTCCTTTACATGATAATATATAATTAATATAGTTAATAATGTCACGAAATGAAATAAAGTCAAGAAATCAATTTGATATTTGTAAAAGAATGAAATAGAGTTAAGGATGTACATATACTTGCAAAATTTGCTTAGACTAAATTAATTTTTTTAATATTAAAAATTATATAAAAAAATTCACAGTTGAATCTTTTAAAAGTTAAATAAGTTTGTAATTTAATTATCTATATAAAAATTAATATGTTAGATTTAATTATCTATCTAAATGTTAGAGAAGATAATATGTCAATATTTAATTAATATTTTTGTCTTTAAAAAAAAAAATTTGATTATATATTTTTTATAACAAAGGGCCCCAAATTTGTAATTCGCCTAGGGCCCCCGAATGTCTTAGGCCGGCCCTGTATCTTACTATGAAAGAATAAAAATTACTTATACCTTAACTAACTATGTAATTTTACTTTGGCTAGAATATAGAATATGAAGAATTTTCAATAATTTCAAGACAAGCATAACATCTAATTCTTCTCGTGAAAAAACGGGTGAAATTCGTGAAAAATGGTGAAATAGATAAAATGTAATCATGGAAACATCTGAAATCAATGAAAATTTGGGTGACATTGGTGAACACTGGCGAAATTGATGAAAACTTGGTTGAAAATGATAAATAAAAATACCCCTGAAATCGATGAAAATTCGTGAAAAAAATATGAAACCGGTGAAACGACAACAATAGTGAAAAATAAATGAAAATTCGTGTGATATTGGTGAAAAGAACATGTGAATCAGTGAAAAAAATGTGTGAAATGAAATAGGTGCGGATAATATGATAAAAACGATTGAATCAATAAAAAAAGTTTAACAGACAAAATAAGGTGACACCGGTAGAAAATTAGTTTAAAACGGATAGAACAAGAGGACAAAATTGTAAAAATAATGAAAATAAGTTATAATTGATAAAAAATGGGTTAAACGGCAAAAAAAAAAACGTGAAAATGAATTAAACTAATGAATTAAATAGGTGAAAAAACGAGTTAATTTACTTTATTTTATGACGTAATAAAATTAATTTTACTCTTTAACTTACAAAAAATACCAACGAAATTAACTTGACACGTACAATGTACATGCACTTTCCTAGTTATTTTAAAAGCATGAATATTTCTTAACTTTTTAGTGAAGACTAAAATACCCCTATTTAAATTGTAAAGTGATATTTAATTAAATGTTAAATACATAAAAGAATACAAGTAATTGAAGAGGTATATATAGACATGAAGTATTATTATATTTATCTCCTACATAACCTCCTAAAATTTATAAATTCTCCTTTACATGAATTTTGGTAATTTTAATCTTAAGAAAACACTATTATTTAAAATAGTCCCTAAAAAATATATAAAAATCATTATATGTTAGCATCAATATTTTTTTAAGAAAATGTTAATTTAAAGATTTAGTAAAACATAAGTCATAAACACTCTAAATATAAATATTTAAAATGAAATTCTCTTAAATATCATAATTTTAAAAAAAAATTAAAATTGAATCGCATCTTACTATGAAATAATAAAAATTACTTATAACTTAGTTAATTATATAATTTTACTTTGGCTAGAATATAAATTATGAAGAATAGTCAATAGTTTCAAGACATTCATAAGCTCTATGTAATTCTTATCGTGAAAAAAAATGTGAAATTCGTGAAAATTGGTGAAATAGATAAAATATAATCATTGAAACATGTGAAATCAAAGAAAATTCGGGTGATATTGGTGAACACTGATGAAGTTGATGAAAATTTGGTTGAAAATGATAATAAAAAAAACCCCTAAAATCAATGAAAATTCGTGAAAAAAAAAGATGAAACCGTAGAAACGACAACAAAAGTAAAAAGCAGGTGAAATCGGTTAAAAAATGAATAAAGTCGGCAAAAAAGTGTCATATCAATGAAAATTCAGGTGATATTGGTGAAAAGAACATGTGAAATTAGTGAAAAAAATGTGTGAAATAGATGAAAATGGGTACTATGATAAAAACGTTTGAATCAGTAAAAAAAAGTTTAACAGAAAAAATAAGGTGAAACCGGTAGAAAATTAGTTTAAAACAGATAAAACAAGAGGACAATATTGTAAAAACAATGAAAATAAGTTATAATTGATAAAAATGGGTAAACCGGTAAAAAAAAACTAAACTGGTAAAAATGAATAAAATCGATTAAAAAACAGGTTAAATCGGTGAAAAATGAATTTAACTAATGAGTTTACTCTAACTTACAAAAAATGCCAATGAAATTAAAACGTACGTGCACTTTCCTAGTACATTAAAAACACTATCGTAAAGTTGTGTATATCACAAGAATTACAACGGTATATATATAATCATATCGAATAAATAATCACGTAACGAACATACGATCATAATGATTTCAATTTGTTAACATTAATAAATTGATGGTGACGAGTTTTTCTTAAATTAAGGAAATATTGCTCTGACGACAATCCTATTGAATTTTTATAAATATATGACTATAATTTTCATAACAAATTAATTTTTCATAAAATAATATGGTTATATAATATCCTGAATAAATTGAATTTCACAAAAATATAAAACTACATAGTCTACAAAATAAATTTGAATACCCATAAAGGAAAAAATAAAAATAAAAATTATTTGGACGAAGGGGGGAATTGAAAATGGTACCTCCAAAGTCCTAAGCAAGGCTCCAACCAGTTCATAAAAATAATATGGTTATATAATATCCTGAATAAATTGAATTTCACAAAAATATAAAACTACATAGTCTACAAAATAAATTTGAATATCCATAAAGGAAAAAAAAATCATTTGGAGGGAGGGGGGGGGGGGGGGGGGGGGGAATTGAACATGGTACCTCCAAAGTCCTAAGCAAAGCTCCAACCACTCGGGGGTCTTTTGCACTTTGCACCCCCGAAACATAGGAAATAGGCATTTTGCACCCTCAAAATTTAGATTTAGCACTTTGTACCTTCAAAATATGAAAAATACACCACTTTGCACCCTCTTTTATTTTCAAGCAAAAATTCAAGGGCAGAATAGGTAATTCAATTATAAATCTTTGGCACTTTGCACTTCCAAAACTTGAGAAATTGGCACTTTGCACCCCCAAAATAAATTATCGTTTATCACCCTCGAATTAAGAACAAATCAGCAACTTGCACCCTTCTTTTCTCCGGCAAAGTCGACCATCGGGGTGAAAAAGATCTAAGGCAAAGTTGAACTTACCAATTTTTACTTATTTAATTGTTTTGCATAGCACAATTAATTTGTCCAAGCTATAATTCATGGTTGTTAATTTGTTATATGATATAATCATTCCAAATTCATGGTATTTAATTTGTATATATGTATATAAATGTAGGTTGTTCAATCGGATCGAAAACTTACCTATTTTGCCTTAGATTTTTTTTCACCCCGATGGTCAGCTTTGTCGGAAAAAATGAGGGGTTTGAGTTTTTTTTTTTAATTTGAGGGTCTTAAGTGTTAATTATGTGTTTCGGGGTGCAAAGTGTTCATTTATTGTGTTTTGGGGGAGCAAGTTGCTAATTTGTTCTTAATTCGAGGGTGATAAGTGTTAATTTTATTTTGGGGGTGCAAAGTGCTACATTTTTCATATTTTGAGGATGCAAAGTGCCTATTTTCCATATTTCGGGGGTGCAAAGTGAAAAAAAACCCACCTCTCGGCCAACAACATCATCATAACTAAATGGTACTCACTAAAAGTAAATATTTGGCAGATTCCCCCTATTAGGACTAAATGTCCCACGTGGGTTAAAACAATAGTTAAGTCCGCATTTTAATGTCTTGGACAATCATAATCTCTTAAGCTAGCTTTTGAGATTGAGTTAGACATAACCGATGTAATTGGACTAAACCCAAATTTACATATTACCTATTTTAACATATTGAAGTGTTACCGGGTGAATATGGATTCGGTGAAATCTCACTTATTAGCTCAAATTTACAAATTACCTATTTTAACATATCATAAATTCTTCTTAAATATCTGAAAATGGAAATACATTCTACATAAATAAATCACAAATTAAAATCTATATCAATTTACAATTAACATGCTAGAAAAGTGAATGTACGTTGTACGTGTTTAGTTTTAATTTCATGGATATTTTTCGTAAATTAGATTAAAATTAACCCTTTTTGTGTCATAAAATATCAAATATTTATGACTGAAACTCATTTTTTTTTATTAATGTTCACCAAAAAAATTATGATTTTAAATAGTTGTTATAAAATATAAAATGAGGACTGATTTAGTTATCACATTTTATAAAATTTGTTATAAAATAAGATCATAAGAACATTATTTAGTTCATTCCATCATAGTAATTTTTTATGTCAAGTTTATCCGTTATTAACCAATTACACATGTTTAATATGTTTCTTCACAAATTTCACGAGCATTTTTTCTTACTGAGTTCACCAGTTTTTTCACTAACTTCACCATTGTTCACCAATTTCACCCGAAGTTTCATCGATTCATATCTTATCACTGTTTAAATTTTCTTACCAGTTAATATATTTATTTTAGCTATTTTTCCACTTTTTTTTTTTTTTTTTTTTTTTTTTTTTTTTTTTTTTTTTTTTAATAGATTATAACATTTTTCATTGTTTTCCCCTTTTTCGTTGATTTTTTTTTTTTTCAATTTAATATAAAAGATTACATGTTTAATTATTCTTCTTCAACTATTTTTACATATTTATCATTTTTTGGGTTTCCCAAGGGTTTAATCCCTTTCGAGGCGCGTCGGTCACATAACGTGGGAACCTCTCCCAACAGGGATTCGAACCTGAGTTCGCTACTTTGTAGTAACTAGTCCATTCCACTAGATCAATCATCTGTTGGTATATTTACCATTGAATTAAGTATCACTTTACAACTCAAATAAGGATATATTAGCCTTCAAAAAAAAAAACTTAAATTATTCACACCTTTATAATAAGTATATATATAGATTGTGATTGGTCTTTTTGTAAACATAAAAGACAAGTGTATTTATTTTAAACAATTAAATCGTAAATAGTGTTCTCTAAGGGGCCGTTTGGTAGGGTGTATGTGATTAAGGTGGATTAGATCGGAGTCGGATTGAAGACCATATTAAAAATACGTTTGGTAGATTTGATTGAGTCATATTACATTAAATCAATCAATCGCAATAAATCACAAACTACATAAATATATTTCCACTACTTAATTGAACATATTATATTAGTTAAGATATATCAATTTATCGAAGTCATTTGTATAATACTTATAAGACTATGAGATGATCAAGGTTTATTCGGTTCAGTGGCGGAGCTGAACAAATTCCATCGGGGGGAAGAGGGGCGGGCTATTTTATTTTGGGTAACAATTAAACTTGGTATCTTTATGATGTTCAAATAAAATGACAAAATATTAACTTAGAATAAGAATACTATAATACATTTTATAACATAAAGTCAACTCTATAAAGAAAATGCTAAAAGTTTTTCAAATATTAATTCTTATAACCATTAAGATTTATATGTTAATCATATGAGTTAGGACATAAAAGAAGGATAATAAAGAAAAATAAAATAATATATTAAAACTAATTATATATTTAATAAATAAAAAATTCAGGTGAGAATAATCTGTGAAAAAATACGAAAATAGGTGAAAACATGTTTAATCAATGAAATAACACGTGAAATCAGTTAAATAGGTGAACATGGGTTAAACTTTTACCGATAAAAATAAGATGAAATCGGTGGAAAATGGTTTAAATTGGTGAAATAATCTACGATAAATGGTAAAACAATGAGAAAGGTTATAATCGATAAAAATAAAAGCGAAAAATCGCCAAAATAAACATATTTAATGGTAAATTTAATAGCAAATATTTATTATTAGTGCTTCCGTTTTAGTGCCGATAAAAAATTGTCACTAAATTTTGAATTGTGTAGACTTTAATAGTATTCCTTCATAAAATCAAATTTTAAATGATTGAAAAGTACTTGAGTTTATACTACAATAATTCATGTATCTGTTTAGTTAATATTTGAACTTTTTTATATAATTTGATGCACAAAAGTAATATAATTGTAGGAATTAAAAAAAATTATGAGTAGAAATATTATTATAACTATAAAGTACTATTCATAGTTTTATTTTATTTATACATTTTATTTTACACTTTGTCAAAAGTTACATGAGCTTGATTTTTTTTTATAAATTACGAACACATATACGTTTATGTTTTCTAAATGTCTATAATCTAACCCCAAGTATACAAAAATATATGGTTATATAAAAAATATGGTCACTACTGACTAAAATTTATTGTCAAGTTGAAGATATTATGACCCAGCCAAATATTTTTCTCATTAACTAAATAATTTTATAGCCACATTCTTTTCATAATTTATGGCCCTAAAGCTATAAACGTTTACGTCAAATTAACCATGCATCTTGCACCCGTATATATCTAAAATAGTTTGAAAAAATTTAAAACCACATATATATTTTATGTATTATTATCTTCTTCAAAACGATCCAACATATATGTGATTCTCAGTGTTTGAACCGAGTCATGTGATAATATCGATCGACCTTGAACTTCACATGTTAAATATGTCACATATGTGACTAGTGACTACTAATGTACATGTCTGCCTGTCGGGGTTTAATTTCTGTCGCCAAGTCCAAATATAGTACTTGTGCTAAATTGTGAATCTAACAACCCAATCACGGATTTATTTACTTGTGGTCCAAATGAAATCAATCAATCACTGATTTGTTAAGTTATAAATTAGTATTGTATTAAAAGAGAAAGCAGACCATCTTTATCATTAATTTTTTACAGAATGGTTTCTCTTATATTTTTTTCTCATGTTTGTCCTCGTTACGAATTATTTGTTTCACTTTGGTGACTTTCAGGTGGTCCAATGTGAATTAAAATGTCAAAATACTTTTATGCGGAATTAAATTAATAAATAAATATTTTTATGAGGGACAAAATTGATACAAAACTATTATAGGAGAGATTAAAGTGTAACACTATAAGTAAAAGACCCCTTGTAAATGACCAAAGTGAAACAAATATTCATAGTGGGGATTAATGCATGTGGGAAAAGAAAAAACACAAGAGAGACCACTTTGTAAAAAGTTAATGATAAGGAGGATTATTAGTGGTATTTATCCGTATTAATATATCAAGTTCGAATTCTTGTTGAGAGAGGCTCCCACTTAATGTGCTTGACACACCTCCAAAATAATTGGATCCTTTGAAAAATAATAATAAAGAAAAATATATTGTATTAAAATGTCACAAATAATACTCCCTCCGTCCCATTAATTTTGGTCCATTTAGGTTGGGCACGGAGGGAGTATAAAGTTAAGAGTAACACTCTCCTAGCTTGAATTTATAATCGTGCATCAAATTTAGACCTCAACTTTATCATTCAAGTTAAATTTTAATAACATTAATATATATATTCAATTCCCTAATTCACAGCATTTGAACAGGTCAATCCGTCATTGAACAGGTCAATCCGTCAATGTAAATTTTGATAACATTAATATATATATATATATATATTCAATTCCCTAATTCACAGCATTGAACAAGTCAATCCGTCAATGTATATAATAGTTAATTTATTTTCTAATGGTGTTTTAGATTTGTGGGTACGTTTCCAGGTACTTTGATTTGTACAACCTATGAGCATCTTCAATAGTAAGGGGGAGGGGGAGAGGGATTTGGGAAGGGGTTTTGGGGGGGGGGGGGGGGTGGTGGGGGGGAGGAGAAGAAAACTTATGGTCTTCAGTAGTGCGGAGGGGAAATGAGAAAGAAATGACAAAAACTTGCCCTTCGGTCATCTTCAATAGTGAGGGGGAAGATAGTGGGAGTGACAAAGAAAGGGCAAAAACTTGCCCTTCCTTTAAGGAGATATTATTTAGTACAACCGATGCACCACGTCATTAAGTACACGTGATGCATCCCACCAATACACTTGGGACATATAGAGTGATAATCCACATCATCCCATATTCTAGCCATGTTCCCGAAAAATAGGGATTCAAAAAATTGTGTTCACATTGCCAGAACATGAGTGATGTGGATTATTAATCCACATGTTCCAAGTGTATTTGTGGGTTGCACCACGTGTACTTGATGACGTGGTGCAACGGTTACACTAAATAATTTCTCCTTCCTTTACACCCCCCGATTCTCACTTGCTACACCTTCTTTTTGTTCATTGCTTTTAATTTTTATAAATTTTATGTATGATTTAATAAATTTATATTTTAAATTAAATCTTTAAAGGAATTAGTTTTAATTAGATATTTTAAATTTGTATTATATTTTAGACAAAATTTACAAATTAATCGAATTATAAATTATTTTTAATCAAATAAACGAACTTTAATATGATTCAAACTCGTGTATAACTTGATATATAAAAGTGATTGTGATTTTTTCAGAATTATTATTATTATTATTATTATTATTATTATTATTATCATTATCATTATCATTATCATTATCATTATCATTATAATTATTATTATTATTATTATTATTATTATTATTATTATTATTATTATTATTATAATAATAATTATTATTATTATAATAATTATAATTATATTATTATTATTATTATTATTATTATTATTATTATTATTATTATTATTATTGTTATTATTTATTTTTCCTAAGTCTTATAATATGAGTGTACATGGTTCCATAATGGTATCAGAGCCATGATGGTGGAAGATATATAGTGATCATATAGGTTAACACATGATACACTGTGAAAATGAATATTTTCCGTAAGAATGAAAATATTAAGAATAGTTTAAATCAGGAATATGATATTCCTCACAATTTAGAATTATTAAATAAGTGGACTATGTCAAAAGTTGAACCGAGAACCATTTATAAAATGGGTACTTTTGAAAAAAATGTACTTAAACAGATTGTTAAGACCACTGAAGAATCTATTTCTCCTGATAATGACGAATTAACAATTAGATTGTTAAATGAAAATGATATTTTACCTTATAAGTATACTCATAAATTTATACACATAGGATTAGTGCAGATTGCTTTTAAACCTTTAACTTTGGTAGGATTACCAGAAAGTTTTATTGCTGCTCCACGTGATGGTAGAAATCTAAACTGGAAGAAATCATTAATGGGAATAATACAGTCTAGTCTAGCGCATGGACCAGTCTATTTTAATGTTTATCCTAATTTACAGCTATCTTTAACTGATATAAATTTATTAGATGCTCTTTCTTTAAATGTTAAAACTCATGGTTATGATTATGAAAATGGTACTGAAGTTATGTGTATTTGTTATAGAGTTTATTTTAAACCTCTTTATACTTTGAATCCAAATTGCAGGCTAATGGATGAAAAAATGAATGAAGCTGTAATAATTGAAACTAGTCTAGGTAAATCAAATATAACTACTAGAAGAACGGTTAAGTGAGATGAAATTCCCTTTTCAGATACTTGGAAAATAACTCAGGCGGTTAAACCTAAGCCTCAAATTTGCAATGAATTTTCTTTAATATTCCAATCTCAAACATGAGATGAGAAAATAGAACTAGAAATAATATTTCTAGGGCCTCATCTATTAGATCTTTTATATCACCTTTTGATGACCTAGTTATACCTACTAGGACCTCAACATCTCACATTAGGGAAAATTATGATTATGAAAAAATTCCTGCTAGGAATTATACATCTCATATTAGAGAAAATTCTGATTAAAACAGAGTCGAAAAAATATTTCTCAACAAAGAAAAAATTGGGAAAGGTATTTATAATAATACTAAAATTAATGAAAATAATGCGGAAGCATCTGTCCGAAACTTAGAAGAAGCAAATGTTACTTCTTCAAATAGAGATTTCGAAATTTAATGGATTTTACAACCAAAATTGGTTTTAGTCCTGGTTCCCAGATAATCTATTTTTTTCTCGGTTTGTAATGACCTATATTGAAAATCATATTTCTGTTATAGAAAGAACTTATAAATTATCTAGTGGAAATATGATCATAAAACAATAAGTTGAAAATAATATTTTTACGGCCTTTTCTAAATTATTAGAAAATGATGCTCTTTACTATAGGTAATGATCATAAAACAATAGGTAATGATCAATATAGATCATTACAAACCATAAGTTGAAAATCATATTTAGTGGAAATAACTTATAAATTATCTAGTGGAAATATGATCATAAAACAATAAGTTGAAAATCATATTTTTACGGCCTTTTCTAAATTATTAGAAAATGATGCTCTTTACTATAGGTAATGATCATAAAACAATAGGTAATGATCAATATACAAACCAAAAAAAGCTCTTTACTATAGGTAATGATCATAAAACAATAAGTTTTACGGCCTTTTCTAATTTTTAGAAAATGATGCTTTACAAATAACAACAAGCAATATAAATCATATACTTCAACAACATAATTATACAAATCTATATTGAAATATACTTGGAGAACAAATTAACGATTTATATAATAGAGTTGAAGATATCTTCTCTATTATCAAAAATATAAAACCTATGATAGATTTGGAAGATAAGCCTATAAAAAACATTGTTCCACTTCTCATCTTCAGCCACCACCTGAAATAACAAATTTTAAATTAAAATCGCATAAAGAATTAGAAAAATGCTTAGAATAAAAATTCAAAGGGTTGAAAATAAATACCTTGAATAATGAATTCTCTGAAAATATTGGTAGAAATAATTACAAGGATAGAATAAGTGATGAAATTAATACAATTGAGAAATATGTTGATAGGCCTACTCAAAGATTATATTATTATATATGACCTTCGCCTATGGATACTCTACATGAAGAACGAGGAATATACTGTTAATAACAGTTACAATGGGAAAAACATATAAGAATGGAATTTAGATGGCTATACAAAAAACTAAATTTATACTTAATTAGCACATAGGATGCTTATGTATAGCACTATTTGTAAAAGTAATAATAACAGTGATAGTACTGTCGCTAAAATGATAGTTGCAGGATTTACTGACCAATTAAAAGGTGTTGGGATTCGGTAAGATAAACAGCCCTATGCACAGCGGAATATAAAAACTTTTAGGGCCTCTTAAGGAATCTTGCCAGGATATTCTCTAGTTGTATATATATGAATATAAATAAACGACAGTATAAGTTTTCTCGTTTATACCTGTCTCCTTGCAAATCCTCGGCTTAGCAAAACAAGCTCTGAATTCTGCTCCAGTAAAATCGATCCAGGCTTCTCAGGACGCCCCACGTGTTGCGCCTCTACGAGTTGATACACCACAATATCACGAAAATAATATATCTCGATCAGCTAGAACACAAGATGTATTATAAACTAGGAATTAGGAACGATTTGGAACAAAATCGAAAAACGAAAAATTCTTCCTTGCACAGGAAGAGGTTCGGCCGATCACACAGGGAGAGGGAGAGAATTTTTGCTCTTGCTCAATTTTTGCTTAAGGACTTGTGTGAAAAATAACTATAAGATAGCTACTTATAGTTATCTCCCTAACCTAGTCCTATTAGGACTAGGTCTTCTCTCTCCTACATGGGCCATAGCCCTCTTTAATTAGAAGACCAAGTCTCCTAATTAATTCATGGCCCAGTTAATTAATTTGACCAGGCCTAAATTAATCTCCCAATTAAATAGCCCAATTAATTAACTCAATCTCCCATTTAATTAAATCAGACTCTAAGCCCATTTAATTAAAATCATTTTCTAATTAATTAAATCCAACTTAATTAATTAAATCACAAATTAAATTCCAATTTAATTTATGATCCTGATCCAATTCCAATTGGATCCCATTTTGTTCCAATTGGGTCGACCCAGTCGACCCACCCAATATAATCGACCCAGTCGATTTTTCCACCCAATCGACCCAGTCGACTCGGTCGTTCTTATTTCCTCGCTTTCGCTACTTGTGTATTGTGTATGCCCCCGTAGGTTCACCACATAATTGGCCGTGGGTTATAATTGAATATTTATTTAATTATTCGAGTAAGACTTACTCTAAATCAATCGAACACTCTGTCGATTGACCATTCCAAAATTAGCACCCCTGCCAATTTGGGATTCTCCCACACTCCACGGTCGATGTCCAGCCACAAGCCCATGGAGCCCAATCACTGGTGAATTAATTCAGTGAACCTATTATCATTTATAATTTCCATATACGACATAATCTCTCCATCGATCAATCTCCCAGTCGAGACTTAAGGGTATGGTATTTCATCGGATTCCCTTTTCTTTTGTCTTGACCTTATGTACTCTGGTCTTGAAATAAATTCTCTTTGACTTAATCTTTATGAGCTACTTACATAAAGTCGTCAGATACCTTGGCCAAGGATTTTACCAGAATTAATTTCTCACAGAAATTCATAGGAGAATTTCCCAACCTATCAAGTCGGGTCAATGGATCCTTTGTTGATGATATGAATCTGCATACGAGTTCCTCTATACCCAACATGAGTCCACAGAGACTTTCTGGCGATCCCTAGTCAGTCGGAACTCATATCAAAGTATAGACGTTCTCGCACCAGATAAACCCTATCATCTCAAGTTGTTAGGGATTGTTCCTCGTATACTATTATAAACATGGAATAACTTCAACCCCGATATGCGACTACCGCTTCCATGGTGAGTTATTTCCTAATTGGGGTATTCAGTGCGCTTGCCATCCCAGCAAGCCACCCACTTATGTGTGTCAACTATCCCAGTCACGCTCGTGGACCCCAGCGTCTTCCAGTTCATCGGAGTACACACAACAGTGAGAGTCTAACCGAATCCAACGATGTCCTATCTCGATTGGATTCTACGACTCTTGAATATGTTCTAGATCACGGCCTTGGAGATCAGTCCATGGGTTGTCCCATAGCCCTGTGATCTAAGGACTTCTATCCTTATGCGTAGATAATTATTACATAAGATAAAGATGACCATTTAATAAAGTGCATTTATTAATCGAAATTGAATAGTTCCGCATTTATTACAATAAATACTAGCCATACAGCTGGCTTGCAGGACACTATTTCTATCAATCTCCCACTTGTCCTAAAGCCAGTCTTTTATGTTCTTGAGTCCCATCTTATGCAGATGTTTCTCAAATGCCTTTTGAGGCAGAGGCTTCGTTAGCGGGTCCGCCGTATTATCTTCTGAGTCGACACGATCCATCTTAATGTCTCCTCTACCAATGATATCTCTTATCACATGGTATCGTCTCTGTACGTGCTTGGATTTCTGATGAGATCTCGGCTCCTTTCCTTGCGCTATTGCCCCATTGTTATCACAGAAGATAGTAATGGGCTCAGCGATGCTAGGTATCACATCCAATTCCTGGATGAAGTTCCTCATCCAAACACCTTCCTTTGCTGCATCACTCGCAGCAATGTATTCTGCTTCGGTGGTTGAATCCGCGGTTGTTTCTTGCTTGGAGCTCTTCCAGCTAACCGCACCACCATTGAGGCAGAACACGTATCCTGATGTCGACTTGAAGTCGTCTACATCACATTGGAAGCTCGAGTCTGTATAGCCTTCCAATTTCAATTCTCCTACACCGTATACCAAGAACAATTCCTTAGTCCTTCTCAGGTACTTCAGAATTGCCTTTACGGCTATCCGGTGCTGCTCACCTGGATCAGACTGGTAGCGACTTGTAACGCTTAAAGCGTACGCTACGTCTGGTCTTGTACATAGCATACCATACATTATGCTTCCTATCGCGGATGCATATGGTACTGGCGCCGTTGCCGGGGAATAGTAACGATTATTGCCAATTTATATTCTTGTTTATCTTAGCTTGAACGTGTTATTTATCTTGTGATCTTTGTATTCCTAGGTACCTTTCTCTTAGTGTATGCCAAGAGCTTCGTCATCACCCCTAGCTCTTGTTGATCCGGCGAATTGAGAGGACTTTTCGAAAGCGAAGAAAAGCAAGGAAAAAGAAGGGTAAATCTCTACCCATGGACGATCAAGGAGTTAACCCGGCTATGGTTAATCCTATACAAGTTGCTCCCGAAGAACCAAATAATAGGAATCGGCCTATTAATGAGTATGGTACACCTAAGTTGGATGAGCTCGGTTCTTGCATCGTTAGACCTACAATTACGGCAACTAACTTTGAGCTTAAGCCAGTCATGTTCAATATGCTCAATGCCGCGGATCAATTTGGAGGTCATTCTAGCGAAGATCCTCACGCTCACTTGAAGAAGTTTATGATGATTAGTGATTCATTCATTATAGCGGGTGTAACAAAGGAGGCGTTGAGGTTGATGCTATTTCCATACTCGTTGAGAGACCTCGCAAAAGATTGGTTGGATTCTCTTCAATCCCAATCTATTAATTCGTGGGAAGATCTAACGGGAAAGTTCTTGAGGAAGTTTTTCCCTCCCCCGAAGACTATAAAATTGAGGAATGACATTCTAGGCTTCCGGCAATTAGATCAAGAATCTTTATATGAAGCTTGGGAGAGATTCAAAGATTTGTTAAAGAAGTGTCAACACCACGGCATAGCAGAGTATATTTTGATGCAAACATTTTATAATGGTTTGCACGGGCCTACTAGAGCTCTCGTTGATGCCACTGCGGGTGGTACTATGCTTTCCAAGTCCTACGATGAATCGTGGGAAATTATTGACACCATGGCTTATAACAATCACTCATGGACGTCCGAGAGAGGAACTTCAGCTAAATCTACTCCGGGTAGGCTCGAATTGGACGCAATTACGGCATTAAGTGCCCAAATGGCAATCTTGAGCAACAAAGTGGACAAGCTTGGCCAAAAGCCGGAAGTAGTTCAACATGTACAATCTATGCCGCCAAGTTGTGTGACATGTGGGGGAGCTCATACTTATGATATGTGTCCCGGAAATCCCGAGGCGGTGAATTACCTTGGGAACAATTATCGCAACAATTAAGGACATCCTCCCTATCAAAACAACAACTACATTCCTCATTGGCAAAAGCACCCTAATTTCTCTTGGAGTAATCCAAACAAAGCCCAACAACCACCATATCAAGGAGGTCGTCAATCCTCCGCTCCCCCCGAATTTCAAGATCGACAAAAGCAACCCGTAGAGTCGAAGCATTCGTGGGAAGATGCATTTGGTGATTTCATGAAACATACCACCAAATATATGGTAACCAATGACTCTAAGTTGCAAGATGTCTTCAAAAATCAACAAGAGTTCTCAAAATATCAACAAGAACATTCGGTAGCTTTGAGAAATCTTCAAACTCAAATGGGGCAAGTCTCACAAGCCTTAAGTGCAAGACCTCAAGGAGCTTTGCCAAGTACAACCGAGTCACCTAATCAAGGCTCGAATGAACATTGCAAGGCTATTTCCTTAAGGAATGGAAAGAGGCATGAAGGTCCGGCTATGCCTAATGAAAATCCAATGGAAGCCGAGGAGACTCATGGTGGAAGTAAGGAGTCTTTGGTTGAAGAAGTGGAGTCGGAAAAGGAGGTATCTAAAGAACCAATCATTTCAACACCAATTCCGGCAAGTATACCAACTCCTCCATTCCCTCAAAGATTCCAAAAGAAGAAGGATGAAAAGCAATTTGAAAAATTCTTTTTAATATCTTGAAGCAATTGCATATAAACATCCCTCTAGTGGAAGCTTTCGAGCAAATGCCTAAGTACGTCAAGTTTATGAAAGACGTGCTATCAAAGAAAAGAAGATTGGGGGAATTTGAAACGGTTGCACTAACCGAGGAATGTAGTGCTATTTTACAAAACAAATTACCTCCAAAGCTCAAGGATCCGGGGAGTTTCACTATCTCGTGTACTATCGGTGATAAGTATTTTGGAAGAGCTCTTTGTGATTTGGGAGCTAGCATTAATCTTATGCCCAAATCTATCTTTCAAAAGCTTGGAATCGGAGAAGCACGGCCTACTACGGTTTCTTTGCAACTTGCCGACCGTTCCATCACTTACCCGGAAGGGAAAATCGACGATGTCTTGGTAAGAGTTGATAAATTCATTTTCCCCGTCGATTTTATTGTTCTTGATTATGAGGCGGATGTCAATGTGCCTATCATACTTGGGAGACAATTTTTAGCTACGGGTAGAGCTTTGATTGATGTACAAAAAGGTGAACTTACCATGAGAGTACATGATGAAGAAGTTAAATTCGATGTCTTTAATGCTATGAGATACCCGGATGACGAGGAAGAGTGTTCTTCCGTTTGTATGATTGATTCATTGGTGGCTAGTACATTTGAAGAGAATCACTATGAGAATTTAATCGAAGGAGCTATCTTGAATAAACTTGATGAAGAAATCGAGGAAATGGCTCAAGTAATCTCACAATTGGAAGCTAATTCGGTTGGAGAGAATTATAGAAGAAGATTTGAATCTCTTGACTTGCCGTTATCAAACCCCAAGCCATTGAAATCTTCTATTGAGGAACCTCCAATATTGGAGTTGAAACCACTTCCATCTCATTTGAATTATGCCTACTTGGGAGATTCTTCTACTCTTCCGGTTATTATTGCGGCGGACTTAACGGATACTCAAAAGGAGAAACTATTGAGAGTCCTCAAATGCCATAAGAAAGCCATCGGGTGGACTATTGCCGACATCAAAGGGATTAGTCCCACCTTTTGTATGCATAAGATCAACTTGGAGGACAATTTCAAGGAGTCCGTTGAGCACCAAAGAAGATTGAATCCAATTATGAAAGAGGTGGTCAAAAAGGAAATAATCAAGTGGTTGGATTCCGGAATCGTTTTTCCTATTTCCGATAGCAAATGGGTGAGTCCGGTGCAATGCGTTCCGAAGAAAAGCGGAATGACGGTAATTATGAATGAAAAGAATGAGTTGATACCATCTAGAACGGTTACCGGGTGGAGAGTATGCATGGACTACCGAAAACTGAACCAAAATACGAAGAAAGATCATTTTCCGTTGCCTTTCATTGATCAAATGTTGGATAGACTAGCGGGAAGAGCTTTCTATTGCTTTTTGGATGGATATTCGGGTTTTAACCAAATCTTAATCGCCCCTGCGGATCAAGAGAAAACAACTTTCACATGTCCGTATGGTACGTTTGCTTTTAGAAGAATGCCTTTCGGCTTGTATAATGCTCCCGCTACTTTTCAAAGGTGTATGATGGCTATCTTCACCGATATGATCGAGAAGTTCGTAGAAGTCTTCATGGATGACTTTTCTATCTTTGGGGATTCATTTGATGAATGCTTGGGTAATCTAAGCAAAGTGCTTCAAAGGTGCGAAGAAACGAACTTGGTATTGAATTGGGAGAAGTGCCATTTTATGGTTAAAGAGGGCATCGTCTTGGGTCATAAGATCTCAAGCAAAGGTATCTAGGTTGACAGAGCAAAAATTTAAGCAATAGAGAAGCTACCTCCACCTATGTCCGTGAAGGGAATTCGAAGTTTTCTAGGGCATGCGGGTTTTTATAGGAGGTTTATCAAAAACTTCTCACAAATTTCCAAACCGTTATGCAATTTATTAGAGAAAGACGTTCCTTTTTTCTTCACGGATAAATGTTTGCAAGCCTTCATAACTTTGAAGCAAATGCTAATCTCGGCACCGATTGTTGTGGCACCGGACTGGAGTTTACCTTTTGAAGTAATGTGCGATGCGAGTGATATAGCGGTTGGGGCTGTTTTGGGACAAAGGCAAAACAGGATTTTCCATTCCATATATTATGCTAGCAAGACTTTTAACGATGCCCAACTGAATTACACAGTTACGGAAAATGAGCTTTTAGCGGTGGTGTTTGCCTTTGATAAATTCCGAGCTTATTTGGTTGGTACTAAGGTGGTGGTCTATACGGACCATTCGGCCATTAGATACTTGATGGTGAAGAAAGATGCAAAACCTCGACTAATCCGTTGGATCTTATTGCTTCAAGAATTTGATTTGGAGATCAAGGATAGGAAGGGGTCCGAAAATCAAGTAGCCGACCACTTATCAAGGCTCGAAAATGCAAAAGCTGAGGAAGATCCCGAACTCATCAATGAAGTCTTTCCGGATGAACAACTCTTTGCCCTCGCACTATCTCCAACTCCATGGTATGCCGACTACGTGAATTATCTGGTATGTGGCTTATTACCCCCTGATTTTACTTATCAACAAAAGAAAAGGTTTTTACATTATGTAAAGAGTTTTGTATGGGATGAGCCGTTTCTTTTTAAGATTTGTGCAGACAGGGTCATAAGGAGGTGCATTCTCGAGGATGACACAAATGCAATTCTAAAAGATTGCCATGCCGCACCCTATGGAGGTCATTTCAAGAGAGATCGTACGGCTGCAAAGGTGTTGCAATCGGGATTCTATTGGCCTACTTTATTCAAAGATGCGCACATGTTCGTGTCTCAATGTGATCGGTGCCAAATGGTAGGAAACATTTCCCAAAGAAATGAGACGCCACTAACGACCATTCTTGAAGTGGAGTTGTTCGATGTATGGGGAATTGATTTCATGGGACCCTTTATACCTTCTAACGGGAACCAATATATTTTGGTGGCCGTTGATTATGTTTCCAAGTGGGTCGAGGCGAGTGCGTTTCCCAAGGATGATTCAAAAGCAGTCATTAGCTTCACGAAGAAGAATATCTTCAGTCGTTTCGGCACGCCGAGAGCATTGATAAGTGACGGTGGTTCGCACTTTTGTAACCGTTGGCTTGATGTTCTTTTGGCAAAATATGGAGTGAAGCACAAGGTGACGACTGCGTATCACCCGCAAGCTAATGGGCAAGCCGAGATATCCAACCGTGAAATAAAGAGTATCTTGGAAAAGACGGTATCTCCTAACCGGAAAGATTGGTCGCTAAGACTTGATGATGCTCTATGGGCTTATCGTACCGCGTACAAGACGCCAATTGGAATGTCTCCCTATAAGCTTGTGTTCGGAAAATCTTGTCATCTACCGTTGGAATTAGAACACAAAGCTTATTGGGCCGTCAAGAAGCTAAATATGGATGCAAGTTTAGCCGGAGAGAAGCGGTTGTTCCAACTGAATGAACTTGATGAATTTCGTTTGGAAGCTTATGAGAATGCCAAGCTCTATAAGGAGAAGATGAAAAAATGGCACGATCGACGTATAGTGGAAAGGAAATTCGAACCAGGCCAACAAGTGCTACTCTTTAATTCTAGGCTTCGATTATTTCCCGGAAAACTCAAGTCTCGTTGGTCGGGACCCTTTCAAGTTGTTGAAGCGTTTCCCTATGGAGCAGTGGAGGTTTCCGATCCCTCAACCGGAAACAAATTCAAAGTGAATGGTCAGCGCCTCAAACACTATTGGGGTGGAGAATTCGAAAAGAATAGGGCTTCCGTGGTCCTATCGTTAAGATATCATACCGTATCCAAGTCAAGCTCACGACTATAAACAAGCGCTTCTCGGGAGGCAACCCGAGCCTATTGTTTTGTGTTTTGTGTTGTTTTTGTGTTTGTTTTTGTTGTTCATTTTTGTTTTCGTTTTGCGTTTTGTGTTGTAGGTAAACGAGCACGGGTGATAGATCAAAGATCGACAAGCACAATCAAGCGAGGTCAAGCGAATGAACCATTGGATCGCAACCGTCGTAAGGTGAGTGGTTTGTTTTAAAAAAAAAAAAAATGATAACCTCGCCGCGACAAGGTTGGGACAGTTGGCTACGGTGCAAACCTCGCCGCGGCAAGGTTGGAGCCTCGCCGCGGCGAGGCGTGCCAAGTTATCTACGGCAAAAACCTCGCCGCAGCGAGTCGAGCAGAATTTTTTTTTTTTTAAAACAGCCCCCACCCCAAACCGAGCCCTCACTTTCATTTCGAACACTTCTCTCTCAAAAACATCACTCTCTCTCCCGCTCACTCTCACAAAATCTCTCATAAAACTCTCTCAATCTTCAATCTACTCACTCAAACACCCACAAACAAATTCCTCTCTCCTTTCAATCAATTAAAACACCCCCAATTCTTCACCATTACCTCAAATCCGAAAATCAACAAGGATTCGAAAATTCAACGAAAGTAAGTGTGGCTAAACTTGTTTTTCGATTTTGTTGTATTGATATGGTGTATTGTTTGTGAATTGTTGGTATTGAATTTTTTTGGGTGGAAGTAATTACAAATTTTAAAGAGATTTAGTAGGGTGGGAAGTGCACAAAAGGTGTTTGATAAAATGTGTGTGAGAAGTTCTTAATCATTGTGCTAGTTCTTGATTGTGGTATTGCCGGAGTGGTTGATTAGTTGTTTTTGGGTGGTTGCAACTTGAATTTGGGAGATTGGTGCACTTTGATAAAAAAGGGAAGAACGCTTTTAAACAACAATGACGAAAAAATCAAAAGGCGCAAGTTCAAGTGCACCTCCGAAAAGGAAGAGGGAGCCAAAAGGAAAGAAGAAGGTGGTCGAGGAAGAATACGACACCTACAAGTTCGGGGATAAAACGGCTTGGGATGCTTATAAGAAAGCCATAAGTTGGTCATTTGTTAAGGAAAGGTTTGTCGACTACGAAAGGGAAGCTTTTCCGTATTTACAGGATCGAATTGAAGCAAGGGGTTGGACAGAATTCCTGAAACGACCATCTCGGGATACCTTCGACGGCGATATTGTTAGAGAATTCTACGCAAATGCCAGTTGGACTAGAGAAAACGGTATCACATACGTGAGGGGTACGGAGGTCAGGTTCGATCCGGACACTATCAACGCTTATTATGGGATAGAATGGCCTGCTAACCGAAGGGATGAATCTGTTGAAGATAAGCGGGATTATACTTTGGATCAAATGAAAGAGTACATTACCCTGCCAGGCACAGTAGTTAATGGTATTCCGAAGGTGGCACGCAACCGGTTAACTCCGGAAGCGAAAGCTTGGACATTAGTCTTGCTTTCTCACTTCCGTCCTGCCACGTTTACCACAAGCTACGGTGAGGATCGCATCCCCTTACTCTATTCACTCACCCGTGGGCGGTCCCTCAATGTAGGTCGGGTAATATATGAGGTGCTCGAGGAAACCATTTCGAGAACGAATTATAACAGCAGGAGTTTCTTGTTTCCGCACCTCATAGACGGATTATGTAGAGAGGCAAGAGTTGACTTTGAAGAAGTTGGTGAAGTCGTTAAGTTACCTACCCCGATCAACACGTTAGCTATCTGCAGGACCTTACAGTTGGACTATACGAGTCCTTACAACCTTAAAACTTACTTGTACAGTCAGGCTGAACTAGAGGATCAGGCAGAACCTGAGGATCAACCGGATCAAGAGGGTAGGGATGGACATGAAGAGGCACATGTTGATGAGCAACCAAGCGGTCAGGCGCAGATGGGAACCAGAGATGATATTGGCAGACTGATTCAGCTTGTTCAAGCCATGAGTAATAGGCAAGATGTCATGATTGATAGGCAAGACCAGCTGGCTCGGTATGTTTATTCCATGAAAGACAGGGATGATTCTGTGTACCGAACATTGCTCGGAGACGACCGGTACAATGCCCTTCCCCAGAATACTTTTCCTGAGCGTATCATTTTGCCTCCACAGCCTCCGATGGATCAAGAAGACGAGCTACATTTTGATGATGCAGAAAAGCGTGCACTCAATGCGCGAAACCGTTAAAGACAAGAGCAACCACGGGATGCATACAAAAAGGGACGTTGGTTTTAAATTTACGCAGTCCCGTCGGTTTCTATTGATCTTACAATGTTTTATTCTATTTTTCGTCTTGTACTGTTTTGCTACTTCACTCTTTTGAGACATTAGCTTGTTTACTTGTTTCAGCTTACAATTTGTACTTGTTGAACTTATTTAGAGCCGTGCTCGCTCACTTACCGTTTTGTTTTGTTACTTTTGTTTTGTCGTGTCGTACCTTATTCCATCACTCTCAATTCACACAATGGGGACATTGTGCATTTTAAGTTTGGGGGAGTAAGGTCATTTATTGCATGCTAGGTCGACCCGCCAAAATTTTTCAAATTCTTATTATTATTTGAACATGCTCTACAAAGTTTAAGACACATTGGCAATGGCTATGATTATATTTAAAGTGGATAACGAACTTTAGCGATAATAGGATCTAGGACTCCTTTTGCTTAACTTAAAATCGCTCCAATCTTTAGCTTGGAAATTAAATGTAAAAAGAGCATAAATGGCCTAAGTTTGGGGAAGTAAACCCTTTTCGAGAACGAAAGACTTTTAAACACCTAATTCTTAAAAGAAATGAGTAGAGAAGTTGCTAAAATGTACGCACTTCTAAGAGATAAAAGAAAGGCTAAGCCTTCAATTGCTAGTTTTCATTGATCATTTTTGGTAATTACTCTACTTCATTGCTTTAGTGCAAAAACTGTAATAGAAAGAAAAGAGTGGAGCTAGTAGCCCACAAAAGCAAAAATTGAATAAAGTTCGCCATTAGTGCAAGTTTCGTATCGCAATACTCTTGTAAAGCACAAAGTGCTATGTTATTATTGTAAATCAAAAGAAAAGCAAAGAATGGTGAGAAAAGAGTTAGGAGCTAAAATCGTCAATTAACTCGAGAATAGGGACAACACTCTTAAATTACCTATAACTTAATCCTGTGAAGTGATTTGAGCATTAAGTTTGTAGTCTACGGCTAGGAGGGATTCTTTGTTAAGCATTAGAAGCCCATGCAAATAGAACCGATGATTTTGACCTATCGGAAATTATTCACTTAAGATAGAATCTAGCTAAAAGCCATCACACACACACGTGGAGCTTGTTTTGAGAATAATTCGAAAGTGTTAAGCTTTGGTGATTTGATATCAAGCATGCCTGTTTTGTTTTTGTTTTGTTTTCTTTGCTCGAGGACGAGCAAATGTTTAAGTTTGGGGGTGTTGATAACGCCGTGAAAACGTCGTTATTACTCATCTCTTTAAGCCCAAAACATCTTGTTTTGATCCGAGTTTTCGTGTGTCTTTGAGTGTTTGTCGCGTCTTTTGTGCTCTTGGCCCTTTGTTTGGCCTTTGTTCGTTTTTCGTATTTTGTTCGTGTTTTTACCTTGTTTGTCGGTGATTTGCAGGATTTGACGCATTGAAGCACTTCCGGAACATTTCGTGCGCGAATTGCAAGTTCCTATCGACCTCGGGAAGAACCTAACGTCCTTAGAAGTAAAAGAAATCAAGTATTTGGACATGCTGAACCTCGCCGCGGTGAGGTGGAGGCTCGCCGCGGCGAGCTAGAGGCAGAAAATGCAGTCTGCCTACGGCATGAACCTCGCCGCGGCGAGGTGGAGCCTCGCCGCGGCGAGGTGGTAGCAGAAAAATTAATATCTTGCTTACGGCAAGAACTTCGCCGCGGCGAGGTCTGCTCTGTTTTTCAGCGTCTTTTTAGGGCCTTTTTGTATATAGCCCTTCTCCCACTTGTAAATACAACATCCTTTAGGGATCTTTTGGCCTTTGTTACTATAGTTTTTGGGGTAATTTAGGCATGAGTGGGTGATAGTTTGCTAGGTTATAAAGTTAGAAGTTGGAATTCATAACACAACTCTTGCAACTCACACACATTGGAAGAAAAAGAAAATATCTCTTGCCTCCATTAAAAAGAAGAAGAGTTCTTGCTTGGAGCTTTGGTTGGAAGACTAAAGAAGCTTGAGAGAGGAGTTGTAGTGGCTTCCATTACATAAGCTTATCTCCAACCTTTATATTCATTTTGTACTTATGAATATATTGAATGTAATGAATGTTTTATTGATAAATATGAGTAGCTAAGTATTTAACTCTTAGGTTTTCATGAAGCCTTGATGGATCTATGATTGAATGATGAGTTTATGATTGTTGCTATGCTTACAAATGTTTGTTAATCTAGTTTGAGCCTTTGTCAACTTGTGGTTAGGCCAACCATAGGATGAAATATATTGATCTTTAATTGCTAGACATAGTTGATTAAAGATTAGATTATGAAACTAGGTTGTGATTTGATTTTAGGATAGGAATATACCTAAGTCATTTCATGTTCTATTAAGGTTTGGGAACTAAAGCATCATTTAAGCTTAATCTTTTTAGACATAAATTGGATTAGTTTACTTTGGTAGGTTCGTACGATATCGGAAGATACGTATGAATAAATTATGAAATCTTGAACAACAAACATAAGTATAGTTGTCAACTTGTGAATCATTCGAGATTGGATCACTCTTAGTGACATGGAAATCTAGGAACCTTTATCTAATCGAATCAAAGTATTGTGTTTTTAATTCATTTAACTTTTATATGTACTTCAAACAAACTACAAACCAACTACTTTTAATCACATAAGTTCGCGAAAGATATTAGAATAGATCTTGATAATTATTCGTTAGATTCCTCGTGGGTTCGACACCCTTTACCACTTTATTACTTGAAAGCGACCGTATACTTGCGTTTCTACGCACTCGTATTTGGAGCGTAACAGGTACTCGAGACATATTGCTTCTCTCTTCTGGCGTCTTTGGGGCCATAGGCTTGGAGAGTGCAATCCCATGTCTCATTGGAAGCAATCCTCTCTTGGATTCTTCCATACTAAATATTTTCAAGATTTTATCTATGTACTGGGATTGGGAAAGGCCCAGCAGTCCTTTTGATCTATCTCGGTAGATCCTTATACCTAGTACAAAGGATGCTTCTCCCATATCCTTCATCGAGAATTGTGTAGATAACCATGCTTTAGTTTCGGACAATGCTTTCACATTGTTTCCAATGAGAAGAATGTCGTCAACGTAAAGCACCAAAAATTCAACTGTACTCCCATTGATCTTCTTGTACACGCAAGGTTCGAACATGTTCTTGATGAATCCAAAAGTTTGGATTGTCTCATCAAAACGAATGTTCCAACTTCGGGAAGCTTGCTTCAGTCCATAAATGGACCTCTGGAGTTTGCACACCTTGTGTTCATCTCCTTTGGATGCATATCCTTTTGGTTGCTCCATGTAGATCTCCTTATCAATGTCCCCATTGAGAAAGACAGTCTTTACATCCATCTGCCATATTTCGTAGTTATACCACGCAACTATGGCCAGCAAGATCCGAATGGATTTAGGCATTGCGACGGGCGAGAAGGTCTCCTCAAAGTCGATACCTGGTCTTTGAGTGTATCCTTTTGCCACTAGTCGCGCCTTGTAGGTAATCACCTCTCCGTTCACTCCAAGCTTTCGCTTATAGATCCACTTGCAACCCACGGGAGCCACTCCCACTGGTGGATCTACCAAGGCCCAGACCTTGTTTGAGTGCATGGAGTCCAGTTTGGATTCCATGGCTTCGCGCCACTTTCCCGAGTCTATGTCTAGCATAGCCTCTTCGTAAGTCCTTGGGTCGGTTAGAGACTGTCCAGTCTCATGCAGCAGACCGTAGTACCTCTCGGGTTCTCTACGTTGTCTTTCTGACCTACGAAGTATCGGTGTACTTTCTGGTGCACTTTCATGCTCATGTTCTCCCACTGCCTGTGGTGACGGGTCAGCTCGGTCGACCTCTTCGGCCTTTTCAGCTTCAGTGACCTCATCTAGTTCTACGTTATTTTCTTTCTTGTCCACCAAGAAATCCTTCTCCAAGAAGTGAGCGTTCCTCGAGACAAACGTTGTTTGTCTTGTAGGATCGTAGAACTCGTATCCTATTGAGTTTTCTAGATACCCCACGAATTTGCACAAAGTGGATTTAGTTTCCAATTTATCTCCCACTAGCTTTTTAACGTAAGCGGGAGATCCCCATATGCGCATGAATGCGTATGAGGGTGCCTTGCCAAACCATAATTCGTATGGTGTCTTTTCTACGGATTTAGAAGGTACTATGTTTAGTATCTTCGTTGCCGTGAGGAGGGCATGTCCCCAAAATGAAAGAGGTAAGTCAGTGGCACTCATCATTGATCGAACCATGTCCATCAAAGTTCGATTCCTTCTCTCTGCTACTCCATTTAATTGGGGTGTTGCAGGAGGAGTCCACTGCGATAATATTCCATGCTCTACAAGATAATTTAGAAATTCGTTACTAAGAAATTCTCCACCTCGGTCAGAACGAAGAGCCTTTATCGTATGACCAAGTTGATTCTCTACTTCCATCTTGAATTCTTTGAATCGCTCAAAGGCTTCAGACTTGTGTTTCAACAAGAACACATATCCATAACGACTAAAGTCGTCAGTGAAAGTGATGAAGTAGTCATAGCCTCCTCGGGCGCTTTTTCTTAGTGGTCCACATACGTCAGTATGTATTAAGTCCAATGTTTGCTTGGCTCGCTCAGGGTTTCCCTTAAATGGTAACTTAGCCATTTTACCCTTTAAGCATGGTTCACATGTCGGCATTTCATCAATGCGATTGATTTCAATCGCGCCAGATGATGCTAACTTTTGAATCCTAGACTTATGTCCAAGTCGAGCGTGCCACAATTGGGCAGATATTTCATTATCTTGTTTCCTTTTGTTTTGTTGTACATGCATCACTAACTTAGGTGGTTCAATGGTATATAGTCCATCTTTTAATGTACCAGTGAAAAACATATTATCATTCATGAATAACGAAAAGGAACATTTATTAATAGTAAAATTAAAACCTTCATTATCCAAAACAGGAATTGAAATAATGTTTTTCACCAAACCAGGTACATAAAGAACGTTCCTAAGGACTAATTTATTACCACCTAAATCTAACTCCACTTCGCCTATGGCCTCGGCAGCAGCTCTAGCTCCATTGCCAAATCTCAGGATCCAATCCCCTGGCCTAAGTGGCCTTGTTGCTCCTATCACCTGTAAATCATTACAAAGATGAGAACCACAAGCAGTGTCTAGCACCCATGATGCACAGTTAATTGATAAATTAACTTCAACAAGGAATGTACCTTTCGAGCTCTCCAAGAACTCTTTGCAGTTCCTCTTCCAGTGTCCAGGTTTCTTGCAGTAGAAACATTTCTGTTCACCAGATGAAGCTTTAAGCTTCTTTCCCTTCCCTATGGGCCCAGATGGTGCTTTTCTTTGCTTGAAGAAGCATTTCCTTTCCCCTTCCCTTTCTTTGTCCTTTTGGACTTGGATTGGGTCGAGGTAGCAACCATTACTGGCTTCTCTTTTCTCATGGAAGCCTCGGCAGTGGCGAGCATATTAGCCAACTCGTGAAGTTCAACATTCATCTTGTGCATGTTGTAGTTCACTACGAATTGCTCGAATGATCTTGGCAACGACTGGAGGATTATATCCTGGCAGTAGGTCTTGTCCATCTTTACGTCAAGATGACCAAGCTTTTCAATGAGCCCAATCATCTTGATGCAGTGAGATCGAACATCAGCACCTTCAGCCATCCTCGTTTGTTGCAAAGTCTTAGCAGTTTCATACCGCTCATATCTACTTTGCACCCCAAATAAACCATTCAGGTGCGTGTAGATTTCAAAAGAAGACTTCATATGCTCGTGCTGCTTTTGAAGCTCATTCGTCATGGATGCCAACATGAGACAACGTGACTGCAAGTCATCGTCAAGCCATAAATCCACGGCTTCTTTCTCAGTATCATCGGCATCCTTAGCAAGTTCGAGAGGGTGCCCATCAAGGACAAAACCTCGCTTTTCAGAAGCGAGAATGATCTTAAGGTTCCTGACCCAGTCATGGAAGTTGGGTCCAGTTAATTTGTTTTGTTCAAGTATGATGGAATCGGATTCTTAGACATTATATCTACAAAATGACAAGAGAAGAAATAAATACGCGAAAGATTAATTTAAAATGCACAATTTACAAACATGGTTTTTATTTGTAAATTACTCCCACTATTTTAATCAAAATCTTATGCCCCCACATAAGTTTCGGGAATTTAAAATATCCTAGCGGGCTTAAGGCCCAAATGCAATCTCCTAGTACCCACGACTCGTTGGCCATACTATTTGATTCACTTGGTGGTCGAATACGTCGACGGTTAACCATCGCAGCTAACCCTTAAGTTCATTTAGCCTCGGTTTTTGATATGGACCCACGACTCGTGAGACATCCATATTTACTAGCGCTAAATCATGTCCAATACTCGTGGAGAGAAATAGTTCAATCCTAGATGCCCCACGACTCGTGAGACAGCGCCTAAAACCTTGCTATCCCCTCCCTTGGCACTAAACTCGTGCATCGAGGCAATAGACATATCATCTTCCTATAGCTCGACCCACGACTCGTGAGACATCGAGATATATTCGTACAATATGCCTAAGACCTAGTAATTGGATAGGCTCGGACCATAGACACCATTCTTATGCGCCCGTTATTCGATTTAATATTCTAATTGAATTTTAAGTTCAATTGGAGGTTTTAAGTTTTCTTGTGCGAGGTCTCATCAGATTATGCTTTATCTTGTTTACGTTATCTATTCTAAGCATGCATAACATACATCAAAGAATAATAGTAAACATACATCACCTAGCAGGTTATGATTGATCGATTGCCCATCCTATGCGATTCATCACGAGCCAAGTGATGAATCAATTGGTCAGTCTAGGGTGGAAATTAAATGTCCTAAACTATTACAATTTTCAAACCCATACATCATGGGCCTTCTTGTAATATCCAGCTTGATTGGGCCTCCATGTAATGAATTGGGCCTCCATGTCCTCCAAGGTAAATGGGCCTCCATGCGGATCTCCAAGTCTTCATGAGGTCTTCTTGGCTCCAAGCCAAATCTAAGCCTAGCTTATAAAAATAAATGGTCCTATTCTATTACATTTGTTTGCGCAAGCAAGGGCACCAATCAGGCCCATTTAATTACAACCCAAAAATAAATAAACCAAAAACTACACAGGGCTTAAGGGCAAAATCGATCAATCCACACATTCACTCAAGAACATGCATAAATTCACATAAGGGCATAAATGTAAATTTACCGGCTTCATTAATTTTAATTCGCAAAAATTCATCCCAGTTAATTAATTTTGAATTAACAATTAATCTCTAAGATTAATTAGCTCTTACTTGAGCTCTAAGTAATCTACAATTCTTATCTTGATTAAATTGGTTAATTAAGGTGATCTAAATCTCTAAGATTCTTACCTTATCCAAAACTCTAAGTTTCCCAAAATTCCCAAATCTCCAAGATTCTCAAGATAATCATATTTTGACCAGATTAGTTTAATTAAGGTAGTGTTCACATCTAACAAGATAACTACCTTATCCAAAAACTCTAAGTTTCCTAATCTTTCAAAATTCTCCAAGATTTTCAGGACTTTCAAAATAGGCAGAATTAGAGTCCAACCAAAAATCAACCAGACGAGGCCAATCACGGACTGCCACGTAGGACAACCCACGCGTGACCACCAAGGCGGCGCGTGAGCTGCACGCGGCTGCGTGCGGCAGCGAGCAGCCGCGCACAGCAGCGCGTAAACAGCAGCCCGAAGGCTGCTGCTGCGCGCAGCGTGTGCGGCCAGCACGCTGTCGTTGGCAGCGACTTGCGGTGGCCGCCCAGCCGCGGTGCGCTGCCGCGCACCGCCGCGTGCCACCGCGAGTCGGATCTAATAATTTTTTTTTTGTTTCTTCGATTACTTATGATTTAATTAAACAAACCCAGTCAATTAAATCCCAATCCAAAAATAAAACTAACATGATAAAATTTTCGAACCCAAAATTAAACATTAACTCCAAGTTAATAAAACATACGTCCTAAAACATGCAAAGTTAAAGAACTAGCCACATAAATCAAACATATGATTTAACAAACACAGAATTTGCAAATTCATATATATACAAAAACTAGAGTTGGCTCTGATACCACTGTTGGGATTCGGTAAGATAAACAGCCCTAGGCACAGCGGAATATAAAAACTTTTAGGGCCTCTTAAGGAATCTTGCCAGGATATTCTCTAGTTGTATATATATGAATATAAATAAACGACAGTATAAGTTTTCTCGTTTATACCTGTCTCCTTGCAAATCCTCGGCTTAGCAAAACGAGCTCTGTATTCTGCTCCAGTAAAATCGATCCAGGCTTCTCAGGATCGCCCCACGTGTTGCGCCTCTACGAGTTGATACACCACAATATCACGAAAATAATATATCTCGATCAGCTAGAACACAAGATGTATTATAAACTAGGAATTAGGAACGATTTGGAACAAGATCGAAAAACGAAAAATTCTTCCTTGCACAGGAAGAGGTTCGGCCGATCACACAGGGAGAGGGAGAGAATTTTTGCTCTTGCTCAATTTTTGCTTAAGGAGTTGTGTGAAAAATAACTATAAGATAGCTACTTATAGTTATCTCCCTAACCTAGTCCTATTAGGACTAGGTCTTCTCTCTCCTACATGGGTCATAGCCCTCTTTAATTAGAAGACCAAGTCTCCTAATTAATTCATGGCCCAGTTAATTAATTTGACCAGGCCTAATTTAATCTCCCAATTAAATAGCCCAATTAATTAACTCAATCTCCCATTTAATTAAATCAGACTCTAAGACCATTTAATTAAAATCCTTTTCTAATTAATTAAATCCAACTTAATTAATTAATTCACAAATTAAATTCCAATTTAATTTATGATCCTGATCCAATTCCAATTGGATCCCATTTTGTTCCAATTGGGTCGACCCAGTCGACCCACCCAATATAATCGACCCAGTCGATTTTTCCACCCAATCGACCCAGTCGACTCGGTCGTTCTTATTTCCTCGCTTTCGCTACTTGTGTATTGTGTATGCCCCCGTATGTTCACCACATAATTGGCCGTGGGTTATAATTGAATATTTATTTAATTATTCGAGTAAGACTTACTCTAAATCAATCGAACACTCTGTCGATTGACCATTCCAAAATTAGCACCCCTGCCAATTTGGGAATTCTCCCACACTCCACGGTCGATGTCCAGCCACAAGCCCATGGAGCCCAATCACTGGTGAATTAATTCAGTGAACCTATTATCATTTATAATTTCCATATACGACATAATCTCTCCATCGATCAATCTCCCAGTCGAGACTTAAGGGTATGGTCTTTCATCGGATTCCCTTTTCTTTTGTCTTGACCTTATGTACTCTGGTCTTGAAATAAATTCTCTTTGACTTAATTTTTATGAGCTACTTACATAAAGTCGTCAGATACCTTGGCCAAGGATTTTACCAGAATTAATTTCTCACAGAAATTCATAGGAGAATTTCCCAACCTATCAAGTCGGGTCAATGGATCCTTTGTTGATGATATGAATCTGCATACGAGTTCCTCTATACCCAACATGAGTCCACAGAGACTTTCTGGCGATCCCCAGTCAGTCGGAACTCATATCAAAGTATAGACGTTCTCGCACCAGATAAACCCTATCATCTCAAGTTGTTAGGGATTGTTCCTCGTATACTATTATAAACATGGAATAACTTCAACCCCGATATGCGACTACCGCTTCCATGGTGAGTTATTTCCTAATTGAGGTATTCAGTGCGCTTGCCATCCCAGCAAGCCACCCACTTATGTGTGTCGACTATCCCAGTCACGCTCGTGGACCCCAGCGTCCTCCAGTTCATCGGAGTACACACAACAGTGAGAGTCTAACCGAATCCAACGATGTCCTATCTCGATTGGATTCTACGACTTTTGGATATGTTCTAGATCACGGCCTTGGAGATCAGTCCACGGGTTGTCCCATAGCCCTGTGATCTAAGGACTTCTATCCTTATGCGTAGATAATTATTACATAAGATAAAGATGACCATTTAATAAAGTGCATTTATTAATCGAAATTGAATAGTTCCGCATTTATTACAATAAATACTAGCCATACAGCTGGCTTGCATGACACTATTTCTATCAAAAGGCTGGTGGGATAATTATTTATCGAAAAGAAATAAAATGGATATTTACATAACAGTAAAACAAGAAGATTGTAAAGACCTTGATCCACTTCTGGCCTTGTCAACATTGTTGAGCTCTAGTCCACTAGCCCAAAATGCTTAAGCCCATATTGACAAGTAGATGTAGGTCAAGTCTTTATTAACCATTCAAACAATTCATCCACAATCAATGTGGGATTGGAGTGTTACAATCTCCCCAACTCAAATACTCGACGTCCTCGTCGAGTCCAGATCAATAGCCCAAGACCGCCCTCATGGATAACACCACGAAGTCGGCTCTGATACCATTTGTAAAGACCTTGATCCACTTCTGGCCTTGTCAACATTGTTGAGCTTTAGTCCACTAGTCCAAAATGCTTAAGCCCATATTGACAAGTAGATGTAGGTCAAGTCTTTATTAACCATTCAAACAATTCATCCACAATCAATGTGGGATTGGAGTGTTACAAAGATGGTCAAAATATTGAAAATGCAGTTTATACGCTCATTGTTATGATTCTAGAACATTTCACAGGAAGAATGTCTGATAATAGCAAAAATATAAGAACTATGTTACAAAATCTAAGATGTAAAATCCTTACAGATTTTAGATGGTATAAGTATACCTTTTTAAGTAGAGTAATTGAACTACCCGAGTGTAATAACTCTCACTGAAAATCAAAATTTATTGATGGTTTACCTAACTTGTTTGCTGAGAGAGTTAGGAAAAACCTTAGAAATGATAGGATTAATATACGGGGCCGTTTGGTAGGACATAATAGGGGGTATTAAGTCATATTATATGAGTTAATATGGCCTAATACAACGTTTGGTGGCATTGCTCTAATACGGGTCAAATGGATTAAGTCCTTACGATCCGGTATTAAGACTAGATTATAATCCACCCAAGCATGGGTGGATTAGTTAATCCGGATGAATATGAATTAGGTAAAATGTAACTAATAACATCAAATTTACATATTTCCTAATTAACATATCATAAATTCTTCTCAAATCTTTGAAAATATATAAATATATACCTAAACTCATAACTCTACAAAACATATTACGGTAGATTGTTTTAATATAATATGACTCAATCAAATCTACCAAACGTATTTTTAATATGACCTTCAATCCGGCTCCAATCTAATCTACCCTAATCCCATATACCCTACCAAACGATGAAGATTATAATTATGGAAAGCTGATTGGTACTTGTATACAAGAAGGATTAGCCTTATGTAATTAAATAAAATTAAATCAACAAATTAAAAGACAAAATTTAAATGAAAAGAGTCAATTAGGACAATTTGTAATCAATTCAGTATGGACATTCCAACCACTTCTAGAAAGATTAAAAATTATAAATCCAAATTAGGAACAAATAATGTTTCATATCATAAAAAAAGATATACCTTTCTAAAAAAATAATCAGATCAAAAGAATAAAAAGAAAGAAGAAAAAGCTTCGAATATAAGAAAGATTGTTTGCTATAAGTGTGGTAAAATAGGTCATTATGCTAACAGATGCAAAATGAAAAAGAAGATTAATGAATTAAAAATTCACGATTCAATGAAAGAAAATTTGGAAAAATTATTATTAAATTCTTACTTAGAACCTGAAGATCATCACAATAGTAATAATGAAACTAGCTCTAATGATAGTTCTTCTGAAGAAATTGTAAGACCGAACGAATTTTTTCATTTTTCTACATGGTATAGTTGGAAATAATAATTTATACAAATCTTTTATTTGCAGTACTGATTAACATAATATACTTCTTAAGAAGAAAAATCTCTTAATTAATTAAATATATTCTGTTCATAGTTCTCGTGTATTATACAAAATGATGAATATCCTGCTTAATTATGTCCAACTGGATCGATTGTTTGAAGCTTCGATGTGTAGAAGAAGAATTAAAATTAGATTACTTAATTTTCTAATTAATAAGTTCACATGCTCCATGTGGACATTGACTTGGATTTAACTTTCTGTACCTAACTTCTAAGTAATTTTGAAAGGCAGCTAACCTCTATTACAAAATATTGAAAGCAGATTTGCTACTGACTACTGCTTAAAATAAATAGACTTACGGGTGGTTTGGTAGGACCTAATAGGGGTATTAGGTCATATTATATGTGTTAATATAACGTTTGGTGGCATTGTTTTAATACCAGATCAAATGGATTAAATCCTTACGACCTGGTATTGAGACTAGATTATAATTCATCCAGGCATGGGTGGATTAGTTAATCCGGGTAAATATGAATTCGGTGAAATCTCACTTATAACCTCAAATTTACATATTACCTATTTTAACATATCATAAATTCTTCTTAAATATCTGAAAATGAAAACACATTCTACATAAATAAATCACAAACTAAAATCTATATCAATTTACATTTAACATGGAGTCAATCGAACTAAAACATTGAATAAACATTGATCATCTCATACTCTTATAAGTATCATACAAATGACTTCGATAAATTGATATATATTAACTATCATAATATGTTCAATTAAGTAGTGGAAATATATGTATGTAGTTTGTGATTTATTGCGATTGATTGCTTTAATGTATGACTCAATCAAATCTACCAAACGTATCTTTAATATGACCTTCAATCCGACTCCGATCTAGTCCACCTTAATCCCATACACCCTACCAAACGGCCCCTTAGAGAACACGATTTACGATTTAATTGTATAAAATAAATATAATTGTTTTTTATGTTTGCTAAAACGACCAATCACAATATATATATGTACTTATCTCTATCTCTACTATTATAAAAGCATGAATATTTCTTAACTTTTTTGTGAAGACTAAAATACCCCTATTTAAATTGTAAAGTAATATTTAATTAAATAGTAAATATATAAAAGAATAAAAGTAATTGAAGAGGTATATTTAGACATGAAGTTTTATTATATTTATCTTCTACATAAACTCCTAAAATTTATAAATTCTCTTTTACATGAATATTTATAATTTTAATCTTAAGAAAACTCTATATTTTAAATAGCCCTAAAATATATATAAAAATTATGACATTTTAGCATCAGAATCTATTTAAGTAAGAAAATATTAATTTAAAAATTTAGTACAACATAAGTCATATACTGATATACACTCTAAATATAAATATTTAAAATGAAATTCTCTTAAATATCATTATGTTACAAAAAAAAATTAAAATTGAATTGTCATCTTACTATGAAAGAATAAAAATTACTTATAACTTAGCTAGAATATAAAATATGAAGAATATTCAATAATTTCAAGACCTGCATAACCTCTCTGTAATTCTTTTCGTGAAAAAAACGTGTGAAATTCGTGGAAAATGGTGAAATAGATAAAATATAATCATTGAAACATGCGAAATCAATGAAAATTCGGGTGAAATGATAAAAAAAATAAAAATAAAAAAAAAAAATTAAAAAAAAAAAACCCTAAAATCGATGAAAATTCGTGAAAAAAAGATGAACCGGTGTAACGACAACAATAGTGAAAAGTAGGTGAAATCGGTAAAAAAAAATAAAGTCGGCGAATACGTAACAAATCATTGAAAATTCAAGTGATATTGATGAAAAGAACATGTGAAATCAGTGAAAAAAAATGTGTGAAATAGGTGAAAATGGGTAATATGATAAAAACGTTTGAATCAATAAAAAATAGCTTAAGGTGAAACCGATAGAAAATTAGTTTAAAACGGATAAAACAAGAGGACAAAATTGTAAAAAACAATGAAAATATGTCATAATTTATAAAAAAATGGGTAAAACGGTATCGGTGAAAAATGAATTAAACTAATAAATTAAATATGTGAAAACGGGTTAATTTACTTTATTTTATGACATAATAAAACTAATTCTACTCTAACTTACAAAAGATACTAATGAAATTAAGTAGACACGTACAACATAAGTGCACTTTCCTAGTTATTATAAAAGTGTGAATAGTTTAAGTTTTTTCCTTTTTTTTTTAAGACTAATATACCCTTATTTGAGTTGTAAAGTGATAATTCAATGATAAATATGTAAAAATAGTTGGAAAGAAATAATTAGACATGTAATCTTTTATATTAATTATGGTAAATATATAATTAGACATGAAATCTTATTATATTTATATCTTAACATAACTCATAAAATTTAAAAATTATCATTTACATCAGCTTTTATAATTTTAATATTCTTCTCATATAACACATAAAAATACCATAAGAAAAAAATATTGTGAAGAAAGGCGGTGTGAAACTTTTATAAAATTACGAGGGGGATAAAGTGTTATTTTTCAAATCACAAGGAGGTAAATTGAACATTATGAATATCAGATGAGTGTAAATTACTATTAACTCCACCTTATAGTTCATTATAATTTAGAAAATATTGTTGTTCAAAGTGACCCCATAAAAGTGTGAATAGTTTAAGTTTTTTCCTTTTTTTTTTAAGACTAATATACCCTTATTTGAGTTGTAAAGTGATAATTCAATGATAAATATGTAAAAATAGTTGGAAAGAAATAATTAGACATGTAATCTTTTATATTAATTATGGTAAATATATAATTAGACATGAAATCTTATTATATTTATATCTTAACATAACTCATAAAATTTAAAAATTATCATTTACATCAGCTTTTATAATTTTAATATTCTTCTCATATAACACATAAAAATACCATAAGAAAAAAATATTGTGAAGAAAGGCGGTGTGAAACTTTTATAAAATTACGAGGGGGATAAAGTGTTATTTTTCAAATCACAAGGAGGTAAATTGAACATTATGAATATCAGATGAGTGTAAATTACTATTAACTCCACCTTATAGTTCATTATAATTTAGAAAATATTGTTGTTCAAAGTGACCCCATCTGCCGGAGCAGGTTTCTAAAAGAGCAAAAGATAAAAACACCCCCTATGCTTTGTCTAACTCCCAAAAACCTCCTTGTGTTATTTTAACTCCCAAAAAAACCCCTATGATTTCAAATAAGTGCCAAATACACCCCCAAAAGAGAGAGTATGTTTCAAACGCCAAAATTGCAAGTATTTGTTCACAATTTGCTTTTGATATGATAATTGTATCCCTGATATTGAAAGACAAAAACACCCCTATATTTTGTTTAACTCCCAAAAAATCCCCTATGTGTCATTTTAAATCCCCAAAACCCCCCTGTATTTGATTTTATATACCACACTCGACCCAAGTAGTATATACTTGTTTTTTCAAAAGGAATAAAGAAATTTAAAAAAAAAAAACAAACACATAGGGGTAATCTTGTGATTCCACCAAAAGTCAAAAATAAAATTATAAGTATATACTACTTGGGTCGAGTGTGATATTTAAAATCAAACACATGGGGTTTTTTTGATATTTAAAATAACACAGGGGGGTTTTTTGAGAGTTAGAACAAAGTATAGGGGGTTTTTTGTCTTTTGCTCTTTCTAAAATGGCCTCTGCATCAGTTAGGCATGGTTGGACTAACTATTTTTTGTTCTATCTGTTATGTGCTCTTGTTTTGTATTCCTTTTATACCAACATCATTACTCCAATATATTGATAGAAACCTACTACCTCTGAGAAACTGATGGAGAAAACCAGTGTATTTGTCCTCATTCCAAGACTATTTACTGATCAATGGCACAAGAAAGCAAGGATAAAAGTAATTTATAATTGATAATTTGAAGAACTAAAGAGACTTATTCAATATAAATCCATCACAGATTTTCGAAATACTATTTTTGGTGATTAAATCATCCTTATATAATACAAATACTTTACCAGATAAACTAAGTTCAAAACTTGAAAACATATTTTCAAGGAACTCCCATCTGGTATAAATTTTCCTCGCTTAACATAGGATGCTTATATAACAGTTCTCACCAGGGCATGAAGCATTCAATTAGCTGATTGGGGATTAAAGAAGCCGTTCTCCTTCAAGCTTTCAACAGTTTCCTTTATGCTTTCTTTAAGAGAAATGAACTCAACACCTAAACTTTTTGCTTTTTCTTTTGAGATTTGATACTTGGGCACAAACGGCTTGTCATCAGCGCACCTATATATACATACATACAGGAGATTTTTTCCAAAAATAAGTACATAAATTTATAAACAAGAACGAAGTTAAATAAGACTCAGAACTTACTTTTCAGGAAGTTGTAAAGTAGGGTAGAGTTCATGCAGTATATTCACAATTTCTGAGTAGTGTGCAACAGTCTCCACCGTACAATATCTCCCATTAGCAGATGGGTTTTCATATGCAAGAATATGTGCTAAGGCTACATCTTTCACATTCACCCATCCAAAGGTAGCATTTGGGTACGTCTCTGCACCTGCATATTCCAAGAAAGGAGAGGGGTATTGGTTCTTGGATTTTAGGAGTAAAACGTGAAGGAATATGCTTTCCTAGTATCACACATTGAGCTTTCATTTTCATTCACCGTCATTTTATTGAAGAACCAAACATGGCCTTAGTGGATGGAACTTACCCTTTATCAAGTTCAACACTGCAGCAGAACTTGTGTTAAGCGTTGGCTGCAATAGTGGACCAATTACCATTGCCGGGTTTATGACAACCAAGTCTAAACCTTTTTCTTTCGCAAACTTCCATGCAGCATCCTCAGCCAATGTCTTTGAAAGCACGTACCACATCTGGTCGAAGCAATATGACAAAACATGATGGAAACAAAGAAACCTTCAGTACAGTCAATTTACAGGTTTACTGACCAACACCTACATTCAGTGTAGTATGAATGATAGTACAAAGAAGGAGAAGAAGAAAGCCTCTTATCAACAGAAGGAGATGATGTAACACAAACCTGTGTTTGTTTGCAAAAATCTGGATCAGACCACCAAGTCTCGTCAACTACCACATCAGGTGTTCGAGGCTTACCATTGACAGCAACTGCAGCTACGGAGGATGTCAAAACAACCTTTTTCACAGATGTTGTTTTTGCACATGACTCTAGCACGTTTAGTGTCCCCTTTAAAGCAGGATCAATCAATTCTGCCTGAAAGAAGTAAAGAATGAAATTGATTGCTAGAGGTGGAATTAGCCTATGATCAGATATATGAACCAAAAATAGGACTAAATCAAAGTCATGTTAAATTAAGCCGATGTTAAATTAAGCCGACGACAAAAGGTCTTAATAAATTTTGGACTTCGAACAATATTTTCATCAATACACACATTTTAAGTTCTTTTCACAGCACAAACGGAAAAAGAAATAGGTAAAAAAAAAACCTGTGGGTCCGTGACATTATGGTAAAACGGAGAAGCAGTATGAAAAACACCATCACAGCCATCAACTACAGCATCAAAGGACCCTTCTTCCAGCAAATTAGCTTTTATCAAATGAAGCCTCTCCTTAGCTCCATCAAGTGCAAGTAAGTGTTCTGTCTTCTTTGGATCACCTGCAGATAATTTTAGATCTTCAGTAAATCATGATTATTTTGGTGAAAATATGATATAATAAAGCTTAAAACTTTTAATTTTTCAGCCAGGCCTTAACTAGTGTCGAGGGCTGGAAGAGGTGAATATGGTGGTTTTTTGGTACGGAGGTGGAAAAAAATTAACATCGCCATATAAAGTTGCATCGGTTTTAAATTTTAACATCAATTAATTGTTCATACTTAAATACTGTGATTTGAAAACACTAAACCACGCCTCTATCTAGTTCTGTTCTACTCCCATACATTGAAACAACTATTTGAGAAAGAAAACCTAAGGTATGATTACATCTCCAATTTTTCAGAAATAGCAAAATTCAATTGCAGATAGACACGAAACTTATTGATCAGAATTTGATCTGCAAATTTTATTGGAGAATGAGAATGGAAACCCATTAAAATTAAGAGGAATTCACACATCACAACATTCAAACAGAATCAAAAAGTCAAAATAGATTTATTTTAATAAAATAGATAAGGAGTAACTGAACTGAGATCACGAACGGATGCTTTAACAGTGTAGCCGCGTTGAAGCAAGAATTTGACGAGCCATGAAGCTATGTAGCCAGATGCTCCTGTTACAGCAACTGTACTCATTATTCCTTTCTCTGTGTGTGTGTGTGTGTGAGAGAGAGAGAGAGAGAGAGAGAGAGAGAGAGTGCTGTTGTGTTGTATATCAGTTTTTCTATTTTTCAGAAATCTTCACGAGTACTAGTTAATTTATTGAACATTAAGTACCAGTATTATTAGAGCCTTCACTCAGTCAATGCCATGATCTGTCACTATTTAATATTTTAATATGATCTAATCGCACCTAGCACCTCATTTTTGACTAGTTTTATAATTAAATTTTATTGAAACATTAAATAAAAGAATTTACAAAGTGGGAAACCTTCGTCGCAATAAACATTAATGGGAATTAAATGTAAAGGAATACCAATAGATTATCGAATTTTTTGGAGTGAAATGAAACTTTCACTACTGCCAACAAGTCCAAAGTTTCCAAATTTCATTAATTAAACCACGAGCTGGTCAATCTGGAAACTTCCAAGGGTTGTTAAGTCAAAAAAGCTTGAAGGCAATCATTTTCAATACAAGCATCAAGAAGCAAGCAACAATCAAATGAGGTGATTACAAAAGAGCATGGGACTTTCATTTGGGCAGCAAGATGACAAGAGGCCTTTTTCTCCAGTAAATTAATGAACTTATTTTGCTCAATAATGGGTTTGTCATGGCAAATGCAATTACGAAAATTCCAAATAGATTCCATGGCCAAGGCAGCAAAAATGAGAAATTCACTAGGAAAAAGTCTGGACTTGGGATCCAAGAGGGTGTTAAGCAGCCCGAGATTGGTTCATGGCTAAATTTGATTCAAAGGCTTGTTTCTTTGACTTTTATAAATATTATTTCAAACAATTTATTATCTTCTAATTTACTCAAATTACTCTATCAAAAGTCAAACAAACAATAATTTTTTCTTAACTAAATAATCTATATAAAGTCTATTTTGATTTGACATAAAATAATTACTTCCTTTTTTAATTTGTCGCTTTGGAAAAAAATTACTTTTATTCGTCGCGATCAATTATTAATGTGAACATATAGACTATTGATATAGATGTAGTGGGTTCTTTTTTAGACAAGATGAGGTATCATATAATTAAAGTAACTTATAATATTATTTTTGTCAAACTTCACATTCTCATTTTTATATTTGTCATATAAATGAAATATAATTTTTAAGTTTGATTGATTTTTTTTTTTAATTAAAGTCCTAGATGAAATTTTTGGATCCACCCCTGATTAGGTGCCTTGTATAATTAGTTGAATAGATTTTTTATTGCAGTCATGATTAGGGCATTTATCCATAAACATATTTAAACCAGTAATTATAATGTTTTCATTAATTGTATATATATTTTAATCCTAAACATTTATATATTACAATTAAAACTTCATCTTATCTGAAAAGTACCATATCTATTTGTATCCACTCTTGTGTTCGCGACATGTCCTATATCTTGTTCAAAATATTTCAATTTATTTTGATTTCCAAATACGCCATGCAGAACACACATATAGAACACGTATCACACGATACAAATTACAATACAACACAAATACGTAAACTTGCAATGCATTTTTATTTTAAGAAATGAAGTAAAAGAATTGATAGCTTTCTTAAATAAAAAAAAAAAAAAACAAAATGTTGCAGAGATGAGTTGTGGATTTCTTTCTTCACTTTATGAATCACCTGTACATGGCACTTGATAGAAGCAAAAAATCGAGTTAAAAACTAATATTATATTACCCTTAGCTTAAAAAAATTTGAACAGAGATAATTACAATTTTAAGCCTAAAAACACATACAGTAAACCTTCAATCATCACATATAATAAACATTTTCAATCTTTTTTCGTTAGGCATGGTAGAACAAGCTTATTATTTATTTTTATTTGTTATATGCTCTAATTTTTATCCCTTTTATACCGACATCATTTAAAAACTAAAGATGCTTACTCAATACTAATCCATCACAGATGAAATTAATAAACTCTCTTTGGTGATTAAATCATCCTTGTAAAAACTAAGTTCAAAACTTGAACACAAATATATCTTCAAGAAACTCCTATCGGGTATAACATAGGATGTTTATAATATAATATGACCCTCAACACCACACCAGGGCATGAAGCATTCAAATTGCTGATTGGGGATTAAAGAAGTTCTTCTCCTGCAAGCTTTCAACTGTTTCCTTTAGGCTTTCTTTAAGAGAAATGAACTCAACGCCTAAACTTTTTGCTTTTTCTTTTGAGACTTGGTACTTGGGCACAAATGGCTTGTCATCAGCACACCTATACATACAGGAGATTTTTCCAAAATAAGTACATATAATGTTATAAACAAGGAGGGAGTTAAATATGAATCAGAACTTACTTTTCAGGAAGTTCGAAAGTAGGGTAGAGTTCACGCAATATATTCACAACTTCCGAGTAGTGTGCAACACTCTCCACCGTACAATATCTTCCATTAGCAGAAGGGTTCTCAAATGCAAGAATATGTGCCAAGGCAACATCTTTCACATTCACCCATCCAAAGGTAGCATTTGGGTATGTCTCTGCACCTGCATATTCCAATAAATGAGATGTATTGGTTCTTGGGTTTTAGTGAGTAAAACGCTAAGGAAAATGCTTTACAAGTATCAAACGAGAATGTCGAGCTTAGATTTTGTTCTTTCTCATTTTCATTGTCATTTTATCGCAAACCAAACATGGCCTTAGTGGATGGAACTTACCCTTTATCAAGTTCAATATTGCAGCAGAACTTGTGTTAAGTGTTGGCTGTAATAGAGGACCAATTACCATTGCCGGGTTTATGGCAACCATATCAATATCTTTCTCTTTCACAAACTTCCAGGCAGCATCCTCGGCCAATGTCTTTGAAAGCACATACCACATCTGGTAAAAGCAATATGACAACAAATGATGGAAACAAAGTAAACTTCAAAGCAGACACTCAATTAACTGGTTTACTGACACATGTTTAAGAGATTGCAATGAATATGGTGGTACAAGAGCCTAGCCGGTTTACTATAAACTCATTCAACATAGTTCAAGATTCAAAAATTAAAATTATGCAATAAAATATAATAGCAAGCGAAATGACGTGTCATTGATTGTACATAGAAGCAGAAGAAGAAAGCCTCTCATAAACAGAAGCAGGTGAATAGAACACAAACAAACCTGTGTTTGTTTGCAAAAATCTGGATCAGACCACCAAGTCTCGTCAACTACCACATCAGGTGTTCGAGGCTTACCATTGTAAGCAACTGCAGCTATGGAGGATGTCAAAACAACCTTTTTCACAGATGGTGATTTTGCACACGACGCGAGCACGTTCAGTGTCCCCTTTAATGCAGGATCAATCAATTCTGCCTGAAAGAAGTTAGAAATAAATTAAGAAGCAAATGATTGCTATATGATTCAAGAAATGGACAAAATCAAGGTCATGTCAAATTAAGCCGACTAGAAAGGTACCAACATAGATTGGACTTTGGATAATGTTTACACCAATACGCGCATTTTAAACTCTTTTGACAGGAAAAACAAAAAAGAAACCTGTGGGTCTGTGACTGTATGGTAAAAAGGAGAAGCAGTATGAAAAACACCATCACACCCATCGACTACAGCATCAAAGGACCCTTCTTCCAGCAGATTTGCTTTTATCAATTGAAGTCTCTCTTTGGCTCCATCAAGTGCTAGTAAGTGTTGTGTCTTCCTTGGATCATCTGCAGAATATGAAGATATTAAATTCGGTGAATGATAGAAAATGGTTTTAACATTGCCAAACTAAATAGTAAATAGCAGTATCCAAGTTAAATATATTTCTACTCATGCGATTAATACCGTAATTACATCTGCATTGGAAGAAACAACTATTAGTTTCAGTCTTCCTCTAACATCTCTTAAAAATTCCAGATTTCACATGAACAAATCAATAATTTTCGAAAAGAAAAAAAGCACTACTAGGAAAATGTATAAATACAGGTAACTTTACACATAGCTACAGATTTTACTTGCAATACATGTCTTGTTTCTGAACAAGCAGGTGTAGTGTAATTTCGGAAGAGTTGATTTGTACACAAGATAGTCTCTCAAAAAGCCAAGTGATATATTGTTACTTGCATAATGGTACGTGGAAGTTCTGTCGTTGACACTCATATTTTTTTTTGGGATGAATTAACATAGACTAAAAGTCTAAAACCAAATAAATAATTACAGACTGTATCACAGAAAATTAAAATATGTAAAAAGTCTTAAGGGACAAAAACTTAATTAGACACTCGTTATTGCCATCTTCATGGATTTGGATTCAAAGTTTGGTTCACAAACCTTTCAACAGAAGAATCTATTCATAAATTTCAAATTCAAAACCTCTTCATAGCCAAAAATTTATATGATCAGAATGTAATCAGCACATGATCCCTCAATGAAACAAAATTCTTTTTGCCTTAACCTCAAACAATCAGTATTTCTGTTTTGTACTATTCGAAATTTAATTACCATTGTACAATCGAAAGAACAAAAAAAATCCTGTATTAATTCAATTCTAGCGCGAAAATCTTGTAATCTTCATCCAAAGATTATTCATAAAACTTAAAAATTCATAAAATAAAATAAAAACAAAGAAATTAATAGAGAAAAAAGAGAAGAAAATCTAAGTGGGTACCTTTTGATTATATTCAAAACTCAAAATCATTTTGAATTAATTGGAAAGCCCACATGATCAAATGGTAGAAAAAGGGCCAAATTAATGTAAGGAAAAGGAGAGATGACATCACTTACTGATTTCACGAACAGATGCTTTGACGGTGTAACCGCGATGAAGCAAGAATTTGACAAGCCATGAAGCTATGTAGCCCGATGCTCCAGTTACAGCAACTGTTTTCATTTCTGCTCCTCGGCCGCCCTTGCTCTGCGTTTGTTGTGTGTATACCTTTTAGATAAAAAATCATGAAATTATATAAATACACTTTTATAATTTTATTAGTAAGGGTTATTTTACTTACATACCCTGAACTATCGTTATCTGACACTTACCTCCAAAACTTTTCAATTTTTAACAATCACTCACATTTTGTTAACAAATCATTAATTCCACTTATTGAATGTCCATTTTACCCTCCCCATTTTAACAACTACCTAGAATTAATCATTTTTTTTTTTTTTTAGGCAAAATTGCAAAAAAGTCACAAACTAATTAGTGATTTTGGGTTTTCGTCAAAAACTATATCACCTCATCGAATTTCATCCCATAATTTAATATTTTTTTGGAATACACCACCGTTAATTATGTGACGAAATTGCGCATGGGTCCATTAAATTGCCACATGGCTGCTTACCTGTCATGACCTGGCATCTTTTAGCATAAACAATTATACATTGCAGATAGGGGTGTAATCGAGCCGAGTAGTGTCGAACGACACACTGTTCAAGCTTGGTTTGATTTTTATCGGGCTTGAAATTTTGTGTTTGAGCTTGGTTTGATTTTAAATCGAGCCGAGCTCAAACGATTAGTATGTTTCATATGTTTCATGTCAAGTTTATTCGTTATTTACCAATGACACATTTTTCATATGTTTCTTCATAAATTTCACCCGAACTTTCATCGATTTCACGAGCATTTTTTCATACTAGTTTCATCAGTTTTTTCACCAACTTCACCAGTGTTTACCAATTTCACCAGAAGTTTCATCGATTCATAGTTTTCACTATTTAATTTTTTTTTTTATCGATTTTTTCGCTTTTTTATCGATTATACATTTTCATTGTTTTCTTAAGATATTTTCCTACCAATTTTTTGATGAGAAAATTTAAGAAAAATTTATGTCTAATTATATTTTATTAAAATACTTTATAAATTGAATGAAGGCATTTTTGTCTTAAAAAAAGAGAAAAACTTAAATTATTCACACTTTTAAGATTAGTATAGATATAGATTATATAGAAAATTTCCGGAGGTAAATTTATACCACATGCATGACAACATGATGACGAAATTAAAGAATTCTGACAAAACTAAAATGACTAATATTAATAATGATATAAATATAAATGATGTAAAATGTGTTGGAATTTTTATTTTAATGGAAGATATAAGCATTAAAATGGAAGATATAATTGAAATTTCCAACAAAATGGAGGGTGCATGCCATGTTAGAGGACGGATTTCAAAATGAAGCCACCGGAAAAAAAATAAAATTTTCCGGATCCAAACAGAAATTTAGAAAACTCCAAATTGATTTGGTTATTTGGTATCAAATTGAACTTGTTTTAGTTTCCTGTTCACCATAAAGTTCTGCTAATAAAAACTAATATAGAAGAATGAATGCCTAAGGGATTAGGTAGCAGAACTTGAAGAAGAGAATTGAAGACATACAATTAAGTTTTATTGGATATGTTGCACGTACGGACACTTTACTTATTTTATATCCAAAACGGTTTTCTTGAAGTGTACAAGGTGAAATTAAAGTAAAGATGGTATGGGAAGTTTCTGGAATTTCACCTACCTTCGGAGAATGTATAGATAATTGAAGTAAGTAGTACTTATTATTTTATAAGCCCCAAGTCTGCCTTCAAATCAAACGTACACTGGAAAGTAGTAGTAATCAACACATTTATCAAAAAAAAAAGTAGTAGTAATCAACACTTATCCAGTCTGATTGTAATTAATGTTGGACGGTGCTATGGATCCTGGAAATTAATCTTCATATCATAGAGTCTGATTTTAATTTCTTGTGTATAAGGATTTAGGACATGTAATAATTATTACTAGTCTAAACCACGCTATGCCCGGAATTATATTAAATAATTTTGTATAATTAATTATATGACAAATTAGTAACTTGACATATGAAAATAAAAAAAAGATTATCTACAACCCTTATTAACGAATGAGCTGAGATCATAAATTTCAAACATTATCTCTTTGTTTTGTTCATAAACATGAATTAAAAACAAACATAATGTACTTACTACATAACGATTCTTTGGGGGATTCCATTTTTTCTTTTAAGGTAAAAGATTAATTATGTCTGCCCAGAAAAAAAAAATTGAAACTTGATAAACTTTTTTATTATATTTTATTATTCTTCCAATATTAAATTATAAATGACATTATAGTTTATTATATTTTACATGTCATATAAATAATGATAAATTAAAGTATCTTGTTTATTATATTTTATTCTTCTTGCAATATTAAACTATAAATGACATTATATAGTTTATTATATTTTACATGTCATATAAATAATAAATACACATTTTTTAATAATTTTTATAAATAATAAACTATAAAAATAATAAACTATTTTTATAAATAATTTTTAAAAATTAAAACTTGATAAACTTTTTTATTATATTTTATTCTTCTTCCAATATTAAACTATAAATGACATTATATAGTTTATTATATTTTACATATCATATAAATAATAAAGACATATTTTTTAATATTTTTTATAAATAATAAACTATAAAAATAATAAACTATTTTTATAAATAATTTTTAAAAATTAAAACTTGATAAACTTGTTTATTATATTTTATTCTTCTTCCAGTATTAAACTATAAATGACATTATATAGTTTATTATATTTTACATGTCATATAAATAATAAATACATATTTTTTTTATCATTATATAAATATGATATGATAAATATAATAAATACATATGATAATTTTTATAAAAGTTTATCAAGTTTAATTTTTTTTTGGGCAGCCATGTGCCGCGCACATGTCAATTTTGTAAAAGAGGTGTACCAAATGTGTCGAACTAACGGAATTAACGGTGATTTTGCAATTTATTTAACAGTTGTACCAAATGTGTCGAACTTTGTTAAAGAGGTGTACCAAAAGTGTTGGACACATAAAGCTGTGTACCAAAAGTGGGAATTGGCCTATAGCTGTGTACCAAAAATGCAATTCTCTCGTTTTTTTTTTTTTTTTTCAAAACCAATCAATTTTTTAAACTGTCATAAAAAGTATGATAGGGATAGTAGTAAAGAGAGACAGAAGTTCAAACATAGAGGTAGTGGGAGATATGGTTTCTGGAAAGAGAGAAAAATGGGGTACAATTATAATTTTTTTTGAAAATTAAAAGAACGTATGAAAAGATATGATGGAGTTGTTTCACATAAACTGAATATTTTTTATAAATAAAGAAATTCAAAAAAAAGAGAAAAAAGAATTTCAGTCAAAATTGAACTACTTGACCAAAATATCCCCTTGAAATAATAGTAAGTTAAATTAGATTAGATATATTTTTTAGGCTTAAAAATAGCGGGTTACCGATTGTTAATTGATCAAGTCACTAGCTAGCTATGTTTATCAACATTGCCAAAATAAAAAATAAAGATTAATTGTTAATTGATCAAGTCGCTAGCTAGCTCTGTCATTCTATCTTGGGATAAATGCATGATACCATCATAGGTGTTATGTAAAACATGAATAAAATTATTTTGTGATTTTTTTTTTGCACTTTTGTACTTTCAAAAACACTGCATAAAATACTCGATATCCGTTAGTTACTAACACGGATAATTTTGCATAATTTAATTTGTCTAAAACTTCTTTGTACTTTTGAATATTTGCGCAACTTGTATTTTTTAATGTTTGCGTACAACTCTCTTGTACTTTTTAACGTTTGAACAAAACTCCCTCATACTTTTGAATATTTGCGAAAAACTCACTTGTATTTTTTAATGTTTGCGTATAACTCTCTTGTACTTTTCAATGTTTGAACAAAACTCCCTTGTAGTTTACCTTTATATAGGGGTAATTTAAGAAATTCAATTAAAAATTAACAGTTTTGAAGTACAAGGGAGTTTGGTGAAAAAAAAAATTACAGGATAATTTAGTGTAGGTTTCGCATAACATAGGGTAATATTGTGCAATTTTTCCTACTATCTATAACCTAACAATAAATTTAGGAGATGAAATTTGAATATTTATGGGATTTTTTGTCTCTCTCCCATCAATCGGTACTAGTTGAAGTTATTTGTATTTTTTATCTATGAATATTTATGTTTTAGAATAATAATACTACGAAATAAGTTCAAAACATATTATTTGATGTTACAACTTACAATTATTTATTTATTTATTTATTTTTGATAATTCAGGTGTCCAAGCTTACGCTAGACTAATCCTGAACTCTCAGAACTCTTGCCCTATAATCTCGAAGGATGTAAATCACAGGATGTGCCTTCACCAAGCCTCGGGATCCCATCATACTGTTGTACACTCTGCGCACAAAGGGATCTTCACCACAAATGACCCTTAGACTGACTCATAAAAATACTTTTATCCGAGTTCCAAACAAAAATTATGAATTTTCTTAAGGCAGTGACTTGGCTGAATTTTCTTCCCCTTGACTTGACTTGTCTTGTGCAGTGTTTTGCTAGGTACGATGAAACTTGACTTGACTTGTCTATATTCTTTGAGTCAAGCAGATTTCTCTGTCATAATTAAGATACCCCCTTTCGCACGGGACATCAATCATAATTTTACCTGAAAAATTCCAATTGCATATCAATCATAATTTTTTTGCATATATATATATATATATATATATATATATATAACAAGAAATCTTAGAAACTAATAAATTGTATATATATAACACACCCCCCATTCTATTAACAATAATTGATCATAACCTACTCCTAACTTTTCCAATTAGAGATGAGTGGCACAAAACCAATCCTCCCTGCAATTATATTTTTCTTTTTCATTTTCACCATATCATTATCCTTTCAATTATGTCCGGAAACTGAAAAACAAGCTCTTTTAAGCTTCAAACAATATGTTGAAGATCCATTTGGTAAATTATCTTCTTGGAATGCCCAAATTGACTGTTGCATGTGGGAAGGCATAGTGTGCAACAATTTGACTGGCCATGTTCTTCAACTCCACCTTCTTCAAAGTGATTTTGAATATGCAGGTGGTTTACAAGGAAAATTAAGCCCTTCCTTGCTCAATCTGACACATCTGAGTTATATCGACTTAAGTGGAAATAACTTTACAGAGTCAATCCCTGCCTTCATAGGGTCATTTGCAAATCTAGAGTATCTTAATTTATCAAATTCTGGATTTCATGGAACTATTCCCCATACTATGGGAAATCTTTCGACTTTACGCACTTTAAGCCTTGAATTGACGTCATGCGATGTTGACAACATTGAATGGTTGTCTGGCCTTTCCCATTTGGAGCACTTGGATATGAAATTTATGAACCTCAGCAAAGCAACCAATTGGTTACAGGTGATGAACAAGCTCCCTTCTTTAGTTGAGCTAAATTTACAAAGTTGTAGCCTAGAACATAATAATTTCATGGCACCTCCAAATGAAGTTAATTTTACTTCTCTTGCAATTCTTGATCTATCTCGTAACCAATTTCAATATGTTGTTCCAAGATGGATTTTCCAACTCAACAAGCTTACTTACCTTGATCTAAGCTATAATCTTTTTGAAGGCTTAATTCCTAGTATTAGCAACATGACCAAGAAGCTTCAATATATCGATCTTTCTTATAATAACTTCAATTCAACCATACCAGATTGGATCTACACTTGTAAATCTCTCCAGTCCTTATCTATAAGTTGGAACTCTCTGCACGGTTCAATTTCGAATGCTGTAGTAAATCTGACCTCTCTGAGTGAGCTTCACTTAGAGGGGAATATGCTTTCAGGAAAAATACCAAGTGAAATTACCAAATTGTGCAAAATGCAAATCCTGGACTTCTCTAAAAATAATTTGCAAGGAGAAATATCGAATACTTTTGAAAATATGTCGAATTGCTTCTTGGGATCCTTAGAGAGCCTAATTCTAAGGGAAAATGAAATCTCCAATCATCTAACTAATCAATTTGGAGACTTTAAGAGTCTTCAATTCCTTGATCTTTCAAGAAATTTGTTATCGGGTCCAATCCCGCCGATCAATCAGGGAAAGTTGTCGTTTTTGACATACATAGACTTAGATTTTAACAAATTATCTGGTAATATCCCAAAGAGTTTTGGACAACTTTATAATTTGGAATTTTTATCAATAGGATATAACATGCTGGAAGGAATTGTGAGTGAAAGTCTCTTTGCCAATCTCACAAATTTATCTTTTCTGTATGCCTCTGGAAACCGTCTGACTTTGGAAGTAGAACCAAATTGGATTCCACCTTTCAAACTTAATGTACTTCAACTAGGATCATGGAACTTAGGAGGTCACTGGAGTAATGAAGTTCCCACATGGCTCGAGACGCAAAAAGGCTACATTTGTGATCTCGATTTATCTAATACTGGAATCTCATCTCATGTTCCTAGTTGGTTTTGGGAGATCATTTCTTTGAATCTCTCCCGCAACCAACTTCATGGCAACATTCCAGCTGATTTAATATTTGGTTCAACAATTATAGATTTGAGTTCCAACCGGTTCAACGGTTCATTGCCACGAATATCAAATAAAGTGATTGTGTTGGACCTCTCCAAAAATTCGTTCTCTGGAGGCATATCTCACTTCTTTTGTGATGTGGCAACAAATAAAACTCACGAGCTTCAGATTCTTCATGTTGGAGGAAATTTATTGTCAGGAGAATTACCTGAAGATTGCTGGATCAAATGGCCGTCGTTAAAATACTTGAATATTGGAAGCAACAATATTTCAGGTAGCATTCCAAATTCCGTTGGCCTTCTTGCAAGTTTGGAATCTTTGAACCTGTACAACAACAGTTTATCTGGCCGAATACCATCTTCAATTCAAAGTTGCAAGAACTTAATTAAGATTGACCTTTCTGATAATCAGTTTGTTGGAAGTATACGATCATTGATGGGGACAAGTATTTCCAACTTGAGAATTCTCATGATGCGCTCGAACAAGTTGAGTGGTGAAATTCCTTCCGAAATCTGCCAACTTAGTTTTCTTCAAATCTTGGATCTCTCGGACAACATAATTTCAGGGAAAGTACCAAAATGTGTAGACAATTTTACTGCCATGGCTACACAGAGATGGTTTGCAGACTATGCTGCTAAAGTAAATAATTATTCATATAATGTTTTCGGTACATACTTTGTAGAGAGTGCATCTGTCGCCACAAAAGGAAGTGAATTGCATTACGACACCATTCTTTATTTGGTTACCAACATTGATCTCTCGAGAAACAATCTGTCTGGAGAGATTCCTAGGCAGATCACCAGTCTTGTAGAATTGAGATCACTGAATCTGTCCGAAAATCACTTCACGGGACTGATTCCAGGTGACATTGGAGACATGAAGCAATTGGAATCTCTTGATCTTTCAAGAAACTCCCTTTCCGGAGAAATTCCAAATAGCATCACATTTTTATCCTCTTTGAATTATTTGAATTTGTCTCACAATAACTTGACGGGGAGAATACCGAAAAGTACCCAACTTCAGAGCCTTAATGCATCTAGCTTCATTGGAAATAAATTGTGCGGGCCTCCACTCACAAATGGCTGCAACAATGATGATCAAGGATACTACTACAAGGAGAAGGAAGAGGATGGAGGGGAAAAAAAGAAAATCAATTGGTTTTATATATTCTTAACATTAGGATATGTTGTTGGATTTTCTGTTGTTACTTTGATATTCAACAAGTCATGGAGGGATGCCTATTTTGAATGGTTGGATAACGTATGGAACAAGCTACGTGTATACACCATTCGAAATTGGTTAGGAAGTGATTGATCTTGGGAGTATAGATACCGTATCAACAAGTTAGTGTTGAAATACTTGATGCAAATAATGTCAAACTGTCATCTTTTTATTATTACATTAATATACTTTATCCTAATACTACTCTTTCTCTTTTTAAAAGTTATGTAACTTGTACGTGATAGCATTTTCATCAAAAATGTGCCAGAAATTCTTTCGATGTAACACATTTTATATAGGAAAAACTCAAGTATATAAGTGTAAAACACTTTATACTTAGGGGACCATAAGCGGGAAATTACATAAGCATTCCATTAATTTTCAACATTTCCTTGCTTTCACTTTCAACTTACAGATAGTTAATTTGATGAAATGTTCTTTTTAACATTGTTTAACTTTTACTTTGACCTTAACCAATTTTTTTATGACAAAACTTTTCTACTTTATGGAAGGGTGTATGTACGTATAATTACAGTAAACATACATGAGTGTTTATATGTAATTTCCACAATTCAAAGGTGGATGGTGTTAGCTGTATAGATAAATATCCAGTCTCAGCAACTTTTAGTGTTGAAATACAAAATATTAGACAAGTATTATTTCCTCTTAACTTTTGTGTAAAATTTGAAAATCATTGTATATTAAACTATAATATATTATAACAACAAATTAAAGTCAATGAGTGACAAAGGAAACCTAATTTATTAAGTAGTGACGAATAAATATAAGTAGCAAAGTTATCATAAAATAAGATGAAAATATTGAAACTTTATAATAACTTCACTAATAAATGGAAAATTATTTACACATGATCCCCTTAGAGGATAATATATATATATATATATATATATATATATATATATATATATATATATATATATATATATATATATATATACTAGAAAAGTGCACGTGCTTTGCACGTGATTAACTAATTTCTTTTAGTTAAATTAGAAAAGTGCACGTGCTTTGCACGAGATTAACTAATTTCTTATGTTAGTTGAATAATATCATCATTTTTTAATTATACTATGGTCTAAATGACATACCACATAATTTTTTTGATTAAATCGCTTTAATTATTACTATGTTGTTCTCAAAAATTTAAAGTTGTTACCATAAATATCTAAAATCAACCCTTGAAAATAAAAAAGAACTATAATTACTAAGTAATTCTAATATAAAACTACATGTCTACATAAGTATTATTCCAAAACAACCATTTGAGCTAATGAATAATATTAATTCTTTTCTTCTTTGACTTTGATATTTCCATCTGAACCAGTTTGTGTTATTTTAATCCGTTCTTTCACCAATTTCACCGATTTTTGTGGTTTATTACATTCATTAATCAATTCACTCATTTTATCCGGTTTAGCCAAATTTAAGTCGATTTTACTTATTATTTTGCTGATTTATCCTATTTTCTCGACTATTTCACTTTTTTTTTTTTTGTCATTTTAACTCGTCTTTTTGTTCTTGTTCTTTGTCAATTTGACCAGTTTTTTGTTATCTTGTGTTTAGTCATGTCATTCAATATTTTACCGATTTTCTTCATTGTTTTATCTATTTTTATCATTTTTTGTTGCTTAATTCTTTTTTATTCGATCTAACCCATTTTTTCATTTTTATCATATATTTTTTAATCGAATTTTGCCCGTAAGCACCACTTTTAACCATTTATATGTTATAATTTTTTTAACTTAATCTAATTATAAGTTTTTCAGTTACCTAAGCAGTACTTTATTATATTTATTTAGCACAAATGTGGTTTTTTTAGGTTCTTTAATAATTGATCGTTTCTTAATCATTGTCTAATGTATTATCAATTGCACCCGCTTTTATACTGAGTTTACTATTTTTTTTGTTATTTTAACACGTTCTTTGATCGATTTAACCCCTTTTTTTGTTTTAACCCATTGATTAATCCATTCTATCCGATTTTAACCCAATTTTAGTAGATTTTACCATTATTATGTTGATTCAACCAATTTTCTCACCTATTTCGGCTTTTTTTGCGTGACTAACTTGTTAGTTGAATCATATAATAATTTTTAATCATATTATGGTCTTAGTGATGTATTACATAATTTTTTTGACTAAAATACCTAAAGGATGAAATATAGTTTCCCCCCTTAAAGTATGAAAGTGGTATCAGTTACCCCCCAAAAGTATCAAGTGTAACACTTATCCCCTCTCTGTTATAATTTTGTAGTATTTATTCCAAAAATACCGAAACCCCTTTCTTAAATAATTTTTTTTTTTATTAATTTATAAAAATAAAATTGCATCTTATTAATTATGTAAGGGACGGGGGTAATTTTGAAATAAAAACTACAAAACTATAACAGAAGGGGGGTAAGTATTACAACCAATTTTCTCATCTATTTCAGCTTTTTTTGCGTGACTAACTTGTTAGTTGAATCATATAATAATTTTTAATCATATTATGGTCTTAGTGACATATTACATAATTTTTTTGACTAAAATACCTAAAGGGTGAAATATAGTTTCCCCCTTTAAAGTATGAAAGTGGTATCAATTACCCCCCAAAAGTATCAATTGTAACACTTATCCCCTCTCTGTTATAATTTTGTAGTATTTATTCCAAAAATACCGACACCCCTTTCATAAATATTTTTTTTTTTATTAATTTATCAAAATAAAATTGCATCTTATTAATTATGTAAGGGACGAGGGGTAATTTTGAAATAAAAATACAAAACTATAACAGAAGGGGGGTAAGTGTTACAATTGATACTTTAGGGTGGATAACTGATACCACCCCCATACTTTAAGGGGGGAAAGTGTATTTCACCTTTATCTAAAAGGCTAAAACCAAAAGTTGAAAATAAAAAATGAACTATAATTACTAAGTATTTATAATATAAAATTACATGTCTACATAATTATTATTCTAAGACAATCATTTGAACTAATGAATAATATCAATTCTTTTATTCCTTGACCTTTATATTTTCATCTAAACTTTTAACCAATTTTACTGGTTATACCTATTTATTTATGAGTTCATTTATCCCCTCTCTATTATAATTTTTAGTATTTATTCCAAAAATACCGACACCCCTTTCATAAATAATTTTTTTTTTATTAATTTATCAAAATAAAATTGCATCTTATTAATTATGTAAGGGATGGGGGGTAATTTTGAAATAAAAACTACAAAACTATAACAGAAGGGGGGTAAGTGTTACAATTGATACTTTAGGGTGGGTAACTGATACCACCCCCATACTTTAAGGGGGGAAAGTGTATTTCACATTTACCTAAAAGGCTAAAACCAAAAGTTGAAAATAAAAAATGAACTATAATTACTAAGTATTTATAATATAAAATTACATATCTACATAATTATTATTCTAAGACAATCATTTGAATTAATGAACAATATCAATTCTTTTATTTCTTGACCTTTATATTTTCATCTAATCCTTTAACCAATTTTACTGGTTATACCTTTTTATTTATGAGTTCATTCATTTTCAATCACATGCCTAGTCCATTTTTTAACTAATCCAACCCGTTTTTACCAATTTTCCTCAATTTTGTCGAGTAAACATGTTTTTACACTAAGTTAATCATTTTTTTTTGTTATTTTAACATTTTCTTTCATCGATTTCATCTGCTTTTAATTTGACTTTACCGTTTATTTTTTGTTATCCCGTGTTTAGTCAATATCATTTATTTTTACTAGTTATCCATTTTTTGCCGGCCTACCCATTTGTTTTATTAATTGCACCATTTTTTTCTTTAACTCGTTTTTCTTCTATCTAACTCATTTTTCCATTGATTTTACCATTTTTTTATCATATATATTTTTAATAGAATTTACCATTTTTCACCAATATTAACCATTCTATGTTTTGATTATAAGTTTTTCAGTTAACTAAATAGTATTTTTTTATTCCTATAGCCTGAATATGGCCTTTATTTTTAGATTCTTTAATAAGTTATAATTTCTTAAAAACTTACGAAAGAAATATCGATTTTACCTTCTTTTACATTGAGTTTATCATTTCTTTTTTGTTATTTTAACCCGTTCGTTCATAATATTTTTATGGTTTGTCCAGTTTATTAATCGGTCCATCCATTCTCAAATTAACCCATTAGTTGATTTTCACATTTGTTAATCAGTTCACTCGTTCTATCCGGTTTAACCCAATTTTAGTCTGATTTTACTTATTCTTTTGCTTATTTAACATATTTCACTTTTTTTTTTGCCAATTAACTCATTTTGTTTTGTTTTTGTTCTTTTATCAATTTGATCCATTTTTTTGTTACCCCGTGTTTAGTCGATATCATTCAATTTTTTTTTACCGATTTTACCCATTTTTGGCCGGTTAACTTGTTCTTTAATCAATTCACCATTTTTTTTGTTTGTTCTTTTATCGATTTGACCCATTTTTTTGTTATCCTGTGTTAGCCAATGTCATTCAATTTTTTTTACCGGTTTTACCCATTTTTTTGCCGGTTAACCTTGTTTTTTTTATCAATTCACCATTTTTTTTTGCTTTAACTCGCTTTTCTTTCTGTGTGATCCATTTTCCCATTGATTTTACTATTTTTATCATATATTTTTCATCGAATTGTTGATTTTAATAATTTCTATCTTTTGACTTTTTTGGGCTTATGCCAATTACACATTTTTTAGTTAACTAAATAGTACTTTATTTATTCATGTAGCATGAATGTGACATAATTTTTTTTCGGTCTCTTTAATATTTTTGAGGTTCCTTAATAAGTAATAACTTTTAAAGAAATTTTTTAAGAAATATAAAATAATTTATTTTTTTGTTATCATTAATGTTTTAATGAGTTGTAAAACTTTAAAAGATAATTATAAGGTTAATGTAAGATAGATTTCTTGTCTAATTATACTTCTAGGATTTTTTTTCTTTTACCTTTTTGCCATAAAATTAAATATCACTATATAATTAAAATAGGGGTATATTAGTCTTCACAAAAAAGGGAAGAAATTTCCTTAGACCAACTCGTACTTTTAGGCTGTATTTGGATGGGTTTTGGCCCGGTCTCGTGGGTTTCGCGAGACCGAGCTAAAACACATCCAAATGAGTTTTCGCCAAACCCATAAAACCATTAAAAACCTGTAAAACATTGATTTGACACCTGCCATCTACTTTTTTCCTCAAATTTCACTAAAAAAGACATTGATTTGACACCTATAACCTACTTTTTTCCCTAAACTCCAATATCCAAACTCAATCCAAGTGAGGTCTCAAAGGTTTCATCGAAACCACCCAAACCAATTTTTTTAAACCGAGACCCGCGAAACCGAGCCAAAACCCATCCAAATAGACCCTTATATGTATATAAAATAATAAATAATATATATATATATATATATATATATATATATATATATTAAACCTATAAGAGTCGATGTTCTCTATGAACAGTGTTTCTATTTTCTTTTTGAATTTTTTTTTTCACTTTTAATACAGAAACGACGTCGTTTCTGCATATTTATCTCAATCTTGTGTGTATTGTGAATTTACTTTCCAATTTTATTTTGCGGCTCAATTTTTCTGTTGTCCATCTTGGGGGGGCCCAGCCTTTTTCTTCCGTTTAAAATTTCCTTTAGTTTCTCAAATTAATATTTTCCTTCTCAATTCATCTTCTTCCTAATCAATCTTTCTTCCCAATCGACCATTTGCCCTCTGTTTTTTTTTTTTAAATTTCAGTTCCCCTCATCCTTAATATTTCGAGGCCATTAAAACAAAATTCCCAATTTTTATTTCAATTTCATAAATTCTGAACATGTCGATTTCTTCTTCAATAATCGGCCATTTCCCAATTTTTGTTTCAATTTCATATATTCTGGACATTTGGAATTCTTCTTCAATATAATCGGCCATTTCCCAATTTCTTTTTCCAATTTCATAAATTCTGAACATTTTTATTTCTCCTTCAATATAACCGGCCATCAATTGCATTATTTTCCTTCGATTATAGTTTCTGATTTATGATGTTGGGCAATTGGAATACTTCCTCCAGTTATTCTTGTCTTATGTTGTATGCAATTTGATAATTCTTTCTCGGGTTAGTGGGGTGATTATTTTATTTAAGCGGCTGCTTATTCTATATTATCTCCCTCCAATCGTAATTTGTCTTCATATCTTATTCTGCCTTACGATGGCGGTGAGCTCTTATGATTTTATTTCTCATGATTGCTTTTTCCGAACCTGTGCTTCGTTTTTTTGGTACGTATGGTTTTGCTTTGGAGTTGCTCACATATATTTGTGTAATGGAATTCTCATTTTCTTGCTTCGGATCATGTTTGCAGAGGATGACTTTGTCTGGGTTTTGGATAGATTTTGCTGGATGCTTCCTTATCCAGTTTATACGTACACTTACTTGTTACATTTGGATTTCTAATTTACTCTATATTTCTTTCACGCAGGTATCTCTCTAAATAATTTTTTTCCCTTGTGTTTTATTATTATCCCCCCTCCTTTTTCTAACTCAGTTCATTTACTTTGTATCCCTGCAGTTTGTTTATTCAACCTGTTTTGAGTTAGTACTCCATATATTTCAAGGGATAAGGTATGTGCATAGGCCAACTTAACTTATGTTATGATCTTCATTTTTAAATATTATTTTGGCATATATTAAGTTTAGGAATGTTGGAGTTTCCTTATTCAAATATTTTTTTTTGGGGGGAATATTTATATAGGATTGCTTTTGATTGTGTTCTATTAGTACAACCATCCTCGATTCTACTTCTGGGTAATTACTTTCATTTTGGCTATGAGGATATATGTAAAGCTGACCTACAGGGAGGCTCTTACTGTTATAATTATCCATTTATAAAAATCTATTTACCATTTGGAGAGATACTTTTGTGTTGGTGAAGACCTATGTCTTTTAATAGTTACATGGCAGCACATGTAAGAGATACTTTTGTGCTGTCAAAGACCTATGTCCTTTAATAGTTACATGGCAGCACATGTAAGAGAATTGAACCTCATATTTATATCTTAACTTGCCAATGGTTTTGAAGTAACAAGAGGGTGTGATTATATTCCCATGTGAAGTTGATTTATTTGAAAAGATTTGCAAATTATGGCAAACAAGAAAACTTCGACAGAAGTAGAGGTAGTGTTCGTTTTGAATGATTAATTTGGATTATTTCATGATATGATCTTTTGATTGATCTGGACATAATTATATTTTTGTTTTTTAACCTTGAATACTAAATTTTGTGAAGGTTTAGTTGTAATATTGGAGAGAATTTAGAGAGAAAAAGCTTTCTAGAATTTGGTAAAAGGAAATAAGTAATGGTTTTAGTGGCTGAGTGATATTCATTTGTTATTAATAAATGGAGGAAATAATTCCAATTGTGATGTTATGATAGATTCAGAATTTATGAAATTGGAAAAAAAAATGGGCATTTTGTTTGAATGTGTTCGAAATATGAAGAAGAAACCAACAATTAATGAAATTGAAGAAAAACAGAGGTCACAAGAACTGAAATTGAAGAAGTCGATTGGGAAGAAGCTGGAGAAGGAAATTGATTATTTTGAGAAGGAAAGGAAAACATTAAATGGAAGAAAATGACATGGGCCCCCCCAACATGGACAACAGGAAAAAAAAAAAAAAAAAGGGACGCAAAATTTAAGTGGAAACTAAAATCAGAATACACACAAGAATGTAATAAATAGGGTGAAACGACGTCGTTTCTATTGAGGATCTCTTTTTTTGTTTTTGTCTAACATCATATCTTAAATCTGAAATAGGAATTGTTTGGTGTATATTGAATATTTCAGCCAAAATATTTTAGAAAGCTTTGTGTGTGTATTTTGTAATTTTTGAGTTTCTTAGACTTTCTGAGAATCTGAAATAGGAATTCTTTGGTGTATATTGAATATTTTAGCCAAAATATTTTAGAAAGCTGTGTGTATTTTGTAATTTTTTAGTTTCTTAGACTTTCTGAGAATCCATGAGATTCAACTAGCTAAGATTGAGGATCTCTTTTTTCGTTTTTGTCTAGCATCATACCTTCGATCCGAACAGGGATTGTTTGGTGTATATTGAATATTTTAGCCAAAATATTATGGCTTTGTATGTGTATTTTGAAATTTTTGAGGATCTTAGATTTTCTGAGAAACCATGAGAGTTTTTGGGTGCATATTTGATTATTATCAAGTTCAGTTCATCTGTACATGCAAAATGTTGAAGTTGGTACCATGTTCATTACACATAAAATATGAGCAATCTCGTTATTCCATATGTAGAAAAATGCCCTTTAACATTACTGAGTGGCAATTTTGTAAATATATTCAACTTTATTATGGAAATTTGATTATAATTGTTTTTCGTAGTAAAACATACTTAGCTTTTCCAATTTCGCTAATCAAGTTGTTGCAAGACAAGTGTGATGTTCAGTTGAAGGTAACGAGAAATGATATAGCTCAATTTCTACATTCTGCCAATAAGTTATGGCCTGAATTAGAGTACTTATATTAATCTTGCTACAAATCTGTTGTTTGTACTTTGTTCATTACTATAAATTGTAATCTCCTTTTTCTCAAAGTATTTTAATATCATTGCCTTTGGTCAGGTGGATCATGTACATTACTATAAATTATAATTTCCTTTTTCTTAAAATAATCTATATTCTTATAGGAAGAATATATAGTGTAAAATCAGTTTGGTGATTTTTTTATTTTATTGTTACAGCAGAGTAATTATACTTTTGCATGCTGTTTTGCCAGGTTGTGTGCATTTGTTCTTCCCCTTTACTCTTAGGTTAGGATCAACAATGTAGGTAGTCAAACGTTGAAGCTTGTCTAGATGCAATTTTGTTTCAACTTGCTCTCTTTGAAAGGAACTCCACAAATTCAGGTATTATAAACAGATGCTTTGTTAATGAGAATGAAAAACTTCTCAGCGGCAAAGGGGTCATTCATCTAAACCTTATTGCGGTGTTCCTCTGCAAAAAGGTTAATTTTTCAATCCTCATACTTGTAAAAAATGTGTTCATTTTTGTTTTAATTTATTCTTAGAATTTTACTATCTTCAGGCAGCTGCCAACTTAATAATCAAGAAGAAAAAGGTATCATGAATAATAGTGGTTCTTACTTCTTATGGTCATATGCTTGCTCATTCAGGTACGAATATTCAATTTCATTCAAACATATGAATAAAAAATTATGGAAATATAACCTCTTTGCAGTCTGATCTTTAGTTCTTCGCGTACTTTGATTTTGTTACTTCTATCTTGCTATCGTGTTTCAAGGTATTTCGTTCTTACCTTCCTTTCCTCTATGTTTTTGGTTGTCTTTCATGTTAGTATCTGTTACATGTCTTGTTGAACCTTTTATTTTCTGCCTTTCAGAATCATGGTTTCTCCTGTTCGATATATTCAACAAATATTTGAATTCGCTATGTTCAGGGATAAGAACAGATTATTCAATATGTAATATAATTTTAACTTTCTCAGTTTAGTAATTAGTGTGGCCTCGTTTTCTTACAGTTTTGGTGAGGAACTTGCTAAATGTGATAAAGTGTATGAAGTATGTTTCCTTCTGCAGGAATTGAAATTCTTACCCTTACACATTGCTATAGATTTGAGGTCCTATATTTTTTTCCTTGCTCGAATAAATTTTTATATGTGAAAAGGCAAAAAATTAGAAAACTCAATTATATCTTTTGTGCTGCATTGATTCTATGAGTGGTTCAAGAGAAAAAAAAATTATTATAGCAACAGAGCAGGCATACTAAACCTTGATAATCTAAAGAGGTGCACTGGTGCATAGATTTCTTTTGAAGATATATTGACATCTGCTTCACCTAATTTTGAATTGCAGTTGGCATAGCTATATCATTCCCTCTTGCTGCTCATGGGACCTTCCATTTACAATTAGAGATTGGCATCACACTTTCAATGCACTATAGAGCTTTTGAGTATTTAAACTGCCAGTGAATGTATGAAAAGAATAGGGAATCATCTCAAGTAGAGATGTTTATTTCTAAGACTTTATTTTATAAATTATTCGGTTGGAACTTTAGTTGGTTAAACTGATGAAGTTATTTAAATTTTTAGTTTAATATAATTGCATGGCACCTATATGTGAGTGCACTTATTTCTTTTATCAGTCTCCTATCATCACACACTATATATATAAACACATTATATATATAAGAATATGAATATTGAATACTGAGTCGCGCGAGTTGTGTACCACAACAATCTCTTATTTTGTTTTCTCAATACATTTATAACCATGAAATGTAAATTATGGATACAATCTATTATTAAGAACTTTTAGAAATATCAAACACATGATAAAAATATTAGACTAATACATAATTACTGCATCACGAAAATATGTGCAACACAATATTATAAGTTCCGCGGAATCACATTTAGTGGAGAGATTATTTAGGGGGCCTAGGCACCGCTCATTGAACGGTGCTTCACCCCTAGTATATATATATATATATTGTATTAGTTTCCAATAATCATCGACACCTCCTCTACTTAAACTTCTACCTTAAAGATACACCCATGCTGTTAATTTTCCAGATGTGATTAAGAGAAAATCTAGAAAATTTCATAGAGAAACACAAAAAGGAGAAATTAACTCTAATGATATATGTTCGTAGTTTCTGTCTAATATACACAATGGAAACGTGAACATTACAAGTTTACAACTATTATAGAGATTGAGCAACATATGTTCCAAGGAGTTGGAGATAATTATTACTGTATTTTGTTTCACATATATATAAATAGAAAATTGCATTACATTATCTCAATTACTTGTTAAAAAAACACCTTGATGTCTATAAAGGGGCAAGAAAGATTGTTATTGCATTGCCAGACCATCACTTCATAAAGGAATAAACAGCTTTTGTTGGTCACAACCATATAATATATAATAGATTGATTTCATCAGCATTAAAACAAGCAAAGCACAAGTTACAAAACACGCTTCAATGATCCATGTAGGAATCAAAAGCTAGCTCGAGCAACGTTTCAAAGTTCTCTCTTCATTTATTGACATTTCAAAACAAAAATACAAAGCGTTTAGACGAGCTCATGGAGCTTTAAACAAGTTCTTCTCCTTCAAGCTTTCAACAGTTTCTTTTACGCTTACATCAAGAGGAGTGAGCTCAATGCCGAGGCTTCTTATCTTATCTTTCGAGACCTGGTATATAGGCAAAGGTGGCTCCGAGTCACACCTGTATCAAAAGATTTCACCAAAAACGAAATTTATAAATATATTGCATTGCAATCATTTGTATATGCAATCGCATCTAAGTGCGTTTTTTCTTCTTCTTTAGGTAAGCTAAATCCATAAAACAGAATGATGCAGATTAATTCAAGTTCAAATAGAATAGAAACAAAAAATGAAAATCGACTTACTTTGCAGGGAGTTTAAGAGTAGGGTAAAGTTTACGCAATATTTCGACAATTTCAGAGTAGTGTGCAACTCTCTCTACCATGACATATCTTCCACTAGCAGAAGGATTCTCAAATGCCAGGATATGTGCATTTGCAACATCTTTCACGTTTACGCATCCAACGCTAACATTAGCGTATGTTTCTGCACCTGCATATTCAGAAAACCGAGAGATATAGAGTAAGTTTCCAAGTACTTTCAGCAGAAAACCTTTTCACCATGAAAATGTATATTATAAGAAACAGATTAAATCAATAAAAGGATGCATGCCAATCAATATATATTCTGTATCAAGTACAGGAAAAAGAGATGAAATCAAAATACTGATAGGATGGAACTTACCATTAATCAAGTTCAAAATAACAGCAGAACTTGTGTTGAGTGTTGGTTGCAAAAGTGGACCAAGTACCAATGCTGGGTTCATCACAACCAAGTCAATATTGTTCTCTTTGGCGAACTTCCAGGCAGCATTCTCAGCCGCTGTCTTTGAAAGCACATACCATAGCTGGAAGAAGCAAATTGTGAAGAAAAGAGCATTTAGCCCAGCAAATCACACACAGAAACACAAATACCCAAAAAAGAAAAAGACCAATATGCAAAATTGATGCAGTTTAGGTATCAATTGATTTGGTTGGTCGTGAGATAGCATATATAGTGATTATGTTAAGTTTATTGTTAGAAAATGGGGTACGTAGGTGGTATAATAGGTAATAATAGAAATAGTTTTTCAGTTAAGCTAATATTATCACTTGTCAACATGCTAACATTGTTATCCTTTTGAGTTCATGTGGACTCCAACTTTAGTGAAAAGTAATTTAAGATATAAAATGAAGGCATGGTGTTAATAAGACTAATAATTATACATCTCAGCTATTGACTAACCACAATCAGTGAATGTATCGAAGCCTACATAGTATTTCGAAAGTAAATAATCAAATCTATGCCATTGAAAAGTCAAAACCGTATTCAAACAATAAGGTAAAGAAACCGGAGCTTATGCACCGATTAAAGAGATCCAAATTTCCCCAAAAAACAGAATAAAAAGGAAAAGAGCACTGACCTTATTTTCTCTACAAAAATCTGGGTCAGAAAACCAAGTCTCATCAACTACCACTTCAGGTGTTCTAGGTTTTCCGTTGAAAGAAACTGCAGCTTCGGAAGATGTCAAGACAACCCTTTTAACAGACGGGGTCTTCTTAACAGAATTAAGCACATTTAGTGTCCCTTTTAGTGCAGGATCCAGCAAATCATCCTGTTGAAAATGAAAGCTGACTTGAGTACATATTGGGCAGTTAAGCAGTGCACGGAAATATGGTATACCAACCAAAATCTATAAACAAAATTGTCTCCTATTCAGTTAAGCAGAGCACGAAAAGCTTCAAATGAGTACACATATTTGGGCAGTAATCAAATTATTTTCCAGTAAACAGAGGGAACCAATAGAAAAACCACCAGCAACAACACTTGGTCCTAATTATAAATCAACAAGCTACAAAACAATACCCTTAACATGGACCAATATTTCCATACTTTTCCACCAAAAAGTTAGTGTCTGAATCAAGTATAGAGTCGTTATTACTTGAATATGTTTCACAGATTAACAACTTTTCCAAATGATTCCCGAGAATGTTATCGAAAAGTCTCTAATATTTTGCTGACAGTACCACGACAACGAAAGTTTAATCCATGACCCTCGGGCCTATTCGCATAGACACGCACAATAGCCACTAACTATATAAATCTTTTGGGTAATGGGAAATCAAATTGTATACCTGTGGATTATTGGTTTCAAGGAAAAAAGGGGAGGCAGTGTGAAAAACACCTTCACAGCCCTCAACCAAAGCATCAAACGATCCTTCATCCAATAGATCTGATTTAATCAATTTCAGTCTCTCCTTAGCTCCATTAAGTGCAAGTAAATGATTCGTCTTCTTAGGATCATCTGCAAATTCCAGAAAATATTACAACAAACCCACATCATCAAACAATGGAAAAAACACAATAAAAAGTTGGAGATAGATAACAAATCGAGAGAAAACTGACCGGGATAACGAACGGAAGCTTTGACAGTGTAACCCTTCTCAAGCAAGAATTTGATGATCCATGAAGCTATGTAACCCGACCCTCCAGTTACAGCAACAGTCTTCATTTTCAACGCTCTATTGATTTCTGAGATATATTGTATATTGAATTGTGTGTGTCTTAAGAGTGAGATGGGCTTGTGTATTTATGGATGATGGATTCGAGCTGAATTGATTTTTATTTTAATAGATCCATTATTGATTTGAATATGACAAGTCCAATCATTTAGTGACCGACCACGCAGTTACTGTTTATTGATCCGAATAATATGACCATTGACCACATATGTAGTGCCAAACATACTCTCAAAACAATTTTTTTTTTATATTTGTCGTCTGGGAGAACTGGATATAGTTATTTTTTAGTAAAAATTTTAAAAGTATCTTCTTAATCAAATTATTTTAATATTAATTTTATATTAAAATTATAAAGCAACAAAATAAAAACATTTTTTGATTCAAAGCGACAAATAAAAAAAAAAAAATTGGAAGGAGTATTAAAATTGCCATTTGTCCAAGAATGTCAATTGAATTTCATCTAAGTTCGTTTTAATATGATGATATTGAGTAGGAGATTTAATTATATGAAATCCATAGAGAAAACAAAATAATATTAATAGTATGTTTGGTTGTCTAGGGAAATGTCCGGAATTGAGGAAAATGTAGTTTTAATTTTTTTTTCTGTGCATGGTGATTAATTAAAAGGATAGTAAGTTATTAATTTTTCTAAACTTTTCTTGCAAGAAAATTTATTTTAAAAAAAGAATTCCTACCCATTTCATAGGAAAATAGAGGAAATTTTTTACTTTCCAATATGTAGGTATTTTTTGTTTTACTCTATCATAATTATATCTATAATATTTTTGTGCGTATGTCTAATTTAGTAATACATATAAACTCAACTAATATAAATGTCTCTAATATTTAACAATTGATATAAATTTGTGACTAAAATATATATAATAGAGTCAAATTAATTTGTAATAAAGCTACACAGTAACAATATTTTTTGGGTTATTTATTTTAAGTTATATTGATGTATTTATTCATTAATGTTAGTTTTAATCGATTCCATAACTCATTTCGTACTCTAAATTTGCTAATCATTATTATGACAATTTTGATTTATGGATAAACTTTTAGTATACTTTTTGTGTCGAAAATATTCATAATCAACAAAGATGTTAATAAAAAAAATATATTTTTTTTCTAAATTTTTTTGACAATTAAATATATGTAAGAAAAATATTTTTTTGACAACCAACCATGTGCAGGAAAATCAGTTTAGTTTTCTTTTTCTTTTTCAACATTTTTTCCTCATTTTCTTGACAACTAAAATGCTAAACTAAGATAATATATGTTCAAAAATTTGATTACATACGGTCTAATAAAAAAATAATAAAAAATATATATCAAGGGCTTAAGTAATTATGAAAATAATAAAAAAAATTAATGTCAAAATTAAAAATGAAACATGTCCAAAGAGGCACAATTAGAAAAGGAAAGTATATTATCTTCCCTTTTTGTGTCGATGAATTGGTATTCCAACGACATCTATGTATATTCCGATAATACAACCTTGTATATATCATATCACCGACTTCATAAAGATAGTGATGAAGATTTTGGAGTATTGTGAAATTAAAATACACTTATCTAAATATAAACGTGTTACGTATATAAATTTTGAACATTGTTTGAATAAAGCAGGAAAAAAATATAGAATTTTCGGGAAACATATGACCTGGACATAGATTTTGTAAGTTTGATTGTTAGGTGTTAGAGAAACGTGTGACCAAACTATTATAGTGTTTAATTAATTTTATGAAAACGTATTCAATTCAATGTGTTTCTAATTAATGTTGGTGGTTTAAATAGCAAGTGAGACCAATAAAATATAGGGAAATTCGATTTATAACTCAAAATGACTTGTTAGAGATAACATTAGCAATAAACTTATCCGCAAAAAGTCATTTATAACTCAAAATATTTCTAACAAGCTATTTATAACTCAAAATTTAAGATTATAAGTGATTCAAAAAATTATGCTCCTAGAAAACTCTTATAATTTATGGAACTCTTAAATGTTTAAGTTTGAACTCCCAAATATAAGAGTCCAAAGTCAAGTAAAAAATCGTAAAATAAAGGAAAGTACAACAATTTTTATATTTTCTGATAGAAATATAAAGTAAGAATTTTAAACTATAAATAAGCTATATGAATGCAGAATAAAATGTAAAAATATATAACACTATTCATCCCTTAAATTTTAAAATAAAAAGCTAAACTGTAGATAATGAAGCTTAATTAAAAACCAAAAATCATACCACATATTTATTCCCAGTGCGTCTTGAAAAGTCAAAATTGACAGATGGTCACACGTGAAGGAGAACTTCAAATTTGTTTCCTCATGCATGATACATGTGAATACGTCATTATTTTACAAGATAAAACATTAGTCACTTATCCAAAGTTCTACAAAATTTGATATAATTAGAGCAAACTATATAAAGGGATTACAAGATTCCACTTATTAAATTTTATTACAAGTAATGCCACAATTCCAAGTGAATAACTTGTATGTATATTTTACTCCATTTATTTCTAATTATATGCCAGTTTTAATAAAAATAAAATACTTTCAAAATACATGTTATTAGAAATTCAAAAGAGATCTAAAATTTTCTTTTGATAATTTTACCATTTCAATTCTCATTAATGATAAAATTAAAAGTTGCAGATTTTAGTTTTTATTTCTTATTTGTATCAAGGATAATCTCGTACCATAAGACTTTTATTCTCCTAAGATTTAGGTAATTAATAATATTCTCAATCCTTATGGTAACAACATAATTGACACGTGTTTATTAATAGAGAAATTAATTAATTTGAAATTCGACTTGACAAAGACTTAATATGAAAGTAATTTGACTGAATTTCATTTTAGTTTGGTTTCAAAAAGTGGTTTGAGACTTGAGAGTTCTCTGTAAATTGATTTTGATAATTTTTAGAATGAAATGTTGAGATATAAAATAATATTGAATAGGAGTAATAGTTAGTGAACTTTGAAAATCGAGATATGATTTTAATTGAAGTTTAATTGTTGGGGTTTAGAAGAAACAAGTAGATGATAAATTTCAAATTAATAAATTTATATGTGTGATAGAGAGATGATAAATATCAATAATTTTCTCATGTAAGATCGTGTAGGTTTTCAATTTAAACTGGAACGAATTTAAACTTATATATCTTCACTAAACGAGGATTAACTCGATTTGAGTAATATAAAACTCAGCCAAACTACTTCCGTACATAACACGTAGTTTCTAAGCAATCTTCATAAAAGTTTAAATTTAATCATTTCTATATGAGAAATTATTAAGTATAACATATGCACCACGTTATCAAGCACGCGTGATGCAGACGATCAATAAAATTATTAGTGAAAATCTACATCATCTATATGCTGGGTAATGTGAACATGAATGTAAAATACTATATTCTAAAAGAACATGAGGTGACGTGGAAGCTCACTCTACATGTAATAATTACATTGATGAATTGTACCATGTATACTTAATATCGTGGTGCAACGATTAATTTGTATATATTCAATACTTCTTTAATTTTTTTTCCTATGTCAACATCTGACCGTATCATTATCATGATAGTGTGGTGCAAACTTGTGGTACATATAAATGTTTTATCGAGTACAATTTTATCCATAATTTTAATTACATTCATTCTATATCGATGAAAAATATTCATAGGGTTAAATGATAAATATATGTGCATATGATGATAAAAAATTATTCTCTCATACACACTTGTCTTTATCACTCATTCAACACCCCTAATGAATTAAATCCACTAGGATATACACAAAATTTCCTTGTAACTGTAGACAAAATGTGAACATGTATTTGAAAATCAAGATTGATGCTGCACATATGCAATGTACAAATTCCAAACAAAGACATATCCGATTTGTTAACTAACATTAACAAATTCAAATTTTAAAAATATTAGAAAATGAAATGTTTTTAAAAACATATCATTTAGAGAACAACTTGCGGTTTACATTACATCACGTAGCATCAAAGTTTTCTTAAATCATTTCTATACAAGAAATTATTTAGTATAACCTTTGTACCAAGTCATCAAATGCACGTGGTACAGCAGACCAATGAAATTATTAGTGAAAATTTACATCACCCATATTCTGGAGTAATGTGAATACAAATTTAAAATCATATATTCTAGAAGAACACGAGGTCACGTGGAATCTCACTTCACATATAATGATTACATTGATCGATTGTACCATATGTACTTAATAACGTGGTGCAACGATTATTTTGATATATTCAATACTTCTTTAATTTTGTCTATATGTCAACATCGTCGTATGACTATCATGATAGTGCGGTGGAAACTTGTAGTACTTACTATAAATGTTCTATTGAGCACAACTTTACCCATAATTTCAGTTACATTCATTCTACACCGATGAATTATATCCATAGAGTTAAATGATAAACACATGTGCATATAATGAAAAAAAAAATATCCTTTCATATACACTTACTAGCATATACTCGTGCTATGCACAACATAGCATTATATCTTAACTGTTAAAAGTTTAAATTAGCAAACTTTGTTTTTTGGTATAAGCAAAAATGAATAATTTATCCCTATAAGATATGAATAATGTTCAATTAACCCTCACATGATTTGAGAAAGAATAATTTATCCCCATATAATCATATAAAAGTTTCACACTGTCTTCCTGACATTTTTAAACATAAAAGATTCAAATCGACAGTACGTACTATTGATTGACCCAATCAATTTGTAAATGTGGCACTTTAACCCCATGTGTTATGATAAGTGATTTTACCCCTGTGTTATGATAAATATGACACTTCACCCCCTGACACTCCTTTCCCCCCATGATAAATATGACAATTGACTCCCTCATGGTACTTTGTCTTTTTAAGAAATATTTTTTGTAGTATCTTAATTTCGGAATGTGTGATACTCTTAGTTGGAAGGAGGTAAATTGCTCTTTTAAATTTTTCACATGAGGGATAAAATGCTATTTTTCAAACATAAGGGGAGGGGATCAAACATTATGCGTTTCCCAGAAAATTAAATTTGCATTAACCCATTAAAAAAGTAAGAAAATGATGTATCAAATTCATAAATATGTTATGTTCAAAAGGGAAAAAACAAAGGAAAAACATGAGTGTTTTTATTAAAAAATTTACATTTGGAGAAGGAAAAACATAATGCGAAGAGGAAAAGAATATTACATTCATAAAACTCACGTCTTAAAATCAATATAAAATAATAAAATTGATCATTTAAAACTGAAAATAAAATTAACACATAGTGGATAAATTTGAAAAAGAAAATAATTAATGGATGAATGTGTTATTAAAAAATTTTATTGAAAAACCAATAAAGTGAATATCAATAAGTAGGACTATTTTCTCTGGCCTTTTGCCATATCTATATAATTTTAGTTTTTGGTTAACATTTTTATTTTCCAAACTATGTTCATATCTATAATTCCCTTTCCGTAGGATTTAAATTAAAGATGAAATTGACTTTAGAAGATTACCAAAAGTATAATTTTTTAGAATTAAAAAAAATTCAAAACTCTAGAAAATTAGAATTTTAGTCAAAACAACTAATTGGGGTCAACACCCACCCTTCAAATATATATATGTACTAGCATATACTCGTGCTATGCACAACATAGCATTATATCTTAACTGTTAAAAGTTTAAATTAGCAAACTTTGTTTTTTGGTATAAGCAAAAATGAATAATTTATCCCTATAAGATATGAATAATGGTCAATTAACCCTCACATGATTTGAGAAAGAATAATTTATCCCCATATAATCATATAAAAGTTTCACACTGTCTTCCTGACATTTTTAAACATAAAAGATTCAAATCGACAGTACTATTGATTGACCCAATCAATTTGTAAATGTGGCACTTTAACCCCATGTGTTATGATAAGTGATTTTACCCCTGTGTTATGATAAATATGACACTTCACCCCCTGACACTCCTTTCCCCCCATTCTAAATATGACAATTGACTCCCTTATGGGTACTTTGTCTTTTTAAGAAATATTTTTTGTAGTATCTTAATTTCGGAATGTGTGATACTCTTAGTTGGAAGGAGGTAAATTGCTCCTTTAAATTTTTCACATGAGGGATAAAATGCTATTTTTCAAACATAAGGGGAGGGGACCAAACATTATGCGTTTCCCAGAAAATTAAATTTGCATTAACCCATTAAAAAAGTAAGAAAATGATGTATCAAATTCATAAATATGTTATGTTCAAAAGGGAAAAAACAAAGGAAAAACATGAGTATTTTTATTAAAAAATTTACATTTGGAGAAGGAAAAACATAATGCGAAGAGGAAAAGAATATTACATTCATAAAACTCACGTCTTAAAATCAATATAAAATAATAAAATTGATCATTTAAAACTGAAAATAAAATTAACACATAGTGGATAAATTTGAAAAAGAAAATAATTAATGGATGAATGTGTTCTTAAAAAAATTTATTGAAAAACCAATAAAGTGAATATCAATAAGTAGGACTATTTTCTCTGGCCTTTTGCCATATCTATATAATTTTAGTTTTTGGTTAACATTTTTATTTTCCAAACTATGTTCATATCTATAATTCCCTTTCCGTAGGATTTAAATTAAAGATGAAATTGACTTTAGAAGATTACCAAAAGTATATTTTTTAGAATTAAAAAAAATTCAAAACTCTAGAAAATTAGGATTTTAGTCAAAACAACTAATTGGGGTCAACACCCACCCTTCAAATATATATATATGTACTAGCATAAGTCCCACGGAATAATATAATTTTAAGTAATTAAAGTTCAAGAATGTTTATTCAGAGTTTTCAAAGGATTAACTAAGTAAAATTTTTTATCAAAATTTTCATCATAATTTTCGTTTATAAATAAATAATAACAAACTAATATATAATTCTGAAACTATATATTTATTTTTTTTGTTTTTTCTTAATTTAGTAATATCTTTACAATTTTTCTTATATGTTTACCTCCCCCTTTCTCCGCCAAACGACAAACACCACCACCTCCTAAAAAACACACTCAAAATTATTTATGTATTGTTTGGTTGTTTGGTTGTCAGGAAAGTGAAGGAAAGTCAGTTTTTATTTTCTCCCACTTTTTGTTTGGATAGAAGGAAAGAAAGTTATCATTTTCCTTCAACTTTCCTGCAGGAAAATTTTGTAAAGAAATTTTTTCCCCCACCAATTTGATAGGGAAAATCCTAGGAAAATTTTAGAGTAAATTGTAAAACACCCCTTATACTTTGTCTAACTATCATAATTCCTCATTTGTGATTTTTTCCTTCCAAAAGCCCATTTGTACTTAGTTATTAATAGCAAAAAAATACCCTCTCAATTCATTATAAAATTATACCCCCACAAAATGATGTGAAAACAACCCTTTTACCTACAATATTATCAGTAACCCCCTGTTAACTTTAAAAATTGACATAGCCCCTTGTTAACTCTAAAAATTAATATAAATTTGTGACTAAAAAATATACAATAGCACAAATTAATCTAAATATTATAGTCAATATAATGAAAATGTGATTAGTCATACATTATTTTATCAACAAATATAACATAATTATTATCTTGAAATAAAAAAAAATATAAATAACAAAAGACAATATCAACTAATTTTTTATATAAATCTCAACCAAAGAAAAATTAAAGATTTTATTATATATATATATATATATATATATATATATATATATATATATATATATATATATATATATATATATATATATATATATATATATATATATATATATATATATATATATATATATATAAGTTTATGCTATTGTAGTTTATTTATTTAATTATTTTTAGCTTTTATTAGATTCAATTAGTACTTTATATTTTGTAGATATTAATTTGATAAATTTTATTTTGCAATCATTTTTAATATATTTTACAATTTTGAAAGTAGTCATAATCAAACAAAAATATTAAATTCTTAAACATTCTTGACAACCAAACATCTGAAAGAAAATTGTTTTCCTGACAACCAAACATGTAGAGAAAAATGATTTTCTTTTCCTTTTCCTTTCCTTTCCTTTCCTTTCCTTTTCTTTTTCCTACAATTTTCCCTCACTTTAATGATTCAATTTTTTTTTAAATAATAGACAAAAAATTTGGAGTGATTAACAACTTGCACCCTGAATTACCATACTTTGGCACTTTCACCCTTAAATTTGAACCTTGACACTATGCACCCTGAAATATAAAATCTTTGACACTTTTTACGCCCTACTATGTTTTCCTGTGAAAATGCAAGTTGATACCTGTAAGTTGAGGGGCAAAATTTTAATATAATATATGTGCCATTGGAAAGTTCTGTTGCACTGCAAAATCAAACAATTATAAAATTAATTAGACAAAATAGAAAAACATGAGTGAAAAAAAACGTAAAGGGAAATTGAATTAAAAATAAAATAAGATTCAAAAATAAAAAAAATGAGAAGAAAACTAATAAGCTTAAGCCATAGTATGTATAACACAATATATATTATGTACGTTATGATTGCATTATGAGTCTAAATATGGAAGTGGATCAATTTGTGATACCATAAAGTATTTTATAATTAATTAATACAATATACCAAAATCCATGCCCAGAATATTGAAGTAACCAATTATATATTTTTGTGTCGAGACTTAAAGTTTGAATTGAATTGACTAAAACTCTAAGGACATCAACATTTTGTTTTAGAAGGGACATCAACATTTTCAGCTGAATTTGTGCTAGTTAGTTACTATTTATGAATAAATATTAATTAACATATAAAAAAATGAATTAGAGATGAGTTTAACCAACTGAAATAGAAAATTACTAACTTTAACCTAATTAAAACTTTTATACATGGGATTTACTTGAATATACATAGTAACTATTGTATAAAAATTTCAAGCATACTTGTTAACATATTTTTTTAAACTACTACAAAATTATATTTGATTAGAACAACTAAATGGGGCCAAAACATCCTAAAAATATATATCCATAACAAATATTTGTTCGTACAAGAACTAAATTAACATGATTCTTTCCTTAAAAACAATATCAACACAAAAAATTTACATATACTTTGTGTTGAGAATAATGAAATATTTTCTTAATTACTATAGTAAACATGTTGAATCGGACTAAAAGGCTTATTAAGGATATTTCCTAAAAATATCTAAAACAAAATAGGCTAAGTGTATTTGTGGGTATGTACAAAATATTTTCCGAAACGCTTATCGTAGTCAATAATTAACAAACTTTGATCAAGTAGGAGTTAATAATAAATCTCTACATAATATAACAATAAAAATTCTAAAAAATTAGATATTTGGTTAAATTAAAACAACTATTTGGGATCAAAACACACCCTTCAAATATATGTAGGTATTGAATACAAACAATAAACTATAGAGAAAAAACCTCTAGTATATCCTCTAGTTTTGAACATTTTCGGGCAAAACACATTGGCAGAGACGGGAACAAAGCGGCTCATGAAGTGGCTTGACTTTCTTTTAAGGAATCTTATGCGTTCAATGTTTTACCTTTATCTATTCTGGATATTGAAAACTCTGAGTTTCCTAGCTAATTGTTATGTACTTGTGTTCCTAAAAAAAAAAAAAGGAAGAAGAAACTAAAATGATGAGAAAAATCTTAAATTTCCCATTATTAAGTAAAACTATGACTATCATTAACATAAAAACAACTATATATATATAAAATATCTGAACTTGAAAATAGTTCTTGATGCATTAAAATTGGGGGGGAAAGACTTTAAAAAAGTAAAATCATATGGAATGAAATTAATCCAACAAATAAAAATTGATAAAGTAGAGCAAGGAAAGGTACCTGGTGTAGAAACATTGAAGCTGAAGAATAAAAACAATGAATGGTCACCTGCAACAAAAATGGGGCCAAAACATCCTAAAAATATATATCCATAACAAATATTTGTTCGTAAAAGAACTACATTAACATGATTCTTTCCTTAAAAACAATATCAACACAAAAAATTTACATATACTTTGTGTTGAGAATAATGAAATATTTTCTTAATTACTATAGTAAACATGTTGAATCGGACTAAAAGGCTTACTAAGGATATTTCCTAAAAATATCTAAAACAAAATAGGCTAAGTGCATTTGTGGGTATGTACAAAATATTTTCCGAAACGCTTATCGTAGTCAATAACTAACAAACTTTGATCAAGTAGGAGTTAATAATAAATCTCTACATAATATAACAATAAAAGTTCTAAAAAATTAGATATTTGGTTAAATTAAAACAACTATTTGGGATCAAAACACACCCTTCAAATATATGTAGGTATTGAATACAAACAATAAACTATAGAGAAAAAACCTCTAGTATATCCTCTAGTTTTGAACATTTTCGGGCAAAACACATTGGCAGAGACGGGAACAAAGCGGCTTGACTTTCTTTTAAGGAATCTTATGCGTTCAATGTTTTACCTTTATCTATTCTGGATATTGGAAACTCTGAGTTTCCTAGCTAATTGTTATGTACTTGTGTTCCTAAAAAAAAAAAAAGAAGAAACTAAAATGATGAGAAAAATCTTAAATTTCACAATATTAAGTAAAACTATGACAATCATTAACATAAAAACAACTATATATATATATAAAATATCTGAACTTGAAAATAGTTCTTGATGCATTAAAATTGGGGGGAAAAAGACTTTAAAAAAGTAAAATCATATGGAATGAAATTAATCCAACAAATAAAAATTGATAAAGTAGAGCAAGGAAAGGTACCTGGTGTAGAAACATTGAAGCTGAAGAATAAAAACAATTAATGGTCACCTGCAACAAAAATGTATAATGTGAAATTTCTTGATATTAGGTTTAAAAACTAAAATGCACTACATATTTATTTGGGAAAAAATAACTATTGACATTTTGTTTCTCCACAGACTAAAAGGTTTGATTTATAAGAACAATAGTAAGTAGCAGCTAAAATTATGGATATTTAATCTATTGATTCAAAATTACTATCAATCATATTTAATAATTTAATAGTGCAAGATTTGACTAAGAAAATCTCAAAAAGGGCTAATTGCCTTATTTAGATTTCCGAAATCAACAATTGGAAACGTAAAAGTTCAATCACGGAAGTAATTTTGGGTAATCAAATTTAATTGCTATGATGAAGGAATGAGTAACAATTATAATTTAGATACTAAATATGTGCTAACCAATGATAAATTTTAGATAATAAAATAATTCAAAATTCTAGCAAATTAGGATTTTGGTCAAAACAACTAATTGGGGTCAAAAGACACCCTTCAAATATATATATGTATTAGATATATATATATATATATATATATATATAAGATGACTCATCAAGCACTCTTGATGAATTGAATCCACCAGGTAGACACAAAATTTTCCTATAATTTCATTGTAGAGAAAATGTGAACATGTATTAGAAAATCAAGAACTTAGGCTCTATTTTGATGGGTTTTGGCTCGGTTTCGCGGGTCTCGGTTAAAAAAAATTGGTTTGGGTGGTTTCGATGAAACCTTTGAGACTTCATTTGGACGAGTTTTGATTCTTGGATTTTGTGGTTTGAATAAGTTGAAACCTCACTTGGATTGAATTTGGATGTTGGGGTTTAGAGGAAAAGTAGGTGATAGGTGTCAAATCAACGTCTTTTTAAGTGAGATTTTGAAGAAAAAGTAGGTAATAGGTGTCAAATCAATATTTTATAGGTTTGAAGAGTTTGAGTGTGAGTTTCTGAATAGATTTTTGATGGTTCTATGGGTTTGACGAAAACTCATTTGGAAGGGTTTTGGCTCGGTCTCGCGAGAACCGCGAAACTGGGCCAACCCCCCCCCCCCCCCCCCCCCCCCACACCCTTAGATACTGCATTTATGCAATGTACAAATTCCATAAAGTCACACGCATATCCTATTTGTTAACTACATTAAAAAATTTAAATTTTAAAAATATTAGAAAATGAAATGCTCTTAAACAAACATACTATCATTTAGAGAACAACTCCATGATGTTTACATTTCTTAAAAAAGGTACAAAGAAGAAATAGTTATAACCAGAACTGCAGATACATATAGAAGTACTAAACGCTGATAAGCGCTAAATATGCAAGAAGTGCATTTATTCTCAACCATAATATGCATATATATATTATACTAAAACAATGGGCCTTCAGACATCTGAAGGGACTTTAAAAAAGTTGTTCTCCTTCAAACTTTCAACAGTTTCTCTAATGCTTTCTTTAAGAGGAGTGAATTTAACACCAAGACTTTTTGCTCTTTCATTTGAGACATTGTATGTAGGGGCAAATGGCTTGTCGTCGGAACTCCTGGAAAGACAAAAAGTACAAGTGAGGGTGTTTTATACTAAAAACTAGCTCGAGAGATGCAGAACACAAGAAATCATATTCAAATAAGAATTACAATGAAAGGCATTATGTAAATAACTATATATTTAGCACCCTTCCTGCAGAGTACCCTAGAATTAATGTTACTTAACTGAGATTTAAATAGATATCAAGTTAAGCTAAATAACTAAAAAGGAGCAGTGAAAACTAATAAGAGTTAAGTTAATCAGATTGAGAACATACTTCTCAGGGAGTTTAAAGGTAGGGTAGAGTTCGCGCAATATTTTGACGAGCTCAGAGTGATGTGCCGTTCTCTCCACCATAAGATACCTTCCATTAGCCGAGGGAGTCTCATATGCCAAAATATGTGCTTCTACAACATCTTTCACATTCACAAAACCCCATGTTTCATTTTGGAAAGTTTCAGAACCTAAAAATCCCAAGAAGGGCGAGGTCAAATTAACAACTTGGAACTTCCTCAAATCGCATTACACAAATAAAAGACTAAGAGATATATATACATACTGTATTCATAGAGTTGAAAAAAATAAAGTTCAAACTGGATATGGTTTGACTTACCATTAACCAAGTTCAAAATATTAGCACAGCTCGTGTTAAGTATTGGTTGCAGTAGGGGACCAAGGACCGAGGCTGGGTTTATGGTAACCATATCAATACCTTTCTCTTTTACGAATTTCCAGGCAGCATCTTCAGCAATCGTCTTTGACAGCAAGTACCAGAACTTGTAGAAGCAACATCACAAATTAAAATTGTTGTAAAAAGAACCTTTACTTTGGTGTGCTCAATTTAAATGAACAAATGGCCAGAACTAGAGACATTAACTGTGAACTAACACATTCACATAAGTTCAGAGAGAGGAGAAAGAAAGAGGGAGACTTAACAACTTATAACCCACAAAAGGACAGGGAACATATATGCTCAATAGGATGAAGATAAATTTAAAATTTAGGCAAGAATTTGATGAATTCCAAAGGAGAACATATGAATGTTAGTATTAATTAAATATCCACTAATTAGAACTGCTGCAACTTGAGTTAAAATTAATTTATTTAAGAAATGTAGATGTAGGTAGGAGTAATAATGAGGAGATTACATGCATATCTTCCACTAACACAATTAATTCAACATATATTGTTCAAATTGAGTGAAAACAGGGGAAACAGGGGAGAGGGAGGAATTCATAGAAAATTACATACCTTATTTTTTATGCAATAATCATTGTCAGACCACCAAGACTCATCAACATACGCATCCTCATTTAACGGCGTACCATTAAACGAAACAGCAGCTTCAGAAGATGTCAAAACGACCCTTTTCACAGACGGCGTTTTTGCAACGGAACCCAGCACATTTAGCGTTCCCTTTAGTGCAGGATCAAGCAATTCTGACTGTGGATCCTTAGTTTCAAAGAAAAAAGGTGAAGCCATGTGAAAAACACCTTCAGAACCATCAATCAAAGAATCAAAGGACCCAGGTTCCAATAGATCTGCTTGTGTCAGTGTTAGTCTTTCCTTAGCTCCATCAAGTGCGAGTAAATGATTCGTTTCTCTAGGATCGTCTACAAAAATACAAAATAAAAATCATACTCCACTATAATAATAATAATAATTATGAATTTTGAAGGGTTTATTAGAAATCAAGGGCCTGACTTAGATTACGAACGGAGGCCTTGACATTGTAGCCGCGTTGGAGCAAGGTTTTGACGAGCCATGAACCTATGAACCCTGATCCACCTGTTACAGCAACTGTACTCATTCTTTTCTTATTTCAAACGATTTGATTTTTTTGAGTGAATGAGCTAGAGAAGATATATATATATAGTGAGTGAGGGTAATTACTAATTATGGTTTAGATTTTTGTAACTTACAACATGCAATATGTACGGCGGTTACGGCCCACGCCTAATCATTTACACGTAACGCCTAATCATTTACACGTAGATGGATGGATAAGTTTTGTTTTTGGTTGGATAACGACGGGAGGCTGTAAACCTAATCCTAATCATAATCTTAATCTTAATCCTAATTTGTTTGGAAAAGTGTTCTAGCATGACCCCAGCCCTCTTCCCCATACGAACCATCTCAAAATGAATAGTTACTACATTACCTCTTAATTAAATTAAAATCTCCCTCTTGTTATGAAAGTAAAAGAATAACGAGCAAGAACTAAAATGTAAGTGTAGAGAAGAAAATGAAGTAGGGAGAAATTTGTATTCATTCTTATTCATTTCATACAATACAATACAATGGCCTCTATTTATAGGTCTATATAAGAACCCAAGAGCCAATAGCTAATAGTTACATTATAAGTTACAAGTCTCTTCATATGGTGTCTTCAAGATGATATTTAATATAGAAGTAGCAAGACCTTTCAAATGGCCAAAGAACTCTAATGGACATCCACAAATTAACACATTTTATAATACTCCCCCTTGGATGTACATTGCTTATGGAATATGCCTCGTTAAAAACCTTGTTAGAAAAACCCCGTGGGAAAAACCTAGACAAGGAAAAAAAGTACATATCCATATGGAGCTAATAAACGTGTAACACTGCCTCGTTAAAACCTTGCCAAGAAAAACCCGTTGGGATAAAAACTTGGACGAAGGAAAAAGAGTACAGTGTGCATATTATTATTAATGACACGCTCCCCCTGATGCCAACACAATATCCACACATTTTACAAAGATGCTAATTAAACATGCTTGTAGAATTAGCAAGATTCATTAAGTCTCCAATTTTACTTGGATAAAGGTCTTTCGGGTCCCAAAATTTTTCATTGTTCGATCCTTTTGAGGACAAACATAATATTTTATTACACTCAAAGATTGAAACGGCCATGAAATTGCCCACAATGATTGAGCTTTTTATCTATATAAAATCCTTAATTAATCGATTCTGTATGTATTGATTTATGGACAAAAGATTTCATCTGTTAAATGCTCGATTTGTCGATCGAGATAAATAAATTCAAAATCTGTGTCTCAAATTCTTCATTTAATACTCTTTGGAAGTTCCAATAATATTTAGATCATCAATATATATAACAATAATCATGATCCCAATCTTTCCATAAAATACATGGGTTAATTGGATTGTTTCTATAACTTTCTTTTAACAAGTATTCACTAATATAGTTGTACTAAATACGTCCTTATTGATTAATTCATACAAAAATTTACGCAAGCGTATTGAACAGTTTTCTCCGGAGTTTCCAAATGTATAATAAATCTAAACCCTTTAGGGATTTTCATATAAATTTTAGTATCGAGCGAGCCATATAAATCAGTTGTATCAATATTCACTAGACGCAAATCAATTTTTTTTTTAACGTACTGCCAGACTAATAAGTTATGTAAAAATAATTGCATCCACCACAAGAGATTACGTCTCCTCATAATCAATATCGGGTCTCTGCGAAAATCCATGTGTCACAAGTCGTGCTTTATAAATAACGACTTCAGTTTTCTCATTTGGATTTCGCACAAATACCCATTTATATCCAAACGTCTTTACACCTTTAGGTGTTTGAACTACTTTGAAAGTAAACTTAATTCTGCTTGAATTGCGTCTTTCTATTTTGGCCAATCATTTAAATGTTTACATTTTTATAATAAATTGAATTTCAAGATCCTCGTTTTATTTTATAATTATATGCAAAAGTGTTGTCGACAACTATTTTATTTCGGTTCCATTTTTTTTCTCTCGTAGTGACATAACTTATAGAGATCTCTTTATTTTAGTATTTTCAGGTACCTGAACCTCTTCTGGGGTATTATCTATTAGTTACGTCTTGCGACTCTTCATGAGTGCTTGCCTCCATAATATGACCATCTTCAATGTTAGCTCCTTAATTTACATGATTTTTATCATTGGAACCAATTGATTTCATTTGAATTGGAGCATATCTAGCTGGTATATGAGATTTAGTAACTCTTTTTATATTAGTAAATTCATCTGGCAGTTGATTTGCAATATTTTGCAAATAAATTATCTTCTGAACTTCTAGTATACACTATTTTTTTTCCGAGGATCTAGAGAAGATAATATTGATGTTTTTCAAGTAATTTCTTTTACCAGCTCTTTATTACCTCCCCTGATGTTAGAATATTATATCATCAAAATGACAATCGGCAAACCATGCCGTAAATAAAATTTCTGTCATTTATTCAAGATACTTATTATGGATGGGGGATTCATATCCAACATATATTCCCAACCTCTTTTGAGGACCCATCTTTGTGCGTTGTGGTGGAGCAATTGAAAATATGTCGCATGTCCCTAAATTTTAAGATAGGGAATGTTTGGCTCATGACCAAACAATAGTTTCATCAGGGAGAATTCATCATTATTTGTTGGCATGATGCACACAAGCGCTGCTACATGTAACAAAAAGTTTTGTTCTCATTAATAATTTTCAAGCAATTAACGGGAGGCGTTTGATGAATAATTCTACTAAATCACTTTGTGTATGAATATGGGCAACATGACTCTTAATAGCCATTGAAAGTCAGATATATGAATTAACCAACATTACTAAGACGTCTTCATTGCAAAATCTGAAAAGTGTGTTCTTAATTTAATTATTTGCGCAAATAATCCCGCAAACATCAATGTTGCAGGTTGACAATAAACACACATGTCACATTTGTAGTAGATGCATCTATTAAAATCCACATAGAGGATGAGTGGGCCCACATGTATCACATTGAATGTGTTTCAAAAATGCTGAAGATTTTAACCCATTTCTAATTGAAATGATTTAGTAATCTATTAATCTTGAGAACAAGCAGCACAAAATGATTCTTTGATTTGAAGAATCTTCTGGTTCTTCAGTGAAGATCCATACAAACTCTCAATAATTGTTTTCCGCATCATATTTTATCCGGGATGGTCTAACCGGTTATGCCAAATTTAATTTGATCAATAAACTTCTGATTTACTTTAATATTTGTTTCAATTGTATAAACACATTTCTTTCTATAAAATCCCCACATTTAAAGTCTTTAAATAAATGAGGTTAATCAAAATAATAAGTCTTTACTTATTATGAATGATTCATAAGCTCAAGAATCTCATCAAAGTCACCTCATATAGCTCATGAATTGGTGAATAATTAAAAAAAAAAAAAAAAACTCATTTACTTTTAATCACGAGAAGTGATAAGATAAATTAATACAAATAAAGGCATGAAAAAAATATCATTTATATTTCTACGTTTTTTTTAATTTAAGAAATAAATAATTTCTTTATAATCATAATTGAAACAACATGAGAAGACTATATTTACATTTCAAGCATGATAATATATAACTTAATTTTAAATATGAATTGTCGTACATTGACTTTTATCAATATATTTTTTCATCCACTAAAATCATACCTAAATACATAATTAAATATAATAAATCATATTAGAAATTCAGATATTTAATCACAAAACGTTATGCCATAACATAATTTCATATTAACCATTATTATTTTTATTATCACTATTAGCTCTACTTATCTCAATAGAAATTATCAAAATTCAAATTAGTAATGTTAAGTGGTTCAATCATTACCATCAAGAATGTCACTTACATCGTTGTAATTCATTTTAACTTGATGATTGTTTCTTTCAACAAGTTTTATTTTGACGCCTTGTAGAATCAATTTGCATACCTTTATTTTTCCCAAGTTTTACCACTATTTCGTTTCGTTTTGGATGGTATGATGCAATCAATATATGAAATGCATAAAATAATTTGACATGTCTAAATAATGTCAATGTCTATCGTACATTCCATTAATTTATGAGATTGAATCATGTACGCTCACTTTTGGGAATAAATCACTTATATTCACATTTACATCCATTTCAAGGAATGCTTATCAATTATAATAGGAGTTCGATTCTTCATCAATGTTTCATTTTCCAACTACCATAATCAAATTGGTAGTATTTCTTAAAATCTCTCCACATTATTGCTAATTAATAAGAATTTAGGATTCCAAAAGTTGTAATATTATATCTCCAAATTGATAATTAGTTTTTAGTTGTGGATTTCATTTCTCAATTTAAAATGATGCAACTTTAGGTGCAAACTTTCATAGCAAGCTTAAGAAAATGTCTATATTTGAACTCTCTTTATTCAAGTCCATATTAGTCCCGTAATTATAAATATTCAAATTGTCGATACAAGAAATCTCGACCTTTCAAAGCTCTGAATGGCAACACTTGCTTTTATCCATAAATTCATCCATAAAATGCATGCCTTCAAAACATATTATGAATTCATGCCAGAGATGAACACGAGCTTAAATTTGCCGTTTAGCTTGGACTATAATAGGGACAGTTCAATTCACACGAATATAGTTTTACTCAAGTGGAAACAATCACAACTTTGGTGTTAAAATAATTTCTCCAAATATTTTAGGACAAATGAGCCCTCTACTAAAATATATTGGAATTTCACTTTATCAATTGTAAGGAGGAAATTACTAATGAAGCATTACTTTCACTTTATCAATTTTTCATTCATTTTAATATTGTATTTGAGGCTCTTTGCATTTCAATGGATTCCAACCAATAGTTTTCACAAGCCTTCAACTAAGCATTGTTAAATATTTGTTAATTTAGTAACATGTACTCCATTTGTACAATTTTACATAAAATGCCTATTTTGTTAGTAGACATCATCATCAATTCTCAATTTTGTTAACTGATTAAATAAACAATAAATAGGCACTGCAAGAGATATTTTGATTTAACATCTTTTAACAGCTTTTGATCATCAACTCAAAGATTGATATTTTCTTAATTTAACAAGTAGAAATCATGATTTTTCATTCTTCTCATTTCTCATGCACATTCAGTTTTGGCCTCCATATATGTTCAAGATTCAAAATCAATACATTGAATCAAAATCAATCAATATATTGAATCAAAGCCATATATATTCAAATCTTCAGGTTTGAATTTATCATAACTTTAGAGTTTTGGGCTATATGCCCTTGTCACCTAGGCTTGAGGCCTAAAATAAAAGATACTCAAATCTTCAAATATGAGTTTATTATATAGCCATACAAGCTTCATGTCCATAGTAAATCAATTTTTAGAACTTCAAGTTCTTGATCTAATAGGAAAACATAATCATTTAATATATTTTTATTTAAATACAAAATCTTATTATAAATCATATTCATTTAAAATTAAAAAATATTACTCACCAACTTACCTATTTGTATTGAGGAATATGAACCGATTTGGAGCCGAAGATGAACACGAAATTCGGAAAGACTACTTATGTACGTATCTTTGGGCTTTTTTTCTTGATTTTGTGATGTTGGCCTTAAACAAGAAATGAACAAATTTTACAATCCTAATACCCGAAGATATGTCTTGTGCTTGTTTACTAGATTTTGCATCATGTGTTGAATAATTCTATGATGAATCTTTCTTTCTTTCTTTTTTTCTCGGAGGGGTAAAGTGATGGTTTAATTTGGAATTGAAATATAGGATGAAATCGTGCTGATAACGTGTTATGAAAGTAAAAGAATAACGAGCAAGAACTAAAATGTAAGTGTAGAGAAGAAAATGAAGTAGGGAGAAATTTGTATTCATTCTTATTCATTTCATACAATACAATACAATGGCCTCTATTTATAGGTCTATATAAGAACCCAAGAGCCAATAGCTAATAGTTACATTATAAGTTACAAGTCTCTTCATATGGTGTCTTCAAGATGATATTTAATATAGAAGTAGCAAGACCTTTCAAATGGCCAAAGAACTCTAATGGACATCTACAAATTAACACATTTTATAACACCTCTCCCATTTTTCTTCATTTCCCCTCTACCTAAATAATTAAATACTTATTCACTTAAATATCTTTTCTTTATACTAAAATTTAACATAACATTTTATGAAAATAAAATAATTAATTTTGTGTATTCATTAAATAAAACTTCCACATTCTCCACTCACTCAACCATTGACGTATCAAAATTGTATGAAAGTCTCGTCCTGTAACAAAAAAATCCAATTTTTTTTACGAGTTTTACGGAGGGATTAATGATATTACGAGATTTAATTCTTCATTTGAGGTTATTTGTGATCAAAAGTATCCAATTTCAGTAATAATCGATTTACGGAGGAATTAATGCCAGTGTTTTTTAAACCGGACCGGAGATAGAACAGACAACCCAACTGGTTACTGATTTTATTGGTCTAACCGATTTGACCAATGAGTCAACCGTTATAACCGTAATAATTATAGCTATATTTTAAATAATTATATGATTGAACTAAAATACACAATATTAAAAATATAATAATACAATTTTCAATATATATTTTGGACCAAGAAATTCAATCTATATATGTGTTTTAATTTATCAAAACTTTACAATATTTATTCTTTATTTTAATTCAACAAATGTCATTCATTAGTTTCGGTCTGTGTTACTATTCTTCTTGGGCCTATTTACCTTAAGGAGCATAAAATTGAATAATAATGTGACATAAAAACAACACTTTGATGGGCTTGGGCCTGTTTTAACATTAAGTGAAAAAACCCTAATATTTCCCCCACTCTCGTTGCTTTCTCTACCAAGCAACCATTTTTTTCATTTCATACTTTTCACTCTTCTTACCTCCTTATCTCCGCAGGCAAAGCATCCCACCCACCTATTTTTTCTCACATTTTTTTTTGCAATCCATTTCCCAATTCCCCTCTTCTTCTATCTTATCTTCTAAAAGTATTATTTGATCATTCTTATAGATATTATATAATTACACAAATTATTAGCTATGAAGTCAGCTTTAGGCACAAATCGAAAATCATTAAAGTGAAAGGAAAGGGAAAAAAAACGAAAAAAAAAGGAGAAAAGAAAGAACCGCTGGTTCATCCGGTCGAGCGGATGTCAAGACAACCCTTTTAACACTTCAGGTGTTCTAGGTTTTGCGTTGAAAAGAAACTGCAGCTTCGGAAGATGTCAAGACAACCCTTTTAACAGACGGGGTCTTCTTAACAGAATTAAGCACATTTAGTGTCCCTTTTAGTGCAGGATCCAGCAAATCATCCTGTTGAAAATGAAAGCTGACTTGAGTACATATTGGGCAGTTAAGCAGTGCACGGAAATATGGTATACCAACCAAAATCTATAAACAAAATTGTCTCCTATTCAGTTAAGCATAGCACGAAAAGCTTCAAATGAGTACACATATTTGGGCAGTAATCAAATTATTTTCCAGTAAACAGAAGGAACCAATAGAAAAACCACCAGCAACAACACTTGGTCCTAATTATAAATCAACAAGCTACAAAGCAATACCCTTAACATGGACCAAAATTTCCATACTTTTCCACCAAAAAGTTTGTGTCTGAATCAAGTATACAGTCTTTATTACTTCAATATGTTTCACAAATTAACAACTTTTCCAAATGATTCCCGAGAATGTTATCGAAAAGTCTCTAATATTTTGCTGACAGTACCACGACAACGAAAGTTTAATCCATGACCCTCGGGCCTATTCCCATAGACACGCACAATAGCTACTAACTATATAAATATTTTGGGTAATCGGAAATCAATTTGTATACCTGTGGATTATTGGTTTCAAGGAAAAAGGGGAGGCAGTGTGAAAAACACCTTCACAGCCCTCAACCAAAGCATCAAACGATCCTTCTTCCAATAGATCTGATTTAATCAATTTCAGTCTCTCCTTAGCTCCATTAAGTGCAAGTAAATGATTTGAATCATATTTGTATGTGAGATAAAATATGTTATATTATAGGTGTAATTTTGGAAGAGTTAGATTTTACCCGAATTTGATCCTATATAAATTAAGTTGGAGTTGGGTCAAGCTTGTTCCAACCCAAATCCAACTCATTGACAACGCTACATAAATCAACAAAAGGGTCGAATCAGGAGTCCGCGTATCAATTGAGGCATTGAAACGTAAGAATAATGATGAATAGTTATGATTCTGAAATAAGGGTACCGTAATTGTCATAAAAATATTTTGAGTTGGCTAAATTTAATGTGAACAACTGAAAGCATACTTAGAGGAATTAGGAATATAACTTTTCACTTACAGACTTTGAGAGAACAAATATTAAGGCACATTTATATTATAATCTAAAACGAGTCACTAGTTAGCTCATTAATTGGTAGAACAACATGTACGCGAGGCTAGTAATCTAATATGAAATGAGTATTATTCTTAGACAAATTGAATTAATCAACACAAAAGGTTAAAAATTCCAATTATCATTTGGAGGTCCCCAATTCACTCTTTCGGGCCTATACTTGAATCAACTTTACCAAATATGAATTTGGGCCACAATCAGCTTTAATAAACCCCCCACAAAACAGATAACAAAGTATAGTATTGATTAAAAAAAAAGAAAAAAAAAAGAAAGAAGAAGAAGAAGAAGAAATAATTAATTAGTATTTTCCACTTCTATCATCTATGTTAAATACTTAATTTCCAGATAAAAAAAAAAGAAAAAGAAACAAGAGCACTGAAATAGTAAAGGTACATGCATATATACCATCGTTCTTGCATGAAATAATCTTTGGGGGTCTCAACTATAATTTAATGGACTAAAACCCCATTCAGACGACATAAGATAATAGTTGATATATAGTTAAGCGACATAAGCAGAAGGAGAAAGAGAAAATAAAAAATAAAAAAGGTTAGATGGAGAAAGTCTTAATTTGTCTGATTGATTAATTAGGTTATGAATATACATATATTGTACAAAAATAAGATGTCCCACATTTGATTATTATAAATTGATTTGTACTTACAACCGCAAAGCCCATAACGAGAAGTTAAAGTATTTTAACTTATTATTTAGTTAGGATGTCCGTCAATCATAAGCAAACAATGTCAACCTTTTCACCTTTTCTTCTATTTCTTCCTTTTTGCTCCAAGAGGAGTATAATTTTTTTTTTTTTTTTTCTGATTTTATAGTACAGTATTAATCTTTTCTACTAAATAAGTGTGAAATGTGAATCACTATTGTCTCCAAATATAAAGGGTCTGTTTGTTTGGTGTTTGGAAAAGTAGTTTGGGAGAGTAGTGGAGGTTTGTGAAATAATCTCGGCTTGCTTAATGTTGTTTATTTGTATTTTTAGAGAATGGTTTGAGAAATAAAGTAGGTGAAAGTTATTTTTAATTTGGAGAAGTTAGATTATAGGTATAAGATGAGTAAGACCTTATGTCAAATCATATTTATATGTGAGATAAAATGTATAAGATATATGTTACTTTATGCCAAATCCGAGTATAGTTTGTATAGATTTTGTTTAGAGATAAAAAAAAATTATTGTTTATTTGGCTTTTAAAAGAGTAGTTTGAGAAAATTGAAAGATGAAAAATTTATTTTAGAAAATAAAAATCATGTTTGTTTGATATTTTTCAAACACGAATTTTTTTAAGAAATGCCAAAAAAACAGGCCCTTTGATGTCATCTGTTATTACTAGAGATATATATACAGAAAATTAAACATGTTCTTTTGTTCTAAGATAAAAAAAATTAATCTTAGTAAAATTGGAGATCACATGAAATGCTTGAGTTTAGATTAAATTTAAATAATATCTTCCACTAATTAATTTTCTTCAATTTACTTGGAAATAAGGTTAGATTAATTGGATCAAGTTTGGATCCAATATGACAAAATGTACTCCATTTTGCCAAGATTTAGAAACAATAATTATATATACCTTTTTTTTTTCTTTCGATCTAGAAATGATTATATACCTAGATGATGTGTTAAATGATAAAACCTTAATTATTTCCTAGAAATTTTACTCAATAAAAAAGTGACATATTTCATGTACTTTTGATAAAGAGTGCATATAAGGTAGCCAACATTTTAAATTAAAAAAATATAGCCAATGTATATATAAAGTTAATGTCAATTTACCCTCCTAAGAAATGCATAATGTTCAATGTATTCCTCTTTATTTTGAAAAAAAAGTACTTTACTCCCATGTATAAAATTTAAAAGAGAAATTTATTTTATTCAGCCGGAGAGTATATCCCACTCACAGAAATTGAATTAGGCATGAAAAGTATTTTTGTAATATAGAGGATAAATTTCAACATTTATCATAAAATAGGGAGATAAACTGTCACATTTATCACATGGGGTAAAGTGGTACATATAAGAGGGGTAGTTTTGTGAATTCGTATTCTTTAAAGTTTAAAAATGTTAGGGAATCACTGTGAAACTTTTATAAGATTACATGGGCTAAATTACTCTCTTTTCGAATCGTATGGAGATAATTGAACATTATGCAAATCACGGGAAAGATAAATTGTCATTAACTCCCGATATATATGATACAGGTATACAATTAAATAATAAAAACATTAATAAGAGGAAGAGATTCACACAACTAAACATTAACATTTCAAAGCACATTTTCATATAATTATATTCCTTACCTTGATAATTACATTGTAATCTAATTTAAGTCTTGTAACATATTTTTTATTTTAAATGTTTTACTTTCAAATTTCTTTGATTTGATTAAAACATTTGAGTATAGAGATGATTTATTTGTAATTAAAGGACTAATGAAAATTCGTTAAAAAAACTTCTAAATTTGAATTTTCGTACAAAAATATAATTAAATATTTTTTATTATTTTTTATTTTTTCCAAATTACAAGTCGCGTTTGAATATTTTAAAATTTGGTGCACTTAACCGTCTAAAAGTTTTTTGTTATTGCACAAAATTCCTTGAGTAACGTTTTACCCTTTGAAAATTCCTTAAAGATGATTAGGGGCAAAGTACATTCATTTGTCAACTTCTAGGTGACACTATCATGTTTTTTTAATTATAGGAGAAAAAGTGCGAAAGAAGAGATTCACACAACTAATAAATGCATGTAACAAATTGTAACGTAAGTCACTTTGATACAAAGAAAAATAGATATCAATTACAAATATTAAATGGTCGAATAAAAATCAAAAGAATCCTATTAATTTAAGTTGGTGAGTTTGTTACCGACTTTGCATGCATGAATCAAACAATAATGGAAAACGAGAAACTAAAATTGACAGAAGAACAACTAATTGAAAAGATTAATTACCCGTCAAACATTAATTGCCTTCCACAATTTAATTTTCATATAGTCAAATATTAGGATACTGTTTTCTTTGGTAGCCATAAGTGTGTTTGAATTTTTGTTCCTTTATTTTGTTTTATGTAACTGGTAATAGATTACTACGTTAAACCAGCAACGAGCATTACTATCACTTCCTAACACTTTAATTATCATCTCAATTAATCTTTGCCTTTAAGTGATCGATGAGGCTGTTCTACATATTAGATAATTCATAATTTTCTGATCAATCTACATACAACGGAATTGGAATTAATCAAGCTGCTTGTTAATACTTTAGATTCCTTTAATAAAAATAAAATATCGTATCACATTATGACAGTTGATTAAATCAACATACAATAAATAAAGCAAATCGAAACTAAAATATAATAATAAACAAATACTATGAAACTAAATAAATAATCACACAATTTTTGACATGGGACTCGAACTTAAGGATATTAAGACCATTTCAACTTGTAATTGGAATAAGGCATCATGGGTCCATCAAATTTAGATTTTAAACTTCTTAAAAATGGGTAATTTGTTCAATAAAATATATATATGTTAAATAAGTTCCCCAATTGATCAATCAATACTAATTAGATCAAAATCTTTCCCAGTGATCATCATGATATACAAAATAAGGTATGAGTTTATCATCATAAAATTCAGTTCGTAAATTTACATGATTCTTTGTGGTCTTTGTGGTAGTGTGTATTATAAAAATGAAGAAGTCTGCATAGACCATGTTGTCGTGTCCTGACATTTTGTTGGGCGCAAAATGACGCGACACGGAGGCCCAATGGACGGGAGCGCATCTCTGGGGGAGCTAGGGATAGGGACACACCTATCCTGTCGAATGAATTGCGGGACAAGGAACCAAGGGAGAGGACCTTAGCAGTCAGGCAAAGTGTCGGGCTGGCCAAGCAGCATGGACGGGCAGCCAGGCAGGGAACATGATCGGCCCGGGACGAGGCAGGCATGATAGGCCCGCGCCACGGGATAGCCGGCAAGGCGGGAGGTCTAGCGTGCGTGATATGAGGCACGGACTTACAAGGGCGACGACAAGGCACGTGGGCAAGGAAAGACCTTTGGGTGGCACAAGGGCGTCCTAGGGTCGGCCCCAAGCATTTTGAAGTGCCAAATCAAATCTTGGAGGTTTCGGAGGATTCTAGGGGGTTCAACACAAGTCCGAGACATTCAAGAGAACTCTGGAGGGGTCCGAAAGAGTCCGAATGATGCCGGAAGGTTCTACAAAGTTCCGAAGAGGTCCAAAATGTTCTACAAGGATCTAGAGGGGGTCCGAAATATTCTAGAAGGTTGTGGAGGTTGATGGAAAGTAGTAGAACCTCGTAGAAAAATTCTAGAACTATGTAGTAGTCGGGAGTAGGAAATCGTAGAATGTTCTTAAAGAAGATTGGTAGACTTTGTAGGAACTTGTAGAAGGGTCTAGAGACTTAATCCTAGCCCTTAGATCAAATAAATCTTGGTTGTCCATTAGGGAAGGCTTGTAGTATAAATAGAGGTGACTAAAAAATACTGTATTAAAAAGCATCAAAGTAATTTATAATAAAGTTAATATAATGAAAACGTGATTATTCATATAATATTTTATAAACAAAGAAAACGTAACTCATAATCAAACAAAAATATTTATCAAAAATATTATCATTTCCAATAATTTTACCTCACTTTCTTGACAACCAAATAAGCCATTAATAAAAAAAGCACACAAGGTCTATGTAGACCTGTACGGTTAAAAAATTTCCTACCAAACAAGCCATTAGTAAAAAAAGCTCAGGGTTTATGTAGACCTGTACGTTTAAGAAATTTCCAACTGCGCATTTCGTCTCTGTTTCACTTTTTCATTTTCCTCCAACATGAATTACAATACAGCTAGGATTGTCATCTTCCTCGTGCTTGCTGCAGCAGCACATCTATACGCATTCTTTACGCTGTTTTACCACGTAATAGCAAAGGATTTAACTTCAAAAGGATGGAGACTACGAGTAACAGGGATATTATCTCCATTGTTTCTCACACTCCATTTCTCTCTTTACATTTTATTTGACAAACTCTCACAGGAACTAAAAAAAATAGAAAATGGGGCAAATGGAAATAAGTATAAGATTTATGGTGCAACTATTGTTAGGGGTATCGAAAAAGTTGTTGTGGTTGTAGTTCTTTCCGGGTTAGCTAGCGGATATGCTCACTTGTTGCCACAACCTGCTCTGATAATGAAGTCAGCAGGTTTTTTTTGGGATTTCTGACATATTGGTTACTATAGCAACTCTTGGCCAACACAATTTTGAATTGGCAGGCGCGTTCGCGGGAGTAGTTCTTAATATGCAATCCGTGGTGTCTCACAAGAGTAAATGGGTAAAATTTGCGTCTTCGATCTCTGTGCCAATAGTTACCCTCATTGTGTGTCCAATATTGCAACTTTTATCCCCATCAGACGATGCTGATCCCACAGGCCCTGTTTCTCCTAGGGGTGACAATGAATCATGTATTGTTTTAGTTTTGCAGCTGTTTTTTAATTGATAATATATTGTTTAATTGTCTTGGTGCGATTTGAATTTGCAATTTTATCTCGAGAAACAATTTTAAGTTGTTTCTATATAAATCAACAAAAGGGTCAAGTTATACTATATTTGTATGTGAGATAAAATATGTTATATAAATCAACAAAAGGGTCAAGTTATACATAAAAACAACACTTTGATGGGCTTGCGCCTATTTTAACATTAAGTGAAAAAAACCCTAATATTTCCCCCACCCCCGTTGCTTTCTCTACCAAGCAACCATTTTTTTCATTTCATACTTTTCACTCTTCTTACCTCCTTATCTCCGCAGGCAAAGCATCCCACCCACCTATTTTATCGCACATTTTTTTTTGCAATCCATTTCCCAATTCCCCTCTTCTTCTATTTTATCTTCTAAAAGTATTATCTGATCATTCTTATGGATATTATAAAATTACACAAATTATTAGTTATGAAGTCAGCTTTAGGCACAAATCGAAAATCATTAAAGTGAAAGGAAAGGGGAAAAAAAACGAAAAAAAAAGGAGAAAAGAAAGAACCGCTGGTTCATCCGGTCGAGCGGATGTCAAGACAACCCTTTTAACACTTCAGGTGTTCTAGGTTTTCCGTTGAAAGAAACTGCAGCTTCAGAAGATGTCAAGACAACCCTTTTAACAGATGGGGTCTTCTTAACAGAATTAAGCACATTTAGTGTCCCTTTTAGTGTAGGATCCAGCAAATCATCCTGTTGAAAATGAAAGCTGACTTGAGTACATATTTGGGCAGTTAAGCAGTGCACGGAAACATGGTATACCAACCAAAATCTATAAACAAAATTGTCTCCTATTCAGTTAAGCAGAGCACGAAAAGCTTCAAATGAGTACACATATTTGGGCAGTAATCAAATTATTTTCCAATAAACAGAGGGAACCAATAGAAAAACCACCAGCAACAACACTTGGTCCTAATTATAAATCAACAAGCTACAAAACAATACCCTTAACATGGACCAAAATTTCCACCAAAAAGTTTGTGTCTGAATCAAGTATACAGTCGTTATTACTTCAATATGTTTCACAAATTAACAACTTTTCCAAATGATTCCCGAGAATGTTATCGAAAAGTCTCTAATATTTTGCTGATAGTACCACGACAACGAAAGTTTAATCCATGACCCTCGGGCCTATTCCCATAGACACGCACAATAGCCACTAACTATATAAATATTTTGGGTAATGGGAAATCATTTGTATACCTGTGGATTATTGGTTTCAAGGAAAAAAGGGGAGGCAGTGTGAAAAACACCTTCACAGCCCTCAACCAAAGCATCAAACGATCCTTTTAATCAATTTCAGTCTCTCCTTAGCTCCATTAAGTGCAAGTAAATGATTCGTCTTCTTAGGATCATCTGCAAATTCCAGAAAATATTACAACAAACCCACATCATCAAACAATGGGAAAAACACAATAAAAAGTTGGAGATAGATAACAAATCGAGAGAAAACTGACCGGGATAACGAACTGAAGCTTTGACAGTGTAACCCTTCTCAAGCAAGAATTTGATGATCCATGAAGCTATGTAACCCGACCCTCCAGTTACAGCAACAGTCTTCATTTTCAACGCTCTATTGATTTCTGAGATATATCGAATAGTGTGTGTTTTAAGTGTGAGATGGGCTTGTGTATTTATGGATGATGGATTCGAGCTGAATTGATTTTTAATAGATCCATTATTGATTTGAATATGTCAAGTCCAATCATTTAGTGCCACAATTCCAAGTGAATAACTTGTATGTATATTTTACTCCATCTATTTCTAATTATATGTCAGTTTTAATAAAAATAAAATACTTCAAAATACATGTCATTAGAAATTCGAAAGAGATCTAAAATTTTCATTAGATAATTTTACCATTCCATTTCTCATTAATGACAAAATCGAAAGTTGCAGATTTTATCTTTTATTTTTTATTTGTATCAAGGATAATCTGATAATCTGGTACCATAAGACTTTTATTCTTCTAAAATTTAGGTAATTAATAATATCCTCAATCTTTATGTAACAACATAATTGACATGTGTTTATTAATAGAGAAAGTAATTAATTTGAAACTCGACTTGACAAAGACTTAATATGAAAGTAGTTTGACTGAGTTTCATTTTGGTTTGGTTTCAAAAAGTGATTTGAGACTTGAGAGTTTTCAGTAAATTGATTTTGATAATTTTTAGAATGAAATGTTGAGATATAAAATAATATTAAATAGGAGTGATAATTAGTGAACTTTGAAAATCGAGATATGATTTTGATTGAAGTTTAGTTGTTGGGGTTTAGAAGAAACAAGTAGATGGTAAATATCAGATTAGTAACTTTATATGTGTGATAGAAAGATGATAAATATCAATAATTTTTTCAACTAAGATCGTGTAGGTTTTCGATTTAAACTGGAATGAATTTAAACTTATATATCTTCACTAAACGAGGATTGAATCGATCTGAGTAATATAAAACTCAGCCAAACTACTTCCTTACATAACATGTAGTTTCCAAGCAATCTTCAAAAAAGTTTAAATTAAATCATTTCTGTATGAGAAATTATTAAGTATAACATCTGCACCACGTTATCAAGCACGCGTGATGCAGACGATCAATAAAATTATTAGTGAAAATCTGCATCACCTATATTCCGGGTAATATGAACATGAATGTAAAATCCTATATTCGAAAAGAACATGAGGTGACGTGGAATCTCACTCTACATATAATAATTACATTGGTCAATTGTACCATGTATTCTTAATATCGTGGTGCAATGATTATTTTGTATATTCAATACTTCTTTAATTTTTTCCTATGTCAACATCTGACGGTATCATTATCATGATAGTGCGGTGCAAACTTGTGGTACAAACTATAAATGTTTTATCGAGTACAACTTTATCCATAATTTTAATTACATTCATCCTATATCGATGAAAAATATTCATAGGGTTGAATGATAAATATATATGCATACGATAGACAAAAAATTATTCTCTCATACACACTTGTTCTTATCACTCATCCAATACCCCTAATGAATTAAATCCACTAGGGTATACACAAAATTTCCTTTCATTGTAGACAAAATGTGAACATGTATTTGAAAATCAAGATAGATGCTGCACATATGCAATGTACAAATTCCAAACAAAGACATATCCGATTTGTTAACTAACATTAACAAATTCAAATTTTAAAAATATTAGAAAATGAAATGTTCTTAAAAACATATCATTTAGAGAACAACTCTGTGCGGTTTACATCACGTAGCATCAAAGTTTTCTTAAATCATTTCTATACAAGAAATTATTTAGGGAAAATTGTTTTTTTGGTACCATAGGATAGGCTGACTTGCAGTTTTGGTACCATTGGATACGAAAATGCAAATTTGGTACCATAGAATATGTTTTCATTGCAATTTTGGTACCTAACCCAATTTTTTTACAAAGTTAATGGCAATTTACCCCCTATGAAATTCATAATGTTCAATTTATCCCTCTATAATTTGTAAAAAATCAATTTATCCCCTGTAAAATTTTAATGAAGCAATTTACCCCCTTCAGCCGGAGATTGTAACTCACTTGCCAAAATTGAGAGTATGCATGCAAACTATTTTATTTAACATAGGGGGATAAATTACCACATTTATCATAAGAATGGGTAAAAAATCACATTATCATAATAAAAGTGGATTAAGTGCCGTCTATAAAAATATCAAGGAGGCGATGTGAAATTTCTACAAAATTTCAGGGGGTAAAATGGTTTTTTTTTTAAATCACGAGGGGTTAAATTGAACACTATGCATTTAGTAGGGGATAAGTTGCCATTAACTTTGTAGAAAAATTGGGTTTGGTACCAAGATTGCAATGAAAACCTATCATATGGTACCAAATTTGCATTTTCATATCCAATGGTACCAAAAGTGCAAGTCAGCCTATCCTATGGTACCAAAAAAGCAATTTTCCCAAATTATTTAGTATAACCTCTGTACCAAGTCATCAAATGCACGTGGTACAGCAGACCAATGAAATTATTAGTGAAAATCTACATCACCCATATTCTGGAGTAATGTGAATACAAATTTAAAATCATATATTCTAGAAGAACACGAGGTCACGTGGAATCTCACTTAACATATAATAATTACATTGATTGATTGTACCATATGAACTTAATTACGTGGTGCAACGATCATTTTGATATATTCAATACTTCTCTAATTTTTCCTATATGTCAACATCGCCGTATGACTATCATGATAGTGCGGTGGAAACTTGTAGTACTTGCTATAAATGTTCTATTGAGCACAACTTTACCCGTAATTTCAGTTAAATTCATTCTACATCGATGAATTATATCCATAGAGTTAAATGATAAATACATGTGCATATAATGAAAAAAAAATTATCATTTCATATACACTTACTAGCATATACTCGTGATATGCACAACATAGCATTATATCTTAACTGTTAAAAGTTTAAATAGCAAACTTCGTTTTTCGGTATAAGCAAAAAGGAATAATTTATCCCTATAAGATATGAATAATGTTCAATTAACCCTCACATGATTTGAGAAAGAATAATTTATCCCCATATAATCATATAAAAGTTTCACACTGTCTTCATGACATTTTTAAACATAAAAGATTCGAATTGACAGTACTATAGATTGACCCAATCAATTTGTAAATGTGGCACTTTAACCCCATGTGTTATGATAAGTGTGATATTTTACCCCTGTGTTATGATAAACATGACACTTCACCCCCTGATACTCCTTTCCCCCCATGATAAATATGACAATTGACTCCCTTATGGGTACTTTGTCTTTTTAAGAAATATTTTTTGTAGTCTCTTAATTTCGGAATGTGTTATACTCTTAGTTGGAAGGAGGTAAATTGATCCTTTAAATTTTTCACATGAGGGATAAAATTCTATTTTTCAAACATAAGGGGAGGGGATCAAACATTATGCGTTTCCCAGAAAATTAAATTTGCATTAACCCATTAAAAAAGTAAGAAAATGATGTATCAAATTCATAAATATGTTATGTTTAAAAGGGAAAAAACAAAGGAGAAACATGAGTATTTTTATTAAAAAATTTACATTTGAAGAAGGAAAAACATAATGCGAAGAGGAAATGAATATTACATTCATAAAACTCACGTCTTAAAATCAATATAAAATAATAAAATTGATCATTTAAAACTGAATAAAATTAACACATAGTGGATAAATTTGAAAAAGAAAATAATTAATGGATGAATGTGTTCTTAAAAAAATTATTGAAAAACCAATAAAGTGAATATCAATAAGTAGGACTATTTTCTCTGGCCTTTCACCATATCTATATAATTTTAGTTTTTGGTTAACATTTTTATTTTCCAAACTATCAATGTTCATATCTATAATTTGACTGAAAACCTATAAAAAAAATCGATATTAATGATTTCAACATAGGATATGATCTTAGTATTTGAAAAATTCAATGATTTACATTTCAAAATTATGCTACCAACCGAAAACTTACAATTCATTTAGTAGAGTTGATCTTTGAGACTTAAACTCCCGAAAATGATATTTCACTGAAATCTCATTTGTGTTAAAAAAAAAAAAAGCAATTAGATCAAAAGATGTCTAAAACACCAATAAAAGAAAAAAAAATATAGAGAAACTTAATAAATTTAATAATAAAAAAAAAAGAGATATGAAATTTAAACAATGTGCAAAGGCATGAAAAGTGTTATTCTGAGCAAAAGTTCAATACATTCAGACACAAACCTAAATAATGAGCAATGACATGACCAATTTTTGGAGCAAAAGTTTAGTTTAAGGTGTTCATACTTATAATGACTTATCTCTATTCAAATACTAATTTCCGTAATTAAGGATAACTATTTTGTAGGCATGATTTTAGCTTATCAATTAAGAATCAGTTAATAAATTTTTAAACTAAAATTGACTTCAAATTGAAAATTCCTTCAATCTTGTAAAGTGCATTTATATAGTGAATGAATTAAATTCCTATTCCATTGATATTTTGGTGGCATAATTTTAGCATATCCGTTAATAAGTTATAAGATAATATTGAACTAAAATCGATTTAAATCTGAAAATTTTTCAAATTGTAGATAAGATATTACCCAATCATTAACTTTTTGACAATAAAAAAAACTCAAAATTCTAAGAAAAAAAAAATTGAGTCAGAGTTTCATGATTTGGGTCAAAAGACCATCCTCATATTTATATAGATATATAAGATGACTCATCAAGTACTCCTGATGAATTGTATACACCAGGTAGGCACAAAATTTCCCTATAATTTCATTGTAGAGAAAATGTGAACATGTATTAGAAAATCAAGGACTTAGATACTGCATATATGCAATGTACAAATTCCATAAAGTCACACACATATCCTATTTGTTAACTAACATTAACAAATTTAAAATTTAAAAATATTAGAAAATGAAAATGCTCTTAAACACATACTATATATTATTTAGAGAACAACTCCGTGCGGACTACATTTCTTAAAAAAGGTACAAAGAAGAAATAGTTATAACCATAACTTAACTGCAGGTACATATAGAAGTACTAAAGGTGGATATGCGCTAAATATACAAGAAGAGCATTTATTCTCAACCATGCAATATATGCATATATTTATTATACTAAAACAATGGGCCTTCAGACATCTGAAGGGACTTTAAAAAAGTTGTTTTCCTTCAAACTTTCAACAGTTTCTCTAATGCTTTCTTTAAGAGGAGTGAATTTAACACCAAGACTTTTTGCTCTTTCATTTGAGACATTGTATGTAGGGGCAAATGGCTTGTCGTCGGAACTCCTGGAAAGACAAAAAGTACAAGTGAGGGTGTTTTATGCTAAAAACTAGCTCGAGAGATGCAGAACACAAGAAATCATATTCAAATACGAATTACAATGAAAGGCATTATGTAAATTACTATATATTTAGCACCCTTCCTGCAGAGTACCCTAGAATTAATGTTACTTAACTGAGATTTAAATAGATATCAAGTTAAGCTAAATAACTAAAAAGGAGCAGTGAAAACTAATAAGAGTTAAGTTAATCAGATTGAGAACATACTTCTCAGGGAGTTTAAAGGTAGGGTAGAGTTCGCGCAATATTTTGACGAGCTCAGAGTGATGTGCCGTTCTCTCCACCATAAGATACCTTCCATTAGCCGAGGGAGTCTCATATGCCAAAATATGTGCTTCTACAACATCTTTCACATTCACAAAACCCCATGTTTCATTTTGGAAAGTTTCAGAACCTAAAAATCCCAAGAAGGGCGAGGTCAAATTAACAACTTGGAACTTCCTCAAATCGCATTACACAAATAAAAGACTAAGAGATATATATACATACTGTATTCATAGAGTTGAAAAAAATAAAGTTCAAACTGGATATGGTTTGACTTACCATTAACCAAGTTCAAAATATTAGCACAGCTCGTGTTAAGTATTGGTTGCAGTAGGGGACCAAGGACCGAGGCTGGGTTTATGGTAACCATATCAATACCTTTCTCTTTTACGAATTTCCAGGCAGCATCTTCAGCAATCGTCTTTGACAGCAAGTACCAGAACTTGTAGAAGCAACATCACAAATTAAAATTGTTGTAAAAAGAACCTTTACTTTGGTGTGCTCAATTAAATATGAATGTTAGTAATAATTAAATATCCACTAATTAGAACTGCTGCAACTTGAGTTAAAATTAATTTATTTAAGAAATGTAGATGTAGGTAGGAGTAATAATGAGGAGATTACATGCATATCTTCCACTAACACAATTAATTCAACATATATTGTTCAAATTGAGTGAAAACAGGGGAAACAGGGGAGAGGGAGGAATTCATAGAAAATTACATACCTTATTTTTTATGCAATAATCATTGTCAGACCACCAAGACTCATCAACATACGCATCCTCATTTAACGGCGTACCATTAAACGAAACAGCAGCTTCAGAAGATGTCAAAACGACCCTTTTCACAGACGGCGTTTTTGCAACGGAACCCAGCACATTTAGCGTTCCCTTTAGTGCAGGATCAAGCAATTCTGACTGTGGATCCTTAGTTTCAAAGAAAAAAGGTGAAGCCATGTGAAAAACACCTTCAGAACCATCAATCAAAGAATCAAAGGACCCAGGTTCCAATAGATCTGCTTGTGTCAGTGTTAGTCTTTCCTTAGCTCCATCAAGTGCGAGTAAATGATTCGTTTCTCTAGGATCGTCTACAAAAATACAAAATAAAAATCATACTCCACTATAATAATAATAATAATTATGAATTTTGAAGGGTTTATTAGAAATCAAGGGCCTGACTTAGATTACGAACGGAGGCCTTGACATTGTAGCCGCGTTGGAGCAAGGTTTTGACGAGCCATGAACCTATGAACCCTGATCCACCTGTTACAGCAACTGTACTCATTCTTTTCTTATTTCAAACGATTTGATTTTTTTGAGTGAATGAGCTAGAGAAGATATATATATAGTGAGTGAGGGTAATTACTAATTATGGTTTAGATTTTTGTAACTTACAACATGCAATATGTACGGCGGTTACGGCCCACGCCTAATCATTTACACGTAACGCCTAATCATTTACACGTAGATGGATGGATAAGTTTTGTTTTTGGTTGGATAACGACGGGAGGCTGTAAACCTAATCCTAATTTGTTTGGAAAAGTGTTCTAGCATGACCCCAGCCCTCTTCCCCATACGAACCATCTCAAAATGAATAGTTACTACATTACCTCTTAATTAAATTAAAATCTCCCTCTTGTTATGAAAGTAAAAGAATAACGAGCAAGAACTAAAATGTAAGTGTAGAGAAGAAAATGAAGTAGGGAGAAATTTGTATTCATTCTTATTCATTTCATACAATACAATACAATGGCCTCTATTTATAGGTCTATATAAGAACCCAAGAGCCAATAGCTAATAGTTACATTATAAGTTACAAGTCTCTTCATATGTTGTCTTCAAGATGATATTTAATATAGAAGTAGCAAGACCTTTCAAATGGCCAAAGAACTCTAATGGACATCCACAAATTAACACATTTTCTAATACTCCCCCTTGGATGTATATTGCTTATGGAATATGCCTCGTTAAAAACCTTGTTAGAAAAACCCCGTGGGAAAAACCTAGACAAGGAAAAAAAGTACATATCCATATGGAGCTAATAAACGTGTAACACTGCCTCGTTAAAACCTTGCCAAGAAAAACCCGTTGGGATAAAAACTTGGACGAAGGAAAAAGAGTACAGTGTGCATATTATTATTAATGACACGCTCCCCCTGATGCCAACACAATATCCACACATTTTACAAAGATGCTAATTAAACATGCTTGTAGAATTAGCAAGATTCATTAAGTCTCCAATTTTACTTGGATAAAGGTCTTTCGGGTCCCAAAATTTTTCATTGTTCGATCTTTTTGAGGACAAACATAATCTTTTATTACACTCAAAGATTGAAACGGCCATGAAATTGCCCACAATGATTGAGCTTTTTATCTATATAAAATCCTTAATTAATCGATTCTGTATGTATTGATTTATGGACAAAAGATTTCATCTGTTAAATGCTCGATTTGTCGATCGAGATAAATAAATTCAAAATCTGTGTCTCAAATTCTTCATTTAAAACTCTTTGGAAGTTCCAATAATATTTAGATCATCAATATATATAACAATAATCATGATCCCAATCTTTCCATAAAATACATGGGTTAATTGGATTGTTTCTATAACTTTCTTTTAACAAGTATTCACTAATATAGTTGTACTAAATACGTCCATATTGATTAATTCATACAAAAATTTACGCAAGCGTATTGAACAGTTTTCTCCGGAGTTTCCAAATGTATAATAAATCAGTTTTCTCCGGAGTTTCCAAATGTATAATAAATCTAAACCCTTTAGGGATTTTCATATAAATTTTAGTATCGAGCGAGCCATATAAATCAGTTGTATCAATATTCACTAGACGCAAATCAATTTTTTTTTTAACGTACTGCCAGACTAATAAGTTATGTAAAAATAATTGCATCCACCACAAGAAATTACGTCTCCTCATAATCAATATCGGGTCTCTGCGAAAATCCATTTGTCACAAGTCGTGCTTTATAAATAACGACTTCAGTTTTCTCATTTGGATTTCGCACAAATACCCATTTATATCCAAACGTCTTTACACCTTTAGGTGTTTGAACTACTTTGAAAGTAAACTTAATTCTGCTTGAATTGCGTCTTTCTATTTTGGCCAATCATTTAAATGTTTACATTTTTATAATAAATTGAATTTCAAGATCCTCGTTTTATTTTATAATTATATGCAAAAGTGTTGTCGACAACTATTTTATTTCGGTTCCATTTTTTTTCTCTCGTAGTGACATAACTTATAGAGATCTCTTTATTTTAGTATTTTCAGGTACCTGAACCTCTTCTGGGGTATTATCTATTAGTTACGTCTTGCGACTCTTCATGAGTGCTTGCCTCCATAATATGACCATCTTCAATGTTAGCTCCTTAATTTACATGATTTTTATCATTGGAACCAATTGATTTCATTTGAATTGGAGCATATCTAGCTGGTATATGAGATTTAGTAACTCTTTTTATATTAGTAAATTCATCTGGCAGTTGATTTGCAATATTTTGCAAATAAATTATCTTCTGAACTTCTAGTATACACTATTTTTTTTCCGAGGATCTAGAGAAGATAATATTGATGTTTTTCAAGTAATTTCTTTTACCAGCTCTTTATTACCTCCCCTGATGTTAGAATATTATATCATCAAAATGACAATCGGCAAACCATGCCGTAAATAAATTTTCTGTCATTTATTCAAGATACTTATTATGGATGGGGGATTCATATCCAACATATATTCCCAACCTCTTTTGAGGACCCATCTTTGTGCGTTGTGGTGGAGCAATTGAAAATATGTCGCACGTCCCTAAATTTTAAGATAGGGAATGTTTGGCTCATGACCAAACAATAGTTTCATCAGGGAGAATTCATCATTATTTGTTGGCATGATGCACACAAGCGCTGCTACATGTAACAAAAAGTTTTGTTCTCATTAATAATTTTCAAGCAATTAACGGGAGGCGTTTGATGAATAATTCTACTAAATCACTTTGTGTATGAATATGGGCAACATGACTCTTAATAGCCATTGAAAGTCAGATATATGAATTAACCAACATTACTAAGACGTCTTCATTGCAAAATCTGAAAAGTGTGTTCTTAATTTAATTATTTGCGCAAATAATCCCGCAAACATCAATGTTGCAGGTTGACAATAAACACACATGTCACATTTGTAGTAGATGCATCTATTAAAATCCACATAGAGGATGAGTGGGCCCACATGTATCACATTGAATGTGTTTCAAAAATGCTGAAGATTTTAACCCATTTCTAATTGAAATGATTTAGTAATCTATTAATCTTGAGAACAAGCAGCACAAAATGATTCTTTGATTTGAAGAATCTTCTGGTTCTTCAGTGAAGATCCATACAAACTCTCAATAATTATTTTCCGCATCATATTTTATCCGGGATGGTCTAACCGGTTATGCCAAATTTAATTTGATCAATAAACTTCTGATTTACTTTAATATTTGTTTCAATTGTATAAACACATTTCTTTCTATAAAATCCCCACATTTAAAGTCTTTAAATAAATGAGGTTAATCAAAATAATAAGTCTTTACTTATTATGAATGATTCATAAGCTCAAGAATCTCATCAAAGTCACCTCATATAGCTCATGAATTGGTGAATAATTAAAAAAAAAAAAAAAAACTCATTTACTTTTAATCACGAGAAGTGATAAGATAAATTAATACAAATAAAGGCATGAAAAAAATATCATTTATATTTCTACGTTTTTTTTTATTTCTACGTTTTTTTTAATTTAAGAAATAAATAATTTCTTTATAATCATAATTGAAACAACATGAGAAGACTATATTTACATTTCAAACATGATAATATATAACTTAATTTTAAATATGAATTGTCGTACATTGACTTTTATCAATATATTTTTTCATCCACTAAAATCATACCTAAATACATAATTAAATATAATAAATCATATTAGAAATTCAGATATTTAATCACAAAACGTTATGCCATAACATAATTTCATATTAACCATTATTATTTTTATTATCACTATTAGCTCTACTTATCTCAATAGAAATTATCAAAATTCAAATTAGTAATGTTAAGTGGTTCAATCATTACCATCAAGAATGTCACTTACATCGTTGTAATTCATTTTAACTTGATGATTGTTTCTTTCAACAAGTTTTATTTTGACGCCTTGTAGAATCAATTTGCATACCTTTATTTTTCCCAAGTTTTACCACTATTTCGTTTCGTTTTGGATGGTATGATGCAATCAATATATGAAATGCATAAAATAATTTGACATGTCTAAATAATGTCAATGTCTATCGTACATTCCATTAATTTATGAGATTGAATCATGTACGCTCACTTTTGGGAATAAATCACTTATATTCACATTTACATCCATTTCAAGGAATGCTTATCAATTATAATAGGAGTTCGATTCTTCATCAATGTTTCATTTTCCAACTACCATAATCAAATTGGTAGTATTTCTTAAAATCTCTCCACATTATTGCTAATTAATAAGAATTTAGGATTCCAAAAGTTGTAATATTATATCTCCAAATTGATAATTAGTTTTTAGTTGTGGATTTCATTTCTCAATTTAAAATGATGCAACTTTAGGTGCAAACTTTCATAGCAAGCTTAAGAAAATGTCTATATTTGAACTCTCTTTATTCAAGTCCATATTAGTCCCGTAATTATAAATATTCAAAATGTCGATACAAGAAATCTCGACCTTTCAAAGCTCTGAATGGCAACACTTGCTTTTATCCATAAATTCATCCATAAAATGCATGCCTTCAAAACATATTATGAATTCATGCCAGAGATGAACACGAGCTTAAATTTGCCGTTTAGCTTGGACTATAATAGGGACAGTTCAATTCACACGAATATAGTTTGACTCAAGTGGAAACAATCACAACTTTGGTGTTAAAATAATTTCTCCAAATATTTTAGGACAAATGAGCCCTCTACTAAAATATATTGGAATTTCACTTTATCAATTGTAAGGAGGAAATTACTAATGAAGCATTACTTTCACTTTATCAATTTTTCATTCATTTTAAGATTGTATTTGAGGCTCTTTGCATTTCAATGGATTCCAACCAATAGTTTTCACAAGCCTTCAACTAAGCATTGTTAAATATTTGTTAATTTAGTAACATGTACTCCATTTGTACAATTTTACATAAAATGCCTATTTTGTTAGTAGACATCATCATCAATTCTCAATTTTGTTAACTGATTAAATAAACAATAAATAGGCACTGCAAGAGATATTTTGATTTAACATCTTTTAACAGCTTTTGATCATCAACTCAAAGATTGATATTTTCTTAATTTAACAAGTAGAAATCATGATTTTTCATTCTTCTCATTTCTCATGCACATTCAGTTTTGGCCTCCATATATGTTCAAGATTCAAAATCAATACATTGAATCAAAATCAATCAATATATTGAATCAAAGCCATATATATTCAAATCTTCAGGTTTGAATTTATCATAACTTTAGAGTTTTGGGCTATATGCCCTTGTCACCTAGGCTTGAGGCCTAAAATAAAAGATACTCAAATCTTCAAATATGAGTTTATTATATAGCCATACAAGCTTCATGTCCATAGTAAATCAATTTTTAGAACTTCAAGTTCTTGATCTAATAGGAAAACATAATCATTTAATATATTTTTATTTAAATACAAAATCTTATTATAAATCATATTCATTTAAAATTAAAAAATATTACTCACCAACTTACCTATTTGTATTGAGGAATATGAACCGATTTGGAGCCGAAGATGAACACGAAATTCGGAAAGACTACTTATGTACGTATCTTTGGGCTTTTTTTCTTGATTTTGTGATGTTGGCCTTAAACAAGAAATGAACAAATTTTACAATCCTAATACCCGAAGATATGTCTTGTGCTTGTTTACTAGATTTTGCATCATGTGTTGAATAATTCTATGATGAATCTTTGTTTCTTTCTTTTTTTCTCGGAGGGGTAAAGTGATGGTTTAATTTGGAATTGAAATATAGGATGAAATCGTGCTGATAACGTGTTATGAAAGTAAAAGAATAACGAGCAAGAACTAAAATGTAAGTGTAGAGAAGAAAATGAAGTAGGGAGAAATTTGTATTCATTCTTATTCATTTCATACAATACAATACAATGGCCTCTATTTATAGGTCTATATAAGAACCCAAGAGCCAATAGCTAATAGTTACATTATAAGTTACAAGTCTCTTCATATGGTGTCTTCAAGATGATATTTAATATAGAAGTAGCAAGACCTTTCAAATGGCCAAAGAACTCTAATGGACATCTACAAATTAACACATTTTATAACACCTCTCCCATTTTTCTTCATTTCCCCTCTACCTAAATAATTAAATACTTATTCACTTAAATATCTTTTCTTTATACTAAAATTTAACATAACATTTTATGAAAATAAAATAATTAATTTTGTGTATTCATTAAATAAAACTTCCACATTCTCCACTCACTCAACCATTGACGTATCAAAATTGTATGAAACTCTCGTCCTGTAACAAAAAAATCCAATTTTTTTACGAGTTTTACGGAGGGATTAATTATATTACGATATTTAATTCTTCATTTGAGGTTATTTGTGATCAAAAGTATCCAATTTCAGTAATAATCGATTTACGGAGGAATTAATGCCAGTGTTTTTTAAACCGGACCGGAGATAGAACAGACAACCCAACTGGTTACTGATTTTATTGGTCTAACCGATTTGACCAGTGAGTCAACCGTTATAACCGTAATAATTATAGCTATATTTTAAATAATTATATGATTGAACTAAAATACACAATATTAAAAATATAATAATACAATTTTCAATATATATTTTGGACCAAGAAATTCAATCTATATATGTGTTTTAATTTATCAAAACTTTACAATATTTATTCTTTATTTTAATTCAACAAATGTCATTCATTAGTTTCGGTCTGTGTTACTATTCTTCTTGGGCCTATTTACCTTAAGGAGCATAAAATTGAATAATAATGTGACATAAAAACAACACTTTGATGGGCTTGGGCCTGTTTTAACATTAAGTGAAAAAACCCTAATATTTCCCCCACTCTCGTTGCTTTCTCTACCAAGCAACCATTTTTTTCATTTCATACTTTTCACTCTTCTTACCTCCTTATCTCCGCAGGCAAAGCATCCCACCCACCTATTTTTTCTCACATTTTTTTTGCAATCCATTTCCCAATTCCCCTCTTCTTCTATCTTATCTTCTAAAAGTATTATTTGATCATTCTTATAGATATTATATAATTACACAAATTATTAGTTATGAAGTCAGATTTAGGCACAAATCGAAAATCATTAAAGTGAAAGGAAAGGGAAAAAAAACGAAAAAAAAAAGGAGAAAAGAAAGAACCGCTGGTTCATCCGGTCGAGCGGATGTCAAGACAACCCTTTTAACACTTCAGGTGTTCTAGGTTTTGCGTTGAAAAGAAACTGCAGCTTCGGAAGATGTCAAGACAACCCTTTTAACAGACGGGGTCTTCTTAACAGAATTAAGCACATTTAGTGTCCCTTTTAGTGCAGGATCCAGCAAATCATCCTGTTGAAAATGAAAGCTGACTTGAGTACATATTGGGCAGTTAAGTAGTGCACGGAAATATGGTATACCAACCAAAATCTATAAACAAAATTGTCTCCTATTCAGTTAAGCAGAGCACGAAAAGCTTCAAATGAGTACACATATTTGGGCAGTAATCAAATTATTTTCCAGTAAACAGAGGGAACCAATAGAAAAACCACCAGCAACAACACTTGGTCCTAATTATAAATCAACAAGCTACAAAGCAATACCCTTAACATGGACCAAAATTTTCATACTTTTCCACCAAAAAGTTTGTGTCTGAATCAAGTATACAGTCTTTATTACTTCAATATGTTTCACAAATTAACAACTTTTCCAAATGATTCCCGAGAATGTTATCGAAAAGTCTCTAATATTTTGCTGACAGTACCACGACAACGAAAGTTTAATCCATGACCCTCGGGCCTATTCCCATAGACACGCACAATAGCTACTAACTATATAAATATTTTGGGTAATCGGAAATCAATTTGTATACCTGTGGATTATTGGTTTCAAGGAAAAAGGGGAGGCAGTGTGAAAAACACCTTCACAGCCCTCAACCAAAGCATCAAACGATCCTTCTTCCAATAGATCTGATTTAATCAATTTCAGTCTCTCCTTAGCTCCATTAAGTGCAAGTAAATGATTTGAATCATATTTGTATGTGAGATAAAATATGTTATATTATAGGTGTAATTTTGGAAGAGTTAGATTTTACCCGAATTTGATCCTATATAAATTAAGTTGGAGTTGGGTCAAGCTTGTTCCAACCCAAATCCAACTCATTGACAACGCTACATAAATCAACAAAAGGGTCGAATCAGGAGTCCGCGTATCAATTGAGGCATTGAAACGTAAGAATAATGATGAATAGTTATGATTCTGAAATAAGGGTACCGTAATAGTCATAAAAATATTTTGAGTTGGCTAAATTTAATGTGAACAACTGAAAGCATACTTAGAGGAATTAGGAATATAACTTTTCACTTACAGACTTTGAGAGAACAAATATTAAGGCACATTTATATTATAATCTAAAACGAGTCACTAGTTAGCTCATTAATTGGTAGAACAACATGTACGTGAGGCTAGTAATCTAATATGAAATGAGTATTATTCTTAGACAAATTGAATTAATCAACACAAAAGGTTAAAAATTCCAATTATCATTTGGAGGTCCCCAATTCACTCTTTCGGGCCTATACTTGAATCAACTTTACCAAATATGAATTTGGGCCACAATCAGCTTTAATAAACCCCCCACAAAACAGATAACAAAGTATAGTATTGATTAAAAAAAAAGAAAAAAAAAAGAAAGAAGAAGAAGAAGAAGAAATAATTAATTAGTATTTTCCACTTCTATCATCTATGTTAAATACTTAATTTCCAGATAAAAAAAAAAGAAAAAGAAACAAGAGCACTGAAATAGTAAAGGTACATGCATATATACCATCGTTCTTGCATGAAATAATCTTTGGGGGTCTCAACTATAATTTAATGGACTAAAACCCCATTCAGACGACATAAGATAATAGTTGATATATAGTTAAGCGACATAAGCAGAAGGAGAAAGAGAAAATAATAAATAAAAAAGGTTAGATGGAGAAAGTCTTAATTTGTCTGATTGATTAATTAGGTTATGAATATACATATATTGTACAAAAATAAGATGTCCCACATTTGATTATTATAAATTGATTTGTACTTACAACCGCAAAGCCCATAACGAGAAGTTAAAGTATTTTAACTTATTATTTAGTTAGGATGTCCGTCAATCATAAGCAAACAATGTCAACCTTTTCACCTTTTCTTCTATTTCTTCCTTTTTGCTCCAAGAGGAGTATAATTTTTTTTTTTTTTTCTGATTTTATAGTACAGTATTAATCTTTTCTACTAAATAAGTGTGAAATGTGAATCACTATTGTCTCCAAATATAAAGGGTCTGTTTGTTTGGTGTTTGGAAAAGTAGTTTGGGAGAGTGGTGGAGGTTTGTGAAATAATCTCGGCTTGCTTAATGTTGTTTATTTGTATTTTTGGAGAATGGTTTGAGAAATAAAGTAGGTGAAAGTTATTTTTAATTTGGAGAAGTAAGATTATAGGTATAAGATAAGTAAGACCTTATGTCAAATCATATTTATATGTGAGATAAAATGTATAAGATATATGTTACTTTATGTCAAATCCGAGTATAGTTTGTATAGATTTTGTTTAGAGATAAAAAAAAAAAAAATTATTGTTTATTTGGCTTTTAAAAGAGTAGTTTGAGAAAATTGAAAGATGAAAAATTTATTTTAGAAAATAAAAATCATGTTTATTTGATATTTTTCAAACACGAATTTTTTTAAGAAATGCCAAAAAAAAGGCCCTTTGATGTCATCTGTTATTACTAGAGATATATATACAGAAAATTAAACATGTTCTTTTGTTCTAAGATAAAAAAAATTAATCTTAGTAAAATTGGAGATCACATGAAATGCTTGAGTTTAGATTAAATTTAAATAATATCTTCCACTAATTAATTTTCTTCAATTTACTTGGAAATAAGGTTAGATTAATTGGATCAAGTTTGGATCCAATATGACAAAATGTACTCCATTTTGCCAAGATTTAGAAACAATAATTATATATACCTTTTTTTTTTCTTTTCGATCTAGAAATGATTATATACCTAGATGATGTGTTAAATGATAAAACCTTAATTATTTCCTAGAAATTTTACTCAATAAAAAAGTGACATATTTCATGTACTTTTGATAAAGAGTGCATATAAGGTAGCCAACATTTTAAATTAAAAAAATATAGCCAATGTATATATAAAGTTAATGTCAATTTACCCTCCTAAGAAATGCATAATGTTCAATGTATTCCTCTTTATTTTGAAAAAAAAGTACTTTACTCCCATGTATAAAATTTAAAAGAGAAATTTATTTTATTCAGCCGGAGAGTATATCCCACTCACAGAAATTGAATTAGGCATGAAAAGTATTTTTGTAATATAGAGAATAAATTTCAACATTTATCATAAAATAGGGAGATAAACTGTCACATTTATCACATGGGGTAAAGTGGTACATATAAGAGGGGTAGTTTTGTGAATTCGTATTCTTTAAAGTTTAAAAATGTTAGGGAAGCACTGTGAAACTTTTATAAGATTACATGGGCTAAATTACTCTCTTTTCGAATCGTATGGAGATAATTGAACATTATGCAAATCACGGGAAAGATAAATTGTCATTAACTCCCGATATATATGATACAGGTATACAATTAAATAATAAAAACATTAATAAGAGGAAGAGATTCACACAACTAAACATTAACATTTCAAAGCACATTTTCATATAATTATATTCCTTACCTTGATAATTACATTGTAATCTAATTTAAGTCTTGTAACATATTTTTTATTTTAAATGTTTTACTTTCAAATTTCTTTGATTTGATTAAAACATTTGAGTATAGAGATGATTTATTTGTAATTAAAGGACTAATGAAAATTCGTTAAAAAAACTTCTAAATTTGAATTTTCGTACAAAAATATAATTAAATATTTTTTATTATTTTTTATTTTTTCCAAATTACAAGTCGCATTTGAATATTTTAAAATTTGGTGCACTTAACCGTCTAAAAGTTTTTTGTTATTGCACAAAATTCCTTGAGTAACGTTTTTACCCTTTGAAAATTCCTTAAAGATGATTAGGGGCAAAGTACATTCATTTGTCAACTTCTAGGTGACACTATCATGTTTTTTTAATTATAGGAGAAAAAGTGCGAAAGAAGAGATTCACACAACTAATAAATGCATGTAACAAATTGTAACGTAAGTCACTTTGATACAAAGAAAAATAGATATCAATTACAAATATTAAATGGTCGAATAAAAATCAAAAGAATCCTATTAATTTAAGTTGGTGAGTTTGTTACCGACTTTGCATGCATGAATCAAACAATAATGGAAAACGAGAAACTAAAATTGACAGAAGAACAACTAATTGAAAAGATTAATTACCCGTCAAACATTAATTGCCTTCCACAATTTAATTTTCATATAGTCAAATATTAGGATACTGTTTTCTTTGGTAGCCATAAGTGTGTTTGAATTTTTGTTCCTTTATTTTGTTTTATGTAACTGGTAATAGATTACTACGTTAAACCAGCAACGAGCATTACTATCACTTCCTAACACTTTAATTATCATCTCAATTAATCTTTGCCTTTAAGTGATCGATGAGGCTGTTCTACATATTAGATAATTCATAATTTTCTGATCAATCTACATACAACGGAATTGGAATTAATCAAGCTGCTTGTTAATACTTTAGATTCCTTTAATAAAAATAAAATATCGTATCACATTATGACAGTTGATTAAATCAACATACAATAAATAAAGCAAATCGAAACTAAAATATAATAATAAACAAATACTATGAAACTAAATAAATAATCACACAATTTTTGACATGGGACTCGAACTTAAGGATATTAAGACCATTTCAACTTGTAATTGGAATAAGGCATCATGGGTCCATCAAATTTAGATTTTAAACTTCTTAAAAATGGGTAATTTGTTCAATAAAATATATATATGTTAAATAAGTTCCCCAATTGATCAATCAATACTAATTAGATCAAAATCTTTCCCAGTGATCATCATGATATACAAAATAAGGTATGAGTTTATCATCATAAAATTCAGTTCGTAAATTTACATGATTCTTTGTGGTCTTTGTGGTAGTGTGTATTATAAAAATGAAGAAGTCTGCATAGACCATGTTGTCGTGTCCTGACATTTTGTTGGGCGCAAAATGACGCGACACGGAGGCCCAATGGACGGGAGCGCATCTCTGGGGGAGCTAGGGATAGGGACACACCTATCCTGTCGAATGAATTGCGGGACAAGGAACCAAGGGAGAGGACCTTAGCAGTCAGGCAAAGTGTCGGGCTGGCCAAGCAGCATGGACGGGCAGCCAGGCAGGGAACATGATCGGCCCGGGACGAGGCAGGCATGATAGGCCTGCGCCACGGGATAGCCGGCAAGGCGGGAGGTCTAGCGCGCGTGATATGAGGCACGGACTTACAAGGGCGACGACAAGGCACGTGGGCAAGGAAAGACCTTTGGGTGGCACAAGGGCGTCCTAGGGTCGGCCCCAAGCATTTTGAAGTGCCAAATCAAATCTTGGAGGTTTCGGAGGATTCTAGGGGGTTCAACACAAGTCCGAGACATTCAAGAGAACTCTGGAGGGGTCCGAAAGAGTCCGAATGATGCCGGAAGGTTCTACAAAGTTCCGAAGAGGTCCAAAATGTTCTACAAGGATATAGAGGGGGTCCGAAATATTCTAGAAGGTTGTGGAGGTTGATGGAAAGTAGTAGAACCTCGTAGAAAAATTCTAGAACTATGTAGTAGTCGGGAGTAGGAAATCGTAGAATGTTCTTAAAGAAGATTGGTAGACTTTGTAGGAACTTGTAGAAGGGTCTAGAGACTTAATCCTAGCCCTTAGATCAAATAAATCTTGGTTGTCCATTAGGGAAGGCTTGTAGTATAAATAGAGGTGACTAAAAAATACTGTATTAAAAAGCATCAAAGTAATTTATAATAAAGTTAATATAATGAAAACGTGATTATTCATATAATATTTTATAAACAAAGAAAACGTAACTCATAATCAAACAAAAATATTTATCAAAAATATTATCATTTCCAATAATTTTACCTCACTTTCTTGACAACCAAATAAGCCATTAATAAAAAAAGCACACAAGGTCTATGTAGACCTGTACGGTTAAAAAATTTCCTACCAAACAAGCCATTAGTAAAAAAAGCTCATGGTTTATGTAGACCTGTACGTTTAAGAAATTTCCAACTGCGCATTTCGTCTCTGTTTCACTTTTTCATTTTCCTCCAACATGAATTACAATACAGCTAGGATTGTCATCTTCCTCGTGCTTGCTGCAGCAGCACATCTATACGCATTCTTTACGCTGTTTTACCACGTAATAGCAAAGGATTTAACTTCAAAAGGATGGAGACTACGAGTAACAGGGATATTATCTCCGTTTTTTCTCACACTCCATTTCTCTCTTTACATTTTATTTGACAAACTCTCACAGGAACTAAAAAAAATAGAAAATGGGGCAAATGGAAATAAGTATAAGATTTATGGTGCAACTATTGTTAGGGGTATCGAAAAAGTTGTTGTGGTTGTAGTTCTTTCCGGGTTAGCTAGCGGATATGCTCACTTGTTGCCACAACCTGCTCTGATAATGAAGTCAGCAGGTTTTTTTTGGGATTTCTGACATATTGGTTACTATAGCAACTCTTGGCCAACACAATTTTGAATTGGCAGGCGCGTTCGCGGGAGTAGTTCTTAATATGCAATCCGTGGTGTCTCACAAGAGTAAATGGGTAAAATTTGCGTCTTCGATCTCTGTGCCAATAGTTACCCTCATTGTGTGTCCAATATTGCAACTTTTATCCCCATCAGACGATGCTGATCCCACAGGCCCTGTTTCTCCTAGGGGTGACAATGAATCATGTATTGTCTTAGTTTTGCAGCTGTTTTTTAATTGATAATATATTGTTTAATTGTCTTGGTGCGATTTAAATTTGCAATTTTATCTCGAGAAACAATTTTAAGTTGTTTTTATATAAATCAACAAAAGGGTCAAGTTATACTATATTTGTATGTGAGATAAAATATGTTATATTAACATTAAGTGAAAAAAAGGGTCAAGTTATACTATATTTGTATGTGAGATAAAATATGTTATATAAATCAACAAAAGGGTCAAGTTATACATAAAAACAACACTTTGATGGGCTTGCGCCTATTTTAACATTAAGTGAAAAAAACCCTAATATTTCCCCCACCCCCGTTGCTTTCTATACCAAGCAACCATTTTTTTCATTTCATACTTTTCACTCTTCTTACCTCCTTATCTCCGCAGGCAAAGCATCCCACCCACCTATTTTATCGCACATTTTTTTTTTGCAATCCATTTCCCAATTCCCCTCTTCTTCTATTTTATCTTCTAAAAGTATTATCTGATCATTCTTATGGATATTATAAAATTACACAAATTATTAGTTATGAAGTCAGCTTTAGGCACAAATCGAAAATCATTAAAGTGAAAGGAAAGGGGAAAAAAAACGAAAAAAAAAAAGGAGAAAAGAAAGAACCGCTGGTTCATCCGGTCGAGCGGATGTCAAGACAACCCTTTTAACACTTCAGGTGTTCTAGGTTTTCCGTTGAAAGAAACTGCAGCTTCGGAAGATGTCAAGACAACCCTTTTAACAGATGGGGTCTTCTTAACAGAATTAAGCACATTTAATGTCCCTTTTAGTGTAGGATCCAGCAAATCATCCTGTTGAAAATGAAAGCTGACTTGAGTACATATTTGGGCAGTTAAGCAGTGCACGGAAACATGGTATACCAACCAAAATCTATAAACAAAATTGTCTCCTATTCAGTTAAGCAGAGCACGAAAAGCTTCAAATGAGTACACATATTTGGGCAGTAATCAAATTATTTTCCAATAAACAGAGGGAACCAATAGAAAAACCACCAGCAACAACACTTGGTCCTAATTATAAATCAACAAGCTACAAAACAATACCCTTAACATGGACCAAAATTTCCACCAAAAAGTTTGTGTCTGAATCAAGTATACAGTCGTTATTACTTCAATATGTTTCACAAATTAACAACTTTTCCAAATGATTCCCGAGAATGTTATCGAAAAGTCTCTAATATTTTGCTGATAGTACCACGACAACGAAAGTTTAATCCATGACCCTCGGGCCTATTCCCATAGACACGCACAATAGCCACTAACTATATAAATATTTTGGGTAATGGGAAATCATTTGTATACCTGTGGATTATTGGTTTCAAGGAAAAAAGGGGAGGCAGTGTGAAAAACACCTTCACAGCCCTCAACCAAAGCATCAAACGATCCTTTTAATCAATTTCAGTCTCTCCTTAGCTCCATTAAGTGCAAGTAAATGATTCGTCTTCTTAGGATCATCTGCAAATTCCAGAAAATATTACAACAAACCCACATCATCAAACAATGGGAAAAACACAATAAAAAGTTGGAGATAGATAACAAATCGAGAGAAAACTGACGGGATAACGAACTGAAGCTTTGACAGTGTAACCCTTCTCAAGCAAGAATTTGATGATCCATGAAGCTATGTAACCCGACCCTCCAGTTACAGCAACAGTCTTCATTTTCAACGCTCTATTGATTTCTGAGATATATCGAATAGTGTGTGTTTTAAGTGTGAATGGGCTTGTGTATTTATGGATGATGGATTCGAGCTGAATTGATTTTTAATAGATCCATTATTGATTTGAATATGTCAAGTCCAATCATTTAGTGCCACAATTCCAAGTGAATAACTTGTATGTATATTTTACTCCATCTATTTCTAATTATATGTCAGTTTTAATAAAAATAAAATACTTCAAAATACATGTCATTAGAAATTCGAAAGAGATCTAAAATTTTCATTAGATAATTTTACCATTCCATTTCTCATTAATGACAAAATCGAAAGTTGCAGATTTTATTTTTATTTTTTATTTGTATCAAGGATAATCTGATAATCTGGTACCATAAGACTTTTATTCTTCTAAAATTTAGGTAATTAATAATATCCTCAATCTTTATGTAACAACATAATTGACATGTGTTTATTAATAGAGAAAGTAATTAATTTGAAACTCGACTTGACAAAGACTTAATATGAAAGTAGTTTGACTGAGTTTCATTTTGGTTTGGTTTCAAAAAGTGATTTGAGACTTGAGAGTTTTCAGTAAATTGATTTTGATAATTTTTAGAATGAAATGTTGAGATATAAAATAATATTAAATAGGAGTGATAATTAGTGAACTTTGAAAATCGAGATATGATTTTGATTGAAGTTTAGTTGTTGGGGTTTAGAAGAAACAAGTAGATGGTAAATATCAGATTAGTAACTTTATATGTGTGATAGAAAGATGATAAATATCAATAATTTTTTCAACTAAGATCGTGTAGGTTTTCGATTTAAACTGGAATGAATTTAAACTTATATATCTTCACTAAACGAGGATTGAATCGATCTGAGTAATATAAAACTCAGCCAAACTACTTCCTTACATAACATGTAGTTTCCAAGCAATCTTCAAAAAAGTTTAAATTAAATCATTTCTGTATGAGAAATTATTAAGTATAACATCTGCACCACGTTATCAAGCACGCGTGATGCAGACGATCAATAAAATTATTAGTGAAAATCTGCATCACCTATATTCCGGGTAATATGAACATGAATGTAAAATCCTATATTCGAAAAGAACATGAGGTGACGTGGAATCTCACTCTACATATAATAATTACATTGGTCAATTGTACCATGTATTCTTAATATCGTGGTGCAATGATTATTTTGTATATTCAATACTTCTTTAATTTTTTCCTATGTCAACATCTGACGGTATCATTATCATGATAGTGCGGTGCAAACTTGTGGTACAAACTATAAATGTTTTATCGAGTACAACTTTATCCATAATTTTAATTACATTCATCCTATATCGATGAAAAATATTCATAGGGTTGAATGATAAATATATATGCATACGATAGACAAAAAATTATTCTCTCATACACACTTGTTCTTATCACTCATCCAATACCCCTAATGAATTAAATCCACTAGGGTATACACAAAATTTCCTTTCATTGTAGACAAAATGTGAACATGTATTTGAAAATCAAGATAGATGCTGCACATATGCAATGTACAAATTCCAAACAAAGACATATCCGATTTGTTAACTAACATTAACAAATTCAAATTTTAAAAATATTAGAAAATGAAATGTTCTTAAAAACATATCATTTAGAGAACAACTCTGTGCGGTTTACATCACGTAGCATCAAAGTTTTCTTAAATCATTTCTATACAAGAAATTATTTAGGGAAAATTGTTTTTTTGGTACCATAGGATAGGCTGACTTGCAGTTTTGGTACCATTGGATACGAAAATGCAAATTTGGTACCATAGAATATGTTTTCATTGCAATTTTGGTACCTAACCCAATTTTTTTACAAAGTTAATGGCAATTTACCCCCTATGAAATTCATAATGTTCAATTTATCCCTCTATAATTTGTAAAAAATCAATTTATCCCCTGTAAAATTTTAATGAAGCAATTTACCCCCTTCAGCCGGAGATTGTAACTCACTTGCCAAAATTGAGAGTATGCATGCAAACTATTTTATTTAACATAGGGGGATAAATTACCACATTTATCATAAGAATGGGTAAAAAATCACATTATCATAATAAAAGTGGATTAAGTGCCGTCTATAAAAATATCAAGGAGGCGATGTGAAATTTCTACAAAATTTCAGGGGGTAAAATGGTTTTTTTTTTAAATCACGAGGGGTTAAATTGAACACTATGCATTTAGTAGGGGATAAGTTGCCATTAACTTTGTAGAAAAATTGGGTTTGGTACCAAGATTGCAATGAAAACCTATCATATGGTACCAAATTTGCATTTTCATATCCAATGGTACCAAAAGTGCAAGTCAGCCTATCCTATGGTACCAAAAAAGCAATTTTCCCAAATTATTTAGTATAACCTCTGTACCAAGTCATCAAATGCACGTGGTACAGCAGACCAATGAAATTATTAGTGAAAATCTACATCACCCATATTCTGGAGTAATGTGAATACAAATTTAAAATCATATATTCTAGAAGAACACGAGGTCACGTGGAATCTCACTTAACATATAATAATTACATTGATTGATTGTACCATATGAACTTAATTACGTGGTGCAACGATCATTTTGATATATTCAATACTTCTCTAATTTTTCCTATATGTCAACATCGCCGTATGACTATCATGATAGTGCGGTGGAAACTTGTAGTACTTGCTATAAATGTTCTATTGAGCACAACTTTACCCGTAATTTCAGTTAAATTCATTCTACATCGATGAATTATATCCATAGAGTTAAATGATAAATACATGTGCATATAATGAAAAAAAAATTATCATTTCATATACACTTACTAGCATATACTCGTGATATGCACAACATAGCATTATATCTTAACTGTTAAAAGTTTAAATAGCAAACTTCGTTTTTCGGTATAAGCAAAAAGGAATAATTTATCCCTATAAGATATGAATAATGTTCAATTAACCCTCACATGATTTGAGAAAGAATAATTTATCCCCATATAATCATATAAAAGTTTCACACTGTCTTCATGACATTTTTAAACATAAAAGATTCGAATTGACAGTACTATAGATTGACCCAATCAATTTGTAAATGTGGCACTTTAACCCCATGTGTTATGATAAGTGTGATATTTTACCCCTGTGTTATGATAAACATGACACTTCACCCCCTGATACTCCTTTCCCCCCATGATAAATATGACAATTGACTCCCTTATGGGTACTTTGTCTTTTTAAGAAATATTTTTTGTAGTCTCTTAATTTCGGAATGTGTTATACTCTTAGTTGGAAGGAGGTAAATTGATCCTTTAAATTTTTCACATGAGGGATAAAATTCTATTTTTCAAACATAAGGGGAGGGGATCAAACATTATGCGTTTCCCAGAAAATTAAATTTGCATTAACCCATTAAAAAAGTAAGAAAATGATGTATCAAATTCATAAATATGTTATGTTTAAAAGGGAAAAAACAAAGGAGAAACATGAGTATTTTTATTAAAAAATTTACATTTGAAGAAGGAAAAACATAATGCGAAGAGGAAATGAATATTACATTCATAAAACTCACGTCTTAAAATCAATATAAAATAATAAAATTGATCATTTAAAACTGAATAAAATTAACACATAGTGGATAAATTTGAAAAAGAAAATAATTAATGGATGAATGTGTTCTTAAAAAAATTATTGAAAAACCAATAAAGTGAATATCAATAAGTAGGACTATTTTCTCTGGCCTTTCACCATATCTATATAATTTTAGTTTTTGGTTAACATTTTTATTTTCCAAACTATCAATGTTCATATCTATAATTTGACTGAAAACCTATAAAAAAAATCGATATTAATGATTTCAACATAGGATATGATCTTAGTATTTGAAAAATTCAATGATTTACATTTCAAAATTATGCTACCAACCGAAAACTTACAATTCATTTAGTAGAGTTGATCTTTGAGACTTAAACTCCCGAAAATGATATTTCACTGAAATCTCATTTGTGTTAAAAAAAAAAAAAGCAATTAGATCAAAAGATGTCTAAAACACCAATAAAAGAAAAAAAAATATAGAGAAACTTAATAAATTTAATAATAAAAAAAAAAGAGATATGAAATTTAAACAATGTGCAAAGGCATGAAAAGTGTTATTCTGAGCAAAAGTTCAATACATTCAGACACAAACCTAAATAATGAGCAATGACATGACCAATTTTTGGAGCAAAAGTTTAGTTTAAGGTGTTCATACTTATAATGACTTATCTCTATTCAAATACTAATTTCCGTAATTAAGGATAACTATTTTGTAGGCATGATTTTAGCTTATCAATTAAGAATCAGTTAATAAATTTTTAAACTAAAATTGACTTCAAATTGAAAATTCCTTCAATCTTGTAAAGTGCATTTATATAGTGAATGAATTAAATTCCTATTCCATTGATATTTTGGTGGCATAATTTTAGCATATCCGTTAATAAGTTATAAGATAATATTGAACTAAAATCGATTTAAATCTGAAAATTTTTCAAATTGTAGATAAGATATTACCCAATCATTAACTTTTTGACAATAAAAAAAACTCAAAATTCTAAGAAAAAAAAAATTGAGTCAGAGTTTCATGATTTGGGTCAAAAGACCATCCTCATATTTATATAGATATATAAGATGACTCATCAAGTACTCCTGATGAATTGTATACACCAGGTAGGCACAAAATTTCCCTATAATTTCATTGTAGAGAAAATGTGAACATGTATTAGAAAATCAAGGACTTAGATACTGCATATATGCAATGTACAAATTCCATAAAGTCACACACATATCCTATTTGTTAACTAACATTAACAAATTTAAAATTTAAAAATATTAGAAAATGAAAATGCTCTTAAACACATACTATATATTATTTAGAGAACAACTCCGTGCGGACTACATTTCTTAAAAAAGGTACAAAGAAGAAATAGTTATAACCATAACTTAACTGCAGGTACATATAGAAGTACTAAAGGTGGATATGCGCTAAATATACAAGAAGAGCATTTATTCTCAACCATGCAATATATGCATATATTTATTATACTAAAACAATGGGCCTTCAGACATCTGAAGGGACTTTAAAAAAGTTGTTTTCCTTCAAACTTTCAACAGTTTCTCTAATGCTTTCTTTAAGAGGAGTGAATTTAACACCAAGACTTTTTGCTCTTTCATTTGAGACATTGTATGTAGGGGCAAATGGCTTGTCGTCGGAACTCCTGGAAAGACAAAAAGTACAAGTGAGGGTGTTTTATGCTAAAAACTAGCTCGAGAGATGCAGAACACAAGAAATCATATTCAAATACGAATTACAATGAAAGGCATTATGTAAATTACTATATATTTAGCACCCTTCCTGCAGAGTACCCTAGAATTAATGTTACTTAACTGAGATTTAAATAGATATCAAGTTAAGCTAAATAACTAAAAAGGAGCAGTGAAAACTAATAAGAGTTAAGTTAATCAGATTGAGAACATACTTCTCAGGGAGTTTAAAGGTAGGGTAGAGTTCGCGCAATATTTTGACGAGCTCAGAGTGATGTGCCGTTCTCTCCACCATAAGATACCTTCCATTAGCCGAGGGAGTCTCATATGCCAAAATATGTGCTTCTACAACATCTTTCACATTCACAAAACCCCATGTTTCATTTTGGAAAGTTTCAGAACCTAAAAATCCCAAGAAGGGCGAGGTCAAATTAACAACTTGGAACTTCCTCAAATCGCATTACACAAATAAAAGACTAAGAGATATATATACATACTGTATTCATAGAGTTGAAAAAAATAAAGTTCAAACTGGATATGGTTTGACTTACCATTAACCAAGTTCAAAATATTAGCACAGCTCGTGTTAAGTATTGGTTGCAGTAGGGGACCAAGGACCGAGGCTGGGTTTATGGTAACCATATCAATACCTTTCTCTTTTACGAATTTCCAGGCAGCATCTTCAGCAATCGTCTTTGACAGCAAGTACCAGAACTTGTAGAAGCAACATCACAAATTAAAATTGTTGTAAAAAGAACCTTTACTTTGGTGTGCTCAATTAAATATGAATGTTAGTAATAATTAAATATCCACTAATTAGAACTGCTGCAACTTGAGTTAAAATTAATTTATTTAAGAAATGTAGATGTAGGTAGGAGTAATAATGAGAGATTACATGCATATCTTCCACTAACACAATTAATTCAACATATATTGTTCAAAGAGTGAAAACAGGGGAAACAGGGGAGAGGGAGGAATTCATAGAAAATTACATACCTTATTTTTTATGCAATAATCATTGTCATCCACCAAGACTCATCAACATACGCATCCTCATTTAACGGCGTACCATTAAACGAAACAGCAGCTTCAGAAGATGTCAAAACGACCCTTTTCACAGACGGCGTTTTTGCAACGGAACCCAGCACATTTTCGTTCCCTTTAGTGCAGATCAAGCAATTCTGACTGTGGATCCTTAGTTTCAAAGAAAAAAGGTGAAGCCATGTGAAAAACACCTTCAGAACCATCAATCAAAGAATCAAAGGACCCAGGTTCCAATAGATCTGCTTGTGTCAGTGTTAGTCTTTCCTTAGCTCCATCAAGTGCGAGTAAATGATTCGTTTCTCTAGGATCGTCTACAAAAATACAAAATAAAAATCATACTCCACTATAATAATAATAATAATTATGAATTTTGAAGGGTTTATTAGAAATCAAGGGCCTGACTTAGATTACGAACGGAGGCCTTGACATTGTAGCCGCGTTGGAGCAAGGTTTTGACGAGCCATGAACCTATGAACCCTGATCCACCTGTTACAGCAACTGTACTCATTCTTTTCTTATTTCAAACGATTTGATTTTTTTGAGTGAATGAGCTAGAGAAGATATATATATAGTGAGTGAGGGTAATTACTAATTATGGTTTAGATTTTTGTAACTTACAACATGCAATATGTACGGCGGTTACGGCCCACGCCTAATCATTTACACGTAACGCCTAATCATTTACACGTAGATGGATGGATAAGTTTTGTTTTTGGTTGGATAACGACGGGAGGCTGTAAACCTAATCCTAATTTGTTTGGAAAAGTGTTCTAGCATGACCCCAGCCCTCTTCCCCATACGAACCATCTCAAAATGAATAGTTACTACATTACCTCTTAATTAAATTAAAATCTCCCTCTTGTTATGAAAGTAAAAGAATAACGAGCAAGAACTAAAATGTAAGTGTAGAGAAGAAAATGAAGTAGGGAGAAATTTGTATTCATTCTTATTCATTTCATACAATACAATACAATGGCCTCTATTTATAGGTCTATATAAGAACCCAAGAGCCAATAGCTAATAGTTACATTATAAGTTACAAGTCTCTTCATATGTTGTCTTCAAGATGATATTTAATATAGAAGTAGCAAGACCTTTCAAATGGCCAAAGAACTCTAATGGACATCCACAAATTAACACATTTTCTAATACTCCCCCTTGGATGTATATTGCTTATGGAATATGCCTCGTTAAAAACCTTGTTAGAAAAACCCCGTGGGAAAAACCTAGACAAGGAAAAAAAGTACATATCCATATGGAGCTAATAAACGTGTAACACTGCCTCGTTAAAACCTTGCCAAGAAAAACCCGTTGGGATAAAAACTTGGACGAAGGAAAAAGAGTACAGTGTGCATATTATTATTAATGACACGCTCCCCCTGATGCCAACACAATATCCACACATTTTACAAAGATGCTAATTAAACATGCTTGTAGAATTAGCAAGATTCATTAAGTCTCCAATTTTACTTGGATAAAGGTCTTTCGGGTCCCAAAATTTTTCATTGTTCGATCTTTTTGAGGACAAACATAATCTTTTATTACACTCAAAGATTGAAACGGCCATGAAATTGCCCACAATGATTGAGCTTTTTATCTATATAAAATCCTTAATTAATCGATTCTGTATGTATTGATTTATGGACAAAAGATTTCATCTGTTAAATGCTCGATTTGTCGATCGAGATAAATAAATTCAAAATCTGTGTCTCAAATTCTTCATTTAAAACTCTTTGGAAGTTCCAATAATATTTAGATCATCAATATATATAACAATAATCATGATCCCAATCTTTCCATAAAATACATGGGTTAATTGGATTGTTTCTATAACTTTCTTTTAACAAGTATTCACTAATATAGTTGTACTAAATACGTCCATATTGATTAATTCATACAAAAATTTACGCAAGCGTATTGAACAGTTTTCTCCGGAGTTTCCAAATGTATAATAAATCAGTTTTCTCCGGAGTTTCCAAATGTATAATAAATCTAAACCCTTTAGGGATTTTCATATAAATTTTAGTATCGAGCGAGCCATATAAATCAGTTGTATCAATATTCACTAGACGCAAATCAATTTTTTTTTTAACGTACTGCCAGACTAATAAGTTATGTAAAAATAATTGCATCCACCACAAGAAATTACGTCTCCTCATAATCAATATCGGGTCTCTGCGAAAATCCATTTGTCACAAGTCGTGCTTTATAAATAACGACTTCAGTTTTCTCATTTGGATTTCGCACAAATACCCATTTATATCCAAACGTCTTTACACCTTTAGGTGTTTGAACTACTTTGAAAGTAAACTTAATTCTGCTTGAATTGCGTCTTTCTATTTTGGCCAATCATTTAAATGTTTACATTTTTATAATAAATTGAATTTCAAGATCCTCGTTTTATTTTATAATTATATGCAAAAGTGTTGTCGACAACTATTTTATTTCGGTTCCATTTTTTTTCTCTCGTAGTGACATAACTTATAGAGATCTCTTTATTTTAGTATTTTCAGGTACCTGAACCTCTTCTGGGGTATTATCTATTAGTTACGTCTTGCGACTCTTCATGAGTGCTTGCCTCCATAATATGACCATCTTCAATGTTAGCTCCTTAATTTACATGATTTTTATCATTGGAACCAATTGATTTCATTTGAATTGGAGCATATCTAGCTGGTATATGAGATTTAGTAACTCTTTTTATATTAGTAAATTCATCTGGCAGTTGATTTGCAATATTTTGCAAATAAATTATCTTCTGAACTTCTAGTATACACTATTTTTTTTCCGAGGATCTAGAGAAGATAATATTGATGTTTTTCAAGTAATTTCTTTTACCAGCTCTTTATTACCTCCCCTGATGTTAGAATATTATATCATCAAAATGACAATCGGCAAACCATGCCGTAAATAAATTTTCTGTCATTTATTCAAGATACTTATTATGGATGGGGGATTCATATCCAACATATATTCCCAACCTCTTTTGAGGACCCATCTTTGTGCGTTGTGGTGGAGCAATTGAAAATATGTCGCACGTCCCTAAATTTTAAGATAGGGAATGTTTGGCTCATGACCAAACAATAGTTTCATCAGGGAGAATTCATCATTATTTGTTGGCATGATGCACACAAGCGCTGCTACATGTAACAAAAAGTTTTGTTCTCATTAATAATTTTCAAGCAATTAACGGGAGGCGTTTGATGAATAATTCTACTAAATCACTTTGTGTATGAATATGGGCAACATGACTCTTAATAGCCATTGAAAGTCAGATATATGAATTAACCAACATTACTAAGACGTCTTCATTGCAAAATCTGAAAAGTGTGTTCTTAATTTAATTATTTGCGCAAATAATCCCGCAAACATCAATGTTGCAGGTTGACAATAAACACACATGTCACATTTGTAGTAGATGCATCTATTAAAATCCACATAGAGGATGAGTGGGCCCACATGTATCACATTGAATGTGTTTCAAAAATGCTGAAGATTTTAACCCATTTCTAATTGAAATGATTTAGTAATCTATTAATCTTGAGAACAAGCAGCACAAAATGATTCTTTGATTTGAAGAATCTTCTGGTTCTTCAGTGAAGATCCATACAAACTCTCAATAATTATTTTCCGCATCATATTTTATCCGGGATGGTCTAACCGGTTATGCCAAATTTAATTTGATCAATAAACTTCTGATTTACTTTAATATTTGTTTCAATTGTATAAACACATTTCTTTCTATAAAATCCCCACATTTAAAGTCTTTAAATAAATGAGGTTAATCAAAATAATAAGTCTTTACTTATTATGAATGATTCATAAGCTCAAGAATCTCATCAAAGTCACCTCATATAGCTCATGAATTGGTGAATAATTAAAAAAAAAAAAAAAACTCATTTACTTTTAATCACGAGAAGTGATAAGATAAATTAATACAAATAAAGGCATGAAAAAATATCATTTATATTTCTACGTTTTTTTTTATTTCTACGTTTTTTTTAATTTAAGAAATAAATAATTTCTTTATAATCATAATTGAAACAACATGAGAAGACTATATTTACATTTCAAACATGATAATATATAACTTAATTTTAAATATGAATTGTCGTACATTGACTTTTATCAATATATTTTTTCATCCACTAAAATCATACCTAAATACATAATTAAATATAATAAATCATATTAGAAATTCAGATATTTAATCACAAAACGTTATGCCATAACATAATTTCATATTAACCATTATTATTTTTATTATCACTATTAGCTCTACTTATCTCAATAGAAATTATCAAAATTCAAATTAGTAATGTTAAGTGGTTCAATCATTACCATCAAGAATGTCACTTACATCGTTGTAATTCATTTAACTTGAGAGAAATTTTTTTTTTTTTTTCAACAAGTTTTATTTTGACGCCTTGTAGAATCAATTTGCATACCTTTATTTTTCCCAAGTTTTACCACTATTTCGTTTCGTTTTGGATGGTATGATGCAATCAATATATGAAATGCATAAAATAATTTGACATGTCTAAATAATGTCAATGTCTATCGTACATTCCATTAATTTATGAGATTGAATCATGTACGCTCACTTTTGGGAATAAATCACTTATATTCACATTTACATCCATTTCAAGGAATGCTTATCAATTATAATAGGAGTTCGATTCTTCATCAATGTTTCATTTTCCAACTACCATAATCAAATTGGTAGTATTTCTTAAAATCTCTCCACATTATTGCTAATTAATAAGAATTTAGGATTCCAAAAGTTGTAATATTATATCTCCAAATTGATAATTAGTTTTAGTTGTGGATTTCATTTCTCAATTTAAAATGATGCAACTTTAGGTGCAAACTTTCATAGCAAGCTTAAGAAAATGTCTATATTTGAACTCTCTTTATTCAAGTCCATATTAGTCCCGTAATTATAAATATTCAAAATGTCGATACAAGAAATCTCGACCTTTCAAAGCTCTGAATGGCAACACTTGCTTTTATCCATAAATTCATCCATAAAATGCATGCCTTCAAAACATATTATGAATTCATGCCAGAGATGAACACGAGCTTAAATTTGCCGTTTAGCTTGGACTATAATAGGGACAGTTCAATTCACACGAATATAGTTTGACTCAAGTGGAAACAATCACAACTTTGGTGTTAAAATAATTTCTCCAAATATTTTAGGACAAATGAGCCCTCTACTAAAATATATTGGAATTTCACTTTATCAATTGTAAGGAGGAAATTACTAATGAAGCATTACTTTCACTTTATCAATTTTTCATTCATTTTAAGATTGTATTTGAGGCTCTTTGCATTTCAATGGATTCCAACCAATAGTTTTCACAAGCCTTCAACTAAGCATTGTTAAATATTTGTTAATTTAGTAACATGTACTCCATTTGTACAATTTTACATAAAATGCCTATTTTGTTAGTAGACATCATCATCAATTCTCAATTTTGTTAACTGATTAAATAAACAATAAATAGGCACTGCAAGAGATATTTTGATTTAACATCTTTTAACAGCTTTTGATCATCAACTCAAAGATTGATATTTTCTTAATTTAACAAGTAGAAATCATGATTTTTCATTCTTCTCATTTCTCATGCACATTCAGTTTTGGCCTCCATATATGTTCAAGATTCAAAATCAATACATTGAATCAAAATCAATCAATATATTGAATCAAAGCCATATATATTCAAATCTTCAGGTTTGAATTTATCATAACTTTAGAGTTTTGGGCTATATGCCCTTGTCACCTAGGCTTGAGGCCTAAAATAAAAGATACTCAAATCTTCAAATATGAGTTTATTATATAGCCATACAAGCTTCATGTCCATAGTAAATCAATTTTTAGAACTTCAAGTTCTTGATCTAATAGGAAAACATAATCATTTAATATATTTTTATTTAAATACAAAATCTTATTATAAATCATATTCATTTAAAATTAAAAAATATTACTCACCAACTTACCTATTTGTATTGAGGAATATGAACCGATTTGGAGCCGAAGATGAACACGAAATTCGGAAAGACTACTTATGTACGTATCTTTGGGCTTTTTTTCTTGATTTTGTGATGTTGGCCTTAAACAAGAAATGAACAAATTTTACAATCCTAATACCCGAAGATATGTCTTGTGCTTGTTTACTAGATTTTGCATCATGTGTTGAATAATTCTATGATGAATCTTTGTTTCTTTCTTTTTTTCTCGGAGGGGTAAAGTGATGGTTTAATTTGGAATTGAAATATAGGATGAAATCGTGCTGATAACGTGTTATGAAAGTAAAAGAATAACGAGCAAGAACTAAAATGTAAGTGTAGAGAAGAAAATGAAGTAGGGAGAAATTTGTATTCATTCTTATTCATTTCATACAATACAATACAATGGCCTCTATTTATAGGTCTATATAAGAACCCAAGAGCCAATAGCTAATAGTTACATTATAAGTTACAAGTCTCTTCATATGGTGTCTTCAAGATGATATTTAATATAGAAGTAGCAAGACCTTTCAAATGGCCAAAGAACTCTAATGGACATCTACAAATTAACACATTTTATAACACCTCTCCCATTTTTCTTCATTTCCCCTCTACCTAAATAATTAAATACTTATTCACTTAAATATCTTTTCTTTATACTAAAATTTAACATAACATTTTATGAAAATAAAATAATTAATTTTGTGTATTCATTAAATAAAACTTCCACATTCTCCACTCACTCAACCATTGACGTATCAAAATTGTATGAAACTCTCGTCCTGTAACAAAAAAATCCAATTTTTTTACGAGTTTTACGGAGGGATTAATTATATTACGATATTTAATTCTTCATTTGAGGTTATTTGTGATCAAAAGTATCCAATTTCAGTAATAATCGATTTACGGAGGAATTAATGCCAGTGTTTTTTAAACCGGACCGGAGATAGAACAGACAACCCAACTGGTTACTGATTTTATTGGTCTAACCGATTTGACCAGTGAGTCAACCGTTATAACCGTAATAATTATAGCTATATTTTAAATAATTATATGATTGAACTAAAATACACAATATTAAAAATATAATAATACAATTTTCAATATATATTTTGGACCAAGAAATTCAATCTATATATGTGTTTTAATTTATCAAAACTTTACAATATTTATTCTTTATTTTAATTCAACAAATGTCATTCATTAGTTTCGGTCTGTGTTACTATTCTTCTTGGGCCTATTTACCTTAAGGAGCATAAAATTGAATAATAATGTGACATAAAAACAACACTTTGATGGGCTTGGGCCTGTTTTAACATTAAGTGAAAAAACCCTAATATTTCCCCCACTCTCGTTGCTTTCTCTACCAAGCAACCATTTTTTTCATTTCATACTTTTCACTCTTCTTACCTCCTTATCTCCGCAGGCAAAGCATCCCACCCACCTATTTTTTCTCACATTTTTTTTGCAATCCATTTCCCAATTCCCCTCTTCTTCTATCTTATCTTCTAAAAGTATTATTTGATCATTCTTATAGATATTATATAATTACACAAATTATTAGTTATGAAGTCAGATTTAGGCACAAATCGAAAATCATTAAAGTGAAAGGAAAGGGAAAAAAAACGAAAAAAAAAAGGAGAAAAGAAAGAACCGCTGGTTCATCCGGTCGAGCGGATGTCAAGACAACCCTTTTAACACTTCAGGTGTTCTAGGTTTTGCGTTGAAAAGAAACTGCAGCTTCGGAAGATGTCAAGACAACCCTTTTAACAGACGGGGTCTTCTTAACAGAATTAAGCACATTTAGTGTCCCTTTTAGTGCAGGATCCAGCAAATCATCCTGTTGAAAATGAAAGCTGACTTGAGTACATATTGGGCAGTTAAGTAGTGCACGGAAATATGGTATACCAACCAAAATCTATAAACAAAATTGTCTCCTATTCAGTTAAGCAGAGCACGAAAAGCTTCAAATGAGTACACATATTTGGGCAGTAATCAAATTATTTTCCAGTAAACAGAGGGAACCAATAGAAAAACCACCAGCAACAACACTTGGTCCTAATTATAAATCAACAAGCTACAAAGCAATACCCTTAACATGGACCAAAATTTTCATACTTTTCCACCAAAAAGTTTGTGTCTGAATCAAGTATACAGTCTTTATTACTTCAATATGTTTCACAAATTAACAACTTTTCCAAATGATTCCCGAGAATGTTATCGAAAAGTCTCTAATATTTTGCTGACAGTACCACGACAACGAAAGTTTAATCCATGACCCTCGGGCCTATTCCCATAGACACGCACAATAGCTACTAACTATATAAATATTTTGGGTAATCGGAAATCAATTTGTATACCTGTGGATTATTGGTTTCAAGGAAAAAGGGGAGGCAGTGTGAAAAACACCTTCACAGCCCTCAACCAAAGCATCAAACGATCCTTCTTCCAATAGATCTGATTTAATCAATTTCAGTCTCTCCTTAGCTCCATTAAGTGCAAGTAAATGATTTGAATCATATTTGTATGTGAGATAAAATATGTTATATTATAGGTGTAATTTTGGAAGAGTTAGATTTTACCCGAATTTGATCCTATATAAATTAAGTTGGAGTTGGGTCAAGCTTGTTCCAACCCAAATCCAACTCATTGACAACGCTACATAAATCAACAAAAGGGTCGAATCAGGAGTCCGCGTATCAATTGAGGCATTGAAACGTAAGAATAATGATGAATAGTTATGATTCTGAAATAAGGGTACCGTAATAGTCATAAAAATATTTTGAGTTGGCTAAATTTAATGTGAACAACTGAAAGCATACTTAGAGGAATTAGGAATATAACTTTTCACTTACAGACTTTGAGAGAACAAATATTAAGGCACATTTATATTATAATCTAAAACGAGTCACTAGTTAGCTCATTAATTGGTAGAACAACATGTACGTGAGGCTAGTAATCTAATATGAAATGAGTATTATTCTTAGACAAATTGAATTAATCAACACAAAAGGTTAAAAATTCCAATTATCATTTGGAGGTCCCCAATTCACTCTTTCGGGCCTATACTTGAATCAACTTTACCAAATATGAATTTGGGCCACAATCAGCTTTAATAAACCCCCCACAAAACAGATAACAAAGTATAGTATTGATTAAAAAAAAAGAAAAAAAAAAGAAAGAAGAAGAAGAAGAAGAAATAATTAATTAGTATTTTCCACTTCTATCATCTATGTTAAATACTTAATTTCCAGATAAAAAAAAAAGAAAAAGAAACAAGAGCACTGAAATAGTAAAGGTACATGCATATATACCATCGTTCTTGCATGAAATAATCTTTGGGGGTCTCAACTATAATTTAATGGACTAAAACCCCATTCAGACGACATAAGATAATAGTTGATATATAGTTAAGCGACATAAGCAGAAGGAGAAAGAGAAAATAATAAATAAAAAAGGTTAGATGGAGAAAGTCTTAATTTGTCTGATTGATTAATTAGGTTATGAATATACATATATTGTACAAAAATAAGATGTCCCACATTTGATTATTATAAATTGATTTGTACTTACAACCGCAAAGCCCATAACGAGAAGTTAAAGTATTTTAACTTATTATTTAGTTAGGATGTCCGTCAATCATAAGCAAACAATGTCAACCTTTTCACCTTTTCTTCTATTTCTTCCTTTTTGCTCCAAGAGGAGTATAATTTTTTTTTTTTTTTCTGATTTTATAGTACAGTATTAATCTTTTCTACTAAATAAGTGTGAAATGTGAATCACTATTGTCTCCAAATATAAAGGGTCTGTTTGTTTGGTGTTTGGAAAAGTAGTTTGGGAGAGTGGTGGAGGTTTGTGAAATAATCTCGGCTTGCTTAATGTTGTTTATTTGTATTTTTGGAGAATGGTTTGAGAAATAAAGTAGGTGAAAGTTATTTTTAATTTGGAGAAGTAAGATTATAGGTATAAGATAAGTAAGACCTTATGTCAAATCATATTTATATGTGAGATAAAATGTATAAGATATATGTTACTTTATGTCAAATCCGAGTATAGTTTGTATAGATTTTGTTTAGAGATAAAAAAAAAAAAAATTATTGTTTATTTGGCTTTTAAAAGAGTAGTTTGAGAAAATTGAAAGATGAAAAATTTATTTTAGAAAATAAAAATCATGTTTATTTGATATTTTTCAAACACGAATTTTTTTAAGAAATGCCAAAAAAAAGGCCCTTTGATGTCATCTGTTATTACTAGAGATATATATACAGAAAATTAAACATGTTCTTTTGTTCTAAGATAAAAAAAATTAATCTTAGTAAAATTGGAGATCACATGAAATGCTTGAGTTTAGATTAAATTTAAATAATATCTTCCACTAATTAATTTTCTTCAATTTACTTGGAAATAAGGTTAGATTAATTGGATCAAGTTTGGATCCAATATGACAAAATGTACTCCATTTTGCCAAGATTTAGAAACAATAATTATATATACCTTTTTTTTTTCTTTTCGATCTAGAAATGATTATATACCTAGATGATGTGTTAAATGATAAAACCTTAATTATTTCCTAGAAATTTTACTCAATAAAAAAGTGACATATTTCATGTACTTTTGATAAAGAGTGCATATAAGGTAGCCAACATTTTAAATTAAAAAAATATAGCCAATGTATATATAAAGTTAATGTCAATTTACCCTCCTAAGAAATGCATAATGTTCAATGTATTCCTCTTTATTTTGAAAAAAAAGTACTTTACTCCCATGTATAAAATTTAAAAGAGAAATTTATTTTATTCAGCCGGAGAGTATATCCCACTCACAGAAATTGAATTAGGCATGAAAAGTATTTTTGTAATATAGAGAATAAATTTCAACATTTATCATAAAATAGGGAGATAAACTGTCACATTTATCACATGGGGTAAAGTGGTACATATAAGAGGGGTAGTTTTGTGAATTCGTATTCTTTAAAGTTTAAAAATGTTAGGGAAGCACTGTGAAACTTTTATAAGATTACATGGGCTAAATTACTCTCTTTTCGAATCGTATGGAGATAATTGAACATTATGCAAATCACGGGAAAGATAAATTGTCATTAACTCCCGATATATATGATACAGGTATACAATTAAATAATAAAAACATTAATAAGAGGAAGAGATTCACACAACTAAACATTAACATTTCAAAGCACATTTTCATATAATTATATTCCTTACCTTGATAATTACATTGTAATCTAATTTAAGTCTTGTAACATATTTTTTATTTTAAATGTTTTACTTTCAAATTTCTTTGATTTGATTAAAACATTTGAGTATAGAGATGATTTATTTGTAATTAAAGGACTAATGAAAATTCGTTAAAAAAACTTCTAAATTTGAATTTTCGTACAAAAATATAATTAAATATTTTTTATTATTTTTTATTTTTTCCAAATTACAAGTCGCATTTGAATATTTTAAAATTTGGTGCACTTAACCGTCTAAAAGTTTTTTGTTATTGCACAAAATTCCTTGAGTAACGTTTTTACCCTTTGAAAATTCCTTAAAGATGATTAGGGGCAAAGTACATTCATTTGTCAACTTCTAGGTGACACTATCATGTTTTTTTAATTATAGGAGAAAAAGTGCGAAAGAAGAGATTCACACAACTAATAAATGCATGTAACAAATTGTAACGTAAGTCACTTTGATACAAAGAAAAATAGATATCAATTACAAATATTAAATGGTCGAATAAAAATCAAAAGAATCCTATTAATTTAAGTTGGTGAGTTTGTTACCGACTTTGCATGCATGAATCAAACAATAATGGAAAACGAGAAACTAAAATTGACAGAAGAACAACTAATTGAAAAGATTAATTACCCGTCAAACATTAATTGCCTTCCACAATTTAATTTTCATATAGTCAAATATTAGGATACTGTTTTCTTTGGTAGCCATAAGTGTGTTTGAATTTTTGTTCCTTTATTTTGTTTTATGTAACTGGTAATAGATTACTACGTTAAACCAGCAACGAGCATTACTATCACTTCCTAACACTTTAATTATCATCTCAATTAATCTTTGCCTTTAAGTGATCGATGAGGCTGTTCTACATATTAGATAATTCATAATTTTCTGATCAATCTACATACAACGGAATTGGAATTAATCAAGCTGCTTGTTAATACTTTAGATTCCTTTAATAAAAATAAAATATCGTATCACATTATGACAGTTGATTAAATCAACATACAATAAATAAAGCAAATCGAAACTAAAATATAATAATAAACAAATACTATGAAACTAAATAAATAATCACACAATTTTTGACATGGGACTCGAACTTAAGGATATTAAGACCATTTCAACTTGTAATTGGAATAAGGCATCATGGGTCCATCAAATTTAGATTTTAAACTTCTTAAAAATGGGTAATTTGTTCAATAAAATATATATATGTTAAATAAGTTCCCCAATTGATCAATCAATACTAATTAGATCAAAATCTTTCCCAGTGATCATCATGATATACAAAATAAGGTATGAGTTTATCATCATAAAATTCAGTTCGTAAATTTACATGATTCTTTGTGGTCTTTGTGGTAGTGTGTATTATAAAAATGAAGAAGTCTGCATAGACCATGTTGTCGTGTCCTGACATTTTGTTGGGCGCAAAATGACGCGACACGGAGGCCCAATGGACGGGAGCGCATCTCTGGGGGAGCTAGGGATAGGGACACACCTATCCTGTCGAATGAATTGCGGGACAAGGAACCAAGGGAGAGGACCTTAGCAGTCAGGCAAAGTGTCGGGCTGGCCAAGCAGCATGGACGGGCAGCCAGGCAGGGAACATGATCGGCCCGGGACGAGGCAGGCATGATAGGCCTGCGCCACGGGATAGCCGGCAAGGCGGGAGGTCTAGCGCGCGTGATATGAGGCACGGACTTACAAGGGCGACGACAAGGCACGTGGGCAAGGAAAGACCTTTGGGTGGCACAAGGGCGTCCTAGGGTCGGCCCCAAGCATTTTGAAGTGCCAAATCAAATCTTGGAGGTTTCGGAGGATTCTAGGGGGTTCAACACAAGTCCGAGACATTCAAGAGAACTCTGGAGGGGTCCGAAAGAGTCCGAATGATGCCGGAAGGTTCTACAAAGTTCCGAAGAGGTCCAAAATGTTCTACAAGGATATAGAGGGGGTCCGAAATATTCTAGAAGGTTGTGGAGGTTGATGGAAAGTAGTAGAACCTCGTAGAAAAATTCTAGAACTATGTAGTAGTCGGGAGTAGGAAATCGTAGAATGTTCTTAAAGAAGATTGGTAGACTTTGTAGGAACTTGTAGAAGGGTCTAGAGACTTAATCCTAGCCCTTAGATCAAATAAATCTTGGTTGTCCATTAGGGAAGGCTTGTAGTATAAATAGAGGTGACTAAAAAATACTGTATTAAAAAGCATCAAAGTAATTTATAATAAAGTTAATATAATGAAAACGTGATTATTCATATAATATTTTATAAACAAAGAAAACGTAACTCATAATCAAACAAAAATATTTATCAAAAATATTATCATTTCCAATAATTTTACCTCACTTTCTTGACAACCAAATAAGCCATTAATAAAAAAAGCACACAAGGTCTATGTAGACCTGTACGGTTAAAAAATTTCCTACCAAACAAGCCATTAGTAAAAAAAGCTCATGGTTTATGTAGACCTGTACGTTTAAGAAATTTCCAACTGCGCATTTCGTCTCTGTTTCACTTTTTCATTTTCCTCCAACATGAATTACAATACAGCTAGGATTGTCATCTTCCTCGTGCTTGCTGCAGCAGCACATCTATACGCATTCTTTACGCTGTTTTACCACGTAATAGCAAAGGATTTAACTTCAAAAGGATGGAGACTACGAGTAACAGGGATATTATCTCCGTTTTTTCTCACACTCCATTTCTCTCTTTACATTTTATTTGACAAACTCTCACAGGAACTAAAAAAAATAGAAAATGGGGCAAATGGAAATAAGTATAAGATTTATGGTGCAACTATTGTTAGGGGTATCGAAAAAGTTGTTGTGGTTGTAGTTCTTTCCGGGTTAGCTAGCGGATATGCTCACTTGTTGCCACAACCTGCTCTGATAATGAAGTCAGCAGGTTTTTTTTGGGATTTCTGACATATTGGTTACTATAGCAACTCTTGGCCAACACAATTTTGAATTGGCAGGCGCGTTCGCGGGAGTAGTTCTTAATATGCAATCCGTGGTGTCTCACAAGAGTAAATGGGTAAAATTTGCGTCTTCGATCTCTGTGCCAATAGTTACCCTCATTGTGTGTCCAATATTGCAACTTTTATCCCCATCAGACGATGCTGATCCCACAGGCCCTGTTTCTCCTAGGGGTGACAATGAATCATGTATTGTCTTAGTTTTGCAGCTGTTTTTTAATTGATAATATATTGTTTAATTGTCTTGGTGCGATTTAAATTTGCAATTTTATCTCGAGAAACAATTTTAAGTTGTTTTTATATAAATCAACAAAAGGGTCAAGTTATACTATATTTGTATGTGAGATAAAATATGTTATATTAACATTAAGTGAAAAAAAGGGTCAAGTTATACTATATTTGTATGTGAGATAAAATATGTTATATAAATCAACAAAAGGGTCAAGTTATACATAAAAACAACACTTTGATGGGCTTGCGCCTATTTTAACATTAAGTGAAAAAAACCCTAATATTTCCCCCACCCCCGTTGCTTTCTATACCAAGCAACCATTTTTTTCATTTCATACTTTTCACTCTTCTTACCTCCTTATCTCCGCAGGCAAAGCATCCCACCCACCTATTTTATCGCACATTTTTTTTTTGCAATCCATTTCCCAATTCCCCTCTTCTTCTATTTTATCTTCTAAAAGTATTATCTGATCATTCTTATGGATATTATAAAATTACACAAATTATTAGTTATGAAGTCAGCTTTAGGCACAAATCGAAAATCATTAAAGTGAAAGGAAAGGGGAAAAAAAACGAAAAAAAAAAAGGAGAAAAGAAAGAACCGCTGGTTCATCCGGTCGAGCGGATGTCAAGACAACCCTTTTAACACTTCAGGTGTTCTAGGTTTTCCGTTGAAAGAAACTGCAGCTTCGGAAGATGTCAAGACAACCCTTTTAACAGATGGGGTCTTCTTAACAGAATTAAGCACATTTAATGTCCCTTTTAGTGTAGGATCCAGCAAATCATCCTGTTGAAAATGAAAGCTGACTTGAGTACATATTTGGGCAGTTAAGCAGTGCACGGAAACATGGTATACCAACCAAAATCTATAAACAAAATTGTCTCCTATTCAGTTAAGCAGAGCACGAAAAGCTTCAAATGAGTACACATATTTGGGCAGTAATCAAATTATTTTCCAGTAAACAGAGGGAACCAATAGAAAAACCACCAGCAACAACACTTGGTCCTAATTATAAATCAACAAGCTACAAAGCAATACCCTTAACATGGACCAAAATTTCCACCAAAAAGTTTGTGTCTGAATCAAGTATACAGTCGTTATTACTTCAATATGTTTCACAAATTAACAACATTTCCAAATGATTCCCGAGAATGTTATCGAAAAGTCTCTAATATTTTGCTGACAGTACCACGACAACGAAAGTTTAATCCATGACCCTCGGGCCTATTCCCATAGACACGCACAATAGCCACTAACTATATAAATATTTTGGGTAATGGGAAATCATTTGTATACCTGTGGATTATTGGTTTCAAGGAAAAAAGGGGAGGCAGTGTGAAAAACACCTTCACAGCCCTCAACCAAAGCATCAAACGATCCTTTTAATCAATTTCAGTCTCTCCTTAGCTCCATTAAGTGCAAGTAAATGATTCGTCTTCTTAGGATCATCTGCAAATTCCAGAAAATATTACAACAAACCCACATCATCAAACAATGGGAAAAACACAATAAAAAGTTGGAGATAGATAACAAATCGAGAGAAAACTGACTGGGATAACGAACTGAAGCTTTGACAGTGTAACCCTTCTCAAGCAAGAATTTGATGATCCATGAAGCTATGTAACCCGACCCTCCAGTTACAACAACAGTCTTCATTTTCAACGCTCTATTGATTTCTGAGATATATCGAATAGTGTGTGTTTTAAGTGTGAAATGGGCTTGTGTATTTATGGATGATGGATTCGAGCTGAATTGATTTTTAATAGATCCATTATTGATTTGAATATGTCAAGTCCAATCATTTAGTGCCACAATTCCAAGTGAATAACTTGTATGTATATTTTACTCCATCTATTTCTAATTATATGTCAGTTTTAATAAAAATAAAATACTTCAAAATACATGTCATTAGAAATTCGAAAGAGATCTAAAATTTTCGTTAGATAATTTTACCATTCCATTTCTCATTAATGACAAAATTGAAAGTTGCAGATTTTATTTTTTATTTTTTATTTGTATCAAGGATAATCTGATAATCTGGTACCATAAGACTTTTATTCTTCTAAAATTTAGGTAATTAATAATATCCTCAATCTTTATGTAACAACATAATTGACATGTGTTTATTAATAGAGAAAGTAATTAATTTGAAACTCGACTTGACAAAGACTTAATATGAAAGTAGTTTGACTGAGTTTCATTTTGGTTTGGTTTCAAAAAGTGATTTGAGACTTGAGAGTTTTCTGTAAATTGATTTTGATAATTTTTAGAATGAAATGTTGAGATATAAAATAATATTAAATAGGAGTGATAGTTAGTGAACTTTGAAAATCGAGATATGATTTTGATTGAAGTTTAGTTGTTGGGGTTTAGAAGAAACAAGTAGATGGTAAATGTCAGATTAGTAACTTTATATGTGTGATAGAAAGATGATAAATATCAATAATTTTTTCAACTAAGATCGTGTAGGTTTTCGATTTAAACTGGAATGAATTTAAACTTATATATCTTCACTAAACGAGGATTGAATCGATCTGAGTAATATAAAACTCAGCCAAACTACTTCCTTACATAACATGTAGTTTCCAAGCAATCTTCAAAAAAGTTTAAATTAAATCATTTCTGTATGAGAAATTATTAAGTATAACATCTGCACCACGTTATCAAGCACGCGTGATGCAGACGATCAATAAAATTATTAGTGAAAATCTGCATCACCTATATTCCGGGTAATATGAACATGAATGTAAAATCCTATATTCGAAAAGAACATGAGGTGACGTGGAATCTCACTCTACATATAATAATTACATTGGTCAATTGTACCATGTATTCTTAATATCGTGGTGCAATGATTATTTTGTATATATTCAATACTTCTTTAATTTTTTCCTATGTCAACATCTGACGGTATCATTATCATGATAGTGCGGTGCAAACTTGTGGTACAAACTATAAATGTTTTATCGAGTACAACTTTATCCATAATTTTAATTACATTCATCCTATATCGATGAAAAATATTCATAGGGTTGAATGATAAATATATATGCATACGATAGACAAAAAATTATTCTCTCATACACACTTGTCCTTATCACTCATCCAATACCCCTAATGAATTAAATCCACTAGGGTATACACAAAATTTCCTTTCATTGTAGACAAAATGTGAACATGTATTTTAAAATCAAGATAGATGCTGCACATATGCAATGTACAAATTCCAAACAAAGACATATCCGATTTGTTAACTAACATTAACAAATTCAAATTTTAAAAATATTAGAAAATGAAATGTTCTTAAAACCATATCATTTAGAGAACAACTCTGTGCGGTTTACATCACGTAGCATCAAAGTTTTCTTAAATCATTTCTATACAAGAAATTATTTAGGGAAAATTGTTTTTTTGGTACCATAGGATAGGCTGACTTGCAATTTTGGTACCATTGGATACGAAAATACAAATTTGGTACCATAGAATATGTTTTCATTGCAATTTTGGTACCTAACCCAATTTTTCTACAAAGTTAACGGCAATTTACCCCCTATGAAATTCATAATGTTCAATTTATCCCTCTATAATTTGTAAAAAATCAATTTATCCCCTGTAAAATTTTAATGAAGCAATTTATCCCTTCAGCCGGAGATTGTAACTCACTTGCCAAAATTGAGAGTATGCATGCAAACTATTTTATTTAACATAGGGGGATAAATTACCACATTTATCAAAAGAATGGGTAAAAAATCACATTATCATAAAAAAAGTGGATTAAGTGCCGTCTATAAAAATATCAGGGAGGCGATGTGAAATTTCTACAAAATTTCAGGGGGTAAAATGGTTTTTTTTTTTAAATCACGAGGGGTTAAATTGAACACTATGCATTTAGTAGGGGATAAATTGCCATTAACTTTGTAGAAAAATTGGGTTTGGTACCAAGATTGCAATGAAAACCTATCATATGGTACCAAATTTGCATTTTCATATCCAATGGTACCTAAAGTGCAAGTCAGCCTATCCTATGGTACCAAAAAAGCAATTTTCCCAAATTATTTAGTATAACCTCTGTACCAAGTCATCAAATGCACGTGGTACAGCAGACCAATGAAATTATTAGTGAAAATCTACATCACCCATATTCTGGAGTAATGTGAATACAAATTTAAAATCATATATTCTAAAAGAACACGAGGTCACGTGGAATCTCACTTAACATATAATAATTACATTGATTGATTGTACCATATGAACTTAATTACGTGGTGCAACGATCATTTTGATATATTCAATACTTCTCTAATTTTTCCTATATGTCAACATCGCCGTATGACTATCATGATAGTGCGGTGGAAACTTGTAGTACTTGCTATAAATGTTCTATTGAGCACAACTTTACCCGTAATTTCAGTTAAATTCATTCTACATCGATGAATTATATCCATAGAGTTAAATGATAAATACATGTGCATATAATGAAAAAAAAATTTATCCTTTCATATACACTTACTAGCATATACTCGTGATATGCACAACATAGCATTATATCTTAACTGTTAAAAGTTTAAATAGCAAACTTCGTTTTTCGGTATAAGCAAAAAGGAATAATTTATCCCTATAAGATATGAATAATGTTCAATTAACCCTCACATGATTTGAGAAAGAATAATTTATCCCCATATAATCATATAAAAGTTTCACACTGTCTTCATGACATTTTTAAACATAAAAGATTCGAATTGACAGTACTATAGATTGACCCAATCAATTTGTAAATGTGGCACTTTAACCCCATGTGTTATGATAAGTGTGATATTTTACCCCTGTGTTATGATAAACATGACACTTCACCCCCTGATACTCCTTTCCCCCCATGATAAATATGACAATTGACTCCCTTATGGGTACTTTGTCTTTTTAAGAAATATTTTTTGTAGTCTCTTAATTTCGGAATGTGTTATACTCTTAGTTGGAAGGAGGTAAATTGATCCTTTAAATTTTTCACATGAGGGATAAAATTCTATTTTTCAAACATAAGGGGAGGGGATCAAACATTATGCGTTTCCCAGAAAATTAAATTTGCATTAACCCATTAAAAAAGTAAGAAAATGATGTATCAAATTCATAAATATGTTATGTTTAAAAGGGAAAAAACAAAGGAGAAACATGAGTATTTTTATTAAAAAATTTACATTTGAAGAAGGAAAAACATAATGCGAAGAGGAAAAGAATATTACATTCATAAAACTCACGTCTTAAAATCAATATAAAATAATAAAATTGATCATTTAAAACTGAATAAAATTAACACATAGTGGATAAATTTGAAAAAGAAAATAATTAATGGATGAATGTGTTCCATAAAAAAATTATTGAAAAACCAATAAAGTGAATATCAATAAGTAGGACTATTTTCTCTGGCCTTTCACCATATCTATATAATTTTAGTTTTTGGTTAACATTTTTATTTTCCAAACTATCAATGTTCATATCTATAATTTGACTGAAAACCTATAAAAAAAACATCGATATGAATGATTTCAACATAGGATATGATCTTAGTATTTGAAAAATTCAATGATTTACATTTCAAAATTACGCTACCAACCGAAAACTTACAATTCATTTAGTAGAGTTGATCTTTGAGACTTAAACTCCCGAAAATGATATTTCACTGAAATCTCATTTGTGTTAAAAAAAAAAAAAAAAAAAAAGCAATTAGATCAAAAGATGTCTAAAACACCAATAAAAGAAAAAAAAAATATAGAGAAACTTAATAAATTTAATAATCGAAAAAAAGAGATATGAAATTTAAACAATGTGCAAAGGCATGAAAAGTGTTATTCTGAGCAAAAGTTCAATACATTCAAACACGAACCTAAATAATGAGCAATGACATGACCAATTTTTGGAGCAAAAGTTTAGTTTAAGGTGTTCATACTTATAATGACTTATCTCTATTCAAATACTAATTTCCGTAATTAAGGATAACTATTTTGTAGGCATGATTTTATCTTATCAATTAAGAATCAGTTAATAAATTTTTAAACTAAAATTGACTTCAAATTGAAAATTCCTTCAATCTTGTAAAGTGCATTTATATAGTGAATGAATTAAATTCCTATTCCATTTATATTTTGGTGGCATAATTTTAGCATATCCGTTAATAAGTTATAAGATAATATTGAACTAAAATCGATTTAAATCTGAAAATTTTTCAAATTGTAGATAAGATATTACCCAATCATTAACCTTTTGACAATAAAAAAAACTCAAAATTCTAAGAAAAAAAAATTGAGTCAGAGTTTCATGATTTGGGTCAAAAGACCATCCTCATATTTATATAGATATATAAGATGACTCATCAAGTACTCCTGATGAATTGTATACACCAGGTAGGCACAAAATTTCCCTATAATTTCATTGTAGAGAAAATGTGAACATGTATTAGAAAATCAAGAACTTATATACTGCATATATGCAATGTACAAATTCCATAAAGTCACACACATATCCTATTTGTTAACTAACATTAACAAATTTAAAATTTAAAAATATTAGAAAATGAAAATGCTCTTAAACACATACTATATATTATTTAGAGAACAACTCCATGCGGATTACATTTCTTAAAAAAGGTACAAAGAAGAAATAGTTATAACCATAACTTAACTGCAGGTACATATAGAAGTACTAAAGGTGGATATGCGCTAAATATACAAGAAGAGCATTTATTCGCAACCATGCAATATATGCATATATTTATTATACTAAAACAATGGGCCTTCAGACATCTGAAGGGACTTTAAAAAAGTTGTTTTCCTTCAAACTTTCAACAGTTTCTCTAATGCTTTCTTTAAGAGGAGTGAATTTAACACCAAGACTTTTTGCTCTTTCATTTGAGACATTGTATGTAGGGGCAAATGGCTTGTCGTCGGAACTCCTGGAAAGACAAAAAGTACAAGTGAGGGTGTTTTATACTAAAAACTAGCTCGAGAGATGCAGAACACAAGAAATCATATTCAAATAAGAATTACAATGAAAGGCATTATGTAAATAACTATATATTTAGCACCCTTCCTGCAGAGTACCCTAGAATTAATGTTACTTAACTGAGATTTAAATAGATATCAAGTTAAGCTAAATAACTAAAAAGGAGCAGTGAAAACTAATAAGAGTTAAGTTAATCAGATTGAGAACATACTTCTCAGGGAGTTTAAAGGTAGGGTAGAGTTCGCGCAATATTTTGACGAGCTCAGAGTGATGTGCCGTTCTCTCCACCATAAGATACCTTCCATTAGCCGAGGGAGTCTCATATGCCAAAATATGTGCTTCTACAACATCTTTCACATTCACAAAACCCCATGTTTCATTTTGGAAAGTTTCAGAACCTAAAAATCCCAAGAAGGGCGAGGTCAAATTAACAACTTGGAAGTTCCTCAAATCGCATTACACAAATAAAAGACTAAGAGATATATATACATACTGTATTTATAGAGGAGAAAAAAATAAAGTTCAAATTGGATATGGTTTGACTTACCATTAACCAAGTTCAAAATATTAGCACAGCTCGTGTTAAGTATTGGTTGCAGTAGGGGACCAAGGACCGAGGCTGGGTTTATGGTAACCATATCAATACCTTTCTCTTTTACGAATTTCCAGGCAGCATCTTCAGCAATCGTCTTTGACAGCAAGTACCAGAACTTGTAGAAGCAACATCACAAATTAAAATTGTTGTAAAAAGAACCTTTACTTTGGTGTGCTCAATTAAATGAACAAATGGCCAGAACTACAGACATTAACTGTGAACTAACACATTCACATAAGTTCAGAGAGAGGAGAAAGAAAGAGGGAGACTTAACAATTTATAACCCACAAAAGGACAGGGAACATAGATGCTCAATAGGATGAAGATAAATTTAAAATTTAGGCAAGAATTTGATGAATTCCAAAGGAGAACATATGAATGTTAGTAATAATTAAATATCCACTAATTAGAACTGCTGCAACTTGAGTTAAAATTAATTTATTTAAGAAATGTAGATGTAGGTAGGAGTAATAATGAGGAGATTACATGCATATCTTCCACTAACACAATTAATTCAACATATATTGTTCAAATTGAGTGAAAACAGGGGAAACAGGGGAGAGGGAGGAATTCATAGAAAATTACATACCTTATTTTTTATGCAATAATCATTGTCAGACCACCAAGACTCATCAACATACGCATCCTCATTTAACGGCGTACCATTAAACGAAACAGCAGCTTCAGAAGATGTCAAAACGACCCTTTTCACAGACGGCGTTTTTGCAACGGAACCCAGCACATTTAGCGTTCCCTTTAGTGCAGGATCAAGCAATTCTGACTGTGGATCCTTAGTTTCAAAGAAAAAAGGTGAAGCCATGTGAAAAACACCTTCAGAACCATCAATCAAAGAATCAAAGGACCCAGGTTCCAATAGATCTGCTTGTATCAGTGTTAGTCTTTCCTTAGCTCCATCAAGTGCGAGTAAATGATTCGTTTCTCTAGGATCGTCTACAAAAATACAAAATAAAAATCATACTCCACTATAATAATAATAATAATTATGAATTTTGAAGGGTTTATTAGAAATCAAGGGCCTGACTTAGATTACGAACGGAGGCCTTGACATTGTAGCCGCGTTGGAGCAAGGTTTTGACGAGCCATGAACCTATGAACCCTGATCCACCTGTTACAGCAACTGTACTCATTCTTTTCTTATTTCAAACGATTTGATTTTTTTGATTTTTTTGAGTGAATGAGCTAGAGAAGATATATAACTGAAAGAAATTTTTAGATTACTAATTATGGTTTAGATTTTTATAACTGAAAGAAATTTTTACGTTACGATGCAATTAAGACCCTTTTTATATTGTTCGTCGGCTAAATCTTTTTTTTTTTCTGGTTCTAGATATATACGGCGGTTACGGCCCACGCCGAATCATTTACACGTAGATGGATCCCACGCCTAATCATTGACACGTAGATGGATGGATAACTTTTGTTTTTGGTTGGATAACGACGGGAGGCTGTAAACCTAATCCTAATCATAATCTTAATCCTAATTCGTTGAGATTCACCTAATTTGTTTGGAAAAGTGTTCTAGCTTGACCCCAGCCCTCTTCCTCGTACGAACCATCTCAAAATAATGAATAGTTACTACATTACCTCCTAATTAAATTAAAATCTCCCTCTCCCATTTTTCTACATTTACCCTCTACCAAAATAATTAAATACTTATTCACTTAAATATCTTTTCTTTAACATAACATTTTATGAAAATAAAATAATTAATTTTGTGTATTCATTAAATAAAACTTCCACATTATCCACTCACTCAACCATTGACGTATCAAAATTGTATGAAAGTCTCGTCCTGTAACAAAAAAATCCAATTTTTTTACGAGTTTTACGGAGGGATTAATGATATTATGAGATTTAATTCTTCGTTTGAGGTTATTTGTGATCAAAGTATCCAATTTCAGTAATAATCGATTTACGGAGGGATTAATGCCAGTGTTTTTTAAACCGGACCGGAAATAGAACATGCAACCCAACTGATTACTGATTTTATTGGTCTAACCGATTTGACCAGTAGGTCAACCATTATAACCGTAATAATTATAGCTATATTTTAAATAATTATATGATTGGACTAAAATACACAATATTGAAAATATAATAAAACAATTTTCAATATATATTTTGGACCAAGAAATTCAATCTATATATGTATTTTAATTTATCAAAACTTTACAATATTTATTCTTTATTTTAATTCAACAAATGTCATTCATTAGTTTCTGTCTGTGTTACTATTCTTCTTGGGCCTATTTACCGTAAGGAGCATAAAATTGAATAATAATGTGACATAAAAACAACACTTTGATGGGCTTGGGCCTATTTTAACATTAAGTGAAAAAACCCTAATATTTCCCCCACCCCCGTTGCTTTCTCTACCAAGCAACCATTTTTTTCATTTCATACTTTTCACTCTTCTTACCTCCTTATCTCCGCAGGCAAAGCATCCCACCCACCTATTTTTTCTCACATTTTTTTTGCAATCCATTTCCCAATTCCCCTCTTCTTCTATCTTATCTTCTAAAAGTATTATTTGATCATTCTTATGGATATTATACAATTACACAAATTATTAGTTATGAAGTCAGCTTTAAGCACAAATCGAAAATCATTAAAGTGAAAGGAAAGGGAAAAAAGAAAAACGAAAAAAAAAAGGAGAAAAGAAAGAACCACTGGTTCATCCGGTCGAGCGGATGTCAAGACAACCCTTTTAACACTTTAGGTGTTCTAGGTTTTCCGTTGAAAGAAACTGCAGCTTCGGAAGATGTCAAGACAACCCTTTTAACAGACGGGGTCTTCTTAACAGAATTAAGCACATTTAGTGTCCCTTTTAGTGCAGGATCCAGCAAATCATCCTGTTGAAAATGAAAGCTGACTTGAGTACATATTGGGCAGTTAAGCAGTGCACGGATATATGGTATACCAACCAAAATCTATACACAAAATTGTCTCCTATTCAGTTAAGCAGAGCACGAAAAGCTTCAAATGAGTACACATATTTGGGCAGTAATCAAATTATTTTCCAGTAAACAGAGGGAACCAATAGAAAAACCACCAGCAACAACACTTGGTCCTAATTATAAATCAACAAGCAACAAAACAATACCCTTAACATGGACCAAAATTTCCATACTTTTCCACCAAGAAGTTTGTGTCTGAATCAAGTATACAGTCGTCATTACTTCAATATGTTTCACAAATTAACAACTTTTCCAAATGATTCCCGAGAATGTTATCGAAAAGTCTCTAATATTTTGCTGACAGTACCACGACAACGAAAGTTTAATCCATGACCCTCGGGCCTATTCCCATAGACACGCACATTCTTTATTTGGTTACTAACATTGATCTCTCGATAAACAATCTGTCTGGAGAGATTCCTAGGCAGATCACCAGTCTTGTAGAATTGAGATCACTGAATCTATCCGAAAATCACTTCACGGGACTGATTCCAGGTGACATTGGAGACATGAAGCAATTGGAATCTCTTGATCTTTCAAGAAACTCCCTTTCCGGAGAAATTCCAAATAACATCACATTTTTATCCTCTTTGAATTATTTGAATTTGTCTCACAATAACTTGACGGGGAGAATACCGAAAAGTACCCAACTTCAAAGCCTTAATGCATCTAGCTTCATTGGAAATAAATTGTGCGGGCCTCCACTCACAAACGGTTGCAACAATGAGGATCAAGGATACTACTACAAGGAGGAGGAAGAGGATGGAGGGAAAAAAAGGAAAATCGATTGGTTTTATATATTCTTAACATTAGGATATGTTGTTGGATTTTCTGTTGTTTGCAATACTTTGATATTCAACAAGTCATGTAGGGATGCCTATTTTGAATGGTTGGATAACATATGGAACAAGCTACGTGTATACACCATTCGAAATTAGTTAGGAAGTGGTTGATCTTGGGAGTATAGATACCTTATCAACAAGTTAGTGTTGAAATACTTTATGCAAATAATGTCAAACTGTGATCTTTTTATTATTACATTAATATACTTGATCCTAATACTACTCTTTCTCTTTCTAAAAGTTCTAAAAGTTATGTGACTTGCATGTGATTGCATTTTCATCGAAAATGTGCCCATTTTTTTTTATGTAACACATTTTATATAGGAAAAACTCAAGTATATAAGTGTAAAACACTTTATACTTGGGGGACCATAAGCGGAAAATTACATAAGCATTCCATTAATTTTCAACATTTCCTTGCTTTCACTTTCAACTTACAGATAGTTAATTTGATGAAATGTTCTTTTTAACATTGTTTAACTTTTACTTTGACCTTAACCAATTTTTTATGACAAAACTTTTCTACTTTATGGAAGGGTGTATGTGCGTATAATTACAGTAAACATACATGAGTGTTTATATGTAATTTCCACAATTCAAAGGTGGATGGTGTTAGCTGTATAGATAAATATCCAGTCTCAGCAACTTTTAGTGTTGAAATACAAAATATTAGACAAGTATTATTTCCTCTTAACTTTTGTGTAAAATTTGAAAATCTTGTATATTAAACTATAATATATTATAACAACAAATTAAAGTCAATGAGTGACAAAGGAAACCTAATTAATTATCATAAAATAAGATGAAAATATTGAAACTTTATAATAACTTCACTAATAAATGGAAAATTATTTACACATGATCCCCTTAGAGGATAATATATATATATATATATATATATATATATATATATATATATATATATATATATATATATATATATATATATATATATACTAGAAAAGTGCACGTGCTTTGCACGTGATTAACTAATTTCTTATGTTAGTTGAATAATATCATCATTTTTAATCATACTATGGTTTAAATGACATACCACATAATTTCTTTGATTAAATCGATTTAATTATTACTATGTTTTTCTCAAAAATTTAAAGTTGTTATCATAAATATCTAAAATCAACCCTTGAAAATAAAAAAGAACTATAATTACTAAGTAATTCTAATATAAAACTACATGTCTACATAAGTATTATTCCAAAACAACCATTTGAGCTAATGAATAATATTAATTCTTTTCTTTTTTGACTTTGATATTTCCATCTGAACCAGTTTGTGTTATTGTTGTTCCCAAAAGTGGTCAATGAGATCTAGAGGGGGGGGTGAATAGATCTCAGAAAACTTTAAAACTTTTTCTCTAACTTTTTCTGTCAGCAGACTCAGCTGATCTGATTCGTAAGTTTACTAAGCTGATCGCGCACAAAGCTTTGAACAGCAGAGTTGACCACTCATCTGATTTCACTAAGCTGATTCAGATGAAATATCAGAGTTCTAGAAACTAGATGGCAGCGGATTTATCAAGTGTTTTTCAACCAATCTGTTCCTCTTTAAGTTTTCTCACTCAAAAGATTTTATCCCCAGTTTTCACAACTCCTTTTTAAAATCTTTTGGTTTAGTTCATATGTTTGAGTTCTTTTGAAAGTAAGCAAGGTAAAGAAACAATGAATCAAACACACATAATTTTTATAGTGGTTATATGGATAAAAATCCTTTAGTCCACTCTTCCAAGTCACACAGATCTTGGGTTATACTAGAAAACACAAAGTTAACAGTATACAATGCTTGCGCCAAACAACAAATGAAATGGCCACAAGTGCGCAGTAAGAAATCACACAGAAATCCTACTCTCCGAAGCTAGATCACTCACACAGACGGATCTACACTCCTCACGCTATTTTCAGTATAGGAGCTCACAAAGAAAACCTACACTAAGAAGCTATATCACTTCACACAGATGGATATACACTCCTCTCTTTTCTCAGTTGAAAGTCACTCAGACAGACAACGCAAGTTCTCTGTTCTTCAACGAAAAGCTTCGTCAACAGATGACTGGGCTTGTGATCAGACGACTCAACTGATGGATCTCGCTCTTAAGATGTGATCTTGAATTGTGCAAGTCTCTTTTAGATCTTCAGTTAGTCGTCTATTTATACTCTTGAATTTGAATTTCTGCCCGTTGAAGATGAGACAGAAATTTGCAGTCCTCGAGTTCTGGTCCCCATTTTCTGGAACGGCTCCCTACAACTGCTACAGTATAGTCTGCTGTACTTTCTGTTAGTCGCATTTAATGCACTTAGCAGGTTACCGTTGGATAGCTTGATGATCGTCTTCACTTGGCTGATGGGAGTACTAAGCTGATGGCTACACTGCTGATTCAAGAATGAACACATCTATCTTGACTCGGCTGATGATAACCAATCTGATCTTAACTGATCTGATATCCCACTCGGCTGATTCGATCACATAGCTTCCAGACCTTGAGATAGGTTTCACTAAGCTGTTCTTAGTTGATGACCTATCCTTTTGATCTTCAAAACCATTATGGTTTTTTTGTCATCTTCAAAACCTTCTCAATTTACACCAACAATTTCCCCCTTTTTGATGATGACAAAACCTTCAACTAAGAACGTCTTCTAAGTCTTCAGATTTGGTCTTCATACCTTGAGATGGAAATTTATTGATCTGATACAACTTTAAAAAAAAATACCAATAGTTGGTTCTTTTTCCTTTTCTGATCTTCTGTTTAAAGGGTTCTTAGTTGCATCCTTTATCTTCCCCCTTTTTGTCATCAACAATAATACTTGAGTTGCATCTCTTCTTCCCCTTTTTCTCTTTATAGGATTGCAAACTTAGTATGCTGAAGACAATTAGGTGAGTACTAGGCTGATTTAGGTAGTCTTCGTTGCTGTTTATCACTCCAGCTAGAAAATTCCCTTAACTTCAAGAATTGATACCACTTGTTGGTATTTGTGGTCTTATTCCACTTGTAGTCTGATGCTACTTGTAGTCTGATACTACTTGTAGTCTGATACTACTTGTATAAATGTAAATCAGATTAGTCAGATGATATCACTTGTTGATGTGATAACTCTTGCTGATACCACTTGATGTAGTACATTCTTGAATTACATAAATGTAAATCAGATTAGTCAGATGATATCACTTGTTGATGTGATAACTCTTGCTGATACCACTTGATGTAGTACATTCTTGAATTACACTTGGCTGTTGAGTTCCAGTCGGCTGATAAGAAGCAGTCTTCTGATAGCTTCATTTTGACTCATTGAAAACTTCATCTTTATTTAGGAGTACCGCTCGTCGTACACGTTCCCCCTTAGTTCAAGAATCCGTGGTCAAGTAGTCTGATGAGAGTTTCTCTTCAAGATACTCAGCCGTTGAATTTCAGTAAGCTGTTCTGGGTTAGTCTTCTGATAAGTTCCCCCTCAACTTATGAATCCAAAATCAACAAACCATTTTTCTTTGTCACATGGTTGACTTGTTGGTTTCTGATGGTCTTTATACCACTTGTAATCCTTTGATAGGCTTCAGCTTTCCAACAATCTTGTTTCCTTGAAATCTCCAAATGTAGCGTCTACCACTTGTTGGTTTATACCAATTGTCTGACACCACTTGTCTAATATCACTCACTTGACTGATATCACTTGATGGTTTGGAGCAATCTGATATAAGCAGCTTGATGGTACCATTTCCAGGTGTACACTTGATGGTAAGATCATTTGTTGAATTTGTTGAAATTTGCAAGGGCAGTCAACTCATCTTTGTCATCTCACATGCACTTCACCTGTAAAACAGATAACTATTTTTGGTACCCCTTATTTATTGGGTCCAGCAGGGTTAGTAAAACCTTTAACATGTGATGATCTAGTGATATATGTTTTATCATGATGATATCACTTGTCATTATGATACCACTTTACTGGTCATGATTAAAACAATGCTCATAAGCAAGGTAAGATGCATGAAATGTGTGATAAACATGCATATTGAAATGAGGATGGCAATCAGCACAGTGAATATGATCAACATGATAATATGAATTAGCATAGTACATGTCATAATAACAATTATCATAATGTGATTCAAATTCTTGCCAGATAATTTCATTTTTGCCTCAATTTCTTACCTGAGTTATTTAATAACTCACCCTAGATTTAGCAGACTTGACATTTAAATTTTACTCCTATCGGCAGCCTATTCGGCTGATGGGTTTTAGTAGTCTGATTCGTCTTCGGTAGCTTACTAGGTTTTCTAACCTTTTGAGCATCAACAGACTTCTTCTTTTAAGCCTCTGATTTCTTTTTAGAGAATGATGCAAGTTTTTCTTTTAAAGTTCATTTATATCTTCAAAACAAACTGCATACTCAGCTTTTAGAGTTTCATTCTCATGCTCAAGCTTTTTGATAGTCAGCTGATTCATGAGGTTTTTCAACCTGAAGTTTCAGTGATCTGATTTGCTCTTTTTAGCAGAGTCATCTCTTCCTTAAGCTTGGCAAATGCACACACAATATTTGAATTTGTAATATAGCGTTTATTCAACCATTCAAATAGTGCATTTAATTAATATTAGAAGTTACCTCAGTTTCAGAATTATCAGATTCTATGACAGATAAGCATAGAGTTTCAGGCACTTCTTCAAACTCTTTATCAGACGACTGGTTGTCTGAATAAGATATGCCGGAGTTTATTAGCTTTGCTGCATTAGCTAACCTTGATTTGCTCTTTCTAAGCTTACACTCCATTTTGGCACGCTTTTCCTTTTCAGCAAACTTTTCAGATGATAAGTGAGAATGATCTTTGATCAAGAGTCCATCATCCTCTTCATTGTAGTCTCTAAGTTTTGCTTTGGAGGAATCCCTGTTTTCCTGAAAATGATCAGAAGAAGATGAAGTAGCATTTTTATATTTTAATTTCATTTTCTTCTTGTAGAACTTCTCAAAATCATTCAGCAGCAGGGTAACGTCGTCAGCAGTGTAGACTTTTTCTGAACTCAGCAGAGTCTTCTGTTTTGACTTGTCTGCTGATTTTCTTGACTTGTCTGACGCCATTAGAGCAGCAGTAGGGTCTGAACTGGTTGACACTTCTAATCCCATTCTTGGCATTTGATACTCATATGCTTTGAGGGATGAGAACAGTTCGGAAAGGGAAATCTTCCCTAAATCCCTTGATTCTTCCATGGCTGTCACCTTCATGTTGAATTTAGGTGGCAAGGCCTTGAGAACCTTTGCGGTGATCTCCTTGTTCGAAAATTCTTTACCAAACCTTAGAACTTCATTCAGAGCTTTGGTAAATCTGGTATCCATCTGATCAATCGTTTCACCAGACTTCATCTTGAAATTTTCAAACTCCTCAAGAGCCACACTGAGCTTGTGTTCTTTGATAGCGTCGTTTCCTTCGCTTAGCTCGCAGACTTTATCCCACATCTCTTTAGCAGTTTTGAAATGCTTGATCTTCTGGAATCTTTCTTCGTCTACAGCTTTGAACATGATGAGCATAGCCTTTTTGTCAAGATTTACTAACTTGACTTCTTTAGGAGTCAGCTCATCCAGCTCTTTGTCAACTATCTGATCTGGTTGGCCAGCAACCTTCACAGTCTTCTGAAATTTGAATGGTCCTTTTGTGAAACAAGTAAGCATGTTGTCGTCGTAAGCGGCAAGAAGAATTTCCATTCTGATTTTCCAGCTTTCAAAGTCCATAAGGCCGATGTGAGGAACATGGCTTATGATATCCATTTTTCAAAAGTTTCTGATTTTCAAAGTATGCTCTTTTTTTGAAAAATTTGAAAAACACACCTTGGATCAAGTTCGTTTGATCAGGCAGAGGATCAGATGAACCAATCTGCTCTGATACCACTTGTTGGTCCCAAAAGTGGTCAATGAGATCTAGAGGGGGGTGAATAGATCTCAGAAAACTTTAAAACTTTTTCTCTAACTTTTTCTGTCAGCAGACTCAGCTGATCTGATTCGTAAGTTTACTAAACTGATCGCACACAAAGCTTTGAACAGCAGAGTTGACCACTCATCTGATTTCACTAAGCTGATTCAGATGAAATATCAGAGTTCTAGAAACTAGATGGCAGCGGATTTATCAAGTGTTTTTCAACCAATCTGTTCCTCTTTAAGTTTTCTCACTCAAAAGATTTTATCCCCAGTTTTCACAACTCCTTTTTAAAATCTTTTGGTTTAGTTCATATGTTTGAGTTCTTTTGAAAGTAAGCAAGGTAAAGAAACAATGAATCAAACACACATAATTTTTATAGTGGTTATATGGATAAAAATCCTTTAGTCCACTCTTCCAAGTCACACAGATCTTGGGTTATACTAGAAAACACAAAGTTAACAGTATACAATGCTTGCGCCAAACAACAAATGAAATGGCCACAAGTGCGCAGTAAGAAATCACACAGAAATCCTACTCTCCGAAGCTAGATCACTCACACAGACGGATCTACACTCCTCACGCTATTTTCAGTATAGGAGCTCACAAAGAAAACCTACACTAAGAAGCTATATCACTTCACACAGATGGATATACACTCCTCTCTTTTCTCAGTTGAAAGTCACTCAGACAGACAACGCAAGTTCTCTGTTCTTCAACGAAAAGCTTCGTCAACAGATGACTGGGCTTGTGATCAGACGACTCAACTGATGGATCTCGCTCTTAAGATGTGATCTTGAATTGTGCAAGTCTCTTTTAGATCTTCAGTTAGTCGTCTATTTATACTCTTGAATTTGAATTTCTGCCCGTTGAAGATGAGACAGAAATTTGCAGTCCTCGAGTTCTGGTCCCCATTTTCTGGAACGGCTCCCTACAACTGCTACAGTATAATCTGCTGTACTTTCTGTTAGTCGCATTTAATGCACTTAGCAGGTTACCGTTGGATAGCTTGATGATCGTCTTCACTTGGCTGATGGGAGTACTAAGCTGATGGCTACACTGCTGATTCAAGAATGAACACATCTATCTTGACTCGGCTGATGATAACCAATCTGATCTTAACTGATCTGATATCCCACTCGGCTGATTCGATCACATAGCTTCCAGACCTTGAGATAGGTTTCACTAAGCTGTTCTTAGTTGATGACCTATCCTTTTGATCTTCAAAACCATTATGGTTTTTTTGTCATCTTCAAAACCTTCTCAATTTACACCAACAATTTCCCCCTTTTTGATGATGACAAAACCTTCAACTAAGAACGTCTTCTAAGTCTTCAGATTTGGTCTTCATACCTTGAGATGGAAATTTATTGATCTGATACAACTTTAAAAAAAAATACCAATAGTTGGTTCTTTTTCCTTTTCTGATCTTCTGTTTAAAGGGTTCTTAGTTGCATCCTTTATCTTCCCCCTTTTTGTAATCAACAATAATACTTGAGTTGCATCTCTTCTTCCCCTTTTTCTCTTTATAGGATTGCAAACTTAGTATGCTGAAGACAATTAGGTGAGTACTAGGCTGATTTAGGTAGTCTTCGTTGATGTTTATCACTCCAGCTAGAAAATTCCCTTAACTTCAAGAATTGATACCACTTGTTGGTATTTGTGGTCTTATTCCACTTGTAGTCTGATGCTACTTGTAGTCTAATACTACTTGTATAAATGTAAATCAGATTAGTCAGATGATATCACTTGTTGATGTGATAACTCTTGCTGATACCACTTGATGTAGTACATTCTTGAATTACACTTGGCTGTTGAGTTCCAGTCGGCTGATAAGAAGCAGTCTTCTGATAGCTTCATTTTGACTCATTGAAAACTTCATCTTTATTTAGGAGTACCGCTCGTCGTACACGTTCCCCCTTAGTTCAAGAATCCGTGGTCAAGTAGTCTGATGAGAGTTTCTCTTCAAGACACTCAGCCGTTGAATTTCAGTAAGCTGTTCTGGGTTAGTCTTCTGATAAGTTCCCCCTCAACTTATGAATCCAAAATCAACAAACCATTTTTCTTTGTCACATGGTTGACTTGTTGGTTTCTGATGGTCTTTATACCACTTGTAATCCTTTGATAGGCTTCAGCTTTCCAACAATCTTGTTTCCTTGAAATCTCCAAATGTAGCGTCTACCACTTGTTGGTTTATACCAATTGTCTGACACCACTTGTCTAATATCACTCACTTGACTGATATCACTTGATGGTTTGGAGCAATCTGATATAAGCAGCTTGATGGTACCATTTCCAGGTGTACACTTGATGGTAAGATCATTTGTTGAATTTGTTGAAATTTGCAAGGGCAGTCAACTCATCTTTGTCATCTCACATGCACTTCACCTGTAAAACAGATAACTATTTTTGGTACCCCTTATTTATTGGGTCCAGCAGGGTTAGTAAAACCTTTAACATGTGATGATCTAGTGATATATGTTTTATCATGATGATATCACTTGTCATTATGATACCACTTTACTGGTCATGATTAAAACAATGCTCATAAGCAAGGTAAGATGCATGAAATGTGTGATAAACATGCATATTGAAATGAGGATGGCAATCAGCACAGTGAATATGATCAACATGATAATATGAATTAGCATAGTACATGTCATAATAACAATTATCATAATGTGATTCAAATTCTTGCCAGATAATTTCATTTTTGCCTCAATTTCTTACCTGAGTTATTTAATAACTCACCCTAGATTTAGCAGACTTGACATTTAAATTTTACTCCTATCGGCAGCCTATTCGGCTGATGGGTTTTAGTAGTCTGATTCGTCTTCGGTAGCTTACTAGGTTTTCTAACCTTTTGAGCATCAACAGACTTCTTCTTTTAAGCCTCTGATTTCTTTTTAGAGAATGATGCAAGTTTTTCTTTTAAAGTTCATTTATATCTTCAAAACAAACTGCATACTCAGCTTTTAGAGTTTCATTCTCATGCTCAAGCTTTTTGATAGTCAGCTGATTCATGAGGTTTTTCAACCTGAAGTTTCAGTGATCTGATTTGCTCTTTTTAGCAGAGTCATCTCTTCCTTAAGCTTGGCAAATGCACACACAATATTTGAATTTGTAATATAGCGTTTATTCAACCATTCAAATAGTGCATTTAATTAATATTAGAAGTTACCTCAGTTTCAGAATTATCAGATTCTATGACAGATAAGCATAGAGTTTCAGGCACTTCTTCAAACTCTTTATCAGACGACTGGTTGTCTGAATAAGATATGCCGGAGTTTATTAGCTTTGCTGCATTAGCTAACCTTGATTTGCTCTTTCTAAGCTTACACTCCATTTTGGCACGCTTTTCCTTTTCAGCAAACTTTTCAGATGATAAGTGAGAATGATCTTTGATCAAGAGTCCATCATCCTCTTCATTGTAGTCTCTAAGTTTTGCTTTGGAGGAATCCCTGTTTTCCTGAAAATGATCAGAAGAAGATGAAGTAGCATTTTTATATTTTAATTTCATTTTCTTCTTGTAGAACTTCTCAAAATCATTCAGCAGCAGGGTAACGTCGTCAGCAGTGTAGACTTTTTCTGAACTCAGCAGAGTCTTCTGTTTTGACTTGTCTGCTGATTTTCTTGACTTGTCTGACGCCATTAGAGCAGCAGTAGGGTCTGAACTGGTTGACACTTCTAATCCCATTCTTGGCATTTGATACTCATATGCTTTGAGGGATGAGAACAGTTCGGAAAGGGAAATCTTCCCTAAATCCCTTGATTCTTCCATGGCTGTCACCTTCATGTTGAATTTAGGAGGCAAGGCCTTGAGAACCTTTGCGGTGATCTCCTTGTTCGAAAATTCTTTACCAAACCTTAGAACTTCATTCAGAGCTTTGGTAAATCTGGTATCCATCTGATCAATCGTTTCACCAGACTTCATCTTGAAATTCTCAAACTCCTCAAGAGCCACACTGAGCTTGTGTTCTTTGATAGCGTCGTTTCCTTCGCTTAGCTCGCAGACTTTATCCCACATCTCTTTAGTAGTTTTGAAATGCTTGATCTTCTGGAATCTTTCTTCGTCTACAGCTTTGAACATGATGAGCATAGCCTTTTTGTCAAGATTTACTAACTTGACTTCTTTGGGAGTCAGCTCATCCAGCTCTTTGTCAACTATCTGATCTGGTTGGCCAGCAACCTTCACAGTCTTCTGAAATTTGAATGGTCCTTTTGTGAAACAAGTAAGCATGTTGTCGTCGTAAGCGGCAAGAAGGATTTCCATTCTGATTTTCCAGCTTTCAAAGTCCATAAGGCCGATGTGAGGAACATGGCTTATGATATCCATTTTTCAAAAGTTTCTGATTTTCAAAGTATGCTCTTTTTTTGAAAAATTTGAAAAACACACCTTGGATCAAGTTCGTTTGATCAGGCAGAGGATCAGATGAACCAATCTGCTCTGATACCACTTGTTGGTCCCAAAAGTGGTCAATGAGATCTAGAGGGGGGGTGAATAGATCTCAGAAAACTTTTAAACTTTTTCTCTAACTTTTTCTGTCAGCAGACTCAGCTGATCTGATTCGTAAGTTTACTAAGCTGATCGCGCACAAAGCTTTGAACAGCAGAGTTGACCACTCATCTGATTTCACTAAGCTGATTCAGATGAAATATCAGAGTTCTAGAAACTAGATGGCAGCGGATTTATCAAGTGTTTTTCAACCAATCTGTTCCTCTTTAAGTTTTCTCACTCAAAAGATTTTATCCCCAGTTTTCACAACTCCTTTTTAAAATCTTTTGGTTTAGTTCATATGTTTGAGTTCTTTTGAAAGTAAGCAAGGTAAAGAAACAATGAATCAAACACACATAATTTTTATAGTGGTTATATGGATAAAAATCCTTTAGTCCACTCTTCCAAGTCACACAGATCTTGGGTTATACTAGAAAACACAAAGTTAACAGTATACAATGCTTGCGCCAAACAACAAATGAAATGGCCACAAGTGCGCAGTAAGAAATCACACAGAAATCCTACTCTCCGAAGCTAGATCACTCACACAGACGGATCTACACTCCTCACGCTATTTTCAGTATAGGAGCTCACAAAGAAAACCTACACTAAGAAGCTATATCACTTCACACAGATGGATATACACTCCTCTCTTTTCTCAGTTGAAAGTCACTCAGACAGACAACGCAAGTTCTCTGTTCTTCAACGAAAAGCTTCGTCAACAGATGACTGGGCTTGTGATCAGACGACTCAACTGATGGATCTCGCTCTTAAGATGTGATCTTGAATTGTGCAAGTCTCTTTTAGATCTTCAGTTAGTCGTCTATTTATACTCTTGAATTTGAATTTCTGCCCGTTGAAGATGAGACAGAAATTTGCAGTCCTCGAGTTCTGGTCCCCATTTTCTGGAACGGCTCCCTACAACTGCTACAGTATAATCTGCTGTACTTTCTGTTAGTCGCATTTAATGCACTTAGCAGGTTACCGTTGGATAGCTTGATGATCGTCTTCACTTGGCTGATGGGAGTACTAAGCTGATGGCTACACTGCTGATTCAAGAATGAACACATCTATCTTGACTCGGCTGATGATAACCAATCTGATCTTAACTGATCTGATATCCCACTCGGCTGATTCGATCACATAGCTTCCAGACCTTGAGATAGGTTTCACTAAGCTGTTCTTAGTTGATGACCTATCCTTTTGATCTTCAAAACCATTATGGTTTTTTTGTCATATTCAAAACCTTCTCAATTTACACCAACAATTTCCCCCTTTTTGATGATGACAAAACCTTCAACTAAGAACGTCTTCTAAGTCTTCAGATTTGGTCTTCATACCTTGAGATGGAAATTTATTGATCTGATACAACTTTAAAAAAAAATACCAATAGTTGGTTCTTTTTCCTTTTCTGATCTTCTGTTTAAAGGGTTCTTAGTTGCATCCTTTATCTTCCCCCTTTTTGTAATCAACAATAATACTTGAGTTGCATCTCTTCTTCCCCTTTTTCTCTTTATAGGATTGCAAACTTAGTATGCTGAAGACAATTAGGTGAGTACTAGGCTGATTTAGGTAGTCTTCGTTGATGTTTATCACTCCAGCTAGAAAATTCCCTTAACTTCAAGAATTGATACCACTTGTTGGTATTTGTGGTCTTATTCCACTTGTAGTCTGATGCTACTTGTAGTCTGATACTACTTGTATAAATGTAAATCAGATTAGTCAGATGATATCACTTGTTGATGTGATAACTCTTGCTGATACCACTTGATGTAGTACATTCTTGAATTACACTTGGCTGTTGAGTTCCAGTCGGCTGATAAGAAGCAGTCTTCTGATAGCTTCATTTTGACTCATTGAAAACTTCATCTTTATTTAGGAGTACCGCTCGTCGTACACGTTCCCCCTTAGTTCAAGAATCCGTGGTCAAGTAGTCTGATGAGAGTTTCTCTTCAAGACACTCAGCCGTTGAATTTCAGTAAGCTGTTCTGGGTTAGTCTTCTGATAAGTTCCCCCTCAACTTATGAATCCAAAATCAACAAACCATTTTTCTTTGTCACATGGTTGACTTGTTGGTTTCTGATGGTCTTTATACCACTTGTAATCCTTTGATAGGCTTCAGCTTTCCAACAATCTTGTTTCCTTGAAATCTCCAAATGTAGCGTCTACCACTTGTTGGTTTATACCAATTGTCTGACACCACTTGTCTAATATCACTCACTTGACTGATATCACTTGATGGTTTGGAGCAATCTGATATAAGCAGCTTGATGGTACCATTTCCAGGTGTACACTTGATGGTAAGATCATTTGTTGAATTTGTTGAAATTTGCAAGGGCAGTCAACTCATCTTTGTCATCTCACATGCACTTCACCTGTAAAACAGATAACTATTTTTGGTACCCCTTATTTATTGGGTCCAGCAGGGTTAGTAAAACCTTTAACATGTGATGATCTAGTGATATATGTTTTATCATGATGATATCACTTGTCATTATGATACCACTTTACTGGTCATGATTAAAACAATGCTCATAAGCAAGGTAAGATGCATGAAATGTGTGATAAACATGCATATTGAAATGAGGATGGCAATCAGCACAGTGAATATGATCAACATGATAATATGAATTAGCATAGTACATGTCATAATAACAATTATCATAATGTGATTCAAATTCTTGCCAGATAATTTCATTTTTGCCTCAATTTCTTACCTGAGTTATTTAATAACTCACCCTAGATTTAGCAGACTTGACATTTAAATTTTACTCCTATCGGCAGCCTATTCGGCTGATGGGTTTTAGTAGTCTGATTCGTCTTCGGTAGCTTACTAGGTTTTCTAACCTTTTGAGCATCAACAGACTTCTTCTTTTAAGCCTCTGATTTCTTTTTAGAGAATGATGCAAGTTTTTCTTTTAAAGTTCATTTATATCTTCAAAACAAACTGCATACTCAGCTTTTAGAGTTTCATTCTCATGCTCAAGCTTTTTGATAGTCAGCTGATTCATGAGGTTTTTCAACCTGAAGTTTCAGTGATCTGATTTGCTCTTTTTAGCAGAGTCATCTCTTCCTTAAGCTTGGCAAATGCACACACAATATTTGAATTTGTAATATAGCGTTTATTCAACCATTCAAATAGTGCATTTAATTAATATTAGAAGTTACCTCAGTTTCAGAATTATCAGATTCTATGACAGATAAGCATAGAGTTTCAGGCACTTCTTCAAACTCTTTATCAGACGACTGGTTGTCTGAATAAGATATGCCGGAGTTTATTAGCTTTGCTGCATTAGCTAACCTTGATTTGCTCTTTCTAAGCTTACACTCCATTTTGGCACGCTTTTCCTTTTCAGCAAACTTTTCAGATGATAAGTGAGAATGATCTTTGATCAAGAGTCCATCATCCTCTTCATTGTAGTCTCTAAGTTTTGCTTTGGAGGAATCCCTGTTTTCCTGAAAATGATCAGAAGAAGATGAAGTAGCATTTTTATATTTTAATTTCATTTTCTTCTTGTAGAACTTCTCAAAATCATTCAGCAGCAGGGTAACGTCGTCAGCAGTGTAGACTTTTTCTGAACTCAGCAGAGTCTTCTGTTTTGACTTGTCTGCTGATTTTCTTGACTTGTCTGACGCCATTAGAGCAGCAGTAGGGTCTGAACTGGTTGACACTTCTAATCCCATTCTTGGCATTTGATACTCATATGCTTTGAGGGATGAGAACAGTTCGGAAAGGGAAATCTTCCCTAAATCCCTTGATTCTTCCATGGCTGTCACCTTCATGTTGAATTTAGGAGGCAAGGCCTTGAGAACCTTTGCGGTGATCTCCTTGTTCGAAAATTCTTTACCAAACCTTAGAACTTCATTCAGAGCTTTGGTAAATCTGGTATCCATCTGATCAATCGTTTCACCAGACTTCATCTTGAAATTCTCAAACTCCTCAAGAGCCACACTGAGCTTGTGTTCTTTGATAGCGTCGTTTCCTTCGCTTAGCTCGCAGACTTTATCCCACATCTCTTTAGTAGTTTTGAAATGCTTGATCTTCTGGAATCTTTCTTCGTCTACAGCTTTGAACATGATGAGCATAGCCTTTTTGTCAAGATTTACTAACTTGACTTCTTTGGGAGTCAGCTCATCCAGCTCTTTGTCAACTATCTGATCTGGTTGGCCAGCAACCTTCACAGTCTTCTGAAATTTGAATGGTCCTTTTGTGAAACAAGTAAGCATGTTGTCGTCGTAAGCGGCAAGAAGGATTTCCATTCTGATTTTCCAGCTTTCAAAGTCCATAAGGCCGATGTGAGGAACATGGCTTATGATATCCATTTTTCAAAAGTTTCTGATTTTCAAAGTATGCTCTTTTTTTGAAAAATTTGAAAAACACACCTTGGATCAAGTTCGTTTGATCAGGCAGAGGATCAGATGAACCAATCTGCTCTGATACCACTTGTTGGTCCCAAAAGTGGTCAATGAGATCTAGAGGGGGGGTGAATAGATCTCAGAAAACTTTTAAACTTTTTCTCTAACTTTTTCTGTCAGCAGACTCAGCTGATCTGATTCGTAAGTTTACTAAGCTGATCGCGCACAAAGCTTTGAACAGCAGAGTTGACCACTCATCTGATTTCACTAAGCTGATTCAGATGAAATATCAGAGTTCTAGAAACTAGATGGCAGCGGATTTATCAAGTGTTTTTCAACCAATCTGTTCCTCTTTAAGTTTTCTCACTCAAAAGATTTTATCCCCAGTTTTCACAACTCCTTTTTAAAATCTTTTGGTTTAGTTCATATGTTTGAGTTCTTTTGAAAGTAAGCAAGGTAAAGAAACAATGAATCAAACACACATAATTTTTATAGTGGTTATATGGATAAAAATCCTTTAGTCCACTCTTCCAAGTCACACAGATCTTGGGTTATACTAGAAAACACAAAGTTAACAGTATACAATGCTTGCGCCAAACAACAAATGAAATGGCCACAAGTGCGCAGTAAGAAATCACACAGAAATCCTACTCTCCGAAGCTAGATCACTCACACAGACGGATCTACACTCCTCACGCTATTTTCAGTATAGGAGCTCACAAAGAAAACCTACACTAAGAAGCTATATCACTTCACACAGATGGATATACACTCCTCTCTTTTCTCAGTTGAAAGTCACTCAGACAGACAACGCAAGTTCTCTGTTCTTCAACGAAAAGCTTCGTCAACAGATGACTGGGCTTGTGATCAGACGACTCAACTGATGGATCTCGCTCTTAAGATGTGATCTTGAATTGTGCAAGTCTCTTTTAGATCTTCAGTTAGTCGTCTATTTATACTCTTGAATTTGAATTTCTGCCCGTTGAAGATGAGACAGAAATTTGCAGTCCTCGAGTTCTGGTCCCCATTTTCTGGAACGGCTCCCTACAACTGCTACAGTATAATCTGCTGTACTTTCTGTTAGTCGCATTTAATGCACTTAGCAGGTTACCGTTGGATAGCTTGATGATCGTCTTCACTTGGCTGATGGGAGTACTAAGCTGATGGCTACACTGCTGATTCAAGAATGAACACATCTATCTTGACTCGGCTGATGATAACCAATCTGATCTTAACTGATCTGATATCCCACTCGGCTGATTCGATCACATAGCTTCCAGACCTTGAGATAGGTTTCACTAAGCTGTTCTTAGTTGATGACCTATCCTTTTGATCTTCAAAACCATTATGGTTTTTTTGTCATATTCAAAACCTTCTCAATTTACACCAACAATTTCCCCCTTTTTGATGATGACAAAACCTTCAACTAAGAACGTCTTCTAAGTCTTCAGATTTGGTCTTCATACCTTGAGATGGAAATTTATTGATCTGATACAACTTTAAAAAAAAATACCAATAGTTGGTTCTTTTTCCTTTTCTGATCTTCTGTTTAAAGGGTTCTTAGTTGCATCCTTTATCTTCCCCCTTTTTGTAATCAACAATAATACTTGAGTTGCATCTCTTCTTCCCCTTTTTCTCTTTATAGGATTGCAAACTTAGTATGCTGAAGACAATTAGGTGAGTACTAGGCTGATTTAGGTAGTCTTCGTTGATGTTTATCACTCCAGCTAGAAAATTCCCTTAACTTCAAGAATTGATACCACTTGTTGGTATTTGTGGTCTTATTCCACTTGTAGTCTGATGCTACTTGTAGTCTGATACTACTTGTATAAATGTAAATCAGATTAGTCAGATGATATCACTTGTTGATGTGATAACTCTTGCTGATACCACTTGATGTAGTACATTCTTGAATTACACTTGGCTGTTGAGTTCCAGTCGGCTGATAAGAAGCAGTCTTCTGATAGCTTCATTTTGACTCATTGAAAACTTCATCTTTATTTAGGAGTACCGCTCGTCGTACACGTTCCCCCTTAGTTCAAGAATCCGTGGTCAAGTAGTCTGATGAGAGTTTCTCTTCAAGACACTCAGCCGTTGAATTTCAGTAAGCTGTTCTGGGTTAGTCTTCTGATAAGTTCCCCCTCAACTTATGAATCCAAAATCAACAAACCATTTTTCTTTGTCACATGGTTGACTTGTTGGTTTCTGATGGTCTTTATACCACTTGTAATCCTTTGATAGGCTTCAGCTTTCCAACAATCTTGTTTCCTTGAAATCTCCAAATGTAGCGTCTACCACTTGTTGGTTTATACCAATTGTCTGACACCACTTGTCTAATATCACTCACTTGACTGATATCACTTGATGGTTTGGAGCAATCTGATATAAGCAGCTTGATGGTACCATTTCCAGGTGTACACTTGATGGTAAGATCATTTGTTGAATTTGTTGAAATTTGCAAGGGCAGTCAACTCATCTTTGTCATCTCACATGCACTTCACCTGTAAAACAGATAACTATTTTTGGTACCCCTTATTTATTGGGTCCAGCAGGGTTAGTAAAACCTTTAACATGTGATGATCTAGTGATATATGTTTTATCATGATGATATCACTTGTCATTATGATACCACTTTACTGGTCATGATTAAAACAATGCTCATAAGCAAGGTAAGATGCATGAAATGTGTGATAAACATGCATATTGAAATGAGGATGGCAATCAGCACAGTGAATATGATCAACATGATAATATGAATTAGCATAGTACATGTCATAATAACAATTATCATAATGTGATTCAAATTCTTGCCAGATAATTTCATTTTTGCCTCAATTTCTTACCTGAGTTATTTAATAACTCACCCTAGATTTAGCAGACTTGACATTTAAATTTTACTCCTATCGGCAGCCTATTCGGCTGATGGGTTTTAGTAGTCTGATTCGTCTTCGGTAGCTTACTAGGTTTTCTAACCTTTTGAGCATCAACAGACTTCTTCTTTTAAGCCTCTGATTTCTTTTTAGAGAATGATGCAAGTTTTTCTTTTAAAGTTCATTTATATCTTCAAAACAAACTGCATACTCAGCTTTTAGAGTTTCATTCTCATGCTCAAGCTTTTTGATAGTCAGCTGATTCATGAGGTTTTTCAACCTGAAGTTTCAGTGATCTGATTTGCTCTTTTTAGCAGAGTCATCTCTTCCTTAAGCTTGGCAAATGCACACACAATATTTGAATTTGTAATATAGTATTTATTCAACCATTCAAATAGTGCATTTAATTAATATTAGAAGTTACCTCAGTTTCAGAATTATCAGATTCTATGACAGATAAGCATAGAGTTTCAGGCACTTCTTCAAACTCTTTATCAGACGACTGGTTGTCTGAATAAGATATGCCGGAGTTTATTAGCTTTGCTGCATTAGCTAACCTTGATTTGCTCTTTCTAAGCTTACACTCCATTTTGGCACGCTTTTCCTTTTCAGCAAACTTTTCAGATGATAAGTGAGAATGATCTTTGATCAAGAGTCCATCATCCTCTTCATTGTAGTCTCTAAGTTTTGCTTTGGAGGAATCCCTGTTTTCCTGAAAATGATCAGAAGAAGATGAAGTAGCATTTTTATATTTTAATTTCATTTTCTTCTTGTAGAACTTCTCAAAATCATTCAGCAGCAGGGTAACGTCGTCAGCAGTGTAGACTTTTTCTGAACTCAGCAGAGTCTTCTGTTTTGACTTGTCTGCTGATTTTCTTGACTTGTCTGACGCCATTAGAGCAGCAGTAGGGTCTGAACTGGTTGACACTTCTAATCCCATTCTTGGCATTTGATACTCATATGCTTTGAGGGATGAGAACAGTTCGGAAAGGGAAATCTTCCCTAAATCCCTTGATTCTTCCATGGCTGTCACCTTCATGTTGAATTTAGGTGGCAAGGCCTTGAGAACCTTTGCGGTGATCTCCTTGTTCGAAAATTCTTTACCAAACCTTAGAACTTCATTCAGAGCTTTGGTAAATCTGGTATCCATCTGATCAATCGTTTCACCAGACTTCATCTTGAAATTCTCAAACTCCTCAAGAGCCACACTGAGCTTGTGTTCTTTGATAGCGTCGTTTCCTTCGCTTAGCTCGCAGACTTTATCCCACATCTCTTTAGTAGTTTTGAAATGCTTGATCTTCTGGAATCTTTCTTCGTCTACAGCTTTGAACATGATGAGCATAGCCTTTTTGTCAAGATTTACTAACTTGACTTCTTTGGGAGTCAGCTCATCCAGCTCTTTGTCAACTATCTGATCTGGTTGGCCAGCAACCTTCACAGTCTTCTGAAATTTGAATGGTCCTTTTGTGAAACAAGTAAGCATGTTGTCGTCGTAAGCGGCAAGAAGGATTTCCATTCTGATTTTCCAGCTTTCAAAGTCCATAAGGCCGATGTGAGGAACATGGCTTATGATATCCATTTTTCAAAAGTTTCTGATTTTCAAAGTATGCTCTTTTTTTGAAAAATTTGAAAAACACACCTTGGATCAAGTTCGTTTGATCAGGCAGAGGATCAGATGAACCAATCTGCTCTGATACCACTTGTTGGTCCCAAAAGTGGTCAATGAGATCTAGAGGGGGGGTGAATAGATCTCAGAAAACTTTAAAACTTTTTCTCTAACTTTTTCTGTCAGCAGACTCAGCTGATCTGATTCGTAAGTTTACTAAGCTGATCGCGCACAAAGCTTTGAACAGCAGAGTTGACCACTCATCTGATTTCACTAAGCTGATTCAGATGAAATATCAGAGTTCTAGAAACTAGATGGCAGCGGATTTATCAAGTGTTTTTCAACCAATCTGTTCCTCTTTAAGTTTTCTCACTCAAAAGATTTTATCCCCAGTTTTCACAACTCCTTTTTAAAATCTTTTGGTTTAGTTCATATGTTTGAGTTCTTTTGAAAGTAAGCAAGGTAAAGAAACAATGAATCAAACACACATAATTTTTATAGTGGTTATATGGATAAAAATCCTTTAGTCCACTCTTCCAAGTCACACAGATCTTGGGTTATACTAGAAAACACAAAGTTAACAGTATACAATGCTTGCGCCAAACAACAAATGAAATGGCCACAAGTGCGCAGTAAGAAATCACACAGAAATCCTACTCTCCGAAGCTAGATCACTCACACAGACGGATCTACACTCCTCACGCTATTTTCAGTATAGGAGCTCACAAAGAAAACCTACACTAAGAAGCTATATCACTTCACACAGATGGATATACACTCCTCTCTTTTCTCAGTTGAAAGTCACTCAGACAGACAACGCAAGTTCTCTGTTCTTCAACGAAAAGCTTCGTCAACAGATGACTGGGCTTGTGATCAGACGATTCAACTGATGGATCTCGCTCTTAAGATGTGATCTTGAATTGTGCAAGTCTCTTTTAGATCTTCAGTTAGTCTTCTATTTATACTCTTGAATTTAAATTTTTGCCCGTTGAAGATGAGACAGAAATTTGCAGTCCTCGAGTTCTGGTCCCCATTTTCTGGAACGGCTCCCTACAACTGCTACAGTATAGTCTGCTGTACTTTCTGTCAGTCGCATTTAATGCACTTAGCAGGTTACCGTTTGGTAGCTTGCTGATCGTCTTCACTTGGCTGATGGGAGTAATAAGCTGATGGCTACACTGCTGATTCAAGAATGAACACATCTATCTTGACTCGGCTGATGATAACCAATCTGATCATAACTGATCTGATATCCCACTCGGCTGATTCGATCACATAGCTTCCAGACCTTGAGATAGGTTTCACTAAGCTGTTCTTAGTTGATGACTTATCCTTTTGATCTTCAAAACCATTATGGCCTTTTTGTCATCTTCAAAACCTTCTCAATTTACACCAACAGTTATTTTAATCCGTTCTTTCACCAATTTCACCGATTTTTGTGGTTTATTACATTCATTAATCAATTCACTGATTTTATCCGGTTTAACCAAATTTAAGTCGATTTTACTTATTATTTTGCTGATTTATCCTATTTTCTCGACTATTTCACTTTTTTTTTTTGTCATTTTAACTCGTCTTTTTGTTCTTGTTCTTTGTCAATTTGACCATTTTTTTGTTATCTTGTGTTTAGTCATGTCATTCAATATTTTACCGATTTTCTTCATTGTTTTATCTATTTTTATCATTTTTTGTTGCTTAATTCTTTTTTATTCGATCTAACCCATTTTTTCATTTTTATCATATATTTTTTAATCGAATTTTACCCGTAAGCACAACTTTTAACCATTTATATGTTATAATTTTTTTAACTTAATCTAATTATAAGTTTTTCAGTTACCTAAGCAGTACTTTATTATATTTATTTAGCACAAATGTGGTTTTTTTAGGTTCTTTAATAATTGATCGTTTCTTAATCATTGTCTAATGTATTATCGATTGCACCCGCTTTTATACTGAGTTTACTATTTTTTTTGTTATTTTAACACGTTCTTTGATCGATTTAACCCATTTTTTTATTTTAACCCATTGATTAATCCATTCTATCCGATTTTAACCCAATGTTAGTAGATTTTACCATTATTATGTTGATTCAACCAATTTTCTCACCTATTTCAGCTTTTTTTGCGTGACTAACTTGTTAGTTGAATCATATAATAATTTTTAATCATATTATGGTCTTAGTGACATATTGCATAATTTTTTTGACTAAAATACCTAAAGGATGAAATATAGTTTCCCCCCTTAAAGTATGAAAGTGGTATCAGTTACCCCCCAAAAGTATCAATTGTAACACTTATCCCCTCTCTGTTATAATTTTGTAGTATTTATTCCAAAAAATATCGACACCCCTTTCATAAATTTTTTTTTTTTTTTAATTTATCATAATAAAATTGCATCTTATTAATTATGTAAGGGACCGGGGGTAATTTTAAAATAAAAACTACAAAACTATAACAGAAGGGGGGTAAGTGTTACAATTGATACTTTAGGGTGGGTAACTGATATCACCCCATACTTTAAGGGGGGAAACTGTATTTCACCTTTACCTAAAAGGCTAAAACCAAAAGTCAGCTTTAGCTTTAGGCACAAATGGAAAGTCATTAAAGTGAAAGTTTATAAATCAACAAGCTACAAAACAATACCCTTAACATGGACCAATATTTCCATACTTTTCCACCAAAAAGTTTGTGTCTGAATCAAGTATAGAGTCGTTATTACTTCAATATGTTTCACAAATTAACATCTTTTCCAAATGATTCCCGAGAATGTTATCTAAAAGTCTCTAATATTTTGCTGACAGTACAACGACATAGAAAGTTTAATCCATGACCCTCGGGCCTATTCGCATAGACACGCACAATAGCCACTAACTATATAAATCTTTTGGGTAATGGGAAATCAATTTGTATACCTGTGGATTATTGGTTTCAAGGAAAAAAGGGGAGGCAGTGTGAAAAACACCTTCACAGCCCTCAACCAAAGCATCAAACGATCCTTCATCCAATAGATCTGATTTAATCAATTTCAGTCTCTCCTTAGCTCCAATAAGTGCAAGTAAATGATTCGTCTTCTTAGGATCATCTGCAAATTCCAGAAAATATTAAAACAAACCCACATCATCAAACAATGGAAAAAACACAATAAAAAGTTGGAGATAGATAACAAATCGAGAGAAAACTGACCGGGATAACGAACGGAAGCTTTGACAGTGTAACCCTTCTCAAGCAAGAATTTGATGATCCATGAAGCTATGTAACCCGACCCTCCAGTTACAGCAACAGTCTTCATTTTCAACGCTCTATTGATTTCTGAGATATATCGAATAGTGTGTGTTTTAAGTGTGAGATGGGCTTGTGTATTTATGCATGATGGATTCGAGCTGAATTGATTTTTAATAGATCCATTATTGATTTGAATATGTCAAGTCCAATCATTTAGTGCCACAATTCCAAGTGAATAACTTGTATGTATATTTTACTCCATCTATTTCTAATTATATGTCAGTTTTAATAAAAATAAAATACTTCAAAATACATGTCATTAGAAATTCGAAAGAGATCTAAAATTTTCTTTAGATAATTTTACCATTCCATTTCTCATTAATGACAAAATTGAAAGTTGCAGATTTTATTTTTTATTTTTTATTTGTATCAAGGATAATCTGGTACCATAAGACTTTTATTCTTCTAAAATTTAGGTAATTAATAATATCCTCAATCTTTATGTAACAACATAATTGACATGTGTTTATTAATAGAGAAAGTAATTAATTTGAAACTCGACTTGACAAAGACTTAATATGAAAGTAGTTTGACTGAGTTTCATTTTGGTTTGGTTTCAAAAAGTGATTTGAGACTTGAGAGTTTTCTGTAAATTGATTTTGATAATTTTTAGAATGAAATGTTGAGATATAAAATAATATTAAATAGGAGTGATAGTTAGTGAACTTTGAAAATCGAGATATGATTTTGATTGAAGTTTAGTTGTTGGGGTTTAGAAGAAACAAGTAGATGGTAAATGTCAGATTAATAACTTTATATGTGTGATAGAAAGATGATAAATATCAATAATTTTCTCAACTAAGATCGTGTAGCTTTTCGATTTAAACTGGAATGAATTTAAACTTATATATCTTCATTAAACGAGGATTGAATCGATCTGAGTAATATAAAACTCAGCCAAACTACTTCCTTACATAACATGTAGTTTCCAAGCAATCTTCAAAAAAGTTTAAATTAAATCATTTCTATATGAGAAATTATTAAGTATAACATCTGCACCACGTTATCAAGCACGCGTGATGCAGACGATCAATAAAATTATTAGTGAAAATTTGCATCACCTATATTCCGGGTAATATGAACACGAGTGTAAAATCCTATATTCGAAAAGAACATGAGGTGACGTGGAATCTCACTCTACATATAATAATTACATTGGTCAATTGTACCATGTATACTTAATATCGTGGTGCAATGATTATTTTGTATATATTCAATACTTCTTTAATTTTTTCCTATGTCAACATCTGACGGTATCATTATCATGATAGTGCGGTGCAAACTTGTGGTACAAACTATAAATGTTTTATCGAGTACAACTTTATCCATAATTTTAATTACATTCATCCTATATCGATGAAAAATATTCATAGGGTTGATTGATAAATATATGTGCATACGATAGACAAAAAAAAATTCTCTCATACACACTTGTCCTTATCACTCATCCAATACCCCTAATGAATTAAATCCACTAGGGTATACACAAAATTTCCTTTCATTGTAGACAAAATGTGAACATGTATTTGAAAATCAAGATAGATGCTGCACATATGCAATGTACAAATTCGAAACAAAGACATATCCGATTTGTTAACTAACATTAACAAATTCAAATTTTAAAAATATTAGAAAATGAAATGTTCTTAAAAACATATCATTTAGAGAACAACTCTTGTGCGGTTAACATCACGTAGCATCAAAGTTTTCTTAAATCATTTCTATACAAGAAATTATTTAGTATAACCTCTGTACCAAGTCATCAAGTCATCAAATGCACGTGGTACAGCAGACCAATGAAATTATTAGTGAAAATCTACATCACCCATATTCTGGAGTAATGTGAATACAAATTTAAAATCATATATTCTAGAAGAACACGAGGTCACGTGGAATCTCACTTCACATATAATAATTACATTGATCGATTGTACCATATGTACTTAATTACGTGGTGCAACGATCATTTTGATATATTCAATACTTCTTTAATTTTTCCTATATGTCAACATGGTCGTATGACTATCATGATAGTGCGGTGGAAACTTGTAGTACTTGCTATAAATGTTCTATTGAGCACAACTTTACCCGTAATTTCAGTTAAATTCATTCTACACCGATGAATTATATCCATAGAGTTAAATGATAAATACATGTGAATATAATGAAAAAAAAATTATCCTTTCATATACACTTACTAGCATATACTCGTGATATGCACAACATAGCATTATATCTTAACTGTTAAAAGTTTAAATAGCAAACTTCGTTTTTCGGTATAAGCAAAAAGGAATAATTTATCCCTATAAGATATGAATAATGTTCAATTAACCCTCACATGATTTGAGAAAGAATAATTTATCCCCATATAATCATATAAAAGTTTCACACTGTCTTCCTGACATTTTTAAACATAAAAGATTCGAATTGACAGTACTATAGATTGACCCAATCAATTTGTAAATGTGGCACTTTAACCCCATGTGTTATGATAAGTGTGATATTTTACCCCTGTGTTATGATAAACATGACACTTCACCCCCTGATACTCCTTTCCCCCCATGATAAATATGACAATTGACTACCTTCTGGGTACTTTGTCTTTTTAAGAAATATTTTTTGTAGTCTCTTAATTTCGGAATGTGTTATACTCTTAGTTGGAAGGAGGTAAATTGATCCTTTAAAATTTTCACATGAGGGATAAAATGCTATTTTTCAAACATAAGGGGAGGGGATCAAACATTATGCGTTTCCCAGAAAATTAAATTTGCATTAACCCATTAAAAAAGTAAGAAAATGATGTATCAAATTCATAAATATGTTATGTTTAAAAGGGAAAAAACAAAGGAGAAACATGAGTATTTTTATTAAAAAATTTACATTTGAAGAAGGAAAAACATAATGCGAAGAGGAAAAGAATATTACATTCATAAAACTCACGTCTTAAAATCAATATAAAATAATAAAATTGATCATTTAAAACTGAATAAAATTAACACATTGTGGATAAATTTGAAAAAGAAAATAATTAATGGATGAATGTGTTCTTAAAAAAAATTATTGAAAAACCAATAAAGTGAATATCAATAAGTAGGACTATTTTCTCTAGCCTTTCGCCATATCTATATAATTTTAGTTTTTGGTTAAAATTTTTATTTTCCAAACTATCAATGTTCATATCTATAATTTGACTGAAAACCTATAAAAAAAAACATCGCTATGAATGATTTCAACATAGGATATGATCTTAGTATTTGAAAAATTCAATGATTTACATTTCAAAATTATGCTACCAACCGAAAACTTACAATTCATTTAATAGAGTTGATCTTTGAGACTTAAACTCCCGAAAATGATATTTCACTGAAATCTCTTTTGTGTTAAAAAAAAAAAAAAATCAATTAGATCAAAAGATTTCTAAAACACCAATAAAAGAAAAAAAAAATATAGAGAAACTTAACAAATTTAATAATCGAAAAAAAGAGATATGAAATTTAAACAATGTGCAAAGGCATGAAAAGTGTTGTTCTGAGCAAAAGTTCAATACATTCAAACACGAACCTAAATAATGAGCAATGACATGACCAATTTTTGGAGCAAAAGTTTAGTTTAAGGTGTTCATACTTATAATGACTTATCTCTATTCAAATATTAATTTCCGTAATTAATGACAGAGTTTCATGATTTGGGTCAAAAGACCATCCTCATATTTATATAGATATATAAGATGACTCATCAAGTACTCCTTTGAATCGACCAGGTAGGCACAAAATTTTCCTATAATTTCATTGTAGAGAAAATGTGAACATGTATTAGAAAATCAAGAACTTAGATACTGCATATATGCAATGTACAAATTCCATAAAGTCACACACATATCCTATTTGTTAACTAACATTAACAAATTTAAAATTTAAAAATATTAGAAAATGAAAATGCTCTTAAACACATACTATATATTATTTAGAGAACAACTCCATGCGGATTACATTTCTTAAAAAAGGTACAAAGAAGAAATAGTTATAACCATAACTTAAACTGCAGGTACATATAGAAGTACTAAAGGTGGATATGCGCTAAATATACAAGAAGAGCATTTATTCTCAACCATGCAATATATGCATATATTTATTATACTAAAACAATGGGACTTCAGACATCTGAAGGGACTTTAAAAAAGTTGTTTTCCTTCAAACTTTCAACGGTTTCTCTAATGCTTTCTTTAAGAGGAGTGAATTTAACACCAAGACTTTTTGCTCTTTCATTTGAGACATTGTATGTAGGGGCAAATGGCTTGTCGTCGGAACTCCTGGAAAGACAAAAAGTACAAGTGAGGGTGTTTTATACTAAAAACTAGCTCGAGAGATGCAGAACACAAGAAATCATATTCAAATAAGAATTACAATGAAAGGCATTATGTAAATAACTATATATTTAGCACCCTTCCTGCAGAGTACCCTAGAATTAATGTTACTTAACTGAGATTTAAATAGATATCAAGTTAAGCTAAATAACTAAAAAGGAGCAGTGAAAACTAATAAGAGTTAAGTTAATCAGATTGAGAACATACTTCTCAGGGAGTTTAAAGGTAGGGTAGAGTTCGCGCAATATTTTGACGAGCTCAGAGTGATGTGCCGTTCTCTCCACCATAAGATACCTTCCATTAGCCGAGGGAGTCTCATATGCCAAAATATGTGCTTCTACAACATCTTTCACATTCACAAAACCCCATGTTTCATTTTGGAAAGTTTCAGAACCTAAAAATCCCAAGAAGGGCGAGGTCAAATTAACAACTTGGAAGTTCCTCAAATCGCATTACACAAATAAAAGACTAAGAGATATATATACATACTGTATTTATAGAGGAGAAAAAAATAAAGTTCAAATTGGATATGGTTTGACTTACCATTAACCAAGTTCAAAATATTAGCACAGCTCGTGTTAAGTATTGGTTGCAGTAGGGGACCAAGGACCGAGGCTGGGTTTATGGTAACCATATCAATACCTTTCTCTTTTACGAATTTCCAGGCAGCATCTTCAGCAATCGTCTTTGACAGCAAGTACCAGAACTTGTAGAAGCAACATCACAAATTAAAATTGTTGTAAAAAGAACCTTTACTTTGGTGTGCTCAATTTAAATGAACAAATGGCCAGAACTAGAGACATTAACTGTGAACTAACACATTCACATAAGTTCAGAGAGAGGAGAAAGAAAGAGGGAGACTTAACAACTTATAACCCACAAAAGGACAGGGAACATAGATGCTCAATAGGATGAAGATAAATTTAAAATTTAGGCAAGAATTTGATGAATTCCAAAGGAGAACATATGAATGTTAGTATTAATTAAATATCCACTAATTAGAACTGCTGCAACTTGAGTTAAAATTAATTTATTTAAGAAATGTAGATGTAGGTAGGAGTAATAATGAGGAGATTACATGCATATCTTCCACTAACACAATTAATTCAACATATATTGTTCAAATTGAGTGAAAACAGGGGAAACAGGGGAGAGGGAGGAATTCATAGAAAATTACATACCTTATTTTTTATGCAATAATCATTGTCAGACCACCAAGACTCATCAACATACGCATCCTCATTTAACGGCGTACCATTAAACGAAACAGCAGCTTCAGAAGATGTCAAAACGACCCTTTTCACAGACGGCGTTTTTGCAACGGAACCCAGCACATTTAGCGTTCCCTTTAGTGCAGGATCAAGCAATTCTGACTGTGGATCCTTAGTTTCAAAGAAAAAAGGTGAAGCCATGTGAAAAACACCTTCAGAACCATCAATCAAAGAATCAAAGGACCCAGGTTCCAATAGATCTGCTTGTGTCAGTGTTAGTCTTTCCTTAGCTCCATCAAGTGCGAGTAAATGATTCGTTTCTCTAGGATCGTCTACAAAAATACAAAATAAAAATCATACTCCACTATAATAATAATAATAATTATGAATTTTGAAGGGTTTATTAGAAATCAAGGGCCTGACTTAGATTACGAACGGAGGCCTTGACATTGTAGCCGCGTTGGAGCAAGGTTTTGACGAGCCATGAACCTATGAACCCTGATCCACCTGTTACAGCAACTGTCCTCATTCTTTTCTTATTTCAAACGATTTGATTTTTTTGATTTTTTTGAGTGAATGAGCTAGACAAGATATATAATAGTGAGTGAGTGAGGGTAATTACTAATTATGGTTTATATTTTTATAACTGAAAGAAATTTTTACGTTACGACATGCAATTAAGACCCTTTTTATATTGTTCGTCGGCTAAATCTTTTTTTTTTCTGGTTCTAGATATATACGGCGGTTACGGCCCACGCCGAATCATTTACACGTAGATGGATCCCACGCCTAATCATTGACACGTAGATGGATGGATAACTTTTGTTTTTGGTTGGATAACGACGGGAGGCTGTAAACCTAATCCTAATCATAATCTTAATCCTAATTGCTAATTCGTTGAGATTCACCTAATTTGTTTGGAAAAGTGTTCTAGCTTGACCCCAGCCCTCTTCCTCGTACGAACCATCTCAAAATGAATAGTTACTACATTACCTCCTAATTAAATTAAAATCTCCCTCTCCCATTTTTCTACATTTCCCCTCTACCTAAATAATTAAATACTTATTCACTTAAATATCTTTTCTTTGACATAACATTTTATGAAAATAAAATAATTAATTTTGTGTATTCATTAAATAAAACTTCCGCATTCTCCACTCACTCAACCATTGACGTATCAAAATTGTATGAAAGTCTCGTCCTGTAACAAAAAAATCCAATTTTTTTACGAGTTTTACGGAGGGATTAATGATATTATGAGATTTAATTCTTCGTTTGAGGTTATTTGTGATCAAAGTATCCAATTTCAGTAATAATCGATTTACGGAGGGATTAATGCCAGTGTTTTTTAAACCGGACCGGAGATAGAACAGGCAACCCAACTGATTACTGATTTTATTGGTCTAACCGGTTTGACCAGTGGGTCAACCGTTATAACCGTAATAATTATAGCTATATTTTAAATAATTATATGATTGAACTAAAATACACAATATTGAAAATATAATAAAACAATTTTCAATATATATTTTGGACCAAGAAATTCAATCTATATATGTATTTTAATTTATCAAAACTTTACAATATTTATTCTTTATTTTAATTCAACAAATGTCATTCATTAGTTTATGTCTGTGTTACTATTCTTCTTGGGCCTATTTACCTTAAGGAGCATAAAATTGAATAATAATGTGACATAAAAACATCACTTTGATGGGCTTTGGCCTATTTTAACATTAAGTGAAAAAACCCTAATATTTCCCCCACCCCCGTTGCTTTCTCTACCAACCAACCATTTCTCTACCAAGCAACCATTTTTTTCATTTCATACTTTTCACTCTTCTTACCTCCTTATCACAGCAGGCAAAGCATCCCACCTACCTACTTTTTCTCACATTTTTTTTTGCAATCCATTTCCCAATTCCCCTTTTCTTCTATCTTATCTTCTAAAAGTATTATTTGATCATTCTTATGGATATTATACAATTACACAAATTATTAGTTATGAAGTCAGCTTTAGCTTTAGGCACAAATGGAAAGTCATTAAAGTGAAAGTTTATAAATCAACAAGCTACAAAACAATACCCTTAACATGGACCAATATTTCCATATTTTTCCACCAAAAAGTTTGTGTCTGAATCAAGTATAGAGTCGTTATTACTTCAATATGTTTCACAAATTAACATCTTTTCCAAATGATTCCCGAGAATGTTATCGAAAAGTCTCTAATATTTTGCTGACAGTACCACGACAACGAAAGTTTAATCCATGACCCTCGGGCCTATTCGCATAGATACGCACAATAGCCACTAACTATATAAATCTTTTGGGTAATGGGAAATCAAATTGTATACCTGTGGATTATTGGTTTCAAGGAAAAAAGGGGAGGCAGTGTGAAAAACACCTTCACAGCCCTCAACCAAAGCATCAAACGATCCTTCATCCAATAGATCTGATTTAATCAATTTCAGTCTCTCCTTAGCTCCATTAAGTGCAAGTAAATGATTCGTCTTCTTAGGATCATCTGCAAATTTCAGAAAATATTAAAACAAACCCACATCATCAAACAATGGAAAAAACACAATAAAAAGTTGGAGATAGATAACAAATCGAGAGAAAACTGACCGGGATAACGAACGGAAGCTTTGACAGTGTAACCCTTCTCAAGCAAGAATTTGATGATCCATGTGTTAGAATAGAATAGAATATGAAATATGCAGGAGCATCCAAGACAATCTATCTTTTTTTTAGTTTTTTAGGATTAGAATTTTTATTATTTAGTTTCCTTTATTTTGGTGATTTAGTTTCTATTGGAGTCTAGGAGTTATTTAGTTTCCTTTAGAGTTTTATTTCCTTTCAGCTGCTTAGGATTAGAGTCTTATAAAAAGAGTTGTAATCTTCATTATTTGGAGATATTGATGATTATGAGTTTTTAAAAAAGAAGAGATTTGTTCTCTCAAAGGTTCATGGGTGCCTATTTCTTGTGTTCTTGTAGCAAATTTATCTGATGGAACTTGCCTGCAGAATAATCACTATTCTGCCCGGCTTCAGTTGGTATCAGAGCTTCAGAATTTTCCAATGAGGATTAAGTTAGTTGCGGTCACACTCAAGAGTAGGGCTTCTGCTTGGTGGGAGCAGTTGCGCCATTCTCGTGAACGACAGGGCAAAACTATAATCACTGATTGGGAAGATCGAGGTTTTGCCAAGCAAGTCGCAGATTTACCCAACCTCTGGCTAATACTGGGTTTCTTTCTTCTTGGGGCAAAATTCTCATCAGCTTAAATGACTGAGTCATGGTGATGTTGAGGAGTCCACACCGTGATCGAAGAATTCACTCCAAGGAAGTAAAGATTGAGGATTTGCAGAGGCTGTCGAGGATTTAACCAACATCAGACGAAGTGGTGGAAACAGCTAAGGAATTCACGGGAGGGACAGGACAGACCCAAGTACAAGGCTTGATTAACCGTCATCGTTAGTTTGTCCTGGTTTTGTGGATCTTGATGACACTGCTGTGAACTCGAGGACGAGTTCTTTCCAACCCTGAGCGACTGATGCAGGAGCATCCAAGACAATCTATCTTTTTATTATTTAGTTATTTAGTTTCCTTATTTTTAGTGATTTAGTTTCTATAGGATTCTAGGAGTTATTCAGTTTCCTTAAGAGTTTTATTTCCTTTCAGTTGCCTAGGATTAGAGTCTTATAAAAGGAGTTGTAATCTTCACTATTTTCAGATATTGATGATTATGAGTTTTTGAAAAAGAAGAGATTTGTTCTCTCAAAGGTTCATGGGTGCCTACTTCTCGTGTTCTTGTAGCAAATTTATCTGATGGAACTTGCCTGCAGAATAATCACTATTCTGCTATTCAAAATTGTCCACAAGCCGGACATTTATAGCTAAAATAAAATAAACACTGAAAATAGATAAACTTCTAAAGGAAACAAGATAATTACTAAAATTTCAATGAAAATTAAATAACTAAAAGAAAAATATCTAATAGACTTCTAAGGAAACAAAATAACTTAAATTAGTAGATTAATCTATAAGATTTGATCTTCGATATTCTCCTAATATACTCCTGCATCATTCTCCCTCGTTTGGAAAGAACTCGCCCTCGAGTTCGAATAGAGAACGAACCAGAGTAGGAGAAGATTCTTCCTCGAACTTTATAAGCTTCTTCATCAATGTAAATAGAAAGTTCAATCTTGAACTGCCAAAATCTAGATTTGGGTATGATATATATGTAATGTACTTAGCCCAATTATCACGGCAGCATTCCGAAAATGTACCAATAATGAAATCGATGACATTTTGGGAATCTTTGTCATCTTGAATAACAAAATCCTCCAAGATTGCAATTTTCTTATTTTCATCAATTTGACTAGACAAAGCCATAACTGTAATAAACTTATTTCCTTCTTTTGATTCATAGCAAGTAGCTACTTCGTCAAAATAATCTTCATCAAAAGATGAAACATCGTCTTCACCATCAGATTCATCAAATATTGGAGGCCCTTCATAAAGAAAATGAGAATACTCTGCAACTGGCTCATCAAATATTGGGGGATTTTCGTCCATAAGAGAAACATCTTCCTCATCTGATTCATCATAAACCGATAGTCCTTCATCAACATAAGGAATGTCTTCAGTTTCAGATTCATCATAATTAGGAAGATTCATCTCGATTTCACTCGACAACTCGGGAAGATCAACTGGAAACTCGAATTGTCGATGTCGCTCCTCCCGGTCATGGTGCTCTCGAAATACTTGATGTTTGTGATATCTTTCACGCGCCGCCAAACGTCGGGACAAATATGCAATCTTTCTCTGTAGATCCTCAATCATCTCCATCGTAGCGAAACGCTTATGGTGTTGGACTTCCTCTTTCGGAAACTGCCCATGCCGACCATGAACCTTGCCACCAGGAAACGAATGCGGCTCTGATGCCAACTGAAGCCGGGCAGAATAATGATTATTCTGCAGACGAGTTTTCATCGTAAATCTACAAATTTGAAATGCATAAAAATGAACCCAAGATGGGTAAAAACCCGAGAGAGAAAAATCTCTTCTATTTTTTTATTCAATAAACAACTATTCAAAATTGTCCACAAGCCGGACATTTATAGCTAAAATAAAATAAACACTGAAAATAGATAAACTTCTAAAGGAAACAAGATAATTACTAAAATTTCAATGAAAATTAAATAACTAAAAGAAAAATATCTAATAGACTTCTAAGGAAACAAAATAACTTAAATTAGTAGATTAATCTATAAGATTTGATCTTCGATATTCTCCTAATATACTCCTGCATCATCTTGTAGGACCTCAGGCGCTACCACTTGCCCCAAAACCAATTGGTGTTAGGAAATGGGCATACCCTTCCCTTATAGTGCATTCACACAAGCGCCCACGATATTCGATTATGACTCCACCCGCGCACTCAGTTTGGGTGTCACAGGACAATTGTTGTCACTCACACACTCAGTTTGGGTGCCCAACAATCTCCCCCTCAGCAATTGCTCCTGCTGGGAATCGAACACGTGACCTTGGCTCTCATACCACTTGTAGGACCTCAGGCGCTACCACTTACCCCAAAACCAACAGTTTGCTAATTTTGTCTCATCTATTGGTTTCTCAAATAGTAAGTCGGATACTTCTTTATTTACCTACACTCGTGGGTCAGATACAGCATATTTGCTTCTCTATGTCGATGACATTATTTTGACGGCATCATCTGAGAAGTTACGTTTATCCATCATGACACAACTCGGCTCGGAGTTTGCAATGAAAGACTTGGGTTTCTTGAATTATTTTCTCGGCATAAGTGTGACTCGTCATAAGGATGGCTTATTTTTATCTCAGCAGAAGTATGCCGCAGAGATCATTGACCGAGCAGGTATGAGCTCATGTAAGCCGTGTCACACTCCGGTCGACACCAAGCCGAAAGTTGGAGCTACCGTGGGACAGCCATTTGAGGATCCAACTCTGTATCGGAGTCTTGCTGGTGCTCTACAATATCTTACTTTTACACGGCCTGATCTTTCTTATGCTGTCCAGCAGATTTGCCTACATATGCATGATCCGCGTGAGGAACATATGAGTGCTTTGAAGCGTATTCTCAGGTATCTTCAGGGTACGCTTCGTCTTGGCCTTCATTTATCTTCTTCTTCTCTTACTGAGCTTGTTGCATATACTGATGCTGATTGGGGAGGATGTCCCGATACACGACGTTCAACATCCGGGTACTGTGTATTTTTGGGCGACAATCTTATCTCGTGGTCTTCTAAACGACAACCGACTTTATCCCGTTCCAGTGCAGAAGCCGAATATAGGGGGGTGGCTAATGTGGTATCTGAGTCGTGTTGGCTTCGGAATCTTCTTCTGGAGCTACTTTGTCCTATCAGTAAGGCTACATTGGTATATTGCGACAATGTGAGTGCTATTTATCTTTCTGGGAATCCTGTTCAACACCAGCGCACAAAGCATATTGAAATGGATATCCATTTTGTTCGCGAGAAAGTGGCGTGGGGTGAGGTTCGAGTTCGTCATGTGCCTTCCAGATATCAAGTGGCAGATATCTTTACTAAGGGGCTGCCTCTGGTCCTCTTCGACGACTTTAGAACCAGTCTTAATGTTCGTGAACCTCCAGTTTCGACTGTGGGGGAGTGTTAGAATAGAATAGAATATGAAATATCTTAGTTTCCTAAGTATTTCAGATCTCTATTATTGTTGTAATCTCTGTTGTATTTAGACTCCTAATTTAGATTACATTCCTAGTTTAGGTTAACTCTCTAGGTTAACTCTCTTGTATAAATATACACTTTTGTGATAATGAAAAGGTCACGGAATTATATTCTTTCACCATGAAGCTATGTAACCCGACCCTCCAGTTACAGCAACAGTCTTCATTTTCAACGCTCTATTGATTTCTGAGATATATCGAATAGTGTGTGTTTTAAGTGTGAGATGGGCTTGTGTATTTATGCATGACGGATTCGAGCTGAATTGATTTTTAATAGATCCATTATTGATTTGAATATGTCAAGTCCAATCATTTAGTGCCACAATTCCAAGTGAATAACTTGTATGTATATTTTACTCCATCTATTTCTAATTATATGTCAGTTTTAATAAAAATAAAATACTTCAAAATACATGTCATTAGAAATTCGAAAGAGATCTAAAATTTTCTTTAGATAATTTTACCATTCCATTTCTCATTAATGACTGATGTGTCCAATTTTGTACGCGAGGGCAATTAAGAGATTACACTAAGTTGCATAAATAAGAGATTTGTAACGTCTTTATCATAAACTCTCGTAACGTCTTTATCATAAACTCTCGTAACGTCTGTAACGTCTTTGTATTTATTACTTGAAACGTCTTTCCTGAAAAGACTATTATACCCCTGTATGTACCTATAAATTGGTCGCCCTATTATCGAACAAAAGGAACTGAATTCACAATGACAATTATAATACAATTTTTCTCTCGATATCTGTATGCAGATCTTACTTTATTATTGTGATGTTGTTATAGATCGAAGGCTTATTCCATTTATGCCCTGAACATTTTTATACAACATCATAATTTGCGCCGTCTGTGGGAAACGATTGATCTGTATAGTTAACGAGAGAAACTTTTGGAAAAAAAATGGAAACGTTGCCCCACTGTAAATCCATTTATGTTAAGATTTGATTGGGCCATTCCGATCAAACGAAGCACCAAGGTACGGTGGCCCTCCGAGCGGCAGATGTGCAATTGACAACATGAGCAACCCAATATTCAAATTAAAGATAAGGATCTCAAACGCCCATCAATTAAATCAATCTCTTTATGTTTATAATTAATTTGAATGAACTCCCAAAATTAAAGATTGTGGAAGGTGAAAGAACGGCTCAAGGAGTTTGCTCAATTACAAACTCTAGGAAATTGCACTGATGACCTAAAAAATCATCGAATTTCAATGGCCTCCAGAAATTGGTGCAAAGTTGTCCTTAGAATACGTCAAAATTACAGAACTGCACAAAGGAGGTAAAATTTAAATTTTGTGTCTTCCAATTAAAGTAATTTTTTTACTTACGGACGCATGAAACCAATAAATGAATCTCTAAAACTACAAACGGTAAACCGATGGTCTCTTCGCGATCAAAAAGGGTAAATAGATCTTCCCTAAAAAAGTAAAGGGTAAATCGATCATTGCTCAACGATCAAAAAAGGGTAAATCGGTCATCCCTAAACGATCGAGGGTAAATCGGTCATCTCTAGAGATCAAAGGGTGAATCGATCATCCCTCAGCAAAATGCTAGGGGGCAAATTGGTCATCCTTCAGCGATCAAAAGGGGTAGTCCGGTCGTCTCTCGGCACCAAATAAAAAAAAAAAAAAAGAAGACAACAACGACGATAGAATACTACCAAAGAAAAAAATAGCATGGATCAAGTTACATTTGTGGCTGAAATCTAAATTTATTTTTACTACATTTACTTTCAAGTGATAATATTTGACCACACAAATTTGTGTTTTACATGCAATTATGGCTTTGGGAGGCAACTTTTGACAAACAGATATCTCAAAGAAGGATATTTATTCCATTTAAGAAAGAGCAGCCAAAGAAAAGGAGCATCACTACTTTTCACCAAATTTACAAGGGGAGCGTGTCTAAGCACTGTACTCTTTTTCCTTCGTCCAAGTTTTTGTCCTAATGGATTTTTCTTGGTAAGGTTTTAACGAGGCAGTGTTACATGCTTATTTATCACATATGGAGGTATGGAGTAGATACCTACAATGCTCAGATACTTAAATCAAGTTTCGACAATAAACGCTTGCGTAATTATTACCGAAACTGGGGGGCAATATGATGTGTCCAAATTTTGTACCCGAGGGCAATTAAGAGATTACACTAAGTTGCATAAATAAGAGATTTGTAACGTCTTTATCATAAACTCTCGTAACGTCTGTAACGTCTTTGTATTTATTACTTGAAACGTCTTTCCTGAAAGACTATTATACCCCTGTATGTACCTATAAATTGGTCGCCCTATTACCGAACAGAAGGAACTGAATTCACAATGACAATATAATACAATTTTTCTCTCGATATCTGCATGCATGTCTTACTTTATTATTGTGATGTTGTTATAGATCGAAGGGCTTATTCCATTTTTGCCCTGAACATTTTTATACAACATCATAGACAAAATTGAAAGTTGCAGATTTTATTTTTTATTTTTTATTTGTATCAAGGATAATCTGGTACCATAAGACTTTTATTCTTCTAAAATTTAGGTAATTAATAATATCCTCAATCTTTATGTAACAACATAATTGACATGTGTTTATTAATAGAGAAAGTAATTAATTTGAAACTCGACTTGACAAAGACCTAATATGAAAGTAGTTTGACTGAGTTTCTTTTTTATTTGGTTTCAAAAAGTGATTTGAGACTTGAGAGTTTTCTGTAAATTGATTTTGATAATTTTTAGAATGAAATGTTAAGATATAAAATAATATTAAATAGGAGTGATAGTTAGTGAACTTTGAAAATCGAGATATGATTTTGATTGAAGTTTAGTTGTTGGGGTTTAGAAGAAACAAGTAGATGGTAAATGTTAGATTAATAACTTAATATGTGTGATAGAAAGATGATAAATATCAATAATTTTCTCAACTAAGATCGTGTAGGTTTTCGATTTAAACTGGAATGAATTTAAACTTATATATCTTCACTAAACGAGGATTGAATCGATCTGAGTAATATAAAACTCAGCCAAACTACTTCCTTACATAACATGTAGTTTCCAAGCAATCTTCAAAAAAGTTTAAATTAAATCATTTCTATATGAGAAATTATTAAGTATAACATCTGCACCACGTTATCAAGCACGCGTGATGCAGACGATCAATAAAATTATTTAGTGAAAATCTGCATCACCTATATTCTGGGTAATATGAACATGAATGTAAAATCCTATATTCGAAAAGAACATGAGGTGACGTGGAATCTCACTCTACATATAATAATTACATTGGTCAATTGTACCATGTATACTTAATATCGTGGTGCAATGATTATTTTGTATATATTCAATACTTCTTTACTTTTTTCCTATGTCAACATCTGACGGTATCATTATCATGATAGTGCGGTGCAAACTTGTGGTACAAACTATAAATGTTTTATCGAGTACAACTTTATCCATAATTTTAATTACATTCATCCTATATCGATGAAAAATATTCATAGTGTTGAATGATAAATATATGTGCATACGATAGACAAAAAATTATTCTCTCATACACACTTGTCCTTATCACTCATCCAATACCCCTAATGAATTAAATCCACTAGGGTATACACAAAATTTCCTTTCATTGTAGACAAAATGTGAACATGTATTTGAAAATCAAGATAGATGCTGCACATATGCAATGTACAAATTCCAAACAAAGACATATCCGATTTGTTAACTAACATTAACAGATTCAAATTTTAAAAATATTAGAAAATGAAATGTTCTTTAAAACATATCATTTAGAGAACAACTCTTGTTAACTAACATTAACAGATTCAAATTTTAAAAATATTAGAAAATGAAATGTTCTTTAAAAATATAGAGAAACTTAATAAATTTAATAATCGAAAAAAAGAGATATGAAATTTAAACAATGTGCAAAGGCATGAAAAGTGTTATTCTGAGCAAAAGTTTAATACATTCAAACACGAACCTAAATAATGAGCAATGACATGACCAATTTTTGGAGCAAAAGTTTAGTTTAAGGTGTTCATACTTATAATGACTTATCTCTATTCAAATATTAATTTCCGTAATTAAGGATAACTATTTTGTAGGCATGATTTTAGCATATCAACTAAGAATCAGTTAATAAATTTTTAAACTAAAATTGACTTCAAATTGAAAATTCCTTCAATCTTGTAAAGTGCATTTATATAGTGAATGAATTAAATTCCTATTCCATTTATATTTTGGTGGCATAATTTTAGCATATCCGTTAATAAGTTATAAGATAATATTGAACTAAAATCAATTTAAATCTGAAATTTTTTCAAATTGTAGATAAGATATTACCCAATCATTAACTTTTTGACAATAAAAAAAACTCTAAATTCTAAGAAAAAAAAATTGAGTCAGAGTTTCATGATTTGGGTCAAAAGAACATCCTCATATTTATATAGATATATAAGATGACTCATCAAGTACTCCTGATGAATTGAATCGACCAGGTAGGCACAAAATTTTCCTATAATTTCATTGTAGAGAAAATGTGAACATGTATTAGAAATCAAGAACTTAGATACTGCATATATGCAATGTACAAATTCCATAAAGTCACACACATATCCTATTCGTTAACTAACATTAACAAATTTAAAATTTAAAAATATTAGAAATGAAAATGCTCTTAAACACATACTATATATTATTTAAGAACAACTCCGTGCGGATTACATTTCTTAAAAAAGGTACAAAGAAGAAATAGTTATAACCATAACTTAACTGCAGGTACATATAGAAGTACTAAAGGTGGATATGCGCTAAATATACAAGAAGAGCATTTATTCTCAACCATGCAATATATGCATATATTTATTATACTAAAACAATGGGACTTCAGACATCTGAAGGGACTTTAAAAAAGTTGTTTTCCTTCAAACTTTCAACGGTTTCTCTAATGCTTTCTTTAAGAGGAGTGAATTTAACACCAAGACTTTTTGCTCTTTCATTTGAGACATTGTATGTAGGGGCAAATGGCTTGTCGTCGGAACTCCTGGAAAGACAAAAAGTACAAGTGAGGGTGTTTTATACTAAAAACTAGCTCGAGAGATGCAGAACACAAGAAATCATATTCAAATAAGAATTACAATGAAAGGCATTATGTAAATAACTATATATTTAGCACCCTTCCTGCAGAGTACCCTAGAATTAATGTTACTTAACTGAGATTTAAATAGATATCAAGTTAAGCTAAATAACTAAAAAGGAGCAGTGAAAACTAATAAGAGTTAAGTTAATCAGATTGAGAACATACTTCTCAGGGAGTTTAAAGGTAGGGTAGAGTTCGCGCAATATTTTGACGAGCTCAGAGTGATGTGCCGTTCTCTCCACCATAAGATACCTTCCATTAGCCGAGGGAGTCTCATATGCCAAAATATGTGCTTCTACAACATCTTTCACATTCACAAAACCCCATGTTTCATTTTGGAAAGTTTCAGAACCTAAAAATCCCAAGAAGGGCGAGGTCAAATTAACAACTTGGAACTTCCTCAAATCGCATTACACAAATAAAAGACTAAGAGATATATATACATACTGTATTCATAGAGTTGAAAAAAATAAAGTTCAAACTGGATATGGTTTGACTTACCATTAACCAAGTTCAAAATATTAGCACAGCTCGTGTTAAGTATTGGTTGCAGTAGGGGACCAAGGACCGAGGCTGGGTTTATGGTAACCATATCAATACCTTTCTCTTTTACGAATTTCCAGGCAGCATCTTCAGCAATCGTCTTTGACAGCAAGTACCAGAACTTGTAGAAGCAACATCACAAATTAAAATTGTTGTAAAAAGAACCTTTACTTTGGTGTGCTCAATTTAAATGAACAAATGGCCAGAACTAGAGACATTAACTGTGAACTAACACATTCACATAAGTTCAGAGAGAGGAGAAAGAAAGAGGGAGACTTAACAACTTATAACCCACAAAAGGACAGGGAACATAGATGCTCAATAGGATGAAGATAAATTTAAAATTTAGGCAAGAATTTGATGAATTCCAAAGGAGAACATATGAATGTTAGTAATAATTAAATATCCACTAATTAGAACTGCTGCAACTTGAGTTAAAATTAATTTATTTAAGAAATGTAGATGTAGGTAGGAGTAATAATGAGGAGATTACATGCATATCTTCCACTAACACAATTAATTCAACATATATTGTTCAAATTGAGTGAAAACAGGGGAAACAGGGGAGAAGAAGGAATTCATAGAAAATTACATACCTTATTTTTTATGCAATAATCATTGTCAGACCACCAAGACTCATCAACATACGCATCCTCATTTAACGGCGTACCATTAAACGAAACAGCAGCTTCAGAAGATGTCAAAACGACCCTTTTCACAGACGGCGTTTTTGCAACGGAACCCAGCACATTTAGCGTTCCCTTTAGTGCAGGATCAAGCAATTCTGACTGTGGATCCTTAGTTTCAAAGAAAAAAGGTGAAGCCATGTGAAAAACACCTTCAGAACCATCAATCAAAGAATCAAAGGACCCAGGTTCCAATAGATCAGCTTGTATCAGTGTTAGTCTTTCCTTAGCTCCATCAAGTGCGAGTAAATGATTCGTTTCTCTAGGATCGTCTACAAAAATACAAAATAAAAATCATACTCCACTATAATAATAATAATAATTATGAATTTTGAAGGGTTTATTAGAAATCAAGGGCCTGACTTAGATTACGAACGGAGGCCTTGACATTGTAGCCGCGTTGGAGCAAGGTTTTGACGAGCCATGAACCTATGAACCCTGATCCACCTGTTACAGCAACTGTCCTCATTCTTTTCTTATTTCAAACGATTTTTTTAATAAATTTGAGTGAATGAGCTAGAGAAGATATGTAGTGAGTGTGTGAGGGTTAGGTATTTATAATTGAAAGAAATCTGTACGACATGCAACTAGAACCTTTTTATATTATTATTATTTTTTGGTTAGGTATTTATAATTGAAAGAAATCTGTACGACATGCAACTAGAACCTTTTTATATTATTTTTTTTCCCCAAAGGTTCAATCCCTTTCGAGGCACGTCGGGCACATAATGTGGTATAAAAATGTTCAAGATAAAGGTGGAATAAGCTTTTCAATCTATAACAATATCACAATAATAAAATAAGATCTGCATACAGATATCGAGAGAAAAGTTATATTATAATTGTAATAGTTAATTTAGTTCCAACTGTTCGAAAATAGGAAAATAGTTACATACAAGGGTATAATAGTCTTTTCAGGAAAAAACGTTATAAGTAATAAACACAAAGACGTTACAAACGTTACGAGTTTATTATAAAGACGTTACTAACGTTATAAAATTTAAATGACAAAGACGTTACAAATATTTAATTATGTTAATTTAATGTAATCTCTTAATTGTTCGGGTACAAAATTGGTACAAAATTTAGACACTATCACCTACCTTTGTTATCCTAACATTATCCAGACAAATTATATATACTCCCTCCGTTCCCTTTTACATGTCACTTTAGAGAAAAAAAAAATTCCACAATACATGTCACTTTATAATTTCAAGATAGATTTAAATGCTAATTAATTTGATATTTTTACCCTTCTTTAATACTAAATACTATACTTAATATCTCCCAATTTTCAAAACAAATAATCATGCATTTATTAAGGACAATTTTGTTCAACTATCCTTTAGTTTTTCTAAAATCTAGAGCATTAAATAATTTTTTAATCCTTGTGAAACAACCTTAAACGACATCTAAAAGAAAACGGAGGGAGTAGTATTTTACATTAATGTTTCTGTACCGACAACAATGAGTATTTGTTTAGTTAATCGTGAGCTGTGTTCCTTCAAATATATACGGCGGTTATGGCCCACGCCTAATCATTTACACGTATACACCTAATCATTGACACGTATATGGATGGATAAGTTTTGTTTTTGGTTGGATAGCTACGGGAGGCACTAATCCTAATCCTAATCTTAATCTTAATGCTAATTGGTTGAGAGTCACCTAAATTGTTTGAAATTTGTTTGGAAAAGTGTTCTAGCATGACACCAGCCCTCTTCCCTATACGAAAATGATAAGTTACTATATCCTCCCCTCTCACTCAACCATTGCCGTTGAATGTTTTAAGAGAGCCTCGTCGTGTAGCAAAAAAATGGGAAATTTTTATTTAAATTGAGTTTGGTCAAATTCAAAGATTGCACTTGTTTTGGAATTGAATGTAACTCTCAAGAGAGTGACCAATCACAAAGCAAGTGCAGTACAATTGATTAGTTGTTGGATGAGTTTGGCCGAGCCAGGCTTGGACAAGAATTTTCCCAAAAAAATTCAATTTTTTTACGAGATTTACGGAAGGATTAATGATATTACGAGATTTAATTCTTCATTTGAGGTTATTTGTGACCAAAAGTATCCAATTTCAGTAATAACCGAAGGATTAATGCTACAACGAGATGAAGGTTTCCGTCTAGGGCCATTTATGACCAAAAATATCAAATTTCAATAATTATAGATTTATGGAGGGATTAATGATATTACAAGATTAAGTTCTCCGTTTGGGGTCATTTATGATCAAAAATCAAATTTTACTAATTATCTTATAGAGGGGTAAATGATATAATTATGAGATTAAGTTCTTCATTTGGAATCATTTGCGACCAAAAACGTCAAATTTCACTAATTGTCTATTCACGGAGGGGCTCATGATACTACGAGGTTTAGTTCTTATGACAAAAAGTATAACATTTCACTAATTATCTATTTCCGGAGGGATTAATAATACTACGAGATTAGGCTCATCAACATAATATTTGATTTTCTATCAACCCAAGTATAAGAATATTAAAAATAATAAAATCTAATGATCTTAATTTATTTGTTAATAAAATATAAAGATATATTTTCCTTATCATTTAAATATTTTTCTAACATAATTGCGTATTATTAAAAAAAAAGGAATATATGAAATTCATTAACATATATTCGATTTTCTATCAACCCAGGTACAAGAATATTAATAATAATAAAATTAAATCTTAATTTATTTATTCATAAAATAAATAAATAAATATTTTCCATATAATAGAAATATTTTTCTAACATAATTGCATATCATTAACTATCTTAATGCTAAGTTTATATTTTAAACATAATAAAATCTCCTTCTCCTTCTCCTTTTCTCTTTCAGCTACTCACATTGATCCCAATTAAACTGCCCATCCTCAGAGCTGCTAAATTTTCTTCTAATAATTAAGGTAATATACATAATTAATTCATTGATTAATCAATCTTCTTAATTTATTGAATGGTCTTCTCTTTTCTTCTTCTCGTTCACATTCTTGACATGAAAGTTCATGTTAATGTAGGATTGTTGTTTTTTGTAGTCTTTTTCCAGTCTATCCCATATATAATTTTATTGATTTTTCTTAAAAATAATGGCATTGTCATTTGATTTGATCCAATAGAAATTCAATAATATCAATTGAATTTTCAAGCTGTATCGAAATTCTAAGTGGTTTTTTCTTCAATTTCAGGAATTCTTATCTAAATTCAAGTAAAGCTTATCATGGTTATTGACTTTTCTTGAATAATAAACGTGAAAGAAAAGAAATACACCTTTCCCTTATCTCTAATCTCTCTCCCTCTATATATATCATTTAAGGAAAATTTTAGGGTGCCGCTACGTTAGGTGCCGCTAATATCACATTAGGTAGTATTACGACACAATGTGTATCACATTCTATGGTACATGATCACATTACATAGTATTAACCCCATATATTTAGTATGACCCCCACATCATGTAGTATTTATTCCAAATTAGGTGGTATTACCACGCAATGTGTGTCACATTCTATGGTATAAATTATACTCCTTATACCATACAATGTGATACACATTGTGTGATAATACCACCTATGTGGTATTAGCGGCACCTAACGTAGCGACACCCTAGACTCTCCCATCATTTAATATTTATATATCTGACTTGAATTCTCATTGAAATTATTAGTTTCCGCAGTTTTTCAAGCAGGGGAAAGTGGAAACTATCTTAATGTCCCTGCCTATTTTCTAAAAATCAGTTAAAATATTGTTTTATCTATGTCTCTATCTATCTATATCTATATTCTATGTAAAATTACGAGTTGACCTAAGAAAATTTCTTCTATTTTTGAAGACTAATATACCCCTATTTAAATTATATTGTGATATTTGAATTTATGGCATAAATGTAAAATAAAAGAATCTTAAAAGAAAAGAATTACAGAAGTATAATTAAACAAAAATTCCCTTAGATAACAAACTTATAATTATTTTTTAAAGTTTTGCAACCCATTAAAATATTAATGATAAAAAAAGTATAACTCTATATTTCTTCAAAAATTTCTTTGAAGAGTTCTTAAGAAGTTATCACTTATTTGAAGTACCTAAAAGACATTAAATGTACACCTAAAAGACATTAAATGTATAATTGACTTATCTATCTATATCTATATCATTATTCTATATCTATCTATATCTATATTTATATTTATATACATATAAAAGTTCGAGCTGGCCTAAGAAAATTTCTTCCCTTTTTGTGAAGACTAATATACCCCTATTTAAATTATATTGTGATATTTGAATTTATGGTAAAATGTAAAATAAAAGAATCCTAAAAGAAAAGAATTACAGAAGTATAATTAATCAAGAAGTCCCTTATATAACAAACTTATAATTATTTTTTAAAGTTTTGCAACTCATTAAAATATTAATGGTAAAAAAAAAAAAAAAAAAACTATAACTCTATATTTCTTCAAAAAAAAATTTGAAGAGTTCTTAAGAAGTTATCACCTATTTGAAGAACTTAAAAAACATTAAATGTATAATTCCATCTATCTATATCTATATCTATATACATATAAAAGTACGAGTTGGCCTAAAAAATTTATTCCCTTTTTTTGAAGACTAAGATACACCTATTTAAATTATATTGTGATATTTGAATTTTTGGCAAAAATGTAAAATAAAAGAATCATAAAAGAAAAGAATTACAGAAGTATAATTAAACAAGAAGTCCCTTATATAACAAACTTATAATTATTTTTTAAAGTTTTGCAACTCATTAAAATATTAATAGTAAAAAAAAAAACTATAACTCTATATTTCTTATTTGAAGAACCTAAAAAACATTAAATGTATAATTGGCTTAAGAAAAAAAACTTCAAAACATCGAAATTGTTAAAACCGACAAAAAATGTAAAATTTTGATTAATAATATATGATAAAGATGGTAAAATCAATGAGAAAATTGGTTAGATAGAAAGAAAAGCGACTTAAATAAAAAATAGTGTCATTGATAAAACAACAAGGTTAACAAGCAAAAAAATAGGTAAATCCGGTAAAAAAATGAATGAAATCAGCTAAACACGGAATAACGAAAAATTAGATCAAATCGATTAAAGAACAACAACAAATATATGAGTTAATTGGCAAAAAGAAAGGTGAAATATGTGAGAAAATAGGTTAAATAAGCAAAATAATAAGTAAAATCAGACTAAATTGGGTTCAACGGGAAATACTTAATGAATTGATTATTAAATGTGAAAATCGACTAAAATTGGTTACACTTGAGATAATTATGGGTTGATTAAGAAATGAGATAAACCACATAAAAAATAGATGAAACCGGTGAAAGAACGGACTAAAATAATAAAAAAGAAATGATAAACTCAGTGTAAATAGGTACAAGCGATATTTCTTTAAAAAATTCTTAAGAATTTATCACTTACTAAAGAAAAGCGGGTTAAAATCAATGTTTTCAGAACCGGATCGGACAGTGAACCGGTGAGTCAAATGGTTACTGGTTTTACTGGTCGAACCGGCCGAACCGTTGCTCGGACCGAATGACGTCATAATAATATAATAAATATATTTAATTTTAAAGTATATGTAATGTGCATAAAATTTAATCATTATCCTACAAGCGATTAAAAATATAAATTTTTTTATATAATACTAAAATTAAATCATATAATATTTATCTAACTTATATCCTAACGGTAATATGGTACTAATTTGTATGCTCATATAAATATAATATGATTATATTTCTTTATAAAAATTTAAAAGTGTAAGTTAAAAATACAACAAATTGTTCCGGCAAGATGAATTTCAGATAATATTTTGATTGCCTTCGAGGTGATTCATTATATGAAACGTAGTTCAGCTGAACATATGGCAGTTAAGTTGGATATGAGCAAGGGATATGACAGAATTGAGTGGCTTTTCCTTCGGCAGGTTATGCTTCGGTTGGGATTGGATATTTAGGTGGTGGAGTTGATTATGAGATGTGTAACTTCAGTGACTTATTCTTTTGTTTTGAATGGGAGATCTTTCGGCTCTTTAACGCCCGAACGCGGCCTCAGGCAAGGTGATCCATTGTCTCCGTATCTCTTTCTTTTTTGTGCTGAGGCCTTGAGTGCTCTTTTTCGACGTGAGGAAATTAGGGGAAATATTGCTGGATTATCGGTTTGTACGGGGCCCCCTTCCGTGTCACACCTTATGTTTGCTGATGATACTATGATTTTTTGTAATGCGAACAGTCATTCAGCTCAAACTATTAGAAATATTCTTCATTCGTATGAGATGGCATCGGGACAAGTTGTTAATTTTCAAAAGTCTAGTATTATGTTTAGCAAGACTACATTTGAAGAATCTAGAGAGGCAGTTAGATCCTCTTTACCCATGGAGATTGTAGAAAAACATGAAAGGTATTTGGGTCTTCCTTCAGCCATTGGAAAATCCAAGAGAGCAATTTTTGCTTATCTTCGTGACATAATTTGTCAAAAACTGAAGGGTTGGAAAGAAAAGTGGCTTTCAAAAGGGGGTAAAGAAATACTTATTAAAGCAGTGATTCAGGTTATTCCATCCTATGCTATGGGGTATTTTAAACTTCCGAGTTATTTCACATAAGAGATTGAAAGTCTCATGGCGAAATTCTGGTGGGAAGACACAAATGGGCGTGGGATCCATTGGGCGAGATGGAAGGATCTTTGTAAGAGCAAACAATTTGGAGGCCTTGGTTTTCGAGATCTTGAAGCTTTTAATTCGGCTTTACTAGCAAAGCAATTGTGGCGACTTTTAGAAAATCCTGATAGTTTACTTGGGAGAATATTTCGTGCGAAATATTACCCGAATTCATCTGTCCTGCGTGCTACTCTTGGTTCAAACCCGTCCTTCACTTGAAGAAGTATTTTGGGGGCTCGAAGTATTCTTGAAGCCAGAGTTTGTTGGAGGATAGGCAATGGAAATTCAGTTTTCGTGTGGCAGATAGGTGGATTCCTAGGGAGTCTACATTCAAACCCACCACATTTCGGGGTGATTTACCGATTGAGATGAAAGTCAGTGAACTTATTGACCCGGAATTGAATTGTTGGGAAGAAGCCCTGATTAGGGATATCTTTAATGATGTGGATTGTCAAAGTATACTTGCAATTCCCCTTAGTAACAGCAGAAACGAAGACAAATTAATTTGGCATTACAACAAGAATGGACTTTTTTCAGTACGAAGTGCGTACCATCTTGCGGTGCGACTAGAGGAAGAAACTTCTAACGGTTTAGCCAGTAGTTCATCCACATTGAATACAGGGGAATGGAAATGGTTGTGGGCTCTAAAGATCCCGAATAAAATTAAAAATTTTATTTGGCGCGCTTGTAAAAACTATCTTCCGACGAAATTAAATTTACGAAAACGGAAGATTTTGACAGATGACAAGTGTGTTTTCTGCCAAAATGATAGGGAAGAAGTTTTCCATTGCCTTGCTTCGTGTTCTTTTTCGAGACAAGTTTGGGCCCTCAGCAATATTCCATGGACAACTCATAGGTGCAACGAGACTAACGTGTTGGATTGGATTTTACATATGAAGCAATCCTCGGATTCAAGCACACTGGAAAACGGAATTTTGATTTGTTGGGCTTTATGGCATTCGCGGAACAAAAAACTTTATGAGGATACAAACTTTACAGCTTTAGAGGTGAGTCTCTTTGCACATAAATTCGGAGCTGAAATGAGGCATGCTTCTGCTCCAGCTCTTCAGCTGAGCGAAAGTGTAAGAAGTGAAGTGATACGATGGCTGCCCCCAAAACCGAATGAGATTAAGATAAATTTTGATGCGACTGTTAATTCGGATGATGGTGTTTGCAGAGTGAGGATTATTGCTAGAACCAACTCGGGTAATTGTGTGGGATGGGCATCGAAGTGTATTCGTCAGCCACTTGGGCCAGCTATAGCCGAAGCCAAAGCTGCCCTTTTTGCGGTAGAGTTTGCTCTGGCGAATCGGTGGAATGAGATTGTCGTCGAAGGGGATGCTAGTTCGATCATAGTAACGATCTCAGGGGCCTCGGGTGACAGAACGGAGTACGGAAATATTATTGCGGATGTTAAATTTTTAGCGAGATTTTTTCCCTCCTTTTCAGCCCAATATATTCGAAGGGAAGGTAATAGAGCAGCTCATGAATTGGCACGTCTTTCATTCTTTGATTCCTATGTTTCTGATGTTTTACCTCAATTCATTCATGATATTGTATCCTCTGATTTTGCAAGTTGAATGAAACTTGATTTGATCTCAAAAAAAAAAAAAACATAAATTTTAAAATATTGTTATGTATAAAAGTCTAATATTCAAAGTCAAACTTGCATATTATATCGATTTGACTATTTATCCTAAAAATAATATTGAAAAGAAATATTTTATAGAATAAATTTTAATAAAAAATTATTATTTGAGTATTAATTTTCATTCATAATATGTAAAATATTTATTTGAGTTAATTATCTAATTTATAAATAAATTTGGCTACAAGTTTCTATAATTTATAAATTTTAATTTGTACTTAAAGTTCTACAAAAATGATGTAGCTTAAATGGTAAGGATCAGGGACGGATCCAGGATCGGGAAGTTGGGGGGGCCGAGTTTAACCACCATCGAAATTAATTGACAATGATATTTGATATATTTTATTTACTTAGGAATAAAATATTACTGAAAAATACATTAAATTCAAAATTCTTAAGTAATTTAGTGAAAAAATTATCGAAGTTCTACACGACGTTCTCATATTTCATAAAATTCATCTACGAATAAATACCAAAAATCTTAACAAATTTATTTTCAATGTTAATAATCAAATAATCCACACAAGATATTGATCTTTCATTTTATTTCTACGCCTATTTTTGACCAACTTCATTATTGATAGTTCGATTGTTATGGTTGTAACATGAAGCATTAATATCAAACGAATCAAACAATCAATTAAAGGTTACATTATATCATCTTTGTACTTCAATCACAAACATAGCTTATAAATTGTGGATGTAATTTAGCATTAAAAGATTAGAGGACTAATGTGAATTATTTATAAAATAATAATACTAAATTAATTTTTTTCAAAATTCTTGGGGGGGGGGGGGGGGGGGGGGGGGGGGCCAGGGCCCCCCCAAAATCAAGCTGGATCCGTCCCTGGTAAGGATGTCATGTTTCGCCCTAGAGGTTAGGTGTTCAAATCCACTTTTTATAAGAATTTTTAGTTTATTTTTAACATTAAAAAAAAATTAAAAAAGAAAAAAAAATTCTGAACCGGTCCATATCGGTTCACCAGTTCTGCGGTTTTGGACCGGTTCAACCCGATTCAAATTGATTTTTAGAGTAAGTGGTTTTAGGGGTAAATCAGACCGGAGCAACCTCCGGTTCGCAGTCGAACCGGTCGGTCCGGTCCAGTTTTAATAACATTGGTTAAAACAAAAAAAAAAAATTGTGCCATTGATAAAATAACAAGGTTAACAAGCAAAAAATAGGTCAAATCGGTAAAAAAAATGAAAGAAATCAGCTAAACACGGAATAACAAAAAATTAGATCAAATCGATAAAATAATAAAAACAAATAAATGAGTTAGTTGGCAAAAAAAAAGGTGAAATATGTGAGAAAATATGTTAAATAAGCAAAAAAATAAGTAAAATCAGACTAAATTGAGTTCAACTGGAGAAGCTTAGTGAATTTATTAACAAATGTGAAAATCGAGTGAAACTAGGTTACACTTGAGATAATTATGGATTGGTTAAGAAATGAGATAAACCATAAAAAATTAGTTAATCACGTGCAATGCACGTACACTTAGCTAGTATAATTAAATATAAGAAAAATGATTTAATAAAATGAAAGAAAGAAAGAAAGAATATTGTTCATCTTGTTGTGGTTAAAGGTACCAAAGATATTAACTCAAAATTATATGAATATAATAATTCCTAATATGGACATATGCGAACAATGGGAAACATATCTTCACTTGAAAGATTAAACACTTGGCTGCCTTCATTCTTTTCAGAAAATTAGCCCGTGATGCTAGCACAAATTTCTCATAGAGCTAATGCAAATGCAAATGTACCCATCTTGAAATGCATAATGTTCAATTTTTCTCATTGTATCTTGAAAAGAGCACGTAAACCCATGTGAAAATTTTAAAAGAACAATTTACATGTTTCAGTCAGAGAGTGTAACTCACTCGTCCAAATTGAGAATGAGCATGAAGAACGTTTTCTGTAACATAGGTGATAAGGTTCAATAGTTATCATAACACAAGACTACAAGAAGGTAGATTGTCATATTTTTCATAACACAATGGAAAAATTACCACACATAAGAGGGATATTTTTGTCAATTAATATTTTTGAAGCTTAAAAATGTCAAAAATACGATGTAAAACTTTTGTAAGATAACAAAGGGAAAGTGTTTTTATAAATCATATGGAGATAAATTGAACATTATGCAAATAGCAGGGTATAAATTGCCATTAACTCATTTGAATACAAAATTGTTGCAAATCCCTTCCCAGAAAAAGAACAGAAAAAAGAAAAGTGATAGCAGGTGTTTATTTACTATTTCAGAAATAAGGGAACGTAAACATTTGACACTTATCATAGATGTGTTTTATTTGAAGCAACATTATGACTGAAAACAACTTACTTTATTGTCCTAATCTCCAGCAGAATTAAATGTAATCATTCAAATCATAAGCATGACTGGAAATGGGCCCTATATATAACTTGCAACTACTAGATTATTTTACAATAGCTAAGGGATGACAACATATTAAACTAGCCATTATGAGTAACACAAAATAGCAAATAACAGCAACATATATTAACTCAAAATTCCCTATTTCTTTATTAGTGAAAATCTACATCACCCATATTCTGGAGTAATGTGAATACAAATTTAAAATCCTATATTCTAGAAGAACATGAGGTCACGTGGAATCTCACTTCACATATAATAGCTATATTGATCGGTTGTACCATGTGTAGTTAATAACATGGAGTAACGATTATTTTGATATATTCAATACTTCTTTAATTTTTTCTATATGTCAACATCGTTGTATGACTATCATGATAGTGCGGTGGAAACTTCTTGTACTTACTATAAATGTTCTATTGAGCAAAACTTTATCCGTAATTTCAGTTACATTCATTTTACACCGATGAATTATATCCATAGAGTTGAATGATAAACACATGTGCATATGATGAAAAAAAATTATCCTCTCATATACACTTGTGACTCATTCAACACTCCCAATGAATTGAATCCCACCACAAAATTTCCCCATAATTTCATTGTAGAGAAAATGTGAACATGTATTAGGAAATCAAGAACTTAGATACTGCACATATGCAATGTACAAGTTCCATAAAGTCAGACATATATCCTATTCGTTAACTAACATTAACAAATTTAAAATTTAAAAATATTAGAAAATGAAAATGCTCTTAAACACATACTATATATTATTTAAGAACTCCGTGCGGATTACATTTCTTAAAAAAGGTACAAAGAAGAAATAGTTATAACCATAACTTAACTGCAGGTACATATAGAAGTACTAAAGGTGGATATGCGCTAAATATACAAGAAGAGCATTTATTCTCAACCATGCAATATATGCATATATTTATTATACTAAAACAATGGGCCTTCAGACATCTGAAGGGACTTTAAAAAAGTTGTTTTCCTTCAAACTTTCAACAGTTTCTCTAATGCTTTCTTTAAGAGGAGTGAATTTAACACCAAGACTTTTTGCTCTTTCATTTGAGACATTGTATGTAGGGGCAAATGGCTTGTCGTCGGAACTCCTGGAAAGACAAAAAGTACAAGTGAGGGTGTTTTATACTAAAAACTAGCTCGAGAGATGCAGAACACAAGAAATCATATTCAAATAAGAATTACAATGAAAGGCATTATGTAAATAACTATATATTTAGCAGAGAGTACCCTGGAATTATTGTTACTTAACTGAGATTTAAATAGATATCAAGTTAAGCTAAATAACTAAAAAGGAGCAGTGAAAACTAATAAGAGTTAAGTTAATCAGATTGAGAACATACTTCTCAGGGAGTTTAAAGGTAGGGTAGAGTTCGCGCAATATTTTGACGAGCTCAGAGTGATGTGCCGTTCTCTCCACCATAAGATACCTTCCATTAGCCGAGGGAGTCTCATATGCCAAAATATGTGCTTCTACAACATCTTTCACATTCACAAAACCCCATGTTTCATTTTGGAAAGTTTCAGAACCTAAAAATCCCAAGAAGGGCGAGGTCAAATTAACAACTTGGAAGTTCCTCAAATCGAATTACACAAATAAAAGACTAAGAGATATATATACATACTGTATTTATAGAGGAGAAAAAAATAAAGTTCAAACTGGATATGGTTTGACTTACCATTAACCAAGTTCAAAATATTAGCACAGCTCGTGTTAAGTATTGGTTGCAGTAGGGGACCAAGGACCGAGGCTGGGTTTATGGTAACCATATCAATACCTTTCTCTTTTACGAATTTCCAGGCAGCATCTTCAGCAATCGTCTTTGACAACAAGTACCAGAACTGGTAGAAGCAACATCACAAATTAAAATTGTTGTAGAAAGAACCTTTACTTTGGTGTGCTCAATTTAAATGAACAAATGGCCAGAACTAGAGACATTAACTGTGAACTAACACATTTACATCAGTTCAGAGTGATGAGAAAGAAAGAGGGAGACTTAACAATTTATAACCCACAAAAGGACAGGGAACATAGATACTCAATAGGATGAATGTAAAGTGAAAATTTAGGCAAGACTTTGATGAATTCCAAAGGAGAACATATGAATGTTAGTATTAATTAAATATCCACTAATTAGAACTGCTGCAACTTGAGTTAAAATTAATTTATTTAAGAAATGTAGATGTAGGCAGGAGTAATAATGAGGAGATTACATGCATATCTTCCCCTAACACAATTAATTCAACATATATGGTTCAAATTGAGTGAAAACAGGGGAAACAGGGGAGAGGGAGGAATTCATAGAAAATTACATACCTTATTTTTTATGCAATAATCGTTGTCAGACCACCAAGACTCATCAACATACGCATCCTCATTTAACGGCGTACCATTAAACGAAACAGCAGCTTCAGAAGATGTCAAAACGACCCTTTTCACAGACGGCGTTTTTGCAACGGAACCCAGCACATTTAGCGTTCCCTTTAGTGCAGGATCAAGCAATTCTGACTGTGGATCCTTAGTTTCAAAGAAAAAAGGTGAAGCCATGTGAAAAACACCTTCACAACCATCAATCAAAGAATCATAGGACCCTGGTTCCAGTAGATCTGCTCCTATCAGTGTTAGTCTTTCCTTAGCTCCATCAAGTGCGAGTAAATGTTCCGTTTCTCTAGGATCATCTACAAAAATACAAAATAAAAATCATATTCCAGTATAATAATAATAATAATAATAATAATAATAATAATAATAATTATGAATTTTGAAGGGTTTATTAGAAATCAAGGGCCTGACTTAGATTACGAACGGAGGCCTTGACATTGTAGCCGCGTTGGAGCAAGGTTTTGACGAGCCATGAACCTATGAACCCTGATCCACCTGTTACAGCAACTGTACTCATTCTTTTCTTATTTCAAACGATTTGATTTTTTTGATTTTTTTGAGTGAATGAGCTAGAGAAGATATATAATAGTGAGTGAGTGAGGGTAATTACTAATTATGGTTTAGATTTTTATAACTGAAAGAAATTTTTACGTTACGACATGCAATTAAGACCCTTTTTATATTGTTCGTCGGCTAAATAGCTGGCTACCTTTGTTTTCCTAATATTATCCAGACAAACCGACAAACCGACAACAATAGATTAGTCTTGAGAAAATTCTTTGTTTATGTAATCCGTGAGCCGTGTTCCTTTTTTTTTTTTTTTTTGGTTTTGGTTCTAGATATATACGGCAGTTACGGCCCACGCCTAATCATTTACACGTAGATGGACCCCACGCCTAATCATTTACACGTAGATGGATCCCACGCCTAATCATTTACACGTGGATGGATGGATAACTTTTGTTTTTGGTTGGATAACTACGTGAGGCTGTAAACCTAATCCTAATCCTAATATTAATCCTAATTCGTTGAGAGTCACCTAATTTGTTTGGAAAAGTGTTCTAGCATGACCCCAGCCCTCTTCCCTATACGAAAATGATATGTTACTACATTCTCCCCTCTCACTCAACCATTGCCGTTGAATTAATGTTGTAAGAGAGCCTCGTCCTGTAGCAAAAAAATCCAATTTTTTTATGAGATTTATGGAAGGATTAATGATATTACGAGTTTTAGTTCTTCGTTTGCAATTATTTGTGACCAAATGTATCCAATTCAGTAATAACCGATTTACGGAGGGATCAATGCTACAACGATATTAAGGTTTTCGTTTGGGGTCATTTATGACCAAAAACATCAAATTTCAATAATTATAGATTTATGGAGGGATTAATGATACTACAAGATTAAGTTCTCCGTTTGGGGTCATTTGTGACCATAATTATTGATTTACAGAGGGGTAATGATATTATGAGATTAAGTTCTTCATTTGGAATCATTTGCGACCAAAAACATCAAATTTCACTAATTGTCGAGATTTAGTTCTATGTTTGGGGTCACTTATGACAAAAAGTATAAAATTTCACTAATTATTTAGTTCTATGTTTGGGGTCACTTATGACAAAAAGTATAAAATTTCACTAATTATCGATTTACAGAGGGATTAATAATATTACGAGATTAAGGGTGAGTTTGGCCCAGCTATTGGAGCTCTTAAAATCACTTTTACATCTCTATTGTGATTTTTGAAGTGTTTGGCCCCGATTATAAAATTACTTCTGTTCAATCGTGATTTTCATGGTGTTTGGCCCCCAAGATCATAATCACTTTTGGGATCCTCAGAAGCAAAAAATCAACTTATTTTAGAAGCAACCAAAGTGTTACTTTTACAAAAGCAATTATTCTATAATTAATTATTATCATAATCAATTATTACCAAAATCAATTTTAGTAAAATTAATTATCCTATAATTGCTTTTCGAATCGCTAGGCCAAACTCACCCTAAGCTCATTAACATAATATTTGATTTTCTATCGACCCATGTACAAGAATATTAAAAATAATAAAATCGAATCTTAATTTATTTGTTAATAAAATATAAAGATATATTTTCCTTATCATTTAAATATTTTTCTAACATAATTGCGTATCATTAAAAAAAGGAATATATGATATTCATTAACATACATTCGATTTTCTATCAACTCAGGTACAAGAATATTAAAAATAATAAAATTAAATCTTAATTTATTTGTTAATAAAATATAAATATATTTTTTCCATTTAATTTAAATATTTTTCTAACATAATTGCATATCATTAAATATCTTTATGTCACTCCCTATTTTCTAAAAATCAGTTAAAATATTGCTTTATATAATTAAATATAAGAAAAAGGATTTCAGAAATAAAGAAAGAATACTATCTACGACCATTTTTTAAGGTACCAAAGATATTAACTCAAATCAGCCCCCAAAACGGTGTCCTCTTACTAAAGCTCAAGACATCGAAATCTGAAAATGAGATTCTTGAAAAAATGGAGAAAAATTGACAAGTTTCTACCAAATCAAATCGACCAACAGAGGGTCGTTCTTGTCGCACGCGCGAGAACAGCGGCGAAGGCTTGCCACTCACGTCGCCACCGGAAGTGGGGGAGTTGTGGGATTTGGTGATGGGTGGGTGGTGGGGGAGGGACAGGGGAGGCGGAACTCATATTTTCTATTCAAGAAAAAGAAAATTAAATGACAGGGGCAAAATCGAAAGAATTAAGAAGTGTAAGGGGCGTTTTAGTCAGATTTGTGTGTACATTTACCATTTTTAGGCAAAAAGGTTGGTGACTCTTGAATGTGAAGGAGGGACCAGGATTTTTCTAGGGTGCGGGCGCCCGAGTTACGTCCTCACATGCGGGAAGATTAATCAGGCCGTTCATTTGGCTCAGATTAATCTGGACCGTTGATTAGGTAACTTGGTCAAAGTCAATTGGTAACTATTGACTTTAATTAATTTACAATATACCTAATTTACCCTTTTAATTAATTTTTTTTTAAAAATAAAAAAATCGGCCAGTATATGAGATTATCACTTTACCCCATCTTATTAATTGAGTTTGACGATTTTGCAAATTGACCCCAATGTTCCGCGATTTTACGAATTTAATTATTTAGCTTCTAAAAAAAAAATATTAAAAAACCTCCTTTCATATAAAAAGACCTCGTTACCCCCAAATTTGATAATAATTGAGTTTGATAATTTTGCAAATTGACCCCTATGTTCCGCATTTTTACGGATTGAATTATTTTGCTTCTAAAAAATATAAAGGCCACCTCGTTTCATATAAAAAGACCTTGTTACCCCCAAATTTGATAATAATTGAGTTTGACAATTTTGCAAATTGACCCCTATGTTCCGCGATTTTACGGATTGAATTATTTTGCTTCTACAAAATATAAAGGCCACCTTGTTTCATATAAAAAGACCTCGTTACCCCCAAATTTGATAATAATTGAGTTTGACATTTTGTAAATTGACCCCAATGTTCCACGATTTTACAAATTGAATTATTTTGCTTCTAAAAAATATAAAAAAACCGCCTGTCATATAAAAAGACCGCTTTACCCCCAATTTTGATAATTATTGACTTTGACAATTTTGTAAATTGACCCCTATGTTTTTCGATTTTACAAACTGAATTATTTTGCTTCTAAAAAAATAAAAATAAACGCCTCTTATATAAAAAAGACCGTTTTACCCCCAATTTTTATAATAATTGACTTTGACAATTTTGTAAATTGACCCCTATATTTTACGATTTTATGAATCGAATTATTTTGCTTCTAAAAAAACAAAAACCGCCTGTCATATAAAAAAGACCGTTTTACCCCAAATTTTGATAATAATTGACTTTGACAATTTTGCAAATTGACCCTTATGTTTTCTTATTTTACGAATTGAATTATTTTGCTGCTAAAAAAATAAAAATAAAAACGCCTCTAATATAAAAAGACCGTTTTACCCTCAATGTTGATAATAATTGACTTTGATAATTTTGCAAATTGACCCATATGTTTTGCGATTTTACGAATTGAATTATTTTGGCTAAAAAAACAAAAATAACCGCATGTCATATTAAAAAACTGATTTACCCCAAATTTCGATAATAATTGACTTTGACAATTTTGCAAATTGACCCCTATGTTTTCCAATTTTACGAATTGAATTATTTTGCTACTAAAAAATAAAAATAAAAACGCCTCTAATATAAAAAAGACAACTTTACCCCCAGTTTTGATAATAATTGACTTTGATAATCTTGCAAATTGACCCCTATGCTTTGCGATTTTACGAATTGAATTATTTTTCTTTTAAAAAAATAAATAAAAAACCTCCTGTCATATAAAAAAGACCGCTTTACCCCCAATTTTGATAATAATTGATTTTGACAATTTTGCAAATTGACCCCTATGTTTTCCGATTTTACGAATTGAATTATTTTGTTTCTAAAAAAATAAAAATAAATACGCTTCTAATATAAAAAAGACCGCTTTACCCCCAATTTTGATAATAATTGACTTTGACAATTTTGCAAATTGACCCCTATATTTTACGATTTTACGAATTAAATTATTTTGATTCTAAAAAAATAAATAAAAAATCTCCTGTCATATAAAAAAGACCGCTTTACCCCCTCTTTTGATAATAATTGACTTTGACAATTTTGCAAATTGATCCCTATAATTTTCATTTTTACGAATCGAATTATTTTGCTTCTAGAAAAACAAAACAAAAAAAAATCCGCCTCTCAAATAAAAACGACCTCTTTACCTTGATAGTAATTGACTTTGACAATTTTACAAATTGACCCCTAGATTTTGCGATTTTATGAATTAAATTATTTTGGTTCTAAAAAAAAAAAAAAAAACGCGTGTCATATAAAAAAGACCGCTCTACCTCCACTTTTGCTAATAATTACTTTGATAAGTTTGCAAATTGTCCCCTATATTTTCCAATTTTACGAATTGAATTATTTTGCTTCTAAAAAAATCAAAAAAAAAAAAACTCCTTTCATCTAAATAATTCAATTCATAAAATTGGAAAATATAGGGGTCAATTTGCAAAATTGTCAAAGTCAATTATTATCTAAATCGGGGGTAAAGCGGACTATTTTATATGACATATGTGTTTTTTTGTTTTTTTTAAAAGCAAAATAATCCAATTCGTAAAATCTAAAACATAGGGGTCAGTTTGCAAAATTGTCAAAGTCAATTATTAACAAAATTGGGGGTAAAGCGGTCTTTTTTATATGAGAGGCGTTCTTTTTTGTTTTTGTTTTTTAGAAGCAAAATAATTTAATTCTTAAAATCGCAAAATATAGGGGTCAATTTGCAAAATTGTAAAATTCAATTATTATTGTAATTGGGGGTAAAGCGGTCTTTTTATATGATAGGCGTTTTTTTCTTTTTATTTTCAGAAGCAAAATACTTATATTCGTAAAATTGGAAAATATAGGGGTCAATTGGCAAAATTATCAAAGTCAATTATTATCTAAATTGGGGGTAAAGTGGTCTTTTTTATATAGTAGGCAGTTTTTTTTATATTTTTTAGAAGTAAAATAATTCAATTCGTAAAATTGGAAAACATAGGGGTCAATTTGCAAAATTATCAAAGTCAATTATTATCAAAATTGGGGGTAAATCGGTCTTTTTTATATGACAAGCGGTTTTCTTTTAAAAAGAAAAATAATTTAATTCGTAAAATCGGAAAACATAGGGGTCAATTGGCAAAATTGTCTAAGTCAATTATTAACTAAATTGGGGGCAAAACGGTCTTTTTTATATGACATACGATTTTTTATATTTTTTTAGAAGCAAAATAATTCAATTCGTAAAATCCCAAAACATAGGGGTCAATTTGCAAAATTGTCAAAGTCAATTATTATCAAAATTGGGGATAAAACGGTCTTTTTATATCATAGGGGGGTTTTTTTATTTTATTTTTAGAAGCAAAATAATTCAATTCGTAAAATTGCAAAATATGGGGGTCAATTTGCAAAATCGTCAAAGTTAATTATTATATAAACTTGGGATAAAGCGGTCTTTTTATATGACAGGCGATTTTTTTTTTAATTTTTTAGAAGCAAAATAAATATATTCGTAAAATCGCAAAATTTATCGGTCAATTGACAAAATTTTCAAAGTCAATTATTATCTACATTGGGGTAAAAAGGTCTTTTATCTGACAGGCGGTTTTTTTATATTTTTTTAGAAGCAAAATAATTCAATATGTAAAATCGCAAAACATAGGGGTCAATTTGCAAAATTATCAAAGTCAATTATTATCAAAATTGGGGATAAAGTGGTCTTTTTATATCATAAGTGGGTTTTTTATTTTATTTTTAGAAACAAAATAATTCAATTCATAATATCATGCATGGAACATAAGGGTCAATTTGTTTTTAGTTTTAATTATTTTGATTCAAAGGTTATAAATGTATTTTATTAATTGAAGATTATCTAAACTTTTAATTAAATTTAAAAATAAAAAGGGTAAAATGGTCTATTTACAGATCGAGTCAACTCGCCGAGTCACATACTAGTTACGCACGCCACATGGCATCATTTCAGGACCATCCCGCATGTGAGGGCGAGTTACGATGCCCGCACCCTAGAAGCCCCGGAGTGACCATAGATTGTCTTAGCTGTTACTTGGTAGGCATCTTTTCAGATCGTGTTGTGTGATGAAGAGTCTATTATGTGATACATATTTACAAAAGACATTATTATTATCTAAGAATTTCTTCCCTTTGGGCCAAATTCAACCTAAAAAACTAATTCTTACTAGTTAGTGAAAACATAAATATACATAATCAAGACAATTTTTTGTTCTCCAACAATGTCTTGTATTTATACAAGACTATATAAAATACAAGTTTGAATTTGCATATATGGATGTCCATGTATATTTATACAGGACATCCACGTCAGCAAATTTATATCTCAACTATAGTTTATTAAATTGATTTGAGTTAAATTTTTATTTAAATTAAATAGTTATTTAAAGCCATTTTTTGCAATTTTTTAATTTATTATATTTAAATAAAAAATATTGTAAAATGTATTTATTACTTATATTTTACGTATAAATGTAATACAACTTTTTTGTAATGTTATTTATAATTTAATATTAAAAAAATATATATAATAATTTAAAAAATTTTAGATAATGACTGCTGGATTGAATAACTATAACTGAATAATTTAAATACTGTTCATCATGTATAATTTAACATAGATGGCCACTTACATATATTATATGATACTGATGGAGGTGTTTTTATGTGTAATCGCCCTCAAGTCTGTGGTCCCTTTGTGACAACTGCACGTGACAAAATTTGTATATATCTTATTTTTGCCGTGCACGCGAGTTGTACATCGTACATTTGGACTGGGACTCTGGAGTTTTGTCAACATCACATTTTCCTTAATATCTGTTGAAATAAATTATCAATGATTTTCCCTGGTAGATTTCCCGTGCCTTTGTTCTAAGTATCTAACTTCTAATCTAACTAACTTATTATTATTTCATGTCTTGGTCAAAGAGTTTAATTTTGATTGAAATTTTCTTTCCTCTTTTTTTTTTTGAATTTCTTTATTTATAAAAATATCCAGTTTCCCTGAAACAACTCCATCATATTCTTCCATAAGTTCTTTTAATTTTCAAAAAAATTTATAATTGTACCCTATTTTTCTCTCTTTTCAGAAACCATATCTCCCACTACCTCTATGTCTCAACCTTTGTAACTTATGTCTCTCTTTCCTCCTATCTCTATCATATGATAGTTTAAAAAATTGATTGGTTTTAAAAAAAAAAATACCATCATAATCCACATCCTTTTCCCGTGAAAACTGAATCTGCTGCAAAGAATGAGTTCAGATTCGTAATTCATGATGCCCTGACCTTGATTCTTCTTGCCTCACCATTCTTGCTAGGTAGGGTAATTATATTGATATATATCTTATCTTCACATCATTAATTTTCAGTTTTATAATGATTGTACTCAAAGAATTATTGGTTCCTTAACTGAACCCACTTCCTTTTATTATTACTCTAAACTGATCAGAATGTGAAATGTTGGATCAAATGCTAAGGTTGTAAAATGAAAATGGTAAATTTATTTTTAAATCTTGAAATGATTGATTGTAGATATATATCTAAAAGAGTAAAAATAACCCCATTAGTTTAATTCATAACTTTTTTGTTTTATGAACGAATTTTTGTTTGATCATAAAGACTTAATTGAATCATTAATCTAAAGATGAAAAGTATAGATTTTTATGGTACATATATTTTAATTGTTGTTAAGATCATTTTGAATATGATGATATTTCTTTATCTTTTTCTATTTAGCTGTTAATTGTTTTTCAAATAGGCAAAGCTTTTTTCTGTTATATATGGAACGGTTATTTTGACTTTAAATTATTTTTAAAAATTGTGATTTTTTTTTTAAATATTTTTTACATGTCATATCCACGAGTACTGAGAGAATGTAAAGACAATATATTTTGGTGTGCTTAACAAATATGAACTTATTTGAAATCTTTTTCTTTTCTTTCTAAAAAATCATTTAGGGACTGTACTATTTTTTTAAAGGTTGGTGAATACATGACATGGTAGTGGTGATGGGATGATGTTGTGTAGTGGTTTGTGTTGACCAGTGAAATACATCAGAGTTCAGATATAAGAATGAAGAAGTTAAAAAGACAACCATATAATGAGCAATTTGGTAATAATGGAGAAATATAGATTGAAAGAAGACTAATTCTAGAATTATAGATAGATAGAATTAGATATGAAAGCTTATTATATGTTAAAGATTTCACTTTTGCTCAAAAACGACCAATTTAGAAGTTTTTTAGAGGCAAATGAAAATGTTATTCAAACTATAGCATGAAAAATAAAATTCTTACTAGTTAGTTTATAATTGCATAATTGCAAATCTTTGATTAATTAGAAGTACTAGTGTCTAAAATTTGGTGCTTCTTATTGTAAGTTGGAACACCGCCCAGAATGAATACATATAAATATATGGGCTGGGGTGGGGCATGCATTTAAATAATAGCTGATGATGGGCCACTGAAGAAGTTTTGGGCGATCTGCGCCAAGGAAGGGGAGATACTGTCTGGGAATATCAGGAAGAGACAGCTGAAGGACGAGTATCAGCGGATGGCTGATATCGTGGCAAAACTGATGGAAAACTGCACCTTTTCCCTTGATGCTGTTACAATGAAAAGATTCAGCATCATGGCTGCCATTTATTATGGATTGGAAGTCAACTGGTCCATGATCATCTGGTACATCTTTGCTGAGTTCCTTGAAGTAAAGAAAGGAAAAGAACCTCACACAAACCACAGGATAACTCTCAGCTACATTTTGTCTCATCTGGGATGCATTATGAAGAATGGCAAGGAAATTCACAAATCCAAGGCCATGAATAAATACCTGGCTGTGCAAAAGAGGAAGGTTGATGAGCCTGAAGAAGCTGATGAGGAACTAAAGGAGGTTCCTGCCAAAAGGCAAAGGAAACTGGTCAAGACTGCTGATTTAGCTGTTGAGTCCAGAAAGAAAAAGGCTGCTGATAAGCCTAAGGAAAAGGTTCCTAAGAAGGTGGAGAAAGTGACTTCTGCTGCTGAAGCCACTAAAATTGTTGAGAACATAATTGCTGATGTAAGGACTGGATCCCCTGCATCACCATCAAGAACTCCATCAGCAGAAAGGCCTGCTGAAGGGATCTCTCAAAGAACAAGGAGTCAACAGAGAGATACAGCTACAACTGTTTATCGTGAGGGAAGAACAAAGAAGTCTGCTAGAAAGCAGATGACCTTTATTGAAAAACCTACCGAACTGGAAGATGTAGCTAGGGAAGACCCTGAAGCTGCTGAAAGGCCTGATGAAACAGTTGAAACTGTTGTGACTGACAAAGCTGATGAGCAACAGCCAAGTCAAATCACACCAACAGCTGAGGTTGCTCAACCTCAAGAAGATCCAGACGTCCAAATCATCAATCATATAGCTGCTGATCCTATATCATCTGATGGACCAGCCCCTGCTGATAAAGGCAAAAGAAAAATAGTGCTAAGGAAAAAGAAAGTTTCCAAAGCTGACAAAAAGGCAAGGGAGGAGGCTGAACAGAGGAAGCTGGATGAAGCTGAGGAGAAGAAAGCACTTGAGCTAAGCAAAGCTCAAGAAGCTAAGGATGAAGCCAGGAGACACATGTCTGAGGCAGAAAGAAAAGCTGCTGAAGATGCTGAACTGGCTATGGTGATTGAATTGAGCAAAGTTGATGCCTATGGACCTGTCCATGGAGGTGGCATCAAGATTGGGGAAAGCAAGGGTGAAGAAGACAAGAAAAAGATATTGCTGCCTGCCCCCAAAGTCAAGTCAAAGGACAAATTTGAAGTTAGAAAAGCCTTTGAGATAGTGTATGCTGATAAGGAGCTTTTCAAGAAGTTTGAGAAGTCCTTAGCTTACTATGATCAAAAGCTCATGTTGAGGACTCTGTTCAACCAGGAGAAACCAAGGTATATCAGTTGGAGAGACAACAGGTTGAATAAGTCAATAACAGAACTTCAAAGCATGAAGGAGTTAGCTGATGAAGAACGTTGGGTTCTGACTTGGCTGAAAACAAACTCCATTCAAAAGGCCCTTGATCCCAGCTATGTAAGAGATGTCATGCATAGTTATGCAAAAGGCTTTGCATTGGAGGAGGCCAAGAAGATTAAAAGCACCTTGCCTGATAAGAAGAAAAAGTCTGAAGATGCTGCAGAAAGGGCAATTAAATTTGCTGTCATGGCTGTCCTGAAGAGATGGGCTAAAAAGTCAAAGTATCAGCAAGGTTGTTCAAGTGACTTGCCACTGCTGCCAAGTATCCAGCAAATCATTTTTGGCAAGGAAGTACAACCGTACTATGAAGTCCCTAAGGGAAACAATGCTTTTGTCAACCCTTGGATTATTGTACGACAGATTAGACAGACAACATGCTTCAATGATGATGGAACCATCACTAATCTGTTCTACGACGACGTTACTGATGAACACAAAGCTGCTAACAAACCTGAAGACAAGTCTGCTGACCAGCCTGAAGTCAAATCTGCTGATCAGACTGCTGACAAGTCTGCTGACCAGACTGAAGACAAGTCTGCTGAAAAGGTTGCTGATGAACCCTTAGCCATTGAGTGGAATGCTAAGGATTCTGAAGATCATCAGGACGAATAGATGGAAGATATTCCTGTCCACCAGGAAATTGAAGAAAAGGATGAAGCTGCTGCTTCTGCTTCATCAGGTGATGAACACTCATCACTGATGGAAGCTTTCCAGATGTTGATGGAAAATTCCTTGAAGGAACTGGAAGAGAAGCATCAACAGCAGCTGATGAAGGTCAAAGAGGAGCTGAAGACTGAGCTTAAGGAAGAATTGACAGAGTCAGACAAACTTCAGCTGGAAACTGTGCAACAGTCTACTGAAAAGACCATCAAGACTGAAATCACAAATATTCCAATCCCTCAAGATCATTCCTTGCAGTTAGTGCACAGCTTGAGAGATCTGAACAAGAATGTTGAAGATGTGAAGGGTGATGTCAACCACCTTCATACTGCTTTACGGTCAGCTGAGCACAAAATAGCAGACTTAACTGCAACTTTCATTAGAGTCAGTGAAGAGGGGAAGTAAATTAATTTAGGGATGTTGCATGAAGTATCTCTTGCTGTAGAGGCAGTCCAAAATGAAATTGCAACTACAAACCTGAACATTGACTACTTCAATGATAAAACTGACGACATCAGCACAACTATTCATCATCTTACAGCCAGTCACGATGTTGTCAATCAGAATTTGAAAGCTCTATGTGCTGGAGTGAAGATTCCAACAGTTGCCCTCAACCCTACTGTTGCACCTTCTAATGTCATCAGTTCTGATGATGACAAAAAGGGGAAAGATAAAAGGGAAGAAACAGCTAAGGAAACTGCTGCTGCAACTATTGAAGCCAAGGAAACTGAAGACACTGCTGACAAGACTGAAGCTGACAAGACTGAAAAACTTGAAAAGGTAGAAGAAGAAGAAAAGATTGAAAAAGAAACTACCAAGTACAAGGAGACTGAATCTGCCAAGAAAGCAATGGAGCTGATCAAGGAACAGCAACTCAAAGAGAAGATGGAAGCTGCCAAAACAATCTTGGAAGAAGAAGCTGATGATGAAGAAGATGACGAAGAGTCATCTTATGAGTATGAAGAAGTGCTTGATGAATCAGATGAAGAAGCTGATAGTTAGAAATTATTAATTCATTGTAATCAGTTCACTTCTATCTATTCCTCAGAAATCTCATCTGATGAACTTGTACCTTGTAATTCTTTTTAAATTTTAATGAAAAGTCAAGTTCAATCCAATAAACTTTTTCTATCTCAGAAAATTTTGAGGATTACAATCTTTAGCTTAGGTCTTTAACAGGTACTTAGCTGAAGTTTTGTCATCATCAAAAAGGGGGAAATTGTTGGATAAGGATGAAGATGAAAGCACTGAAGACAATTTGTTAAGGGAGGTTTTGAAGGATTCCAAAACTTCAAGATTGGCTAAGTATGGAGTAACTTAGCTGATGATCCCTTAATAGGAATTTTGACTAAGTAAAGAAGACATCAGAAGAGTCAAAGTTTCAAGGTCCAAGACTTCTGATCTGCTGAAGTAAAGTTATCAGACTGATGAAGATCAGCCGACTCAAATCAGATTTGTTCAAGTTTGAGATCAGCCGAGTTCGCCATCAGGCGTGTACTTTCGTCAGCCAAGTAAAGAAGATCATGAAGTGTTCCCAACGGTAATAAATGCCCCTTGGAGTAATAAATGCTGAAGTACAAGGTTATTAAAGACAAATGATTGAAGAAATGCTTCACATCAGCTGGGTGCATTTAATGCTGCCTGCAGAATAGTACTGTTCATAGTACGGTCAGACTGCAAAAGAGCCGTTCGCGGATTTTAAGGACCAGTACTCGAGGAATTTGAATCTTGTCTCTCTTCGACGGACATTTTTCAATCCTCAAGTATAAATAGCTGAAAGAGACGAAGAAGAAACAAGCAACACACTTTCTGAGAGAAATTTCCGAAGCAAAATTCTTTAAGTCTCAAGAACAGCTCACTCATCAGCCGAGTCATTTGTTGACGAAGGCAGAGTTGAAGAATCAAGAAAAATACATCTTCTGAGTGATTTTGTAATCGAGAGTGTTGTGAGAAGTAGATATCCGTCTAAGTGAGTGATATTACTTCAGAGAAGTAGGATTTCTTTGTGATTTCTTACTGCGCACTTGTGGCCGTTTCATTTGTTGATTGGCGCAAGTAGAGTATACTGTAAACTTTGTGATTATAGTATAACCCAAGATCTGTGTGACTTGGAAGAGTGGACTAAAGGATATTCAAATCCATATAACCACTATAAAAATTGCTTGTGTTTTTGTTTGCATTTTACTTGCATATTTTCAGTCTGCATAAAACACATTAACTTAACTGTTTGAAAAAGATTTTAAAGGAGTTTATAAAACTGGGGAAACATTTTTCAAACTATTAAGATTACTTGTGAAAAACACTTTGAAAATCCGCTGCAAGTACTCTAAGTATTAAAACTGAGTTTGGCAAAATCAGCTAAGTAACAATCAGACGAGTGGTCAACAAGGCTGTTCAAAGATTTGTTCGCGAACAGAACTGTAACTAACTAATCTGATCAGCTTAGTCTGTTCAGTTAAGAGTAAAAGTTTTAAAGTTAAATTTGAAGAAATTTTTAAAGAGGTTTATTCACCTCCCCCCCCCCCCCTCTAAACCTCTTCTGACCACTTGGGACCAACACCTCGAAATTTGGGCCAATTGTTCAGGCTCGGCTCGGACTCGAGCCTTTCACTTGAATTTATGATTGAGCTCGGCTCGAGCTTAAGTAGAATGGCTCGGGAGTACTCGCTCAGCTCGGTAAGTATACAACTCTCTACTTTCACTTTATAATTTAGGATTTTTGCATATAACTCCCTAAAAAAGTTTAATTTTCGCACTTTCCCCCCTATGATTGAAAAAAAATGACATTGCTCCCTAAAAGTTGATAAGATAGTGCACTTTGCTCCCTGATCAATAATTTGTTGGATTTCAAAGGGCAAAAATGTAAATTTGAAGTTTAGTGCAATGATTTTAATCTTTTGGGTGGCTAAGTATACAAAATAATATTAATTTAAGTTATTAGAATATTAACATTTCAAAGTACAATTTCGTTGTTTTACTTTCAAATTTCTTTGATTTGATTAAAATATTTTTAGTATAGAGATGATTAATTTGTAAGTAAATAATTAAGACTAATGAAAATTTCGATAAAAAAACTTCTAAATTTGAATTTCCATACAAAAATATAACTAAATATTTTTGATTTTTTTCAAATTGTAAGTCACCTTTGGATATTTTAAAATTTTGTGTACTTAACCCCCTAAAAGTTTTTTGTTATTGCACAAAACTTCTCGAGTGATCTTTTTACCCTTTAAAAATTACTTAATGATGATCATGGAGCAAAATGCATCAATTTGTCAACTTTTAAGGAGGAAAGTGCGAAGTTTTTTCTAGGGGGTGAAATGCAAAAATTCCTTAAAATTTTTGGAGTATACAACTGTCTATTTTTACTTTATGACCTCATAAGCCTACACTTATCACATCTGGGGATAAAATAATAGTAATTGAAGCCTATCACTTGTCACTTTTGTGCAACTTTTAGAAATAGGAAAAACAATTTTCTGACAAACTTTAATTTAATATTGCACATTTTTTCTCTTTCAAGTTACAATGTTTTTACATGTTTTCCAAGGATCTGAATTATAATAAAGAAAGAAGCTTCTCCATGCTAAACACCAAACCATCGTAGCCTTCGTGTTCACTAGCTCCACCGAATTCAACAAATACTGTTCGAACTTGGTTCGAAAAAATCAACCGAGCTTTTTTTTTTTTTTTTTTTTGTTTGAGCTCGGATTGACAGAGAAGTGAACAAACTCGATCGAGCTTTTAACAAGCCGAGTACGAGGTGAATACCGAGTTAATCGGGTAGGTTTTTCGAACTCAAATTCCGATCTCCAGCTTGCAAATACTAGAGAATGGGAGAAGAAAATGTAAAATCACTTTTATGTCTGACAGAGAAAGAAAGACAAAAGAGAGATCAGAGAATTAATGAACGAGTGTTAAAAATATGTGAGAATTATATTGAATTGAAGAGAGGAGCCTTTCCCCAAATTCCGAATCAAATACCGATCACATAATCCGAGCTCAAATTTCGATCTCATTTTTTGATCTCAAATTCCGAGCTCAACTTTCGAACTCAAATCCCGAACTCACCTTTCAATCTCAGATTTCGATCTCAAGTTCCAATATCAGTTTCCGAGCTCAACTTCCGATTCAACCTTTTTTATCAAATTCTGACAGAGAAAGAAAGACAAAGGGGAGATCGGAGAATTAATGAATGAGTGTTAAAAATATGTGAGAATTGTATTGAATTGAAGAGAGGATCCTTTCCGAACTCAAATTCCGATCATATAAGCCGATCGCAAATTCCGATCTCAATTTTCAATCTCAACTTTCGAGCTCACCTTTCTATCTCAGATTTCGATCTCAAGTTCCAAGATCAATTTCCGAGCTCAACTCCTATCTCAACCTTTTTTTTTTTTATCAAATTCTGAACTCAATTTCCGATCTCCAACTATGTATACGTTTTTGACCATTTTACCTATTTTTCACGGGCTTTACCCAATTTTACTGGATTTCACTGGATTTATCATTTTTTCTTAGAAATTTCATTCGAATCGATTTTCTCATATTTTAACCAATTTTACCCATTTTTACCCCTTTTTTTTTTATCGATTTCAAATGTATATAAGATTTCACATGCATATTTTTCATCGGATTAAAGTGCACATACGTTGTACGTATCTATTTACTTTTAGTGGTATTTTATTGTAAATCAGAGTAAAATTAACTCCATTATGTCATAAAATATCACATTAGTGAATGTTATTCAATTTATTAACTTCGTCATGAGTATTTTCATCGATTTCTTAGTTATTTTGGTTTAAACTATTTTTCTACTGATTTGACTTTATTTTTGTTGTTGAACTTTTTTCATTTTATTGATTTCAATCATTTTTATAATTTTAACCAATTTTCACCGACTTTAGCCTTTTTTCTATGTTTTTATCCGATTTTTACATATTTCATCATTTTTTATGTAATTTCATCGATTCTTTCGCGAATTTCACATGATTCACTCATCCATTTTTTTGCGAATTTGACATGAATTTTCATTGATTTCACCTGTATTTACCAAATGTTCAACTCAAATAAGTGTACATCTTCAATTACTCTTTAGTATATATCAAATTATTTCACTTACCTTATCATTTGGGTTTAATGCTTGTGTTTGTCTGGTGATGATACTCCGTTCTTTGTCCGTCAAATGCCATAGAGTTGGTGATGAATGAAGCTATTAATTGTATCTTGAGTGACTATATATTTTATTCTTGAAAGTTGATTGACCATTGTGTGTTTAGAGTTAAACTTGTATGATTAAATATGCATTTTTCTCTCTAATTTGATATAATTTTGTTTTTCTTCCATATTCATGGTGCTTTGTTAGGAGGAAAAGAAGTTACAAATTTTCTTAAAATATTTTTCTACCAAATTTTTTATGAGAAAATTTAAGGAAAATTCATATCAATTATATGTTATTAATATACTTAACAACATGAATAAGGGCATTTTTGTCTTCACAAAAAAAAAACTTAAATTATTCACACTTTTAATAGTAGTATAGATATATAGATAATCGGTATTAGATAAAATTTAGATACTTAATTGTCCTTAGTTGAATACACTGATGCTGGGCAATATCCTCCACGCGAGAGCGTGGAGCAATTCACCTAGTATATATATATATATATATGATACTGATGGAGGTGTTCTTATGTGTAATCGCCCTCAAGTCTGTGGTCCCTTTGTGACAACTGCACGTGACAAAATTTGTATATATCTTATTTTTGCCGTGCACGCGAGTTGTACATCGTACATTTGGACTGGGACTCTGGAGTTTTGTCAACATCACATTTTCCTTAATATCTGTTGAAATAAATTATCAATGATTTTCCCTGGTAGATTACCCGTGCCTTTGTTCTAAGTATCTAACTAACTTGCTTACTATTATTTCATGGGTCTTTCTAAAATAAGATTTCATAGAACATAAGTGTATATGAGATACCCCATTTCAACCACTAACAAAGTCAACAATAAATCTGAACCACAATTTATGGTCAAAATGTCCAATGATGATGTGGCATCGGACATTTAAAAAATAAACATATGTTAAATTACATACTAACCCTTTAATTAATATATTTTAAAAAAACTCTATAATCTATAATTAATTTCAGATCTATTTAAAAAAAATCGAGGGAATTACATTTTTCATACCAAACTTATGTGTACTTTATACATTTCATACCAAACTTTTAAAAAAGACAAATTTCGTACAAAAGTTGGACAACTTTTTTTACATTTCATTCTGCCGTTAGTTTTTTGATGAAAAATGTCATGCGTCAAGCACGTGTCCATTTAGTCACCATATTTATCTCTCTAAAGGATATTTGCAATTGGGAAAAACATACCTAAAAAGGTAAAAAATGAGAGGGGGTGATTGCAATTATTGTCGTCACCAATTCCTCTCTCTTCACCTCCGGCACCACAACTACCGCCCAACCCTTCCCCACCTGAAAACAGATCTTTACTTGAGCGAAGTAGTTGGATTTGTAAGAAGTGTTGTGACTAACTTTGAAAATTCATGTGAGGGACACATGTATATTTTCCGTCGAACAAAAATTAAATAAAAATTATTTGAGGCTGTAAAGTGCTTAATTTGTACATATGGGTGGTAAAGTGCCACAATATGTAACTTTTATGTAACTTTGGGGGACAAGATTTTTGTCGATCTTTTAAAGTGAATTTTATATATCATATGGAAGTTTTTGTCAATTTTTACTTAAAAAAAAACAGGGGGTTTATTGCTAAATATTAAAGCTACGAGGGGATATTGGTATTCTTTTAAGTTAAGGGGATTTTTTTCATCCTTTGATGGGGTAAAATTATCATTTCAAATTGAGAGGGATGTTTTTTGATAATAATTAAAAAAAGTACCGGGATTTTTTGCTAATAAAAATAACACAATTTTTTTTTTAGTTAGGCAAGATTCAAGGGGTGTTGTTGAATTTCACTCATTAAAAAGGGTAAATTTGTCTTGAAGAAAATAAATTATTTTAACTTAAATTTTAAAGGGACACGTGTCACCAAGATAAATGCTATCTCGTATACTCTCCATCCCTCAAAATCTCAGTTTAGACGGACCCTTATTTCATGTCTTGGTCAAAGAGTTTAATTTTGATTGAAATTTTCTTTCCTCTTTTTTTTTTTTTTAATTTCTTTATTTATAAACATATCCAGTTTCTCTGAAATAACTCCATCATATCCTTTCATAAGTTCTTTTAATTTTTAAAAAAAATTATAATTGTACCGTATTTTTCTCTCTTTTCAGAAACCATATCTCCCACTACCTCTATGTCTCAACCTTTGTAACTTATGTCTCTCTTTCCTCCTATCTCTATCATATGATAGTTTAAAAAATTGATTGGTTTTAAAAAAAAAATACCATCATAATCCACATCCTTTTCCCGTGAAAACTGAATCTGCTGCAAAGAATGAGTTCAGATTCGTAATTCATGATGCCCTGACCTTGATTCTTCTTGCCTCACCATTCTTGCTAGGTTGGGTAATTATATTGATATATATCTTATCTTCACATCATTAATTTTCATTTTTATAATGATTGTACTCAAAGAATTATTGGTTCCTTAACTGAACCCACTTCCTTTTATTATTACTCTAAACTGATCAAAAGGTGAAATGTTGGATCAAATGCTGAGGTTGTAAAATGAAAATGGTAAATTTATTTTTAAATCTTGAAGTGATTGATTGTAGATATATATCTAAAAGAGTAAAAATAACCCCATTAGTTTAATTCATAACTTTTTTGTTTTATGAACGAATTTTTGTTTGATCATAAAGACTTAATTGAATCATTAATCTAAAGATGAAAAGTATAGATTTTTATGGTACTTATATTTTAATTGTTGTTAAGATCATTTTGAATATGATGATATTTCTTTATTTTTTTTCTAATTAGCTGTTAATTGCTTTTCAAATAGGCAAAGCTTTTTTCTGTTATATGAAACGGTTATTTTGACTTTAAATTATTTTTAAAAATTGTAATGTTCTTTTTTAATATTTTTTACATGTCATATCCATGAGTACTGAGAGAATGTAAAGACAATATATTTTGGTGTGCTTAACAAATATGAACTTATTTGTTATCTTTTTTTTTCTTTTTCTAAAAAATCATTTATGGACTGTAGTATTTTTTTAAAGGTTGGTGAATACATGACATGGTGGTGGTGATGGGATGATGTTGTGTAGTGGTTTGTTTTTGGCCAATGAAATACATCAGAGTTCAGATATAAGAATGATGAAGTTAAAAAGACAACCATATAATGAGCAATTTGGTAATAATGGAGAAACATAGATTGAAAGAAGACTAATTCTAGAATTATAGATACATAGAATTAGATATGAAAGCTTATTATCTGTTAAATATTCGACTTTTGCTCAAAAACGACCAATTTAGAAGTTTTTTAGAGGCAAATGAAAATTTTATTCAAACTATAGCATGAAAAATAAAATTCTTACTAGTTAGTGTATAATTGCATAATTGCAAATCTTTGATTAATTAGAAGTACTAGTGTCTAAAATTTGGTGCTTCTTATTGTAAGTTGGAACACCGCCCAGAATGAATACATATAAATATATGGTGGCTGGGCTGGGCTTGGCTAGGCTGGGCTGGGGCATGCATTTAAATAATAGCTGATGATGGGCCACTGAAGAAGTTCTTCTCCTTCAAGCTTTCAACAGCTTCCTTGATGCTTTCTTTCAGAGGAATGAATTCAACACCCAACTTTTCTGCTTTTTCTCTTGAAAATTGGTATTTGGGCGCAAACGGCTTGTCATCCGCACACCTGCATAATAATTCATAAATTAATAAGATGAGAAGAGAGGTATTTGCTCTTTGAAATATGACTGACTGACAGTATATGATGAAAAATATATTTGAACATAGGGAGAAGATGGATTTATTAATGTTTCTTATCTTATCAAAAGTTTGAAACAAAAACTTACTTACTTAGTAGGAAGTGGTAGATTAGGGTACAATTCGTGCAATATTTCCACGATGTCAGAGAAGTGTGCAACGCTCTCCACCATACAATATCTACCGTTAGCTGAAGGATTCTCAAATGCCAGAATATGTGCTAAGGCTACATCTTTCACATTCACCCATCCAGTCGTAACGTTTCTGTATGTTTCTGCACCTGTATATCCAAGAACCAAGATGTAGACTGAATATTGCATCACTAAAGGCAAATAAATACTTTTTCTTTTATACTCCTATGTAGTAGTATTTAACTTAGTAATTGAACATACCATTTAGCAAGTTCAAAAGTACAGAAGAACTTGTATTAAGCGTCGGCTGCAGTAATGAACCAATTACCAATGACGGGTTTATGACAACCAAGTCGATACCTTTCTCTTTTGAGAACTTCCAGGCAACATCCTCAGCCAATGTCTTTCCAAGCACATACCAATTCTGTTCCATGAAAATTCACAAAACAGAACACAAGGGAAGTGATATTTAATGTGGATGAAGAATCCTAAATTGAAAGAGATATTATAGATCAATGATTAAAACTAGTGTTTTCTAAGGAGTATCTTCTCTGTTCTCAATCATTAGGAAAAGAAAAGGAATGTAGAACAAACCTGAATTTGTTTGCAGTAGTCTGGGTCGGACCACCAAGTCTCATCAACTACGACTTGAGGTGATAGAGTCTTACCATTAAAATAAACTGAAGCCACGGAAGATGTTAAAACAACCCTTTTAACAGAGGGTGTTTTTGCACATGATTCAAGAACATTCAGTGTCCCCTTCAGTGCAGGATCAACCAATTCTGCCTTGGAATTAGACAGGTAAATCGTTTCAGTAATTACCTAGCTAGTGTTAAAGAAAAAGAGAATAGGGGCACAAACCTGTGGGTCAGAGAGTGCATCGTGAAAAGGAGAAGCAGTATGAAAAACACCAACACAGCCGTCAACTAAAGCATCGAAGGACCCTTCTTCCAATAGATCTGCTTTCACCAATTGAAGCCTCTCTTTGGCTCCATCCAGTGCTAGTAAGTGCTGTGTCTTCTTGGGATCATCTGCAGAACAATTATTCGAGATGTTTAATCAATTTACCAAAGCTAGACGAAATGTAAACATACAGTGGAAGTTGAAATGTCTAATGACTCTAATATGAGCATCATATTGTGCCATATATAATTGGACCTTTGAAGTAACTCTTGAAACCTTTCAAGGGAAGAAACTTAATATCAAGATTACAACTACCAATTTAGCTATACAATAGTTTTGAAAAATGTATCAAACTGAGCTACGATAAATTAAAAGATGCCTAATTTGACACCATATAATATTCTAATATCCACTTGTACCTAAAGGCAACAACCTAAGCCCCTTCACCACGAGGGCAATTGTTGCCATACCCTAAAGGCCAGCAATTGCCTTGGGGTCGAACCAATGAATTTAGCTCTGATAGCAATGATAGGATCAAACATCCATCTCTTTAAACTGCACAACAATTCAAAACCCATTTTTTAATGAGCAGGCACACAACCTGGCCAAATTCAACGAGCTTAACACAATCCAATAGAAATATAATCCCTTGTTCTGGGATATAATCAAGAATTAATTTGTTGCATCAAGTCACTTTACATGACAAAAAATCTAATGCTGAAGAATAAATAAGTAAAGAAAAATTTGATTAAACCATACCATGTTAGTAGAATTAAGGATAACGTGAACACCAAACCAGAAAAAGGTAGCCAAAATCGATAAAGTAGTAATATATATTTAAATTGAAGTAATAAAGTCATAGTGGAGAAACTGAACTGGGGTCACGAACAGAAGCTTTGACGGTGTAGCCGCGCTGAAGCAAGAATTTGACTAGCCATGAAGCAATGTAGCCCGATGCTCCTGTTACGGCAACTGTCTTCTTCATCGTCTATCAATTTCGTTGCTGCTCTTTTTTTTTTTTTTTTAGTGAACAGCCGTCTGTCTGTCTGATTAATGCTTATGTAATTTATGTGTGTGGGTGAGGTTTCGACTTTTGACAAGTGGCTGCAAATATTTGTTCGGGGAATTAAATAATGTGCAGTGGAGCACTATTTTAGTCCTCACTCTTCACGTGCCAACATTTTTTAATTCTTTTTTATCTTGTTCCAAAAGGTGAAATCGCTCACCCGGGCGTCCTTCACCACCTGTCCGATGGGATTGTGAGAGGAGGTAAATCTTGGTGACTCAACTGGCAACAGAGGCTGGGACCAGTGCTCACTGCGCACAAGGAGCCCCCTCATTTTTTGAGAGGTTGCTCCCACACTGCCGCTGGTGAGGCTCGATCCTTGGTCTCTTATTCCAAATTCCACCTCTGAGACCAGTTAAGCTGCCCATGCGGGCTTATTATTGTAAAAAGACTATAAATTTTATTCTTAATTCTTTTTTATCTTATTATCATGGCTTGATTTTATTCCTATTTCTGTGCCTCATGATTTATATCCTTGGAATGATGATAGAAACATACAGTATATTTCAATATACAGTTATCATATAATGATATGATGGAACACTTAAACAAAAAAATAAATATCTCCATCACCAATAGGTGATTGATCTAGTTATTCTAGATATGATAATTATATATGGCAAAAAGAAAAGAAAAGAAAATAAAAACCAGAACATGGGGGCTTTTAAACAGCTGATGGTGGATTAAAGAAGCTCTTCTCTATCAAGCTTTCAACAGTTTCTTTGAGGCTTCCTTTAAGAGGAATGAATTCAACACCAATGCTTTCTGCTAATTTTTCTCTAGAGAATTGGAACTTAGGCACAGCCGGATTGCCATCGCTGGATCTGTATAATAAGAAACCGGTTTTCCACAATCAACGATCAATAATAAAGAAAATATAATGGATGTTCTAATTTCGCATAGTTATAATATTGAAAATAACAAAGATATACTTACTTTTGAGGAAGTTGAATATTTGGGTACAATTCGTGCAATATTTCCACGACTTCAGAGAAGTGTGCGACTCTCTCCACCGTACAATATCTTCCGTTAGCTGAAGGATATTCAAATGCCAGAATATGTGCTTTGGCTACATCTTTCACATTAACCCATCCATAACTAGCATTTAGGTATGCTTTTGCACCTGCATACAAATATCCCAATAAATGGTAGGCGAGAGAGAATGCGACATTAAAGTATAAGAATCAAAGAATGTAATATATAGAACGTACCATTTACCAAGTATAAGACCGGCAGCAGAACTCGTGTTGAGTGTTGGCTGCAAGAGTGGACCAATTACCATTGCTGGATTAATCCAAGTCTATACCTTTCTCTTTTGCAAATTTCCAGGCAGCTTCCTCAGCCAATGTCTTCGATTGCTGAATGTGCAAATAATTTGTCAAAAACAGAATTGAATTAATAAAGTCACATTTAATTTAATCTGCATGGATCAACATCTATTTCGTTAGAGATTTTCATAAGACAAACCTGAATTTATTTGCAGTATGTAGTCTGCATCCGACCACCAGGTCTCATCAACTACAACTTGAGGTGTTAGAGGCTTTCCTTTAAAATAAACTGAAGCCACATAAGATGTCAAAACAACCCTTTTAACAGAGGGTGTTTTAGCACATGATGCAAGAACATTCAGTGTCCCCTTTAGTGCAGGATCAATCAACTCTGCCTGAAAATGTCAATGATTCTTGTTGAGAAAGTGTACAAGAAGGAATTAAGCACAAATTAGGTTAACCTGTGGGTCCTTGGTTTCGAGGAAAAAAGGAGAAGCAGTAACACAGCCATTAACTAAAGCATCAAAGGACCCTTCTTCCAATAGATCTGCTTTCATTAAAGGGTTAATTACAGGTACCTCCCCTGAGGTTAGGTGTAATTACCGCCCAATCCCCTCGAACAATCATAATTACAACAACCTTCCCTAAGGTTTCAAAAGGATCACAAAACCCTAACGGAGACTAACGGACTTGGACGGAATGTGTGAATTGACGGTTATGCCCTTCAGTTTTTTAATTTAAAAAAAAAAAACCCATAAAATATCTCGACCCGGATTGACAATATTGCCCCTGCTTCATTTCCCGCTTCAAAACACATACACACACTCACACACTTACAAGACAATCCTCACAATCGCTCAAACCATTCATCTTCCCCACCATTTTCAATCACCATTGTTTCTCCAACTTCTAAAACTATCAAGCCCCATTTTAGTGTGTTGAAAACCCGTATTAAGGAGAAAGCACAAGCCCCATTCCCGTACCATTTCTGGGCAGCAAAACATCCAAAGAACCGAAGGTAAAATCGAAAATTAATCTTTTATTTTCAATCGATTTTTGTTTTTTTTTGTTGTTGTAAATAGCTTAGTTAAGTAATACTCTTGTATATTCTCAAAAAATGAAGAATTTTCAGTCACCTAGGGTTTTTTTGGCACAAAATTTTGATCACTGCTTTGTTTTTTTTTTTTTTTGAAAATATCTCTGAATATTTATGTGATAATATGATTATGTTTTGATTTCATAGTTTTGATTTTGATTGGTGTTGTTTTTGTTGATAAAACGAAGCAAAATATGATTATGTTGTTGATTTAATAGTTCAATATAGCATGTTGTTTGGTATGTATGATAATATGGGTAATATGGTCATGTTTTTTTGAGTTATATTTGCTGAAGTTTTTGTATGTTACAAAGTTTTGAGTTATGTTAGTTTCTCTTTCTTTTCATGTTGTTACTATCTTTGCAAAATTTCTTTGAAGGTTTCTTTTCATGTTGTTACTTTCTTTGCAAAATTTTGTATGATAATATGGTAATTTTGTTACTTTCTTTTCATTTTCAGAAAATGTTGTATGATATTGTAGTCCATTACAAAGATGAAATGTTCATCCTCAAGAACATTCAATTAAGGAACTATAAGTACTTGGACCTGCTAAATGATGTATGTGAAGTTGCTTTGAAGAACTTACCAGGGAGAGATGACACTCTTATTGTGATGAGTTATGGTGAAACATACCTAGGGAGGCTTTGCAAATCAAGGATATGGGGTGACAGTGATGTAAACCATATGTTTGAGAAGAACAAGGACCATTCTCAAATTGACTTGTTTATTCAGACATTTCAAAATGAAGATGAGGGTGTAAACCAAGGAGGGTCTGAGAATGAAGAAGCTGCAAGTGAGGGTGATGAGGATGAATCTAGTGAAAGTGAGGGTGATGAGGATCAAAGTGAAGGTGATGAGTCTGGTGATGGTGAAAGTGAGGATGATGAGGGTGTAGGTGATGAGTCTGGTGATGGGGAAAGTGAAGGTGATAAGGGTGAAGGTTCTGGTGATGGTGAAAGTGAAGGTCAGGAAACTGATAAGGATGAGTTAGGAGACAGTGATAATGAGAGAGGGGAGCAAAATGTAAGGGTGAAAAATACTCAGGGGGCTAAAAGAAGCAAAGGAAAGCAACCAGTGGCTGCTAATAATGAGAGAGGGGATCAAAATGTAAGGGTTGAAAATACTCAGGGGGGTGAAAGAAATAAAGGAAAACAACCAGTGGCTGCTGATAGTGCACTGAGTGATTATGAATCTGATGATCACTGTGAAGCTCATCATAGTTCAGATGAGGAATTTGAAGATGATCCAATGGCTGGATATATAGGGAGAAATGAGTTCCTTATTCCTGCCAATATTTATGAGCTTATGGAATTTAGAGTTGGGATGGAGTTCCCAACAGTTGATCATTTTAGAGAGGCATTGAGGGAGTTTGCAGTCAGAGAGGGGTTTGAACTTTTCAGGCTAAAAACAAGAGTGACAGCAATTTGCAATGCTGCAGACTGTAAGTGGAGAGTTCATGCATCTCCTTTGCCTGATGGAGCTACTTTCATGATCAAGTCATACAATCCTGTGCATACATGTGTTAGGAAAGGTGGGATTAAGGAGGCAACTGCAAGCTGGATGGCTGAAAAGTTGGTGGATATTCTGAGGGCAAATCCTGATATGAAGCCAAAAGGGATGAGGAATGAGTTGAAGAAATATGGGATTAATCCAAATTACATGCAGTTATACAGGGCCAAGCTAAAAGCTATGGAGGATATTGAAGGTGGACATAAATAGTCTTACTCTATGCTGCCTAAGTATGCTGACATGGTTAGGACAACCAATGTGGGGAGTCTTGTTGTGATTCAATATGAGGACACAGGAGATGGTGATGGAGATGAAGTAATTGAATCCATTCCACATGCTCCTACATTTAAAAGATTTTTTTTGGGTTTGGAACCATTGAAGATAGGATTTTTAGCTGGATGTAGTCCATTCTTGGGCTTTGATGGGTGTCACTTAAAAGGACCTCATAAGGGGATTTTACTTTCTGCCATTGGACTGGATGGGAATAATGGTCTTTTTCCTTTGGCATTTGCTGTGGTTGAAAGTGAGAACAAGGATAGCTGGGGATTTTTCTTTCACTGCTTGGAGAACATGTTGGGAGGCTTCAATGAAGAAAGGCCTTGGACTTTCATGACAGATAGGCAAAAGGTATGAACTTAGTTGTAAGATATTATTTCTTTGAAGGTTTAATATATTAAGTCTCATTAGTTAGAAGGACTTATTTGTAATAATTTTAAGTTGGTAAGGACTTATTTGTTATGTAGTACATGTATTTGGGTTTAATTGTATTTTTACTGTGTGGTATTTTTCAGGGGCTTGTTGAGGCAATTCTTGAGAAAGTGCCTACTGCTATCAACAGGAAATGTGCCAGACACATATATGCAAACATGAGGACCCTCTATCCTGGCCTGGTGGTAAAAAAATGGTACTGGGCAGCTGCAAGGGCATACAATAGGGTCATGTTTGACTTTGCAATGAGAAAGTTAAAAGAGGTAAAACCCCAAGCTTATGATTGGTTAATGGCAATAGATGTTAGTATGTGGTCTAGACATGCTTTTGATACTAGGATAAAAAATGACCATGTTACCAACAATTTGTCTGAATCTTTTAATAATTGGATTGGGGATGTGAGAGCTGCACCTATTTTGGGTTTAATGGATGGGTTGAGATCAAAAGTTATGAATAGGGTGAACAAAAGGTATGTTGATGGGATGAAATGGACTGGTCATTTGTGTGATGGTATTGTTAAGAAAATAAATGTGTTAAAAACCGAAGCCAATAGGTGTGTTTTGATGATTGGTGGTGAAAATGAGTTCGAAGTCAAGGAGAACAATATTCACTTCATAGTAAATTTGGGAAATAGGACATGCAACTGTAGATATTGGGAGGTTAGTGGAATTCCTTGCAAGCATGCTTTGGTAGCTATAGAACACAAAAGAGAGAATGTGGAAAGCTACACAGACAAAAGTTACTTCAAGGGATTTTATATGATGGCCTACCATAACAATATCAAGGGCATTCCTGATCCTATGTTCTGGCCTTCAATGGAGCATATTGAACCTCAAGAAGTTATGCCCCCACATCTGAAAAGGCAGTCAGGAAGACCAAAGAAACACAGGAGAAGGAAGGAAGGAGAAGCATCAAGGGTAATCCCCTCAAAAAGGTCAGCAACCTTGAAGTGTGGTAGGTGTGGGCAATTAGAGCATAACAAAAGGACCTGTGAGGGTGGGAGAAAAAATAAGAGAACTAAGAGAGCAACCAACAGAGAGGAGGCACAGGTCATTATATTCAAACTTATGTTTTAGCCTAAATTTACTAAAATGAATGTTTTTTTATTAACTCATTCATTGTATTTGCAGGTAGCTGAAGATGGAGGTGCTGGACCATCAAATGCTGCTAGAGGAGTTGATTTTGATGCTGATATCCCACTAAGTCAAGTGCTTGATCAACTAAGGAGATCAAGAAGTGAAACTGTGGTGGTGAACACTCAAGAAGCCCCCCCAATCTCCCAATCCTCACAAGTTCCACCTGATGAATGAATTTGCTGGATTTTGTTTAAGAATTTATGTTATTGATATGGTTTTTGATGAATTATGATGTGTTTTTGGATTTCTGTTGATGGCATTTAATTAACATCCAGTTTATTGTGTGTTTGTTTATGGATTTATGTTTTGGTAATATTTTGGGCAAAATTTGGATGTTATTTAAATGTTTTGGATTGTAAAGGGGGATATTAGTAATGTTTTGTTAATATTTTGGGTACAGATGTAATGGTATTTGTAATGAACTATACAAGCTATTATGGCTGGTATCATATGAATCATTTTGGCAAAAAAATTGTGTTTTTATTAATTTAATGCATTTGTTTTATGGATTTCTTTGGTATTTTATTTTGTATAAGCTATGAAAACAGTAGAATCTTTCTATGGATTTCTTTGGTAATTTATGCATTTTACATGGAATTTATTTTGCAACAACCTTGAGAAAACCAATTATTCTATTTTGAAACTAATTTCCTGAATTTTTACACAATAAAAATTGATTTTAAGGATAAAACTAAAATACAACATTGCCACCATTTCATTATCCTAAACATTACAATAAACCCCCTGTCCATGCAAAAAACTAAAAAGGGTAAAATTGTCCACGTAAAATGCTACAGTAATAGAGGGGTAAAATAGGAAATTCAAAAAATATTACGTGATGACGTCAGCAAAAACTAACTGATTCCTAACGGATGTAATCCTTTTGAAACCTCAGGGGAGACGGTTGTAATTATGATTGTCCGAGGGGATTGGGCGGTAATTACACCTAACCTCAGGGGAGTTACCTGTAATTAACCCTTCATTAAATGAAGCCTCTCTCTTTGGCACCATCCAGAGCGAGTAAGTGTTCTGTCTTTTTCGGATCATCTGTGAATTATCAATCAATTCACACAAGTCGATAGAAATTTAAATAAGTTTGAAGAAGCATACTCCTAGCACTTGAACAAGTTTACTTCCATCACACAACTCAAGGATCAAACAAATATTTTCTATAGAAATTAGACATGTACGTTTAATTATCAACATATTTGCCATTTGCAATTGAATTGTGTTATTATTAATTATACATACAATCAGTCCTTGTACGGCCCGAGTGGGTGTTATACCAATTCTTGAAGAAACTTGGCAATGCATCAGTTATTGCATATCTTCAAAGTGATGTTGAAATTTTAAAAATGACCCTCCCCGTTTTTTAATTTCTTTTTTTTAATATTTTTATCACATTTTCACCTAAACCTTCCATTAACATTTTGATTATTCTCTCTATTTTTCTTCACTCTCACATTTGAATTTAAGTAAGGATCTTTTGCACCTTGCAACTCCGAAACATGGAAAATAGGCTCTTTGCACCCTCGAAACACAAATTTACCACTTTGCACCTCCAAAATATGAAAAATTTAGTACTTTTCACACACTTTTTTTCCTAAAAAAACCTAGGGACAAAATAGGTAATTTATTTTTGAATCTTTGGAACTTTGCACCCTGAACACGATAAATGTGCATTTTGCACCCCCGAAATAGAATTAGCACGTACTTAACACAATCAAATTAAAGTCAACTCAACAACTTGCACCCCCAAAAAACTTTAGACCTCCTAAACACAAAATTAGCATTTAGCAACTCAAATTAAGAAAAGTTCAACAACTAGCACCCTCATTTTTTTGGGCAAAATTGACCACTGGAGTAAAAAAAACCTAGAGGCAAAATAAGTAATTTTTTTTTTTTAAATTTGTAAAATACGATTATGAATACTAGCAAAATGTCATTTTGACTTGGAATGAGTTTTTTGGCTAATAAAATTAGCAACTGGAGTTTTTGGAAATAAAAATACACATGAGGATTTTTGCTAATTAGGCAAAACTTGGGGGGCATTTTTGCATTTTACTCGGTAAAATAATCAAGCTTTGGTTCATAGTCACTGCACAAAAAACCAGGCCTGTTTAGATTTGGTTCTATTCCTCTGGAATAAAATTAGTAGAAATAATACTTGGACGAACTAGAACAAGGAATGGCCACTATTTTGTCCCGGAGTTTCTAATTAATTAAATATACATCTTATCCAAAGTTGTATCTAACAATCAATCAAATGACTCTAAATTCTACAATCAATCTCTCCTTTTTTTTTTCACGAACCGCTCAGTGTTTGTTACTAAATCAAATTCAATTGAAACAAAGACATAACTGAATTACTAACAATTTTATTATAACTTATGATAAAGTAAAGAGAGAGGAACTGAAGTGAGGTCACGAACAGATGCTTTTAACAGTGTAACCTCGCTGAAGCAAGAATTTGACAAGCCATGAAGCAATGTAGCCGAGCTAAAGATAAAAACACTCCATATGCAACTTTCAAAAAAATTATTGTGTTATTTTAACTCTTAAAATACCCTTGTGATCTCAAGTAAGGGTCAAATACGCCCCCTACAAAAGCGAGTGTGTTTCAAACGCCAAAATTGCATGTATTTGTTCACATTTTTTTATATGACAATTTTACCCCTGACATCGAAAGACAAAAACTTCCTTTGTGTTTTGTCTAACTCCCAAAAAACCTCTTGTGTTTGGTTTCAAATACCACACTCGACCCAAGTAGTATATACTTAATATTTCAAGAAGAATAAATAAATTTAAAAAAAACACACATAGGGGTAATTTTTGTCATTCCACCAAATGTCAAAGTAAAATTAAATTTGGGTTGAGTTGATGGAATAGTGCCCTGCAAGCCAATATAATTAGTTTGTAGTGAAACTATCATTATCTTTCTTTAGTATAAATGACTTAATACGCACGTTTATTTATATGTGTATAAGGATAAACAATGGCCAACTTCATCTCTCGCGAATACATTTAAGCGATTGGATGAAACCCTTAGATTACATTTGACTATGGGACGATTCACTTCAGTACTGAGTGCAATCATGAAACAGTCTCAAAGGTCGTAATCTTAAAAGTGTTCCAAGTCATAGATTCCGAAACGAGACGGGGTATCGTAGGAATCGCAAAGACTTGTACGAGTATGCATGATTCACATGGAGTGAATTTGTAGTGTTTCATGAGCAAGGAATTTGAGTTCAGTGCATACGAGTAGGTGGTTCAATGGAAGATTGAACGCATCGAACGACCCGAACAGAGAAACCCATTGTGGAAGCGCATGACGCATATCGGTGATGGGATGTTTCTCAAGGAATATAATAGTGTACGATTTAGTCCTTTGACTTGAGGTACTAGGGCGAATTCGGTGCATGGAAGTTTGTACTTAGATCTAGGTATAGGCCACGTAGCTTGGTCATAACATGCCTAGGTTGGGTGCGTATGGACATGTACGCGAGTGGTTAGTACCGATATGAAATCTATTGACTCACTGTAATGGGTGAGAGAATTTCCTATACGATTCTTAGATAATATATCCACGAAACCCGTGGCCACGGTCGGTGACGGATTTGGAAAGGGGTTTCCAAATTTAGCAGTCACACTGGAATATTATCCTGAATTAGAAAGTATAGTTATCGAGACAAATTTAGAGGTGCCGATCAATTCACACACCCTAAGTCTTGATCGGGAATATTAGTCGATAGAAGGACCGTATGTACATGGCAATTATATGAGACGAGGTTCACAAATATCAATTCACCTGAAGTTGGGCTTCATGGGCTTGTGGCTAGACATCGACCATGAAGTGTGGGTACTCCTGAATTAATAGAGGATTTAATTCTAGGAGTGGTTAATTAAAGGTTGTTTAATTAACCGGAACAATTTATTGTTCATAAATTAAATCACGAAGGATTCGTGGGCCTGCTGCCAATTGATGGTGAACCCAGAGGGTCACACACAATACAATTGGACGGTGACTGTTATAAAAAGGACATGAAAGGAATTAATTGATTTAAAGGTAATTAAATCAATTAAATGAATTAAAAGTATTTAATTCAAGTGGGAGATTAATTAATTGGCTAACTTAATTGATAATTGAGTTGCTAATTAATTATATAAAAGAAATAATGATTTATCAAGATTGGGCATTTAATTAACGTAGTTAATTAAATAAAGGATTGCAAGACATGGGCTTTTATTAATTAAAACCCATAAGGAGTCTTGCAAACCTAGGTCAGAAGGAGCTTATAAATAGAGCACAACTAGAGCTCAAATGTGTAACACCATAAGAAAAACCCTAGCTCATTTTGCCCTAGTAGCCGCCGCCCTCTCTAGCTAGAAACCCTAGCCGCCGCCACCTTGAGCCGCCGCCACCTGCTGCCGAGGGCTGCCTTGGTGCCGCCACCGCCATCTCCCTGTTCCATTGTGTTAGATCTTGATCTGTCAAGAGATTCAACACAATCCTGCAATAACAAATCTCCTGAATCCAGTTCTGAGCCTAAGATCTTGAGGTGTTGCCAGAATCCGATTGGTGTGGACTATCTTTGGAGGTGAGACACTTGGATCACTCCTGTGAACCAGATCCAGATTCAGAAACGAAGTTGGAGGTTTCCACCACCTTGCCTGTGGTGAGGTATATCGCAAAAACCCCCTTTGTTAATTCATTGTATGCGTTTTTGTTTATGCTTTTGTATACATAATATGGAGACTTCTTATATGGGACCATTGGATGACTCGAAAAATTTTAAATTCCGCACTTTGTTGTCTGACAAATCGAGCCATATCCCAACAGTGGTATCAGAGCCAACTCCATTATTATTATACAAAAGCCTGAACATAATTGTGTTCACCGTATATGTTTAATTATATGTATGAGAACGCATGATAATTATGTTCTGTAAGTTGATTCTTGCTTGTTATGACTAGATCTATCATTGGGTAAAACTGCTTTTCAAGATCTGTGGCGTTTTTATAGTTTTTGAAAACTTCAGGACTTTTTGGGGCAAAAATCGCATATTAGGGTTTTTGGGGCTGAAAATTCGAAATTTTTGAAATCTGGAAATTTGAAAATTCTGGACTGTTCTTGCAATTCTGGTCGCACGGTTTTTGGGGTCGTTTTGCAATTTCTGAAAACTTAGGGGCTGTTTTGCAATTACCGAAACTTGAGGGGTCAATTTGAAAAACCGAAAATTTTCAAAATTCAAAATTTTATTTTCCGGTTGCTGCCCGAAACTGCCCAGGGGTGTTTTTGTAACTTTTTAAAAGTTTTGGGGTCAAAGTGCAATTTTCGAAAGTTGAGGGGCGAAAATGCAATTTTCAAAAGTTGAAAAACAGAATCTGAAATTGAGCAGAAAATTAGTTTTTATTTACCCGGATATTTATTTTGTCATAATTAGTAGTGACTAAAAAAAGCAAGAATCATATGAAGTTAGTTTTAAAAGGATGTTTTAAAATTAAGGTAGAAGAAAGTAAAAGATGTTTACATGTTTCTTGCTCTACGTGAACTGTTTACGTGGTTTTCGATCGAGACGAGCCTTGACCCTAGGGTAGATGTGATTGGTTTAATTTATTGCTTGTTTTTTTCATTGGGCCTGCGAGCCTATTATTGTTTTTGGGCCACTTTGAGCCTTTGTAATAGAATATGGCTTTACTGCTTTCCTAGTTTAGGATGGAGGCCTATTTACAAGCAAGGTGGGAGCCCAAGAAGATAAGAAGGCCATGAATGCATGGTACATTGTGTAATAGCATAGGGCCCGTTTGAGAAACCTTTAGATTGACCAATTGGGCCAACATCATTGGCTCGATGATGGCCCGCATAGGAGGCTCCCGATCGAAAACATATTGTGGTAGTATGCATGCTAGGCTTGTATGTCTTTTATTTATTAGTCGATTTATGATTGCTTGTGTGTATGCGCGCTAGAATCTAGATCGTAATAAAAGATAAAGCATAAATGAAGCGGTGAGATCTCGAGGAGAGTTAGTATAACTTTCAAACCAGTAAACCCCCTCTTGAATTAAATATTAAGTCATATTGGATTAAAATAAAATGAAGTGTTTATATAAATCCAAGCCTTCCATCAATAGGGACTAGCGTATGTTGTCTACTTATCGATAGAGGTGATCCAGAGTCTGGCACCCGAGTCGAAGAAAGGGACAATACGTGAAATTCCTTGACTCCTGTTTTTAACTAAACACGACAAGGGTGAGGATTGGTCGGGAGGTGAGGATCGACCGATAACTAGTTACGGAGAACTCACGACCGGGCCAGTTGCTCATCATGATTGATGGGTTAGACTTAACGATTAGTAACACTTATGATGTAGCAGTGCTAGATAAGTGCGAAAAACGAGGCAAAATAGCTTGAAGGTTGTGGAGTAACACAATTGGCAATAAGTATGCCTACCTGGGGAATTGGTTGTATGGCCACGAGTCGTGGGTGCAATTAATTGCCGCTGGGACGTCAAGACCTACTAGGAAATAGAATTTCCCGAACAATTGAAGGGGTAATTGTTTCGATAAAATAGTGGGAGAACTTCTACGATAGAAAGTCCAACCTTCGTAGATTATAAGTATTATTCATTAACTAGTCCACTGAATGTTTGTCTTCTCTTTAAATTAGATACTGAGATATCAGTAATTATCCATTTTACTATTTATCCTCGACTAATAAAATAGCTGGATTAAAATATCGACTAGGCAAGAAACTTGAGAATTGTCTTGAATTCCAAAAGTGGAATGATGTTCTTAAATGACAATCCTATGCCTTATGCGCTTATGAGATAAGTCAAAATATAAGAAACGAATCACCCGTAGAATATGGGAATATTAATGATCGTTTCTCATATATAGATGAATCTCAAAAGTGAAACGAATCACCTATAGAGTATGGGAATCTTAAATGATCGTTTCCTAAAATAAGCATCACGATTGAAAGAGCTATGGAAGCAACATGAGGAGCATGTCTGAAGCTTCCACCTCAAAAGGCCCGTTTTGAGGACCTATCTTCTGAAACAAACCTCCACCTCAAAAGGCTTGTTTTGAGGAGTAGTTTTGAATCAATATGATTCGAGACTTCTAAAGGAATTGTTTCAAAACTCGAGAATAATTGAAGGAACTAGTGTCAAGGGTCACTGTCTTTGTTTTATCAATCTAGTTGAAAACTGGATCGATTCAACGTAAGCCTGCAAGTGATCTTAACATTAACTTCTTCCTAAATTATCCTCCCGCTCATTCAAATGACTCTTGAAACAAAGTGATCTTATTTGATAAGTTGATCACATTTCATGAATCAACCAAAGAATTGGTTAAAGGCAAATAGGATAGACCTGTCATGATCGTTTACACTTCATGGACTGCAAAGTCAAAGAAGAGTAAAATGAAGAGAAATTTATTCTCTTCTAATTCGACCATAAAGGTAGTCAAAAGAACGCAAGTAGCCTATAAGTCGAATTATCCCATTGCATCTAAGAAAGGCACTGATGTGTTTAATTGATTAGATGATCTAATTAATTAAGCAACGTTTCAATTAAAGGGTTAATTGAAAGGAAAAGGATTCAATTAAAGAAGTTAATTGAAAGGAAGCAAATTAATTGAACTAAACCATTAACTCAATTTTATTGAATTAATGTGTGAAGTTCAAATTAATACAAAGATAATAATCCATAACTTTGGTACGCTAGACTTGGAAACATCTCCAAGAGTAGGATTCAAAAGTTGGTTTCACCTAAGCTTCTTGAAAAATAGAACTTGGATGAACTTCCAACCTGCGAATCATGTCTCAAAGGAGAGATGACCAGATCTCCCGTCACAGGGAATCAAGAGCGAACCAAATAAAATCTGGATTTAATCCATGAGTATGGATCACTAAAGGTTACTGTGAGAGGAGATTACTCATACTTCGTACTTTTTTGCTAAAGACCCTGGTCGTTAGTGAGAAATGAATCTAGTGAGATACAAATCCGAAAAACCTTTCAAGGTATTTCGATGCGAAGTAGAGAATCAACAAAGACAAAGTATTGCGACCATTCGATCTAGTTGAGATAGCAAATACTTGTCAAGGATTCCTCAATTATCTTAATGAGAATGAGATTCTCATACAACAAACTCCTCTTAAGACGCCTCAACTTATTGAAGTGTCTAAAGAGATGGAATCTAACATTGTTAGGCATTGTTCGATCCATATTGAGTTTTGTAAAAGCTTTCTTATGCATTCTAGGGGTTAGTGCTCCTGACTGCATCGAAGATACTGAGCAAAGTACCTTCAAAGTTCGTGCCTGCAAAGCTTTACCAAGAAAGGTATGGCAAAATACCTCTATGCTCTTACTTCTGAGTATGGAGATCTCCTGCCGATGGTAGAAACGAGAAAGGAGGTAAATTGGCTAGTAGATCCAATTTGTATATAATTGTGGGGTATCCAACGAAATCCATTGGATACCTGTTCCACAACAATAAAAAACAATCGTTTCTTCTAGTTACCCGTTCCTCTGTTGATGAATCTCTCGTCAAAGGAAATGGAAACGTCATAGAACTTGATGAAGTCCAAGATTTGGACCCATCCCCGCAAACAGTGGGAGTTAATCCAGAATTTACTAAATCTACTTGTACACCTACTCTTCGAAGGTCTGATCGAATTCGTAAGGAGCCAGAGTGATTTGGTTTCATTCACGAATACGAGAATGTGGAAAGTGATCCAAAGACCTATCAAGAAGCGATGTCAGACATAGACTTGGGTGCGTGGCTCGAAGCCATGTAAACCAAAATGGATCTCATCCATTCCAACAAGGTATAACCTTGATTGATCCACCCGAGGGATTTATCCCTATAAGTTGGCTATAAATTGTAAGTGGATCTTCAAACTTGGAATGAATGGAGAGGTGTTGACCTCTAAGAATCGACTAATGGTAAAAGGGTTATTCACAATGTTCTGGAACAGACTTTGTTGAAACCTTTTCTCCATTAACGATATCTGAATCCATTTAGATTCACATTTGTTCTGATGAGATAGTCAAGACAATTGACTTCATTAAAACGAGTATGAACAATGAGTGTACAAAAGGATTAGTGGGAGCGCGATGAAGCTCATATTTTATATGTCGATAATGTTCTCGTTATCTGGGATGATATCGGAATATTAGCACAGACGAAAGCATGATTGTCCATGCAATTCTCCATGAAAGATTTAGGAGAAGCATCTTGCGTATTGGGATACGTATCTATAGAATAGATCAGAAAAAGGTGCTGACACTCTCTAAATCTAAGTACATAGAATCAATACTGGAAATATTCAGTATGAAGAATCCAAGAAAGGATTGCTTCCAGTGAGAGTCGTATGCCTTGTTCCAAAATCGATGTGCCCTACATCAAATGAGAACAAAGGAGGATGTCTCAAATACCTTATGTTTCAAACAAAAGGTTGCATGTGGCATGCTTTACTATGTACTAGACCAGACGTAGAACATGCTCAAGTGTCGCGAGCAGTTACTAGTCAAACTCCGGTGAAGAAGTACTGGACCACCGTAAAAGATATCCTTAAGCTCTTGACAAAGACTAAAGGATTTGTTCTTGGTCTACGGTGGTAGTGGAGAATTAAAATTCGAAGGATTCACTGATTCGAATTTTCAGTCTGATGTGGATGAATTAGATATATCCATTTTTGGATACATGTCCTGCCTCAATGGGGTAACGGTAAATTTGAAAGGGTTCCAAGCAAATCACCGTAACCATTCAAACCACTGAAGCAAGATATATTGCAGCATTAAATGTAGCATTAAATGCGGCTTAAGAAAGTGTTTAGATATAAAACGTCATCCTATGGTTGGATGTAGTGCCTAGCATTGCAAAGCTCATGGTTATCTTCTATGATAACATTGGAGCTATTGTCAAAGCAAAGCATTCGAGATCTTACCAGAAATCTAAACATAATTGAAAGAAAAGTACCATTTGATTAGAGAAATCATTGGTAGAGTTAACGCGCGTAATGGATCGCGTTTACTCGGAAGACAACTTAGCGGATCCACTAAAAGAGGCTATATCATGAAATGAGTTCGAAGAACATCTCTAGAAAGATGGGTCCTAGAAACGTTTGTGATTGGCTTTAGGGCAAGTGGGAGATTGATGGAATAGTGCCCTGCAAGCCAATATAATTAGCTTGTAGTGAAACTATCATTATCTTTCTTTAGTATAAATGACTTAATACGCACGTTTATTTATATGTGTATAAGGATAAACAATGGCCAACTTCATCTCTCGCGAATACATTTAAGCGATTGGATGAAACCCTTAGATTACATTTGACTATGGGACGATTCACTTCAGTACTGAGTGCAATCATGAAACAGTCTCAAAGGTCGTAATCTTAAAAATGTTCCAAGTCATAGATTCCGAAACGAGACGGGGTATCGTAGGAATCGCAAAGACTTGTACGAGTATGCATGATTCACATGGAGTGAATTTGTAGTGTTTCATGAGCAAGGAATTTGAGTCCAGTGCATACGAGTAGGTGGTTCAATGGAAGATTGAACGCATCGAACGACCCGAACAGAGAAACCCATTGTGGAAGCGCATGACGCATATCGGTGATGGGATGTTTCTCAAGGAATATAATAGTGTACGATTTAGTCCTTTGACTTGAGGTACTAGGGCGAATTCGGTGCATGGAAGTGTGTACTTAGATCTAGGTATAGGCCACGTAGCTTGGTCATAACATGCCTAGGTTGGGTGCGTATGGACATGTACGCGAGTGGTTAGTACCGATATGGAATCTATTGACTCACTGTAATGGGTGAGAGAATTTCCTATACGATTCTTAGATAATATATCCACGAAACCCGTGGCCACGGTCGGTGACGGATTTGGAAAGGGGTTTCCAAATTTAGCAGTCACACTGGAATATTATCCTGAATTAGAAAGTATAGTTATCGAGACAAATTTAGAGGTGCCGATCAATTCACACACCCTAAGTCTTGATCGGGAATATTAGTCGATAGAAGGACCGTATGTACATGGCAATTATATGAGACGAGGTTCACAAATATCAATTCACCTGAAGTTGGGCTTCATGGGCTTGTGGCTAGACATCGACCATGAAGTGTGGGTACTCCTGAATTAATAGAGGATTTAATTCTAGGAGTGGTTAATTAAAGGTTGTTTAATTAACCGGAACAATTTATTGTTCATAAATTAAATCACGAAGGATTCGTGGGCCTGCTGCCAATTGATGGTGAACCCAGAGGGTCACACACAATACAATTGGACGGTGACTGTTATAAAAAGGACATGAAAGGAATTAATTGATTTAAAGGTAATTAAATCAATTAAATGAATTAAAAGTATTTAATTCAAGTGGGAGATTAATTAATTGGCTAACTTAATTGATAATTGAGTTGCTAATTAATTATATAAAAGAAATAATGATTTATCAAGATTGGGCATTTAATTAACGTAGTTAATTAAATAAAGGATTGCAAGACATGGGCTTTTATTAATTAAAACCCATAAGGAGTCTTGCAAACCTAGGTCAGAAGGAGCTTATAAATAGAGCACAACTAGAGCTCAAATGTGTAACACCATAAGAAAAACCCTAGCTCATTTTGCCCTAGTAGCCGCCGCCCTCTCTAGCTAGAAACCCTAGCCGCCGCCACCTTGAGCCGCCGCCACCTGCTGCCGAGGGCTGCCTTGGTGCCGCCACCGCCATCTCCCTGTTCCATTGTGTTAGATCTTGATCTGTCAAGAGATTCAACACAATCCTGCAATAACAAATCTCCTGAATCCAGTTCTGAGCCTAAGATCTTGAGGTGTTGCCAGAATCCGATTGGTGTGGACTATCTTTGGAGGTGAGACACTTGGATCACTCCTGTGAACCAGATCCAGATTCAGAAACGAAGTTGGAGGTTTCCACCACCTTGCCTGTGGTGAGGTATATCGCAAAAACCCCCTTTGTTAATTCATTGTATGCGTTTTTGTTTATGCTTTTGTATACATAATATGGAGACTTCTTATATGGGACCATTGGATGACTCGAAAAATTTTAAATTCCGCACTTTGTTGTCTGACAAATCGAGCCATATCCCAACATGAGTGTGGTATTTAAAACCAAACAACGAGATTTGTTAGAGTTAAAATATCACAGGAATTTTGTTGGGAGTTAGACAAAGCATAGAGAGTGTTTTTGTCTTTTGCTCCAATGTAGCCTGATGCTCAGCAACTGTTTTCATTTCTATTTTCTTAGTAGTATGTTGTGTCGGGAATGAATTTTACATTAAAAGGGCGACCAGGTGAGATTTGTTTTCCTGTAATTTTCTACTAGTACATGCCCCGTACTATGCACGGGTTATATTAAACTAAAGTAATCTCGTGTCATGCACATAATCACACTAATTGTTAAAATCATATTTTATATAATTAGATAAAGGTAAATTTTGCACTTATTATATTGCAATATGTCGAGAAAAAAAAATGCATTTACAAAAACTAAATAATGAATATCCTCAATTCAGGACTTCAATATAGGGAATTTTTCAATCTAATTTCTACCATGTTCCTTCCATATTAATAGGAAAAAAATTTGATAAAGATAAAAGAGATATATACACTCATTAAATGACATAATAATTAAGGGTGGGATGTGTGCGCCTTAGAGAATAAAATTAGTTTATCATTTGGAGATCAAACTTAAATCAAGCTAATTGATATTCCTCTGACAACAATTCATTTTTTTAGAGGCAACAATTCATTTAAGCTTGATGTTTGATAATTTTTAGACCTCGATCAATCAAAGTTCGCCTTGATAAACACGTAACCAATAAATGCATATAAATATCAACCACTCGGGACCGCTTCTTGTTCGACGCAATAAAAGCTCATTTGATCTCTACTCATTCAATAATCATACCAAGATCGAATGTAATGTTAAGCTAGATAAAAGAGAAAATATAGAACTAAGTGAAATAATGTGTTTCTTATAAAATAATCCAACATTATCTCGATGAAATCATGAAATATTTTCACATAATAAACAATAAGATTATGTCAGTAGATTAAGAAAGTATAAACAAGTAAACATGTTCACAACCTTTGGTGCAATAACTTTTTATTTTTGAATCAACTTCAAAACCATGACCTCTTTCCTTCTTTTTTCAGTCCACTTTTTAGCATTTTTTCCCTAGAAATTCTCTTCAATGGTTGTGTTTGCAAATACATCAGTAATTCTTGAGAATTCATCCATGTCATCCAAGCTTTCCTACTAATTCAACTTCAAATATTTCACCACTATTTGCAGTGAACAAATCCTTATTCATCACTTCACATCGTACAATCTCCTAATTCGTCCTCCTCAGGTGTTTATGTGTAGTTCCTACCCGCAACCTGTTTGAATTCTTGAATCCCTTCAACATTGTCAAGAGCTTTTAAATCTGTAGCAAGGTAGTTCAAATTATATGTAGCAAGCAACCTAAGGCCTGTATTGTCTTAAAAAACCAATGTGTAGCCAAACATGGCCAAAAAATTTCATCTAATGTTCGAGACATAAAATTTTCCATTCCATGACTTTATGGCCTTTGCCCCATTCATATTTAATAGGTTGAAGTCTATTGCCCTTGACAAAGTAATATGTTACGAACCGTTACTTTGTAGTGACTAGTCTCTTCCACTAGACCAGTCACTAGTTGGTACCAAGTACTCATTCTTATTGTAGAAACAAAGGTAAATAATTTTTTAGACACAACAATTTCTGCATTTAGCAAGTTTTTTTTCATCTTAACAATATTTTTTGCATATCAGACCTAATAGTTGTTGCATATAATAGTTGTGAGTGTTCGTCGAAATGTTAGAAGTTGAAATTGATAAATCTCTTTAGTCTAAGCATTCCATTTTGCCAATATGCACCTTGAGTCAGTTCTATTTTCTTGAAAATGTTGCCGTATGTCTAGAAAAACAGTACAAAAACAACAATGAATGAGAAACAATGAATGAGAAGGTATTGATTTCAACATAGTCATCATGAACTATCAAAATCGAAGGAAACAAAGAAAACAATCAAATAATTACTTAGTGAGCTTTGAACATGGGGATTACCTTAAGCAATACTTATCCTTGCATGTTGCCTTTAGAAAGACAAAGAACTACTGCAGATTAGAAGAGTGATCTACATCAAGAGAATAAATGCATTAATCACAATACACTTTCCCCTTGATAATCATTTTAAGCACCAAGATAAAAGTTAAATGGTTATTAATAGTACTAAAATCTACAAAGATATACATAATTTATAAAAAAAAAAAAATTGGCAATGCAAATATTATAACCATTCACCAGAGCAAAAGCAATGTCAAAATAGAATTTCACCAACACCGTGCAATATCTATAACCTCTGTACAAATTCGAATTGCAAAAGTTTAGAAGAAATGTTGAATAGTATATGCATCAACATCCTAAAATCAGACTAAAATATTTGAGACGTGGTATAAAATATAGAAACCTGCAATTAAGCACCAACTCTTATTTTGGGAAGTGGTGCAAAGCCATTTACACTTCCAGTAAATGAACCTGCAGAATTATTGATAAGCAAGAAAATAAATATATGGAGAAACCCATTGCAGACCCTACACTACAACTATAAATTTACAAATCGTACATTCAAAAACACTAAATTACAAAACATATTGTAGAACATAACTTACCAACACAATTATAAAAAAATGTTCACCTTTTTCCAGTTTGAAGTTCTATCTTCTAATTTTCGAATGCTTAAAGATTATTGAGGAAAAGAATAGGTAAAGAGAAGGATGCAACGTATTGCAAACAAAGAATAAAAAAAGAGAAGATATAATCTGGAAAGAATGAGATAGTGGAAAAGAGGATAACTACTAGAAATATGTGAATTTGGATAGGTTCTGAGTTAGTTATCAAAAAATATAAAATTTGAATATGCATCAATTGAAATTTTGATTTGGTGATATAAAAATAATTTTAAATTATGAAAAATTAGAATTTGGTCTAAATTAGAACATGACAGTTAAGAGACTAATCTCAAAGTATATATATATATATATATATATATATATATGAGACCATTCACTAGAGCAAAAGCAATGTCAATATAGAATTTCACAAACAGCGTGCAATATCTATAACCTCTGTACAAATTCGAATTGCAAAAGTTTAGAAGAAATGTTGAATAGTATATGCATCAACATCCATAAAATCAGACTAAAATATTTGAGACGTGGTATAAAATATAGAAACCTGCAATTAAGCACCAACTCTTATTTTGGGAAGTGGTGCAAAGCCATTTAGGCCATCTCCAATGGAACAGGGCTAGCCCCGGGCTCTGGAGCCCCGGGCCAGCCCCGAGCCCTGCCTGGTCGTCTCCAATGGTCGGGCTCCGTGGAGGAATTAATTTCATTTTTTTCCTTTGCCCACTCTCACCTATTAATATAATAATTTTAGATTTTTTTAATATTAATATTAATAATAGTAATTATATTAGTACTCGTAATTTAATTATTAATTATATTAAAATATTAAAATTAAATAGAATAAATAATTAAAGTAACTTAAAATTAATACATAATACGCAAACAAACATTTTTATAACAAGGAAGAAAATACAACAAACAACAAAGGAAATACAAGAAATCGAAAATACGGAAAATACAAGAAAGGAAACACATGAAAATATAACATTTTATTTGTATGAGTGTTTATTTTGTATTTTTAACTAATTTCGTATATTAAAAAAAATTATTTGTATAAGTGTTTAATTAAATGGACTACTTCTATATTTATAAGTATATCATAATTTTACATCTTCTTTCTTTTTTGATTACCTTCCTCGTGTATGTATAAGACCGAATCCATTCAATTTCTAAAAAAGATTACTAATCCTTAACTTTTCGAGGAATCCTTCATCAGTGGTTGTGAATGACTGATTTTTTCAATCTTTTCGACCTTGGTTCCGTAGGAGCAAGTCAGAAAGATATTTATAAGTATATCATAATTTTATTTATGTGTTACTTTAAATAATTAATCATATTATATACTATATAATTAAAACCTATCACATTAATTAAAATAACACATTAATTAAAATAACACATTAATTCAAATAACAAATTAATTAAAATAACACATTAATTAAAATAACACATTAATTACAACAATACAACACATTAATTATACAACAATAATCCATTAAAAAAAATGGGGGAAAGAGCCAAATTAATTAGGCCAGCTGTTTGTCACAAATTAATTAGATTAATTTTTCCTTTTCTAGGACCCACTTTTTCCTCTCCCTTTCAAACTAATATAATAAGGAAATTAAAAAAAAAAAGGGGGGGGCCAATTAGTGGCGTCCCCTGACTTATCTTCTCCAATATACCGTTCATGTTCGTCAAAAGAAATAAAAAAACAAAAGAGACTCACGCGCGACCCCGGGCGGGGCGCAGGGCTCGTCCAGCCCGAAGGTCGCCCCGCCCCGGAGCTCTCCTCCACTGGAGATGGCTCCTTCTCCAGACCCCGACCCCGCCCCTGGCCCGGCCATCTCCATTGGAGATGGTCTGACACTTCCAGTAAATGAACCTGCAGAATTATTCATAAGCAAGAAAATAAATATATGGAGAAACTCATTGCAGACCCTACACTACAACTATAAATTCACAAAGCGTACATTCAAAAACAGTAAATTACAAAACATGTTGTAGTACATAACTTTACCAACAGAATTATAAAACAAAATTTCACCTTTTTTCAGTTGGAAGTTCTATCTTCTAATTTTCTAATTTTCGAATGCTTAAAGATTATTGAGGAAAAGAATAGGTAAAGAGAAATTTCCAACGTATTGCAAACAATGAATCAAAAAAAAGAGAAGATGTAATCTAGGAAAGGAGGAGATAGTGGAAAAGTGGATAACTGCTTGAAATGTGGGAAGTTGGATAGGTTCTGAATTGGTTATCAAAAAATTAAAATTTGCATATGCATCAGTCGAAAATTTTATTTGATGATATAAAAATAATTCTAAATTCTGAAAATTTAGAAATTTGGTCAAAATTAGAACATGACAGTTAAGAGACTGATCTCAAATATATATATATATATATATATATATATATATATATATATATATATATATATATATATATATATATATATATATATATATATATATTTATATATAAGTAGTAGATTAGTCCAATATTCAAGTGCCAACATCTCTCAGTTTTTATTTTTGATGCAATTATGTGGAAAATTCTTATCCAAATAAGATGTGGTGAAACTCATTTACCTACTATAGGGCAAGTATGAAATTATTTTGTAATTTTGGTAACTCTCTATTATATTATATTTCAAGGCAATTGTATTATACTTGTCATATAAATAATTTGGGTTGATCAAATCAATATATAAAAATGTATCTTTTAGTATATTTATAGTGTCGAAAATATTCATAATCAACAAAGATGTTTATAAAAATATATTTTTCCTAATTTCTATGTAAGAATAATGTTTTCTTGACAACCAACCATGTGCATGAAAATCAAAAAAATAATTTCAAGAATTTTTTCTCATTTTCTTGACAACCAAAATTACATTAAGAGACTTTAATGATTGGAATTTGCAAATTTTTATTCATCTTATTTCCATACCTTGACTATTGCGAAAATAAATATTCTTAAAATGTTACTCCATATGTTCCATATTGTTATATTATTTGATGCAGTTGAGTATTTAATTTGACTAAATTAAAAATTTAAATTAAATATTCGAACAAATTTATTTCAATCTAATATTATAATATTTTATAACACTATATATATATATATATATATATATATATATATATATATATATATATATATATATACACATATATATATTAAAGGTTTCAATCGCCATAAATATAAGAAATGAAATTGATTATTTATTTAAAAAATTAAAAGCAGCTAATGGGCAATAATATGGAACATAATGAGTAATAATTATTCTCTTATGTGATTTTATTAAAAAAAATGAAGCTTACTGGAACAAATTATTAAATTGGAGTTTAGTGGGCAACGAAAAAAGTTTGAGCTCTTCGGTTGTGTGAAGTAAAAATTTAAACGTCAAAATTGGAATTTCGAATTCCGAAAGCTGAAAGCTGAAAGCTGAACCATGTAAATCAAAATATGTAATAAAATAAGTATAATGTTAAAACAGTAAAACATGTTCAAAGAGGCACAGTTAAAAAAGGAAAGTCTATTATCTATTTATCTTCTCTTTCTGTGTCGATGTACCTGGTATTCCAACGACATTTATGTATAATCTGACAATTCAGCCTTGTATGTATCATATCCCCGACTTCATAAGGATAGTGGTCAATATTTTGGAGTATTGTGAAATTAAATACAATTATATGAATATAGACGTGTTACACATTTGAATTTTGAACGTTGTTTGAATAAAACGGGAAAAATTTATAGAATTTTCGGGAAATATATGAAGAATATAGATTTTGTAAGTTTGGCATAAAAAAATTATTTAGATATGTTTCAATGTTAGGTGTTAGAGAAACGTGTGACCAAACTATTATAGTGTTTAATTAATTTTATGAAAACGTGTGTTATTAATTTTATGAAAACGTATTCAATGTGTTTCTAATTAGTGTTGGTGTTTAAGATAGCAAGTGAGACCATTAACATTAGGGGTGGGCGTTGGGTTCGGGTAATCCAAATCCGACCCGTCCCGTTTTTAAAATACCCGAACGGGACGAGTATTTTTTGGGTTTGGGTACCCGAACTTAAATACCCGTATTTTATTATGAAAATACGGGACGGGTTTGGGATTGGTCTCTTCAACCCCGAATACCCGAACCCGCCTATATAATATTATTAATTATATAATTTATACACTTTACTAGTTTACTTGTATAATATTATCTAATAAATGAACTTTTTTTATTTTACACTAATATTCCTTTTAAATCTTACATTAGTTTAGTAATTAATATTAAGTCAATCCTAAAAAGTTAAAAACTCTCAATCTCGCATAATCCTTTGTAAGTTGTACATTTTATCATTAGCTCATTATATAATTTTATTTTTTGTTCGTATTTGGATATATTTGAAATAATCGCAATGATGACTTGATGATATGTTTTATGTATTAATGAATTAAAAAGTGATACGATTTAGCAAAAGAAAAATGACGAGATATAATTACGTAATATTGTATTATTTTGTTAGATGGATGAAAAATTAATGAATAAAAATAATATGGGACCCGTAATCCCGTCCCGTCCCGACCCGTAATAATTCGGGTACCCGCTTCCGGGTATCCGAATTATTACAGGGCGGGTTTGGGATGAAAAGTGTCAATCCCGAAATTTAGTATACCCATATCTCTAACCCCAAACCCGCCCTGTGCCCACCCCTAATTAACATATAGGAAAGCTTTATTTCAGACTCGGACGAACTTAAAATAACTATATGACAAGCGTAATATTCTTACTTTGAGATTGAATAAATTTTTTAGAAAAATGATCAATCACAAGGAAATTACGTACAAAATATAAAAAATATTGAAGATATTAAGTGGAAATAGCTCCAGGTTTAAGTTCATATGTTTTGAATTTCAAGCTACATTTATAGCTTTTATTCATGAAAAGAAAAAGTACATGTAGTTTGAATGGCCGATCGACCAAGGTAACATCGTGTATAAATTTTTTCATGTTTTTCGTTGAATACATCGCATTTTTTTTTGTTTTTGAATCACTGAAAATAAAAAATAAGGTGTATTTAGGATTTTTTTTATTTTTATGAGACTTTTATTTTTCCCAATTTAATAATTCTTTTTTATATTTATTTTAGTATTTTTAAAATATTTCGAATAGTGTTCAATGTTTAACTAAGAAAAGCATACAATAGGATCGAAATTTTGATGAATGGATCGGATCAGGTCATTTTTAAGATAGTTAAGGCTAGAATCACCTTACAGCTTCTAGATTAGTTAAGGACCCACAGATTTCATGTGTTGATAAGTTTATTGCTAATTAGATAATGAAGCTTAAATAAAAAGTTGAATAAAAACCAAAAATCTCTTTCCAATCAAAATTCGAAAGTAAGGGCATCTAATAATAATTGATAAGACCAATATTTATTAATTTATTTAAGAAGTACAATGATCGAAGAAATATAGTACAATCGTGCCAACTACGATATTGTTGCTTAATAATATGGCTGGAGTTGTGTGCCCAGATTAGATTTTGATTCGATTCGAATGTCCTAGGACTTGAAGTATAATATAAGATAACGTGACTCATCTCATTTAGAATGTGACTGTTTTTTTTCTCTCTCCTTCAGAATAAATCTGGTCTAATAATACGGAACATTCATAACACACAATTATTCCCAGTGCGTCTTGAAAAGTCAAAATTGACAGACGGTCACGCGAGAAGGAGAACTTCAAATTTGTTTCCTCATGCATGATATATGTGAATACGTCATTATTTTACAAGATAAAATACTTCAAAATACATGTCATTAGAAATTCAAATGAGATTTAAAATTTTCTTTTGATAATTTTACCATTTCATTTCTCATTAATGACAATATTGAAAGTTGCAGATTTTTTTTTTTTTTATTTCTTATCAAGGATAACTTGATACCATAAGACTTTTATTCTCCTAAAATTTAGGTAATTAATAGTTTCTCAATTCTTATGTAACAACATAATATGACATGTGTTTATTAATAGAGAAAGTAATTAATTTGAAACTCGACTTGACAAAGGTAAAATAATTTGACTGAGTTTTGTTTTGGTTTGTTTCAAAAAGTGGTCTGAGATTGGAGAGTTTTCTGTAAATTGATTTTGATAATTGTTAGAATGAAATGTTGAGATATAAAATAATATTAAATAGGAGTAATAGGTAGTGAACTTTGAAAATTCGAGATATGATTTTGATTGAAGTTTAGTTGTTGGAGTTTAGAAGAAACAAGTAGATAGTAAATGTCAAATTAATAACTGTATATGTATGATAGATCAGAGATGATAAATATCAATAATTTTCTCAAGTACGATCGTGTAGGTTTTGAATTTAAACTGGAATGAATTTAAAATTAAATATCCTCACTAAATGAAGATTGACTCGATTTGAGTAATATTAAACTCAATTAAACTACTTCCGTACATAACACGTAGTTCCCAAGCAATCTTCAAAAAAGTTTAAATTAAATCATTTCTATATGAGAAATTATTTAGTATAACATCTGCACCACATTATCAAACACGTGTGATGCAGCCAATCAATGAAATTATTAGTGAGAATCTACATCACCTATGTTCTGAGTAATGTGAACATGAATGTAAATTCCTATATTCTAAAAGAATATGAAGTGACGTGAAATCTCACTCTACATATAATAGTTACATTGGTCAATTGTACCATATATACTTAATATTGTGATGCAACGATTATTTTGTATGTATTCAATACTTCTTTAATTTTTTTCTATGTCAATATCTGCTTGTATCACTATCATGATAGTGCGGTGCAAACTTATTGTACATACTATAAATGTTCTATCGACTATCAAGTACAACTTTATCCATAATTTTCGATGATTTATATTTATAGGGTTGAATAATAAACATATGTGCATATGATGACAAAAAATTATTCTATCATACACACTTGTTCTTATCACTCATCCAGCACCCCTAATGAATTAAATCCACTGGGGTATACACAAAATTTCCTTGTAAATTTCATTGTAGACAAAATGTGAACATGTATTTGAAAATCAAGATAGATGCTGCACATATGCAATGTACAAATTCCAAACAAAAGACATATCCGATCTGTTAACTAACATTAACAAATCTAGATCTTAAAAATATTAGAAAATAAAAAAAACACATAACATTTAGAGAACAACTCCGTGCGGTTTACATCATGTAGCATCAAAGTTTTCTTAAAAAAAGGTACAAAACCATAACTCCAAATACATATAGAAGTACTAAACGCGGATATGCACTAAATATACGAGAAGAGCATTTATTCTCACCTAGATACCAAACCATACAATATATATATTTATATATATATATAACAAAAACGATGGGCCTTCAAACAGCTGAAGGGACTTTAAAAAAGTTCTTCTCCTTCAAACTTTCAACAGTTTCTCTAATGCTTTCTTTAAGAGGAGTGAATTTAACACCAAGGCTTTTTGCTCTTTCTTTCGAGACATTGTATGTAGGGGCAAATGGCTTGTCGTCGGAACACCTGGAAAGACAAAAAGTACAAGTGAGGGTGTTTTATACTAAAGACTAGCTCGAGAGATGCAGAACACAAGAAATCATATTCATATAAGAATTACAATGAAAGACATTATGTAAATAACTATAGATTTAGCACCATTCCTGCAGAGTACCCTAGAATGTTACTTGACTGAGATTTAAATAGATATCAAGTTAAGCTAAATAAAAAGGAGCTCATATATATACAGATTAATATATCTAGGTTAGTGAAAACTAATAAGAGCTAATCAGACTGAGAACTTACTTCTCAGGGAGTTTAAAGGTAGGGTAGAGTTCGCGCAATATGTTGACGACCTCAGAGTGATGTGCCGTTCTCTCCACCATAAGATACCTTCCATTAGCCGAGGGAGTCTCATATGCCAAAATATGTGCATCTATAACATCTTTGACATTCACAAAACCGTATGTGGCATTTGGGAAAGTTTCAGCACCTAAAAATCCCAAGAATGGCAAGGCAAATTAACAACTTGGAAGTTCCTAAAATTGCATTACACAAATAAAAGATAATATGTACAAAGACTAAGAGATATATTTCAGCATACAAGTTGTTTATGAGAGGAGCAAAAAATAAAGTTCAAAATGGATATGATTTGACTTACCACTAATCAAGTTCAAAATATTAGCACAGCTCGTGTTAAGTGTTGGCTGCAGTAATGGACCAAGGACTGCGGCGGGGTTTATGGAAACCATATCAATACCTTTCTCTTTTACAAATTTCCAGGCAGCATCCTCAGCAATCGTCTTTGACAGCACGTACCACATCTGGTAGAAGCAACATCATAAAAATTGTTATAAAAAAACCTTTAGTGTGCTCAATTAAATGAACAAACGGCCAGAACTACAGACATTAACTGGGAACTAACACATTTACATCAGTTCAGAGTGATGAGAAAGAAAGAGGGAGACTTAACAATTTATAACCCACAAAAGGACAGGGAACATAGATGCTCAATAAGATGAAGATAAATTGAAAATTTAGGCAAGAATTTGATGAATTCCAAAGGAGAACATATGAATGTTAGTATTAAATATCCACTAAGAACAGCAACTTCAGTGAAGAGTTAAAATTAATTTAAGATATATAGAAGTAAACATAGAGACATGGTATTATAAATTAATTTACATGCATCTTCCACTAACACAATTCAACATAACTAAAGTCATAAAAAGAAACAGGGGAGAGGGATGAATAGAAAATTACATACCTGATTTTTTCTGCAATAATCAGGGTCAGACCACCAAGATTCATCAACCACCACATCCTCATTTAACGGCGTACCATTAAACGAAACAGCAGCTTCAGAAGATGTCAAAACGACCCTTTTCACAGACGGCGTTTTTGCAACGGAGCCCAGCACATTTAGCGTTCCCTTTAGTGCAGGATCAAGCAAATCTGCCTGTGGATCCTTAGTGTCAAAGAAAAAAGGTGAAGCAGTGTGAAAAACACCTTCACAGCCCTCAACCAAAGAATCAAAGGACCCTGGTTCCAATAGATCTGCTTTTATCAGTTTTAGTCTTTCCTTAGCTCCATCAAGTGCGAGTAAATGATTCGTTTTTTTAGGATCATCTACAAAAATACAAAATAAAAATCATATAATAATAAGTATGAATCTTGAAGGGTTTATAAGAAAGAAATCAAAGAGGGGGGGGGGGGGGGGGGGGGGGATGACTGACTTGGATAACGAACGGAGGCCTTGACATTATAGCCGCGTTGGAGCAAGCATTTGACGAGCCATGAAGCTATGAACCCTGATCCACCTGTTACAGCAACTGTACTCATTCTTTTCTTATTTCAGACGATTTGATTTTTTTGATTTTTTTGAGTGAATGAGCTAGAGAATGAAGATAATAGTGAGTGAGTGAGTGAGGATTTAGTAATGATGGTTTAGGTTTTATAATTGAAAGAAATCATACTACATGCTACTAGAAGTCACCATTTTATATTTTATATATTCGGCTAAGCTGCTGGGTACCTTTCTTATCCTAAGGCCTTGTTGGTTTTGGCAGATTGTAATCGGTCCAAATTAGATATTGGGGTACTAAACAATATAGGCCCAAATTATTCAATGGTAATTTTTTATAATTATTGCAAACTTTACGGATATTTTTGTCTCAAATTTGGTTAATCTGACCCAATTATTTAATTTCTGGCCCAACCCTCCAACTCAAATCGGACCAATAATGACGGCTGGCCCTCATTTTTCTCGATAACTACTGGCTGCCCGCAAAATAATCGGTCCATCCGAACATATAATTATACACAATAGTCTGGACCGATTTTAAAAATTATGGACTATTTGTGGGCTAATTGATCAAAACGAACATGGCCTAAAGCTATTAACGTAGGAGTATTAAATTATCAAGACTAATTAAATATTTTATACAATATGTCAATGGTATTTAGATTAATGTACTGTAGCACAATACCGAGACAATTCTTGAATATGTTGTAATCAGATAGTCGTGTTCCCTTTTTTCCTTTTTCTTTTTTTCTCTAACTGTGAGTGTATACGGCCCACGCCATCCTTCCGTTGATAAAACATTACTTTACTCCCTCCATTTCATATTATATGTCCATTTCATATTATATGTCGTTAAGATTTTTTCATAAAGATTAAGAAATTAATTAATGCTCTAATTTTTAGAAAAATAAAAGTATAGTTGAACAAAATTATCCTTGATTTTTAGGGGCAAGGAATTAATTATAAGAAAGTGACAAACACGAGGATTTTTTTTTTTAAATGAATTATACTTAAAATTTGGCAGAAAAATTACAAAATTATGATTGTGTATGATTTTCATAGATAAAGAAGACCGTATTTTATTATATTTGTACCCTTTCGAAAAAGAAACAGGAATGTTATCGATCATATGATTTATTACGGTTTCCTCAAATTGAGAAGACCCTATGTGGTACTATTGTTTCAATTCAAAATCATCATATTCATTAATTGATATAATTTATAATTGCCCATAAATTTCAATTTTTTACATATTTATTAGTACTAATAACACTCAAGGGTAAAATTGGAACATTTTAGGGGGCAAGGGATTAATTGTAAAAAAGTGATGAACAAGAATAGCATATGTGGTAGTACAGTGCCCGCGAGGTTTTTTTTTTATTTAACGTCGGTATGAAAATTGAAAAAGGTTGATTGATTTTGGTATGAAATGTGTCATTCTGAAATGTGTGGTATGCAATGTATAAAGTAGGTAAATGTTTAGTATGAAAAGTGACATTTTTTTTTTCCTTTTTTTTTTTTTTTAGAGTTAACGGACACGTGCGGTGCACGTGTCCAATTCCGTCCAAAATTTAACGGTGATATGTAAATTGAAAAAGGTTGATTGATTTTGGTATGAAATGTGCAATTATGAAAGGTGTGATATGAAATATATAAAGTAGATAAAAGTTTGGTATAAAAAGTACAATTCCCTCATTTATTTTTGGTTGAAATAATGATAATGGGATAACATTAACCGTTACGGCCTTACGGGAGACTCTAACCCGTTGAGAGTCATTTTGAATAAGTGTCCTAGTATGACCCGTCTCCCTCTCAAAATAGTAATTTACTACATTACCCTTAATTATGTTAAATTTCCCTCTCCCATTTCTCTTTATTTTCCCTTTCCCAAATCCCTCTACCTAAATAATTAAATATTTATTCACTTAAATATATTTTCTTTATACTAAATTTAATAAAATTTAACATAACATTTTAGAAAATAAAATAATTTATTTTGTGTATTCATTAAATAAAATTCAATAATTTATTGAAAATATGAAAATTAAAAAAATACCCTGAATCCTACCCTCTCCCCCTCACCCAACTACTAGAATATTTTTTCTTTATACTAAAATTTATAAAATTCAACATAACTTGTGAAAGTAAAATAATTAATTTTTTGTATTCATTAAATAAAAAATCAATATTTTATTGAAAATAAGGGAAAAAAAACCCAAAATTCCACCTTCTCCCCCTCACCCAACCACCGCTGTCACCAAAATGTTGAATATTGTAAAAACCCAAAAACTGAAAATATAAAAATAAAAGAATACCAAAACTTCATCCTCCCCTCACCCAACCACTGCCGTCACAAAAATGTTGAATGTTGTAAAAGAGCTCGTCTTGTAGCAAAAAAAAAAAAAAATCCTTTTTTTTACAAGATTTACGGAGTATTTAATGATATTACGAGATTTAATTCTCCGTTTGCGTTTATTTGTGCCAAAAACATCCAATTTCACTAGTAACCGACTTACGGAGGGATTATTGCTTCAACGAGATTAAGTTTTCCGTTTGGGATCATTTATGACCAAAACTATCGAACTTCAATAATATTCGATTTATGGAGGGATTAATGATACAACAAGATTAAGTTGTTCGTTTGGGGTCATTTGTGACCAAAAAATCAAATTTCACTAATTATCGATTTACAAAGGGGTAAATGATACTACGAGATTAAATTCTCTATTTGAAATCATTTGTGACAAAAAACGTCAAATTTCACTAATTGTCGATTCACGGAGGCGGTGATGATAGACAAAAGGTATAAAATTTTACTAATTATCGATTTATGGGATGGTTAATGACACTACGAGATTAAGTTCATTAACATAATATTCGATTTTCTATCAACCCAAACACAAGATTAATATTAAAAGCAATAAAATCAAATCTTAATTTATTTGTTAAATATTTTTCTAATATAATTGCATATCATTAAATATCTCAATGTCACTGTCTATTTTCTGAAAATCAGTTAAAATATTATTTTATATAATTAAATATAAAAAAAGGAATTTCAGAAAGAAAAAAAAAAGGATATTGTTCATCTTGACCCGTGGACAGCCATTGTTGAAGGTACCAAATATTTTAACTCAAAATTCCATGTTTCATTACTCAAATCACCCCCAAAATTATGTCCTCTTGCTAAAGCTCAAGAAATCGAAATCTGAAAATGAGATTCTTGAAAAAATGGAGAAAATTAACAAGATTCAACCAAATCAAATTGACCAACAGAGTGTAACGCTCCGACTAAAAATTATTTAACTAATATTTACATATAGACTTAATAAATTTACATAAGTTGGTTTTTATAAAATATAAGTTATTAGTAGCTATTTTACCTATATATATAACTTCGACTAGAATCCACCTGGCTTCTATGCTACTCCGAAAATCTGATAATAGGTAAAACATGTAAGTTGACTTGCAACTTAGTGAGGTGGGTGTGCGTGAATTTAAATAATTTCAAAAAAAGAACAACGAATGCCGAATAAAGTAAACAAAACAGATATTAATGTACAATATAAAAGGATACGTCTCGGTATCTGTCAACTTCCAAAGCTTGCTCCCCCAAACACACCTTATAATTTCCTCCAATCACACCTTTTGATGTTCCCATTTACATGGTAAATTTTTTTTGTGATGAACATGAAACAATACCAAAAAAAATGAGCTTACATTAGTCAATTCATCTCGAGCCTCCTGTAGTTCAGCATTGCTAGTGCGCGCCTTTCCAATCAAAATCTCATAGAATGCTTCAATATATTCTCTTTCCTTCTTCCTCAAAATTTTATTTTATGCAGAAAACCTCCTTCATCTTCATTTAATTGCTGAATTTGAAGCTCTAATACATGTTTTTCATCCAGTTTTTCCTTCAGTGGTTTGATATTATGTTGGAATTCTCCTTGTCTTTCTGCAATTGAAAACCCAGATTAATACAATTCTGACCCATCCAGAAAAATTGCATTCACAATTCTAAGGGATACAAACATACCTTATGTTTTGCAACCAACTCTAATACTTTTTCCTCAGCCTTTCTGTATTCCTTGGTAGCAGCTTGGAGTGTCATGGCTTTCTGCATGCCTGGGGCCATGGCATTATATATTTATATGACAAACACATAAAATTCCAACAATACTTAAGAAATAAATATGCAGCACCTTTTGAAAATCATCAGCTTGACTGAGAGACTCAAGCTCTTTCTTCCTAGTTTCTAATACTAATTTCATATCTTCAAGTTGTTTGACGCCAGAACTTTCCATTTTTTATCTATGTCTAATAAGAAAAATGGGAAGTTATGGCGTCAAACACCTTGAAGATATGTAATTAGTATTAGAAACTAAGAAGAAAGAGTTTGAGTCTCTCAGTCAAGCTGATGATTTTCATAAGGTGCTGCATATTTTTTTCATGAGTACTGTTGGAATTTTATGTGTTTGTTATATAAATATATAATGCCATGGCCCCCATGCATGCAAAAAGCCATGGCACTCCAAGCTGCTACGAGGAATACAGAAAAGCTGATAAAAAATTGGAGTTGATTGAAAAACATAAGGTATGTTTGTATCCCTTAGAATTGTGAATGTAAATTTCAGGATGGGTCAGAATTGTATTAATCTTGGTTTTCAATTGCAGAAAGAAAATGAGGAATTCCCACATAATATCAAATCATTGAAGGAAAAACTGGATGAAAAACATGTATTAGAGCTTCAATTTCAGCAATTAAATGAAAATGAAGGAGGTTTTCTGCATAAAAGTTTGAGGGAGAAGGAAAGAGAATATACTGAAGCATTCAACGAGATTTTGATTGGAAAGGGGCACACTAGCAATGCTGAACTACAGGATGCTCGGGATGAATTGATTAATGTAAGCTCAGTTTTTTTGGTATTTTTTCATGTTCACCTTCACCACAAAATATGTACAATAATTAAATTCTTTAACTCCCTATCAATATGTATGAATAAAATAATAATTCTTCCTTCAAGGTTCTAGGGCAAGGGTTTTGAAGGTCAGGATTAGTCGACACCTGGGTTATCAAAAAAAATTTTTAATAATAATAATAATAATAATAATTCTTCCATGAGTAGTACTAAAGAAAAGACATTAAATGTTCAATTTAGACATGAATTTGGTTTATGAGCTTTGCCGAAGTTTTTCATACATAGAATTTATAAAGTATGTCTCCAAGCAACAATTTTTTCAACTCACAGACACAATCAGTCACAAATATATATGTGGTAGTACACGATCTAAAGAGAGTAGGTCATATCACTCTAGCAAAAAGTGTTTTGATTTCCAATCTATTTTTTTCTTCTTCTTCTCAAATACAAGGTAATTAAAAGAACACATATTTTCTTATATACGGATCAAAACATATATCAATCAACCCTACTTAACATACCTGAATTTTCGGGGAATTGGAATCCGAAGGAATTAATTCATAGCACCCTTTTTATGTGTTAGATCGACATAACATACTTATTCATTGATTTGATCCTATATGTTAGAAAATTAGAAATGTGAACTTTCTCCGTCGTTCCCGGTTGATCTAATTGCGTAGTTTTGAATCAAAAGATAGAATAAATTCGTGGTGATAACGTGTTATGAAATTAATCTAAAAGAGCAAGCTAAAAACTAATATAGAGAATAGAGAGGGAAAGAAATATTGATTTCATTTCATTCTTGTTGATGTACCAAATACAATACAATATCATCTATTTATAGTTCTCAAAGAAATACAACCAAATATCACTCATTATAATATTCATTCAAGTTATGAGACCTTTTATATGAAATAATCAATTGATTTCAATGTATGAGATACATGACTCTTCATATGAACATACATCATTTAGTAAGATTTATAACACTCCCACTATTAATTTTCTGTTTAATTTTTATTTTTATCTGAGCATACCGATATATCCTACTACAGTTGTCAATAAATAAGACTTTCAGGTTTAATAAATTATATGTATATCCAGTTCAAATTATGTAAAATATCCCGAAGTAAAATCATATAAGGCTCAGCACTTTTAACTTTTTTCTTCGAATAAAATTTAAATCCATATGTTAGAGAAATATATAAAATTGACTAATTAAACTGAAATGATTCTGAATCACATATACAGTGCATGGTTCCATTTACATGATGTAATTGAATGTTTGATTGAGGAAGCCTTGAATTATATGGGCCGGCAATGTGAGGTGTGTGGTCGTTGGAATCTTGGAGATAATTGACAAATACTCCATCCGTTTTTTTCATTTGTGGATTGGGGAAAAAAAATTGTTCATTTTTATATGTTGTTTTAAGTGTTCAGTGTCAAATTAATTTTTTCTACCTATTAAACCCTTGATGTTAACAATTAATAATGTGATTATTAAATAAAAATGATATTTTTAGTGTTTTTTCTTAAAAAAAATGACTATTTATTATATTTATTAATTTGTATGCATAAAAAAAAAAGGGGAATATCAAACACATATATTGGTTCAAAAAAAAAAAAAAAAAAAAAAAACACATATATCAAATTATTTTATTAAGAGTAGTTTGAATGTTGGGCCGGTAAAATACACAAAACCTCCTTGTGTCCCGGAAAACCTTCATGGAATTCCGTTGTATTAAATTTATTGCACCAAATTATTTTTATTATAAACTTTGCACATTCCCCTATTCCATTAGTATCACTAGCATCGTTAATTTTTCAAATCAATGATCAATGATATGATCATTTTAGCCTATTTTTTTAACCTTATTTACATATTTATTAGAATAATTTAGAATTATATATTGTATTCATAAATTAAATAATAAAGTAATATAGTATTTTATAAAATATATAAATATAAATACTTTGCTCTCTTATTACGAAAACAATTTTTTTATATATTATTAATAAATTATGAAAAATATTATTGTACTATTTTATAAATATAAAACATAAAATTTATCTATATTCAAACTTTAAACTTAATTTTTATACTATATTAATAAATAAAATGTTAATAAAATTGTTTATAGTATAAACATCATGTTTATATATTATAATAAAATAATATGATTATATTCTATAAATAAAAATAAATCAATAAAATATTTTGCAAAAACTTAAAAACGAAAGGGAGATTTAGTGCAGAGTTTATAAAACCAAAATGGAATTTGGTGCAATAAAAGGATTGCGTGCAAATAACACATGGAGTTTCGTGCATTTTTTTAATTACTTATATTGATGAGATTTAAGTTGCACTCTCTCTCAGTAAGTGCCAGTGTTGCACACACTGTTTTGAAAACTGGATCGGATTGGCCGGTTAGCCCGGTTCAACCGCTAACCGGTTCTCAATTCGGTCCGGTTTATCCTTAAAAACCAGTTCTCAAATTAATCAGTGTGAACCAATAAAATCAGCTCCAAAATCGGTAAAATCAGTGAACTAGTGGTTCACTTAATTTCTTTTTTTTTTTTTTTAAATTTAGAGTTTTTTTGGTTATTGTTATTAATTTGAACTCTTGTTTAACATTTAATAGGACTACATTTATATATTTTAATTGTAATAACATTCATTATTTTAGTGTTTTAACAATCAATGAGGAACAATCAATGTAATATTACACTTTTTTTTACATAAAGAAGTACATAGTCATTTTCTCATCATTGTGAATAATATTATTTTTTGTATGAAGTTATGCAAATCAATTACCATATAAACATCAACTTACAATAATAGAACCCAAATGAACAATCCAAAACTTTGAAAATGAGATGAACTTTTAATTTTGTTGTCTTGTTTTGAATGTATGTATCTTTGAGGGATACTTGAGATTTATATTTTTGACATTGATCTTAATTTTTAAGACATTTTGATTATTTGCATGAAACAAAAAAATTTATACTGACAAAGAATGAAATTTTTTTGAATTATAATTGTATAATATAGTCACACCGGTTATACCGATCGAACCAGTGGTCAACCCGATCGAACCAATAACCAGTAGAGTTTTCGGTTCAATGACCGGTCCGGTTTTAAAAACACTGGTTGCACACACCCGTAAAAAAATTAACAAAATTGGAGGAAGGGAATTTTCGTGCGGAGTTAACACTAACAAAAAGGAATTTTGTGCAATAAACTTAATTGGTAATTAAGTTTTGTACAGATTTTACCATTGGTAATTCATGTTTTTGATTTATTATTAACCTAGCTATCGATGACTTTTTCCTTAATTTTTAAATTACGGCAAAGGCAAATCGTGACAAATATGCCAAAAAACTGTATACATTCATCGGCATTCTCTTGTTTGTATGGTTTTGTGGTTAGTAGTTGTAACGTTTCTGATTATTAATTTTGTTTAAAAAATCCTCAGACAAATAATATTACTAATTTATTCCTGCATGTGTTGGAAATATCATAAGCAATCAAATGTAGCATCAGTTAATCCAGGAATTACATAATTCAATCAAATTAATGTAGCTTTATTGGGATATAAAGAAATTCTTCTCTATTAAACTTTCAACAGTTTCCTTGATGCTTTCTTCAAGTGGAGTGAATTCCACACCCAAACTCTTTGCCCTTTCCTTTGACACATTGTACATTGGTTGATATAGCTTTTCATCAGCACACCTGCAAAATTCAAATGTTTTTTGTGACTCAAACATCAACATTAGATTAGAATATCATTTTTTTCTGAATAGTACAAAATCATGAACTTACTGTTTGGGAAGTTGCAGTTCAGGATAAAGCTCACTCAATATCTTCACAATTTCAGAGTAATGTGCAACTCTCTCCACAAGACAGTATCTCCCATTAGCCGATGGATTCTCAAATGCAAGAACATGTGCATTCGCTATATCTTTAACATGAATCCATCCAAACGCAGAATTTGGATATGTTTCCGCTCCTGCATGCATGCGTGAAATTACAAGCAACAACGAAACGGAATCAGATCTTCAGTTAGTACAAAATATACACAATTACGTACATACCATTTATTAAGTCCAAAATTTTAGTTGCGCTTGTATTAAGACTTGGTTGCAACAAAGGACCGATAACCATCGACGGGTTTATAACAACCATGTCGATGCCTTTCTCCTTTACAAATTTCCACGCAGCATCCTCAGCCAATGTCTTCGAAAGTATATACCAGAGCTGTTAAATGAAACAAGACAACAAATTAGAAACAAAAAACTTTAAAAAAAAAATACTTGTACAAGAGGTTGTTTAATTCACTATATATATATATACACACACCTTACTTTCTCTGCAAAAATCAGGATCAGACCACCAAGTTTCATCGACTACGACATCAGGAGTTTGAGGAAGGCCATTAAAAGCAAGTGCGGCTATGGAAGATGTTAAGACCACTCGTTTCAGAGAAGGAGATCTAGAACATGATCCAAGAACATTAAGTGTCCCCTTCAATGCAGGGTCAATTAACTCTACCTGGAAAAAAGGAATTGAGAAATCAATTGGACAATTGCTTGTACATGATTATTTGCGCGCTCATCTGCTCTCGGTTGATGGTATTCTCTGGATAATTCTGGGTAGCTGGGGGCTACAGGACTACCAGAGCTCTGCCATTGACCGGACTCACAAAACCAGGGATTAGAGCCCCTTGGAGAGTGATTCAAATTATTCGGCAAAGACATGTCAAGGCCACTTAAAAGGGACGGGTAGCGCCTCAGCCCTTATCTAACCGCCGTGCTAACTATTGATCACATCCTGATCTTACTGTATACTTTTTGAGGTGGAGGAGTTGTTTAGCCCGTTTTGACGGGTAATTGAACATGATTTCGTTTGTGCCATTATTACAACTGTTATACTATTATGGATTGATTTTACAATGAAATAGGCAGTTCATGGAATTCTAAATCGTTTTCTGCATAAAATTCAATTGCACCCTGGCACAGGCCTCACTAAGTTGTTTTTACAACTTACGCTTTCAAATTATTACTCTTTCAGAATATCACCAAAGGGCAGGATGGGCCACATCAGACTAAGGGATTTCAATTGGGCGTCTACCTTAAAGTTTCTAGAATTTGTCAAGTGAAGGTTTGGTTTGTAATGAAAGTTTTAAGTTTAATAAGTTAGTTGGGAGAACCATTCTATTGTAATAGATAGTTAGAGCTCTGAACTACAATTATTGGAAATTATCAAGGTTATTTTATTATGTACGTATGTCTTAGCAGGCAGGTGCCGGTTTTGGGCTATTACAATAAATATCACCAAAATTAAGAAAATATATTCTTTTTAAATATAAGATTTATATAATGGTATTAATATATTTAATATTTATTAAAATAATAAATTATATAATTAAAAACTATTTAATATTTATTAAAATAATAAATAATAAATAATTATAAAAAAAATCCCCAAACCCCATACTTAACATATAATAAATATTAAATAATAAATTATATAATTAAAAAACAATTTTTTCAACTCACAGACACAAACAATCTTATATACGGATCAAAACATATATCAATCAACCATACTTAACATACCTGAATTTCCGGGGAATTGGAATCCGAAGGAATTCATTCATAGCACCCTTTTTATGTGTTAGATCGACATAACATACTTATTCATTGATTTGATCCTATATGTTTGAAAATTAGAAATGTGAACTTCCTCCGTTGTTCCCGGTTGATCTAATTGCGTAGTTTTGAATCAAAAGATAGAATAAATTCGTGGTAATAACGTGTTATGAAATTAATCTAAAAGAGCAAGCTAAAAACTAATATAGAGAACAGAGTAGGGAAAGAAATATTAATTTTATTTCATTCTTGTTGATGTACCAAATACAATACAATAGCATCTATTTATAGTTCAAAGAAATACAACCAAAGTGCCCCCAGGGCATATCTCCAACTGACTGACCAACAATTCATAAGGCTTGCTCCAGCGGCAAGGGTGGAGTTCGAATCTCATTTGGAATTTGGATGGAAGCATTTCTATGGGTCTATCTAAGGGTCATTTGTGGTGAAGACCCCTATGTGCGCAGAGTGTACAGCAGTATGGTGGGATCTCGAGACTTGGTGGAGGCACATCCTGCGATTTACATCCTTCAGGGTTCTAGGGCAAGGGTTCTGAGGGTCCAGGATTAGTCTAGTGTAAGCTTGTACGCCTGGGTTATCAAAAAAAAAAAAAAAAAATACTACCAAAGATCACTCATTATAATATTCATTTAAGTTATGAGACCTTTCATATGAAATAATCAATTGATTCCAATGTATGAGATACATGACTCTTCATATGGACATCCATCATTTAGTAAGATTTATAAATTATAACACTCCCACAATTAATTTTTTTTTAATTTTTATATTTGTCTGAGCATACCGATATATATCCTACTATAGTTGTCAATAAATTAGACTTTCAGGTTTAATAAATTAATTATATGTATATCCAGTTCAAATTATGTAAAAGATCCCGAAGTGAAATCATATAAGGCTCAGCACTTTTAACTTTTTTCTTCGAATAAAATTTAAACCCGTCTGTTAGAGAAATATATAAAATTGACTAATTAAACTGAAAAGATTGTGAATCACATATTCAGTGCATGGGTCCATTTACATGACGTAATTGAATGTTTGATTGAGGAAGCCTTGAAGTAGTATGCAGTGTTTTTAAAACTGGACCGGTTATTGAACCGAAAACTCTACTGGTTACTGGTTCAATCGGTTCGATTAGGTCGATCACTGGTTCGATCGGTATAACCGGTGTGACTATATTATTATGTGATATTTATATATATATATATTTAGATTATCTAAAATACAATTATAATTCAAAAAAAAAATTCATTCTTTGTCAATATAATTTTTTTTATTTCATGCAAATAATCAAAATGTCTTAAAAATATAGATCAATGTCAAAAATATAAATTTCAATTAAGTATCCCTCAAAGATACATACATTCAAAACAAGACAACAAAATTAAAAGTTCATCTCATTTTCAAAGTTTTGGATTGTTCATTTGGACTCTATTGTTATAAGTTGATGTTTATATGGTAATTGATTTGCATAACTTCATACAAAAAATAATATTATTCACAATGATGAGAAAATGGTTATGTACTTCTTTATGTAAAAAAAAAGTGTAATATTACATTGATTGTTCCTCATTGATTGTTAAAACACTAAAATAGTGAATGTTATTCCAATTAAAGTATATAAATGTAATCCTATTAAATGTTAAACAAGAGTTCAAATTAATAATAATAATCAAAAAAACTCTAAATTTAAAAAAAAAAATTAAGTGAACCACTGGTTCACTGATTTTATCGGTTTTGGAGCTGATTTTACTGGTTCACACTGATTAATTTGAGAACTAGTTTTTAGGGGTAAATCGGACCGAATTGGGGACCGATTAGCGGTTGAACCGGGCTAACCGGCCGATCTGGTCCGATTTTCAAAACAGTGGTATTATGTGGTCGTTGGAGTCTTGGAGATAATTGACAAATACTCCATCCGTTTTTTTCATTTGTGGATTGGGGAAAAAAAATTTATTTGTTGTTTCAAGTGTTCAGTGTCAAATTAATTTTTTCTACCTATTAAACCCTTGATGTTAACAATTAATAATGTGATTATTAAATAAAAATGGTATTTTTAGTGTTTTTTCTTAAAAAAAATAACTATTTATTATATTTATTAATTTGTATGCATAAAAAATAAAAAAAAAAAGGGAATAGCAAACACATATATCAAATTATTTTATTAAGAGGAGTTTGAATGTACGTTGGGCCGGTAAAATACACAAAATCTCCTTGTGTCCCGGAAAACCTTCATGGAATTCCGTTGTATTAAATTTATTGCACCAAATTATTTCTATTATAAACTTTGCACATTCCCCTATTCCATTAGTATCACTAGCATCGTTAATTTTTCAAATCAATGATCATTTTAGCCTATTTTTTAACCTTATTTACATATTTATTAGAATAATTTAGAATTATATATTGTATTCATAAATTAAATAATAAAGTAATATAGTATTTTATAAAATATATAAATATAAATACTTTGCTCTCTTATTACGAAAACAATTTTTTTTATATATTATTAATAAATTATGAAAATATTATTGTAATATTTTATAAATATAAAACATAAAATTTATCTATATTCAAACTTTAAACTTAATTTTCATACTATATTAATAAATAAAATGTTAATATAATTGTTTATAGTATAAACATCATGTTTATATATTTATAATAAAATAATATGATTATATTTTATAAATAAAAATAAATCAATAAAATATTTTACAAAAACTTAAAAACGAAAGGGAGATTTCGTGCAGAGTTTATAAAATCAAAATGAAATTTGGTGCAATAAAAGGATTGCGTGCAAATAACACATGGAGTTTCGTGCATTTTTTTAATTAATTATATGGATGAGATTTAAGTTGCACTCTCCCGTAAAAAAATTAACAAAATTGGAGGAAGGGAATTTTCGTGCGAAGTTAACACTAACAAAAGGGAATTTTGTGCAATAAACTTAACATGGGAAGTTTTGTACAGATTTATTACCATTGGTAATTCATGTTTTTGATTTCTATTGACTTATTATTAACCTAGCTATCGATGACTTTTTCCTTAATTTTTAAATTACGGCAAAGGCAAATCGTGACAAATATGCCAAAAAACTGTATACATTCATCGGCATGCTCTTGTTTGTATGGTTTTATGGTTAGTAGTTGTAACGTTTCTGATTATTAATTTTGTTTAGAAAATCCTCAGACAAATAATATTACTAATTTATTCCTGCATGTGTTGGAAATATCATAAGCAATCAAATGTAGCATCAGTTAATCCAGGAATTACATAATTCAATCCTGCAATATATATATATATATATCATCTCTGCAATCAAATTAATGTAGATTTAATGGGGTATAAAGAAATTCTTCTCTATTAAACTTTCAACAGTTTCCTTGATGCTTTCTTCAAGTGAAGTGAATTCCACACCCAAACTCTTTGCCCTTTCCTTTGACACATTGTACATTGGTTGATATAGCTTTTCATCAGCACACCTACAAATTAAATTGAAATGTTTTTTGTGACTCAAACATCAACATTAGAATATATATCATTTTTTTCTGAATAGTACAAAATCATGAACTTACTGTTTGGGAAGTTGCAGTTCAGGATATAGCTCACTCAATATCTTCACAATTTCAGAGTAATGTGCAACTCTCTCCACAAGACAGTATCTCCCATTAGCCGATGGATTCTCAAATGCAAGAACATGTGCATTCGCTATATCTTTAACATGAATCCATCCAAACGCGGAATTTGGATATGTTTCCGCTCCTGCATAAGTGAAATTAGAAGCAACAACAAAACATAATCAGATCTTCAGTTGGTACAAAATATACACAATTACGTACATACCATTTATTAAGTCCAAAATTTTAGTAGCACTTGTATTAAGACTTGGTTGCAACAGAGGACCGATAACCATCGACGGGTTTATAACAACCATGTCGATGCCTTTCTCCTTTACAAATTTCCACGCAGCATCCTCAGCCAATGTCTTCGAAAGTATATGTTGGATTTTACAATTTAAATGAATAAAATTAGTTGAGAGTAATTAAGGGGTTGCGTCTGTTCGATCTGAAGAGGTACCCTTTGGACCGAAACAGTGCAATCCAAGTGGTGTGTCTCTTGCGAATAGACATTTATGTGCCTATAAATAGGAGACTTAATCTGGCCAATTAAGTATCCTTTTTCAGACAATAATAAAAATTACTCCCTTCTCTACTTTAAAATTATGTCCAATCTTCTATTTGCTTCGGTTCGCCGTGGGTTCATTATTTGTGCAAATAATGAACAACAGACTGTTGTATCTTGGGAGACTACCGGGAATCAAACTGTATGCACTGTGGCAGCCCCGGAAATATTGTCTTAAGGAAATTTGTTTCGACAAGCCTCAGTCTAATTTCCTCATTTTTTACGTAAAGATTAAAGTGATATTTGGTCTCGATACAAGTAAGTATTTCTCACTCTTTTTTTTTATGTTAGATCAAAATATTTAACCACACAGATTGTTAGACACCAACAATCTTAAGACAATAATATTTTTGTTTAACTTATCTGTGTGGACGTAATATTTATTACTATGCATAAGTCATAAAAGAATGTAGAGGAGTTTAAAAATCCTAAAAGAATCTTAGAACTCATTTATCTGTACGAAGCGATGTATGACTGTCAAAATTGTTTTGGTATTTTAATGTACGGTAAAATGGTAAATCTTTTTATCCTTAAGTATGAATACTGAATTAACAATAAATGGGCAATGGACAGTTAAGTAAAATAAAAGTATGTCATGAGGACGTATATCTTTATTTTATGAGGACAGTGTTGCAATATTTTTTATATATTTCCAAAATGAAGGAATCCTCCTTTCTTAGCAATTAGCATGTATAAGCATTGAAGAATAAATGAATAGGTGATTGAGAAAATGAAGTAAAAAGATGTATTCAATCTCTAGCAATGCAACCACCAATTTCATCAAATTGAATCGCTGCATGTGAAGCGGTGGCTTTGCAGGTCTAGGGAATTTATCCGTAGGTATTGATGTTTAGGCAAAGCTTCCCTTCATGATACAACGCTTTAGTGCTTTGTTTATATAAAATCACTCCATTTCAATAACTGAGATTGCTGAAATTCGAAGAATGAAAATTTAGTGCCTTGCATTTTAATGTGATATAATGCATTCGCAAAAATTCATGATCTATGTGAGGTTATGCTCTGAACAAATTCTAAGTAGAATGTCTTGAGAGATTGAAGACAGAGTGTGTCATTAATCTTGTTTAATTTCTATTTATTATGATTGCTGAATTTTGATTAAGATATGTGGCAACTACATATGAATTTTCGGATTGACTAGGGGTAATTTTTGAAAATGAAAAGAATGCACTTACCCTTTCATGAACCTACACCTTTTTTCAAGTTGAGCGGTTATTATTGTGTTTTTATGTGTGCTTTAGTATTTAGAGATTATGAAAAGAAAAGTACGAACTTTTCTAAATCATTTAACATATTGGTCATGCTTATAATTATTACGTGTGGTATATTTGAATTGCAAATAATTAATATACAGATAAATCATTTGCTCCAAAATTTGATTAATTATATCTAATTTTTGGAATTACTAAAATGAACTACGTTTTCATATTTATGAATGAATTATTTTTTGTGTACAATGTTTTAGTGGTGCACTATACTTTTGAAGTAATTCACACGTTATGTCATTATATGAGGTAATGACTGTAATTTAAAATGTCATGGACATCAAAATAATAATCTCATACGTTTATGTGTTATCATAATAATTCATAGCTCGTGTACATTGTTTAATTAGTGGGATTTATATATATGCGAGGCATGTTAAAAGTATATAAATTTACTAATACCCCTTATGTGGAGATAAGGGATTAATTAATCTCATATCAATATTCTATTTGAGATTGATTATTTACGTGTGAAAATAGTTAAAATTTATTTGTGAAATAAATATGACTTATTTTCAAATCAATTTTATTTGAGGAAATATTGATAATATTTGTAGTTTATTTGCAAAATAATTACAATTTATTTATGAAAAATAATTATAAATTATTTCTGAAATAAATTATAATCTATTTGTTTGTGAACAAATGTGTAGGAGTTCAAAACTTCTAAACTTTTGAACTAATTTAAATTAAATGTGTGATTTTGAAATCATTACTAACTCGTGGAGTTTGAGAATGTATTTAATCACATAGATATTATTGCTCTATTTATTGAGTTATAAATACGAGGCAATAAATATATTTGCGAAATACGAAAAGAAGCATTTGTGAAATACAAATCCAGATAATGGAATAAGAAAATTTTAAATTCTTATATCCAAGTTGTGGGGTAAATACGAATATATTCATTTACACAAGAGTGTGTTAAATTAGAAATAATTCGTCAAGTAATTTACCTAGCTCAACTCAATTCAAGTTGGTTGCTAAAATAACATAATTTTAAGATGTGGTTAAACGTCAATCTTTAAATTCGGGTTTACTTTACAACTTGTGGGGGAAAGCTCGCTAGATGTCTACACACATACTAAGTCGAGTTTCATACAAGAAAGTCAATTGTCATTCCATATGAGTTATTGAAAGGGAAGAAAAACCAAATACCTTAAAATGTGGGGGATATTTAGGTCAGATTTCGGTTTCACCACCGAAAAAGAAAATAACTTTAAAATATTAATTACTACTAGCATATCCGATAAATAATAGTAGTTCATATTTTTGGTATTTAAATCTGACATAATTGTAATCATGTGAACCGAGTCACGTGATGTAACATACATTGAGAAGGCAAAAAGGATTTGAGAATCATTTCTCATAAATTGATCTTTCTGTTGTTTCAGATTTATTTTCAGTAAGTGTGATTTACTATATTACTTATATAAACCTTTTTACACTTTATAATTAGAGTTAATTATAAATTATTTATTCTGTGAGAATAAATAATATAGTCTAACCCATTTTAGACTAGAATATTTTTTAAAATTTTATTGAATATTTTGCAAAAATATTTAATTGATTTTGATCAAGAGGATCAACTTTGTGAAGTTTATAATTATAATTAATTATAAACTACAATATTCTACGAGAATATACATATGAATCGCTTGCTTCAACATGAGTTTGTTGACGAATTGAAGAGATAAATGAGCTAAAAGCTCCAAGTTCTTCAATCTAGATATTCTAACTTATATGTAGAGGATTAACCTCAAACATATAAATAAATTATCTCACATTCCAATATCGTGGATTGGAAAGAGGTGATTGACAGCGAGTCCCATTCATAAAATTGGTAGACCTCGAGGATGAACCAATTAGAAGTAGACAGGTTTTTAAGTTCAAGAGTTTAAAAACTTTGATAAGTCAATCGATAAAACTAGGCTAGACGAGTAGCCAAGTTGCCTTATAAAAGAAATAAATTTACTTCTTTGACTCGTATTCACTAGCGATTAGGATAACATCCATTTGAATGTTAATAGCTCTAATAGCTATATACAATGGACGTTAAAATTATCATCCTTAATGGTGAATTAAATGAGAAAATTTATAAGGAGTAATCAGAGAGTTTCGTTGCTAAATGAAAAGAAAACATTGTTTGCGAAACTTATGTATTTTTTTACCTTTAACAAACTCCTAAATAATGACACGAAAAATGTGATAGTGTCACTAATAAATTTTGACTGTCATATTAATAAATATGACAAGTGTGTCCATATAAACTAACTGGATAATTGAGTATCATAGTTTGTTTGTATGCAAATGATATGTTAATATTTGAGACTAATACTGTGAGTATTAAATCCATTGAGAAAATATTAACTTATGATATGAAAAACTTCGGTTTAATCAATCATGATTAAGAGGTCATGTGATGATATTAAACTATCTCAAGCACATTATGTGAGATGAGTTATAAATAGTTTAATACTTATGAAAAGGGATTTCATAATTCTATTTAATTCATACCTTGTGTGCAATACGAGAATAAATGTGATATAGTATCACAATTTGAGTCTCATAAAATTAGATGTCACGCATATATTGTAAAATGCAAGAGGCTAGACATCGTCTCTTTAGTTAATAAACTAAAGAGATACATGAGCAATCTTAGCAGGATTCGTTGGGATGTATTAATGAGAATGCTTGAATCTTGATAGAATACATACATATGTGCATTAGATTTGGAAAATTTTCAAACGATCCAGGAGGGATATAGTAATGCAAATTAAACTTCTGATTTAGATGAATCAAAGTTTATAAGCGGATATGTATTCAATTTCGGAGGCACCGCTATTTCCTGAGAATCTTCCAAACAAACGCGTATAGCTCAATCCACTATGAAATTAGAGTGCATAGCATTGGATAAAGCTAGTAAAGAATTTGAGTGGCTTCACAAAATTCATGGAAGATATTTTAATATGACTGAAAATTGTGTTAGTCATACATAAAATGCGATAATCAAGCGGTGATACACAGAGCTCAACAAACTCTATGTATAATGGTAAATTCACGACATAATTGTTGTCGTTGATACAATACCTAGAGACATCTACTTTCAAATAGAATGGACTTTATAAAGTCAAGAGATAATCCTAATTCCGGATATTAAAGGTTTATCTAGAGAGTAGTATGTGCATCGAGGGGAATGGGCTTAAAGCCTAAATTAGACAAAGTTACCTCGTACGGAAACCTAACCTGGCGACTGGAGATCCCACGGACCAGGTTCAATAGGACAACCAGTCTTGGCTAACTTAAAAGAAAGCACTTAAGAGTATAACTCTATCCCATTCTTATGATGCAATAAGTGCAAGCCTACCGCGTTTATAAGGTTAAGCAAATGCTTTTAATGACGTCTATACCTTGTCAAGAACAAGTAGAGTATGGTAGGATACTCTTGATAGATGCGGTCACCTATGTTAGTGTGAGCTGGGTCGGCTCGTTGAGAATTTCTTTATAGGTTGGAATTCTCTAAAGCACTCGCATAACCAAGAATGTTCAGGGCCAAAACGAACACAACCGAGAACTTGAAGCAAATCGGTTTAATGCTGTGTTAAGTTTATTGTCTTGGTTTACACCAACAGCCGACGGTTCAAGATGAAATATTTCACCGATTGGCTAAGTAAATCCGATAAGCTTTAACTAGGGAAGGTTCAAGATGAAATATTTCACCTATCCCGATGCGGTATTATACCTAAAGAATACTTCGACATAACATGTCCTGTGATACGGGACACGAAGAACTATTTTATTCATGTGGGGGATTGTTGGATTTTACAATTTAAATGAATAAAATTAGTTGAGAGTAATTAAGGGGTTGCGTCTGTTCGATCTGAAGAGGTACCCTTTGGACCGAAACAGTGCAATCCAAGTGGTGTGTCTCTTGCGAATAGACATTTATGTGCCTATAAATAGGAGACTTAATCTGGCCAATTAAGTATCCTTTTTCAGACAATAATAAAAATTACTCCCTTCTCTACTTTAAAATTATGTCCAATCTTCTATTTGCTTCGGTTCGCCGTGGGTTCATTATTTGTGCAAATAATGAACAACAGACTGTTGTATCTTGGGAGACTACCGGGAATCAAACTGTATGCACTGTGGCAGCCCCGGAAATATTGTCTTAAGGAAATTTGTTTCGACAAGCCTCAGTCTAATTTCTTCATTTTTTACGTAAAGATTAAAGTGATATTTGGTCTCGATACAAGTAAGTATTTCTCACTCTTTTTTTTTATGTTAGATCAAAATATTTAACCACACAGATTGTTAGACACCAACAGTATATACCAAAGCTGTTAAATGAAACAAGACAACAAATTTGAAACAAAAAACTTTAAAAAAAGAAATACTTGTACAAGAGGTTGTTTAATTCACTATATATGTATATATATATACACACACCTTACTTTCTCTGCAAAAATCAGGATCAGACCACCAAGTTTCATCGACTACGACATCAGGAGTTTGAGGAAGGCCATTAAAAGCAAGTGCGGCTATGGAAGATGTTAAGACCACTCGTTTCAGAGAAGGAGATCTAGAACATGATCCAAGAACATTAAGTGTCCCCTTCAATGCAGGGTCAATTAACTCTACCTGAAAAAAAGGAATTGAGAAATCAATTGGACAATTTCATCAACTACCTTTAACCTGCTTGTTTTAATGAGTACTATATATATATATAGAATAAACCTGTGGATCAGAGAAGGTTTGAATATAAGGAGATGCAGTATGAAAAACGCCATCACAGCCATCAACTAAAGCATCAAAGGAACCTTCTTCCAGTAAATCTGCTTTCATTAAGTGCAGCCTCTCCTTAGCTCCGCTAAATGCACGTAAGTGGGCTGTCTTCTTCGTATCATCTACAAAAGCATTTATTTAAGATGGAAACACTAATTACACGATGAATCTAATAAATCACTAGCTAGTGTTTTGAACATTCTTCCAAAGTTATAGTTTTTGGTCTCAAGTGAAAATCTTCTGGCCTAAAGATCAACCAAGATTAGCTTTTTGAAGGTCAGGGTTACATGCAATGCAAGCAGGGACGGATCCAGGATTGGAGAGTTGGAGGGGCCGAGTTTAACCACCATCGAAACTAATTGACAATGATATTTGATATATTTTATTTATTTAAGAATAAAATATTACTGAAAGATACATTGAATTCAAAATTCTTAAGCAATTTAGTAAAAAAATTATCGAAGTTCTACACGACGTTCTCACATTTCATACAATTCATCTAAGAATAAGTACCCAAAATCTCAACAAATTTATTTTCAATGTAAATAATTAGACAATCCACACAAGGTATTGATCTTCCATTTTGTTTCTACGCATATTTTTGAACAACTTCATTATTGATCGCTTGATTATTATGGTTGTAACACGAAACGTTAATATCAGACGAATCAAACAATCAATTAAAGGTTACACTATATACTTCTTTGTAATTTCAATCACAACCATAGCTTATAAATTGTGGATGAAATTTAATTAGTATTAAAAGATTAGAGGACTAATATGAACTATCTATAAAATAATAGTACTAAATTATTTTTTTCAAAATTCTTGGGGGGGCCAGGGCCCCCCAAAAACAAGCTGGATCCGTCCATGAATGCAAGTCTCCCCTGAGTTCATGGGATAATTTGCTAGGACCTCACACGATACCACTCCCTGAACCAACTGGTGTTGAGAACGGCACATACCCCAGCCTTATAGTGCATTCACACACATGCTAGCGCTGACGACATTCGACTGTTAGTTGACCCACACACAAACATCCCCACACTACAATTGCTGCCAAGATATATATCTTGACCATCGATCTCCCCCCTTAGCAATTGATTTTGTGACCGTGGCTCTGATATGTACTTGTAGAACCTCATACGTTATCACTTACCCCAAAATAATTGATTTTATAAAAAACGCATACCTTTATTCACACACACAAGCGCCCACAACCAACATTTTGCAGTCTAATCTAGGGCTGGGTAAATGGGACCGGGTTTCGGGTACCCGTCCCGTCCCGATCGGGTTTTTCCCATTTGGGACGGGACAAAACGGGTATTTTTTCAGTTGGGACGGGACAAAACCCGGTCCCGAAAAATCGGGACGGGTTTCGGGTTTTGATCCCCACCCGATCGGGGAACCCGGTCCCGATTACATAGTTTAATTAAAACATATATATAATCAAAATACCTAATCTAAATCTAAAATTCAACCATTCACATCTCATTCTACGTATTCTTCTTCTCTAAAATCCAAACATACAAGTAAATGTATCTAATCAAAATACTTAACTCCACCACAACTCAACTCCCGCCGTCCGCCACTGATCCGTTGCTCGCCGACGTTCAGTTTTTCAACATATATCATCTTTCAATTTTCAAACTCCTCCAATAATTTTCTTTAATCAGATCTTGAGGTTTTGAGATCATTTCTGAGTCTACATGTTGTGCATAAGACGGTGAAATGACATACCAATATTGACACATAAGATCCGAGGCGGTTTGAAAATTGCACTAAACTAAAAAAAAATAATAGTTTATTGGGACACCCGGTCCCGTCCCGAAATCCCGAAATTAAATCGGGTACCCGAAACTCTCGGGACCTTGGTTGATCTACCGGGTTTCGGGATTTGAATTTGAGATCCCGAAACCCGATATCCCGTCCCGAAATACCCGAATTCCCGAAAACCCGTCCCGATCCCACCCCTAGTCTAATCCCATGAACTTTTAGACAGTTCATCACTAGAGGAATATAAAAAAATAATAATAATAATAATGGTGGATAGCGAAAGATATACATCATCATATCATCAATAAAGCAAGATATTCTTAGCAAGAAAAATCACCATAAAGGAAATGAACTGAAGCCAATTAATTAAAGAAGCAAACATAAACTGATAATGAATAGCAGTAAATTGTTTGCAGGATTATTATATATTTAGCACATTATCTTAAAATCAATGGAGATTATCAGAGAGAATATACTGTATATAATAAAATACAAAGAAAGAAATTACTGAACTTGGATCACGAACAGATGCTTTGACAGTGTGACCACGTTGGAGCAAGAACTTGACGAGCCATGAAGCAATGTAGCCTGATGCTCCTGTTACACACACCGTACTCATTTCCTCTCTCTCTCTCTCACACACACACGCACGCACGTCTTACTGAGTGTATGTGATTTTTAATTTGAAGGGGTCTGGCCCGGGACGTTGGTTCATTGCTGATATATCAATATGCAACACTACTGACTGATAATTACAGTTTTGGTCCCAAATACCAATAATTCACAATTTTTTTTATTTATTTTTTTGATAAATTAATTAATACTGATATTTAAAGTGGAAAATTATTTACAAGAGTAAAACAAAAACAAAGAACAATACTGGTCCTGCTCTTAATTAGATTGTTTAGAATTGCAAAAGAGGTCTTGCTTTTAGTTAATTAAAAGCATTTTGTAACCAAGTTCAAACTGTTTGTCACTTTAACTTAACAATATTGTCATATTGATATTTAGGTATTTCAATTCCACCAGAAATTTCTCGTCAATATTTCTTATTGGTTACCCTATTAATTATTGTGATTAATTTCTCTATTTAAATTCTCGTAATATCTTCGAAGCGATGCCGTTTCTTTCATATTTCCAGCACTACAATTTGAAATATCATGAACACGTTTTCTTGTTTCAATTCCCTAATCCCCTCTCCTTTTAACAAATGGTTTATTTAATTTATGCACAACTAGGCCTGGCAAATGGGTATGGACCCGTGGACCGGCCCGAGACCCGGCCAGAACTATCAAGATCCAATCATTTAATTTTAATGTTTATTGAGTTTGGTGGGTTTAGTGTAAGCCTTACCAGTTAATTGATCTTCAAAAATACAAAAAACATAAAAAATAAAAAATAAAAATTAATGGGCACTATATAGAAGCAAGTAGGTCACCATATTTAATTTCAAAAAAAAAATTCTATCATACCATGTTTGCTATCATAAAATTAAGACAACTGGAACCGACTTTTCTTATTTTGTAATTATTAATCCATTATTTAATTTATGCAAAACATATATTTGGAGCCTTGGAGGGACACCGTGATTCAATGATCTAAGTTTGAGATGCAAAATGTGCAACACAATTGTTTAATTGTGCAAATCTTTGTTTTACTCTAGTTAGTATAAATACAAATAACATTTCTATTTTTATATAATTCATATTATAAAAAATTTCGAAATTATTTTAAATAATATTTAAAAGATTTGTTTTCATAACTAAGTAAGCAAAATATTTTTATTTCTAGTTTCTATAAAATATTTTATTATTTCATATTTAATGTATGAACAGTTTAACTACCTCCGTCTCATATTAATTGGCATATTTGGATTTTAAAAGCATTTTTTTTTTCAATTTTGTCCATTTATCTTATTGGAGTTGGGAAACTCAATGGTCACCGCTCACTAATAAAAAATTAAAAAGTAGTCATCATTATAATGGATATTTGAGATATTTTACTATAAAAAAATAAAATCATAAGGTTTCTTAATCTGTGTGAAAAGTAGATATATGTCAATTAATATGAAAGGGATTGAGCATAATAAATAAGTTAAAAAGGTTAAATAAATAATGAGGGTAGAACGATAATTAATTTGAAAAATTAACGGTGTTAATGATACTAACAAAAGAGTGTGCATATATTGTTTATAATATACTCGTATAACATAACGGAATCTAGTGCAAGAAACTTAACACAGTGGGATTTCATGTAGGTTTTTCATATATTAACACATAAGAATTTTGTGTTTTTTTTTCTTAGAGATTATGGAAATTAAGAATAAAAATAGGTAGTTATTATATGTCAAATCATCATGTGAGATAAAGATAGTAAAATGTTAGTTTAAACCAAATCAAAATATAGATTGTTTATAATTTTCTAGAGATAAGATAACTTTTAAAACATTAGGGCATCTCCGATGGGTTGGGAACCCAAGCTCTGCCTGGTCTTCTCCAATTGCAGTGCTCCGGAATGGAATTAATTCCATTTTTTTTTCTTGCACACTCTCATCTATAATTAAAATAAATTTGATAAATATAAAATTCATTCGGATTTTTTCGGAATTATATTCTACTCTGTTAGTAGATTAAAACGGTATATGATATGTCCAAATCGGAGTTTGGGTGAATGAGAAATTGATTCTTAAATATTACCCTTTGAAATTGAAGAAAAAAATATAAGTGGCTTTATCCCACATTGAAATTAGAAGGAAAAATCTTGAGGTTTATATATGATTTGATAATGTAGTGGTATAACAATCTAGCTATCAAAAGTCTATTCCCTCACGAGCAGGGTGGAGGTGCAAATCATTGATCGAAATTCACTTCAGACCTTCAAGATTTGTGCTAGGCCACAACCTGCGGACACGAATGCAGTCCAATTCTCTAGCTTTCGGAAAATTCCAACTTTTGCATATCTTCTTTTTTATTATTAAAACAATTAATTAGAACTTATTAATTGCAAAAAAAAAAAAAAAATTCTACATATTTTTATTTTTATTAAATAATTCAGTTCTACACATTTAATTTAATTTTGGTGTCAAACTTAATTTTATTATATATTTTTTTGCTTTAATAATTTTACTTCTTTAAAAATAATTTTAATTAAAGAAACTAAAAATAAAATAAAAAAAGTGGAACCAATTAGGGAATGCCTCCATTGGAGATGACCTTAGAGATAATTTTTATGGCAATTTTCTTTTTTAAAAGAAAAAACTCGTTTATTTGACTTTTTAAATAGTATTGAAAACACTCTCCGAAAAATTCAACAAAATACCCAAACAATTACAATATTTTGTTCCTTATTTTTATATAAATTACCATATTTTGATCTTATCATCATCGAATGTAAATTTTATGTCATGATTAGGCATGATGCTCATGTTATACGTAATCGCCCTAAAGTCTGAGGCCCCTCTGTGACAACTGCACGTGACAAAATTTGTATATATCATCATTTTTGCTAGCGTGCACGCGAGTTGTACATTGTACATTTGGACTGGGGCTCTGGAGTTTTGTCAACATTATATTTTCCTTAATATCAATGATTTTCCCTGGTAGATTACCCGTGCCTTTGTTCACAGTATTGTCTATTAATTTAAATGTACAAAAAACTAAAAAGACAATTAAACCGTGTCCACATTTGGTTAGGTTGTACAAAGCAATCCTGGAAAGTGCCCACAAATCTAAAACACATTTAGAAAATAAATAAACTATTAAATTAATTATGAATTATTTATTTCACTTTGATCATTATTTATAGTGTTACATTTTAATTCCTCATAAAATAGTTTTTTATCAATTTAGTCCCTCATAAAACTATTTTGATATTTTAATTCATCATGGACATTCTGAAAGTGAACAAAGTGAAACAAATAATTTATAATGAAGACTAACATAAAAAAAAATACAAAACCGATCACTCCATAAAAAATTAATAATAAAAAAAAATTATTAATGGTGTTTACCCTTTTAATACAATACTAATTGGACACTACTAGCATAACAGTCCTTTATCACAGTCTACTTGTACAGTCAGTAGAATATGAGAAAAATTATTTGAAGAAGTAACATGTTAAACAGGTAATATGTAACACAACTAAATTTGAAAACATTAAATAAGGCTGTACAAAAGACTGTAAAGAAATGGGGTGTAATTTTCCATACTAATTTATAACTTAAATTGATTGACATCATTTGGACCACGTTTTGGACCACAAGTAAAATCAGTGATGGGGAGATTCGGAAGATTCTTCCCCGGACTAGGTCATTATTTTATACACGTAGGTCCTTTTCTTATTTTTTTATTATTTATATAGCCTCAGTTGTTGACATGTGTCCTCATTTATCTTACTTCTTATTTTTCTTATCTCATTTAACTTGGGAAAATAGTTCTTTTTCAAAATCTTTTTAACTTCAATGAAATTAGTCTCAAATTCTCTCTTATCACGATCTGTCCCACGCTTTGTTAGATCAAAATTTAGTTTGCTTTATTTTGAATAATTTATTTAAGCTATTTAATCAAATGGATATTTTTATATAATAATAAATAACTAAAATATGTTTGACGAACCGATCAATACAATTTTTATCGAATGAGCTCGAATTAAGTATCAACTAAATTACTTGATATTTTTATATGTATTTCATCGAATTTTAACTTATTGAGTTGAGTTGAAGCCAAACTTCAAAAGTTAATTATTAAAAGAAAAATGATGATCAATTTTTTTTGGTTTGTATGACAAATCGACCTTAAATGAATTTTTATCATAGGAATTCGAGTCAATTATCAACTATTTTGATTTATTTACGAAATTATACTCTAACTTGAGTTAAGATACAGTAACTTATCGAATAACTTATAATAGTTATGTCCTTAAAAGTGGTTGGACTAATGTTATAAAATTATTGATTTATGTAAGATTGTTCAAACATTTTTTTCTTCTCAAACTACTCTCGAACAAATTAACATTTAATTTGTTGTAAATAGCTTAAATAAACTAAATCACAATGAACAACTAATTTAATGCAACCAACAAATAATTTGAGTAAGCACTTTTCAGTTTCACATGCTAGAGAGAGCGTGAAATGAGAGAAAATTTTAGGTAAACTTTTCGGGTTGAGAATTTGAAGGCTTTATCCCACTTTGCACCCTGGAAATGCATCATTTTGGCACTTTGCACCCTCGAAAAAAATCAATCCCACTTTGCACCCTGAAAACATACTTTGCCTTCCACTTTGCACCCTAGACCCATTTTTAGCCAAAAAATAGGAGGAGCAAGGGGCAATTTCGTAATTTTCAACTATTGTCAATAAAAATAATACAATAATTTCACATTATATCTGTCAAAATACCTCTTGTGCTTTGTCTAACTATCAAAAACCCCATTATGTCATTTTAATTAGCAGAATCCCTCTGTATTTATTTTTCATTAACAAAAAAACACCTCCCAAGTAGAAATGACAATTATGCACCCATCACAATTAACCTAAAAAAATTTCAGTAACCCCTATTAACTTCGAAAATTGGCATTAACCACATATTCACTTAAAAATTTGACAAAAATCTACTTATGATTTATTAAGAATTGGTTTTTTTCTAATAAAAAATGAACACGGGTCAGAGAATTTTTGCAATTCATGCTTAATAATCAATTGGAAAAAAAATTCTCTGATAATCAGTTAAAAAATTCTTGACTGATTAATCATGCTTAATAATCATTAATTATCTATATAGTCAGTATAAAAATTCTCTGACCCGTGTTAAATTCTAAAACTTCGTTTAACTGATTAATAATTCTAATAAACCCATGTTAAAAATTCTCTGACCCGTGTTAAATTCTAATAACTTCATTTTAACTTCAGTATAATAATTAATGATTATTAAGCATGATTAATCAGTCAAGAATTTTTTAATTGATTATCAGAGAATTTTTTTTCCAATTGATTATTAAGCATGAATTGCAAAAATTCTCTGACCCGTGTTATATTTTTTATTAGAAAAAAACCAATTCTTAATAAATCATAATGAGATTTTTGTCAAAATTTTAAGTGAATATGTAGTTAATGCCAATTTTCGAAGTTAATATGGATAACTGAATTTTTTTTAGGTTAATTGTGATGGGTGCATAATTGTCATTTCTACTTGGGAGGTGTTTTTTTGCTAATAAAAAATAAATACAGAGGGATTTTGCTAATTAAAATAATAAAAGGGGGTTTTTGATAGTTAGACAAAGCACAAGGGGTATTTTGGCAGATATAATGTGAAATTATTGTATTATTTTTATTGACAATAATTGAAAATTACGAAATTGCCCCTTGCTCCTCCTTTTTTTGGCCAAAAATTGGTCTAGGGTGCAAAGTGGAAGATAGGATATGTTTTCAGGGTGCAAAGTGGAATTGATTTTTTTCGAGGGTGCAAAGTACCAAAATGATGCATTTCCAGAGTGCAAAGTGGGATAAAGCCGAATTTGAAACTAATTTCCAACTATTTTCTTGAGATGAATTAAAAAAATAATTTTTCCAAGTGAAATGAGAAAAAGAAAAAAGAAAAATAAGAAGAAGAGAAATGAGACACGTATCACGTGGTCAAATAATGACCACCAGGTCTACTCCTAGACCTAGTACGGGGAAGGATCTCCATCACTGATTAGGGTTTTTAGATTCTCAATTTAGCTCAAGTACTATATTTGGAACTATGTGCCTTAAAAGACACCGACGAAAACTAAATCACGACATGTACCGAGAAAGTGGGTGTCAATTTACCTTGGACCATCTCTCGTCAAAGCAGATAATAGCCCTTTTATGCCCGTTTGTTTGTCTGTCTGCCTATCTTGTTAAGTCAATCATCTCTAAACAAACCAGCAATTCAAAACATTTATTTCAATCTCAAACTTTCATCACTCTCACTTAATAACAACGACAAAAACAACAACAACAACAACAACAACAATAATAATAATAATAATAATAAAAGATTCATAAAAATAATAAACGAGTAAACATAATTAATGGAAAACAACAACAATAGTTTTACGAATAAAATAGTAGTTTTATGAAGTAATATTAATTAGATTAATCCATTAGATTGAGAAATATTGTTATATTTGACCATGAGGAAAATTTAATTTCGTTCTTATATATAAATATAAATTTCTTAAATTAAAAATCTATATGTATAATGACTTTAATATTTTTGGACGAAGAATGTATTTCTTAGTTCGGATGAATTTTTTGAACTTATGTTCATTTTCATTTTTGAAGGGTATAATTTCATATTTATACTACTTGAATGTCACTCAAAAACTATCTTCAAATCAATGTGAGATAAGGAGAGTTAAGGTTTTATCCCACATTGATCTGAAAATAGTGTTGAGTGGTCTTCTAGTAATATAAGGAGAAAATATTATATCTTTCAAAATTGTGGTCAAGTTTTTTTGTAAAGAACATTACCATAATTAATAAGTTTTAAAAAAAATTATATATTTTTTACATATTTAATTAATATTTAAATTAATTTACTTTTAAAACAATAATAAAAAAAAAAACCCTTAAACAAGCAGGTTGTTACTTGCGGGAACGGATTTTCTATCACACATTGGTGTCTCATCTTTGTGTCACACCAATATAAGATAGACATGTGTCACCCTCTCAAAATTAATTACGTACCGGATAATATACACTAATATTTAACATATTTTTAAAGGAAATTGAATGAGGAATTATTGTAAATTAAACAAGGAAAGTGATTGAAAAAAGGTAATTAAAAAAAATCTCTACATTTTTATGATAGAGATTATGGCTCCTTCTTCCCAAAAATCTCATTCAAAATCCTGCCATTTGATTCATTTTTTTTTTCTTTGATATACTTGCATATATATACAATATTTTTTATCAAAAATTTTCAGACGTTTTTATTAATGCATTTCAAAAGGCTAAATGAACGGAAAATTGAAGAATCATAACCTTAATTTTTGCAATTGAGCTATCAAAAAATATGCAGCAAAAGTTTAAACGATTAGGTGTGATTAGCAATACACATAGAACAATGTAAGATTGATGAAAATGAGGGAGTAAATAAAAAATGAATTTGAATTAAAAATTATTAAGAATGGTGGAGAAGAAGGAGTCATAATCTCTACCATAAAAGCGCAGAGATTTTTTTTGTTACCTTTTCTCTGTTTCTTTTCTTAATTAATTACCTTTAAACATATATTAATTATTAGTGTATTTTATATGGTACATAATCAATTTTGAAAGGATGACACGTGTCTATTATAAATTGGTGTGACATAAAGATGTGACATTAATGTGTGATAGAAAATTCACTCCCGTTAATTGCCTCCCTTTCGCTGGAGATGACCTTAGAGTCACATATTTTCGCCAATTAAAATTATAACATGTCAAGTTCAAGGTCGATCGATATTATCATCTGACTCGGTTCAATTATTGAGAATCACATATATGGTGGATCGTTTAGGAGAAGATTATAATACATAAAATATTTATGTGGTTTTAAAAAATTTTCAAACTATTATGGATATATGGGGGTACATGTCTCGGTTCGAATATTGAGATCGCATATATATTGGATCATTTTGAAGAAGATAATAATACATAAAATATTCACGTGGTTCTAAAAATTTTTCAAACTATTTTATTAGATATATACGGGTACAAGATGTGCATGGTTAATTTGACTGACCAGGGTCATAAATTGAGTGAATAGCAAATTAACTTCTTGTGTTATTCTAAATAGGTAATTTAATTCCTTGTGATAAATAAATGACAAAATACCTCTATGTGATATCATAAATAGGTAATAAAACTCCCCGTGTTAAGAAAAATGGCAAAATAGCTCCCTGTATTTTTATAAAAGAAGTACATTGCCTCCCTCCAAATTGTTTATTAATTCATATCACATGGAATTAAATTGCTCATTATTTCATTTCAAAGGGAGGTATATTGCCTATTTTTATATCACGAGGAGGTAAATTGCTCATTATTTCATTTCACGGGGAGTTAAATTGCCTATTTTTATTTTACATGGAGGTAAATTACCTATTAGATATATCACAGGGAGTTAACATGCAAAAAAATCCGTCATAAATTATGAAAAGAAAGTTGTTATTAAAAGTTAATTTTTTATTACTATTTAGTTTATCACATATGTCTTATGGTTTTCATTTTTTTTAAAATGTTAAAAGACTTCATCAGAATCACAATAGAAATTAATGGAACACACTCGAGACTTATAGAGAGAAACATGGATTTAGTAAATTCACAAAATAGATCTGGAGGACATTGTCACATTGGAGAATAAGGGCCTGTTTGTTTGGCGTTCCAAAAAAATTTCGTGTTTGGGAATTGCCAAACAAACATGTTTTCTATTTTCTGAAATAAATTTTTCATCTCTTAATTTTCTCAAACTACTCTCTCAAAACCCAAACAAACAACAATATTCTTATCTCTAAACAAGATCTATACAAATTCTACTCTGATTTGACATAAAGTAACCTATCTCTTACACAATTTATCTCACAACAAATATGATTTGACATAAAGTCTTACACATCTTACACCTACAATCCAACTCTTCCAAAAAAAAACTATACCTACTTTATTTCTCAAACCACTATTTCAAAACTCAAACAAACAACATTACGCAAATCGAGATTATTTCACAAACCCCCACTACTCTTCCAAACTACTTTCTCAAACACTAAACAAACATGCCCTAAGTTTTCCTGGGTAAAATTATATATCACGCTTGTTACAGGGAAACAAATATATGTAGTCGCAATTCTTTTTGGCAAAACTGAGGAAATTATTGTAGACTATCATGTCAAAAAGTTCTAGAGTACTTTAGTCCGGACTTCTGGTAGATCTTTACTTTCGAACTAAGAGCATCTCCAACCGTGGGCTGGGGGCCGCGTGAGTGCCGATCCGGGGCGGAGAAGTGATCTCCAGCGGCGAGGCGGGGCGGCGGTCGCGGGCGGGAACAGCTCCAAGCTCGGGTGCCGCGTGAGTCTTCTGGAGGAAAGAGGGGAGAGTGCTATCCTTCTTTAAGTCAGGTGGCGCCACCTGACTGGTTCTTCTTTTAGTTTTTTTTTTTAATTGTTTTAATTGTTTAATTGTACGGGTGAGATTAGTTGTTTGTTTGTTTGTTTATTTTTTTTGTTTGTTTATTTGTTTAATTGTTTAATCGTACGGGTGAGTTTACACATTTTTTTAGTTTTTGATTGAAAAATGTAAATGATTCATTAGTATATTAAATGAAAATATAATTGCATACTTACACAAACAATTAAAACTGTTACTTAAAGTAAGAAATGAAAATATAATTACACACTTGGAAAATGATTTAATAAAAATAAAATTTCCTCTAAATTAGAATTAGAATTACTTGAAAATATAATTAAACACCGATAAATAATTTAAATTAATACCCTAAACATAGAAATATTTAAAAACATACTTAATTAAAAAAATACATAAATTTTACAATTTACATATATTGTTAACCATATTTTGCGTAGACATTGGCGATTAAGTCTTGTTGGAGTCTACGGTTGGTTTCTTTGGATCGTATTGGAAGAAAAAAAGAAAAGAAATACAACAAAAAAATCTTGCTCGAGACTTATTTGGAGGATCATCGCATGAAGAAACCGACTAGTTCCAGAGGGCAAATCAAAAAATATTGTAATCTTCTTTATAATTTTTTTTTCATGTGTGTTTGTTGTAACTTTTATCTTGTTTTTATGTGTGCCTTTTATTTAATGTTATAATTCGTGTTTTGAATTAATTATAATTATAATTTATATTTTAATGTTTAAATATTTTTAAATTAATTATATTATTAAAATTATAATAATTATTATTATTAATATCAATATTAAAACTATTTTAAAAAGGGTGAGAGTGGGGAAGAATTTTTTTTGAAAGAAATTGAGTGCTGGAGACCACCACTGTAGATGATCACCCAAAGTCTGGGCTGGCTCGGGGGCTGGTCCGGGAGCTGGCCCCGGAAAACCATTGGAGATGGCCTAACTGCCATTGTATTTAAACTAGTTTCCACTTCTTCTCCTTGTAAACATGTCCATTTGAAATAATGTGTGACTTGTTTGTTAAAAAATACTTTAATTCCATGCATTTTAAAATATTATTCAGTAAAATGCAAGAATACCCGGCCAGCTATTTTAAATTAGTAAAGTAAAAATCTAGGTGTTATTTTTATTAGCAAAAAGATCCCCTATTTCAACAAGACAAAGTCGTTGCACAAAAAAAAAAAAAAAAGTCAAAGTCGTTGTCGTCTCTAGCTCTCAGATAGCCGCATGTTTCACTTGTTGTATGTATGAGTATTAAAAAAAAAAAAAAAGTCAAAGTCGTTGTCGTCTCTAGCTCTCAGATAGCCGCATGTTTCACTTGTTGTATGTGTGAGTATTATTTATGTCCGCATGGGCGGCTCAACCGGTATCAGAGGGGGAAGTTGGATCAAGTGACCAAGGATCGAACCTTACCAGCGGCAGTGTGGGAGCAATCTCTCAAAAAATGAGGGGGGCTCCTTGTGCGCAGTGAGTACTGGTCCCATCCTCTGTTGCCGGTTGAGTCACCATGATTTACCTCCTATCACAATCCCGTCGGACAGGGAGGTGAGGGACGCCCGGGATGAGCGATTTCACCTTTTGTTGGAACGAGTATTATTTATGATTTACTAGAGAAGTTACAATTATACCTTAAATGATATTTTTTTTCTTTGGATTAGAATGCAGGAATTGAAGTCCATTATTCGGTTAAAAAATTGGTAGTAATCATAAATTTGATTACTTAAAAAATAGGCGATAAGCACTATTCACTAAAAAATTGACAATTACCCTCATGTCGATTTAAAATTGGCAATAGACCCTCAATTCCTTTCATAATATTTGCGGAAACCTCATGATGACTTATGGTGGTACTTTTTCTATTTAATTCGGATCAACTCTTTAGTTTTTATAGATGCGGTGAGTTAATATACACTAATACAATATTTTTTTGTTAATAAAATGAAGAAAATGGCGTTTTGTTAATTAGATAAAACACAAGAGATTGTTTTTGCATTTTACTCTTAATTAATGTAACAATTAAAGATTTGCAAAAGTTATATAAACTACCGGACCCTAATCTTAGACAAATTAAGTGCTTGTCTAGAGCATTTTATCATAGAAGAACTTCAAGATTTAATGCACATAAGTGTATTTTTAGTCATTTTATTAAAGAGGGAATTGCGTTTCTGGAATCGAACTTTATATCAATTTCTATTTTTTATAACAAACAAATACAAAGCAACACATTTGATACTATAATTTAACAAATCGTTCTACATTTGGTACATCATTTAACTAAATTTGAAAATCACCATCAAATTGATGATGTGACCGTTAAGTCAGTTTTAATTATTGCAAAATTAGTGTCACAGCATAAGTGTTTTTTAAATTTATAATGGCGGTACCAAATTTGATAAGATTAGTTAAATTATTGTATCAAGTGTATTGACCTGCATTTGTTTGGTACTAAAAGTAGAAAACGACATAAAACTTAGTGCAAAAAATGCAATCCTCACTCTTATTTAAATAATTGATCGACTAATCAGGTAACTTTGAACTCATTGTTCAAGTTTGACTTAATTTTCTTACCAAATTGGAGATCGTGGTTGAAAGTATTTTTTCTATAAGATTAGACCTCACATGATATTTAATAGAGATGAATATAAGTAACTTGAGTAGCTTGATAATTTAAAATGCATTTTGCTACTTTTTAACTTTTCAAGTCGAACTTGAGTCGATAGAAAATATGTTAACCAATAATTAAATGTTGCTTTCAAACTTCATTTAAATGTATAAACTATGAAGTATCGAGCTCGAGCGTGTTTTTATATCTCCAAATGTAACCGAAATCGAGTAGTTTAATCAAACCAAGAGTTGTTTACACATTAAGATATATTTCGTAGGGAAATTCTTACCCAAACCGGGTTTGACCGAACCCAAACTAACTAAAAAGCAAGTGCAATATACTTGCTTTGGGATTGGATGTAACTCCTAAGAGAGTGACCAATCACAAAGCAAGTGCAATACACTTGCTTGGTGGTTGGATGGGTTTGGCCAAGCCAGGCTTGGACAAGAATTTTCCTATTTCGTAGGCCTTTCTAGCATATGGTTTTGAAGAGAATTTCTAATGTTTGTGAAAGAGAGAAAATTTAAATTAGATTTTTAATAAACACGAGAGAGAAGAACAAAACATTTGCTGATTTTTAACCTACGACAATTAAGGAATATAAAACATGCATAATTGGCACATTATATCTCTATCTCTATCTCTATCTTTATTTCTATCTCTATCTCTATCTCTACTATTATAAAAGAATGAATATTTTTTAATTTTTTTTGTGAAGATAAAATACCCAATTTAAATTGTAAATTGATATTTAATTAAATGGTAAATATATAAAAGAATAAAAGTAATTGAAGAGGTATATATAGAAATGAAGTCTTATTATATTTATCTCCTACATAACTTCCTAAAATTTATAAATTCTCTTTCACATGAATTTTTGTAATTTTAATCTTAAGAAAACACCATTATTTTAAATATAGTCCCTAAAATATATATAAAAAGTATTATATGTTAGCATCAATATTTTTTTAAATAAGAAAATGTTAATTTAAAGATTTAGTACAACATAAGTCGTAAACACTCTAAATATAAATATTTAAAATGAAATTCTCTTAAATATCATAATGTTACAAAAAAATTAAAATTGAATCGCATCTTCTATGAAATAATAAAGATTACTTATAACTTAGCTAATTATGTAATTTTACTTTGGCTAGAATATAAATTATGAAGAATATTCAATAATTTCAAGACATGCATAACCTCTATGTAATTCTTTTTGTGAAAAAACGGGTGAAATTCGTGAAAAATGGTGAATAGATAAAATATAATCATTGAAACATGTGAAATCAAACAAAGTTTGAGTGATATTGGTGAACACTGGCGAAGTTGATGAAAATTTGATTGAAAATGATTAAAAAAAAAAAAAACTTGAATTCAATGAAAATTCGTGAAAAAAATGAAACCGGTAAACGACAACAAAAGTTAAAAGGAGGTGAAATCGGTTAAAAAATGAATAAAGTCGGCAAAAACATGTCAAATCAATGAGAATTTAGGTGATATTGATGAAAAAACATGTAAAATCAGTGAAAAAAAAGTGTGAAATATGTGAAAATGGGTAATATGATAAAAACAATTTGAATCAGTAAAGTAAAAAAAAATTTAACAAACAAGATAAGGTGAAACCGGTAGAAAATTAGTTTAAAACGGATAAAACAAGATGACAACATTGTAAAAACAATGAAAATAAGTTATAATTGATAAAAATTGGTAAATCGGTAAAAAAAAATCAAACTTGTAAAAATAAATAAAATCGGTTAAAAAATAGGCTAAATAGGTGAAATGAATTAAACTAATAAGTTTACTCTAACTTACAATAAATACCAATGAAATTTACTAGACACGTACAATGTATGTGCATTTTTCTAGTAAAAAAAAAAAAAGAATAAGTAGAAAGTTGTTCTGGCATTATGGAAATTGCTCCGACCGTATCAATAACCAAATTATATAAGAAAGCTATACCAAAAAAAAATTATAGTATAAGAAAGAAATGATAGTAACATGACTTTTCTTTCTTTTTTTTTTTTTTTTTTTGGGTGGGGTGGGGGATGACTTGTGACCAAATTGGATATTTTTGTTATAATTGGACTGATCATAGCTAATAATCCAAAAAAAAAAATGTACTATGAAAGTTGGACCCTTAGATATGAGTCTGACTCATAAATTGTCACTACAAAAGCAATAATAGGTAGTGTACCATTATCTCCCCTAATTTCAAATGGACACTTGAAATTGAAACAAGAAACTTTTCACACATGCAGATGCAGCTGGCGATAAATTTGAAACATGAATCTCTCATTTATTATTACAGACTTTGTGGTGAGTGTGTGTAGTCAACATATATTATATTTAGTCAACGCAGCAGAATATACACTACATTTGCTATTCAAGAACTAAAAATGAATTGCATCATAGTATAAGGATACATTTAATCCGGAGAAACAATGAAGAAAAATGAGTATTTTCTTTTTAATGTCCCCCGTGCGTGTTATTCATGTTCGAAAAAATTAAACTCCTTATTAAATCCATTAATAAAATTGGTTGAAATATTCCCGAAGCCTTCAAAATTATTATCGGAGGACATTTTCGGTTCACATTGTTCATTGTTTTCAATAAGTAAATATATCAAATTAACTTCCTTATGAATATCTATAAACAAATACCACTTTTAATTATGCAAAATTCATGAATAAAACTCATCCAAGGTATTAATTAAATTTGAGGAAAATTGTTACATAGACCAGATTTACATCAGTTGTATAGATCTTATGGTTAAAAATCAATCACATCAATAATTTTGAAAGCATGACATCATCACAAAATTGTGATGTGATAAAATTATAATCACAATGACTATGTAAGTAAAAATTTTCCTAAATCTGACATTATTTATTCTCAAATCATATAGACACGGTAATATCACAACAACAAAACAAAATGAGACGGGGGATCAATTCTTATTCTCTTACCCATACATGTTACATGTAACTTACATAACCTAATACTCAAATTTATTTTCCTTCTCAACTCCAATAGAAACAAAACAACATATATTACATGATTACATCTAAAAATATTCAGAAGTTTGGCTATGTAATACTGAGTCATATTTATATTCCCAAAATATATCTTTCCCGCGGACCAATTATATACCCATTAACATTATTAGAAAATATTCCAGACACATCTAGTGTATTGGTTTTTGTTTGTTTTATTTGACTAATCTTCAGTCTTCATTCTCTTTATAGATATTATTCACATGGTCATATTAATTAGTTAGGTTTCATGGAAACATCATATGGGTTTTTTGCACTTTGCACCCCCAAAATATGAGAAATAGGCACTTTACACCCTCGAAACTTAGATTTAGCACTTTGCACCCTCAAAATATAAAAAATGCAGCATTTTGCATCCTCTTTTATTTTCAGGCAAAAACTCAAGGGCAAAATAGGTAATTCAATTATAAATTTTTGGCACTTTGCACCCCCAAAACTTGAGAAATTGGCACTTTGCACCCCCAATATAAAATTAGTACTCATCACCCTCGAATTAAGAACAAATCAGCAACTCGCACCCCCAAAACACAATAAATTGACACTTTGTACCACAAAACACATAATTAACACTTAACATCCTCAAAGTAAAAAAAAAAAAAAAACTCGAACCCATCATTTTTTCCGACAAATTTGACCATCGGAGTGAAAAAGATCTAAGGCAAAATAGGTAAGTTTCCGATCTGATTGAACAATCTACATTTATATACATATATACATATTAAATACCATGAATTTGGAATGATTACATCATATAGCAAATTACCAAGCCATGAATTATAGCTTGTACAAATTAAACGTGCTATGCACAACAATTGAATGAGTAAAAATTGATAAGTTCAACTTTGCCTTAGATTTTTTTCACCCAGATGGTCGACCTTGCCGGAGAAAATGAAGGGTTTGAGTTTTTTTAAAATTTGAGGATGTTATTAAGTGTCCATTTATTATGTTTCAAGGGTGCAAGTTACTGATTTGTTCTTAACCCGATGGGTGATAAGTGCTAATTTTGTTTTAGGGGTGCAAAGTGCAAAAGATTTATAATTGAATTACCTATTCTGCCCTTGAGTTTTTGCTTGAAAATAAAAGAGGGTGCAAAGTGCTTTATTTTTCATATTTTGAGGGTGCAAAGTGTCTATTTCCTACGTTTCGGGGGTGCAAAGTGCAAAAAACTCACATCATATCATACATTTTCCTTTTGTTATAAAAATAAAGGAAAATGATTATATAACAGCCCAATTCTTTACAGTCTTTTGTACAGCCTTATTTAATACTTTCAAACTTAGTTGTGTTACCTATTACCTGTTTAACAGGTTACTTCTTCAAATAATTTTTCTCATATTCCACATGCTGTACAAGTGGACTGTTATGCTAGTAGTGTCCAAAAATAAACATATACATATATACTCTAGTGTATTAGTTTTTGTTTGTTTCATTTGACTAATTTTCAGTCATTCTTTTTATAGACATTATTCACATGGTCATATAAATTAGTTAGGTTTCATGGAAACTTCATATCATACATTTTCCTTTTGTTATAAAAATCAACATATACATATATACTCTACTTACTGTCTACTCCACATAAACATACATATTGATATACATACATATTGATATACATGCACCTCAAACTCTGTTTTCAATTTTGATTGATTCAATCAAATATAGGTAATATACCCACCCCATCAGGCATCATTACCCTTTTCTTTACATTTCCACTAACTAATCTAATCTTCTACTCCCATGGCTTCCTTACACTTATCATCATCTCTACACAAAATCCATACCTCCCAAAAGTTCCCACCAGCATCATCATTATCATATTCATTTCACGACACAAAAGTAACCAAAAATCTCTTCTTTGTTCCAAACAAACCAACTAATTCCCCACTTACAATGAAATGTTCAACTCTCTCAAGCCTATCTCCACAACTCACCGACGAAAATCATGAAGATCTCAGCCCTGAAGACCCAAGGCCCCTAAACCAAATCTGGAAACAAATCCAGGGCTCCAACAATTGGGAAAATCTCTTAGACCCCATGAACTCTCACCTCCGCAAAGAAATCATCCGCTATGGCGAAATGGCTCAGGCCTGCTACGACTCCTTCGATTTCGATCCCCAATCCAAGTACTGCGGAACCTGTAAATACCAGGGCGCACATTTCTTCGAACGCCTAGGTATGTCCAATCTTGGCTACACCCTGACTCGATTCCTTTATGCCACTTCCAACATCAATTTACCCAATTTCTTTCAAAAGTCCAAACTGAGCAGTGTTTGGAGCCAACACGCGAATTGGATGGGATACGTGGCGGTCGCCACAGACGAGGAGCAGATACGACGCTTAGGCCGACGTGACATCGTCGTCGCCTGGCGGGGTACAGTCACTTACCTCGAATGGATCCATGATTTAAAGGACATACTCCACCCTGCACACTTTCGGAACGACTCCTCGATTAAAATCGAGTCGGGCTTCTTCGATTTGTACACTACTAAGGAACAAACTTGTAAGTATTGTTCCTTCTCGGCACGTGAACAGGTTCTAGCGGAACTTAGACGTATAATTCATCGATACAGGGGGGAGGAATTAAGTATTACAATAACAGGACACAGTCTTGGAGCTGCTTTAGCTTTGTTGAACGCTTATGACGTTGCGGAGATGAAACTGAACATTTTGGATGATGGGTTGGACATTACGAAGATCCCGATTACGGTTTTTTCGTTCTCGGGGCCTAGAGTTGGGAATTTGAAATTTAAGGAACGGTGTGATGAGTTAGGGGTTAAGGTTTTGCGAGTAGTTAATGTTCACGACAAGGTTCCAACTGTGCCTGGAATTTTTACGAACGAGAAATTTCAACACCAAAAGTATATTGAAGAAAAGATCTCATTTCCCTGGAGTTATGCACATGTAGGGGTGGAATTGGCTTTGGATCATACTCATTCGCCTTTTCTTAAAAATAGTAATGATATTAGAAATGCACATAATCTCGAAGCACATTTGCATTTGGTGGATGGGTACCATGGGAAAAATAAGAGATTTTGTTTGGCTACGAAGAGGGATATTGCGCTTGTGAATAAGAGTTGTGATTTTCTGAAAAGTGATTATGGGGTGCCACCGAATTGGTGGCAAGATGAGCATAAAGGGATGACGAGGACTAGTGATGGGCGGTGGGTGGTGCCGGAGCGGCCAAGGGTCGAGCCGCATCCTCATGACACGGCCCACCACTTTGAACAAGTGCTTAAATATGCTAGGGCGAGATTGGAATTGTTTTAGTTGTGACATGTTGTTGGGTTTTATTGTGGTTTGTGAAATGGTGGTTGTAATTGTCAGATGTTCTTATTTGCATTGCAAATTACTTCTTTATGATGCATTTATGTTTGTTATTGTAACTTAAGACCACATCTTAAAATATGTAATAATGTACGTCTTTTTATGAATGTGCATAATGTAACACTAGATGACATATATATGAGGACCACCACTATCAATTCTAAAATGGGAGAAGGACTAAATATTGGTGCTTAAGTAATTTGTGATGGACCTTGAATGTATTATGTATATACATACAGTATTTTTCATAGTCGTTTTCAAAATTTAAAACTATTGACAAATAAATCATTTGTAAGAAATGTATTGTAGGAATTATATATACTGGAACAAATTTGACTGTCACTCCATGCATTATATATTTAGTCTTGAAATTTGACAGGTTTCTGACATTATTTGGTGTTATATGGATGTAATAAAGAAATTGAGTTGAAAAAAAAAAAAAAAAAGAGGACATGGGTTTATATTGAAGACGCAATTAAAGGATTTCTAACTAAAATTAAAGAATTCACTTTTCTATGGGGGCCTAGCCTTCTTCCTGAACTTGAGTAGTCAGTTCAACAACATTCATCATATATCGACGAACACCTAAGCTAAGACAAAGAAATGAGGAGTTTATGCCTTGAATAAACCATTAATGACGGATTACAAAATGCAATATATCTGGTGATTTATTCAATTCAATTTCTTACAAATCAAATTACGAATAAGTCTTGTCTAAATCTCGCTTAAATTACACATATAAATAATACTATTCAATCTTAAGATATATACGTGCAATACAGTTATTTTGTGATTAGTTGGGTTAGTGCAAGAATATTTCATCAAGTCAAAATGGAGATGTGATATTTAAGTCAATCACTCCTTAAATTTTGGATAAAAATTAATTTATTATTGATTAGTGCCTTAAACTTACTTACATTCTCAAAGTAGACCCGGGTCTCTTCAGAGGACATGGGTTTATATTGAAGACGCAATTAAAGGATTTCTAACCATAAACTCAAAGAATTCACTTATCTATGGGGGCCTAGCCTTCTTCCTGAACTTGAGTAGTCAGTTCAACAACATTCATCATCGACGAACACCTAAGCTAAGACAAAAAAAAAAAAAAAAAAAAAAAAAAAAAAAAAAAAAAAAAATGAGGAGTTTATGCCTTGAATAAACCATTAATGACGGATTACAAAATGCAATATATGTGGTGATTTATTCAATTCAATTTCTTACATATCAAATTACGAATAATTCTTGTCCAAATCTCGATTAAATTACAAATATAAATAATACTATTCAATCTTAAGATATATACGTGCAATACAGTTATTTTGTGATTAGTTGGGTTCGTGCAAGAATATTTCATCAAGTCAAAATGGAGATGTGATATTTAAGTCAATCACTCCTTAAATTTTGGATAAAAATGAATTTATTATTGATTAGTGCCTTAAACTTACTTACATTATATATGGTCTGAAATTTTCTCAAAGTAGACCCGGATCTTTTCAGAGGTGGATCCCCGGATGCCGGTTGGACAGGTTTTGATACGGATGGCAGTTGGATGTCCAGTTTAAATTTAAGCTGCGATTAGGGGTGTTAGAACTTTTGTCTTGTAACTTAATTTATAATTGAGGTTTAATAACTAATCTAATATGTTTAGGTGGCCCAAATAGTGTTCAATAACGGGCCTAATGTTGATGGATGAATACCCAAATTTTGTAGGACTCCTAAACTTTCAGTTCAGTAAAAAAAGGCTTTACAAGCCATACCCAAATGAGCCTTAAAGGTAAGTGAGCACAGAAGAACACTATTGTCTTTTGTTCTCAAAAAAAAAAAAAAAAACACTATTGTCTTTTGCCAATATTAAGTTTTATTACCAACTGATGGAATCAGTAAACTCACTAAAAAAAAAAAAAAGAATGAGTAAATTACTAATTTTCTACCAAAAGTAATTTTTTAAAGGAAATTATTATATACATCCTCTTTTGTTTCCCTCATAATTGTTTCGAACACATTTTAAATCATGATTGTAATATTTACTCTATAAGAAGTCGTATGAACAAATTTGTACAAGTATAGACTATAGCTCCTACCTGGCTAGCTGATAGAATATCCATAATGCTAGTCGGAATTTGATTTGAAAATCTCTCAAAAATAAATTTAATTGGAAAAAACATAGGCTACACGTGGGCCTTAACCCGTGTCTATGATGTCGGAGAATTCCAAGGTAAATGGGCTTTTACTAAACCCAAATACCGAGAAGCCCTTAAAAGGGAACACAAAAGAAGGCACAAGTTTAGGCCATCTCTCGTGGAGATTTTAAATGTTATAAATTAAGAAAGGGCTTTTGGCATTTTTACACCATGAAATTATAGGGTTTTGATACTTTGCACTTTAACTTAAAAGTTTTGGTACTTTGTACCCTATAAATATAATTTATTTGGCACTTTGCACCCTAGTGCGTGTTTAAGTGAGAAAATTCATTGATAGAATGGTAGAATAGTTATTTTCAATTTTTTTTCACTTTGCATCTTGGCAATATAGATTATGCACCCTTAAAATATAGAATGTTAGCATTTTGCACCCTAATATTATAAAATTTTAGCATTTTCACCCAAATTTAAATTTTTTGGCATTCTGCACCCTAAAATTAAATTTGTATGACATTTGTACCCTAATGTATTTTTCTTAAAAATTAAATCATGAATGTGTAGAGATAAAAATAGTCATTTTTATGCACAACAATCATAAACTTGTTATTCTAAATTTATTTTACTTTAGAATAACTTATTTTAACATTTTCTCTCAGTAAAATTTAGATTAAAAAAAAGACATTGTCTTCATTTTATTTTCAAGTATCCTCTAGATTATTTATTTTATATCTAAAATACACGTTTACATATCTAACATATTATTATATTGCATGTTATTAACATATTTTAGATTATCATATTAAGTCGGGGTTGAAAATGCCAAAAAATTTATTCTTTGGGTGCAAAGTGTAAATATTCTATATTTCAGAGTGCAAAATGTCAAAATCTATACTTTTAGGGTGCAAAGTGCCAAATATATTCGAAAATAACTACTATACTCTTCAATCAATGAATTTTTTTCTTCAAAACACACACTAGGGTGCAAAGTGCCAACTAAATTGTATTTTCAGGATGCAAAGTGTCAAAATTTTTAAGTTATGGTGCAAAGTGCCAAAACTTTTAAGTTATGATGCAAAGTGCCAAAACTCTATAATTTTAGGGTACAAAGTGCCAAAAGCCCATTGAGAAAATTTACAAGTTTTTGTAAAATTTGATTTTCCAACCGGCCTCTTATATTATATTATAATAGTCCTCAATTTTTTGAGTTTCAACTTTCACATTTAAGAGTCCAAACTCAAAGTTTATATTTTAATTCTTGCAATAAAGTACAAAACATTTTGTACTTTGCTACAAATCTGTTAACACATTTTAAGTTTAATTGTTTTTCTTTTTTTCTTTTTTTCCATTTTTCCCTTCTGAATTTACTTTTTCTTGTATGTTTAAATCAAATACAACTTAAACAAACAAATTATATTCACATGTGCAATACATAGTTAGTTAATCTTATGTACAAACAAAGGAAAAAACACTTGCAGCATATTAATGACCTTTTTTTAGTTTGATAGAGATAAAAAAATGTTGGATTTAAGTCAAATAAAATGTTATAGTATTGTACTAGTAAAAAAAAAATTACACGAATCCCAAACTATAGAATATGGTGTTTTAATATAACTTGTTATTACCTTCCCGAAATAATATTTTTTTTAAAAGTATTTATTATTATTATTAATGAATAAATATTAAATATATAAATAATTAAAAGTAGTTTGTTAAAACATAAACGAGTTGTTGGAGTAAAATTGTGTGGTGGTTTAAAAAAAGTTTCTTAAAATATAAACTAACTATTGGAGTGTAGAGTAAAAAGTGTCAATGTATAATACTTTTCAGGGCTTTTCTATGGTTAGTACCACTTGTGCTAAGTATTCATTAGGTCCCCCTTTAATCATCATTGGATTATATTTATTTTTTAATCTATCATTCATTTTTTTTAAGGGTGACATGTGCTCTAGGTTATTGTACTCCATAAATTTAATCTCTTTTCTCAAGTCACAAGTAATTAAGTCTTATTGCAAAATTGATCTCATTAGTTATGTTGACTGACAATTTTATCCCATAATATTTCAACTTACCAAAATAGTCCCCACATCTTCAAATTTATTGACGATTTTAGTCCACCATGTTGTCAAATTTCAAAATTGACTCGAATAAGACCACGTACGGATCAATTTGAAGATTTTATTTATTATATTTACATAACTAATTTGATTTATAAATAAATTAAATAATATTTAAGCATAAATTTAAAGAAAAATTAAGAAAATCATATTCTTTTCAAATCTAAAATTTATATAATAATAATAATAATAATAATAATATTCTTAATATTTAGTAAAATAATAAATTAGAAATAATTATAATCTAAACAAAAATTAAAAAACCTACCCCCCATTCAACTCCCAGGCCGTGGTGACTTGGGATCGGATCCTGTTGAAATCTAACAAAGTTTGAATACCCACCTCACCTCCACCCTCACCCCAACCCAGCCCACCCCCAGCCCACTCTACCCGAGCCCCCAAACCCAATTTAACTTATTTTTTCACCGTTTGCATCGATTTTTTCATCAATTTCATCGATTTGAACGCCTTTTGGCCGATTTAACCAACATATTCACTGTATTTCATCGATTTAAAATTATTTTGGACCGATTTACCCCCTTTTTAATGTTTTTGTTATTTTTAAACTAATTTATTCGATTTAAACCATTTTTACCGATTTAATTCATTTCTTCACCGTTTGAATCGATTTATTCACCAATTTCATCGATTTGAACGATTTTTGACCAATTTTACTCATTTTTTCATTAATTTCATCGATTTACATTGTTTTTAACCGACTTAGTCCATTTTTCACCGTTTTCGCTCTTTTTTCCACTAATTTCATGGATTTAATCTATTTTTGACCGAGTTAACTCATTTCTTTATCGTTTGAATCGATTATTTAACTAATTAATTGATTTGACTGATTTAACCAATTTCTTCACTAATTTTATCGATTGAAATTGATTTTGACCGATTTAGCCTATTTTGTCACCGTTTTCCACGAATTTCATCGATTTAAACCGTTTACGACCGATTTAACTTATTTATTCACAGCTTACATTGATTTTTGCACTAGTTTCATCAATTTATACCATTTTTGATCAATTTAACATGTCTTTTAACTTATTTCAATGATTTAAATTATTTTTGACCGTTTTAGCCCTTTTCACCGTTTTCTTTCATTTTTCCACTAATTTCCATCGATTTAAATTAAACCAATTTTTTTAACCAATTTAACTTAATTATTCACCATTTGCATCGATTTTTTTCACTAATTTAATCAATTTTTCATTAATTTCATCCGTCTAAAATGTTTTTTTATCGATCTAACCTATTTTGTTTACCGATTTGATCATTTTTAAAATTAATCTCATCGATTTTAAATATTTTTGACAGATCTAACTCGTTTATGTATCGTTTGCATCCATTTTTCTCACTAATTTCAACGATTTTTTACTGATTCAACCAATTTTTTCACCAATTTCATTAATTTGAACGGGTTTTGACCGATGTAACCCATCTATTCACCAATTTTTCGATTTAAATTGATTTTGACCGATTTAACCAATTTTCACAATTTTATAGTGAAAAAATAGGTTATACCGGTCAAAAACAATTTAAATCGATAAATTAATGAAAAATTGGGTTAAATCGGTCAAACCATTCAAAGCGATGAAATTATTAAGAAAAATGGGTTAAATTTGTCAAAATCCGTTCAAATCGATGAAATTAGTGAAAAACATTGATGCAAACTGTGAAGAAATATATTAAATTGGTAGGCTTAAATCGATATAATTAGTGAAAAACAAAATAAAACAGTGAAAAAATGGGCTAGACCGATCAAATAATTTAAATCGATGAAATAAGTTAAAATACGAGTTAATTCGGTAAAAAAGAGTATAAATAATTAGTGAAAAAGTCGATGCAAATGGTGAATAAATGAGTTAAATCAGTCAGAAACGGTTTGAATCGCTAAAATTAATGGAAAAATGGGCGAAAACGGTTAAAAGCAACATATAAAATTAGTCAAAAACCATTCAAATAGATGAAATTTAGTTAAAGAATCAATTCTCAAATGGTGAAGAAATGAGTTAATTCGATCAAAAATAATTTAAATCCATGAAACTAGTGAAAAAACGGGCGAAAATGGTGAAAAAATATGCTAAGTCGGTTTAAAATAATTTAAATCGATGAAATTAGTGAAAAAATGGATAAAATTGGTCAAAAACAGTTTAAATCGATGAAATTAGTGGGAAAATTGGTGAAAGTAAAAACATTTTATATTGATGTAATTCGTGAAAAACGACGAAAAAATGAGTTAAATTGATTAAATTAGTGAAAAATGAATGAAAATTGTTAGTGGGGTGGGTTTGAGGTAGGTTAGGGAATGGGTGGGTAGGTCCGTAATCGATCCGGGTTATCCATTTGCCACTCCTAGTTACGGGGTTTGGGTGGGGTAAGTTTTTTAGTATTTTTAATTATAATATTTAATTAATTTATTTAATGAATATTAAATATTTTTATTAAATAATAATAAATATTAAATAAATTAATATTGTTATATAAATTTAAATTTGAAAAGAATATGTTTTCCTAGATTTTTTAGATTTATGTTTAAATATTGTTTATAAATCAAATTAATTATGTAAATATAATATGTAAAATTTTCAAATTGGTCCGCACGTGGTTTTATTCGAGTCATTTTTGAAATTTTGCAACAATGTGGCCTAAAATCGTCAGTGAATTTAAAGATGTGGGATTATTTTGGTAACTTGAAATGTTACGGGGTAAAAGTGTCAGTCAATATAAGTAATGACATCAACTTTGTAATAAAGCTTAATTGCAACGTCACCACTTAACGGTGATTTTTAACGGCGGTTGCAAATATGAGTGAATTTATAAAATTATGGTACAAAATATGTTGGCCTCGAATTGTTTGGTACCAAAAGTGAAAATTGACATATAGTTCAGTACCAAAAATGCAATTTTCTCTTTAATAAAATCATCTTTAAATCATACATTTTCTGAAGGTAACAGGTCAAATTTACTGAGTTTTAAAGGGGACCTAATAAGAATTAGCACAAACTGAAACTACCTACAGAAAACCCCTACTTTTCAAAGAGACCAAATTTTATAATATTGTTTGAGGTCTTATCATAAATTCATGGGTGAAATACAATTTCCCCCTTAAAGTATGTGGGTAGTATCAATTACCCCCTAAAGTATCAATTGTAACACTTACCCCCTCTGTTATAGTTTGTAGTTTTTATTCCAAAAATACCCCCGCCCCTTTCATAGATAATAAAAATAAAATTGTCTCTTTATTTATTATGAATCCATTTATCCACCAAACAACATTATGTTTTAATTTCTTCATTTTTTTACCATACTTTTTTTAATCTCAAATTTCTTCTTCATTTTCATCTCATTTTCTTATAACCAAAAGAAGCAAAATAAATGAAGAAATTGAAATTTAATATTGTTTGATAAATGGATGTTTGCATAACTAATAAAAAATTTGATGAAGAAATGAAGACATTAAAACATAATATTGCTTGGGTGTCAACCTTGAATTTTGCGAAAAGAATTCAAAGGAGAATTATTCAATATTTTTAATAATATTTCGTGCTGGAAATAAATGAGATAATTATCACCAAATAAAAATATAGAAAATTATGGAGAAAAAAAAATTGAGATAGAAATATAAAAATTGAAACTTAAAATAAAGAAAATAAATTGAAACATAAATCAAGAACAAAATGAGATGAAAATAAAGAAAAAATTTGAGACCATAAGACCAAAAGGAAATCGAAGAAATGAAGAAATTGAAATATAATATTATTTGGTGGATGGATGAATTTATAATTAACATAAATATTTTTTGATAAAATAATAAAGAAATAATGTATTTGTTTCAAAAGGGATGGGGGTATTTTTGAAATAAAATATTTAATACTATAACATAGGGGGTAAGTGTTACAATTGATACTTTAGGGGTATAACTGATGCCATCCCCATACTTTAAGGGGGAAATTGTATTTCGCCCTAAATTCATTCAAATACATATTTAATGTGATTTTGGTTGATAAATTAGGTGAATTTATTTCTTAAACAGAAACTAATGAGGACCAAGTCTGTCTATTTGTCAATAGATTAAGATTAAACAAAACAAAAAAGTTAAAATAAGGAAATAATGCTAGGATGGAGCGAAAAGCTACTTCGAATTGCAAATATTCAAATTAAAAATAGGCAAAATTGCAAAAAATGTCCCATACTAATAAGTAATTTTGAATTTTTGTTCAAAACTATATTACTTAGTCAAATTCATCCCATAATTTTATATTATTTTGGAATATCGTCTCACTTGCCACATGGCTGCTTCCGTGTAAAGACGTGACAAATTTTAGCATGAATATTATACAAGATTGTAGAATTCGTCCCAAACTAATTACAAATTTTGGTTTTTCGTCCCAAACAATGTTAATTCGCCGAATTTCATCTCACAATTTGTCATTTTGCATGAGTTTAGTCCATTATTAAAATTCTAATTTAATGGAAATGACGATTCATCTTTTATTGTCTTAAAGGACTAATGACAATTTATCCCCTGTGATATTCAAAATGTTCAATTTACCCCTTGTAATTTGAAAATGAGCAATTTATCCCCTATATTTTGAAAAGAAGCAATTTACCCCCTTTGAAAATTATGAAAAAATATTTTTATCCCCTTGATCCGGAGAGTGTAACTCAATTGCATAAATTGAGAGTGGGCATATTAAGTGTTTTATAACATAGGGGGTAAATTGGTACATTTATTATAATACAAGAGTTAAATTACCACATTTATAATACAAAGATTTTCCTTGTGCATTTTTTTTGTATTAATACATAATAAATATTTATAATTAATTTGGAACGAATTCTTTTTTCCCATGGCATTTCAATTACGGGCAGGGACGGATCCAGGATTTTTGGGCGGAGGGGCTAAACTTATTCAAAAAAAATCTATCAAACAGTTAAACTTAAAGTTTATATTATTCACGAGAAATTATACGGCACAATACAAAAAATGGAGAGGTGGAGTTTGACAAAAATAAACCCCATGAGATATTTTAATTACATATGATACACCGTTATAGCCTCGAAAGAACCCAAAATATCTACATATTTACTTTAATAATTGACCACGACGGTTTTTCCTCTTCTGAAATCGATCCATGATAGCATCGTTTAAAATACTATTAAATATGTCTCTTATCATTTAGCCACTGATCGCCCACTCGGTTACGAAGTCGATTCTTTACTATCTGCATAGCTGAAAAAACTCTCTCCACTGATGCAGTTGCAACGGGTAGAATAAGCGTCAATGTCACAAGTTGTAAACCATCGAGAATGCGACATGTCTTTTAGTTGCAACTATCTTCTTAGCAAGATCACCAATCCCTTTCAATCTAGAAAAATCATCACTTGATCGAACATTCATAATATAATTTTCAAGTTGATTGGGAAGGGCCGAGAGGTCAAGAAAAGAGAACTCATTTGTAGATGTTGGGAGTGGAAAAAATTTGGACTTGTGAGTTATTATTAGAGTTGATTGTGTTATATTAATTGGACTAAGATTATATTTGAGCTGAAAATTTCATATTCGGCTAATTTATTGATTTTTTTTTCATACACCACTACTATATTAAAAAGAAAAAATAAATTCAGTTGTCCCTGTGTCCGTCCGCCCTTGATTACGGGACGGAAGTTGGCGTGTTAATATAGTTTGGGATGAAAAATCAAAATTTGTATTTAGTTTGGGACGTATTCTATAATTTTATATAATTGTTTATGCTAAAATATGTCACGTCATGACACATAAGTATCCATGTGGCAAATAGAACAATATTCCAAAATAATATAAAATTACGGAACGAATCTAATTAAATGATATTATTTGGAACGAAAATCCAAAATCAATAATAAGTTTATGAGTTTTTTGCAGTTTTGTGTTAAAAGCACATGAAAATGTATATCTATACTACTACTAAACGTGTGAATAATTTAAGTTTTTTTCATTTTTTGTGAAGATAAAAATGCCCTTATTCAAATTGTAAAGTATATTAATAAAATATAATTAAACATGAATTTTCCTTAAATTTTCTCATCAAAACTTCGATAGGAAAATATTTAAGAAAATTTGTAACTTCCTTGCATTCTAATTGAGCACCATGAATATGGAAGAAAAAAAAAAATATATTCAAATTAGATGTGAAGTCTTATTTTAGTTATTTCTCACTAACTCCAATAATTAAGAAATTAACTCCTAAATCACTTTTACAATTTCATTATTGTTCTCCTATAACACATAAAAATAAAAATAAAGACTATTATTTTGAATAGTTATAAAAAATATCATTTGTTTCATTTAAAGATTTAGTACAATATGTCACTTCTTATCTGTAAAATAATGTGAAATAATGTGAAATCAATGAAAATTCAAGTGAAATTGTCAAAATAAATCATGTGAAATATAAGTTAAACTGATATAAATAAGTAAAATTAGAAAGAAAAAAAAATTAACTAGCATAACAGTATGAACTAAATCAGTAGATTTTTTTTTTGTTTGCATAGGAGAAAACAAAAGAAATCGATGAAAAATAGGAAAAACTATGAATTATTAGGTTATAATTGATCAAGAACGAGTAAATCAATAAAAAATATAAAACCAATAAGAATCAATGAAAATTGAATTAAACTAATTAACATAATATAAGTGAAATGGCTTAGATCGGTAAAGAAATATCTTTGAAATGATAAGGTAAGTGAAATAATTTGAGATATACTTAAAAATAATTGAAGATGTATACCTATTTGAGTTGAAAATTCGGCAAATACATGTGAAATCGATGAAAATTCAAATGAAAATTTGCGAAAAAAATGAATGACATCGGTGAAACGACGAAATTACATAAAAAATGATGAAATATGTGAAAACCAGGTAAAAAGGTGAAAAATGCTAAAGTCGGTGAAAACATGTGAAAATTGGTTAGACTGGTAAAAATAAATGAAATCAATAAAATGTAAAAAGTTCAACCAACAAAAAATGTCAAACCATTACAAAAATGGTTTGAACCGAAAAAAACTAAAGAAATCGATAAAAATACCCATGGTGAAGTTAATATATTGAATAACAGTCATTTATATGTGCTATTTTATGACATAATGAAGTTAATTTTACTTTGATTTACAACAAAATACCACATAAATTAAATAGACATGTACAACGTATGTGCACCTTAGACCGGTGAAAAAAATGAACGTGAAATCTTAAATATATTTGAAACCGATAAAAAAAAAAGGGGTAAAATTTGTGAAAAATAGATGAAAACGGGTAAAATCAATTAAAATAAGGGCAAAGTTGGTGAAAATATGTGAAATCGATGAAAAGAATGGAATTTCTAAGAAAAATGATGAAACCAGTGAAATCCAATAAAATTGGGTAAAGCTGGTTAAAAAAGGCTAAAATCAGTCAAAACGTAAGGTTGGTAAGAACATATTTAATCAATAAAATAGTCAGGTGAATAACATGTGAATTTAGTGAAAAAAAAATATGAAAAATAGATAAAAACGGGTTAAAATGGTAAAAACGAGTGAAATCAGTTAAAGAAGAGTTTAACTGGTGAAATCGATGGAAAATTGGTTTAAACTGAAGAGAAAAACCAAAGAAATCGACCAAAAATGAGAAAATAATGAAAAATATTATAACCGATAAAAAAAGGGATAAATCGCTGAAAAAAGATAAACCGGGTAAACAAAATTTAGACAGTGAGAACATAAGAATTGATGAAAGTTTTGGTAAAATTTGTAAAGAAACGAATAAAATTAGTCAAAAAACTTGAAATCGGAAAACATGCTTAATCAATGAAAATTTTAGGTGAATAGCATGTGAAATTAGTGAAATAGGTGAAAACGAGTTAAAATTTATCCGAGAAAAGCAATGTGAAATTGGAAGAAAATTGTTAAAATTAAAAAAAAGATCGGAAAAAAATGGAAAAAAATGAAAAATATATAATCGATTAAAAAGAGAAAAACTAGATAAAAAAAATTAAACAGTGAAAAATATGAACCGATGAAACTTTGAGTGAAATTGGTAAACACTGGTGTAGTTGGTGAAAAAAATGGTGAAACCAGTAAGCAAAAATGCTTGTGAAATCGATTAAATTTATGAAGGAACAAATTAAACATGTGTCATTGATAAATAATGGATAAACTTGAATGAAAACTACTATTATGGAATGCAATAAATAATGTTTTTATGATCTTATTTTAGAACCAATTTTATTAAATGTAATGACTAAATCAGTCATCATTATATATTTTATTACAACTATTCAAAGCCATCATTTTTTATAAACCAATAATAATTAATAAAAATAAATCTCATTAAAATAAAATGATCAATCATAAATAATATGATATTCTATGACATAAAAATGACAAATTTTACACTAATTTATTGAAAAAAAAACCTATAAAATTAAAACTAGACGTGAACTTTACTTTTACAAATAAGTAAGCTCACATACAACAAACACACATTATACAACATATCACTAAACCCACCAGTACCACCCTCTGCAGCAGGGAGGATACAAGACTCGAAAAGACGCCGCAGCCACCGCCGCCGTAATGCCACTCTCCACCGCCCTCATTTTCATCCCATCACCATCACCATCACCACCACGTTCTCTCTCTCTCCACCCCCACCCCATCACCCCCTTATTCTCACTCTCCTTCACCCCCAAAACAGCCTCTGTCTTTTCACTTTCCCTAAAATCTTCCCACCCCCACCTCAACCAATTATTTGCCTTCTCGCCAGATGCCGCCGCCGCCGACATCGAGATCATCGCCACTTATGGCGGCAACGGAGGAACCGGAGGAAGCAACGGAAACGGAAAGAGCGGCGGAGGAGGAGACAACAACGATGGGAATGACGATAAGAACAAGAAGAAGAACAAAAATGAAGCTTTAATGGCGTTAGCTGAGGCTGGGAGGAGTCTCGAGAGCTTGCCTAAGGATTTGAAAGCCGCCATTGAAGACGGCAGGATACCTGGATCGATTGTTTTGAGGTATTTGGATCTCGAGAAATCGGGATTTTTTTCGTGGTTGATGAAGTTTGGAGGATTTAAGGAGAGGTTGTTGGCTGATGATCTGTTCTTGGCTAAAGTTGGGATGGAATGTGGCGTTGGTATATTCACCAAGGTCAAAATCAATTCTTAAATATATTACTCCAGTACATTGTTATGCTCCTGATTTCCAACTTTAATTGATTATAATAGGTTTTTTTATTTTTTATTATTGAATAAAATTGTGCATAACTTCAGAGTCAGACGTTTAATGCTGAAGCTTTCAAATATTTTGTTTTGAGTGAACTGACTTGCATCATTTGGCAGATAATTTTTACCTTTTATAGTATTTGAAAAAATGCATCTTGACTGCTTTGAATTGGAATTGAGATATGGTTTTGTTTTTTAAATTTCGGTCATTTTAAGGTTTGCATTCCCCTTTGTCAAGTTGTATGCATGTTTTATAACCTGGGCTCTAGTTTTCATAGTTATATGATATGAAAAGAAGAAGGCACAAGTCACAATTTACGATCAATATATAATATAAGAACATAACATGGTTTTTTTTTTTCCCATCTTGCTTTTAAATTAATTTAGAATTAGGAATATTATTCTTGTTATGCTTATCATTGTGACTTGTTTTACAGACTGCAGCAGAATATGAGAAACGCAGGGAGAACTTCTTCAATGAGCTGGAAATTGTCTTTGCTGATGTGGTAAACATGTTATCTTTTAACATGGATATTTTCGAGTAATTCTAATCACTTGTCTTAGGTTTGCATATTGCAAGGCGTTTTCGTTTTTGTTTTTGTTGTCTTTTTTTATGATTTATTTATGATAAGATTCCATAGAATTGCCTGACCTTTGTTTATATACTGTATGAATTATGGAATTACTCATAGCTTAGATGGTATGTTGGGGTAATTGTTTTCTGCACAAAGCAAATGAGGCAGGCCCATGTCCTCAACTTGTTATAAGAATAGGAGTAGAATAATAAGTCCCATGTATAATAAGCAAGATCAAATGGAAGTGCGAGTGAGCGAGAGGTATTTAAATTCCAGTAATTCAATCTTTACCTCCACCCTGCACTGGAAATGATGAATGTATCATGATTGGCTTGTATATATGTGCCGAACAATATATACCTTATTTAGTAACTTCCTCTCCTGGTCACAAATTCTAACAGAGTTTAAATCTTGCCCTCATACTTTCAGGTAATGGCTGTAATAGCAGATTTTATGCTTGTCTACCTTCCTGCTCCTACTGTTTCTCTCCGACCCCCTCTTTCACTCAATGCTGGAGGCCTTGCTAAATTCTTTTACAACTGTCCAGATAATGCTTTTCAGGTCAACTTCTTTTTTTCTTTATTTCTCAACTATCACATATTTAAAATGTACTAAGTGGTGAAATCTTGGTTCAAATCTCTCTTTCAGGTTGCTTTGTCTGGAACCCCGTTTTCATTGTTACAGAGATTAGGGGCAATAGCGGTAAGGAAATCTAACTCGCGTTCTTATTTTTATTTTTTTATTTTAATCTTTTTATTGTGAAAGCTTTAGTTTCAATCTCACGGTCACATGGTATTTATTGCAGCGCAATGGATCAAAACTATTTGCAGTTGGCACTACTTCATCTCTGGTATTATCTCAATTTTTTTTTTTTTAAATTATTATTACTTAAACCGGGCAACATATAATATGATGCATTGGTGTCTAGGTTGGTACGCTTGTGACAAATGCAGTGATTAATGCTCGTAAGGCTGTTGACCAATCTGCTGCCAATGAAGTGGAGAATGTTCCTGTATTATCAACTAGTGTTGCGTATGGTGTCTATATGGCAGTATCCAGCAACCTCCGGTACCCAAAGAAATATTAATAATTTGGATTTCATTGTCTATTATTTTATTTCAATTGTCTTTTGACAGCTACATTTATATTTAACTGTGTTCCAACAGATACCAGGTGCTGGCCGGGGTTATTGAACAACGGTTTTTAGAGCCCTTGCTTCATAAGCACAAGTTATTATTGAGTGCTATTTGCTTTGCTGTGCGAACAGGCAACACTTATTTGGGTTCATTATTGTGAGTTGTTCGCCTTTTCATTTACACTTACTCGTCTTCTTTGTTGTCACACTATAGATTGTAAACTCGTTTAAATTATTTTGCAGGTGGGTTGATTATGCTCGTTTGATAGGAATACAAAAGACTCAAGATATAGAAGAATAAGCACAAGATTATCGCGTGATGATTTAGTGAGTGAGTGTGAGTTTACCCCATTAGTTGACATCTCAAACAACAATAGTTTTCTAGAGAAAGCTTGGCCTTGCTCGGTTTTAGATCTTTGTACATGTAATTTAAGGTTGGTTTTTTCCAAATTGATAATCACTAGAAATTTAATTAAGGTTAACTGATGTTACAAGATTTCAAATTTATCATTCTATTAAAGAATATTACTTGTTTGATTTCCATCTTTCTATTTTGTTTCTTTTCCTTGTTCATTTTTTTCTCTTCCATGTTTTTATGTTACTGTTATGTCGGACCGGAGAAGTTTTGAGAGTAAGATGGATGAGTTTTATCATCTGGACGTCTCAACAAAGTTTTGAACAATACATCTAAAACCAAATCCATTATTTATGCACAAAATACAACTCATATTTGCTAGTCCTACCCAACAAAAATGCTGCATTAATGTGCTTTTTTACATTCATCGTTTTCATCCAATTTGGAGAACATAAAAATTACATAAAGAAAAAAAAACAGTGTAATATATACTCGATAATTTAACTAAGCAATGATCTCTTCCAACATGCACTCCCTAAATTTAACATCTGCATGGCCGCCATTTACACGAATAATGTCACAGCATTCACTTCTATCAAGCTTAACAAAAAAGAACAAAAAAAAAAAAAAAAAAAAAACAAAGCAAGTTTAGTAAAATAGTTTCAATTATAAAACTGAAAAGAACATGTGAACCAACAAATTAATACCTGCACACGTTTTTTGACCGGTGAATAGATTTGAATTTTGGATATAGAATCAGCAGAATAATTCCCACTCGAAGAACAAACAGGCAAACCCCGCGGCCAAGCTCGAGAAAAACTTGTCAATATCTCATTTCCCGATGTCATTTCGATAGTATCATAGAAAAATGTATGAGGGGCTTCACAAGGACCGGCGGAGGAGCGGCGCGTGTTGAACATGTACTGCGGGGGACCTGGATTCTTTTGCCACGGCTGGAATGTTTCTATTGGCATTTGTAAATAGCTTTTAGGCATAATTTTTTCGTATATTTGTGCAGAGTAGCCCCAAGAAATGGAAAATGACCAATTGCTCTGCCGGTGATAGCAGATGGTTTGCTGCAACATGCGGGACTGGTCGACGGCGGCCGCCTTCATGAGGTGACGCGTGGATTCGGAACGGTCCTTGGTGGGGAATATTGGTGACACCATGTCGAAATGGTGAAGGGACATTAGAGGGGATTTTGGGTGGGATGATAAGAAACCTGATATGTCTCCACGCAGATCAATCTGCAATATATCAAATTTGGAAGCACAATTGACATTCTATGGGCCAAATTTTCCATTGTTTTCAGTTTTTGAAGCCTTTTGTTTGTCTTATTTTGGAATTACTATCATAATTTTTTCTGGTTTTTTCAAAATGTTGTAGAAAAGTTTTCAGTTTAGGACAAAGATAGCTGATGACTACAATATGATGTTGGTTCCTAATCCAATTGTCTTCAGTATTTATTGTTCTTCTTTCGATACAAGCAAGGACACTATATAAGTTTACCAACATTATCTTATGTCTCTAACAAATAACAATGCTAGCTGCCTTAATTTAAATGTTAAGCACCATCACAAACTCAACATTAATCTGCACATCCTATGGCTATGCCTTATATAAGTATGCTCAAGATCCTCTATCGCACTTTTTCTTGCGTTACATTTGTACGACACCGATACATTAATTGATTGACACAATGCTCATAATTTATTAGTAGCATAGAAAAAATAATAATTTAATTAAACCATAAGGTCATACATACCTGATGAATCCCTTTCAAAGGGGTTAAGCTCACTCCAATATCAGCAATACATGACATTGTAGTTTGATCAGCAGCATTCAAATGTCTGTATCTTCTCAAACAATTCTCCATATCTTCAGCCAAAGCTTTTGCCAAGGGGTAACTTAATATAAATCCAGCCCCGCCAAAACCTTGATTAAACGAATACCAATAATTCGACAAAATAAACTCCGAATTCCCGCCAAAATAATAATACTTAGTATGATCATACTTTGCAAGAACATCAACTATATTCTCAAGAAAAAAGATCGAATCATCGTCTCCCATAACTAACCATCTTAAACTCTCATGGCCTAATTCTCTAAATGTCTCTTTTATACCGTTTATGATACGTTGTGCAGTAACATCGGTTTTGTTAAGAAATACGGTAAGATCATCGGATACTTTGTAAGGAGGAGAAGCTTGAGACCAAGGGAGTAGTCCTGCAGTTGGAGCTTTGTCTAAAAATAGGAAGCCTCGAGTAACGTTTGGTTTCCACCATGATTCTATGTATGATTTTCGATAATGCCACGCGTTTTCAGAGCCAACTAGACCGAATACGAGGTGGCTTAGATTGGTTGTGTCTGTAGAATTTGGTGGCTTCTTTTGGAAAGGAGAAAAGAAGTCAGAAGATGGAAAATTTGGGTACTGATTGGAAACATATATGAAGGCAAGATAAAAGATTAGGCCTAGAATCAGAAGGGTTTTGCATATGGAAGCAAAGATTTCCATATTTTTGTAGATGAAATTATTTATCTTGAGATTAATGAAACAGGGGATTTTGCTCTGTTATTGATGATGTGAGATAATTAATTAACATTTGAAGTAGTCTTTGAGTTGTCCTGATGCTTATGTTCTAGGATTAATTTTTTAATTGGCATGTAATCTATAGCAGTCATCGATAGTTCAAGGACTATAAATTAAAGCCTGCAAATTAACTAAAGCTTAAATTATCAAATTCTACATAGGAATTTCCTTCATCCAACAATGCATGCTTCATATATTTCAAATTATTTCGAACGTGTAAGTAATATATTCATCTTATGATTGAGCAATGCTTCTAAAAAAAACCAATCATATATAAAAGGGTAAACACCACTTTTGGTCCCTCTTATCATTAACTTTTTACAGAGTGGTCCCTCTTATGTTTTTTTCCCCACTTTAGTCCCTATTATGAATTATTTGTTTCACTTTAGTCCTTTTCAAGTGGTCCAAGGCGATTCCGATAACATGTGATATGCTCATGAGGGCAATTTTGTCATTTCAAGTAAACTAAATTGAATATTTTCGTCTTTCTATTTATTTAAAAAAAAAATTAAATATATAATCTCTTCCAAACTAGCCTTTCATTCCAGTCCAACTTAATCGTACATTTTGTTTTTAAACTAAAGTTTTTTCCTAAAATATTTTTCAAACACCAAAATTGCTCACCAATTAAACAATATCTCAAATAGTCTCAATAGTCAGCGGACGAAAATGCCCTAAAAAATATTCATATGCATGTCACGTGTTATCGGAACCACCTGATAAGGACTAAGTGAAACATATAATTCATAGTAGGGACTAAAGTGAAACAAATAATTCATAGTAAGGACTAAAGTGGGAAAAATATCATAAGAGGGACCACTCTGAAAAAAGTTAATAATAAGAGGGACCAAAAGTGATATTTAAAATATACATAGATTGAATACACTGATATAAATTCATTAACTTCAAAGCCTGGAAATTATTTCCGTACATATACTACAAGAGTACTAGGAAGATAAACATAAATCCCCAATTTTAGATGAGGTATAATATAAATCTACAATTTCCAAATTCATCGACATTACTTTTATTCATTTTATTCGGCCTCTATTGCCAAATTCACCAACATTTTTATTTTCTATTATATTACTACTCTATTAAAATCGAATAACATACATCTCGAACAAGGTTACTGAAACGACCAGGTGGATCTTAATTCTCATGGAAGTGGAATTGGCTTCATAATCAATGATAATATACGATCCTTAGACTCGAGAGGAGCACCATGCCCGTCTCCATGTTGGTACATGCATTGATGAATCCTAACATAATTCAACGTTCCTCGAGTGAAGTCCTTAGTGTAGACGCGATTCATTAGTGACTCTTTGTTAACTTTCTTCCATGTTTCCCCAACTAAGTAATTTACATACTTACGAGCATCTTCTTCTGAACAATCATTTTCGTGCATGTAGCATTGCACGGATTTTGCGATGTCCCCTTTCATCATTTCATCCTAGTTAATTACCGAGAGAAAAGTTACATCAAATATTGATTAATTGAAAACTAAACACTGGATATATAGTTACATATATATATATATATATATAAGGCCAGGCCAATATAATTACAGTAATTTGGATGAGTGCACATATATACCGGTGAAGTGCCCAAATCATCAGTAAGACGAGCAATTAGTGATGTCCAACGGATTAAAGCCGGTAATTGCACCAAATCCTCCAAGGCCTTCTCTTTTATCGGATTTGTAATGCAAAAATAAGCATGGCCTAACATCAATGGCCCAGTAATAGATACTATCGCATTTTCAAGATACTCATTCAAACTTGGAGTATGGCCCCTCGAACACCACTTTGCTTCCAATAGGTAAGATTCACAAAGTTCTGCCCACTGCAAAAAAGAAAAAAAAAAAGTTCCGAGTGATATTTTTTTCGGAATGGTATTTCAGATCTTAGATATAGTTTCATCCATGTCAAGGTGTGTCGGACACAATACGTGGAGACCTCTATCAGTAGTGGTTCGAACATAGATTTACTATATTATGGAGACCAGTTCCTAGGAAAAGCAATTTATAGTATGTGCATACCATTGTTTTCAAGTATGAGATGCTATTGAAATCTTGATCTTTTAGAACATCGTAGGCCAGCTCGTTAATGGAGTTAAATAGAGCAAAAAAACAAATCTTCATGTAGTCCGGAAGTTGTTTTAACGCATTAATATCCCACCTATAAACAAACCAAAAGGCGAAATAAATCTTTTTATCCTTTTTGAAAAAAATACTAAAAATTAATAGAATAACGATTAAATATACAATTTGTAAAATTGAAATTAATCATTTACCTGTCAACTGCATGTGTAAAGAGTTCAAGTTCATCTAAAGTCCCGTAAACATCATAAATGTCATCAATAATTGTTATTAGTATAACTAACTTCACTAACACTATCCTGCAGTATCGAAAACGAGGTTCGAATGTGAAGCCAATTGTCCATAAGAGGCTCTCCACCAATCTATCCCTTGCAAAACTCATCTTTTCTGCAAGCTTAGTATCAGTATACCACCTGCATATATATATGCAAACAAAACCATCATTCATAAATGACCGACTCATCAAAAAACTTAAACTGACCAAAATCTAAATAGGAGTACGTTACGTAATAATTAAGTTACCTTGACAGTTGTTTAAGTTCTTCTTGATACATAGCTTGAACCATATTGAAATCCAATTTTGCAAACTCAAGCAAAATAGGATTCATGTCAGGCATCGTTTCATATGCATCGATGAACCATCTTGCCTCTAATCTCAACATTCTCCAATGCAATGGAAGCTCTAGAGTATGATTTATTTCCGAAGCAAGAGTTTTGTCCAAGTTCTCTTGTTTCTTGACAATTTCCTTGAGATTGTGAATCGCAAAATCTCGAGCTGCATCCATAATTGTTTCACCCTCCATTGATAGATATGAAGCTTCATATAAACTTAGAAGTCCCTTTACATCATTTTGAAAACTATTCTTGAATTTGCCAGCTTTTTCATCCATGAAACCAACAAAAACCTCTGCAGTAAATAAACAAACATTTTGTTTTTGTTGTAAAATTTGAAAATAATATACTCTTCACACATTGGTGAAATTAGAAATGTAAACGAAGTACCTTGAGGGACTAGGAAACCATGTTGTCTGAGTAATCGAAAACTTAGAGATATAGCATTTAAGTCCTTGAACTTCAATTCATCAACCATATTGAATAAATCCTCAAGGATTTTGTCGATATGTTCTGTGAAATGATAAGATATTCCTAATCTTTCCAAAATATTAATAATCTCAATTTGATCTAATGTATCATTTGTTTTCTCAAGTAATATATTCTTCACTTCTTCTTTAAGAAACTCAGCTCTTTGCGAATATGTTTTCCCCTGTGCATTTTAGCGATGTCATGAATTGCAATTTTATTAAGAGAAAAAAATGATAAATTAAGCAAGTAAATTAGTTAACTATATATATTCTTACAGCATAATCACTAGTAATTGATTGCAAGAAATCGTCATCCCAAATAGTAGGCTTATAGTTTCCTGATCTCCTAGTAGCATTAGCCATAATTTAATCTTCTCCTTTGCTAATTTATGCGTATAAACTATGAAGGAGTATGTTCTGAACTAGTAAGTTAAGCTGAAGTAAATAGGTTGCTTAAATAGAGAAACTCGTGCGTGTAGGTTCTTTATTAATGAGTTACTGATAATTTGACCCCTGTAATATTCATAATGCTCAATTTATTCCCATGTGGTTTAAAAAGTGCATTTTATCTCCCCTAAATTTTTTTTTTTGGTAGAAGTCCCCTATATTTTTTTCTTTTTTGATTTCTCAAATATTTAATTTCTTTCGAGATGTTTGAAAACTTATGAAAAAAATTACTAAATTAAGAAAAAGAAAAAATTTTGAGACTAATATAGAGTTTTTAAAATACATCTTACTTTCATTTTCATTGATTCAGAAAAAAAATTATGTTTTCAATAAATAAAAATGAAAATTTTTTATCCAGGATTATTTTTGAAACATTATAGATAACTTATAAGGTAAGTTTCCTTTAGAAAAGAAAAAACTCCCGTGTTTGACTTTTTAAATAGTATTAAAATACTTTCTAAAAAATTGCAACAAACTTTCCCAAATAATTATATGGCCTGTTTGTTTGGTGTTTGGGAAAGCAGTTTTGAAGAGTAGTGAATGTTTGTGAAATAATCTCGATTTGCTAATGTTGTTGTCTGAGTTTTGATAGAGTGGTTTGAGAAATAAAGTAGGTGTAAGATTTTTTTTTTAAAGAGTTATGTTGTATGTGTAAGATGTGTAAAACTTTATGTCGAATCATGTTTGTCATGTGAGATAAATTGTGTAAGAGATATGTTACTTTATGTCAAATCATAGTAGAATTTGTATATGTTTTGTTTAGAGATAAGAAAATTGTTGTTTGTTTAGCTCATGAAAGTAGTTTGAGAAAATTGAGAGATGAGAAATTTATTTTGAAAAGTATAAAATATGTTTGTTTGATATTTTTCAAACACGAAGTTTTTTTGAGAAATGCCATATTTTGATATTTTTTAATGTTATAATATTTAGAAAAAGGGTAATTTAGTGTGTTTTTTTTTTTTTTTTTTTTTTGAGAAGAGGGTAATTTAGTGTCAACAAAACAAATTTACAGTTGGAAGTGTCAAATAAAGGACTACAAGATATATGAACTTTAAAAAAACATTTATAACGTGTCTTTATGGCTTTTTTTGGTGAAGGGAGTATCCATTAGGCATTACAGGGATGTATGTATTTTCTTATAACTCTCACGTATCTGTTTTATATATTATACATTATAGTTCAGTCAATATATGAGAATTTTCAAATAAATACTATATGTTTAGTAATTAGTAAATATATTGGGACGGACCTATTCCCCTATTCCACATCCCTTGTTGATTTTTGTTACCAGACCGTCCTAAAACTTCGGTAAAAAGTTTATTTTCGTTCGTAATATGCTTAATCATTTGCATATAAGAAAAAGGAAAAAAAACCACGAAAGTCGCCAAACAACATACTGTTAAAAAAATATTGGGCCTCCTCCGATTCATGTTATTTGGCACATTATGAACCGGAGAGAGTAGAAAACACATTTGTTTCGTTTTATCAAACACAAAATAATTTTGAAAGAGACAGTCACTGCCATACAATTAAATTATTCATTAAGGGTGTGTTCACTTTGCCCAATTAACCCTCAATTGGGCCACAATTAATTTTAATTGAAGGCTAATAACTTGTTCAGATGGGCCGACTAATTCACGGGCTGCCCGTGCTTTTTTGCCCGACATGTGGGCCAGGCCCCGTAATCTGCCCAATTATAATTCAGTCTCCAGAGGTCCAATTGAGATTTAATGGCCCAGATTAATAATATTCAGACCAAATACCCTTTGATTTCGGTTTAATTACAAAAAACCCAAAGACAAAAAAACATAAAATATAATTTCCCCACATTTCTCAAAATTCCCAGCTGGTCGCTCACCCCACCATTTGTGCACAGTAGATCTATCTTGCATTCTCCATTGCCGACCCCATTTGCCCAGGTGAGTTGGAAATTTTTCTTTGAAATTAAGCTGTAAATAGCATCAATAAACCTTATATTTTCTCCTATTTCACCAAATGTTCAATTTTATGAAAAAGTTGAGCTTCAATTTTTCATTGCGTAGTATAATTCTTTTTTTTTTTAAAAATTGGTTGAGCTTCAATTTTTAAATTTTTTATGTAAAAGTTATGCTTCAACTGTTCTATTTTATGAAAAAGTTGAGCTTCATATTAATTTTTCATTTTCATTAAAATTTCACAAGAGAGCCGTCGGGATTGAGGGAGGAGACAATGAAGAAGCAAACCATAGCGTCGTCGCGATCGAAAGAGAGAAATGGGGATAGAAGAAATCAACTGGAGAATAGTTAACCTTAAAGCATAATTATACCTCAAAATCAACTGCCGATATTAAACCAAATGAACTTTCAAGATCTAATCTCGGCCAGGGGCAAAATTGTCCACGCTTATTAATTGGGCCAACTGAACGGATCATTTTATCGACTGTCTAAATTATTAATCGGGCCACTATAATCAGCCGAACGGACCATTAAAACAATTAGACGGATTATTAATTGGACCGAAAACCCAATCTAGGTCATTAACAATTGTGCAAAGTGAACGTAGCCTAAGAAAACAATAGAAACTAAAATTCCAAGCTTGGAGTAAAAAGTACATTTTGCTTTAACAAATGTCAAATTCATACAAAATTAATTTTTAATGATTTGAAAATCACATAAAAATCATAACTATTCAAATGAGTGCTATGGATTAATTACTCCCAATTTATTTGTCATTTTACATATTTTCACACATATTAAGGCACCTACTAAATAATCTCAATTTTCGAGAAAAAATAAATTATATTCCTAAAATACCCTTATTCTTTATTTCATCACCATTAACTATTTACACTTTTTTTTTGATAATTTAACTATTTACACTTTACACACACAATCTTTTACTTTCTTTCTTATTCTCTCTCTATCTTTTAGATGCATTAAATAAGGACAAAATAGAAAAATATATATTTAATAGTGCTTTGAAATTCTAAAATGACAAATAATTTGAGACAAAAAAATTTCTCTAAAAAGACAGATAAATTGGAACAAGGGGAGTACCTTAAAAATATTGACATCAGGGGCCGTGTCAAAAAATATGAACTACTAATGTTTGTTATTATGAATTTAAAATACTTTTAACTCTAAAAAGTTATTTCAATCCAAAGATGAAACGTCGGGTAAGATCAAGACTTTTCTTTTTTTGTTTTTCTAGTCCAAGTCATGATAACTCTGTAAAGCAGCCGAAACGAGAAATGGTGCATCTTTTCTGGTCATACAAACATTTCCAGCTGAAACGTCAGCCCCGTGAAATTTCGCAGCCGAAGCGAGAAGTGGTGCATCTTTTCTGGTCATACCAAGTTTCCAGTCAACTGGTGCATCTTATCTGTTCCGAACGTACCATTGAACTTTGATTTTAAAGCTTATTTCAATATTCTAGTAATCCTTCTTGATCCGTCTAAAATGAAATTTTGTAGGATGAAGAGCATATGGGGTAGCATTTATCTTGGTGACACGTGTTCTCTTAAAATTTAGGTTGAAATAATTTAGTTGAAATAATTTATTTTTTTCAAGACAAATCTACTCATTTTAATAAGTGAAATTCAACAACACCCCTTGGGTCTTGCCTAGCTAAAAAAAATTTGTGTTATTTTTATTAGCAAAAAAACCATATACTTTTTTTAATTATTGTAAAAAAATATCCCTCTTAAATCGAAATGACAATTTTACCGCATCAAAGGATTGGAAAAAATTCCCTTAACTTAAAAGATTACCAATATCCCCTCATAGCTTTAAAATATTGCAATAAACCACCTGTTTTTTTTATAGAAAATTGACAAAAACTTTCATATGATTTATGAAATTCACTTTAAAAATTGACAAAAATCTTATTCCCCAAAGTTACATATTGCGGCACATTACCAATCATGTACAAATTAAGCAATTTACCGCCTCAAATAATTTTATTTAATTTTTGTTCGACGGAAAATATACATGTGCTCATGTAAAACTATGTTCAGGTGGGGAAGAGTTGGGCATTGGTTGTGGTGCCGGAGGTGAAGAGAGAGAAATTGGTGACGACGATAATTGCAATTACCCCTTCCCAATTTTTACCTTTTTAGGTATTTTTTGGCCAATAACAAATATCCCCTGAAGATATAAAATTTTTGACTTAAACAGACTCGTGCTTGACACGTGACATTTTTCATCCAAAAACTGACGCCCGAATAAATTGTTAAAAAAGTTGGACAACTTTTGTACGAAATGTGTCTTTTTGAAAAGTTTGGTATGAATAGTGTAATTTCCTTGATTTTTTTTTTTTTGGAAAAGAGATCTGAAATTATTTTGAGACAAGAGAGTTTTTTTTAATATATTAATTAAAGGATTAGTATATAATTTAATATATGTTCATTTTTTCTAAATGTATGATGCCATATCATCATTGGACATTTTGACCGTGAATTGTAGTTCAAATTTGTAATTAACTTTTTTTAGTGGTTGAGATGGAGTATCTCATATGTAGTTATATTCTGTTCTATGAAATCTTATTTTAGAAAGACCATCTTTCTTTTTTCCTTTGCCCAAGGGTTTCACCTTTGAACGTGATTTTTAAATTTCACCTTTAAACTTTGAATTTAAAGATATTTCTTATTTTAATATTCTTGTAAATTTTCTTTTTTCTTTATCCAAGGGTGTTAAAATATTTTGTCTAATTTAATCCATTTCAAAACATGTTGATCATATTTTCTTTTCGAATGCTTTATTTAATACAAAGAAATAGTTTGTAAGATATTAATATTAATTTTTATATAATTGTCAACTATGTAATCGACTATATAAGAAAAATTTTCATGAAAAAAGTTTGTTTGAAAAAACTGCAAAACTGTAACGTACCGTACTGGAACCGCATATAACCGAGTTTGTTGGTATGACTCATAAAACTCTAGTTTGGTATTGAGTTTTTTAAAATCGCACTAATTGGTGTTGTACAAATTTTTTATTATTGAATAAAATTGTGCTTAACTTCAGAGTCAGTTTAATGCTGAAGCTTTTAAATATTTTGATTTGAGTGAACTGACTTGCATAATTTGGCAGATAATTTTATATTTTTAAATATTTTATTATTTTACATTGTACGTGTCTAGTCTTAGTTTCAAGTGTATTTTTGTAAATTAGAGTAAAATTAACTAATTTTATGTCATATAATATCATATATTTATGACTGATCAATTTATTTTTATTAATAATTATTATTGATTTATAAAAAAAAATAATGGCTTTGAATATTTGTAATAAAATATAGAATAATGACTGATTTAGTCATTACATCAGATAAAAATGGTTCTAAAATAAGGTCATAAGAACATTATTTAGTTCATTCCATCATATTAGTTTTCATGTCAAGTTTATCCGTTATTCACCGATGACACAGGTTTCATCCGTTTCTTAATAAATTTCACCTGAACTTTTATCTATTTCACGAACATTTTTTCTTGTTGGTTTCGCCAGTTTTTAACCATCTTCACCAGTGTTTATCAATTTCACCCGAAGTTTCATCGATTCATATGCTTTCATGGTTTAATTTTTTTATCGATTTTGTTGCTTTTTAATCGATTATAACATTTTTCATTGTTTTTTCTTTTTCTGTCGATCCTTTTTCCATTTTAAACCAATTTATTCCGATTTCACCTTGTTTTTGTCGGTTAAAGTTTAACTGGTTTTCACCAATTTCACATGTTATTCACCTAAATTTTTCATTGATTAAACATGTTTTCATTGACTTTAAGTTTTTTTGACTGATTTTATCCGTTTCTTCACAAATTTGACCAAGCCTTTCATCAATTCATATGTTCTCACTGTTTAAATTTTTTTTACCGGTTTATTTTATATTAGAAAATATCCCTTTTTTTTAATCGGTTATAATATTTTTCATTGTTTTCTCATTTTTGTCGATTTATTTTGTTTTCTTCTTCAGTTTAAACCATTTTCAACCGATTTCACTCGTTTTTACCATTTAAACCCGTTTTTACCTATTTTTCATGTTTTTAAACTAATTTCACATGTTATTCACTTGAAAGTCTTGAATTTTTCATTGATTAAATATGTTCTTACCAAATTTACGTTTTTGATAGATTTTATTCTTTTTTCACCGACTTTAACCAATTTTACTGGCTTTCATTTGTTCATCATTTTTCTTAGAAACTCCATTCGAATTACTTTTTATTGATTTCACATATTTTGATCAGCTTTACCTTTATTTTAATCGATTTTACCCGTTTTCATCAATCTTTCACAAAGTTTACCCCCCTTTCTTTTTTTATCAATTTCAAATGAATTTAAGATTTCACATGCATTTTTTTTACCAGTTTAAAGTGCACATACGTTGTACATGTCTATTTAATTTCAGTGGTATTTTGTTTGAATCAAAGTAAAATTAACTCCATTATGTCATAAAATATCACATATTAATGACTGCTATTCAATTATTAACTACATCATGGGTATTTTCATCATTTTTTTAGTTTTTTCGCTCTAAACCATTTTTCTAATGGTTTGACTTTGCTTTTGTTGGTTGAACTTTTTTCATTTTATTGATTTCATTCACTTTTACCATTTTAATCATTTTTCACATGTTTTCACCGACTTTAGCCTTTTTTCAATTATTTTACCATGTTTTCACATATTTCATCATTTTTTTTATGTAATTTCATCGATTCACCGAAGTCATCCATTTTTTTTCGCGAATTTCACTTGAATTTTTACTAATTTCACATGTATTTACCGAATTTTTAACTCAAATAATTATACATCTTCAAGTACTTTTAAGAATATTGCAAATTATTTCACTTACCTTATCATTTCAAAGATATTTCTTTACCGATTTAAATCATTTAACTTATTATATTAATTAGTTTAGTTCAATTTTCATTGATTTTTACTGATTTTATATATTTTTGCTGATTTACTCGTTATTAATCAATTATAACCTATTGTCCATTGTTTTTTCTATTTATCATCAATTTCTTTTATTTTGTCCTATTAAAATATATATAAAAAAAAATCTACTGGTTTACATCTAAAACCAAGTCCATTATTTATGCACAAAATGCTACTCCTATTTGCTATTCCTACTAAACAAAAATGCTGCATTAATGTGCTTTTTTACCTTCATTTTTTCATCCAATTTGGAGAACACAAAAATTACATAAAAAAAAAAAAAAAAAAAAAACAGTGTAATATGTACTGCGATAATTTAACTAAGCAATGATCTCTTCCAACATGCACTCCCTAAATTTAACATCTGCTTGGCCGCCATTTACACGAATAATGTCACAGCATTCACTTCTATCAAGCTTAACAAAAACAAAATAAAATAAAAAACAAAGCAAGTTTAGTAAAATTGTTTCAATTATAAAACTGAAACGAACATGTGAACCAACAAATTAATACCTGCACACGTTTTTTGACCGGTGAATAGACTTGAATTTTGGATATAGAATCAGCAGAATAATTCCCACTCGAAGAACAAACAGGCAAACCCCGCGGCCAAGCTCGAGAAAAACTTGTCAATATCTCATTTCCCCATGTCGTTTCAATAGTATCATAGAAAAATATATGAGGGGCTTCACAAGGATCGGCGGAGGAGCGGCGCGTGTTGAACATGTACTGCGGGGGTCCTGGATTCTTTTGCCACGGCTGGAATGTTTCTATTGGCATTTGTAAATAGCTTTTAGGCATAATTTTTTCGTATATTTGTGCAGAGTAGCCCCAAGAAATGGAAAATGACCAATTGCTCTGCCGGTGATAGCAGATGGTTTGCTGCAACATGCGGGACTGGTCGACGGCGGCCGCCATCATGAGGTGGCGCGTGGATTCAGAACGGTCCTTGGTGGGGAATATTGGTGACACCATGTCGAAATGGTGAAGGGACATTAGAGGGGATTTTGGGTGTGATGATAAGAAACCTGATATGTCTCCATGCAGATCAATCTGCAATATATCAAATTTGGAAGAACAATTGACATTCTATGGATCAAAATTTCCATTGTTTTCAGTTTTTGAAGCCTTTTGTTTGTCTTATTTTGGAATTCCTATCATAATTTTTTCTGGTTTTTTCAAAATGTTGTAGAAAAGTTTTCAGTTTAGGACAAAGATAGCTGATGACTACAATATGATGTTGGTTCCTTATCCAGTTGTCTTCAGTATTTATTGTTCTTCTTTCGATACAAGCAAGGACACTATATAAGCACCATCACAAACTCAACATTAACATCCTATGGCTATGCCTTACATTTGTACGTCGACACCGATACGTTAATTAATTGACACAATGCTCATAATTTATTTGTAGCATAGAAAAAATAATAATTTAATTAAACCATAAGGTCATACATACCTGATGAATCCCTTTCAAAGGGGTTAAGCTCACTCCAATATCAGCAATACATGACATTGTAGTTTGATCAGCAGCATTCAAATGTCTGTATCTTCTCAAACAATTCTCCATATCTTCAGCCAAAGCTTTTGCCAAGGGGTAACTTAATATAAATCCAGCCCCGCCAAAACCTTGATTAAACGAATACCAATAATTCGACAAAATAAACTCCGAATTCCCGCCAAAATAATAATACTTAGTATGATCATACTTTGCAAGAACATCAACTATATTCTCAAGAAAAAAGATCGAATCATCGTCTCCCATAACTAACCATCTTAAACTCTCATGGCCTAATTCTCTAAATGTCTCTTTTATACCGTTTATGATACGTTGTGCAGTAACATCGGTTTTGTTAAGAAATACGGTAAGATCATCGGATACTTTGTAAGGAGGAGAAGCTTGAGACCAAGGGAGTAGTCCTGCAGTTGGAGCTTTGTCTAAAAATAGGAAGCCTCGAGTAACGTTTGGTTTCCACCATGATTCTATGTATGATTTTCGATAATGCCATGCGTTTTCGGAGCCAACTAGACCGAATACGAGGTGGCTTAGATTGGTTGTGTCTGCAGAATTTGGTGGCTTCTTTTGGAAAGGAGAAAAGAAGTCAGAAGATGGAAAATTTGGGTACCGATTGGAAACATATATGAAGGCAAGATAAAAGATTAGGCCTAGAATCAAAAGGGTTTTGCATATGGAAGCAAAGATTTCCATTTTTTTTTGTAGATGAAATTATTTATCTTGAGATTAATGAAACAGGGGGTTTTGCTCTGTTATTGATGATGTGAGATAATTAATTAACATTTGAAGTAGTCTTTGAGTTGTAGGATTAATTTTTTAATTGGCATGTAATCTATAGCAGTCATCGATAGTTCAAGGACTATAAATTAAAGCCTGCAAATTAACTAAAGCTTAAATTATCAAATTCTACATAGGAATTTCCTTCATCCAACAATGATTGAGCAATGCTTCTAAAAAAAACCAATCATATATAAAATATACATAGATTGAATACACTGATGTAAATTCATTAACTTCAAAGCCTGGAAATTATTTCCGTACATATACTACAAGAGTACTAGGAAGATAAACATAAATCCCCAATTTTAGATGAGGTATACTATAAATCTACAATTTCCAAATTCATCGACATTACTTTTATTCATTTTATTCGGCCTCTATTGCCAAATTCACCAACATTTTTATTTTCTATTATATTACTACTCTATTAAAATCGAATAACATACATCTCGAACAAGGTTACTGAAACGACCAGGTGGATCTTAATTCTCATGGAAGTGGAATTGGCTTCATAATCAATGATAATATACGATCCTTAGACTCGAGAGGAGCACCATGCCCGTCTCCATGTTGGTACATGCATTGATGAATCCTAACATAATTCAACGTTCCTCGAGTGAAGTCCTTAGTGTAGACGCGATTCATTAGTGACTCTTTGTTAACTTTCTTCCATGTTTCCCCGACTAAGTAATTGACATACTTACGAGCATCTTCTTCTGAACAATCATTTTCGTGCATGTAGCATTGCACGGATTTTGCGATGTCCCCTTTCATCATTTCATCCTAGTTAATTACCGAGAGAAAAGTTACATCAAATATTGATTAATTGAAAACTAAACACTGGATATATAGTTACATATATATAGTTACATATATATATATAAGGCCAGGCCAATATAATTACAGTAATTTGGATGAGTGCACATATATACCGGTGAAGTGCCCAAATCATCAGTAAGACGAGCAATTAGTGATGTCCAACGGATTAAAGCCGGTAATTGCACCAAATCCTCCAAGGCCTTCTCTTTTATCGGATTTGTAATGCAAAAATAAGCATGGCCTAACATCAATGGCCCAGTAATAGATACTATCGCATTTTCAAGAAACTCATTCAAACTTGGAGTATGGCCCATCGAACACCACTTTGCTTCCAATAGGTAAGATTTACAAAGTTCTGCCCACTGCAAAAAAGAAAAAAAAAAGTTCCGAGTGATATTTTTTTCGGAATGGTATTTCAGATCTTAGATATAGTTTCATCCATGTCAAGGTGTGTCGGACACAATACGTGGAGACCTCTATCAGTAGAGGTTCGAACATAGATTTACTATATTATGGAGACCAGTTCCTAGGAAAAGAAATTTATAGTATGTGCATACCATTGTTTTCAAGTATGAGATGCTATTGAAATCTTGATCTTTTAGAACATCGTAGGCCAGTTCGTTAATGGAGTTAAATAGAGCAAAAAAACAAATCTTCATGTAGTCCGGAAGTTGTTTTAACGCATTAATATCCCACCTATAAACAAACCAAAAGGCGAAATAAATCTTTTTATCCTTTTTGAAAAAAATACTAAAGATTAATAGAATAACGATTAAATATACAATTTGTAAAATTGAAATTAATCATTTACCTGTCAACTGCATGTGTAAAGAGTTCAAGTTCATCTAAAGTCCCATAAACATCATAAATGTCATCAATAATTGTTATTAGTATAACTAACTTCACTAACACTATCCTGCAGTATCGAAAACGAGGTTCGAATGTGAAGCCAATTGTCCATAAGAGGCTCTCCACCAATCTATCCCTTGCAAAACTCATCTTTTCTGCAAGCTTAGTATCAGTATACCACCTGCATATATATATGCAAACAAAACCATCATTCATAAATGACCGACTCATCAAAAAACTTAAACTGACCAAAATCTAAATAGGAGTACGTTACGTAATAATTAAGTTACCTTGACAGTTGTTTCAGTTCTTCTTGATACATAGCTTGAACCATATTGAAATCCAATTTTGCAAACTCAAGCAAAATAGGATTCATGTCAGGCATCGTTTCATATGCATCGATGAACCATCTTGCCTCTAATCTCAACATTCTCCAATGCAATGGAAGCTCTAGAGTATGATTTATTTCCGAAGCAAGAGTTTTGTCCAAGTTCTCTTGTTTCTTGACAATTTCCTTGAGATTGTGAATCGCAAAATCTCGAGCTGCATCCATAATTGTTTCACCCTCCATTGATAGATATGAAGCTTCATATAAACTTAGAAGTCCCTTCACATCATTTTGAAAACTATTCTTGAATTTGCCAGCTTTTTCATCCATGAAACCAACAAAAACCTCTGCAGTAAATAAACAAACATTTTGTTTTTGTTGTAAAATTTGAAAATAATATACTCTGCTCTTCACACATGGGTGAAATTAGAAATGTAATCGAAGTACCTTGAGGGACTAAGAAGCCATGTTGTCTGAGTAATCGAAAACTTAGAGATATAGCATTTAAGTCCTTGAACTTCAATTCATCAACCATATTGAATAAATCCTCAAGGATTTTGTCGATATGTTCTGTGAAATGATAAGATATTCCTAATCTTTCCAAAATATTAATAATCTCAATTTGATCTAATGTATCATTTGTTTTCTCAAGTAATATATTCTTCACTTCTTCTTTAAGAAACTCAGCTCTTTGCGAATATGTTTTCCCCTGTGCATTTCAGCGATGTCATGAATTGCAATTTTATTAAGAGAAAAAAATGATAAATTAAGCAAGTAAATTAGTTAATTATATATATTCTTACAGCATAATCACTAGTAATTGATTGCAAGAAATCGTCATCCCAAATAGTAGGCTTATAGTTTCCTGATCTCCTAGTAGCATTAGCCATAATTTAATCTTCTCCTTTGCTAATTTATGCGTATAAACTATGAAGGAGTATGTTCTGTACTAGTAAGTTAAGCTGAGGTAAATAGGTTGCTTAAATAGAGAAACTCGTGCGTGTAGGTTCGTTATTTATGAGTTAATGATAATTTGATCCCTGTAATATTCATAATGCTCAATTCATCCCCACGTGATTTAAAAAAGTGCATTTTATCTCCCCTATATATATTTTTTTTTGGTAGAAGTCCCCTATATTTTTTTCTTTTTTGATTTCTCAAATAATTAATTTCTTTCGAGATGTTTGAAAACTTATGAAAAAAATTACTAAATTAAGAAAAAGAAAAAATTTTGAGACTAATATAGAGTTTTTAAAATACATCTTACTTTCATTTTCGTTGATTCATAAAAAAAAAATTATTTTTTCAATAAAAAAAATGAAAATTTTTTATCCATGATTATTTTTGAAACATTATAGATAACTTATAAGGTAAGTTTCCTTTCGAAAAGAAAAAACTCCCGTGTTTGACTTTTTTAATAGTATTAAAATACTTTCTAAAAAATTGCAACAAACATTCCCAAATAATTATATGGTATGTTTGTTTGGTGTTTGGGAAAGTAGTGAAGGTTTGTGAAATAATTTCGATTTGCTAATGTTGTTTGTTTGAGTTTTGATAGAGTGGTTTGAGAAATAAAGTAGGTGTAAGATTTTTTTTTTTTTAAGAGTTATGCTGTATGTGTAGGATGTGTAAAACTTTATGTCGAATCATGTTTGTCATGTGAGATAAATTGTGTAAGAGATATGTTACTTTATATCAAATCATAGTAGAATTTGTATATATTTTGTTTAGAGATAAGAAAATTGTTGTTTGTTTAGCTCATGAAAGTAGTTTGAGAAAATTGAGAGATGAGAAATTTATTTCGGAAAGTATAAAATATGATTGTTTGACATTTTTCAAACACGAAGTTTTTTTTGAGAAATGCCATATTTTGATATTTTTTAATGTTATAATATTTAGAAAAAGGGTAATTTAGTGTTTTTTTTTTTTTTGAGAAGAGGGTAATTTAGTGTCAACAAAACAAATTTACAGTTGGAAGTGTCAAATAAAGGACCACAAGATATATGAACTTTAAAAAAACATTATAACGTGTCTTTATAGCTTTATTTGGTGAAGGGGAGTATCCATTAGGCATTACATGGATGTATGGGTCTATTTGGATGGGTTTTGGTTCGGTTTTGCGGGTCTCGATTTAAATAAATTGGTTTGGATGGTTTCGATGAAACTTTTGAGACTTCATTTGGATGAGTTTTGGCTCTTGGATTTTGTGGTTTGAATAAGTTTGAAACCCCACTTGGATTGAGTTTGGATGTCGGGGCTAAGGGGAAAAAGTAGGTGATAGGTGTCAAATTAATGTCTTTTTTAGTGAGAATTTGGGAAAAAAGTAGGCGGTAGGTGTCAAATCAATATTTTATAGGTTTGAAGAGTTTGAGTGTGGGTTTCTGAATATGTTTTTTATGGTTTTATGGGTTTGACGAAAACTCATTTGAAAGGGTTTTGGCTCGGTCTCACGAAACCCGCGAGACCGGTTCAAAACCCATCCAAACACAGCCATGTATTTTCTTATAACTGTCACGTATCTGTTTTATATATTATACATTATAGTCCAGTCAATATATGAGAAATTTCAAATAAATACTATATGTTTAGTAATTAGTCAATATATTGGGACGGACCTATTCCCCTATTCCACATCCCTTGTTGATTTTTGTTACCAGACCGTCCTAAAACTTCGGTAAAAAGTTTATTTTTGTTCGTAATGCTTAATCATTTGCATATAAGAAAAAGGAAAAAAAAACCACGAAAGTCGCCAAACAACATACTGTGAAAAAAATATTGGGCCTCCTCCGATTCATGTTATTTGGCACATTATGAACCGGAGAGAGTAGAAAACACATTTGTTTCGTTTTATCAAACACAAAATAATTTTGAAAGAGACAGTTACTAGTTACTGCCATACAATTAAATTATTCATTAAGAAAACAATAGAAACTAAAATTCCAAGCTTGGAGTCAAAAGTACATTTTGCTTTAACTAATGTCAAATTCATACAAAATTAATTTTTAATGATTTGAAAATCACATAAATATCATAACTATTCAAATGAGTGCTATGGATTAATTACTCCCAATTTATTTGTCATTTTACATATTTTCACACATATTAAGGCACCTACTAAATAATCTCAATTTTAGGGAAAAAATAAATTATATTCCTAAAATACTCTTATTCTTTATTTTATCACCATTAACTATTTACACTTTACACACACACTCTCTTACTTTCTTTCTTATCTCTCTCTATCTTTTAGATGCATTAAATAAGGGCAAAATAGGAAAATGTATATTTAATAGTGCATTGAAATTCTAAAATGACAAATAATTTGGGACAAAAAAAATTCTCTAAAATGACAGATAAATTGAAACAAGGGTAGTACCTTAAAAATATTGACATCAGAGGCCGTGTCAAAAAATATGAACTACTAATGTTTGTTATTATGAATTTAAATTACTTTTAACTCTAAAAAGTTATTTCAATCCAAAGATGAAACGTCGGGTAAGATCAAGACTTTTCTTTTTTTTGTTTTTCTAGTCCAAGTCATGATAACTCTGTAAGCAGCCGAAACGAGAAGTGGTGCATCTTTTCTGGTCATACAAAAATTTCCGGCTGAAACGTCAGCCCCGTGAAATTTCGCAGCCGAAGCGAGAAGTGGTGCATCTTTTCTGGTCATACCAAGTTTCCAGTCAACTGGTGCATCTTATCTGTTTCGAACGTACCTTTGAACTTTGATTTTAAAGCTTATTTCAATATTCTAGTAATCCTTCTTAGACAAATCTAACCATTTTAATAAGTTAAATTCAACAACACCCCTTGGATTTTGCCTAACTAAAAAAAAAATTGTGTTATTTTTATTAGCAAAAAAACCATATACTTTTTTTAATTATTGTAAAAAAATATCCCTCTTAAATCGAAATGACAATTTTACCACATCAAATGATAGGAAAAAATTTCCATAACTTAAAAGATTACCAATATCCCCTCGTAGGTTTAAAATATTGCAATAAACCACCTGTTTTTTTTATAGAAAATTGACAAAAACTTTCATATGATTTATGAAATTCACTTTAAAAATTGACAAAAATCTTATTCCCCAAAGTTACATATTGCGGCACTTTACCAATCATGTACAAATTAAGCACTTTACCCCCTCAAATAATTTTATTTAATTTTTGTTCGACGGAAAATATACATGTGCGCCTCACATGAAATTTTAAAGTTAGTCACGACACTTTTTACAAGTCTAACTACTTTGTTCATGTAAAACTATGTTCAGGTGGGGAAGAGTTGGGCATTGGTTGTGGTGCCGGAGGTGAAGAGAGAGAAATTGGTGACGACGATAATTGCAATTACCCCCTCCCAATTTTTACCTTTTTAGGTATTTTTTGCCCAATAACAAATATCCCCTGAAGATATAAAAATTGTGACTTAAACGGACACGTGCTTGACACGTGACCTTTTTCATCCAAAAACTAACGCCCGAATAAAATGTTAAAAAAGTTGGACAACTTTTGTACGAAATGTGTCTTTTTGAAAAGTTTGGTATAAAATGTATAAAACATGCAAAAGTTTGGTATGAATAGTGTAATTTCCTCGATTTTTTTTTTGGAAAAGAGATCTGAAATTATTTAGAGACAAGAGAGTTTTTTTTTAATATATTAATTAAAGGGTTAGTATATAATTTAATATATGTTCATTTTTTCTAAATATATGATGCCATATCATCATTGGACATTTTGACCGTGAATTGTAGTTCAAATTTGTAATTAACTTTTTTTAGTGGTTGAGATGAAGTATCTCATATGTACTTATGTTCTATAAAATCTTATTTTAGAAAAACCATCTTTCTTTTTCCTTTGCCCAAGGGTTTCACCTTTGAACGTGATTTTGAAATTTAACCTTTAAACTTTGAATTTAAAGATATTTCTTATTTTAATATTCTTGTAAATTTTCTTTTTTTTTTATCCAAGGGTGTTAAAATATTTTGTCTAATTTAATCCATTTCAAAACATGTCGATTATATTATGTGGGAGTCTCTTCTGACAAGAATTCGAATATGAATTCGCCAAATTGTGGGGAATAGTCTCTTTCATCAAGCCAATTTTCTTTGAACTTTGATTTGATTTTAAACATATGTTGTCTCATTATTCTTACTCAGCTTTGTATTTTTGCACTAATTTTTGCGTAAGATTGGAAAAATAAAGTTTTAAGTTTGTTTATATTTATGCCCTTCAAAAGTCTATTGAGAATTAGTAATGTCAAATCGCTACTTTGTGGTGTTTGTTACTGCTTCTCCACTTGAAGCAATTGTTTTTGCTTAAAGTAGTTAAAACATATTTTTAAAAGAAACATGGGGAATTTGTACAATAAAACGAAAAACAGCTTAAAACAAATTTGTAGGTGTTTGCAATTTTTAAAAAGCATAAAATAATAACTCTTTTGTTTTATTTGAATAACGTTACAATCTCCGTTTTGCCCTTAACTTTACATGTTCCATATATATTATTAATTTAGTTTATTTTTTAATATGTTTTTTTAAACACACATTTTTTTAGCAATTAAGACTAAAACAAACAGTGTTATAATTATATAAACCATTTGATGCAAGAGCGATTTCAAAATCGATTTCAGCACATAGGGGCACTTTATTTTCAGATTTATAATGAATTATTAGGTGTGTAATATATGGTTGAAAAGTTAAAGAAGTCTAGCTTTCATAACAATAAGCGGTTTACGAAAATAAGGTATGTGGAAAAAGTTATGGCTATTTTACTAGAAGCTGTGACTACACTCGAGAAACAACACTTCTTGTGTCTATTGAAGTGTCATTCAAACTTGTAATTTTTTATATTTTAGAGGGATGTTCCAACACTCTTATATAAACCCCCCCAACAATGCACAGTGCCAACCTAGAAATTTAAAGGAAAAAACATATCAACATATTTTAAATTGAAGATGACAGGAAAAAAAATAGTTGCAGAAAATAAATATGAATTCTTATTATAGCCATTACCCACAAGAATGGAAATGAAATTGTGAAGAGTAAAATAAGTAGTCCCCGATCACATAAAATAGAGAATGAGATTATTGTTGGAATGAAGAGATATTGTAAAGGACATAGATGTCATTAAACTTTTTCCGTTTTATTACAAAAGTACCACCACCCCAGAAAGCAATTTGGTCGAAAAGTAGAAGCAAAGTTATACTGAAAAACCGATTTTCTAGACCAAAAAGCTGAAAAGTATTTTCCAGATCGGTTGCAATTTGCAAACACCCCTTATGTGTGATGATAGTTTTAAGAATAATAATTACGTTAAGAAATGAAATGTTGAATTGGGACATAAAAAAAGTAAATAGGAGTACAATATATGATTTTTTTCTTTTTTTAGATGGACAATATATGATATAAAGATAATATTTGATTATCTAGATATCGTATATGCACCCGTCTATCGTAATTTCACTTTTGGGATAATCAAGTTTGTAGATTTTGGACAAAATTAACCAATTCTCTCAATTTATCAAAATCAGTTAATTACTACTATAGAGAATAGAACGTGAAAAAAAAATCAAATAATTAATAACACGAAGTTAAAGTGTATCAATTTTTTTTTAATGGTGAATATATAGTTATATATAAAACACTATATCGAATCGAATACATTATATTGGTATCAAAGTAAATTAATTACAAGTGCTAGTATTAAACTAGATAAAATACCTACTCTAGGGGTGCACATGGTTTTTAAAACCGTCCCGTACCGCACCAAATCGTACCGAATGTTAGTTTTTTTTTTAATCGAAGGTTTTGGTGTGGATGAAAATCGTACCGAGTATTTTGATATATTTTTGGTTTTAAACTTCTCATACCGTGAAAATCCGTAGTACTGAAATCGAGAAGAAACATGAATTAACTATTCATTTTTTGATATTTACAACTAAATTTTATAAATTTTTATTTTTTAATTTATAATTCAAATATTAGCGAATACTATATTTATAATTCATATTATAGTCCTTCATAGTTTATTGTTACTATATTTCTCGTGTTCAATAAAAAAAAAAAAGATATGCTCAAAATTAAACTTGTTATATGTTGAAAACTTAAAATGCAAAAATTCTAGACAACAAACACCAAATAGTAAGTTTCTTCACATAATAAAAATAATGGTCAAATAATTAACCAATTAAATTTACTCAATTAGGTTGAATTATAGCGTCAAATTAGTGAACATTTTCTTTTCGAATGCTTTATTTAATACAAAGAAATAGTTTGTAAGATATTAATATTAATTTTTATATAATAGTCAACTATATGTATTCGACTATATTAAGAAAAATTTTATGAAAAAAGTTTGTTTGAAAAAACTGCAAAACTGTAACGTACCGTACTGGAACCGCATATAACCGAGTTTGTTGGTATGACTCATAAAACTCTAGTTTGGTATTGAGTTTTTTTGAAATCGCACTAATTAGTGCGGTACAAATTATTTATTATTGAATAAAATTGTGCATAACTTCAGAGTCAGTTTAATGCTGAAGCTTTTAAATATTTTGATTTGAGTGAACTGACTTGCATAATTTGGCAGATAATTTTTATATTTTATTTTATAGTATTTGAAAAAATGCATCTTGACTGCTTTGAATTGAGATATGGTTTTGTTTTTTAAATTTCGGTCATTTTAAGGTTTGCATTCCCCTTTGTCAAGTTGTATGCATGTTTTATAACCTGGGCTCTAGTTTTTATAGTTATATGATATTGAAGGAAGCTCCAGATTCAGATATTTCCTGCAAATCAAAACAATTGGAATTAGAGATTTCAGGAATTAAAGAAGAAGAAGAATGAAGAAGAGAAGAACGGGCGTATGTTTTAGAATTAGGGATTTAGAAATGTAATTGGGGATTTGTTTTTTATTTATTAGTTGATGTATGTATATGTGTATGAATAGGACGGCTATTTTATTGGGCTATAAGACCCGGGTTCTAAACCCAGTTGTAGCAATTACATATTCAAAAATCAAAATTAATAAAACACATTTTTTCTCCTTTCTTTCTCTCTAATTTTCCCGTTGCAATTTCAAGTTTTAATTTTCATCTTCATAATCTAAATTCCAGATTATAACATGGTATTAGCAGTGTGAATTTACACGTTTTTCCGCATCTATTCACGAATTCATATTCGTTTTTTATCCTGTTCTTGATCATTCTTTGATCAAATTTCTGTTCTTGATCAAGATTATTGATTTCTCTTGATTTTTTCATCCTAATTTCCTAAGTTTTCACCATGGAATCTTCTCCATCTACCACCGTCACTCCCACCAGAAGTAGGCCGCCCATGGAGGACCCTTCTCATTCCTACTTCTTGCACCCATCAGACGGCCCTGGCATGATCATAGTTCAACAACCCCTACGTGGAGACAATTATCCTGCATGGTCAAGATCCATGCTACTGATGCTTAATGTGAAGCATAATCTGGGATTTATAAATGGATCTCTTCCAGATCCTGGACCAGCAGACTCAGATCTACAAATTGCATGGTCTCGCAACAATGATGTTCTTTCTTGGATTCTAAACTCTGTATTTTCAGAGATCCATTCTAGTATTATGTATACTAATTCTCCTAAGGACATTTGGGATGAGTTAAGGACACGGTTTCAACAATCCAATGGCCCTAGAAAATTACAACTTAGAAGGGACTTGGCAAATCTTCATCAAGAAAATCTCACTGTCAACATGTTTTATACAAAACTTAAAGGGATTTGGGATGAACTGGCCAACTACAGACCTATCCTTAAATCTTGCCCCTGTGGAGGCCCTCAACTGGTTCATGATCACTATCAGGAAGACCTAGTTTTAACTTTTTTACTGGGTTTAAATGACTCTTATGACAATCTTCGCAGCCAATTGTTATTGATGGATCATATTTATACTCAAGAGGAAAGACAAAAACAAGTTGGTCATCAACATTCCCTGGATTTATCCAATACTTTGGCCTTTGCATCCAAAACCACTACATCTAATACTGGTTCTCCTATGCCTCAAAATTCTACCCAACCAAGATCCTATAACCAGTTTCAACAAACTACCTTCCCTTCACGGAATCCTAAATTCAATCTCAACTTTAAAAAGAAAGACAAACCAGTTTGCACACATTGTGGTTTCACTGGTCATACAATTGACAAATGTTACAAGCTTCATGGGTATCCAGTTGGCTACAAGAAACCTACTCCCAACAACAACAACAACAACAACAATGTTAACAACATCACCAATACCCCCATCCACTTTTTCAACATCCACAATTCCTAATACTCAGAATATCACTCACCAGAATCCTCTGACACCTTTACTTCAAAGTTTGAATGCTGATCAGTACCAGCACCTTATGAATTTGTTCAGCACAAATCTACCACAGTCTACAAACACTGAATCTGCACACATATCATGTGTTTCAGGTATTTGTTCTTTTTCCATTCCTATTAATTCTGTTATTTATAAAAATGCCTGGATCATGGATTCAGGGGCTACTAAACATATTTGCCATGATATTACACTTTTTTCTTCTTTGAAACCTATCAGTGATGCCACTGTAATATTACCTGACAACAATACTTGTTCTGTTCATCATGTTGGTAACATACATTTAAATTCTTCTTTAGTTCTTAAAGATGTTTTTTATATCCCTACCTTCCATTTTAATCTCATTTCTGTTAGTGAGTTGTTACTATTAGGTAATATTTCCCTACATTTCACACTAGATTGGTAACATACATTTAAATTCTTCTTTAGTTCTTAAAGATGTTTTTTATATCCCTACCTTCCATTTTAATCTCATTTTTGTTAGTGAGTTGTTACTATTAGGTAATCTTTCCCTACATTTCACACTAGAATCTTTTACAATTCAGGATCATCAAGGGAAGATGATTGGAGAGGGTAGGATGAATAATGGTTTATATGTTCTAAATGAATCTGTTCCAGCAGCCTCTACTCCTGCATACTACAACAAAATCAGTACTGATATTTGATATAAGAGATTTGGTCATATGCCTTTTAAGGCTATGCTTAGGTAATCAGATACTTTAAAATTAGAGAGTTCTAGTCTTTGTAATAAGTCTTGTTATGTTTGCCCTTTTGCTAAGCAAAAGAGGTTGTCATTCCCTACTTCTACTACTGTTTCATATAGACCTTTTGAAATAATACATTGTGACATTTGGGGACCATTTAAAGTCCTTGGTATTTCTGGCCATAGGTATTTTGCTACAATTGTTGATGATTTCTCTAAGTTTACTTGGATTTCTTTATTAATTCATAAATATGATATTTTGGTAGATATTCCAAAAATTTTAAATATGGTTAAAAACCAATTTGATTCTACTGTTAAAATCTTTAGGAGTGATAATGCTCCTGAGCTTTCATTTACCTCTTTATTTGATAAATTAGGCATACTTCATCAGTTTTGTTGAGTGGAAACTCCACAATAGAACTTTGTTGTGGAGAGAAAACACCAACATTTATTGAATGTGGCTAGAGCCTTATTATTTGAATCAAAAGTTCCAATATGAGCAATACATGACATTGTAGTTTGATCAGCAGCATTCAAATGTATGTATATTCTCAAACAATTCTCCATATCTTCAGCCAAAGCTTTTGCCAAGGGGTAATTCAATATAAACCCAGCCCCGCCAAAACCTTGATTGAACGAATACCAATAATTCGACAAAATAAACTCCGAATTCCCACCAAAATAATAATACTTAGTATGATCATACTTTGCAAGAACATCAACTATATTGATGGTGATAAATTATGTTATAAGGATATTTTAGTAATTATTATATTTATTAATCAATAAATAAATTATAAGGAATTGCATTTATGTCACTTGGTAAAATGACAATTTTACCCCTATTTAATTCCTTGACATTTATGAAGGAAGACTCTTCACTTCCACAAATTCTCCTATAAATATATAGCTAATCAACCAACATAAGGAAGAAAAGTCATTCTAGAGAGAAAAAAACCGAAAATTAAAGAGTTCTTAGCAAGTTCGTCCCGTGCAAATTAGCATTCGTAAAGAGATCAAGAAGAGAGAAAATCTCGAAGAAGTCCTCTGATCATTTTTAGACAACATCATTTTGGCGCCGTCTGTGGGAAACTAGCTTGATTTGCACGTTGAGATGGCGAATGAGTATGAAGAGAACCAGTGGGAGAATCTTGAAGGGCCATATGATCCACCAATCGGAAGAGGCGCTGGAAACAACCTGCCTGGTGCATGAGGCATTGGACAAGACCACCCTGGTGGAGGAGGCGCTGGAAACAACCTGCCTGGTGCAGGAGGCGCATAACACGACCCGTCCAGCCGGAGGAGGCGCAAGATGCAATCTGATTGGAGAAGGAGGCGTACACACTCAAATGATTGACCCTGAAATAGCGCCTAATATGCCCAAAGTTGAAGCAGCACCTGAGGCGTTGAAAACTGAAGCAACGCCTGATGCGTCAAAAACTGAAGCAACGCCTGATGCATCAGAAACTGAAGCAGCGCCTGATACGCCCAAAGCTGAATCAGCGCCTGGGGCGCCGAGAAATGAAGCAACGCCTGATGCGTCAAAAACTGAAGAAGTGTCTGATGCGCCAAAAAATCGAAGCAGGGCTGGAAGCACCCACAATGCAAATGACTCAAGAGATGCTTGACGCGCATATAGCGACAGTTGCTGCATGAGCGATTGCGCAATACGTGGAAAAACAACAACGAACGCGTGTTCCAGCCATATCCCCTCACAGAGAGTCAAGAACGACAAAGAGAGATGGACCAAGGCCGAGGAAAAACATATCAAGACCAGCAAAACAGGATGACAATATGCTCAAAGATGGTTTTATCAATGTTATATCAGAAGGACCAACCGGAGAAGGTTCAACAAATGCAGAAAAAACTTCAGCGAAATCATAGAAAGCATTTTCGAACACCAGCCACAATCAGAGCACCTGATTCAACTAGTAGGAGAGAACCTGCCTGTCTATCACCTCTGATGACAGAGATTTGGATAAAGGACAACTGACACCCTGAATGATGCTCTAGTGATTACTGCAACTATTGCGAATCGTTGGATGCAGAATATCTTGATCAATAATTGAAGCGCTTCAGATATAATCTTTTATGACGCTGTTAAAGGCAAGATGGTGAACATGGCGATAGCAAGTTTTTCAGGAGAAATAGTGAAGTCGTCAGGAGAGGTTATGTTACCTATCTCTCTTGGAAGTAACCCGAGAAGAGTTATGAGAATGATAAAATTTCTGGTTATCAAGGCTACGTCGTCCCACAACATGATACTAGGGAGACCTAGTGGGAACCTCTTCAAGACAGTCATTTCCACATATTATATGAAAACAAAAACAACCCTTCAAGGTGGAGAGGAAAACTCTCGACCGAAGCCCAAGTGGTCATTCGAGGCAATGAGGGAAGTATCGCGCCTCAAGACCAAAATAATTACTCAAGGCTAAGAAGGCCCGACCAAGACACATGCTCGACCAAGGCCAAACCCCGACTGAGGCATATGCCCGATCGAGGCGCACCAGGGGCATGACGAAAGCACAATGAAATTTCATATGTTTAAATTCCTTGATATGACTCCGTTTATCTCTTATGAAAAAAAAAAAATCGCTCAAGGCTAATGGAAAATTCCTAGCCTCTGAGTCAGAGCAACTCTTTAAAAGCATCAACGAATATACCACTCCTCCAAACGAGAAAAAATAAAAATTTCTCAAGCTTAAAGGAAAAAATCCTCGCCTTAGAAGTCAATGTAGCTCTTTAAGAGCATTATGCTTCCAAATTAAGACAAATGAAAAACAAAATCTCAAAACGTGACATGATCACACTCGGACAAAATATGCTTGAAATCTCCAAATCCAAATTATTTGAATATTGCATCACCAATCGCGTCCGAAACACACAATCCGCGATTGGTGAAGGCGGATAAGACCCGGCCGGTGCACAAAGGCCCGACCAAGGTGCCTCAGTTAGCACGACCAAGGTGCCAAGGCGATGACTTCGACTGACCCGACCAAGGAGAGACCTTCAAACATAAAATAAAATAAAAAATTAATTAATATCCGAAATAAAGATGTCCTCTACATGTTACTTTCAGAGCAAAATCACTTAGAATTCCGGAAATAAACATGGACATAGTTTATTCCCGGAACTGGGGGCACCCTCGAGATGGATAGGGGAATACCAAACCCAAGAGTTTAATTTACAGTGCAAAAAATTATGATTTTCTCATGACAAAGAGGCAAAGTCATGTTGCTCCCTCGAGACAAATTGAGAAGTTAAAGTACTGCATCAATAAATAAACAAATCAATGCTTATATTTTCATTTCATACACAAATTATCAAGTAAAACGAGAAAAAATAATAGTATGAAGAAAAAGGAAAAGTGGATAATTCCATCAGAAAACTTCCACCAATGAACCATATCTCACTGTTCCTTTTTCTGGTTAAACCCATGAATTCATGACAAACACCAAGTTGAAACCAATTTACAAAGTATGCTATAAAACAACTAATTCTCTACAATATCCCCTCAGTACCGTTTAAAATATATATAAGAATGTTGGCTTATTGGAAGAACGCTATGGAAAAGGAAGTTGATTTATTGTGAATTGAATTTGTTTGGAGGAAGCGAACTGTTTCAACCATCTCGAATTGGTTTCACGGCAGAAAAATCAAGAGGATAACTTTTGAATCCTAAAATATTTTGACAGCTAGCGTATCAAAGTGCGATACCGCCTCATCTCCGAATCTCGGACAATTATAACTACGACCGAGGACTAGTGCCTCGGCCATCCACACTCACAGTCGAGGATCATTGCCTCGTCCTGTCGCAGAGGCGCAGACGCAGTCGAGGACCACTGCCTCGGCCGGCACATACACAGTCAGGAACAATGCCTCGGCCGGCACTGCCTCGTCCTGTCGCAGAGGCGCAGACGCAGCCGAGGACCACTGCCTCGGCCGGCACATACACAGTCAGGAACAATGCCTCGGCCGGCCACAACCTGTGACCGCGGTCGGGGACCACTGCCTCGGCCGGCACATACACAGTCGAGGACCAGTGCATCGGCCGGCCACAACCTTTGACTGCGGTCGGGGCTATGGGAGACTCAAAAAGAAGAAACAGTATAAAAAAAAAATAAAAGTAGGAACTCAATTGAACAATATGATAAGCTTTTGGGAATACTTGAAATTTAATTTTGCATTTACAGAGCTCAACTCCAGAATTTTGAAGTGGTTAACGATAAGGATAAAGTTGGAAGCTTCTGTACCATTCCCAATAAATCAAAAGGCTTTTATCAATAAAGAAATTGAAAAAGGAGGGGAAGATAAACATAAAAGGAATTTGTATTTAATTAAAAAATTGTAAGAGGACACACTCCAATAGTTATTTGTAGAGCGAAATAATTACTTAAAATTATTATTAATTTGTAAAACTACTTAAAATTCTCCAAGTAAATACTCCACGATATTTACTTCGGAATTGGGGGGACATTATGATGGTGATAAATTATGGTATAAGGATATTTTAGTAATTATTATATTTATTAATCAATTAATAAATTATAAGGAATTGCATTAATGTCACTTGGTAAAATGACAATTTTACCCCTATTTAATTCCTTGACATTTATGAAGGAAGACTCTTCACTTCCACAAATTCTCCTATAAATAGCTAATCAACCAACATAAGGAAGAAAAGTCATTCTAGAGAGAAAAAAATCGAATATTAAAGAGTTCTTAGCAAGTTCGTCCCGTGCAAATTAGCATTCGTAAAGAGATCAAGAAGAGAGAAAATCTCGAAGAAGTCCTCTGATCATTTTTAGACAACATCATATATTCTCAAGAAAAAAAATCGAATCATCGTCTCCCATAACTAACCATCTTAAACTCTCATGGCCTAATTCTCTAAACGTCTCTTTTATACCGTTTATGATATGTTGTGCAGTAACATTGGTTTTGTTAAGAAATACAGTAAGATCATCGGATACTATGTAAGGAGGAGAAGCTTGAGACTAAGGGAGTAGTCCTGCAGTTGGAGCTTTGTCTAAAAATAGGAAGCCTCGAGTAACATTTGGTTTCCACCATGATTCTATGTATGATTTTTTATAATGCCACGCGTTTTCAGAACCAACTAGACCGAATACGAGGTGGCTTAGATTGGTTGTGTCTGTAGAATTTGGTGGCTTCTTTTGGAAAGGAGAAAAGAAGTCAGAAGATGGAAAATTTGGGTACTGATTGGAAACATATATGAAGGCAGGATAAAAGATTAGGCCTCGAATCAAAAGGGTTTTGCATATGGAAGCAAAGATTTCCATTTTTTTTGTAGATGAAATTATTTATCTTGAGATTAATGAAACAGGGGATTTTGCTCTGTTATTGATGATGTGAGATAATTAATTAACATTTGAAGTAGTCTTTGAGTTGTCCTGATGCTTATGTTCTAGGATTAATTTTTTAATTGGCATGTAATCTATAGCAGTCATCGATAGTTCAAGGACTATAAACTAAAGCCTGCAAATTAACTAAAGATTATCAAATTGTACATAGGAATTTCCTTCATCAAACAATGCATGCTTCATATATTTCACAATTGATTAACGAAATTTTAGATGAATGAAAGCTGAGAAAGTAAAAAATTTAGTCTAAATTCAGTTCAACTGTATTCAAATTATTTCGAATGTGTAAGTAATATATTCATCTTATGATTGAGCAATGCTTCTAAAAAAACCAATCATAAAATATACATAGATTGAATACACGGATATAAATTCATTAACTTCAAAGCCTGGAATATATTTCCGTACATACTACTCTACAAGAGTACTAGGAAGATAAACATAAATCCCCAATTTTAGATGAGGTATACATCTAAAATCTAAGAACATACATCTCGAACAAGGTTACTGAAACGACCAGTTGGATCTTAATTCTCATGGAAGTGGAATTGGCTTCATAATCAATGACAATATACGATCCTTAGACTCGAGAGGAGCACCATGCCCGTCTCCATGTTGGTACATGCATTGATGAATCCTAACATAATTCAACGTTGCTCGAGTGAAGTCCTTATTGTAGACGCGATTCATTAGTGACTCTTTGTTAACTTTCTTCCATGTTTCCCCGACTAAGTAATTGACATACTTACGAGCATCTTCTTCTGAACAATCATTTTCGTGCATATAGCATTGCACGGATTTTGAGATATCCCCTTTCATCATTTCATCCTAGTTAATTACCGAAAGGAAAGTTACATCAAATATTGATTAATTGAAAACACTGGATATATAGTTACATATATATATTAGGCCAGTATAATTACAGTAATTTGGATGAGTGCACACACCGGTGAAGTGCCCAAATCATCAGTAAGACGAGCAATTACTGATGTCCAACGGATTAAAGCCGGTAATTGCACCAAATCCTCCAAGGCCTTCTCTTTTATCGGATTTGTAATGCAAAAATAAGTATGGCCTAATATCAATGGCCCAGTAATAGATACTATCGCATTTTCAAGAAACTCATTCAAACTTGGAGTATGGCCCCTCGAACACCACTTTGCTTCCAATAGGTAAGATTTACAAAGTTCTGCCCACTGCAAAAAAGAAAAAGAAAAAAGTTCCGAGTGATATTTTTTTCCGAATAGTATTGCAGATCTTAGATATAATTTCATCTATGTCAAGGTGCGTCGGACACAATACATGGAGACCTCTATCAGTAGAGGCTCAAACATAGATTTACTATATTATGGAGACCAGTTCCTAGGAAAAGCAACTTATAGTATGTGCATACCATTGTTTTCAAGTATGAGATGCTATTGAAATCTTGATCTTTTAGAACATCGTAGGCCAGTTCGTTCATGGAGTTAAATAGAGCAAAAAAACAAATCTTCATGTAGTCCGGAAGTTGTTTTAACGCATTAATGTCCCACCTATAAACAAACCAAAAGGCGAAATAAATCTTTTTATCCTTTTTGAAAAAAATACTAAAAATTAATAGAATAACGATTAAATATACAATTTGTAAAATTGAAATTAATCATTTTACCTGTCAACTGCATGTGTAAAGAGTTCAAGTTCATCTAAAGTCCCATAAACATCATAAATGTCATCAATAATTGTTATTAGTATAGCTAACTTCACTGACATTATCCTGCAGTATCGAAAACGAGGTTCGAATGTGAAGCCAATTGTCCATAAGAAGCTCTCCACCAATCTATCCCTTGCAAAACTCATCTTTTCTGCAAGCTTAGTATTAGTATACCACCTGCATGTATATATAAATGCAAACAAAACCATCATTCGAAAAATTCACAAATGACCGACTCATCTAAAAACTTAAACTGACCAAAAAATCTAAATAGGAGTACGTTACGTAATAATTAAGGTACCTTGACAATTGTTTCAGTTCTTCTTGATACATAGCTTGAACCATATTGAAATCCAATTTTGCAAACTCAAGCAAAATAGGATTCATGTCACACATCGTTTCATATGCATCGATGAACCATCTTGCCTCTAATCTCAACATTCTCCAATGCAATGGAAGCTCTAGAGTATGATTTATTTCCGAAGCAAGAGTTTTGTCCAAGTTCTCTTGTTTCTTGACAATTTCCTTGAGATTGTGAATCGCAAAATCTCGAGCTGCATCCATAATTGTTTCACCCTCCATTGATAGATATGAAGCTTCATATAAACTTAGAAGTCCCTTCACATCATTTTGAAAACTATTCTTGAATTTGCCAGCTTTTTCATCCATGAAACCAACAAAAACCTCTGCAGTAAATAAACAAACATTTTGTTTTTGTTGTAAAATTTGAAAATAATATACTCTGCTTTTCACACATTGGTGAAATTAGAAATGTAATCAAAGTACCTTGAGGGACTAAGAAACCATGTTGTCTGAGTAATCGAAAACTTAGAGATATAGCATTTAAGTCCTTGAACTTCAATTCATCAACCATATTGAATAAATCCTCAAGGATTTTGTCGATATGTTCTGTAAAATGATAAGATATTCCTAATCTTTCCAAAATATTAATAATCTCAATTTGATCTAATGTATCATTTGTTTTCTCAAGTAATATATTTTTCACTTCTTCTTTAAGATACTCAGCTCTTTGTGAATATGTTTTCCCCTGCATTAAAACAAGCAATGTCAATTGCTATTTTATTAAGAGAAAATATGATTAATTATTAATTAAGCAAGTAAATTAGTTCATTATATATATATATTCTTACAGCATAATCACTAGTAATTGATTGCAAGAAATCGTCATCCCAAAGAGTAGGCTTATAGTTTCCTGATCTCCTAGTAGCATTAGCCATAATTTAATCTTCTCCTTTGCTAATTTATGCGTATAAACTATGGAGTATGTTCTGTACTAGTAAGTTAAGCTGAAGAAAATAGGTTGCTTAAATAGAGAAACTCGTGCGTTAGGTTCTTTATTAATGAGTTACTGATAATTTGACCCTTGTAATATTCATAATGCTCAATTTATCCCCACGTGATTTAAAAAAAGTACATTTTATCTCCTCTATATTTTTTTCCTTTTGGTAGAAGTCCCCTATATCTTTTTCTTTTTAGATTTCTCAAATATTTAATTTCTTTCGAGATGTTTGAAACCTTATGAAAAAAATTACTAAATTAAGAAAAAGAGAAAATTCCGAGACTAATATAGTGTTTTTAAAATATATCTTACTATCGTTTTCATTTCATTGATTCAGAAAAGAAAAAAAATTTATTTTTCCGAAAAAAAAAAATGAAAATTTTAATCCATGATTATTTTTGTAACATTATAGATAACTTATAAGGTAAGTTTCTTTCGTAAAGAAAAAACTCCCGTGTTTGGCCTTTCTAAAAAATTGCAACAAACATTCCCAAACAATTACATGGCCTGATTGTTTGGTGTTTGTGAAAGTAGTTTTGGATTGTTTGTTTGAGTTTTGACTTTTGATAGAGTGGTTTGAGAAATAAAGTAGGTGTAAGGTTTTCTTGAAAGAGTTATGTTGTATGTGTAAGATTTTATGTCGAATCATATTTGTTATGTGAGATAAATTGTGTAAGAGATATGTTACTTTATGTCAAATTACAGTAGAGTTTGTATATGTTTTGTTTAGAGATAAGAAAATTGTTGTTTGTTTGGCTTATGAAAGTAGTTTGAGAAAATTGAGAGATGAGAAATTTAGTTCGGAAAGTATAAAATATATTTGTTTGACATTTTTCAAACACGAATTTTTTTGAGAAACGCCATTTTTTTTTTTTTTTTTTTGATAAATTACAATATTTCGATCTTACAATCTATTTCATGATCAGGCATGATGCTCATGTTTCAAGTCTCAGACCCCTTTATTACTTACTACACAAAATTTGTATACATTTTCATTTTTTAAAACGTGCACGCGAATATATCTGGACGGAGTTTTATGTTATCACATTTTCCTTGATATCGGTTGAAACAAATTATAGGGAAAAATCTTTTTTTTTTTTTTACCACGTGATAGGTAGCAACTTTGGTACCATTGGACGTGAAAATATAAATTTAATACCACAGTTTAAGTTTTCATTGTACATTCATATCAAGACTCCATTTTTCTTCGGAGTTAATGGGAATTTATCCTCCTATGATATTCATAATATTCAATTTATCTCTTATAATTTGAAAAAGAGTTTTACCCTCTATTTTTAATCTCTTTCGAGACGTGTTGAACACATAAAATGGGAACCTCTTCCAATAGAAATTCGAATTTGAGTTCGCTACCTTGTAGTTAATAGTCTTTCCATTAGACCAATCACATATTGATATCTTCTTATATTTTTTTTTAAAAAAAAAAACTCACACTGACTCCACACATTTTTAAAACTTAATATAAGTGATTTGACAAAAATACTCTACAGATTATACTACATTTTTAGACCCATTTTAAACTTTAAAAAATGAAGCACTTTCAAAATACTATATTATGTTGCAGACATAAATCTTTACAATACCCTTATTTTCTCAGATACTATTTAAATATATTTTTCCATAACAATACATCAAATATTAAAATCAAATTTCCGACCAAAAAGGTTATAACCCCTAACCTACTGCCCGTGTGTGGAGGTGAAAGGTGAGGGCCGAGAGGGGTACGGTAGAGTTGTGGATGATGGTGGATTTTAATATTTTTTATTGTTTTAATATTTAAGAAAGGGTAATTTAGTGTTTTTTTTTTTTTTTTTTTTTAAAAGAGGATAATTTAGTGTCAACAAAACAAGTTTACAGTTGGAAGGACTACAAGATATATGAACTTTAAAAAAACATTATAACGTGTCTTTATGTCTTTTTTTTTTTTTTTTTTTTTTGGTGAAGGGAGTATCCATTAGGCATTACACTGATTACAGGGATGTATGTTTTTCTTATCACTCTCACGTATCTGTTTTATATATTGTACATTATAGTCCAGTCAATATATGAGAATTTTCAAATAAATATATGTTTAGTCATTAGTCAATAGCTAGATTGCACGGATACTCCGAAATTATACATCGTGCAGTATCGTATGCGTATCGGATACTCGAATATTCAAATTCTCGTACAATACTTGTGAAATTATATTAAAATTGTTATTCAAACTTGTCTTTATAACGGAAGAATGACAAAATTGGTTTTAACTTATGACTATTTCAAGTTTTATCCTATAAATTTTTGGATTGACAATTTTACCTCATAAGACATAAAACTGAAACTTGATACATTTTCGGCTAGCTCAATTGAAAGAGCGAGCTTCACTCTAGGGTTTAAGAAGGTTGATTGAAGAATGTGAGCGTGATTTTAAAACATGAGTAATATATATATATATATATATATATATATATATATATATATATATATATATATATATATATATATATATGGGAGAAGGTGAGTATAACCAATTATAATTTGCATCTTCTAGTCTCTTAATTAAATTGATGTCTCTATTTTCTCCAAAGTAGTTAAATTAATACATATAAATTTAATTTAGAATATTAGTTTAATATTCCTTTTATTCCTTCTAATTTGATGTGTGTAAACTGTAGTATTACAATTTAAAGTGCATGCTTTTTCAGTTGATCATTGTTATTAGAAATTCCATTTATTTTGTTATAGTGCATTATTTTTTTGTCTATATTGTAATTACAACTGACCAAAAAAAAATAATAAATATAAATTATTTTGCATCTTGTGTATAAATATCTACTATTTAATACCTTAGTAAAAGTTTATTTTTTATTTTTGACATTTTTCATTGACAATCCATATTTTTATGGGCTTATTATACAAATGAAATATTATTTTCAAAAAGTTTGCCAATACATTTCAACTCCTCGACTATTCAATCCTGAATCCGTTCCAATTTATGACATGATATCATCACCATTTGGCAGTTTACCGCTGAATCTAAATCCGCATCTGCCCAGCCACAAATTATTCCACTTACATATAGATACACAACAATGACTAAATTCTCTTCTTGTTCGTGTTCCCGTCTACCATTCACGTGACAGACAACCTTTGACTCGTTTTCTTGTTTCAAAAGGTGAAATCGCTCACCCTGGGCGCCCCTCACTTTCCTGTCCGACGGGATTGTGAGAGGAGGTAAATCATGGTGACTCAACCGGCAACAGAGGCTGGGACCAGTACTCACTGCGCACAAGGAGCCCCCCTCATTTTTTGAGAGATTGCTCCCACACTGCCGCTGGTGAAGTTCAATCCTTGGTTACTTGTTCCAACTTCCCCCTCTGAGACCGGTTGAGCTGCCCATGCGGACATTTGAATCCTTTTCTTGTTTAATATAACATGATGTATTAAGTTCTAACTTTACTGTTTGATATTTTCCTAAAACAACAAAAAGAAAAGGTTTAATATGCTGTTCTCCATGTAAAAGAATTCTCCCCGCTCCAATTGAAGCTATGGTATATGAGTAATCCTCCCGTTCTTTGTACCATACTCTTAACTTATTCTCTGTTTTGCCTTATGCCTTTGTTGCTTATATTAAAAGATCATCAAAATTTATTTTCAAAACTTTGAAGAGGATTTGCTATCTTTTCGACCTAGATGTCATTAGGTCCGGAGACCTTTTAGGGACAAATACAAAATACTCTCACGTGTTATATTTAGTTAATACGAAATTATCACATGGAACGTGTATTGTATTGCATAATAACCTCCAATTATTGAAAATTCGACGCAAAACCCCCAATTCAAGTTGGACCCTATAACCTCATGAAATTATAACATGTAACGTGTTGATATACCCTGATTCTAGATGACGTATTTTTGACGGGGTTTCGTGCCAAATACTTAATAATACAAAAAAAAATTATTCAATATATATTTCACATGATAGATTTTGCATAAAGGCAAAGAGAACCTAGAACTTATATTTCTTTACAGGAACTTTACAGGATGTCAAAAGATTCCCAAAAAAATATTCAATGACACAAGTCCGAGGAAGATCACAAAAGAAAGAACCATTCAGTTTTGATTCCTAGAGTTATTATCTTATTATTCTCTCCCCATACAATTCATGATTAAAAACTTGATGCCATATTTTTAGATTCTGTATTTGGACCCAACAAAGAGACAGATTAACAACCAACATCTCGATTAACATCCCTACTTGCACACTAAAACAAGTAATGAGATCAAACATGAATCATGAAGCAAATTAAAGTACCTGATTAAATTAATTTTTATCAAATAAAAATACTAGGTAACCTGTACAATAAATTAAATCTTTTAAGTTTTAGTCTATACCAGCCTTACTTGTCCACATAAACACGACTACTATTACAATAAAGTTAAGGCTCGCGAGGCCCATCAAAGGATTGAGTCTTTCTCAAGTTCCAGTGAAGACCATCATGTATGCTCCTCAGGAAATCACTAGTCGAGTCCGATTGACATGCTGTGGGCACGGGCCAAGGAGCCATGCTACAAACAAGTGCATCCCCAGGGGCTAATTGTTTTCTGTCCTTCCCATCGAATGATACCCATGAATGGCTTCTGCTATTGAAGGGTACTACCACTCTAAGCGTCACATGTTCTGGCATTATTAGGGGTCGAAAGGATAGAGAGTGAGGGCAAATTGGCGTAAATAGGATTCCGGGAACCTGCAAAAAACGACAAACGACCAAAAGTGGTATAATTTCTTGCCTATATCGGAGGATTTGCTTCACAAAATTCAACTTAATGTTATCTAAAACTGAAATTGATACACTAAGATTCCTACTGAAAGACACATCCAGTGAATAACCTACCATTCTGTATTTGCAACCTTAGATGTAATAATTTGTTACCAAAATATCAATTTCCAGTTAATGAATGACTCTCCTTTTCCCCCATGGGACATATATAATATGTATATCCTTTTGTTCTACATTAAATATGTAACGAATGAGAATTTTTACCAAGCCATGGGTCCATAGCTCAGTGGTAGAGCATTTGACTGCAGATCAAGAGGTCACCGGTTCGAACCCGGTTGGGCCCTTCAATATTTCTTTTTTACTAGTTAATTGTTTTGTTAACGCTAATGAGTCATGTGGTATTAAAAATTAAAATCAAGAAATAGTTATAAATAAAACCATGTTTTTGGTTAAATAAATTCCCAACTAGTATCCACCAACTGCCTTTCACCTCAACACTTACTTTTCATCGATTTACAATTTTTCCAAAAGTTCCCCAAAAATGTCCAAAAGTTCTCGAAAAGTTTCTAATATTTTACTGACCGAAACATACCACAATGAAAAAAATTTAAAGCATGCCTAAAACATACCTGAGGATGTACCATTGAACCTCCAGCTGCAAGGGAATACGCTGTGCTTCCAGATGTAGTCGATAATATTAGACCATCACCTTGAACACAGGTGACAAAAGAGTTGTCGCAATAGCACTCCAGATTTGTGAGGAATGACGAAATTCCACGGTCAATTGTTACCTCATTTAGGACAAGCATGGGGCCTTCATTCTCATATTCACTTTTAGCTGCATCTCGTATGATGTGGCACTGCAATCGATGTCTTAACGTGATACTAATAGGACCATGAAGTATCGAATTAATACACTCTCGATAATGTTCGCTATCTGATTGTGTTAAAGATAAACTGACAAGAAAGATGGTTATTTTGATAGATATCATATGTTCAGAATTATGCAAGTCAATAGACTTAAGAAAGAATGTGATTTAAGGATACGAAATGGGGTCATGAAACCAAGAGAACCTAAAGAGAATGGCACTATGGGAGGAACTGGCCCTTTGAACATTGATGCAGCCTGCAAAAACAAAATATATTGTTTTAATTGCCGAATTTAACTAATTGGAATTTTAGAAAAAGGTACAACGAAGAATCATGGGAGAAGAGTGGTGATAAAGTCGACTTCCTCTAAAAAACCAGAAGAACTGTATAGCATCAAATTCCACATAGAATCAAGAATATCAATAGGAAAATCTCATTCTATTTATGGATAAAACTTCTAATGAGAATAAGAAATATATTTTTCTCTAGAAGGATTGATATTCATTACAGTGACGTTAAAAATATAACATAGTGACTTCTACATAAATGAAAGGATTAAAACAAAAGAATCTTTATCCCGTTAAAAGGACCAAATAGCACACGTACCCAAAGGACAGTCCCATCTCCACCCAGAGTTACAATAAGGTCAACCTTTGTATGCAAGAGAAGCATATCCTTATCTGTAAAAACAAACAGTCAGATGTGCTTTTCCGTGATACAAGATAGATTTTGAAGTCACGATTATATAAATAGAAATGGTAGCATTAAGTGGCAGTTCATTTTACAGCTGTCAAAACATAAGCAATGATTAAATTTTCAAGGTCGAAAAATATCGTATGTGAAAAGCAAAAAGGTATAGTGATTAAACAGAGATAACATGTGATTGAAACTAAATGATGAAACTGCAATTTTGTTAATTAGTATATCGGAAAGCAATTGATAAAAGTTCTTACCGTCTACCCATGTTTGCACAAAGCTGTAATATGACGATTCTGCCAAAAGCTCAGCCTTAACACGTGGCTCCACAAATATATTCAACTTTTTCTGCTCTTTCAACCATCTGGAAAGGAGATAATATTATTAACTTGTTTCATCACCTATTGAGTAATAACTTAGCAAAAGAGCCACGACAAAAGAACCACATTGTCATTGTACAATTAATATAGCATAAGATTTTGTAATTAAGATCATAATGTTCGAAATCCTCAGATGTTCAAGCATCCTACCTGACCATTTCTAAACATAGAATTCTGACAGAAGTTGAATTTGGTTTGGTCAATATGAGCACAGTATGTGGAGCAGATTCCCATTTCAAAGAAATCTGATACAAGAAAAAGTTTGGTATTACATTATTATTCATACTCGAGTTTCAAGATAGCAAAATTTGATTGGTTGAATTAGATAATAAGTATACCTGTTTGTTGCTGCGCTCTGCAGTTGTTATATTGCCCTTCTCAAAAGAGACAATGTCGTGTTTGTGGCTTTCACTTTTTTCACCCTTGCAGCACCATGATAGCCTAAATGATGCCTACTTCCACAAACCAGTACGTCAATTTTTCTCAAACAAGAAAATCATTTTTTTATCAAAATAAACATTTCACTTCAAGATAAACCAATCTAGTTATCATCATTTCCTCTGTTTCTTTCTCATTTTTGAAGAAATCTAAATTCATGAATGCTTAGGAATTATACTCAAACATGTAAAATATGAGTGTACTAACGAACACATATCCGTGTTTATTCTTGGTAAACTTAGGAATCAAAGACACACCTTCCTCATCATCCTATTAGAATCAGAATCAGGTTCACCATCTCGGAAAACTTCGTGAGCACAGATGTCGTCTTTTCCAATGCACAACCCACAACGGTCTTTGTTTTCATCCGACAATATAGTTTGGTCTTTCAAGTTTGCAGACCTCTCAAAATCTAACTCACTTGAATGCCCTCCTGTTGACAGCACTGCAAAGCAATGCAACATATAATATTACAGAATAATAGAAATTTAAATTTTTAGTATTTAGACAACCTTGTGAAAGCGGAAATAATGGAATATTGTATTGGAAAACTAATAAAAATCGGGGAAAAAAAAAGAAGGAATTATGCATAGGCTATAATTAGGAAACATCAGAATGGTGAGAAAGTGATTAATACATCCATTATATTTTGGTATAGAAATAAAGAATACTACAATACAAACAGAAAATTGAGCAATCAACTTCATACATCTCCTGAATAATGTACAGAAAGAGAAATGTGTCAAATTTGACGAGGCACGTTATAATAGCCTTCTACATGGAAAAATGGTTTGTCTTAACGTAGGAAAATAGTTCGATTTGGTTTAAAAATAAATTCAATAGCAAGTTCTATGAAAATCCCAAAGAAGCCTCAACCATCATCCGCGTAATGCAATTTTATATTACCAAGTATTCAGGCTCTCATCAGTGAAAATAATAATTAATTAATTAGGCAGAATAAAGGATATCAATCATAGAATATACTAGAACAAAGAATAACCTTTTTTCTCCAACTGCAAATTACGTGCCCTCTGCAGTTCATATTTGCGCTTCCATTCAGCTGCCTCAGCCTGAGCAGAGGCCTTACCTTCAGTGACCCTTCTTAATGCCTTAGCAACAGCTAAAGCCGCATTTCAAAATAATAAACAATTAATACCATTTTGTGTAGAAACTGAAAATAGCCATTAACTACAAAAGATGAATAAGTGAAAGACAACTCACTCCTCAAAGCCTCAGAGAACTCAATTAAATTATCATCAATTCCATCGACAAGAGGCGGCTGAATAAGTTCTTGGACTGTTTTTTCAGAATTCAATAAAGAGAAAGAATCAATAAATCCATTCTCCGCTGGAGATACACTAGCATTGCCCTGGTCAGAAATACCATATTAGTTTTCGCAATATCATAACTTCCTTTATTTTTTTGCTCTTTGTGGGTGGTGTGGGGAGGGGGGGAGGGTTCTGTTTTTACCATCTAGGGAGGTTAATAAAGCATACTTAAAAACTCAGTGTTCAAGTTGGAAGTTCATACATTTAATGACACAAACCAAGACCAAGGAACAAAAAAAACAAAGGCAGGAGCATTCAAGAAAGCAATCTTCCAAGAACCAACAACTTTTACTAGTATACTTTGATATACCAAATATTCTACCAGCTATGTGGAACTTCACACATAGATTAAGTCAGACACAAGAATTCCAAGGCCTACTTAACCTACATGTCGGTCAATATAGCCGTTGGAACTCGGAGATCAACATGCAGCAGCATCTTTATCGACATGATCCATGATATTGACAAGTCCTTTTTTCAGTTAGCACGAATGACTACAATACCCCCTGAGAGGACAGGGTAATTACTGAACACTCCAAAATTCTGCACCTTTTTCCCCGGGTCGACCCTAATAACAGACCCGCCTTCGAATTCTCGTACTATAAATACCCCTCATTATTACTATATTCCAAAGTACGCATTAATTACCACACCTACTGTTACTATACTCGATTGCTTGCTCGAACTGAGCTGACTTAGGCATCGGAGGTCATCGGATCAACCGGGGCACTTCGTTATGGAGTACAGGCTTAGGTTCCATCGAAGTGAAGTCTGGATCAATCCTAGGACTTCATATTGAGGAAGGTTGAGAGCTGGCACACGTACATCCGACCTGGACTAATCGCGATAATACCTTTCATCACACTTCTCCACCAATCACGAACTCAAGACACAATACGAAAATTAACTAATAAAAAAAGCCAATGAATCAAAACATAAAATCCAAAGCGCTTCCCGAGAATTGGCATTAGTGATGAATCAAACACTTACATCGGCAGAGTTGAAGTTACAAACAAAACAATCAAACAAACAAAAAGGGCAAACAACAGACAACAATCAAAAAAAGCTAACAACAATCAAAACGAAGCAACAGACAAACAGCAAAAAAAAAAGGCAAGAGCACTTATGAATTCAAGAAGGCAATCTTCCAAGAACCAATTTTTAGTAGATTTTACTTGCACGAGTACTCCACCAATCAAAAACTCAGTAAAGCAACAGAACAATTAACTAAGAAAATGAAAACGAATGAACCAAAACACAAAATCAAAATGAAATAAAGCACGTACATTGGTGGATGTGGCGGTGGAGTTGCTTGAAAACATCGGGCTTTCTCTCTTTTACGTATCTTTCTTCCCTGTGTTTATGTATTTACTGATTGATTTTCTCTCACACAAACACACACTGAATGTGTGTTTAGAGAGAGAGAGAGAGAGAGAGAGAGATCAAGAATCCTATTTGTAAAGAGCGAAGAAATGGGAGATTGAAGCCAAATAAAACAGTACTATTTATATATATGAAATCAGATGGAAGATTCACGACATCGGAATGCAAGGGTAGTAGCTAAGCTAAGATTATGTTAATTTCGCGGGGTGGGGTGGGGGAGTAGTAGTCGTGTAGACGCGTAGTTAGTCATAGTGAGGACTCAAAAAGGAAAACTTGATAGAAATGGAGAGTGGAAGCACAAAATTTGACCTGCCAAGTTTTTCCTTTTCTCTTCCTTTTTCCTTTTTTTTTTTTTTTGGTTATTTTGAAAGTGACGTCACTAGTTACATCATCACATGTCCATGTGTTAGTTGAGGTCAACTTCACTCCTATCTACCTCTCTTTGCTTATAATAATTTCAAGTAATAATAATTTCAAGTAATAACTAATTATAAAAAGAAAACATGAAATCAAGTGATAATCCGAAAACTATGAAGAAAAATGTGTACTATTACTATCTAATTCTTGTGTTGTATTATTTTCTTTTAAATTATAAACTCATACTTTATTGGATAAAAGAAAAAAGACACAATGTGATCATAAGAAAAGTTTTTGTGACTAGATTTAATCATATTTCAATAATAATATAATGATATAATGAGTCTCGAGATTTAAGTACACACCATAAAGCAAAAGAAAACAACTTATTAATAGATTACATATCTACGCGTCTTTAATTTTAAATTTGACCTTCTTTTCCTTTTTAATACTTAAGGCAAGCTTGCAATAGGAGTGTGATTTAATTTTTTGGAAGAGGAAATTAGGGTTTTTGGCATTTTGCACCCTGGAATTATAGGGTTTTGGCACTTTGCACCCTGACTTAAAAGTTTTGGCACTTTGCACCCTGGAAATATAATTTATTTGGCACTTTGCACCCTAGTGTGTGTTTTAGTGAGAAAATTCATTAATAGAAGGTAGAATAGTTATTTTTAATTTTTTTTTTCACTTTGCACCTTGGCAATGTAGATTTTGCACTCTTAAAATATAGAATGTTGGCATTTTGCATCCCAAAATTGTAAATATTAGCATCTTTCACCACGAGTTAAATATTTTGGCACTCTGCCCCCTAAAAATATAATTTGTATGACATTTTGCACCCTAATATATTTTTCTTAAAAAAAACAGACTCATGAATGTTGGCGATGTAGAGATAAAATGGTCATTTCTATGCACAACAATTATAAACTTGTTATTCTAAATTTATTTTACTTTATAATAACTTATTTTAACATTTTCTCTCTGTAAAATTTAGATTAAATTAAAAAAAGACATTGTCTTCATTTTATTTGCAAGTATCCTCAAGATTATTTACTTTATATCTAAAATACACGTTTACATATCTAACATATTATTATATTGCATGTTATTTACATAACTTAGATTATCATATTAAGTCGGGGTTGAAAATGTCAGAAATTATATTTTTTGGGTGCAAAGTGCCAATATTCTATATTTCAGAGTGCAAAGTGTCAAAATCTATACCTTTAGGGCTTAAAGTGCCAAAAATATTTGAAAATAACAATTATACTCTTCAATAAATTAATTTTTTTCTTCAAAACACACACTAGGGTGCAAAGTGCCAACTAATTTGTATTTTCAGGGTGCAAAGTGCTAAAACTTTTAAGTTAGGATGCAAAGTGCCAAAACCCTATAATTTCAGAGTGCAAAGTGCCAAAAGCCCAGGAAATTATCATTAAATCAAAATATTTGGCACTCCTAAGATTAGGTACGGCAAATTGGTTGCTGATAGAATATTCGTATTAAATTTTCTCACTATGGAGTATAGATAATGCAGATGAAAATGTCTTACCTTATTAAGTTTAGGGAGAGGATGACTTAGCTAACACACTTACGAATTAATTTTTTTTTATTGCCAATAAATTTGATACTCCTTTCTTTTTTTTTTTTTTTTTTTTTTGTATGTGTGGATATCTTGAAATAAAACTCTATTTTTTAAATAAAAAATTATTCTCAAAGATACTCATCCACATAAAGTTATGATTTGATAATCAGTATTTTTTCAGGAAAGACATGTGAAAAATAAAAAATAAAATCACTTTTTCCTCTTTTTTCTAAATCTTCGTGCTAAAAGTAAAATAAGCAAGAATATTTGAAGGGAGTGAGTATAATTAGAAAAATTCTCTGTGTGAATTTCATAGACCGTGTAATAAATCCACCACATCATGATCAGTTATGTTGATGTCATACTTTAAAAATTAATGACTTGGTGAATTGAATTCTTAATCAATATGTTTATACGACTATTATTAACCTTATCTATGCAATAATTTCCGGGATTTAATTGTTAAATTCATAACATGCATTAAATACTAATATGGCTATAGCCTATATAAATTGCACGTGAACAAATAAAAGGAACTCAGTTATTGTGTTCCTAATTCCTAACTTTTTTTTTTTTTTTTCAAAAGAAAAGCTAAATTTATTCATCACAAAGAATCAATAATTTGCTGAATTCTATCTGGAAAACTCAATTAAGATATCAACATATGCTAATTTTGCTAAAGAATGTGCCAATACATTCCTGAATGCACATTAAATTTTTACAAAAAAAAAATATAGTTAATCTCTTAATATCTGCAATAATTATGTCCATGATCGTAGACGAGAGATCTTCTTCTTCTTTCAAAATGCTTATGGATGATTGTGCTACAATCACATTCCAAGAGATCAGTTGACCATTGTTTCTAGATTGCCAATTCCACCACCAATTTTTACAGCTAAAACTTCGGTTACCTCCGACTACAATCGCTGGTCAATTCTCTTCGATATTCCAACACACTCCTCATTTTTGTCCCTAGTTACTGCGCCAAAAAACTCATTGAAACTTCCTAACCATTAAAAACTCATTAATACTTGGTTATAAATTAATTTGTGGATCGTAAAATTTGTGTTGGGATCAACCTTCATAATTATGTCCATGATCGTAGACGAGAGATCTTCTTCTTCTTTCAAAATGCTTATGGATGATTGTGCTACAATCACATTCCAAGAGAACTTTTGATCATTGTTTCTAGATTGCCAGTTCCACCACCAATTTTTACAGCTAAAACTTCGGTTACCTCCGGCTACAATCGCTGGTCAATTCTCTTCGATATTCTAACACACTCCTCATTTTTGTCCCTAGTTACTGCGCCAAAAAACTCACTGAAACTTCCTAACCATTAAAAACTCATTAATACTTGGTTATAAATTAATTTGTGGATTGTAAAATTTGTGTTGGGATCAACCTTCATAGCTATATGTTCTTGATCCAAATGATATTGTAAAGAAGTGATTTTTGACAAACTAGTAGGTTCAATCAGATTTGATCTTGACCGATTCAATTAAGCGTACTTAATTCGATACAAATTCTTTTTTTCTTAAAGATCTACTATTATTTTAAAAGATCTGCTACTATATTTAATTAGAATCTCCTAACTCTCTTCACATGTTGTTTTATTCATTATGATGAACAAAATATTATTGATTGTAAATGACATGTCTGTTCATTTATGAATTTTGTTATTTAGATAATTATTCAATTATCATTCATATCCAAAATTAGAATTTTGAGCAAAATTTATTCCGGATAATTGGATTGGTTTGGGCCAAATGATATAGACTTTTTATTTTTGATGGGCTTCTTTCTGGCCCCCTCATGAATCTTTTCCGAAACCGAAATTAACAAAACCAAATAGTAAATGTTTTTGAGTTCTCACTTCTCACTTCATCAAATCAAAAAACTTCTCAATGGACACTCTCCAAGCCGCTTACAGAGACGATGACGACGACGAACTCAACGATTCCTCCACTCCACCACTACCCGCCATCACCGCCGCCGCCGACCAACTCACCATATCAGACACTAAGCCCCAACCTAATCACGTGAACGGAATCAAGGACGAGCCCAAAACCCTTGCCGTCGAAGAGCTTTCCGCCGACGAAACCTCCGTCTATGGAACCCCTCAAGGGGAATACGAAGAAGAGGAAGAAGACGAGGAAGAAGAAATAGAAGTAGAAGTAGTAGAAGAAGATCTCCCTCCGAAGAAGGAGAAGCAGCTTTCCGAACTTCCTAAACCCGAACCCTCGGAGCTTGAAATTACTGAAATACCCTCCCCCGCCGACGCAATTACTACTCCCCTGCTCCAGAACGGAAATCCCCCTTCCGCCTCCGCCGCAGCCAAAACAGGAAAGAAGTATAAGAAGAAAAGCAAGGACGTGTGGACTACCACTACAAGGAAAGGAAAGAAGAAAACCAAGCATGCATCCAACGCCAATCACCACAATGGCGATGCCTCAAAGGAAAATCAAGTGTTTATAACTCCAATCCCGAGATTCCCTGACAAAAATGACGACTTCCCGGACTTAAAAATCTGCCTTTCAAAGGTTTACAAGGCGGAGAAAGTCGAATTGAGTGAGGATAGGTTGAGTGCAGGCAGCACGAAAGGGTACAGGATGGTGAGGGCGACACGAGGAGTGAGTAATGGTGCTTGGTACTTTGAGATTAAGTTGGTGCATTTGGGAGAGACTGGACACACGAGGCTGGGGTGGTCGATGGAGAAAGGGGACTTGCAAGCCCCTGTTGGATACGATGGGAATAGTTTCGCTTATAGGGATATTGATGGGAGTAAAGTACATAAGGCATTGAGAGAGAAGTACGGGGAGGAAGGTTATAAAGAAGGCGATGTTATTGGTTGTTATATCAATTTGCCGGATGGAGATTCCTATGCCCCTGATCCTCCTCGTTTGGTTTGGCACAAGAGTCAGAGATATGTTTGTGCTCCAGATGCAAAGGAGGATCCCCCAAAAGTTGTGCCCGGTGAGTACTTTTTATAAGTGGGTTGTTCTAATTACTAATTGTATTCCGTTATGATATTACCTTGTCTTGATGAGTACTATTAGAATCTGAGTTGTTTGTGTGCAATGCTCGTATCTTGGTCTAGTGATGAAAAAGTTGATTTTGCTTGATCTAAGGAGTTCTTGTTGTTAGATATACTTGATTTATGCTGTGATACATATCTACAATTTGGAGCTTTAGCTGATAGGAGTGGATTGCATTATGACTTAATGTGTACTTAAAGTATGTGGAACTAATGATTCATTCCACTCTTTTGCGATGTTTCTGCTATGAGATTTTTGGAGTTTATTATTTGAGACTGGTGTCTGAATCTAGTGTAGTTTGTTAGGGTCATAGTTTAATGTCTACGCATACCGATCTTTAGTTTTGGGTGTATTGAATTTCCTTCTTTTTTCTTCACATTGTACCAGGTACAGAGCTGCGCCCGGCTTGATTTTCTTATATTTAATGTGTGATGAATTTGATTTGGTTTGTAGTTGAAGGATATCAACTTCTTGTTGTATCAGTTGGTCATTTAGTAGGAAACCTAGTTTATCTGCATTTAAGGTCTTACTTCCATAATAATGGATTCTTAAAAAAATTAAATAGAGAAGGTAAATTAAGTGGACCAATCTTTTTTTGAAAGAAATATGGTACTTTGAATAAAATAGCCATTAAACAGGTAACACCAAATGTCATGGAAATGCTATATTATAACTCCTTTATTGGTGTGCCATGAAGTTGGTGCTCGAAAATTATACCTCTAGCTTTGTCTTATTATGAAACCAGATAAAGTTTTCTTTAAAAATTATTGATTTTCTGAATGAGGTAAAAGAGCAAGACTCAGCCACTACATATCTAGTTATTTTGACCACCATTCATAATACCCTCGTTATAGTTGTTAAGAGAAGAAAATGCCCTAAAGCGCGAAGCCAGCCTGAGTTTATAAAGCATAGGGCGATGACAGATTTGTGCTTTATAAAAGTAAAATGCACGGATAGAAATTTTGTTATTGTATATCAGGAAGTTGTTATATTTCAACAATTATGAAGTATAAGCAAGAGTGTGTAGACAACAAGGAAGTTAACTTAATTTGTGCTTCAATTGTAACAAATAAAAAAAGGACTATTTTTGTCACTGTTGGTGGACTAGACATGTAATTTTGCCTTGGATAACTATTTACTTTACTTTGCTGCATGTAGCTAATGGTCCATGAACTTATGTCAAGTTCTAGAGATATGCCCTCTATAGGATGTTGTACCATGAAATTTCCTTGACCTATAACTTAAGGTGTCTATCTATTTTCAGCCACAGGAAAAAAAGGAACTGCTTATAGGGTAAAGTGAAGATATACTGTGTTGGAGTAGATCATCTAAGCTGTCATATCATGGCAGAAACTGTGAAAGCTATTATTATATGGTTTTCTAACAAATTTTGTACTAAACGCAGTTTCCTCTAAATTTGCAAATATACTGTTTCCATGATTGTATTTTAACTGGAAGGATTAGTTCTTTTCATAAATAATTATCTTACAGATGTAATAAGTAACTTCTACGGCCAAAAGCTCCGTTGCTCTGTTTTATGCAAGTGTCATGTTTGTATGTTGTAGTCTTCTACTTTTCTTGAATTAACATTATCTATTGGAATCATTGTTTACATTGACAACCTTGCCATGCTTTTCCGATTTGTGAACGGACTGGCATGGGTATTTTTAATTAATTTGCTGTTATTATTTTTCTACTTTTCCAATTAACATTATCTATTGGAATCTTTGAAAAACTTAGTTCTTAAAAATGTAAATCTAGTGCTGGGAAATAACCCATGAGTTGTGTAATGAATGCTGTTTCTCATATGCAGGAAGTGAGATAACATATTACAAAAATGGAATATGCCAGGGCGTTGCTTTTAGTGATCTTTGTGGTGGTCGTTACTACCCTGCTGCTTCAATGTACACTCTTCCAAACCAGCCAAATTGTGTTGTCAAGTTCAATTTTGGTCCTGATTTCGAAAGATTTCCTGACGACATTGGTGAACGTCCTGTTCCAAGACCTATGATTGAAGTTCCATATCAAAGTTATGATGACAGAGTTGAGAACGGTGTGTTCATTGAGTAGAAACCGTTGCTATAAACATGTTCTTATTTTTATCAAAACCTAGGAACTGGGATGTTACTGGATTTTCATTGTAATTTGTTACTGCTTTTGACACAATTGACATATGAACAATCAAATTCAAGTTCACTTAAAATGAAAACCAAGTAGCTGTAATTAGAGCATAGTTAGAAATAACAAGGTTTCATAACTCTCACAAAAGCTGTGAAGGCTTTGTCGAATTAGCTTTGACTTCTAGCTATAGGATTGACATGCACCTACGTTCACAAAGACTTAGGTGAAATTACTCAATCCCTCTTGTAAACTGTATCAATTTATCGCTGTAATTGCATGTTTTTTCCCCATTAGTCCTCATGCAACTACCGATTATCCCTACCTCTCTCTCACACACACAAATATAACAGCTGTCTTCTTTAATGACACAATAATAGTTGGAGACGACTGGGGAGGGGTAGGCATGCTTGTATTTGGAGAACTCTACATGATAGAATACTTTGTTTGTGATAGGTACTCCACGGAACATCACCAGAATGTGCCCTATGTTCAACGTGATAAAAGAGGAAGGACGTAAAATTCTTAAAGCTTCTGAAATTGTTGATTAAGCTTGAGTAATACACCCAGGTTGGTAATGTTTTACTTGTTTAAAGCTATTTTATAAATTTATTTCTAAAGATCATAATTATAGATCCAGGGTAGATGAAGTACTGATTAATGTTTGTTTCAGTGCAAGTGAAATTGATAACTGATGCTGTATTCCTGTTATATACTTTGAATCTGTTATTGATTTATAGTAGCTTTCTGTGCCCTAATTTCTGCCAGCAATGTCGCTTATTTCATGTACCCAAATTGGATGTTTTTTTTTGACTTGTCACTTATGAAACCTTGCTTTTGAAACAACTAGTAACCATTGTAAATGGTTCGAGTATGTATTGACTTAAATAAACTCATTTAATTCTATATATTTTGATTTGATTGTATTAGAAACTGAAGCATGTGTAATATAATGGTTAATTTTACTACAATTCGTGTAGAGAATCAGCCTCATAAATAAGCATGTCTTTAGCCAACTTACCTCTAGACTAAAGCCCGTTTGACCAATAGAAGTAAAAGCCGGAGTGTTATAAATCATCGGCTGATCGGCAATTCCACCTACAATTAATGTGAAAATTTGGCATTCTTCCCAACTCAAACATTCGTCATCGCTGATTATGGGAAATGGTATATTTCACAAGTGAAGACTAACTACGTGGATAATACCACAAGATCAATTATGATAACATATATAAAGACCCATGTTTGACACTTGACATAGCCATCTTAGTGTTCTAGCTAACTAGTCCAATATGTTTAACCTGTCCTGACATATTTGTCATAGTTGGGTTCTAGCAATCTAGCTAACTAGTCAAATGTGTTGACCTTTGTTGACGAGAAGTAAATCAAATCCTGTTGAGTTGGTCATACTTCCTTGTTCTATTGGATGGGATATGGGCTTTATTATCCAAACAAGCATAAATAGACTACACACAAAAGTATCTAAACTTTGGAACAAGATTACTTATCAGCACAATCAAACCCTTACCTTATTTAGACGTAGCTTCAGAAAAAAAATTAATAACAAAATTGCCAAATTGAAGATGCCGACGGGGGTATATTTAATGATATTTTCACTAGGGAGATAGAAAATGATAATTGGAAATCACGCGGAAGAGTGCTTCGAGTTGGATTGGAGAATTCAGAAGAATGTGGTCTAATTATAACGTTTGAAATTTTTGCATTAAAATAAATTCACACGATTCCATCTTGAAGTATTACTTCTCCTAAATTAGGAAATTTTATCATTTCATTAATTAGTTGTACTACAAAATGTGCCGCGGCTGCATATTGGGTGGAATAACTCAGAAAATCAATGAGTTAAAGAGCATTTGGCCATGTTATATGTTTTGTGAACTCTCAAATTTAATACTTAATGTAAAAGAGTAAAGTAATATCAAATTTAAATAATATGCAACAAGTTATATAATGAGTAGCTGTAAACATTATGAAATAAAAGTTGAGATTTAGAAGGAATAACATATTTTTTTCATGATTAATAGGTGGAAATTCCGAATGCATTTTTTTATGCCACTACTCAATTAAGCGAGATCTATAAATTCTAAATTTGCTCGTATCATACAAATGCTCTTTTCATTATGAATTCAAACATAGGTTATAATGGTTCTCTTATTGTGTATAACTTAATATGTTTGATTGAAGAATTCCTGATTTCATTTTTTGTTTCGCTGGTTAATTAAAAAAAAAAAACATGATAACTACCTGAAACTACCGTTACATGAACAAAATATGTCAAAGTAACTAACAAAAATGATTTTTAATCATTGGAATAATTTGTGCTAAAATATATAGTTTTCAGAAACATTAGTTGTTTTTGCAGCAATGGCAGTTTGAATTTAAACTTCATAGTGCATGCAGCATGCTAGCTTTATAATAGTATATATTGCATTATCATCGAGGGTAATCGTCTAGCCTCGCTCTTTTTTGACACAAAAGAAAATCAATATTTGTACATATATGCTATATATTTTGTAGTTTAACAACTCGAAAGCCACATAAAAATCTCAAATGGGTAACAATATTGTGATTATTAATTAATTCAGTAAACCTAAAATAAAACAAAATAGTATGCCTTAAAATCTTTATAGTTTCAATGTAATGGAGAGTTGAGACCTTCTTGAGAAGACAATGAATGGGAAACATGATGTCTCTTTGAAGGAAAAGGCGGTGTCAATCTGAATGAAGGCCTCTGCTTCATATGATGAATTGTTCTCTTTGCATAAAATGTTCGACATATAGGCATAGCTCTCTCCTTGAACTTGAGAATAAAATAGAATAGTACTCTGTATGCAATCAGAATGACTAAAATCACTGCTAAATCCCACCACTTAGAGTGATTTAGTGATAAGCCAAAAATTAAAGTGAGAACTTCTTCTCCTTTCAGTTTCAGTTGTCCGGGCTCGAGTGGTTCGAACTCGATTCCAATTAAATCATTCTTCAATCCACCCTATATTTACCAGTCCAGGAAAATTAGAAAAGGGAAAATCAAGATTAGCATATTTGTATGAAAAATATGAAATATTTTATGATTTAGTATTGAGTTATGATCTAAGAAACTATATATACCTGTAAGGCCCAGTACATGTAATTGATATATAAAACTGGATATGTCCAAAATATCTTTGGAAGTTGAGAAATGAGGCGAAACAAGCCCGCTGAAGCCATCATAATTCCCTAATTCAACATAAAACATGAAAACAATTTATTGTTACTTAGGATTCTTGCATATTTTTTCTCCTTTTCCTGTGTTTTTTAACCTGTAAACGTGGAAGTTTAAGGATTCAGATGTTTAAGTTTAGAACACTTACGATGAAACCAGAACCAATTATGACACCCATTAGAAAATTAGGAACTATAGCAGCCACAACCATCATGCAGCTCTCGATGATAGCTATGGTGATTAAAAGATCGAGTGCAGCATAAATAAAGTGGGAGAATCCAGGGTGAAACTTCACCATGAAATAAGTTATGGATGCTGAACTAAACGACATTGCAACCAAGAAAGGAAATGAAGAGATGAAGTTGGAAAGAATAAACACTCCAACACCGTAATGTCCTTTGAGCCTTTCTTTGTGAAATATCTGTTTTTTAACATAAAATTTGTACATCAAAATCCTTAAGGTTGTGAGAAATTATTGCATACTAATCATGTATTTACCTTCATTTCTTCGATGAACGATGGAAAGCCTCCAATGGTCATGAATGTCATGAAACCTGATATGAATCCACCACATGATGCCCTTGCTCGAATAGCATGGTAATTAAATCCAACGTCGTAGAACACAGAACCAACGCAAATGGATACCGTAATAAATACTAGAATTCTTAGCCAGTAGTATCCGAAATCTCTAGTCATGTTTGTGAAAGATCGTTTTGTTAAGGTTGTAAGTTGCTTCCACCATGTTGCCTTACTCCCACTAGTTTTCTCAATAGCAATTCCTTCCTGCGACATTTTTTTGTGTTAACTTTCAAATTTTAGGTCAAAATCCTTCAATCATATTGAAGCCTAAGATAAAATACTCACCTTATCTGATAATTCTTGAATTCTAGCTTGTACTATTGCTGTACTTTTGGATTTCTGGTAAAAATAAAGAAGCCTTGCTCTGATTTCTGAGGTTGCTAAATTCATAGTTGGACAATGAGTATCTTTTCTTTCCTGCAAGCATTAAGAACCATATAATAGAAATTGTGGTTCAGTATTTCTTGAATCAACCTTTACAATATAACAAGTACAGCTGCAGAATTTACGTACTTTGAATCTTTGAGATCCCATCAAAGTATTGTTCACATTATCGAAGTCTGAGTTAATACAACGAATAAAATGATCAGCCGGATTTCTTCTACTCGGACAAGGAAATCCCGCGTCAGCAAAGAACTTTAAAACATCACAGAGAAAAGGAAAATCCCATATTAGAATCAAATGACCATTCATTTATTCTAATTAATATTGATTCTTTTTTATACCTTTAATGCCATATTAGCTTCTCCAAAGTAAATTGTTTCACCATTTGACAGCAGTAAAAGATCATCAAAGAGGGCAAACACTTCACTGCTAGGCTGGTGAATCGAGGAAATAATTGTTTTGCCAGAAGATGCAATATTTTTGAGCCCTTGAATCACAAAGAAAGCCGAAGCACTGTCTAGGCCACTGGTTGGTTCATCGAGAAATAAGAGAGTTGGCTGTGTTATTATCTCTAACCCGATACTTAGCCTCTTCTTTTCACCACCACTTATGCCTCTTAAATGCCAGTTCCCGATTAGATTATCTGCACAATCTTGAAGTCCCATTTCTAGTATTGTGTTTTCTACTGTTTGATTTATCTCATCTTTTGTTGTGTTGTTTGGTAGTCTTAACAATGCTGAGTACGAGATTGTCTCTCGGACTGTTAGAGTTCCCAAGAATTCATCTTGTTGAGTTACATAAGCCTGATTAGAAATGTAAATGTTTCAGAAGAGGGAATGGGCAAATAGTTGTTATGTACTAGCAATTACAGCATAATTTACTAATAAGATTTATACGGAAATATTCTACCATTTGAAACTATGATGTTCTGGGACAAATACTCTTAGAACTTAATATTAAGGAGAGTCAGTTGTTCTTGCATTGGATTTCTTAACATATTAAGAACAGGAGTTGTTCCATGTTGTCTCTTGTTCTTCTACTTCCTTTTCTTTTGTTACTCTGTTTTACATGCAGTCCTAAAAGTTTCCTATTTCGACAGAATTTTGGCCGGAGATGGCAACAATTGCTTGTGGCGGAGAAAGGTCGGAAGTTAATGCTTGAGCTAGTGTCTAGTTTAAAGATATATGTTGGCAACTATAATCTACTATAACTTTTTAGCACATATGGCAGATGTTCGATCTTATTTTTCTTTAGCATTGATGAATCAATGTATATAACAAAAATCTGATTAATTAAGTTTGAGTTAATTAAATAACCAAAGTTGTTTGAAGAATTAAAGGGGAACCTTGTTGTGTCCCATTTCTTACAGTGCATTAATCAACTGTAATTAAGAATAATATATACAGTTTTAGTACGTATAGTATTATAGTATCCTAATTAATGTATCAATTTGAAACACATGCCCATTACCCACCTTGTTAATCGGTTTTGTTCTAGGACTCGTCCTATATTTAGAACTTTAGACTTTAGACCTATAAAATTAAGTTATTTATTTGACATGTATACTAATTTTTTTCTTCATAATTTAAAAAATTAGAGTTTTCCCGAAAACCCAAAATCATGAGTTCTATTGAAATCATATATCAAATTTTCACTACGTACCAATGATTCAGTTTAAGTCGTATTACAAATATTACATTGAAACCCAATTCGAAATTTGAAACAAAATCAAGAGGTGTCACTTATTCATCCATATGGACCCATATGGTTCACCTTATAATAGTAGTAGTAATAAATATGCTAGCTACTTAATAATAGACCACCAACCAAATCGTATATCTACTCCAAATAAATTCAATTAATATATATATATATATATATATATATATATATATATATATATATATATATATATATATATATATATATAGGGCTGTCAATGGGGCGGATTTCAATCCGGATCCGTTCGAATTCGGTCCGATTTATTAGGATAATTGTCCGATTAGAGATTCGATGGACATGATCCGATTATAAAGATCCGAAATCCGAAACTCATGGAGCGAATATGAATTTAGGTCGATCCGAGCCATTAAAGATCCGTATCCGACAACAAAATAAAAAAAATATATATATACAAAATGATTTATAAAAATAAGTATCATTAATAATATTTCAACATCAATTTAAGAAGATAGTAATTTATAATTCATTTATAAATTTATTTAAACCAATATATTCATTTTACAAATATGAATATAGTAAAGAACTTTGAAAATGTGAGCTAAAATTAAATAAAATTGAAAAGATAATAAACTTGTTTTAGGAAAAAAATATTAATTTAACTTTTTAAATACAAATTTATTGGATCCGAAAAATATCCGATATCCGGCCAAATCCGACCAAGATCCGTTGGATTCAAAAAATCTAGATCCGAGCATAATCCGAGCAAGATCCGAATCCGACAGGATTCGATCAGAAATAAATGGAGCCGGATCTGGACGAGCCTGATCCGACCAGAATCCGACCCATTGACAGCCCTATATATATATATATATTCAACAACACTAAAGATGATCTGTATGAGAAATAGTACTTACAACATGACCAAAATGGAGCCTCTTTTTCTTTCCATTGAGAAGAACATTACCAGTCATGACAACATTTCCAGAAAGCCTTCCTACAATATGTACAAATTAATTCAATTGCAATCACATTGATTTAATTAACATTTTGTGTACGATGATGTATGAATGAATGTTTGTATTAATTATGTACAACTACCACATCGTACATTTAGACCCCCCATGTGGAATAGAGCAAAAGTTCAAACCAACGTTTAACTGTACATGCTGTGTTATGACAAAACAGGCAGCAGCAGCAGCAGGCCAATAGAATAGATGCTAATGAACTATTCATTGCATTTTTTGGTGCTATGAATAAGTAGTACGTACATGCATTAATATTCTTAAATGCACGCAGCAGATTAAAACTGCAAAGATACTGTTGCCTTGCCTATTCTCATTCGCAGATTCAGAGCACAAAATCTGTCGCATATAGTCAAAGATATATATCTTACTGATGTTGACCACTTTCCTTTTCTTTCTATTTTTCAAATCTTCCTTTTTTCTCAAATTTTTTTGCTCGGTTGGATACAATGCAGTTTTTTAATATTTTTTTTTTAATTTATAAGGTTTTAAATCTTTTAAATATTAATATACTATTATATTATAATGAAATAATCTAGATCCACAAAAAGCATTTTAATTTATGGTGCAAGAGATATTTAAAAAAATGAGGATTTATATCACATTGTTAATGATATTTCAAGAAATTCACTTGCCAACCAATACACCCTTTTCTTGTTTAGTTTCCAAGTGATACTGCAGAACTACATGATTTCTTTTTGGTAGAGTACGTGTAGTTCATAGATAATTTGTCACTTCAAACAAATATAGTTAATTCATTTACTATTATTATGCATAGTTTACTAATTAATTATATATATAAAAAAAGCGTATTAATTAATTATACATAGTTATATAAGGTGACATAGCTTATGTACCACGTAGTTTATGTACTAATAGACCTAAATTATGTATGTAAGAATTATAGTATATACAAGCCAACTAAGTACATAAAATTAATTATGACATATGGAGTGAAATAATACTTAGAAAAATTTTAGGGCACCAAATAATTTTCTGTTAGTATATGTGGTTGCACATGTCTTGTTTGAATATATATATATATGTTTTTAATTCTCAAATCCACAAAAATCAAGAGCATCGATCTATGAATTCCTCCAAATCTCTAAAGAAAATTGAACAAAAAGAGGCCCATGCATGTTTAATTAATTTTCTAGGCCAACTTTTGTAAACTTGATTTTTGTATATATATATATATATATATATAAATTAGGTAATTGATACCTAATGTAGCGATAGAAGGCATATATATATAGATAGCCTATTTAATACTTACTGTTTATATATAGATATAGTACAGTACTCTCCCAATTCATCTATCTTATCTTATTCCTACATTTCATGGTGTCCTCATAAATATATATGCATGAACACTCCTTAATTATTAATACTTCAACTATATATGCAGTATCGCATTTTTTTAGGACGCAAATACGTACAGGAAGAATACGCATTCGACATATATATTGCGTGTCTAAAAATTAAAACCGTTAGACACGATGGTAAATATGTCTCGGACAAGACTATAGAAAGAAGTGTATTAGAATTCACCACATACGTTGGACTAAGTCCATTAATTTATTTGGTTTGGACCTAACTCAACCTCAAAAGCTAGCTTATAAGGTGATGATTGTCCAATGCCTTATAATGTGGACTTAACTATTGTTTTCAACCAATGTGTGACATTTAGTCTCAATACACCCCCTTTACGTGTGGGCGGACATAATATGTGGGTGAAACAAGTCCAATACGTGACATATACCCAACCTTGTGAATTTGCAATATGTGGATGAAGACTAAACACACGAATAATGACACTTGAGGTCTTTATTAACCGGAGGTATAATGACAACTAGGGCAGAGCCGGCTTTAGCCTAATTGCCTAGGGCCTCAAGCTCCTAGGGGCCCCCAATTCATTAAATTATACCATACACATTAATTATTGGGTAAATATAGTATTTCAACTGAGTCAAACCAAAATTAAAAATTGCAAAATGTCATGGGTCACAACCCTTACTACTCATGATATGTCGAATAGTAGTAATAATTATATAGTACAGAAATAAAGAAATTTTAAATTTAAATCGGATTTGACTGAACCCATAAAATCATAAAACAAGTAAAATATACTTGTGATTGATTGAGTGTTATACAATTTCAACAAATATGTCGATTAAGGTTGTTGCACAGTGATTATGGAAACACCTAAATTTTAGGAGAATAAAAGTCTTATAGTGCAAAACTACCCTAAAAAAGAAATAAAAAAAATATGTAACATCTCATATTGTCATTAATAAGAAAGGGTAAAAAAGTAAAAAATGAATTTAAGTCTCTCTTGAAATTCTAAAACGACATGTATTTTAAAATTTATATTATTCTTACTAAACCGACGTATATTTTGAAATAGAGGGAGTACGTTTATAAAAAAATCCAAAAGTCAAGGTTTAACAACTACTTTTTCTTTGCACAAATATTATTTTCTCCATGAGATATTACGCGCTTATTTTCTTTCTCTCATTCCATAAGACTACAATAATTATTATCAAATTAACAACGACAGAGTATTTATGATCATGCTGTCAAAGGAAAGATTAAGTGTGTACACCCTTTTTATCAATAGGAAAAAATATGTTAGAAGAACTAGACTATGTGTATATAATTAATACTTTTGTATCTAGCTAAATTAGAGCAAGAAAAATAAACTTTACAAGAAAGTTTTTTCTTCGATATATATAGGGCCTGGTTTTGGGTTTTGACTAGGGCCCCAAGAAGCATTAGGCCGGCCCTGAACTCAGACCTTTGTTATTTGGATGAAGTGTGTTGGTAGATAATAAAGTCCATCATGCGAATAAGGAGGAGTCCATCATGAAAGGAGGTGGCACACTTTAACCTGATGCTCTAATACCATATTAGAATTCGCCACATGAGTTAGACTAAGTCATTTACTTGACTTGAACCTAACTTAACCTCAAAAGTTAGCTTATAAGGTAAGGATTGCACAATGCCTTATAAGATGGACTTAACTATTGTTTTCAACCAACGTATGTGACATTTAGTCGCAATAAAGTGTTTGATATATTTCAGACACAATGGAGTTCTTTTTGTAATATTTCAAAATTGAAGGCCGGGTAAAAAACTACTCCGTACATGTTTAGTATTTTCAATTTACTAATGTAAATTAAAGTATTTGGTTGAATTTGACTTTACTTTGTTTTTTTGGTATAAAATTAATACTAATTATATATATTATGTTGGACTCTAAAAGTTAGGGCTAATAATAAGTTTAAAAATATGTTGAAATTTTACTAGATTAATTAAAAATTATGTTAATGTAATTAATTTGAATTTTATATACTCTAGTATATTATATATTTAGATTCTTGTCAAATTTTTTGAATTAATCCGAATAATTAATATATATAAATAATTTTATTTATGCTTAATTTATATATGATAGATATATAAATCTACGTACGTACTATATTAGCAAGAAAAAAAAAATACTAATCAAACGTTAAATTTGCATATATAACCCTTGAAAATTAAATAAGTAAATATTTAAGTAAAATTAATAGTATAGAAAATTTGCAAAGAATCCTGAGCCATGCAAATTAAACCTCCATCCCTACCATGAACAAATCCAAAGATCAGGGTTAATTAATAATTAATCATGAGTACCTGTTAAAGAATCAAGAAATGTAGACTTTCCAGAACCAGAAGGACCCATAACAGCCATGATCCGACCCGGGACAGCATAACCCGTCAACCCATTTAGTAACCTTCTCGTCGGACCCGCCCCGAAATTTGGCAAGACCGCCGTCAAATCCTCCCACGCCAAACATGCTGCCGTAGCACCACCTACGTTTTCAAGATCTCCGCCATTATTATTTTGACAATAAACCTCGTGTTGAGGAGCTATTTCTATTTCCATATATTTTCTTCACGTTTAATGATATATGAAGTAGAATACAGTAAATAATTATTATGTAAGAAAATAAAGAGAAGGGCTGGCTAGATGGGTTTCTTATATTTATTTATTTATATATATGTAAACAAATTAAATGAATACAGTCGTTGTTACGTTGTTTGTTACCACATACACTAATTGAATGCTACGTACTGTGAATGGCTCAGCAGAGAGGAAGTTGAGATAAAGGGACTTAATTTTATTACCATATTTCTTAATTAATTACCTAGCTATATATTGTAGTGCATGTAATTATATCTTATAATATATTTATATGATGATCATGATGTCCACTCTTATTTAATCTTTTAGCAGGTACATTCATTTTTCTTGTCTTTGCTAAGTCTTCCCCCTCTAATTAAATTATTATTATTTAATTTATTACCCCATGTTAGTGTTTAGTTATCCTTACCATGTATGTGATGTGAAATATAGGTTGATAGCTTAAATTTGGTGATTATATTAATTTATTTAAACCCTAACATAGATAATGGAGCCGATGAGGCCGACATGGCATGTTGACTAAGGTTGAGGCTCTATAATCAATAGGTCATGAGTTCAATTCCCATTAGCGTGAGCATTTCTCTAATTTAATATTAATCTTTGTAATTAGTTTATCTTTATACTTTGATAACAATTATATAGATTTGATATGGTAATTAATGTACCAATTTATTCATCGTCTAAAAAAACATAGATAATGGAAATCGAATTGATCGTTACCTAACTTATGTATACATTTCAACCAAAAAAAATCGAACTTACGTTATCAAAGGCTAGGGATAATGCTGGTAAACAAAAAAGGAAAAAGTCTAGGGCTAATGTGTATTAGCACCAAAACATATATATGCAGTTGTCGCACGAAATAAATTTTCGCGATTTGGGTTCCGTCAAATCATGGGATACTACTTCTCCTAAGAGGAAGTTAAAAAATATATAAGGTTTGTTCAAATATCTATTTAACTGGTGGAAGTGGAACCTTAATATTTTTAATATATAATTAGGGTTTATATACGTGTTCATAATTTGACAAGTGTATGGAAGCTAATTAATAAAGGTGGGTTTTATTAACTACATAAGAGATCGAAAACTAGAAGGATGAAATTAAGTTTAATCAAAATAATATTTGTGTGGTAAAGCATTAATATATTTATCTAGGATGAATTAATTAGTTATCTTTTTCTTTTCTCGGTGATTATTGGAGAACATCTGAAAAGAATTCTTATTGAAGTAATTAGTTGTTTTAGGCAATTTTTTTTTTTTTGAATTCTTTTACCCCAAACGCAAAGATCACTAGCTACCTACTTGCCGGGTCTAGAAATGTGACACCAGCTAGCTAGTTAAGGCCCAAGTTTACCAACAATTATATTTTCAGTATAAAATTAATGCTAACGTTCCTGATCAATTTAATTAATATCATATCAAAAAAAGCAGTAATTGTAATTGTTTGGTGATGTCTCTGTTGCTTATTAAATAACCAATTAGTAACAGATTCATGGAGTAATTGTAAACTTCACATGGAAAATCCAATCCGATCGAACTGTTGGATAATTAATGAATTTCACATTCAAAAATTTAATAAGTGGACCAGGCCAGTTAGCCTAATTACCTCACTTTCATCATTTCCATAGTTGGTTTTTTGTACGTGTTCCTTCCACCTATATGTATATACTAGGGGTATAAGCACCGCTCAATGCGCGGTGTCTCGGCCCATTAATTGTGTTTTCACTAAATTTGTGATGTTATGTTGTATATTATTTCATGGCATAGGTTAGCATATAAGAAAATGTCTGGGTGATTTCTTATTTCTTCTAACTTGGAAATGATGCATTCGCACTTAGGCAAGCCTCAATTTCTAGTTTGATTTCATCGAGCAGGTTGAAGTTTTCATTGTGTTGCAGTTTTTGTTGGACAAGGCTTTCTTAAAAAAATCAACCCCGAAGCTTTTCCTTAATTACCTTGTCTTTGCAAGGGCATTTTATCAATTTTTAACTAATCGAATCGAGCTCAAATCAAACTTGAAATGTTACCAAGCGAAAAATATTGTTCAAATTTGTTTGGTAGCATAATTTATATAGTGGGTTGATCGTTATCAATCATGTTGGGCTTGTTAGTGTAATCTTCCAATGGACATGTAGATTGGCCGAAAATTTCTCATGCAATATTCCATTTCGAGATTTTGATCCATGTTCGTTATGTCTATTTCATCAGTATGCATATATCTGAATTAACTTGAATGCTATGGTAATAACTAAGCTATGTAAACTAAGTGCTGGGACCATTTATTTAACATTGTGATGCTTAGATGATCTTGCATAATGTAATTTTCAATTTAACAAATACTTGAGTCATCCAATTTATCGAATTAGACTACTCTCACACCAAACAACATCCGAAATTATGAATCTTGATATTAAATCTAAAGTTCGTAGATAGATCGAAATTTCAATGAAAAAAACACAGGTGTAATTCCTAGAAAAGAAACACTTCTTGAATAATAAAAAAAAAAGGGAAAAATCAATTCTTCATAAACTGTAAAAATTGTACAAAAATCTAACCTCTAATAAAAAGACCGACCTATAGAAACTAAATTATAAAGGAAAAATAAATTGGAAGACAACAGGTGGTCTATGAAGAAGGAATTTATGAGAAAAATAAAATTTATCAACCAGCATAAGAAAAAGAAGGCCCCACCACAGAAAACGGAAGAAAAAGAAAATAGCTTGCCGATTTAGAAGAGTGGGAGAAAGATAAAGTAAGGGAGAAAAAGAAAAGGAGAAACGGACGGTAATTAAGCGGGTCCCCCCTAGGCGGACAACAGAATTTAGGAGCCGCAAAATTTAAAGGTAAAATAAAATTCAGTCATGTACAAAAGCCAGGAAAATACACCCGAACGCCGCCGTTTTAGTATTAAAAGTGCGAAAAGAAAATTGAAACTAAAAGAAAAAACACTGTTCATGAAAACATCGCCTCTTATAGGTTTAATATGGCACAGTCACAGTCAATGTCTTCACCGGAATGAAAATTAAATGACATAGTGGACCTGCTAATTCAACATTATAAATTAAATACTCTATATATGTTTTTTATTTTTATTTTTTATGACTTACTATTTCATACACAAAAGAAAAACAACTCCCAATTAATTATACTTTTCAGCCCATTTAGCAAAGTTGTGAATTACGTACCCAATTAAAATTCCCTGATCAACTGACTTAAACCTTTATTCGGCCCACTTGTGCCAGTATTTTCTGATTTGACAAATAAAAAAATCGGCAGCCCAATTGGGGAAGCATTGGACAGCAGAAAATACGTTCAATTCATGGATTAAACTTTCTATAAGTTCCATGGAAAATATTGAATTTTTTTTAGTCAATCAAAATAGAAATATAGAGTTGTTTCGATTCAATGTGTTTCATAATTTACAAGTTTTTTCAAATATTTTTTTGTGAAATTATAAAAAAAAATTATATTTAACTGATCGAAACATACAAAAAAAATGAAATTTTAACCTATGATCAAAATCAAAATCACGGATCTAAGTGAGACATTATCCGCCATAATTTCAACTTAATAAGATCTTCCCTTTCACTTTCTTTTATGTATCTCTATAATTAATTACTAAATCATATATAAAAAAATTATCCTCTATATATTTCATCAGCCTAATTATTAGTTGTAAACATTAGACACACGAGAAAATTGGGAAAGAAGTTTAAGATCTTCTAAACTAGTAATGTTGGCTAGAATTCATGTCGATCATAAATCATTTATATATATATGCATTCTTTCAGATTTAGTTTAAACTTTTAAATTAATTAAGTTCGCATAAACTTTTATCAAATTAATTAAACCTCGATTAATCTTGTTTAATTTTTAGATTTTTGCCAGCCCCTCCTCAAGAAAGACATATTGGGTGACTAGCCTAACTCAGGGCCGGCCCTGAGCGTAAGCCGCACATGCGGTCGCTTAGGGCCACCGATGAACGAGGGCCTCCAATTACGAAATATTTTAATATATATTTATATATATTTATATGTACGTATGTAGTAATTATACAAAGATTCATTGTGGCATAGATGGTAAACCTCCTGATAAGTCTGTGTGAGGTCAGTGTTCTTGCATCTTCAAATTCCCTTTAATTTTTGTTATTTTTGTATGTGGAGCTAAAATTCTAATATGGAAAGTCCAAATACATAGCTAAAAAAATCAGGCCCAACATATTGACAATTAAATAAACCCCATTAATTAAGATAGACATTGTCTAAATCAAAAAGTAAGAAAATGAATCTTTGTATTGCAATTTTAAAATTTTGGAGTTGTGAGTCACGTGACCAAGAGATCCATATTAATATATCAAAAAAAAAAAAAATCGACTTGATAATGTTAAAATTTATTGATGATGGCTTTTAAGTATTTATTGTTTCAAACTTCGAATATTATTTGAATGAAACTTATGATATAGATGAGATTGACTTAATTATTTGAGTTGAGAGTCTTAAGATATATTTTATCAAAAGAACTAAAAAACTTGAATTATTTGCAAACTATATAATATTGATTTCTCAAATAGATGGATTGCTTATCGAATATCTTTAAGTATTCTCGTTACAGTTGCAGTTGTACAGATAATATTTTCGAAGCTATAGTTGATTAAGTCTTACTTCTGATAAACCATTGTCACAAAATATAAATCGAATCGGTTAGCCATATTGTTGATTGAAAAATATTTGTTATGCAAGTTTAATTAGTGATTATACTATAAAAAATGCTAGTAAAAGAATATTTAAGTAATATTTTACTAAGATTTTATGTTTATATATGTTATCATTTTCTTATTAAATAGAAGTGTGTCTCGTATTACCGATATTTTTTACAAATCGATATTATATTTTATTCACATTATTATTGTTTCTTATTTTTCTAATTAATAGTTTTATTTTTACAAAAAATTATATTAGTTATTAACACAATTTAATAGCACATGAAAACTTAAGGGCCACAATTTTAGAGTTGGCCTAGGGCCACAAAAAACTCAGGACCGGCCCTGGCCTAACTCCATGTTATATGAAAATAGATAGACCTTATTAAAACAAAAATCGAGCCAAGCGACGCCCAAAGCTTTTAGTATGGTTCACGCACGAAAAGTTGTATCTAATCTAACACTTGATTTTGAGGCAAGAAAATACTATGATAACGTTTGTTTCGTCAAATAATATCTAAATATATGTTAAAAAATAATTCATTAATTATTTTAAAATATAATTTATAACAATAAAAGATAAAAGTAAAGGAACCATGGATCAAAATTTCGGTTCAAATGTATGTTTCGATCAGTCAAATATTGGAAACTTTTCGAGACTATTCGGAAATGTTTCGGAAACACTAAGGAACATTTGTAGAAAAAGTTACTAAATTTAGGAAAATAACAAAGTTTAAAGCAAATAAATAGTTTCGGAATTACATCTTGTTTTCGTTTCGCCTGATTAAAAAAGGAAAACTTTTCGATGTTTTCGATGGAAAATATGAAAATTTTGATCCATAAAAGGAACCCAACCCGTGTGTGGGGGTGGGAAGATGGTGAGAGCAACCTTTTGTTATTATTTTCATAATATATAAACAAAGAAATTTTAGTCTCAAACTAAAATGAATAGACTGAACTAAAGGGTTATTTTATAGCCAGGAGACTGCAAGATATAAAAAAACATATGAAGTCTTATTACTATTTTCTACGACAAGATGATAAAAGTGTCCATTAAATAATCACAACACAATTATGTGTATTTTGTTATTATTCACTCGTTTAAGCGATAGAACATATATAGCAAATCCATCCAGGCACAAATTATGTATGAAGAAATTAAAATGAGCAAATTAAATTAACACTTCAATTAGGATCCGATCGACAGTATAATCAATCACTTTTATTTGGTTACACAAGAAGATATCTTAACCAAACTAGCTGGCTGTCGGAATATAACATCAAACACATCTATTACAAGTTTTAAAAAGTAATAATGTAGATGTAGAATTTATCAGTAAAATAAACTTTCTTTGTGAAAACGTGAAAGAGTAAACATACCACCTATATATATATATATATATATCAAATTAAGGGATTGGAGAGTTTAAACCTTCTTGAGAAGACAATGAATGTAGATTACTATGCCTTTTGGAAGAAGTATAACTAGAGAAAGATGGCTTCCTCTTAAACGAAGGCCGTTTCTTGAACCGATGCAATGCTCTCTTTGCATAAAGCGACTGGAAAAATGGTCCGATTCTCTCCTTGGCCTTAAGGATAACGAAGAAGAGAAATCGGTAACATATTATTAGAGCATATAACGCAAATAAATCCCACCATTTTGAATGATCTAATTGTATTCCAAACATGCTGCTTATGATATCGTCTCCCTTTAGTTTTGGATCCCCGGGTACTAGAGGATCAAACACGACACCGATCATATCGTTCTTTATTGCTCCCTGCATCAAAATTAAAGTATCATGATATATAATGACGATTTAGTACTTCAAAAGACCAAGTTTCTGGAAGTTCAAAATATTTGTGCTAATACCTGCAGTGACCATGCACCATATCCAATGTACGATACTGGATATCGCCAAAAGATCTTGGGAAGATCCGGAAGCAACCGGAAGAAACCGGCAGTCATCATCATAATCCCCTAAACAAATTTAAGTTTTTTTTAAGGAAATGCGAATACGATTAGAGATTCATATATATATATATATCTTTAAACAGAGTGTTACTTACAAGAACACCAGCACCAGTTATGATCCCCAGCATGAAGTTAGGTACTAATGAAGCTACAATCATCATTACACTCTCTACCATAGCAATGGATCCGAAAAGGTTAAGACAAAAGAAGACGTAATGAGAAAATTCGGTGCTAAACTTCACCATATAAAACGTTATTGTCCCTGTAATAAGCGAGACCGCAACCAAGAACGGAAATGAAGAGATGAAGTTCGCCAATATAAACACAGCAACTCCGTAATAACCATTAAGCCTTTCTCTATAAAAGACCTGTTTGTCAGGAAAATAAAGACAAAATCGTGAATATGATTTTATTTTTTACAAATCGGAGCAACAAATGGTTGAATCAGATATGAGATTGTTTTATTTTATGTACCTTCATTTCTTCAATGAAAGATGGAAAGCCCCCGATAGACATGAAAGTCATAAAGCCGGTAATAAATCCACCACAAGCTCCTCGAGCTAAGATTGCAGTATAACTTGTACCAACATCGTAGAACAGTGTTCCGACACACAAACCAACAATAGTGTATATGACAATACGTGACCAGTAATATCCAGGGTCTCGTAACATATTCAAGAACGATCTTTCGGTCAACGTCAAAAGCTGCTTCCCCCACCTAGCTGGACTTCCTTTAATTGTATTTATCTCGAGTTCTTGCTGCAAATCAAGAATATAATGGTAATTTAGGAAAACATAAATTATAGAAATTACAGAAGATCTTATTTTCTTATTACTTACAAGATTGGAGATTTCTCGACTCCTCAGTCTTGCCTTACTCGCATAGTCTGAACGCCTGTATTTTTCAATGAGAATTGATTTTATATCAGCTGTTGCCAAATTCATCAAAGGATCTGATGCCTTGTGAGTTTCCTGCCATTAGTATTACATAAAAAGATTCAAGTACATCAATATTAGGATCCAACAAATGGTAGTAAGTAGAGGCAGTAAATAAGTTATCGAGTTCATACACGTAGTCTTTGTGAACCTTTCAATGTAGCTGTCACAATATCAAAGTCTGAGTTAATACATCTCAAGAAGTGATCTGAAGGATTTCTCCTACTCGGACAGGGAAATCCCGCCTCAGCAAAAAACTAAAAATAAAATGAAAAAATTAGATCAAGAATCAAATTACACAAACCCAATTAATCTACAAAACAGAAAAGATACCTGTATCGCCATTTTCGCTTCTCCAAAGTAAACGATTTCACCTCCAGAGAGTAAATAAAGATCGTCAAAAAGAGCGAAAACTTCACTACTAGGTTGATGAATAGAGGAGATAACAGTTCTTCCATCACGAGCGAGATTCTTAATAGACTGGATCACGAAAAAGGCTGATGCACTGTCGAGGCCACTAGTAGGTTCATCGAGGAAAAGTAAACGAGGGCGTGTGAGAATTTCGAGAGCAATGCTTAATCGTTTCTTTTCTCCACCACTTATGCCTCTTAACTGCCAATTGCCGACCTGAGTGTCAGCACAATCTAGAAGCCCCAATTCCGTCAATGTTCCTTCTACAATGCCTTTAACCTCTTCTTTAGACAAGGTGGAAGGTAGCCTTAAGTTTGCAGAGTAAGATATAGTTTCTCTTACTGTAAGTGTCCCTAACAAGACATCTTCTTGAGTGACATAAGCCTGAAACAGTCAAAACAACGTAATTTTTATAAGAAACATACAAATTAAAGATGATATATATATATATATATATATATATATATATATATATATATATATATATATATATATATATCTATAGGACCTGAGATAGAATCATAGGATGTAATAATGTTTGTGAATGTACTTACAACGACACCAAAGTCGAGCCTCCGTTTCTTTCCGTTGAGAAGAATATTTCCTGTCATGACAATATTTCTTGCTAATCTACCTGTAGTGAAATATTATGAGATGAAAATGTGAGTTCTTGATTCTGTGAATTTAACATGTTCAAATAGACCTTGTGAAGCTACATAAAAAATTTACATATGTGACATAAAATGATTAAAAAGTGTGAAAACGAGCCATCAGCACTTCAAAATTTTAGAGTAATATCATCAATTAATCTTCCTAAATAAAATTTTCACTCGTTTTCATCGATCTAATCATATATACACACCAACAGGTGATTGGTCTCGTGGAAATGACTAGTCACTACAAAGTAACGAACTCAAGTTCGAATCCAATTAAGGTTCCCATAAAATTTCTTCTTTAGTTAGTGAGGTACAACTATATACAGAGCCAGCGAGAAACCAAAAAGTAGTACTTGAATCAGTGGCTTTTTAAGTTACTTCCATAACTTTTGCCAAAATACCGAGGTGTTTTGCACGGTTAAACCATGCCAACTACAACATCACAAATTCAGGGGGAAAATGCAAGATACTCCCTTCTGTTATGTGAAATATATACGCACGAAACTATTCTGAGAAATTTTTATTGCATGGAACCGCCTTATATTTTTAAAAACTCAGAACGAAACCCCAACATCTTCAAAATAGATCGTTTCAGATCAACTTATTTCAAGAAACTAATTTTCAAATATTTCACATGAAGTTATGAAGTATTTTAAAAATGTTTTCTTGAAATATGTCAATTCCAAAACGGTCTGTTTCTTACAAATTGGGGGTTTCGTGAAGTACAAGGGAATTTTACATGATAGTTTTGTGCAAGTTTAACATAACACAAGGGAGTATTTTGCACTTATATATATGTAATCAAGCCAACTAAATTAGCTAGGAATCATGATGACTCACTCAATAGTAAAAAGCTAATTAATCACATGTGTATACAGTCAATTTTTCTTCATGTACTCAACCAACTATCACATGATTCCAATTTCCAACCACTTCTTCAAAATTCCAATTAATTTCTTTAATCCAGTCCAGTCCACATCTTGGTTAATTAAACGGATTTTACTTTAATCCATGCATAAATTTTCTATAGTTTTGACTTTTTGTCCAAACGTCGATACTTTCCAGATTTTGAATCAATAAAAACGAAATTAAAGTGTAATTTTTGAAACTTTTTATTTGTTTTGAGATTACCTTATTCTTCTTAATTTAGTCCATAATATTTACTAGCGTTTCTTGTCTCCGAAAAGTTTTCAAAAAGTTAAAATAAAAAACATGCAATAAAACGAAATTTTGATACATGTCTTCACCAAGCATGTTGAATTATAGCAAAGTTTTGCCCTCACTGGATTCAGGTACAAGAAAAAATTACGAGGGTAAAACAGTAAAATGCAATTTCAATTTCCAGAAAAGACCCAACTAAACCTACAATTACAACTGGAAAATGTTTTTCCCTACAGCTCGATGTCTCTTCAATCATGAACCAATTATCATAAAGCTCGTAAAAAGGTACTTCAAATTTAAAACTCACAAACACACACACACACACCCAAAGAGAGAGAGAGAGAGAGAGAGAGAGAGAGAGAGAGAGAGAGACCTGCTAAGGTATCAAGAAGTGTGGATTTGCCAGAACCAGAAGGACCCATAATAGCCATGATCCGACCCGGTTCAGCATGCCCATTTAACCCATGTAACAACTTTTTCGTTGGACCCTGTCCAAAATTTGGCAACATAACATTCAAATCCTCCCATACTAAATACGCCTCGCCGCCATTCCGCGGCAATCCCGCCTCTACATCACCACCGGAGGTTCTACCACCCGCCACATCTATTTCCATGTATATATATATATATATATATACCCAAAATCTATAGTACCAAAATTGGTGAAACAAAAAATGAGATGTACCGCCTGTCTTTATAACTGTGTGTATATATATATATATATTATATTCACCAATTAAAACATGCAACTTTTTTGGGATATATTTGGATTTCTATTTCTTCCTTATAGTGCAAAAGTTATAGATAGTGTTAATTATTATATTAGAGTCGGTGATGAATTAATTCATTGTGGGAAATTAAAAGAGGGATAGGTGGGAAATAAGATAGGTGAGAGATAAGATAGGGTATTGATGAATTAAATGCAATGGGTCCAAATTAAATTAAATAAAATTGGTTTACAGTTGCATTGAAAGTGTTATTATTGAATTTTCATGAAGATATATATCAGCCTTGTGTCATCTTTCACATACCTACAAATTATAGCAATAAAATCTTAGTTGGACCTATTTATGATTATTCAAGAAACGGAAAAATAGAAAAAAGTCCCAAACTAATTAGTGATTTTGGATTTTCGTCCCAAGTTATATCACTTTGTCAAATTAGTCCCATAATTTTATATTTTTTTGGAATATCATCCAAACTTGCCACATAGATGCTTACATGTCATGATGTAGCAAATTTTATCATAAACAATTATATAAGATTGCTGAATTCGTCCCAAACTACTTACAAATTTTGATTTTTCGTCTCAAAACTATATCAATAAGCCGACTTCCGTCCCGTAATTGAAATGACATGGGAAAAAAATTTGTTCCAAACTAATTATAAATATTTATTATTTAATAATACAAAGAAAAAATGCACAAATTTTTCATAATGGACTGAAGTAAGATTATTTTTTTCTCAAAAGTGCACATGAATTTCAAAAATCAATACTTTTTTTCTCTTAAAAAAAGGCCAATGGCAATTTACTTCATGTAATATTCATAATATTCAATTTACCTTAAATTGCTTCTTTCAAATTATAAGAAGTAAATTGAACATAATGAATATCATAGGGGATAAATTGTCATTAGTCCCTTGAAAAAGTAAAAGATGAATCGTCATTTTCATAAAGTTAGAAATTTAATAATGGACTAAATTCATGCCAAATGACAAATTGTAAGACGAAAATCGACAAATTAATATAGTTTGGGATAAAAAATAAAAATTTATAATTAGTTTGGGACGAATTCTGCAATCTTATATAATTATTTATGAAAAAATTTGCCAAATCATGACATGTAAGTATCCATGTGGCAAGTGGGACGATATTCAAAAAAATTATAAAATTACGGGACTAAATTGGCTAAGTGATATAGTTTGGGACAAAAATCCAAAATCACTAATTAGTTTGGGAATTTTTTACAATTTTGCCTCAAGAAACTGATCAAGAGTTGACATGTATATATACGTGTGTGTGAATTATGGAGTGAGAATTCGAATTTCATATAGAAGATGGTGACATTTTTGGATGTATAGAGTAAATTTGAGTATATATACGTGTGTGTGAATTATGGAGTGAGAATTCGAATTTCATATAGAAGATGGTGACATTTTTGGATGTATAGAGTAAATTTGAGTAAGTGTAATTGTAAATTTGATATGTTTATTTCATATAAATTGAAATACTAATCTTCGATTTTTTGGGGAATTTTTATCGAAAATTGAAGTTATAGACTCATCAAGTGACTTGGACTTGCAAAATTGAGATACATAATCTCAAATTCCCAATTTTCAAGTGTCCTTCAAAACATGTTATTTTTTGTGAAAATTCAGGTTAAATAGGACATAAATTGAAGATTTTCGGCGATAAGGACTGAAATTGATGACTGTGACACAATAAATTATTTATATTGTCAATGTACCATAATAAAAGGTCAATTCTGTGCCGCAACCACTTTAGAGGGCCAAAAATTAAATTTTACTACTTTTATCTTGTAAAATTTATTTTCCTTGATTCACATCCTTCGTTTACTCAGGTATCACTGAATGGGAGTATGTGACTACCCGATTCCACGGGTCCGTCAAATAACAGTCGAAAAATTATTATTATTATTTTAAAAAAGTGTTAAAATATCGAAACTTTTTTTAAGAAATGATAAATTAAAATTTTTAAAGTGAAAGCGGTTTAAGATAAAATAAGAACAATTTAAATTACTAAGTTTTTTTTTTTTTTACGAAAATAAAATCAATTTTCATAGGAGAGGTTTAAAGCGTCTAGTCATAACATATCAAAAGATTTGAACAAAATCAACCGAGAGAGATAAATAAGTAATTTATGAAAATCTTGTATCTTTTACGAAAATATAAAGCAACTTTAACGATTCAAATATTCTAAGCAAGGTTTTAAACAAAATAGAGAAAGAACCTGACAATAAAATATAACTACTCTCCCAAATACTAGGGTGAGACCGCAACTGTGATGACTTAACTGCAACCCGACTATTATTTTTCAGAACACCTGAAACTGAAAAGAATACAACATGGAACGCATAAGTTGGTCGTCCAACTTAGTGTGGCTGTGGTGCAAATTTCCATGGTGATGTGTGGGTGTAACATATTATATAACGTAAGCATGTTATCAAGCAAATTAAGCATATATTTAAAACGGAAGAAACACGGAAATCATGTAATCAAGAATTGTTGATGTCGTCCACTTACTCTCCATCCTCAGTCTGATTTCCATCCAAACACATCAAGTAAGAAGCGACCTTATTATCAAATATGCATCGCCATGTCTTTGCATAAGTTCGTCCTTACTCCCCAAGTGTTCCTCTCCACTTGGATTTGTTAGCCAAATGATTAATGATTAACAAACAACTTGATATTTGAGCTTGTTTCTTGAGTCTAATCTTAACAGGAATTATTGAGAAGCTCATTCTTTGAAGAAAGAGGCCCATTTGCAAATATAGCTTAATTGAGAAGAAAATGCCCAATAAAGATCTTCTAAGTCCAACAATGAAGAAGGACCAATTTGGAAGAAATGGCTTTGTACGAAATTGGGAGATAGCTCATGAGAAGGCCAATTTTAGCTAAAGGCTCGTTATGAATGAAGATCAAGATCGAAGCCCCTAGCACCCCTGAAGGGCCCAATTTTCGATTCAAGAAAATTGTGGTCTACTTAGTAAGTATTTTTCAATTGATTAAAAGAGCAAGAAAATTCCTAGCCCAAACTTTTTTTAAATACTTTTAGTCCAACCTTTTTGGCCCTTTTCTAAAATATGTTTCAAATCAAGTAGCATGCCTACCAATTTTAAATTGAGCCGTGAACACCTTCATTACTAAATATAGCCGAAATCATTTGTTTAATTAAGCCTAATCACTCTTGAAATTAAATTAATTTTGGCCATTGTTTTTGAACTCTTAATCAAATCATTTTTTAAAGGTATGATTTCTTTCAAATCATTTGATTAGCTAGCAAAATAATTTGTCTCCAATTTGCCTAGCTTAATATCTTACCCCATTTATTTAAAATAAATTCTTTTGGAAAGTTTTCATCTCCACCTAATTACTAAACCTTGTCCACATTCATCGAAAAATTAGTCACATGGTTTAATCTTGCAACATCTTTTTAAATGTGACAAAATCATTTTTGAATTTCAAAATCTTTCCCTATTGAACCAACTCCACTCAACTATAAATAGTGGATCATTTCTCATGGCTAACACACAACTCAATTCTCTAAATTTTCACTTGCTAAATCATTTCTCCTAGTTAAAGTCTTTGAGTGCTCTTAATTTTGTTAAAATCATTTTTTCTCAAAAAGGCTTTTTAAAAATATCTTTTCTTGTTGCTCTTGAAATCTTGAATATACTCTAAGTTATAGAAGAAAAGGATCAGCGTTTACTACTTTGCAAAATCAGCTCATTTTGGAGCATATATTTGTAATCAAAATTTTACTACTGTTTTTGAGCGAAAGTTTTGTACTTGCAAGCTCGTAGTGCGATAGGACTGAGTGTTCTAGCAAGCACTGTTTTTGTGCGATAGGTAGGAACCTAGCAAGCACGGTTTTTGTTGAGCGATAGGTTAGGCCTAGCAAGCTCGTTTCGAGAGAAAGAATTGATCTTGTAATCTCGAGTGGCGAAGGTTCGTCCTGCAAGCCACAATATAATAGTGGATTTTACCCGGGGGTGCTGGAAGAGAGGAAGTAGGCCGTTGGGGCGCGAACCTCTATAAATTGTGTTTGCTCTCTTCTCCTTTTATTATTTGCACTTTACTTCATATCGTAACTTTAATCTCAAAATCATTGGAACAATCAACTCTTATTTAAAGTTACTAGAACTATTTATTAATTGTCTTATGGGAAATAAACTCTTTAAAAAAAGTTATATACCTAATTCACCCCCCCCCCCCTCTTAGGTATCAATTGGTATCAGAGCAGGTGCTCTATTATTTATTGTGCGGGTTAACCCCCGAGAGCTAACGATCTTATGTCTACCTTTAGCAATGATGTTATCGCAGAAGGACAATCACATAACAGGCCTCCACTATTCGATGGAACTGCATACTCAATATGGAAGAACAGAATGGAAGACTTTATGATTTCCATCGATTGCGATCTGTGGAATGTGATTCTTGAGGGACCATCCATACCTATGAAAACCGAAGGTAAAAATCAAATCCCTAAGGCGTGGAAAGAACTCACCGACGTAGATAAAAGAATGGTGTCAATAAACTCAAAAGCCAAAAATTTGTTGGCATGCGCCCTCACCAAATCTGAGTACAATCGGGTATGTTCATGCCCTACCGCAAAAGATATGTGGGAGATGCTTCAAGTCACTCACGAAGGCACCAACCAAGTAAAGGAGCAACGCATCACTATTCTCGTACACCAATACGAGATGTTCACCATGGAAACCGATGAAACTATCAGTGACATGTATGCTCGGTTCATGGAGATTATCAACCCTTTGTCCGCACTTGGAAAAGTCTACCCTCAAAGTGAACAAGTAAAGAAAATACTAAGATCTCTTCCTAGAGAATGGACACCAAAGGTTACTGCAATACAAGAGGCGAAAGATCTTAATAACATGTCGATGGCTGAACTAATTGGATCTTTCATTTCTCATGAGCTCACTATCCTTTCTAAGGATGAGGTAAAATAAGTTAAAGATAAAAATATTGCTTTTAAAACTAACAATGTGCAAGAAGACGATAGTGACATTGAAATGATGGACGAAAAAGAAAGAAACGAGGAAATGGCAACAACAATCAGAAGATTAAATCAGTTGGCCAATCGAAGGTTTCACAAAAGGTTCTCAAAAGATCCCAAAAGAACTTTCAAGATCAATTGCTATGAGTGTAATGAAGATGGACACTTGAGGTCCGAATGTCCCCTACTCAAGAAATCCGAGAAATATTTCAAAAAGGGAAAACGCAAGGGGATGATAGCATCATCGGATGATCCAGAATCCGAAGAAGAACAATCGGGAGACGAATCCAGAAACCTATGTTTCATGACTAACGAAGAGGTATACACTTTTTACGATTTTGAAAGTTGTGATGATTTAGATGATGATTTCGATTGTGAAGATGATTGGAATGAAATGTTAATCGAATTTAAAAAGGATCTCGAAAATCTTGCTTCTAAAAATGAAAAACTTAAAAAGAAGATTTTCTCTTTGAATAAAGAAAAAGAAGAGTTTGATATGAATTTACAAGAAAGTCTTGAAAAACTTGAAAATTTGAAAAAGGAAAATTCTTCTCTTTCGAAAGAAAATTTGAGTCTCAAAGCAAAAGTGGTTGATTTAACTAGATGCTTAGAAAAATTTACAAAAGGCAAAGAGAACCTTGATAAACTCCTTGGCATGCAAAACGTTTCTCTAAACAGAGCCGGAATTGGATATGGACATTCATATGATAAACTAAGCAAACTTGCTAAAAACTCTTCATTGTCATATCATACTTGCAATTTTTGTGGAAAAATCGGTCACAAATCTTTTTAACTGCATTTACAAAAGGAATACCGTGAATAAACTCATATGGATGCCTAAAGATGTTTTGACTAACCCGCAAGGACCCAAGAAAATTTGGGTACCAAAAATGCGAAAGTGATTTTTTCTTAACAGGTACAAAAGGCTCCTCATTGTAACTTTTGAAATATGTTGCAAAGTTATGGTGGCTTTGATTAAGAACCAAAATCAAAAGAAGGAAGTTCCAAGAAAATTTTCGAAAAATGTCTAGCAGAACTATCCCAGAAGGATTTCAATTCTGAAATGGTTAAATCTATCCTAGGGGGATTTCAAGCATCAAGCGAACAAAGAGATACCATAAGAATGAAAGGTAAAAGTACTCCACTTTGAGGTAATCAAGGTAATAGTACGGTAAGTAAATACCGAAATATCCCTTGCATTTTCTTAAATATCTGTACGTGCTGAAATTATCTGGAATAGAGCCTTATGACTTATATTTCATTTATTGAGTATTCCATGATTCACATGAACATAATGATAAATGTTTTTGTGCAATTATTTATGAAGAAAATTCCACACATGCTAATACTTGACATATTATATTGTGGATTTGATAATCACTATGAGATTAATTGCTAAATTGAAATTATATTGATGATTATCATTCTTGAATGAAGACATATAATTGAGGGGGAGCATTATATGCTTATCTGATCTATCTTTGAACTTTATTATCATGAGATTGGTATATGTGCTACATAGCCTACATGTGGTATTTGAGCTTCGGAACTTGAAACTAAAAATCCTTCGAAACATGTTGTTCCAATATAATGTTGCTTTGAATAATCAAATGTTTGAATTGTTCATCTTGGAAAATGTTCTTATACCATGCTCAACTGAATTCCGCTAAAGATATATTGTTACTCTGATTCAAGAATTTTTCTATATGGGGAATAAGAAGAATATGTTGGATTGACAAAAAAGGGGGATGAGTTATTTGATGCATTTACTTTATATAATTGCCTTAACACTTGTTATAATTGCCTCGTTATATTTACCTCATGAATGCATACATTGAGGGGGAGTTCCTCCTAATAATTTATTTTATTGCATCAAAGTTGTTTGACAATCAAGGGGGAGATTGTTAACCGAATGATTAATGATTAACAAACAACTTGATATTTGAGCTTGTTTCTTGAATCTAATCTTAACAGGAATTATTGAGAAGCTCATTATTTGAAGAAAGAGGCCCATTTGCAAATATAGCTTAATTGAGAAGAAAAGGCCCAATAAAGATCTTCCAAGTCCAACAATGAAGAAGGACCAATTTGGAAGAAATGGCTTTGTACGAAATTGGGAGATAGCTCATGAGAAGGCTAATTTTAGCTAAAGGCTCGTTATGAATGAAGATCAAGATCGAAGCCCCTAGCACCCCTGAAGGTCCCAATTTTCGATTCAAGAAAATTGTGGTCTACTTAGTAAGTATTTTTCAATTGATTAAAAGAGCAAGAAAATTCCTAGCCCAAACTTTTTTTAAATACTTTTAGTCCAACCTTTTTGGCCCTTTTCTAAAATATGTTTCAAATCAAGTAGCATGCCTACCAATTTTAAATTGAGCCGTGAACACCTTCATTACTAAATATGGCCGAAATCATTTGTTTAATTAAGCCTAATCACTCTTGAAATTAAATTAATTTTGGCCATTGTTTTTTAACTCTTAATCAAATCATTTTATAAAGGTATGATTTCTTTCAAATCATTTGATTAGCTAGCAAAATAATTTGTCTCCAATTTGTCTAGCATAATATCTTACCCCATTTATTTAAAATCAATTCTTTTGGAAAGTTTTCATCTCCACCTAATTACTAAACCTTGTCCACATTCATTGAAAAATTAGTCACATGGTTTAATCTTGCAACATCTTTTTAAATGTGACAAAATCATTTTTGAATTTCAAAATCTTTCCCTATTGAACCAACTCCACTCAACTATAAATAGTGGATCATTTCTCATGGCTAAGTGCTAACACACAACTCAATTCTCTAAATTTTCACTTGCGAAATCATTTCTCCTAGTTAAAGTCTTTGAGTGCTCTTAATTTTGTTAAAATCATTTTTCTCAAAAAGGCTTTTTAAAAATATCTTTTCTTGTTGTTCTTGAAATCTTGAATATACTCTAAGTTATAGAAGAAAAGGATCAGCGTTTACTACTTTGCAAAATCAGCTCATTTTGGAGCATATATTTGTAATCAAAATTTTACTAATGTTTTTGAGCGAAAGTTTTGTACTTGCAAGCTCGTAGTGCGATAGGACTGAGTGTTCTAGCAAGCACTGTTTTTGTGCGATAGGTAGGAACCTAGCAAGCACGGTTTTTGTTGAGCGATAGGTTAGGCCTAGCAAGCTCGCTTCGAGAGAAAGAATTGATCTTGTAATCTCGAGTGGCGAATGTTCGTCCTGCCAGCCACAATATAATAGTGGATTTTACCCAGGGGTGCTGGAAGAGAGGAAGTAGGCCGTTGGGGCGCGAACCTCTATAAATTGTGTTTGCTCTCTTCTCCTTTTATTATTTGCACTTTACTTCATATCGTAACTTTAATCTCAAAATCATTGGAACAATCAACTCTTATTTGAAGTTACTAGAACTATTTATTAATTGTCTTATGGGAAATAAACTCTTTAAAAAAAAGTAATATACCTAATTCACCCCCCCTCTTAGGTATCAGGTTTGTAAGGTCAGACCTATGGGTAACCGTGACGATCCCGCCGGCCCTTGCCGTCTAGGTTGGCATCGGGTCCATATATCAATCAAAAGGGGTCCACATACAATCGAAAACAAACGAAAACACAAAATCGAAAATATACGAAAACATAACATATCAAACATATTTAACATATTATCAACATTTAACAACTTATCAAATGCAATTTTGGGTATCATGATGATTTAGTAAAATATATTTGCATCTAGTAGATTTGGATGTAGCATGCATTGGGATTATCATGTGGATATACTAAGTATTTCATGCGAGTACTGTCGACCTAACAAGTCCAATCGATTCGTGAGAACATGCAAGAGAAATTAGAATATAACACACACTTTGATTATTAAGAGCATATGTAAATGTTTGACTCGATCTACTAGCACATCGGACCGACATACAAATTCAACACACAACACTCAACTTTGTTGTAGTATAGCGACTAAAACTCCACAAATGAAGCGTATCCGAAACATGAGCAAGTACATATACACTTAGATTTTATCTAACAACCTTACTTAAACATAACTAATGAAAAATCCTAAACAAGGATTTCCTAAACTAACACATCGCACAAAAGTGCTTAGCATTTACGACATCAACTCCACTTAAAATTAATTATTTTTAAAACTCAAATTACTAATTACATAAAACAGCGCCAAAACAGCCAAATTTTCCCTTCATTTTTCAGAATTACAAAACAACCCATAAACTTTTTAAAACATCGATTTTTGCGAAAATTTGGAACAACCTTTAAATCAAAGGATTTTTAACTAAACTTAAACTCATATCGAAAATCAAATAAAAACAGGGTAAGTATCTTGTTACTCCAATAATCAAAGCTTTAAAAATTCCACATAAAACTTTTCAAAAATACCCTCATAGTCTTGAATACTTAAGAAAATCAACTTTCTTGAAAAAATAATTCAAAATACAAGCATCTAAGCAATATTTAAAAATAGTTAAGCATAAATTTCACTATAAAACTGATATTAAAAATGAGTTTTAGTAACTTTTCACCAACTAACAATGAGAAACAAAAAGTTCTTTAATCATAAATTTTGTTCGGAAAAATTTACAAATTTTCAATCTTAAAACAAAAGTAACAAAGCACTACATCAAATAAATTAATCAAAAGCTTATAAAAGTAACTATGTAAAAACAGCGAAAAAACAGCGACTTTGACCCTTATTTTCATATTTACAAAAATAACCCCATAAGTTTCAAAAACTCCCTTTTTGCAAACAAACTCGGAGCAACTTTAATACAAATAATTTTTAAGTAAACTCATACCAAATATCAAACAAAACAGATATTTTCAGTCCATTTTTACTCCCAAAAAAATCGCATCCCTAACCCTCCAACTTTTAAAACCTTTCAAAAATACCCCCAAAGATTCGAAAATTTAAACATTAACTTCCTTACAAAATAAATCAAGATCCAAACATATAAGCGATATTTAAACAAAACCAAAGCAAAGTCACTATATCTAATATTAAATATAAACTCAACAACTTTTCACAAAAGCTACAATAAATAAACACAAGTTCTTCAATATATACTTTAAAAGTGAAGAAAGTAAAATCACAAAGATTAAAGAACACAAGCATAGGCGGATCTTTACCCAAAGCAACGAAGGGGATGCAATTCTCTTCATTTTCAGACATCCGAAGGTGGTGGTGGCGGCTCTAGTGGCAGTGGTTAAGGCTCCGGTGGTGGTTCATAACAAAAGTCCTCAAATCTTTACTTATCACCAATTTCAAACATATGTCGAACTTCGAGAGATCCAAACAACGATCCCAACGGTCAATATGTAGCCCCATGTGTGTAGGACCTTCACGAAAAATTTGGACATGATCCAACGTTGGATGAATATGTAATGAGCGAAAAACCGAGGTTGTGTTGTGTATATCCGAAAACTTTATCTTTCTAGTGTGTTGTCTCTTTCCCTTCTCTTCTTCTCATTAACTATATCTAAGTAATTTTAAGTTGTAAAGAATATAATGTGGGTTTGAGGAGATGTTCATGGACTATGAAATCAGATTTTTTTAGTGTATAGATACATATACACACAATATGGGGAAGGAATGATTATCATTATTCACCAATTCCACCAATGCATGTCTTTCTTGGATAGTGGAATTTACTCCACCCAAGGGCATGTCTTAGCCCTTAGGCTGCTCTAGGAGAGAAAATTATAGCTATTTATCAGCCTTTAAGATTATGGCCTTAAAGTTTTGAAAACTTACATTTCATCCCTTAAAATAATTTTTTTGTGCTCAAGTCCGAAAAATTTCAAAAAGATCTTAATGTTATTTTGAAATAACTTTTATATTTTGAATTATTTTAAAGTTTAAAAAATCACAAGATTTAATTAAATTGTATATTTTAGCTCAAATTAATGTTTAACTTTGAAAATATAAAGTAGCGCATAAATTGAGATTAAAAATCTAATCAAAAAGGTTCGAAATTTTTGGGGACGTTATAGAGTAAAATGCAAAGGGGCCCCTTATGTATTTCCTAATTGATGAAGAAAATTCTTTGCTATTTTTACTAGAAAAAAATCTTTGTGTTAATAAATTTATAGCAAGAAATTACATGTTATCATTTTTACCTCGTTGTATTCATCTGAAAATTGAAAGTTGACCACATTTTACGCTCTTGCATAAAGTTAATATCTTTGACTTATTAATACATAAGGCTTTTTGTTAATAAATTTTGGGATTTTTGCACGTCACCCCCCAGTTTTTTTCAATTTTTGCACTCCCCCCCCCCCCTCCACCCGAAATGCTTTAAATATGACCATGTCAACTGTTTTTATGTATGTTTGTGCACTTACCCCCCTGAAACGCCTTAAATGTGATTGTGGCCCCTGCTTTTATGTATGTTTGTGCACTTACCCCCCATACCAAATTCCGGCCAGATTTTTCACCGGAACTAAAGCACTTGCAAAACACACTAAATTTAAGAGGGCAAAAGGATAAAATTATCCTTATTTCCCACAAAACCTAAACATCAGTTAAAAACGTGAATTGAAATTGAGAAAAGAAATTAGGGTTTATCTCAGTTATGCTCAATCTCTCCTCCATTTACTGAAATTGAGTGAATCATGAACAATTTAACAAATTCATATCGTCTCTCTCTCACACAAAACTCATGATTTAGAAAAATCAATATCAATATTTCTTGTTGCTTTCTTATTCCTTTTTTATGGAGACTCCTTCATTACATATATTGGCCGGAATTTGGTTGGGGGGGGGGGGGGGGGGGGAGTGCACAAACATACATAAAAGCAGGGGGCACGGTCACATTTAAGGCGTTTCGGGGGGTAAGTGCACAAACATACATAAAAGCAGGGGGTACAGTCACATTTAAGGCGTTTCGGGGGGAAAGTGCGAAAATTGAAAAAAACTGGGGGGTGACGTGCAAAATGCCAATTAGATTAATTACTCTAATAAATGGTGTGTTTTAGTTTATCAAATAAGGGTTAAATTTGGATGTTGAGCATAGGACCATGATTCCATCAAGAATACATAGGGCCGTTTGGTAGGACCTAATAGGGGGTATTATGTCATATTATATGATTTAATATGGGTTAATACAATGTTTGGTAGCATTGCTCTAATATCGGGTCAAATGGATTAAATCCTTACGACCCGGTATTAAGACTAGATTATAATCCACCAAGGCATGGGTGGATTAGCTAATCCGAGTAAATATAGATTAGGTAAAATATCACTAATAACCTAAAATTTACATATTTCCTTATTAACATATCATTAAAACTCATAATTTCTTCTCAAATTCTGAAATTGAAAAAACATTACATAAATAAATCATAAATTAAAATCTATATCAATTTACAATAAACATGGAAGCATTCAATCAAATCTACCAAACATGTTTTTAATATGGCCTTCAATCCGACTCCAATCTAATCCACCTTAATCTCATACACCCTACCAAACGGCCCCTATATATTATACAACCTAGATCCATCTAAATTAAATTTTTAAAGCTGTTTCATTTAAGTATATAAAGCAATTAAGTAGTTTTAATCAAATACTTTTTCAAATACATACAACACGAAAACAGGTACATCTATAATTTTGCCGATAAAACCTAGCAGTTCTTGCCATATTATTATAGATTCTTAATGGGCCTTGTCCATTTTTCTTTTTTATATGATCAAAATATTGGGCCTAATTGTCTGAAACAGATCTATACCTCACTAGTCACAAGAAAGCTCACATTTATAAAAAAAAAAATTGAATTTGTTATATCCAATCTTAGTACCATTTCCCGAACTAGACTCGTTTACTTTATTGACTGTTAGTTCGCTTTCCATTCTAATTTGAAGCCCATATATATATATATATATAGGAAGATTCTTACCTGGACCTGGTCCAGGAGTTAACTCCTGGACCATGTGGTCCAGGATTTTTCTTTTTTTCTATTTTTTTTTTCTTTTCTTTTCTTCTTTTCTTTTTCCTATTTTTTATTAATAATTAAAATTATCTTATACAACTAAAAAAATAATGACATATTTTGTGTTGTAAATTTATAATATGATATTTGTTTCTATCAAAATTAATATAGTGATAAAATATATTTTTAAATTGTCACTAATGACTATTTGTGACAAGTGTATGAAACTTAAGTTATCATTATTGACAACTAGTGACACTCTTTTAGAGACACACTACAAGAAAAATGAATTACAAGTGTCTCTAAAAGGGTGTCACTAATTGTCAGTAATGATAACTTAAGTTTCATACAATTGTCACAAATAGCCATTAGTGACAATTTAAAAATATTATTTTATCACTATTGTACTTGTCACTATTGTTATTGTGACAAAATTAACATATTTGTCACTAAATATATGTAAAAAACTGACAATTTCAACAATGTTACTTAATATTTTGTCACTAAATTTTATTTTTCTTGTAGTGGTAGTTTTTTTATATATAATATGTATTTTTCGTAATCGTTCAATGTGTTGTAGCTATATTTTTATTTATTTCCAAAGATTTGAATTTGCAAATTCATTGTGTCATTTTGTGCTATAATTTATGAAATAATTAAGATTGATATTTTTTTATAGAATTAATTTAAACATTAAATATTTTTAAAGAAGAAATAATGTGTCGAAAATGTAAATAATAATTTTGATAGAAACAAACATCATATTATAAATTTACAACACAAAATATGTCATTATTTTTTTAATTGTATAAGACAATTTTAATTATTAATAAAGAATAGGAAAAAGAAAAGAAGAAGAGAAAATAAAAAAAATAGAAAAAAAGAAAAATCCTGGACCACATGGTCCAGGAGTTAACTCCTGGACCAGGTCCAGGTAAGAATCTTCCATATATATATATATATATAGCTCACATTAACATTAATTAATTGAGTCTAGCCCACAAAATGAACCGTGTAAAATAGTTGTATTTCTGTTGGCTAAATGCCCAATTTTAACGTTGCAAAAAAAGACTATTATACTACTGTATTTTATATAAAGTTTAAAATGTACTGCATAACCATACATGCAGAAATCATATACTTGCACAAAAAAATTCATTCCAAATAAGAAGTTCTCGTTGGATTGTCTTTCTTTCCTTGAACTAAACTCTTTCGAATCTCATTAGCTGATTATTAAATTTTTTATTTGTACTTCATTCTTCGGAATCTTTTTAGCTTATAGTTAATTGTATCATTTTATGTATGTCCAATTACAATAAGAATTGCACACTGCCTATTATATATATATATATGCATAATATACGGATCATGGCTCGTGACACCACATAATTTAAAAAATAAATAAAAGAAAATCAAAGTTTAGAATTAATATTTTTTAATCAATCTCATAACAACTTGCAATTAATCAATGAGTAGTAAAGTCAACGTTCAATTATTATACAAAATGGAATCTTTTGAATTTTGAAGATTCTATAACATCCTATGAACATATATATATATGACACCAAGATTCCACGGATCTACAAGTAATCAAAGGCAGCTGTATCTGTGTGGGTCATTAGCATATGATGGGAATTGAATTGAACCCCATTATATTTCCATTTTGTTTTATTGGAGAACTATTAATTATTATTATTATCATAAGAAAAAAAAATATTTCAAAATCAAAATAAAAAATTGTTGGTACGTATTTGGAAAAAGTATACTATTGGATATGATTAAGGAATAGGTCTGTTTTATCTTAAATAGGTAAAATGCTCGGATAACAACACAATTTTTTGGTAGGGGGTGTAGTTTATAATTATTAAGTTATTAGAAAATTGATATAAATATCTTGTATGGTATGACATGATTAAGTAATGGAAACCCACACCTGAAGTTTATGTCTAGACGTTCTATTCGTCACCTAATTAATAACTTTCTAGTGATATCTTACCTCAGCTGATAATTAACATACAGATTGAATTGGTCACTACATATAAAAAATCAATCTTTTGAAATAAATATTATGGATGAGAACCACAAATTAAATAATGGAATAACTTTTCCTCACCTATTCTGTCACATTTTTTATTGATTTGAGGAATTTTATCTCTAGTGGGTACATAAAGATTAAAGTGAATCGTATTCTTGATTCCTCATCACAGAAACCTTTATCTAAGCTAAAAGAACAAATAAAAAATAATCACAAAAATTTATTAAACTTGGCCTTAAAAAGTCATCACTATTAGGTGAGAAAAAGGCATTAGAACTCAAAGAAAGGTATGAAATTTACTCAAAGGATAGTTAAGTAGTTAAACACCCCATCAAACACTCAGTGACTTTACTTTCTTACAATATATATCATCAGAGTTGACAAAAAGAGAGAGAGAGAGATATTTAATCTGTTTGATTTTCTTGCACATAAGAAGAGCTACCTGCAGATATTTTTATTTTTATGAATATCAAGTTTTGTACTTTGATTGTCATTTTTATTGTTTTCTAGTGTTGTAATCTTTTTTGCTCTGGTCCATGTGGGACATAGAGAATTCCAAAAAAAACTTGTTCATGATTCCAAATTGATGAGTTCTTCTCACATGACTATTTTCTATCCAATATTCTTGCTCTGCATATTTTCATCTCTAAGCTATACAATAATTTCTGAATGTAATTTTTGTTACATGCATCAAAACTCAGTACAATCTAATCGAAAATTCGAGCAGAAAACCAATAGATTCTGGGAGTTTAAAGAGCAATCCAACACTTGGGTTGCGGTGAAATTACCATATGACCTTGTTTCCTGCATCAATGATAACTGCAAAGTAGTTAACTCAATTCAAGGATCATCAAACAAGACTCATGATCAAGAAAACAAGGAGAAAAGTTTTTATTCATTACTTCGTGAGAGGAAGAGAATTTCTATGACTAGAATGTCTGAAACGTCGATTTGGGTAACGGGAGAAAGTGGTTCGATATACGAAAGGTATTGGAATGGATTGCAGTGGGTGATTGCACCTCATGATTTGCCTGTTTCCGCAGGGTATGCAGTTTCTGTGTTCATTGTTAATCATACAATTCTTGCTTTATCTGAATCAGGGCTATTGTATCAGGTAATTAATAAACTTAGTTACTGTTTGACTGAAATTTGAAAGTGAACTTATGCAATAAAATATGGGATTTTATGTTTTAATCTTTCAGATGCAGCTGACAGAAGATTCGCTCCCGTTTTGGGTCGAATTCGTGCCCGTGTTTGATAGGGAAAATGGTAAAGAAACAGAACAAAGTTCTAACATTCAACTCTCTTCTGGAGTTATTTCAAATGACAGGGAGTGAGTAAAGTAAAATTCACTGTTTTTCTAGTTAAAATTTTGATTTCCGAGAAAAATAAAGCTCAAGACTTTGCATGATGAATCTTTGAATTTTTCCACGTAATATCCAGGAGAATGTATTTCTGCACAAAGAATGGCTCATTGGTAGAACTTCATAGTGTCGATCCTCCAATGTAAGATTTGTCTAAATTTGGAGTAAAGTTTTGATTTTAGGCTTTATTTGTTCACGTTTTTCTCGTCTATGTATTAGGTGGATGAATCATGGAAGACCACCTGGTGCAAATGTTGTAGTGATAACTGATGCAGGTACAATTAGGCCTGCAGTCCTCTTCACATTGAGGTGAGATTAATTTTACGGTTGCATTAAGGATCGTTCCTTGTTGTTTTTATCGTTTCTTTCTTCTCGATTTGGAGTTCAGAGTGTGTCACAGTGCTGCAGGGGTTCTTTACGAGTATGACCAAGCTTCAAAGCCTCCATGGAAGAAGCACATACATATAGAAGGATCTGAAAAGGATAATTCATTAGCTCCAATTAAGGGATGCACTTTACATGGACTTATTGGAGCTCATTCATCTTCCCTCTTTCTGTTAACCAAGGTACTGTCAATTGTTTAGTCATTTGGGTATAAAAATCATCGCATTTTGTCCTTTTTATGGAACGATATTCACATATATGTACATACAGGAGGGAGAATTGGTCGAAAGACGACTGAACCAAAGAAAGTGGAAATGGGTAGTTCATGGAAATCCCAAAGATCATATATTGACCTCCATAGCATGTGTTTCTCAAGATGAACTTAATGAAAATCCCAATTCTTTGTTCCTAACAAGCGCAACCGGATTCGTTTTCGAGTACCAAATTCCAAAGTATGAAGATCAAGAAACCGAAAAAAACTGGCTAAATCATAAGCACCCTCCACACGCGAAAATTGCAAGAGGGATCCCAGGACTACAAATCCATGTAGGGAGGATGATCTTTCCTTTAGACGACGGTAGGCTTGCCGAGCTTCATTTATCAGGCTTTGGTGGTGAAAATTTAGGACCTTATATTAGTACAAAGAGAAAATCTTTGCTCAAATATGTTTGGTCAATATTAGAAGCCCCTGAAACCGAGGGATGGAATGCCGAGTATTGCACTGATGAACGAGGACCCTCGAATTGCATCTTAGGTTCAAAAGATGAAACGATCGAAGTAGCTAATACTAGATCAACTTCCAAATGGAGAAAAGATAGAAAAACACAAGAAAACTACTTATCTTTTGATGCATCATATCCCAGCTTATCTAATTCAGGAGAAGAGTATTGGATTCCGGAAAAGTGGATTAATACTCACTTTCACCTACGTCTAATGCAGGAGGGGAAGTCGTTTTTCCTTGTGACAAGTAACGGCATGACATTTGAATACTTGAACACCGAGAATGTGTGGTTTTGGCTAAGGCATGAACATTCAACAGCTATGGAAGGTGCTCTTGGGAACTATAATGGAAGCTTGTTTTTGGTTGATGAGAATGGGAGTTTGCTTATAAGGGAAAGAAGTGGTAGTGACTTAGCATGGATAAATTGTACTTCAATGAGGAGAGGGAGACACGTCATCGGTGGCCCGCCATGGGACAGTGTACCGGGCCGGGCCACAAAAGCCAAACCGGAAGATGCAATCTTCTTTGTGAGCAAAACCGGAAGACTATTACAATTTACAGTAAGTGTTAAGACTAAATGTCCCACATGGATTGGAAATCAAGACTAAATTCACCTTATAAGGTTCTTGGACAATCCTCACCTTTAGTTTTTGAGTTGAGTTGAGCCCAAACCATTGAATATGAATTTAGCTCAATCCATGTGAAATCTGATAATAAGTTGAATATTGTATGCCTAAATTGCAACCTACTAATTAATTAGGTAGAATGATGCATCACATATTACATTCTTGTGTAGGTTACTATGAGAAAGTTCAAGTGGAAAGACTGCAAGAATCCGCCGAGTACAAAAATTGCTTGTATAGTGGACCAAGAAGGATTCAGAGACAACATTGTATTCGTGATAGGGACAAATGGTAGGTTGTACCAATATAACAAGGTGAATGAACTTTGGCATGAACATTACCAATCCCAACACTTAGTTTTATCAAGATCACCTGGAACTGCAATGAGATCATCGGGAGGAGTAATTAAGGGCTCTATTTTTATGATATCGGAGGATGGTGGACTTGTCGAATATCAGATGAGTTCATCTCATGGATGGAACTGGATCGAACACGGAACACCATATACTAATGTGACTTTAGTTGGAGCACCTGGACCTTGCTTTAATGAAGCTGAACTATTCTTAATCGGTTCAGATGGGAGAGTTTATCTTCGATTCTTGGATCAAGGAGAGTGGCAATGGAAAGACTATGGATTTCCATATATGGGATTTCATGAGAGTGAAAAACAAGCTGAATCAAAATGTGGAAAGGAAGAAACTTGTACAGATAAGGGATTTCATTCTAGCTTTGACAAGTTTGAAGAAAAATTTCCTGACATTAACAAAAATTGTAATCCAAAGGTTCGTTCTGCTAATTTATCTCCAGCTGTTAACAGGTTTCATGATGTTTGTTTTTCTGATGTATTTATGTATGCAGGTTATATCTACACGACCAATTCCATTTTCTGAAGATATGGTCATATTTGAGTTGGGGGATGGAAGAGTAAGTTGTTCAATCCAAATGTATGAATCATTACTCCATGTTTAGAAAATTGAAGTACTAAAATACATGAGCTAATTCATTGCAGTTGGGTGAAATGAGACGGATGGAGGACAAATACTGGATATGGTCACGTACAATTGGGACTCCAACAAGCTTATGTATGGCAAATTTTTGGACATCATTGGCATCATGACAAAATATATAGTTATAGGACAGATACATAGAACAGCATAGCACACAAAAACTTCAAAATGTTCAAAATTAATAAGTTTTGTACAGTTCCTCGAATATAAAGGTGATCTCTTTTTCTTCTTTTGTTGATGTGAATATAAATAGTTTCTTACTTTTGGTTTTCTGAAAAATGATTCTGATCGAATAGTTACGATGAGCTTTGTAATAATTGACATACCACCCTCCTTAAATCTTCATTCAAACTTTAATGGCCCAACGTTCAAAGAACTATTCAGAAGTGTAAGCAGGCCAAGTAGTAGCCTCTAAAGGATCCATAACGTGGGTCGTAAGTTATCGAAAAGAAATTTGGCATCCTCTCAAATACAACAATCAATCAATCACAATGTCAACAATTAGCATCAATCCATGAACATTAGTAATAAAATGAAACACACGAAAATCTTTCAGTATGCTTCTCCAGAAAATCAGAATCTCCTCCTTGGACTTCTAGAACGATGACCACGGGGAGATCTGCAGAAACAGACAAAATTATGAAAAAGATATTGACAATAAGATATACAAAGAGCTTGTATTCTGTCCTTGTATACCCTCTGAACTATGCTATTCCCAACACGCCACTTCCATAAAGAGAAATAAACAAATGCATATTACGTTACAAGGCTTAAAAAGAGGGACCAATGCTTTTATTTATCTGGCCTCATGAACTCTCACATAAGAATATCCGTTATTGTCAAAATTTAAGGGCAGCTTGATTCTCTTCTGATCTTCAAACAGATGATAAATTATAAGGACCGACAACCAATTGCATGACATATTGGTAGTAAAAATCCATATCATATAGTAAACATGTTTCTTCACAAGAAATATCATTTTCCAGCTTAAACAATGTAAAATGACATTTGGAATGTACAAAAAGTATATGCACATAGGATAACATTAGTGTCCTATGATTCCATCAAGTGATGTGTCCATCAGCTAGAGAGAATACAGAAAAGAGGCAAATATTAAATGCAAATGAAGGGTGTTTTTGAGATTTATCTGTAAAAATTATATAAGGATTAGTTGTACCAGTCCGCTATCAATTTTCCATACTGTAACTGTATTATTTTTTTATGAAATATAGATTTCTATTACATCAAACCTCCCAAGGAGGTCCTACAAAATTATTTGGGATAAGCCAAGAAACTGATTTGCAGAACAAAATTTTAAGATTTCTGTTTTTCAGCATTAACACGCTTCAATAATTTTCTCTTTCAAGACATAACATCTATGTCTCGTACAGAAAATATAGGGTCCAATAGGAAACTCAATAAAGTTTCCGTAAGGACTAAGGACCACGTATATGAGCTTGATCATTTGCAGTGACATAAATATTTAAGGAGGTTAACAAACACATAGAAGACTTTGTGAATATATACCTCCTCCTTATATTCCTCCTCCTGATTGGACCTTTGCTGAATGCCCAATCGACATTTATGGTCTGGGTGAGCAGTTCAGTTCCGTCCAATTCATTTATAGCTCTCTGGGCCTCATCAAAATTCTCAAACTCAACTAGAGCATATCCCTTAAAAAGAAACATTACAAGATTTAGTACCACAAGATGTCTGCAGGTAAGTTATTGCCAGAAAGAAGCAATGCAAAATAACTGGATAGTACTAATTATAGTGATATTGACAAGCTCCTGAAATATCATAAGAACAAGTAGCTGTGTAAAGATACTTAATATATTTATAAAGTAATTAACTGCTTGAGCGGCAATGAAGATTAAAAGAGGGTGGTATTGTAATTTTAGAGAAACAAAAAAGGGAGTATGACAAGCTTTAAATCGATTAGATTGATAGGATGAAGTTCATTGCAGTTTCTACATTTCTTGAGTATAAATATATGAAGGTCAGTATTGACCAATTACTTTAATTAACATTCAAGATGTGGAAAACTAGGGGGAGAAAAGCATGATTAAGCTGTAAAACATAAAATCTAAATTGCTTCTATAATTTTCATCATGAATAATCCATGTAAGAAATATATAAGTATAATGTTTAACCCAAAGATCAACAATATGACAATCACAGGATGTCATTCTCTATTTATTTTATTTAATCCATCGTGTGATGTTTCGGACACTTTCAGCTTCAACCAGAATCTTATGAAGTGACAATTCCCTATAAACAGATAGATTTAACATTTTCTATACCTTCACAAATCCCGTACGTCGGTCAAGATTCATGTGCAAACTTTTTATCTCCCCAAATTCGCCTAATGTATTTTGCAAGTCATCCTCTTGAGCCTCTTCATGAACTCCAGTAACTAGGATAATCCATCCTTCAACAGCTGCAATTGTTGAATAACAATTAAAATTGCATTCTATACTCTTATTTAGTTTGAATTTCATTTGAATCAGATACAAATGCTGGCATCTGGCTTTATGAGCATTACACTTTATTACAGATAATGACGAGACACTAAGCATAGAAAGCAATTAGTCTTTATATATACAATAATTATACAAAAGGTTGATGACAACTGTAACAAACTATTCTTGGACAATATTCTAAAATTTAGCCAGGTCCTTAGGTAATGATAACAGGATATGCTCAAAATAACAAATAATGGATGTCATTTATTTTTTGAGGCAACAATTGTCAAGGTCAGCCCATAAATTGATCACTATTGTACTCGCTGGCATTAAACTTTTGCCTTCGGAAAGATAAAAGGACATACTAATGGTAATGAAGAATGGTTAAATTAAGATTTGGGATGGTAGATTCTCAATCTCAAATTCTAATTAACATTCAAACTCCCAAGTCCGAAGTATTAAAACATATTTCCCCAATCCATCCAATGGAATAGCTATTAGCTGTGCACGCCAATATATTTGCCACAGAAACAAAAATCCACAGCTCAATCTAAGCACAACATAAGCTATTAATCGCATAAGAAACCAATAAATCAATAAATTTTTAGGGTTTAGGGTTACTGACATCTTTCGGGGCCAGGGCCACCCTCGGAGTCGACTGAATCGAACCGGGCAGACATGCGGGCGGTTCGGTCAGCTTCAGCAGCGGCCTCGTCGCGGAAGCCGCGGCCTTTTGTCTTCTTTGGCGCCGAGGAGTCGCCGCCAGTGATTGCGGACTTGATGCGATGGATGGAGGCGGCAGACGCTCGGTTAGGGGATCCGTCGCCAATATCTTCATCCATGAGATCGTCATCTTCTGGCTCGAAATCAACCGTTTCCACTTCAACGTTAGCCATTTGGTTTGAGCTTCGACTGGTTTGGGGGGAAGAAAGAAAGGGTTTAAGGAAACGAGGGTTGTATTTATCTTTTCATCATTGTTTATTTTAGAATGGCAAAATGACCACCCACGGGCCGGGTTGCGTTTTAAATCGGGCTTGCTCAACCTATATTTCAATTTCATTTTTTTTTAACTCTTATTCTTTTGTATTCTCCTTTAAAGAATGGGCATCAACTTTAGTTTTTTCCTTTTTTCTTTTTTTGGAACCTTAACCTCAGTTCTTCACTCTATAATGATTAATGAATACTACACCAGCTCATAAGTCAAATACCAAACAAGCTCCTCATTTTTTATTTCAGCAAATTTAGGGCTTTGTTGGCTCAAACTGAAGTTCAAATTCTCTATTCGTAATTTAAATTTTGTCGCTCATAATCTTGTCGTGTGAATCTTTAGCTCCGATCAATCGGATTGGTCAAATTGTATTCCATTTTATTTAATTCTGATAAATATTTGTTGTGACGGAGACATCCCTTTTTCACTTTGTTGAACCATTTTATTAGCATGGAACGAAATTTATTTATTAAAAAAAAAGCTGGAAAATAACTCTAATGACAATGATAATATGTGAGACTAAAGAAAATCATTTTTTCTGATGAATTTCAGTCCCAGTAGTCTAGGCATGCAATGGCTGAGCTAGAAATACTTTTAATGGGGTCATTATAAAATTGATACTAATTAAAATTTACATATAAAAAAATTCTACAGCAATTAAATTTGAATAATTAATTCAACCTCGTAATCACACCGGAACAAATCTTATTTGCATATAGATCCTAACCTCATCTTGTTAAATGTATAGAAATAAATATTTATAGAAAATCCACCGGAAATAAAATCATGGTTTAAAGTAAATAAGAGTACTAAATCTACATATTTGATGAATCAAAGAAAAGTTATCTTTTTATAGAGATGAGATGAGAGAAGTATTGGTATGAAATTAGAGTCTTCATATTTAAAAAGTGCCTTCGTTTAAGCAAAATTTATTATTTGTTTTTGTATGGGTCTATTTGGATGGGTTTTTGTTCGGTTTCGCGGGTCTTGGTTTAAAAAAATTGATTTGGGTGGTTTCGATGAAACATTTGAGACTTTATTTGGATGGGTTATGGCTCTTGGGTTTTGTGGTTTGAATAAGTTGAAACCCCACTTGGATTGGATTTGAATGTTGGGGTTTAGGGAAAAAGTAGGTGATAAGTGTCAAATCAGTGTCTTTTTTAGTGAGAATTGGGGGGAAATATAGGTGGTAGGTGTCAAATCAATGTTTTATAAGTTTGAAGAGTTTGAGTGTGGGTTTCTGAATAGATTTTTGATGGTTTTATGGGTTTGGCGAAAACTCATTTGAAAGGGTTTTGGCTCAGTCTCACGAAACCCGCGAGACCGGGCCAAGACCTATCCAAACACAGCCTATATGATTCAATTATAAAATAAAAAGATATGTTAAGAGTTTGAATTGAAGTTCACTTTATTAATGTGACTTATAGGGTGTTTGTAAATGCTTTTAAAAAATTCAAATTTTACTCAAAAGCGGGGGTATTTGTAAATAAGTAAAGAAAAATAGATTTAAATAGTTTTTTTAGTGTTTACATTTCACAAAAAGACTCTTGTATTTCTAGTATTTGTAACTATCCAATTATATAGTATTTACCCTACTTTTGTCCTATATCTAATATCAATTTTGGTTATTTTGGAAGATGGTTTTAGCAGGCCCGACCTTGTAGCTAGTCCATCTAGGCGGCTGCCTAGGGCTCCATACACTTGGGCCCCCAACCCATATATGCACGTATATATATTAATCCTCCCAAGTTCCACAGCCCATATATGATATATGCATGTGTATATATTAATCCTCCCAGCCAGCCCAAAATCGAAAAAAAGAGAAAAAATAGCCTTGCCAATTACCAACTCTGCCGATTGCACCCAACTGCCAACTTAAGACCCCTTTTTTTTTTTTTTATTGCAAATAAACATTGACCTCTTATAAATTTATAATGCGATAATAAAAAATAAAAAAATAAAAAAAGCCAAGAATTTCAAGAGTGGTTAAAACATTTTTTCCCCTTAAATAAGTGTTTTGTCTTCTATTCTTCTTCTTCAACTTCAAGTCTCCAATTGTTTCTTTCTTCTCCAATCCTAATTGTCTAATAATATATTATTTCTCTATACCCTCTTTCACAATTCTTTTGAATCCATAAATTGTACTTCATCGATCACGTTTATTTTGTTCCCTTGATATAGTTGACTAGTCAACTTTACTAAATTTATAAAAATTACAATAAATAATTTAATTAATATATTTCACTCATAAGTTGGTAAATTTATTATTCTTTATAATTTTTCCTTAAGTGATTTAATTATTTTATCTATAAAACAAGATACGTCAAGGAAAACTAGCATATAAAGATATAATAAATAATTTTGCATCTAGTAAAATAAGAAAAGTAAAATTTACATAATTTTTTTTAAAATATAGGGCCCTGATTTTTAATTTCGCCTAGGGCCCGGAAAAGTCTAGGACCGGCCCTGAGTTTAGGACAAAAATATGACTTATATATCTATTCTTCAATTGACACGTACCGTACGATTGAAGAAGAGAAATCAATTCCCCATATCCAATTCAACTGAAAATCAAAGCTAATTCAACTTCTAATGCATTCACATCAAAGCCAACTCATAAGCAATTCACAAACAAAAAGCTAAACAATTTCAAGATTCATGATTTTTAACACAATAATTAACATTAAACAAGAAAGTTCATTAACAAGATTCATTTTTTGCAAAAATTAAGAGATACCAAAAAAAAAAGGCAACTCATATTTGATCAAAGAAACCTTCAAAAAACCAGAACCAATAAACCCTATTTGATCAAAGAAACCTTAAATTAAGTTATCATCGTAGTCTGTTCTAAATTAAGTTAACAATAAAGTTGAACGGAAACCATACATCACCAAAAAGGAATACAAATCTCCAAAATCTTGCAAGAAAAACAAATAGAAAAAGAAAATTAAATTGGCTTAGGTTAATTTGAGGAAATTAAATGGGTTAAAGTGAGACAACCGCATGGAAATTCTAATAATAAATAATATATATATATATATATATATATATATAAGAGGATATACCTGGAAAATAAAATTATTTAATCAGGACAAAATTGTCACAAACTACTTCATAATTATTACAAAAATACCACTGCACCAAAAAAACACGTCCTTAGCTTTGTCAACCTGCTTTTCAGTTGAAAAAGCAATAGAAGAAACACCTACTTGCAAATACTGTGAAAGTGCTTTAAGCTTAAAAAAAGTTTACATTTTAAATGCATTTGCAAACACCACTTTATTAATTTCATGACACACTAATAGACGTGGATCGACCCCTCTGACATAAAATTTTAGCTTTCATTAGAGGGGTTCATTATGAGAAAAATATAAATTACATTTAAATTGTGTACGTACTCTATTAAAAACATAAAATATATACCTAAGATCATAACTTTAGGGGGTTCCCCCACCCTCGTCCAATCTTCCTAAGTGTCAGCCTAACTTCTTAGGAAGCTGAACATTCCAGCTCTTTAAGGAATGAATACTTGGACATATTTGTTGGACTGGAGTTACACTGAGATACATGTCTTCTCATACTAGAAGAAAACTGAACTCGCTAGTCCCTCTCCCTCATCTGCTTGAGGCTCAGGCATGCATTGGGGTCCTAGAACCTTTACCCTTTTGATGCGAAATGGACTTTCATCCAATGTGATCCGTTTATGCTAAAGTCACTTTTAGATCTTATGAAAAATTAATCAAAGCTAATTTATATTCATCGAATTGGATGGGTTGATGTTGTTTTATTTTATACTCTTTTTAGTGTACTATTGATTTGATATCATCGACTATCAACCACTATCACTTAATAATATATTAGTAATTATTTGAAATTGTTTTCATAATAGGAACATTATCATTTATAAGATATCAACTAAAAGTAATTAAAAAAGGATATATAACAATCATTAATCATGGATATGGGGGCTATGCTTGGAACTTCGATTTTGTTTTCCAATTTTAATTTGAACCTATTCCTATTAGTTTAGCAAATAGTAATTTGGTTTTTGTATAGTTAACTTAATTACTAGATTACTACTATTGTTGTTTTTCCAAAGTCCAAGAGATTTAAAGCCCAATTACGATTGATGGACCAGGACCCACATAAGTTGGGCATGACCTGAAATCGATCGTCTGGAAGTACATCATTACTTTAGAGTTTAGACCAGCCCAATATCACTAGGAGTGTTTATTAGCAACTCACAGTCACCTTTAGCTGGACTATAAATTATTTTATATATCCAAATTATACTGTTTCTCAGAAAACAAATACTTTTTAAAAAAAATTAATTTTTTTTTACAAGGACCACAGAATCCAAATGATGAGTGGGATTACTAGACTATGTAATTATTATTACTAAATTTTACTTAAAAGCTGCATTTAATCATGGATTGGCTAATTGACCTTTTTAATTATAACTCCAACTCCAAATCACTAGGGTCAAGGTCAAAGTTTTTTCTGTTTCATTGGACTTCGAAATGGTGATTCTGCTGTCCTGCAAAATTGAATGCATTTCTGGAAAAATTCAAACACATTAGTAAAATTTTATTTCATGTTTGACTATTTGTTTTCTTTCAGAACACTGCACGAGACTCGGCATACTAAACTGGGCATGTGTATAAGTATATAGTATTAGTATTAAAAGGTATGGCGTTTTCAAGAAAAATGATTCATCTATAGAGCCTATGGTCCATAATTTAAGTTATATAACTCATCATTCAACTAAATATATATAATCAAAAGACAAACTAATGAATTATGCCAATGTGCTTAATTGTGAACCCTATTTGTTTTTTGGTAGACTGTGAACCATATTTATAAGGAATAGAAACAAAAATTATGAGAAATTTTTGGCCGGTGAGCTCCAATCGTCGTGAATGGGGACAGTATGCGACTAGGGTTTCGAAGGTGCACGCAGTTACTTTCCAGAGAGAGAGAGAGAGTTACTAAAAAGAAAGTTAATATGATACTATATTAACTAGGGTTGTATAGACATTCTTGTATAAATGTGAGAAAGTAATCAAACATTTTATATCACTTAATCTAATTCATTTTTCTCATAATAATTCCGGGACGTAAGAATATAATAATCCGTACTTATAATTCGATATGTGGGTATGCTATCAAACAACATATTAGCCCGCATTTACCCAATTTTTGTCAACACGGCCTCTAAGGCCTTGCCAATTAATACGACCTAATGTACTTATAATTAATTGTCCGACCATCAGCAGACGAAATATGAACATGAGCGATGCAAAATCTTACATTGGAACGAAATATGTTCGTGTTTGTTTATAGGGTTGGGCGTTTGGGTCGGGTTTATTGGGACCCCTCCCAATCCGATCGAGTATTTCCCGTTTGGGACTGAAAAATAAGTTTTTTGATATTTCGGGTCGGATTTTGGGTATTATATTTATTTACACCCGAATGGGTATTTCGGGACTCGTTCGGGTATTAAATAAAAAAAAAAAAGATTTGCCCCAATTTTATTATATTTATGTCTATTGTATATAAATTTTAATTTGATGGTGGTATTTTGATTCTTGGAGTTTGATTGTAATATTGTGGAATGTTGAAAACTTAAGAATTGCATGTTGTGTTTTATTAGGAATCCTTGATTGTAATATTATTGAAGATTTGAGACGTTCGTTTTGGATTTGTTTTGAAGTTATTGGGTACAATTCAATGTTTAAATTCATTTATTTTATAATTTAATACCCGCCAGATTGAATTTGGTTTTAGGTGTTAAAATTTAATACCCGCCACATCGAATACCCAACCCGAAATACCCCAAACCCTAAATACCCGAACCCCGCCCAGCTCTAATTGTTTAATTTTTCCTAGAATCCCAATAATGAAGGGTGTAATCTAGACGATATTATATAACAAAATAACCAACCCCTCCTCGTGGAAACAAAAAAGAAAACCCCATAGTTTAGACTAAGAAAACCGAACGTGTTTGGATGTATTTTGTTTTATCAGTAATAATTCAAAGTCAAAGTGATAAACATTAAAACATAACAAGTGTATCTGGATGGATTTTGGCCTGGTCTCGTGGGTTTCGTGAGATCGAGTTATAACCATTTAAATTATTTTTTTCGTCAAATTCATAAAACCATAAAAAATTTATTCAGAAACTCACACTCAAACTCTTTAAACTTATAAAACATTTATGTGACATCTATCACCTATTTTTTTCATCAAATCTCACTAAAAAATACATTGATTTGACACATACCACCTACTTTTCCTCTAAACTCCAACATTCAAATACAATTCAAGTGGGGTTTCAACTTATTCAAACCACAAAACTCATTCAAATGAAGTATCAAAGATTTCACCGAAACCACCAAAACCATTTTTTTAAACCGAGACCCGCGAAACCGAGCAAAAACTCATCCAAATAAACCCGATGATTCTTTTCTATAAAAAAAATACTCCCCCGGTCCCATTTATTCTGCTCCCTTTACTACAGTACCCGATCAAACTTTTTAATCTTTGAAGTGACTTATCATATTAAATTATTCATATTATTGGTGTATTAAACCTTTTAATATTAATATAGGTGGTGTCATATGGTATTATCGACTTATTAGTGAAATATATTAATTAAATTATTTATTATGATTTTTATAAATTTAGTCAAATTGAACTTGACTGGTCAACTGTACCGAGAGACAAAGATAATTGAAACGGAGGGAGTATATATATATAGAATTATGAAAAGCATGTGGTCCAAAAGATTTGCCTACGTCCAATCGTAGGATTTTGAGAACAAGTGATACAACTAAAAAATTAGAATTTTCAAAATGCATAAGTTGGACTTTCGAAACATGCAGGGTCATAATTTTTACAGGTTTGAAATTGTGTTTTGAAAACCTGTAAAAAAAAAATAACTAGCAATCCAATCCAATGGGTAGGAAATTGTATTTTCCGCAGTTGATTAAAACAAAAATTACCAAGGAGAAATGTAGGGTTGGAATTAGTAAGGATGTTGTGGAATGAGGAGTAGGCAGTAGGACTGTAGGAGCAAGTGGGCTGACAGTGGATCGGATATGGAGCTTTCGTAATTAATGTGATGATTTTGAGAATCAGGTCAAAATACTTGTCTCTTTTGGGACAGTATTGTCGCTCCAAAAGAGTAAAAAAGAAAGTCCATAATGTTTTTTTCATCTATTAATTTAAAATAATTTCTAGATCAAATCCAGTACGTTGGGTCTTCCTTAGTTCAATTTCAACTTACGTGTATTTCTAATCCTTTTCTTTTGGACGGAGAACACATCCATACATCAAATGTAATATTAAAAAGAATTTAAATTATTATCAAATTTTAAGTTAATTTAAATACAAACACTAGTAATAAACTAAATCAAATCCACATTAATGGGATTCGAATATATGATCCTCTTGAAGTCTCAATATCGCTAAAAATATAAAGCAAAAACATATCAATTTATAGAATTATCTTAGAGTGAGATTGACCTAAAACATTGATTATCGTGATTTAAATATATAACCACACTAAATCTAAATCATTTCCTGTCGACTGAATTTTAGGATGTTTAGAGTAATCACTTTTGAAATATCCAAACACACAAAAATAACTTATTTACAAAATTAGCATAATGTAGTTTTCAATTGTTTCATAACTATTTTATTATAATCACTTATTGTATATCAAGTCATGAATAAAATTTCCATGTCTCTATTTAGAATATGAAAACATTTTTGCTTTTGGAATAATGAAACGGAAGTGTAGAGTAATTTGTATTTAACATGTTCCTTTGAGTTATAACTTTTTTTAAATATTTTCTTTAAAAAAAGGAAATCGAAGAAATTGTCTAAAAGTTTCTAACATCAATTGAGCTAAACATATTATACATGCTTCGAATCAGTAGATTTATTCACTAACCAATACAAGGATGTTCTTAATTAAACTCCACGCCACGGTATAGTACAAATGAGTTCATGGTAAGAAAATAAAATTTCAATGGTTTTTATTTCACCTTTTAGTGTTAACTAGAAAAATGTCAATACGTTGTACGTGTCTAATTTTAATTTTATGGGTATATTATTTTCGTATACTAGAGTAAAATTAGCTTTTTCTATGTCATAAAATATCATATATTTATGACTGATATTCAATTTTATTTTATGATTTTTTTTTATAAAAAAAATTGATGGCTTTAAATAGTTGTATTAAAATATAAAATGATGACTGATTTAGTTATGACATCTTATAAATTTATTTGAAAATAAGATCATAAAAACATTATTTAGTTCATTCCATAATACGTAGTTTTCATGTTAAGTTTATATATTATTCACCAACGACACATGTTTCATCCATTTCTCCACAAATTTCATCAATCTCACAAGCATTTTTTCTTACCGGTTTCACCAATTTTTCACCAACTTCAACAGTGTTCACATGAAGTTTCATTGATTAATATGTTTTCATTTTTTTTACCAGTTAATATATGTATTTTAGCGATTTTTTCATTTTTTTTTTATCAATTATAACCTTTTCATTGTTTTCCCGTTTTTCGTCGATTTTTTTTCTTCAATTTAAACAATTTTTTCACCGATTTCACATTGTTTTTGTCGATTATATTTTAACCCATTTTCACCTATTTCACATGTTATTCATCTGAATTTTTCATTGATTAAACAAATTTTCACCGACTTTAAGCTTTTTTGACTGATTTTACTTGTCTTCATCCGTTTCTTTACAAATTTCACCCAATTTTCATCAATTCATATGTTCTGACTATTTAATTTTTTCACCGGTTTATATTTTTTTAGCTATTTACCCTTTTTTTATAGGTTATAATATTTTTCCATTGTTCCTATTTTTTTGTCAATTTTTATTTCCAGTTTAAACCGTTCTTCTATTGATTTCACCTTATTTTTGTCAGTTAAACTCTTTTTTTAACGGATTTCACTTGTTTTTACCATTTTAACCCGTTTGACATATTTTTCATGTTTTTTCATTTATTTCACATGTTATTCACCTGAATTTTTTATTAATTAGATAATTTTTTACCGACTTTAAATTTTTTTTATTATTAATTTTACCCTTTTTTCATCGGTTTTACCCGTTTGTTTCCGATTTCATCATTTTTCTTACAAATTTCACTCGGCATCGATTTCACATATTTTCACCAACTTTACCTTTATTTTATCAATTTTACCCTTTTTCCATCCATATTTCACAAATTTCACCCGATTTTTATCGATTTCATATGTATTTACGATTTCACAAGCACTTTTTTTAACCGGTTTCCACCCTTTCTTAACTAACTTCATCAATATTCACCAGTCCACCCGAATTTTAATTGATTTCATATATTTTTTTATTGATTTCAGCAAGTTTCATAGATTTCACCAATATTTTGACCAATTTCACTCATTATTTCACGAAAAGAATTCCATGATAGTACGAGGTTGTGCATGTCTTGATAAACATTATGTACTTAGCTAAATCATAAGTTTTTTTATTTATTTATACGTAAGATGCGATTCTATTTTTAATTTTTAATTTTTAATTTTTTTATTTTTCTTCTTCTTCTTTTGTATAGCAGAATGATATTTTAATATTTTATTTTAAAGGATTGTATATGCCTTATATTGTTCAATGATACAAATAACATATTTTGCTTATAACATATTGTTAATATATTAAAATAATTTTACATATATGTTATATGAGCTATTTAAAATAACAATGCTTTTTCTTATGGGTTTTTTTTTTTTGTATTATACAAGAAGAATATTGAAATTATAAAAGTTGATGTAAAAGATAATAAATTTTAGGAGTTAATGTAGGAGATAAATATAATAAGATTTCATGTCTAATTATACCTTTACCATAATTAATATAAAAAGATTCTATGTATAAATATTATTCTTTAACTATTTTTATATATTTACCATTAAATTTAATATCACTTTACAACTCAATAAGGGTATATTAGTCTTAAAAAAAAAAGAAAAAACTTAAACCATTCATAATTTTATAATAATAATAATAATAATAATTATAATAATAATAATAATAATAGAGTATAGATTATGTTTAATGAGTTTATTTTTGTGCACTAAATATGCTACGATATTATATCTCATAACTACATATCATAATAATGATCAAAAAAAAAAAAAAACTACATATCATAATAAAGGCAGCAGATCCTCTATACCACACAAATGTACCACATTTGTGTACCACCATTATAAAAGTGACACATGTCAAAGCTAAATAGCATGCATTGCACAGGATTATATTCTCCACCCTTCTCCTTCTTATCTCCATTTTTGGTTTTAACATCTTTTTTTGTTCATTAATTATATTTTAAGATTTTTAATTTTTGGGTTTCTGAGATGAAACTTTATATGGTTTTGAGAAATAATTATATCGTATGATATAATAATTTATCATAGCAAGTGACTGATAAATCCCTTTAATTAATATTTAATTCGGCCATAATCTATGACTAGTAAATATTTTATCAAACTTCTACTCAAAATTAAAAGGTGCAAAAATAATAGTAAGGCTATCTTCATCAGCTCTCTTAAATTTCAGTCTTTTATCTTAAAATATAATTAATGAACAATATTATACACTTTCATTTTTTACTCAACATTCCAACAACTAGTTTATATTTTAAGAGATTACTTTTTGATAATCATATCATTTCACTCCAATAGCTAGTTTATATTTTAAAAAATAATTTTAATTATTATTTTATATAAATAATAATGATATATTTATAATACTAATTGATTTTATTTCAAAATAAAAAAAAAATAGTTTTTTAAAGTGTAATTCAAAATTTTGAGTTGTTATTTCGCTAATTTCATTAAAAGTCGGTATTATTATTTACAAATAATGGTACACAAATATATAATGTCATTAAATCGCAACCTAAATATATAAAAATCGGTATTATTATTTACAAAAAAAGATGTTAAAACAAAAAATGGAGATAAAAAGGAGAAAGGGTGGAGAATATAATCATATGCAATGCATGCTATTTAGTTTTGACATATGTCACTTTTATAATGGTGGTACACAAATGTGGTACATTTGTGTGGTATAGAGGATCTGCAGCCCATAATAAAGCCAACCGATCGACAAATTAGGAAAGTTTCACCAAAGTGGTGAATTATTTTCTTGAAATTAAACACCATAAGAAAACGAAAATCCATGCTTCAAATCGTAAAACATGTCAAATGGTAGTCAATTAAAGTGGCTAATTTCCAGCAATTAAAATCAACGTCAAGCAATACTTATAATTAATGCTTAAGATACCTCCTCAATCTCTTTCAAATCAAATTAATGAATAGTATCATGTCACTTGTCACTAGTAATTCGGGAAATTTTGTTTTAGAAGCACACCTACTATTTTTGGATATAAATAGTTTATTGATTAAGGCCAATAAATTGTGTTTAGCAAGATCAGATTAAAAAATATCAACCAGGCCAAATTAAATAATAATTAGCTGCTTGGACTTTATAATTATGGGTCACACTCATCATACATACAATTGGGGATTCAAGATAAGGACAATTAGACATTCCAGGTGAGACTATTTATGGTAATATATTCTACTTTGATACTACAATTATCAATATATAGTCTCACCACAATCATGCTAATGATCTTCTAAATAAATAAAAACTAATCGATTATTGAAGATCTTTATTAATTTTGTGATTGAATGTATCACCTAAAAGTTAGGTTAGATGTTATTGTAAAAGTAGAAGACAAAAAGGATTACATTTAAGTAATATTTATGCACTGCATTTTGAGTTACATTAGCAATATTTTTCAAAAAAAAAAAAAAGAGTTTTGTACATTGGCAATAACATTAAGTCTTTATTAAAAGAATGATCTAGCTAGTATTAATAATATTTATTAGAAAATAACAGATCATAGAAACAGTTATGATTTATGAATTATTACAAAGTTGTATTTTTGATAATGTTTTTCTATTAGTGGCCAGGATTTAAAACTAATACAAGAGTGTAACTGTGTAAGTTGCCAATAATGCCAATTTGAGACTTGTGCTTTTGCACCTAATTTTACAGTCATTCCTGATCGAATGGGACCCGTTGTGCATATCCAGCTATTCGATATGACCTAGTCTCCATGTTAATATTTTCTTTTTATATTTATAAATATAACCCAATCTTTTTATTTGCAAAATAGGAAAAACTATAGATTATTGATTTTATTGCAACTCAATAATTACTCAAAAAGTGTCATTTTCTCTTCTTTTTCTTTCTTGTCTTTACGTTGTTGATTATGTTCCTCCGCAAATCTAACCTTTTCAACATCATGCATGTGATTCCTAAATAGGGTCTTGATTTATAGTTAGAAATGTTTATATATCACAATTTTCGACAATCTTGAACTTTAAATTCCAAATTAAAAGTATCAGTTTACTCCTTTTCATTATTATCCTATATTTTGAAAAGTCATTTATTTTTGTTTCCTAAGGTCTAGTCCATTTAGAGTTGCGTCAGACATATTATATGAGAACCTCTTACAATAGAGACATATTATATGAGAACCTCTTACAATAGAGATATGAACCTGTGAATTTATTTTGGAGGTATTGGTCATATCCATTAGACCAATCACTTATCGGTAAATGAATAGACAATACAATTAATTAAAATTCCTAAGAATATCCAACTAAAATCCCACATAACTAAACTAAGATATATAATCTATTAGAATTCACCACATGGACTGGGCTAAGTCCACTTACATAACTTGGGTCTAACTCAACCTTAAAGGCTAGCTTATGAAGTGGGGATTGCCCATTACATGACTTGGGTCTAACTCAACCTTAAAAGCTAGCTTATGAAGTGGGGATTGCCAAGACCTTATAAGATGAATTTAACTATTGTTTTCAAGCAATGTGAGACATTTAGTCTCAACACTCCCCCTTCACATATGAGCGAGCTGAATGTGTGGGTGAAACAGTGCTTCAACTCATGAAGTAAAGGCTTTTGGACATAAAATCCTTTAAAAAAAAAGTAGCGCGAGATGCAAGATAAGCTCAACACGTGACATATTATAGCCCAATATTTGTGAATTATTGACATGTGGGTAAAAGTCCAGCACACGGATTTGCCCAGACCATGTGGATCCACACACACGAAATTTTCAGACCGTGTGACGAAGAGCCCATCACAGAAGGAGGTAGTCCACTTCAACATGGGCTCTGACGCCATATTAGAATTGACCACATGGATTAGACTAAGTCCACTTATATGGTTTGGATGTAACTCAACCTCAAAAGCTAAATTATGAAGTGATAATTGCCCAATATCTTGTAAGTTGGAATTAACTATTATTTTTAATCAATGTGGAATATTTAGTCTCAACATAATCCAAATTAGACATGTACATCCAAATTTAAGACGGGGATCTCTTTATAAGCTTTTTTTTTTTTTTTTTTTTAATGTTTGTGAAAAAATATTATTCTAAGAATCTTATCTAATTACTAAAAAATGTATTGCTTGTCATGTGCACTTATTAGAGGAGGAAGATGAAGACTCATCAATTCAAATTTGTGTTTGTCTGGGGAGATTTGAACATTTTTTTTTGAGATGTTTTTATTTAATGTGTTTGAATAAAATATTTTTTTGAGTTTTTAAAAATGAAAAAAAATGGGTTTAATTTTCAAAGCTTAACTTTTTTAGGTATTATGAAATAAATATAGAAAATTATGGTAAAAGTGTATTTTATTTTATATCATCTCAAAGTTATTGTGTTATTTCATTATTTTAATAGATAAAAAAAAACAAAAAATATACGTAGAGTAAAAAATAAATTTTCTATTAAGTCAAAGTAAGATCTATTTAATATACGAGTTTGTTCACTTGTGAAGACTAGACATAAATACATGGAAAATTACTTTTTTGGTACCACATGATAGGCTAACTTGCATGCACATTTGGTATCATATGATAGGTTTTCATTGCAATTTTGGTACCAAACCCAATTTTTCTACGAATTTAATGGCAATTTACCCCCTATGAAATGTATAATGTTTGATTTCCTTCTCTATAATTTGGAAAAAAATCAATTTACCCCCTATAATTTTTTTAATGAAGCAATTTACCCCTTTCAGCCGGAGAGTGTAACTCACTTATCGAAAAATAGAGTAAGCATGCAAACTATTTTATAACATAGGAGGATAATTTGTCACATTTATCATAATACAGATCTAGGGTAATGCCACATTATCATTACAAAAGTGGATAGATTGCCGCATATAAAAATATCAGGGAGGCAATGTGAAACTTTTACAAAATTTCAGGGGATAAAATACTCTTTTTAAAGCCACGAAGAGGTAAATTGAACATTATGCATTTCATAAAGGTTAAATTATCATTAGCTTTGGGGAGAAATTGGGTTTGATATCAAAGTTGCAATGAAAATCTATCATATGTTACTAAAATTATATTTTCATATTCAATGATACCAAAATTGTAAGTATGTCTATCCTATGATACAAAAAAAAAAAACAATTTTTCCTATAAATATATGATAGGGGGAAAATAAAAAAAAATTAAAATTAAATATCAAATGTCCCCCATTTTTTTGTGTATCGTTCTATCGGATTGGGTAGTACCTCTCCGCAGTTTTAGTCATAGATTATTTTGTGCATTCACAATATGAAAAATGTGGTGCATTATATACATAATTTATTTGATTAATTCTTGCATGTTGATACACAATGGAGTAGGGATGTAAACAAGTCGAATAGAATTGAGCAACGCCTTGTTCAAGTTTCATTTAAAATTCGTATTAAGTTTGAAATTGTATTTGAGTTTGGTTTTATTATTAAACGAATCAAGCTCAAACAATCTTTTACCAAACGAGTTCGTATTGAGTATCGAGTAGCGTGATATTTTAACATGCATTTTTATCAATGTTTAGCTTAAGATTATTTGGATTGGATGGTTTCGGTGAAACCTTTGAAATTTAGGATTAAGTTTATATGTTGAGTTTTATGTTTTGAAAAAGTCGAAACCCCATTTTAATTGAGTTTAAACTCAAAGAGTAAAATAAATGATAGATATAAAATCAATATTTCTTTATAAAATAAAAAAAAAAAAATAGGTAGTGTTTATCACATAACTAGTTTGAGGTTTATTAGGTTTAGATATATATAATTTAAAACTTAGACTTATATGAAACATATACCGAGAATTCATTTGAAAGGGTATGGCCCAGTCTCGGGAGGCGAAACACAAAACCCTAGCAACATATGATATAAAAGGAAGGTAATGATGAGGCAAATATAAGCACCAACTCATCATTTCCTTTAATAACATAACATGTTTAAATTCTACTACCCAACTCACCTCTTCTAATAATTCCCCAAATTAAACACGCCTCTCTCCCTCCAATAAATCACTCTTATGTTTTCTCTCTTGGAAAAAGCTTTATTCTTTTTCAAACACCACTCAAAAACGTTTGCCCTTTTCCCCTCATTTCTCTCTTCTATGAAAAAAGGAAAAGATAAAACTGAAAAAGTCCCCTTGTAGTTGTAGAACTCTAGCTGTAATTTACTACTACATCTCTCCTCCCCATAGAACTAAATAAAACACACAACAAATACGCAGAGAAAAAAAAAAAAAAACACAGTAGCAGTAAAGAAAATGGATACATATGAAGCTACAAAAATAGTGATGTCAAGAATCCAAAAATTGGATCAAGAAAACGCTTCAAAAATCATGGGTTATATACTGATACAAGACCAAGGTGAAAAGGAGATGATAAGATTAGCTTTTGTCCCTGAAAACCTTTTGATTTCTTTCATGAACCAAGCTAAGTCTTGTTTGGGTCTCTCTTCAAATATCCCTTTTTCAACACCAAGAATCCATATACCAAACAATGGGTCTTTTCCCAGAAGTACCCCAAAACCTATTTCTTATGCCGCTGTACTCAATGGTACTAATACCAGTGCTAATAATTGTAGTAATAATAGTTTGAACTCATCAAGTTTGCATTTTTATGGTGGTAATGATGAGCTCTTGAGTGGGGGTGGTGGGGATGGGGTGCACCACCCTCAAGTTCAAGATCAGTTGTCATTTTTTGATGATTCAGTAATGGATCCAATAATGAGTCCAAGTGGGAGGAGTGATTCTCTGATTTTTCCTTATGGTGAGGATGTGAATACCATTTCTTCACCTCATCCTCACCATCCATTTCATAGGAGGAGTTGTTCTGTAAATGATGCTGCATTTGTTGAGGAAATGGGTAATGGTAGTGGTTTTGGATGGAGGCCTTGTGTGTATTTTGCTAAGGGGTTTTGCAAAAATGGCACTAATTGTAAATTTTTGCACAGTGATGAAACATTTGAGGTGGGGTCTCCGAATAAGGGTGTTTCTGAGTTTGATGAGTTGTTGAGGGTGAAAGCTCTTCAGCAGCAGAGGTTTGCGCTCATGGCTTCTGAAAGTCACCATCCTTTTGCTTATAGCAAAAGTATGAACTTTGTGAATGATCAGAGGTAAATTTTTGGGGGAATTGGCGTTTCTTAATTTCTTGGTTTCTTAAAAGTAAAGTTTTAACTTAAAAGTTTCGACCTTTTCATGAAAAGAAGTTCTGGGCATATCTTTGTTTTGCATTATATTGTGATTTGCCATTGTTATCTGTAGTGTATTATGGGAAACACCCTTGTGTTGATTTCTTTTGGTTCTTCTGTATCTTTCAATTACAGGTTTTTAATTAATTTATTCTGGGATAGTAATACTCAGGCTATGTTTGGTTCATAAATTTTAGTGCTTTAAAATAAGGCGACATCAAGCTTCATTTTTAGTTCATTATCGATTTTCATATCGTCTTACTCACTGAAATCCAAGAACCAAACACAGTCTAATTGTGTGGTGATATTTATTAAATGTGTTACTTTTCTTGTGTTGCTTAGATCGGCTGCTGCTGCTGCATTGATGATGGGAGATGAATTCCACAAATTCAGTCGGTCTCGATCTGAAAAATATGACTTTTCACCAATAGGATTAGGTCCAAGTTCGACCTCACGACAAATATACTTGACATTTCCATCCGAGAGTACATTCAAGGAAGAAGATGTCTCTGGTTACTTTTCGTAAGTATTTGGACGTTAATCAAAGCTTAAATCTGTCATAATTTCTACAAGAATGTTCACTTATGATGCTTCTTTCATTCTTGTTTTAAAGTATGTTTGGACCAGTTCAAGATGTTAGGATTCCATATCAGCAAAAACGAATGTTTGGTTTCGTTACTTTTGTCTTCCCGGAGACTGTTAAGCTCATTTTGGCAAAAGGGAACCCTCATTTCGTTTGTGATTCTCGTGTGCTCGTAAAACCGTACAAAGAGAAAGGAAAAGTCCCAGACAAGTAAAAAATCGACTCCAATTTTGTATTCTCGATTTGTGATTTTTGTTTACTTTGATGCTAATTATGTCCGATTGTTTGTTGAACTATTTGTAGGAAGCATTTGGAGAGGGGGGAGTACTCAACTTGCCTAAGCCCTTCTGGAGTTGATCCTAGAGAGCCCTTTGTGTTATTTAATACGCAGGAGATGATGTTCAGGAGAAAAATGGAGCAGGAAGCGGAATTACAGAATGCAATTGAACTTCAAAGTCGAAGAGTAATGAATTTACAACTGATGGACCTCAAACATCAGCACCATAATCATCGTTTTCTTCCGAATTTGACTTCCGGTGTCCCAATTTCTTCCCCAATAAGACAGTCTCAGTTGCTGATGAATCAAAATTTTGTCTCTTCTTCTGAAGTTTTTAATCAAGAACTTTCAGAAGGTTAACTTTTACCAAATAAACTATTTATATCCTTAATAGCCAGAGTTTTTTCGACTAGCCTAATTTATTTATGTATACCTCTTTCTTGTAGAGTTTAATGGTAGAGCTAAATCTCCAGATGTTCAGGAGGACGATAAGAAGTTGGTTCTAGAAGGAACTGAATCCTCGATGAACAAAAGCATCAATAGTGGCAATAAGCAACACGATGTAAATACCAATGACTCTGATTACCTGGAAAGGTAAGGTATTTATATGCATATATCCTTGCCAAGAATGTATCCATAAAATGAATCTTTTCAAAATATATTGATTTTTCTCTGTAATTTGATTCTACGTTGCTTTACTCTTCAAAGTTTTTACCTTTACTAAGTTTTTGCATCAGATTGTATGTTTCTCACTTCCTTGTGTTTGGCATAAATGCAGCTTGGAGCATGTACTTCCAGATAACTTATTTGCTTCTCCTACAAAATTAGCTGCTGAGCACCAATCGGTTTTCTCCCAATCTTCTTTCTCCGCGGATGATGGTAAAATATCTTCAACGAATACGTCCTCTAACAATTCCTCCTCACTGAACATGACTTCTCTTAAATCATGTTACTTTCAAATGCCAAGGTACTATCTAGCTTTTATTAGTAATCATTTTACGTATTTCGACCTTTTAAAGAATACGATTTAGAAGTATTATTGACTATCAGGTTTTCTTCCGGGAAAGAAGCCATCGAAATGTAGGTGGAGCTCATCATTTAACTTAGCTTGGTAAGAACACTGTTCTTGAAAACTTTTTACTCTAAATGAACTATAAAATACAAGAATTTTATTGGTGCGCAATCAATTTAATTACAAATGCGGTCCTAAAAGTTAGAAAATACACCATAACACTATAAAACATATCTTCTTAAATTACTTGGTCATTGGATTCCTTTTCTTGATTTTTGCTTTTTGTCTACTTGGTGATGCAGAAAGTTTGAATAGCACATACAAGGGAGTAAAAAGTCTGTAGCTGTATAGCAAAACAAAACCATACAGAAGAAAAAGATCTGTAAGGAAGATTTCTTCAAGATTAATGTCATCATCAATACACCATATTACTTACAAAAAATACATAATGAATGAGCAAAAGGACAGATGAACTGATTTATTAGAGTGGGGTCTGTCTTTGTTTATTTTGTGTACCCTCTCTGTAGATAAGTGAAGGACCACATAAAGCAATAGCATATATAACAAACAAAATCTACTAATATCAAATTTTACTATCATATAGTGGAAATTTATTGACCTTTCTTCGATCTTCTTTACAGCTCTTATAAATATGTAAATATTAAATAAATATGAGGAAATGTGAAGAAAAGGGTGTAATTTTCTCTATGTTATTATCATTAAAGGTGGTTTCTTTAAGGTTGATAGGGCCACACTCACATGTGTGCTGACACCAAGTTGAATGGTCTACTTCTAGTTTCAGTTCCTTTGCCTTTAAATAAATGTGCATATATATGCCAAACATGGTCATTTCTTTCGTGTCAAATATATTTTGTCTGTGTTATTTCAACATTAGTTTTTTCATTTTTAGACTAAACATTTTTGGTGTTTTTTTTCTTTTGGGCTATTGTATAATAGAAGTATTTCGGGTATTTCTTTTCTTTTAAATCAATTTAATTTTGATTACGCTGGCTGTCTGAGTTTCGAACCCAACCGTTGGATTGTAAATGTAATTGTGTAATTGATAACAACGTACATAACATTAACATGACTGGGTCATGTGCCTTAGTTTTGTTTTTTGTGGATCAACAAATGAAATGAAATGAAATTGATTCTTTTGTTGGTTGGATAACAAGATTTTTAGCTGCGTTGGAATTCGTGGCAACCATCAGAGACTTGGTCCCTCCCTCAATGTTTTCCTGTCTCTTCATTTTCTTGATCCGATCCATCAAACTTTACATATAATAATAATTAAAAAAAATTAATCTAGTCTAGGTTTGAAAGCTGGAAATGTGGTATCATGTGATGTGCCTTTTCATATTGGATTTAGACTTAAGTCGGAATAATAATTTTATATGGTTATGAGTCTTCTCACACTTAATCTCAGACTGCAGGGACTCAAATTATTAATAGTATCTATCTATGGTACTATTTATATTTTTCATTCAATTCAATTGTATTCTGATGATCTAATGGGATTTATTCTTTTCTTTTCTCAAATCTAATGGATACACACATATGAACTTGATCCATTATCAAATACTCCCTCCGTTTCATAATATCTGTCGCTTTTGAAAGATTTTCTTGTACCATATTATCTGTCACTTTGAATTTTTAATAAAGCATTAATTGCTCTTTTTCCATTTTTGCTCTTTATGCTCATAAATTTTCTCAAATATTAGTGGAGAATAATTAATTAAAAGGGTATTTTAGTCTTTTTCAATTTTTTTCAATAGAATTCAGCCATATTCAATGATTTTCTTAATTTGTGTGCATACATGCGAAAAGTCAGATATTTTGAAACGGAGGGAGTAGTGTTTTTTAAACATATAATCCACCACCAAGGTTGACGTGTTTGTATCTCTTTAACGTTAAAAGTATGTTTATTTATATAGGATTTGTAATTATTATAAAATAATTGTATTGCATTTAATTTGAGTATGACATGGATTTGTTTGGACTAAAATTTGTCCGTTGATTCGGTCGTATAGCTAGTTACGTCCTTTTCAACAACAATAACCTCGTGCTAATTTAGAAATTTTGGACTTCTTTTGGCAAATATTTATACATACTATTGAAACGGACCAAAATGTCATTTCATTGCATGTTTCACGACATGTCGAAATTATATATCTATGTTTTTGGTTAACCTATCGAGGTACGACCAGTTTCCATACTAGTTTCTGCCATTATGCTAATCGTGTTTATAAAAATAAAATAAAAAACATTACTTACATGTTAATTATTGTTAATCAACCAAATTAAAAACTAAATTATTCTGGATTCTGTCTGGTTCAGCAGCTAAACATTGACACAATTATTTACTTATACACATGATGAAAATGCTTTATCCATTGTAAAGTATCGGATTAAGTAATTGTAATATTTTAATTTGAACAGACACAAATGCGTTAACAGATGGTCATTAGCGTTGTCGTATAAATTAGTAGTTATATTGTTCATTCTTCATTTTGATGGAATTGATTAAATAATTGGTTTGTCGATATTGATATTCCATTTGATTTTGAATAGTAACTGTTTTTAGTTGACTTATGGTTATTCATTTTTACAACCAATATTGTTTTTCTTTTTTTGCTTTGGGGGACAACAATAAAATCAGTGCTTTAATTATACTTCATCATATGTAAAGCACTTCATTTTAAAGTAAGATTTGAATAAATAAAAAACACAGTTATATGTCACACAAGAATAGCCATAAAGAATACTCCATATTTCTTTCTCATAAAAATAACTTCTGCAGAAATTATTTCCATATTTATGTTTTCGAATCGACTTTGTTTGTGCATAACACAATCAATTAATCAGTCATTCATTCATTTAAAAGAGAAAAAGAAAACACCAGAAATCCAATGAAGAGTCAATAAATCCCTAAGCAGCACCACCAATATCATGCAGAGCAACCAAAGAAGCATATATCCCATCTTTCTTATTGATCAAAGTTTCGTGTCTCCCCTTTTCAGCAATAATTCCGTTTTGTAGAACTGCAATCAAATCTGCATTCTTGATCGTAGATAGCCTATGAGCGACCACAATGGTGGTTCTATCCACCACGACTTGGTCCAAAGCATCTTGAACTACTTTCTCAGATTCGGCATCAAGAGCACTCGTAGCCTCGTCAAGTAGTAGTATTTTTGGAGCCTTCACTATAGCTCGTGCAATTGCAACACGTTGTTTTTGCCCACCGGACAGCTGGATCCCCTTTTCACCAACCATTGTATCATATCCCTATGCATTTCCGAATTATATGTCTTTTTTTAGAATATAAACGTGCATATATATCAGATTACGTGAGTGAATATAGGTAGTAAGATATTGGCAAGAAAAAAACTCTAAAAGATGATTGAACATCGCCCTGTGGATAAGTTCCAGGAACACTCATATTTTATCACTTGTCAATTTCTATCAGCGTTTCCTAAAACAAATAAATGTTTTCCTAGCAACTATTAAGGTAGAGAAATGTGAAGTTTTAAACAGAACACATACCTTTTGTAATCCACTGATGAATTTGTTTGCATTTGCCAACTCTGCGGCAGCTAAAATCTCTGCCTCTGTTGCATTGCCTTCCTTTCCGTAAGCAATGTTGGCTCGAATTGTGTCATTGAACAAAATAGGTTCCTGACTTACCAGACCCATCTGCTGTCTTAACCACTTCACTTTCAGCTGTTGGATTCCGACACCATCTAGTGTAATTTGGCCCGAATCTGGATCATAAAATCTCAGCAACAAGGAAATGATAGTTGACTTTCCACTGCCACTTTCTCCCACAATTGCAACTGTCTGAGAAATTAACACTGATGTTGTTAGTACTTAGTAATCATTCACTATCTGATCAACAATGTCTGAATCATACTATATGTTAGCTATTTGTATTTACCTTGCCTGAGTAAACCGCCAAGCATAAATCTTCAAAAATTTGAACATCGGATCTACAAGGATACTTGAAACTGATATGCTGGAACAAAATATCTCCCTTGACATTCTCAAGTGTCGTTCCTGAGTTTTCAGCAGAGTCTATTTTTGGTTTCTGGTCAAGAAGTGCAAATATAGAAGCAGCACCAGCACTGGCTTTACCGGAGTCGGGTGCAAGGGCACCCGACTGGGATATAGCAATGGCGGTCATGCTGAGACCACAGAAAGCCTGACATTTAAGGAAAAATGAATATTCACCTAGAAAACAAGTTATATTTACTAAAACAGAAAAATAAATGATCAGAAAGTACTGTGGTGCGGAAACTTACACGAAAAACCTCGCCAAAGGTTATTTTTCCAGCATCAACAAGTCGAGCTCCAGCGTAAAAACTAGCTGCATAAACTGCATATAGAAAGAAAAGGGATAGCCCAAAAGTGGCTCCGTTAAGTAAACCTTGATTAGTTCCTAATTTCACTGGACCAACACATTTTTCTCGGTGGAGTTTCATCACTTTCTCTTCTGCACTAAAAGAGGCAACTGTCCTAATACTCCCAACAGCATCACTGGCAACTTGTGTTGCATCTTCATATGATTTCTGTAAGAACCATAAATTGATAAAGAATATTTGTGTTGATAAATTACATGCATCAAAGCGTTCTACAGTGGCAAAACATTAAACAAAGCAATTTGACATAGTAAGTTAAACCGAAGTTGAAAACTACTCAAAATACTTGAGCATCCAGTTTCTTCTTCTCGTAAATTCCAGTCAGTTTAAGAGTCTGAGACAAGATAGAGTCATTTTTAAAATTTTTTACACCGTTTTTGGTATTATAAATCTCAAAGTGAGATGCTATTTCACAATGCAACCAATTTTTTCTTTACGACAATGCAAAATTTGGAGCAAACTTGATTATAATCAACGAAGAGATGTACTTAGGTGTAGTGAAGCTAACCTTTATATCAGCAGTAAATCCGTTGACAAATTTCATATGAAAATATCCATTTAGTCCAATAAGTGGCAGCATGACCAGAATAATCAAAGACAGTTCCCAGCTTGCTTCAAAGCCAATGATCAAACCAGCAACTGCAGTTGCAATATTTTGGACAAGCAGCGCAAGTGATTCTCCAACTAGATATCTCACAGACTTTGCATCTGCAGAAAGTCGAGAACCAACTGAACTGCTCGAGTTTTCAATTTCGTCAAACCAACTTATTTCCATATGAACCACTTTCTCAAAGCACATCAAGCGTATTCGCCTAATCAACTTACACCCTGCCACGGCAAAGAAGTATGTCTTTAGAGGGATGGCCAAAAGGGATGCCACACCAAGAACAACAAACATACAAGCCCAAAATTTGGAATCCTCGCGAAGCTTGTGAGCTGGCTCATATAAAGTTCTAATCATACTGGAAAATAGGAGCCCAAAGAGTGGTAATGTTGCACCATTAACTACTGCAGCTAGAGAACCAAGTAGTAACTCAGGAATCTCTGGTTTATTCATGCAAGCCAAGCGGTAAAGCAATGCTTTATACTCCATTTTCGGTTTTGATGATGCTGGAGTTTTTGATACTTCAATTGCTGTCTCTAGCACATTTACTTGAGCAGGAGAACCAATTGACAATGAGAACGAATGACGGTTACTGTCTCCATTTTTGAATGATCCCTGGCTTACCACAGAATCTGCATTAATCTCTTCTCCACTGTTATCATTTCCAGTATTTTGTGCCAAACCTTTGTCAAACTCTTGCAATTGTATGAGCTGACTGTATGCTCCTTCAGGATGCAGTATCAGTTCAGAATGTGAACCTGGTCAGGTAACATAGAAATGTCAGTTCATTCCGTGATATTATCTGTGAAAAATATTTAACAGCAGTACCAAATTTTAATGAATTCTAGAGAAATAAATATAACCGTCTATATTAATTTCGGGACCTTTTTCAACAATCTTTCCCTGATGAATAACAGCAATGGCATCGGCGTTCTTCACTGTACTCAATCGATGTGCTACAATAAGTGTTGTCCTGTTGGTCATGACCCTGTCCAGTGCCTCCTGCACAATCCTTTCTGATCCAGCATCAAGAGCACTTGTAGCTTCATCAAGAAGTAGAATTCGAGGATCTTTAAGAATTGCTCTAGCTATAGCTATCCTCTGCTTTTGTCCTCCAGAAAGCTGAGTTCCATTCGAGCCTAACATTGTGTCTAGCCCCTGGAGACACGGAATTTTAATATATATAAGAGGTAACTTTCTAGAAAGATAATGGTTTTCACTATTACAATAAATATAAGAAAATTTTGCGTACTTTTGAGTTTTTCTTTTTTTGTTTGAAAGATTCTTTTGATGATTAATTTCAATATTTTGTCTACACGCTAAATTCGAAGAAGGATCAAATAAAGAGTCTAACCTGAGGCAGCTTATCTATGAATTTAGCAGCATTGGCATGTTCTGCAGCAGTTTTAATTTCTTCAAGGGATGCACCATCCTTTCCATAAGCAATATTGTCTTTGATGCTTGAAGCAAACAAAACTGGTTCTTGGCTTACAAGACCTATTTTTCCTCTTATCCACCTAAGTTGAAGTTCTTTGATATTAATACCATCAATCAGAACTTCACCTGCTTGCGGATCGTAAAACCTCTCTACAAGATTGATAACAGTTGATTTTCCACTTCCACTCTCTCCAACTAAAGCTACTGTTGTTCCGCTTGATACCTTCAGAGAAAATCCATTAAATATTCTCTCATTTGGTCTAGTTGGGTAGCTAAAATGCACATCCTTTAGTTCTAGATCACCACTAATGTCATTCAGCACCCGCCCATCCATATTATAAGGATCTATGTCTGGTATTCTGTATATTGTCTGAAATATTGTAAAAGCAGCAACTTTACCAGCAGCAAATGCACTCAAACATGGAGATACCTGACCTAAGGAACTAGTAGGAGAGCCACGAGTCAATGAACATCATTACTAATCCCGTGTATCAATGTTAATATACAAAAATTTACAAATCATTGAAGAATTCTCAAAAATCCATATGAGTGACAAGAATGATTCAGTTAATATATTGAAAGTTAGACAATGAGGAATAAAAATTAGAACTTACAAGGATCCGAGCAAAATAGCCATTACTATGTTCAAGACATCTCCCCCCACGTATCCTTTCTCTATAATCATTTTCGCACCAAACCATACTGCTAAAGCATAACTGCAGAACAGAACTAACATAAATACACCAAATCCTAATCCAGCAGCCAAGCCCTCATATACACCGGCTTTGTAAGCTCTGTGTAGAGAATCATCATATCTAGCAATAGCTTGCCTCTCCCCTGTGAATGAAGCAACCTGCAGGGGAAATAAAGCCACTGGTAAGGACTACATTTCACTCCTAAGACAGAGAATGCCAATGTTTATCTTCTGATTCTTAATTACAGTTCTGATTGAGCTAATTGTTTGTTCAACCACAACAGCAGCTGCTGAATAAGCAGCTTGTCCACGTGATGTTAACTTTGCAATAAGGACAGTCATCAAAGCAGCGGAGATCACAAGAACAGGGATTGAAGAAAGCATAACCAGAGTGAGAAGCCATCCCTTAATAAAAGCTATCACAAACCCTCCAAGAAATGATGCTGAAAGCTGTAAAAACTTTCCTATCTGTGGTTTTCCATAAATGAGAAAAGAATTAGTATATAGGTCATGATTCATTTCAGATTCATAGCACCGCAAGCAAATTTACCTTTTCACCGATAGCATCTTGAATAATAATAGTGTCTGATGAAATTCTTTCTAGAATTTCACCTGTGTTAGTCTCTTTGTCAAAATATCCAATATCTTGCCTTAGTATAGCTCTCAGGTATAAATTTCTAATCCTAACAGCCTGTCTTTCCCCTGTAATCATCCAACATGCCACCTCTGCCAAGAAGCAGATGTAGAGTTCTCAAGTTCATTAAACTAGTGAATATATGCGGGATTACAAATTATGAAAAAGGTCTTGATACTTACGGGAAAATGCTGATATACCAGATCCCAAAGCAAGATATACAAACTGTAGGGATACCTATTATTGTCTATTGTATTAGAATGGATGCCAATACAAAATCAAATGATTCATGCATTGTAGCACAAATATATATTAATGATGTATTACCTTGGAGACTTCATTCACAACTCGTTTACTTTCCACATTCTGTCCAAAAGAATTTGCTAATTCTCCGTACAAGAGAGTCATGAGAGGTAAACCCAATCCACTTCCAACAGCTGTGATTACGCCGATGAACATTAGCGCAAAATCTGCATGGTCAGCAAAGGCAAACAATTTATAGTATGGAACTTTCTCAACGTCTCTAGTCTTCTCAGTGTTGCTACCAGAGATCTGTTTATTGCCACATGTATCTGCGGTGTTGGTTGTTTTACATTGCTCAAAATTTGGTTCTTCATCAAGATGGCCAACCTCGGCCATTAGTCAATTCTTAAGCCAATTCTTCAACTTCTGGTTAGCCTGTCACTTAAACAAAAAATGAGTCATTCAACATGGGGACTAGGTGCAAATTATATGCTGTTGGATTATGATTGAATGCAACATTTTAAGAAACTTTCTTGGAAGTGAATCCAATCATGTTAAAACGAAAGGTTTAACACTTAAGGACATTTATGAGACATGAAGTGACATTTTCTTCAAAAGTTCATCAATGAAAATTTCAAGGAATAATCAGCATCATGATGAGAAAAGGGACATGGGACTCCAATATTAGATTGAACAGAACAAGGAATTAGTCCAGCAATATAGATAAAAAGAACATCTGAACAATACTAACAATCAAGTTTTCAGTTGCTTCCAATTGATAGTTTTGATTCTTTGTTAAAATGAAAAAACAGAGGAGATATTTTCACCAGTGAATATAACTTGTGCACTTAGGATTAAATCATCAAGACCAACAATGGATGTAAATTTTCTCAAAGAAGGTTGAATGATATGGAAAGAAAAATAAAAAAGAGTGACAATACTCAGAACAAAGGTTTTCTTTCTGCAAGCTGAAGCTTTTAACAAAATGAGTTTCATATTATGCATGAGGAAACCAAACAATTCAACTGTGACAATGTTGTTGAGGGTGTAAATATAGATACAACAACATAAAATTCTATCACCATGACCACCATCTCGATATTTTAGTCAACTGTAACAAAATGAGTTTCATATTTTGAATATTACTCTTTCAGCTGAGTGCAATGACCACCATCTCAATATTATCGGGTGATGGAGTATTCTATCTCTTTGAAACCCACAGCAGGTAATAGATTAAAGAAATCTTAAATAGTGCCTACTAAAAGCCTATTAAGCCTCACTCGGAAGACGAGGGAGAGTAAACAAATTAAGCACAGAAAATATGTCACCTCTACTATATTAAATTCTGATTGAAGAGATGGCAAGAGTTAAGTGTTTGACTGTTTTCAGGGTAGAAGAAATGTAGTTGGTTGGAACTTTGTATAATCATATGTTATCATAATATCATTGTCCAATGATTGTGAGAGCTTGTCAACTGCAACCATTATAAATAGATAATACACAAGTAGTTACAATAATTCTCCAATTAATAAAGAATTTGCCCTAAAATCAAGTTGCCCATCAGATTTTTGCACTTTTCTCGTCTCACTTCAAATTCTTGATACCAAATCAGTGTCATGTCTAACTAAACTAGTAAAATAATGATTATAAATTTATATTTATTATTCAAAGTCGTACGATGTAAACTTATATACATATAATAATTCTTCAAACCAAACTCCAACACTCATTAAAGGCTGTCCTTTAGCATTCATGCCTGAAGTATTCTGTAATTACTAGTATATCGCAGCTATACCTCTCGATTAGATTATATAATACTATGAAACAATAACATGGTTTTTAATCTCTCTTCCCCTGGTTTGCATAGAATCTTAAGTTTGTTTTCTTTCATCTTTAAACATTTAAATACTTGCATTATATATACGGCCATACACAGGTTGAGGAAGAGCAAGGTCCCTCCCTCTGCTATTACTAAGATGGCTTGAAGACGAAGTAACATATAATCTGATGCTTATTAAATTCCTAATTTAAGTTGTAAAAATTAAAATCGATGAGCTTGGTTAGAGTGAAACAGGCAATTTCTGGCATCCACTGTGCATAAAGCTGAAGGCACGATCGATTTATGATTTTGTTTATTACACTTTCATTCCGGCTCCAACGAAATTTCTTTAAGAAGATTTAAACTACTGCCGAAGCAATCTATAACATAGGAGTATTAAAATATCCTGTAGCCACTGCAAAGAAAAGGGAACATTGCTCAAGGGCAACAAATTTCAGATTCCCAGGGCAGGGACCATGAATTTAAAATTTCTTGTTTTTCATTGGTTCAAAGAAAGGGACACTGCTCAAGGTAATCATATTTGGACAAAGGGATCTTATACCTCAGCCCATATATTTCTTTCATGCCAGAACAAACTTAGTAGCAAATATTTAATTTGAATATAAGGTAGTAGTAAGAAATTGTATAAAAAAATACAAAAAAGAGCAAAGGATTGATGCTTCCCTGTGGGGGTGCCTCTCCTCCTCTGGTCGTCATTTCTTTTATTCACTTCTCTGTGGAAGCTTCTAACTCAGTTTTCTCTCTTGTCCCTTCCTTTTAACATGAACCTGATTCCTTGTATCCAAAATACAAAAATAACAAAAAGCCAACCAAATTCCCTGTCCTATAATATTATTTTTAATGAAATTTTATGCCTTCAAAATCACCAATGTACTTAAAAGTTTAATGACACAATTGGAAATCAGGTACAACTGCTTTGCAAGGTGCCTGGCACCGGGAAGGAGGATGATGATCAAATGATTTACTGAAACCCGGCCCGCAATGTCATATTTTATTTCCTGGGGCAAAGTACAATTTTACCCATCACTTCCAAATTGATTCTTCAATTAAGGCTGAATTTTGCTCCCGTGTTGTGATTGTGAATCAGTGAACCCTAAGTCCCTAATAATCCAAAGCTGAAATCAAAATAAAACTGATTTAGTCGGAGCCATAGCAAATGATCTAAAATTAATTATTTGAATTGAGACTTAAATTATTGCAACGCCGTAAAAGCGGCCAAGCGCCACCGTCTGCACCGCATGACTGCAATACAAATGAGAATTCCTGTTTCGATTAATTTTAATATTTTGCAAACCATCTCCAATGGTTCAGGGCTAGCCCTGGGGCTGCCCCCCGGGGCAGTCCCAGGGCTACCCCTGAGCCCTGTCGTCGTCTCCAGTGGTTGGGGTTCCGTGGGGGAATTAATTCCATTTTGAAACTTTGCCCACTCTCACCTATTATTATTATAGATTTATAATTTTTTAATATTAATATTAATAATAGTAATTATATTAGTACTCGTAATTTAATTATTAATTATATTAAAATATTAATATTAAATAAAATATTTAATTAAAGTAACTTAAAATTAATACATAATACGTAAACTCTCACCTATTAATATTATAGTTTTATTTTTTTAAGTACGGAGTATTAATTAAAATAACACATTAATTACAACAATACACAATATTAATTACACAACATAATCAAGGAAAAGAAAATAAAAAAAGTCCTAAAGCTCCTTATAAACCTCATAAACATAGTGTTGAAAAAAGTAAGTTAATGGACCATTTTGGACGTATTTTAAGTGGGACCCACTTTGAGTAAAGAGTCGGGTCTTGACGGAATTATATTCTACTCCGTGAGTAGATTAAAATGGTATATGGTACGTCCAAATCGGAATACGGGTGAATGAGAAATTAAATCTCAAAGTTCACATATGTAATGGAAAAAATTGGAAAAAAAAATGAACTTATCCCACATTGAAAGTGTGATAAAAAAAATTTGGGTTTATATATGATTTCTAAACCATAAGGGTTAAGAAATTATTACTAGAAGGCTCCCTCCTCGCGCGCGCGGGGGGGGGGTGCAAATCTTGGGTGTGGATTACCACACAACCCTTCAAGACTTGTGCGTGCCCGCGACCTGCGGACACGAATGTCGTCCCGAAAATCCTATTTCGGACAAGTCTAGTTTTGCTGTTTTTGGCCGCCCAAAATAAACACATTAATTACAAACAACACACAAAAAAATTAAAAAGGGGCGCGTCGAGCAGGGCTGGCCTGCGGGCTCCAAACAGTCCGCAGCCCCGCCCGGCCCCTCTCCATCTCCAGCAGTCTCCCACGCCGACCCCGAGCCCGGCCCCGGCCCCGGCGCTGCCGCTGGAGATGGCCTTATGATCGACTAATTTTAATATTTTGATTTTAATAGAGATGGATTAAGCTTTAGGCATTAGCTTCGGTGAGAACCAAGTTTTCATGCTTCATTTTTCATTATCATTTTTCAAAGTTTAGCTTACAATCTTATTTTATATAAATCTCAAATTATACAGTGTTTTAAAAAATAAGATTTTATTAGGTTATATACTTAAAATATAAATAACAAATGTATTTATGAAATTGAGTCTTACAACAATATATTAATTTTGTTATTGTATCAAATGATTAAATTTAACGATTTAATTAAACTACTAACATATCAATACATGCGTTCGACATCGAGATTTAAGTAACACTAGAATAGACAATACTTCAAATTAGGACCGTCAATTTGGTGTTGTGAGTCGAGCTTTAAAACTTAAATAGTGTCGGGCTTTATAGTTATAGACTCAATCTCAGTTAAAAAAATTTCTAATTTCTTTGGCTCAAACTCGGCCCTTGTAATTTTCCGGGTTTCGGGTCTATATATATCGGGTTTGTTAATATATGCAAATATAGCTTGACATATAAAATATTTAGATTATTGAAACACATATGAATATACTACTTCTACTTAATATACGAGTATATATCATTATATAATGTCTTATATACTACTATTACTTAATATACGAGTATATATCATCATATAATTTAATAACTAAAAGATCGAATTATTTGCCCATATTTTTTAAGATACATTGATCTATATGAACATGCGGTAGAGTTTTAAAATCTCAAGACTCCAATTAATTGACATTTTGTTTAACTTTTATCTTTTTTATTTTTTTATTTTTCTTTTCATTGATTAAACTTTTTTTCTTTGGGTTTTGGCCTTCAGTACGTAATTGATATATTAACATATATGTGAGTTTACATTATAACTTTTTGTAAAGTTTACTTGTTTCAAAATAAAAATAGTAATTAGTAGCTATAACTATAATATAAATAATTAATCATAATATTTAAAATAATTTTATGCTCGGGCTTTATTCGACGGAGCCGTGTTAGACTCATGCTCAGCTCATAAATTGATCGAATTAAATATAATGGTTCAAACTCGACCTGACTCACAAATATTCAAGTTTGAGCCAAGTTTAATCAGATCGAGCCATCGGGCTTCGGGTAAGCCCGGCTCAATTGATAGTCCTACTTAAAATTATGATAAACAAAAGAAGGTTTATTATCTATATATACATTATTATACTATTACATATTTTTCTTGGAATTTTGTGTGTACACTATACCCCTACATAAATTTTACCATGATACCTAATATAAATGGTAAAATAGGAATACAATTTGAAGAAACATAGGGTCTATTTGGATGGGTTTTGGCTCGGTTTTGCGGGTTTCGGTTTAAAAAAATTGGTTTGGATGGTTTCGATGAAACCTGTGAGACTTCATTTGGATGGGTTTTGGCTCTTGGGTTTTGTGGTATGAATAAGTTGAAACCCCACTTGGATTGAGTTTGGATGTTGGGGTTTAGGGGAAAAAGTAGGTGATAGGTGTCAAATCAATGTCTTTTTTAAGTGAGAATTAGGGAAAAAAGTAGGTGGTAGGTGTCAAATCAATGTTTTATAGGTTTGAAGAGTTTGAGTGTAGGTTTCTGAATAGATTTTTTATGGTTTTATGGATTTGACGAAAACTCATTTGAAAGGGTTTTGGCTCGATCTCACGAAACCCGCGAGACCGGGCCAAAACCCATCCAAACACAGCTATAATTCTGCGCAAACACTAGCACTTGAGTATACTTCAATCATACAACAAAAAGAAAATGAAAAACACAAGGCCAAACAAACATAGCATATTATTTTTCTTCAACAATTTTATGAGAGTAAATCACCATTATCTTACTTTTGAATCTTAAACTCGATTAACTATGTGTCTACCAATAGTTCACTTTAATGTACTGCAAAATAAGAAACTAATTCACTTTTTTTTTAAAATGGACAATTACATAGGTAACTTAAGGTAAACATCATAATTGATCAGTCTTTTTTTTTTTTTAGCACTAATTTCTACTACAGGTTATTTATTTCACTTTACTCCTTTTCAAACGGAGTATGGTGGCTCCGATATCACGTGACCTGCACGTAAATATATTTTAGTTCGTTCGCTATGATAGTGTTACACTTAATCCCCCATAAAATCTATTTGTGTCAATTTAGTCCCTAACTCTTATAAGAAATAATAATTTCAAATAACAAAAATAAAACATTTGAATATAACCTCTGCGAATCAAAAAAACATTTAAAATTAATTAAAATTTTAAATAATAATATTTCACCTATTTGTATCAATATGAATTAGAAAATAATTAAAACAATAGAATGTTAAGAATAAAAAATAAAAAAATTATCTAGTTGTACTAATAATGAATCAAAATTTTAAAATATTTAAAAAATAAAAATAAAAATTAATAAAAAAAATCAGCATACCCACCCACCCCAAACCCATTTCTCCTCCCCCTCTTCAACGAAAACACTGATTATTTTTTAAAATATTATTTTAATTTTTTAAAATTATATTATAATTTATAGTGATACAAATAGGTGGGTTTTTTTTTTTTTTCTATTCTTATAATCATTCTTCAATTTATATTGATTCAAATAGATAAACTATTATTATTTTTAAATTTTTATTTTGAATTTTGAATTTTGAATTTTCGATTCTTTTTAAATGATTTTTGATTCATACATGTTATATTTAAAGGAGAGTTTTTGTTATTTGAAAATTATTTCTCATAAAGTTAAAGACTAAATCGATATAGTTAGGTTTTATGGGGACTTAAGTGTAACACTATCATAGTGAACCTACGAAAATACCCTCACGTGCAGGTCACCTGACATCGGATCCGTCGTGTTCAACCTGAAAAAGACTAAAATAAAACTAATAACTCCTTGTATGGACTAGTGTGAAAAAAAAAAACTTAAGAGGGGACAACTTTATAAAAAGTTATACATAAGGAGAACATTTCTGGTATTCATCTGTCCGTACCTTAAGTATATACTTCGTCCGTCTCATTTATTTTCCTCCTTTTGTTACAGTACCCAGTTAAACTTTTTAATTTTTTTAAGTGACTTATCATATTAAATTATCCATATTTATGGTGTATTACTTATACCTTTTATATATTAATATATATGGTGTCATATGATATTATTAAATTATTAGTGAAATATATTAATTAAATTATTTATTATAATTTTTATAAATTTAGTCAAGTTGATCGTACCAAGGGAGCAAAATAAATGGGACGGATGGAGTATAAGATTAGACTCAATACCTAAGTACATGTTCATGATCACGTTGAATAACCGTAAAGACACCCTGGGCTACAAGTTAAACAATGTATTATTCCACAACTAGCTAAACTACATTTAATCATTAAGTTTTGAAGTATAACTGTTTGCGTATAATTTTGGCCCTGTTACGCCTTGACGTCATCGAGGTATTTTTGGCATCGAGTCCCATGGCATCAAGGAACTGTTTGCGTATAAGCTTAGTGTCGAGGACCACCTCGACGACATCGAGCAACCCTTGGCATCAAGAAGTGCCAAAATATTGTTTATAGTAAAACTGACATCAAGGGGTGCTTGGCATCGAGGGATGGACATCAAGGTATGCTTGGCATCAAGGTGTGCCAAAATACTATTTGCTGTGAACCTATCAGTGAATCCCTCGACGAGCCAATAGCTCGACGTGAAATACCTCGATACGATATAAAATAAATGCGGGCGTGCCAATGTTTGTGCGTGCAAACATAACGATTCGAAATTAGACATGTTGATATCGGTAAATTAATAATGTGAGTGTCCTGATAAAGACATGTTGATATCAAAATAAGTTGTCCTGAAAAGGCTGACTTCTAAACGATTGCGACAGAGTAGGCAAACACTACCCCTAGTTCTTTTCTATGCCTGCCTGGCCGCAGGACTTAAACAATTTATGAAAATCTCTCTTGAATGCCATATTTTTATGGCCAGTCGATGGCCTGTTCATCATATCAGTGGGTCTTTACATCAGTAAACAGGTTGACGATCAATCAGTTTTACACAATCACCTTGACAGAAAACAGAGGCTTGACAGAAACAGCGTATCAATGGAAATTAGTCGACATAAAGCATATTTAAGTAAATGGAACAAAATACACGAACTAAATTACTTCCATTAATAATAAAAGAGCATTAGTACGTTTCCCGATGTACAAACATTACAAAAATATGCAAAACGGTAAAGTTCTCCTTTCTTGGCAAGGTCTGCCAAACGAGCTGATAAGTCTATTAGGTTCTGAAAACTGACTCCTTGATCGGCAGGGAACCCGCCGATGAGTTGATAAAACATGACAGTGCTTTATATTGACAGAAAGTAACATTGACGACGGAGAACCACCGTCAATGGTTCGCCCAACCTTGATGGATAACCACCAATCGGGCTCCTGATCAGCGGGTGGCCAGTGACCAAGGCATCGACGAAGCAGATGGCTACTTAGCCGATAGCCGTCAAGCAGATGGCTACTTGACAACGAGCTCATCAAGCAGATGGCTACTCAATGAGTTTGTCATATAAATACGTGGGCACTTACATGACAGTTAACAGCGAGCTACTTGCTGATATGAGTGGTTTCGCTCGAGGCAGTGTCAGCTGACGGCGGAAGACGGCGGCGGCGGCGACGGCGGCTAACTGTGAGCGGCGGCGGCGGCGGCAGGCCTTCAGGCTGTCAGGGATCACTGGTGGCTGAGGAGGGACAGACTGATATCGAGGAGTTGGCGGGCTGATAACTCGACAGAAAACAGATTGTGATCTGCTTGCTATCAAGGTTTCGCTCGAGACAGCGTCAGCTGAAGGCGGAAGACGGCGGCGGCGGCTGACTGTGAGCGGCGGCGGCGGCGGCGGCAAGAATTCAGGCTGTCAGGGATCGCTGGTGGCTGAGGAGGGACAGTTGACATCAAGGGATTGACAATTGTTTGCTGAAAAAGAAGCAGCGAGGTGCTGGACTTCCGGAGAGGCGTTGAGCCGATCAGTGTTAGACTGAAAAGTTGTTGATTGATTGTGTGTGTTGATTGAGTTGTGTGTGTCCTGCGCGACTGACAGTATCAAGGTATTTATAGTTGCTGGATCTGGAGAGCTGATGGCCAGAAACTGATGCCTTGACAGCCACTATTCCACTTTCTCCACTACTTGAAAAACCTTCCACTACTTGCACTACTTTGATGGCAGTTCTTTTGTGCTGAAAATTAGTGTTAGTGGTGGTTTAGAGAAGAAGATACGTTATGTTTGAAATTGAATTAATAATAACTAATTAAGAGATTTTTAAGGACTTAGTGTTTTAAGCCAACTACTTAGCCTAATCCTTATCCCTTAATTAATTAATCATTAATTAAATAACAAAGCAATAAGTGGGCCCCAAAACAGGAGAATGGCCGATCTGGGGTGGGCCATGGCCGATTTGGGCTGCTCGGACCATTGTTGGTCCTGGGTCGAGCCCTGTTGTCTAATACTTTATCCAATTAATTACCCCTTTAAACCCTTAATGGCCTTTATTTATAAAAATAGGCCCATTAATTAGACTTGGCCCAATTAACCTTAATTAATCAGTCCATAATCTTTATTAGCCAAAGTCATCAAGTGGGTCGAGCCCGTTTGTAACTAATCATTATTTGGCTTTAATTAGTAATTAATTAACTCTAGCCTATTAATTAATTTTATCAATTAATTAATATATTTTTGGCCCAAATGTTAATTAATTGCGAAATTGGGTCGAGTTTTGAAATTGGGCCCGTAGCCAACCCATTGGCTCGATTTGATCCATTTTCGGTCCAAATTGGATCCGATTTGGTCTGATCCGTTTTGGAGTGACTTGATTCGGCCCATATGCCATTTTTGGCTTGTTATATCGAGCCGTCGTTCCTCGATTAGTCGAGGGTGATTTTTTGGGTACAAACAATGCCCCCCGTAAGTCGTATCTGATAGATTTTATCCGGAAATAAAATTTTATCGGATAGACTTAGCTTTTAAAAGTTGCCCTTTTTATCGATCGGCATTTAATTTTATCATGCCTTGATAATTAAAATTGGCCATTTTTAGCCAATTAAATTATATCAGCATTTTTGGGATTTTTGGAATTTTTCCAAATCTGTTAATCCCTTTGCCAGATGTCAACTCCCCAACTCATTCCCAACTCCCGGGTAAATTCAATTGAAGCCTGACACTTTTATAGCTTCTAAATTAACTAGAAGTTTATTCTACACACACTTCCCAACATATCCTTTCAAATAAAACTCTTACACTTCCCTGGGCCCCACAATCACTTTTCCTACTCACCCTCTCCTTCTCTCTTCTTCTTCACGGCCGACTTCATCTCCTACACACCTCCATAGCCAATTTTTTCTCTTTCAAAATTGAGTCCCTTGCTTCGATTTTCTTCCTCCAAAATTGTTAAAATCGAATTCTCCATCACTCAAGGAATCCAAAGCTACCATCATCTCCCCCAAAAACCCTAAAATCCGAAAAACTCATTCAAATTCCTCCATAGCCAAAAGCTTCGAAGCTTTCGGAATCGGGCTGCCCATTTCGTTTTCTTTGCTACCCACTGCTTCCCCTTCATCTAAGGTACGTAAAAACCGAACTCAAAGCTCCCAAAGTCACCAAATCCGAAATACCCACCACAAGAAATCCTCCATAACCGAAAAGCTTCGGTTTTAGCCACTTACTACGAAATTTTTGTTTCTTTTGCAGTGTTACTATGGCTCGGATTAAACGGAAGGATGTTCGGATTATCACTCAAGCACTCGAAGACACCTCCCTCGGAGTTACAATCGGCCCCTACCACACCCAAGCCGATTTGCCTTCGTCGGAGCAACACCCACTCATACGTCCGATAGAGTCACTCCCATTTGTCACGGGAGCGAAGGAACTTTCGTCTACCACTCGTGGGTGGCCATGGGCAGGTTCCGTTACACATTCCGATTGGCTTGTTTGGTGCACCCGAGTTGAGAAGACTTACGCTTCAACTTGGCGGAATTGTGGGATTTATGATACCATTCAGTTTTGCAAGAAAGGAGTGCCTCTCAACCTCCCTTTAATTCGCGCGGCTGCTCAATTTTGGTCGAAAGAGGATAACACTTTCCATTTTGTCCATGGTCCAATGACGCCAACCCTCTTAGATATCATGGCCATCAGTGGCCTCGGTCCAATGGGGCATTATGTCGATCCAACTCCGTCCGCAAATGACGATGCTTTTCGTTTTCCGGCAGCCGTAGGTGGGGGTGATAAGGCCGTGTCATACGGCCCTGTGATTGGTCGATATAAGGGTTTGTCCGAGGCTGTCGAGGTGACGCACACGGAGCACGTACATTTTCTGACTCTATGGTTATCAAGGTACCTTTTTTGCCATCCAGCTTTATCAGTTACGAAAGAATATAATGCCCTCGCAATCTCCCTTGCCGGGGGTGATCGAGTGGCACTTGGTCCTGTTGTTTTCTCTACTTTTTGTACTGGCATGGAGGGGTTTTTGGCCTCGAGCTGTACTTCGCTGCAGGGGCCCATTTGGTTGTTACAAATTTGGATGCTTGCTTACTTTCCGGATTTTCGTATGTTTGATGGTTATCCTGCTGATGGTGAGATTTATGCCTCATTCGTGGCTCGACAGAAAGCGCCACCTTGCAATTTTTATTATTTTTTCAGCAGGTTCTGCAGCCTTGAGAAAGGTCTTGCACCGGATTTTTTAGTTTTCTATCCATCGGTGTTGTCGACCTACAACCCTTCGATGTCAGCGGAGGCTTTCAAGGAGTACCAACGGCTGTGGGCCAGTTTTCTGACACCTAGAGACCTTCCGTCAGGGTTTAAGGTTACCGGAGCCAGAACTCCGACAAAGCGTAAACCTTACAAGTGTTCTGTTCGCTTTTACCCTGCGCACTACGTGGCTCGTCAATTTGGACTAGTACAGATGATACCTCGATATGGCGACTCCTTGTCTGAAAGGAATGATAAGTTGATGGAGATGGAGGATATGGATGGCTATGATGAGCTACGGCGATGCTGGCGGGCCGCCCGTGACGCTTTTGTGTTTCGGCCCTTCACTCACACGCCCGTAGCTTCTCCGGAGTTCGTTAATTGGTGGGGGGATTATATTGCATCGACCCGCCAGGAGCCTTTTCATGCTGTTATTGCAAAGTATGAGGTTCCCAATCATCCAGAGATTATCTCTACCGACGGTCCTTTCCTTGACCAGTCGGCGGCTGCCACCGTCAAGGCCTCTAAGAAAGGTACATTGTATGTTATTTCTCGTTTTGAAAAATTTTACAATGTGATTTGGGACCCTGATTGTAGAGATAGGGTGTATGAACAAGCCATTGCCAATTTTGAGTCGCTGAAAAATATTAGAATAGGAAAAGCCATGTTGGCCCATGCTAAACTAGCCAAAAAACGGGGAGGTCCCGGCGAGGTTCATCCTTGGCACACTTTTTACAAACCTTTTGGCCTTTCTCTTCCGTTACTCCCTGATCTCATCGAGTCGTCGGGGTATGTGGTTCCCTCCGTTGAGTCTAGCACAAGTATTAATTCACAGCCTCGTAGTCATCAAGGTACCTCCCAAGTTACTTTTACGGGGTATCAAGCTGATGACTTGCGAGACATGTCGACGATTTATCTTTTATGTGACTACAAGGATGGGGGCACCATTACCCTTGACGACCCAGGTAGCTTTCCATTGTTTTCTTTGTTTGATCGTCTCTAATGTACTAACACGTTTGTTTGTTTTTGGCAGGGAAAAAATCAGCAGCCCCTTCTGCTGACAAGAAAAGGAAGGTTGTCAAAGAACCGATTATCCCTATGGCCATTCCGCTGCAGGTCATCAGTCCGTCAGGACCCTCGCCCGCCGCTTCTCAGTCCTTGCAGACATCTGAAGCTCAGTCTTCTGTCGACAAGGTAACGGACCCCCTTGTCGTATATGTCCGACGCTCTCGTCGGCTCTTCTATCAGCGAGGTGGCACGAGTGCCATAATCGTGAGCAGTTCCGACGAAGAGGTAGTCCTTGTCTGACTTACTTATCACATTTTTCAACTAACATTGATGTCTCGCTTTCTGTCAGGAAGCAAGTTCTAAAGGAAGGCGTCAAGCTGCTAAGGATGACCTCCCCCCTCGAAAACGAGTTAGGTCGATGGCTGACAGCTCGTCTGACAGTGAGGACGATGGGTCGCGTTTTCAACGAGTGGAGATTCCATTCCATCCGCCACCTTCAGTACATGTCGAAGAACCCCTCGTCGACACTGTTGTCGACGGTGCATTAGGTGATGCGGCCGCAGCCCATCGAGAGGTTGAACCTTCTGTCCACAAGTCTATCCCTGTCAAGGAGGCTCCCGTTTCAGTTCCTCTGCCTCGTCGAGAGGTAATTTTCATCATTGAGTCATTCGGAAACCCCTCGCTTATTTTGTACTTGGCTAATTATGTTTCTCTTTTATTTTCGCAGATCCCTTTGTCTAATCAAGCCAAAGATACCTCTCAACGGCTCTCCCAGATGCTGGCTCGATTTGCTGGTACTCACGCTCCGTCGATGAGCTCTTCCTCTCAAACCCTGTCAGCAGCATCGGATCAATCTACTCAAACCCCTTTTACTCCCGAAGAGCTTGCTCAATTCGAGCGGCTGCTGTCGAGCCATCAGAGCCAGCCGTTGGAGGTCCTAATGATCAATATGGGACCGTCCCTTGATGACTTAATGAGCCGGCTGTCCTCCGCCAAACTCCCTGACGATAAAGTGCCTTTTTATTCTAACTTCGCGAGGCAGTTTGCGAAGATGAGGGGTGATTTCAAGGAAAATGACAAAGCTATCAAGGCGAGGACAACTTCTGCATCCCCTGTCGAGGCCCTCCAGTCTCGATTTAACGAGCTATACGTTCAGGGTTCCGGCCTCAATGATTCGCTCACCCATCTCCAAGATACAGAGACCGATTTGGTTGCGGCCATTGCCAAGCTGCAGATGGAGTTGGATTCGGTCTGAGGTAAGATGGCGGATGTTGTAAGCGAGGCTGAGTCAGTTACGGTGGAGTTGTCCAACACCGCCGATCTGCTTGACGAGGCAAAAGCTGCTGAAAATGAAGTGATCGCCAAGGCAAACGCGGCCGCAGCTGATCAGGCCAGAATCGAGACGGCTCTCAAAGGATTTCTCACCAAGTTTACTCAGGATTTCTTGCATTGACTGTTTCGGCCTGCGAGCCATTTGATATGGCACATGTGCCTCAGTACTTTGATTTCTCAGACTTAGTTTATTTCTCTGTTTATGCATTGGCCTGACGGCCACAGACTTGTTCATTTTCCTGTTGATGTAATGGCTTGACAGCCATAGACTGCTTTTTTCCTTGTCAAAATTTGTTTTGGCCTTTTATTATGTTTTCCGTTAAACCTTAAAGCCAAAAGCAAACCATGTGTTGAACCTCCGCACTACCAATCCAACCACTTGACGAAACAGTTTTTCAAGCAAAAACGCCACTTTTTGTCAACAACACTTAGCTAAAATTATACCAACTCACAAAAGATCAAAATAACTTGATGTAAAAAATTTGTAAATCGGGGAACGAAATTTAAAAATTAAAACGGAAGTATTTTGACAAGAAATAAAAACGTAAATGCGACTACTACTATTAATTTAAAACTCCTAGCCTAAGTAAACGATAACGGAAATAAAAACAAAACTGAACATAAACTCTATTTATATTTACAGAGGTATCGGCGCGCTGAAGTACTCTTGACGCCGTTCGATTTCCATTTCCAAGGCTTGCTGATGTTCCAGACACATCGATTCCCAAAGAGTAGGCCTAAACTTTTTCAAGTATCTTCCATTAATGGGGTCTCGACAGAGATTCCCATCTGGCTTTTTCAAGATGTAGCCTCCTCCCCGAGTTATCGAGAAGACTTCATATGGCCCTTGCCAAGTTGCGCTCCATTTGCCATACTTTTTCTCGCGCTGATGAAGTGGCAACACAACTCTCCAGACCATGTCCCCGACGTCAAAGTGTTTCCTGCGTATCTTTTTATCGTAGCATCGGGCAACTAGCCTTTTTTGTGCCTCGATTTTGTCTAACGCGGCCACCCTGATCTCGTCGAGCTCATCGAGCTGCTGGAACATATTTTCAGTATACTCTTCGGGCGTCAGCTCGTTTTGCTGCACCACCCGCAGGGATCGGACGTTGATCTCCATCGGTAGAACGGCTTCCTGTCCGTAAGTCAGCTTATACGGAGTGGTGCCTGTACTTGTCCGTTTGCTAGTCCGATAAGCCCACAATGCCTCTGACAGCATCAAGTGCCACGCTCTTGGGTTCTCCTCGATCATTTTCGAGATAATGTCCTTGAGGACTCGATTAGAAGCTTCCGCTTGGCCATTCCCTTGTGCATAATACGGTGTTGAATGGACCAATTCGAAACCCATTGATCTGGCAAACTCCTTGATTTCTTGACCGACAAACATCAGTCCCCTGTCAGTGACAATGGTCTGCGGCAGACCAAACCTGTGAATGATTAGGTCCTTGATGAACTTCATCACCTCGGCCTGATTGGCCTGTTTGAGTGGTTTGGCCTCTACCCACTTGGTAAAGTAATCCGTGGCCACAATAATGTATCGATGGTGTTTGGAAGACGAAGGATGAATTTCCCCGATGATATCGATGGCCCAGCACCTGAAAGGCCATGGCTTGATTATCATGTTCATTTCCTCGACGGGCATCCTCTGGACTGTCCCGAAGCGTTGGCACTTCTCACAACCCCTTGCCAATTGAATACAGTCTTCCACCATCTTTGGCCAGTAATATCCATATCGGCGCAGCAGCCATGCTAACTTGTGACCATTCTGATGGGCCCCACAAATTCCTTCATGAGCCTCCATCATAATCCTCATGGCCTCTTGCTGATCGACGCATAACAGGAGCACGCCGTCATGGCTTTTTCTGAACAGTTGATCGCTTATCAAGACATAATTTACTGCCCTGAGCCTCGTCTGTCGAGATGCTCGGTCCGACGGATCAGCCAGATATTTTCTGATCGGCTCTCTCCAGTCATCAGGGTCCTGAAACACACTCAAAACAGTCAGGACGTTGTCTCGATACATAAATGAAGGACAGTGCCGTCTCCTGACGACGTAGAGGGATTCCTCGATGTCATCAGGGAGATCAACACCAGTCGCCAGTTGGGCCAAACTGTTGGCCTTGCTGTTGTTTCCCCTCGTCACATGGTAACATGTAACGTCAACAAACTCCGACAACAAAGACATCGCAGTTAAATAATACTTGTCAAGTGTTGGGTTTCGGCATTTGTAAGTACCTTGTATTTGCCTGATAACCAACTGCGAGTCCCCGACGATGATGACAGATTTGCTGTCGAGCTCTCTAAGCATTTCCAGACCAATTATCAAGGCTTCGTATTCGGCCTGATTGTTAGTACATTCAAAATCAAATTGAATTGACAGCTTAGTTTTTATATTTGATGGAGAAATCAAGACTATACCTGCTCCAGACAGCCTGTCGGTTCTAGACCCATCGAAAGCCAGTGTCCATGGCTTGATCTCTACTGTCATCGAGTCCAGTTCCTTGAGAACGGCTTGATCGATATCGAGACATGGATGGTCAACCAGAAAATCAGCCAATACTTGGCCTTTGACTGCTTTTTGCGGTACGTACTGTAATTGATACTCCATCAGTTGGATGGCCCATCGACCGAACCTTCCCCTCATTACAGGCTTAGCTATCATGTACTTTATCACATCAATACCAGAATTGACCAATACTTTTACAGGCAGCATATAATGACGTAATTTCTTACAAGAGAAAAACAAAGCAAGGCATACCTTTTCTATCGGGGAGTACCTCTGTTCTGTTTCTGTCAAGTGCCTGCTCAAATAATAGATAGCTCGTTCGAATCCGTTCTCATCGTCCTGCGCCAGAAATCCGCCGACGGTGTCTTCCGTGGCAGATATATATAACTTCAAGGGCTTCCCCTTGACGGGCGGCATCATTACAGGCGGCGTTGTCAGCTTATCTTTGATATCCTGAAACGCCTGTTCATGCTCCGTTTGCCAGCAGAACTCTTCTTTGTCCTTCAGCTTTAACAAAGGCGAGAAGACCTTCGTTTTTCCAGCCAAGTTAGAGATGAACCTCCGTAAAAAGTTGACTTTGCCAAGGAACTGCTATAATTCCTTTTTCGTCGACGGAGGTCTGGCTGTCAGGATAGCCTTGGACTTGTTTTTATCGATCTCAATCCCCTTGCGGTATACTAGAAAGCCAAGAAAATTGGCTGACGCCACTGCAAAAACACATTTCAAGGGGTTGAGTTTCAGCTTATGCTTTCTCATTTTGGCAAATGACTTCGCCAAATGTATCAAATGTTCGTCATAACTAGCCGATTTAATAATAATGTCATCGATGTAAATTTTTACAAAGTCATCGATGTACTCACTGAAAATGCAGTTCATGGCTCGTTGATAAGTTGCTCCGGCGTTTTTGAGTCCGAATGGCATCACTTTCCATTGGAAGGTGCCTATTCCGCCGGGACATTGAAAGGCCAGTTTTGGCACGTCGTCAACAGCCACGAAAATCTGATTGTAACCTGCACTTCCGTCAACGGCTGTCAGGAACATATTGCCAGCGGCAGCATCGATTAGCATGTCCGCCATTGGCATCGGATACTCGTCTTTGGGAGATGCAAGATTTAGGTCCCTGAAATCAATGCATATCCTTATTTTCCCGTTCTTTTTCATTACGGGGACTACGTTCGCTACCCACTCCGGATATCGGGCCACCTCGATAAAACTGGCCTTTAACAGCTTCTCGATTTCCTCCCTAATCAGTCTGCAGACCTCGACAGACATCCTTCGCAGGGGCTGTTTACGGGGTAGGTACCCTTCAAGTATCGGAATACGATGTTCTACCAACTCCCTGCTTAACCCAGGCATCTCGTCATAATTCCAGGCAAAACAGTCCTTGTACTCCGTCAATACTTGGATCAATCGATCCTTCTGGCCATCATCAAGCAATGCGTTGATGTAAGTTGGCCTATGATCTTCTTCGCTGCCTACCTCAACCTCGATAACAGGATCCTGTACTTGGATCTTGATGTCGTCAAGCTTGGCTGGCGCCGTTGCTAATTCTTCTAACTGAATTTCATCGCCGACCGACAGTGGCGTTTCTTCCTCGAAGATGAGATCACCTGTATAGCATTCGGCCACATAGGCCCGAAACCTCCTGATTAAATCGGCACATGCTTCCTGCTGCGGCCCGATAACAACAATCTCATCAATTTCCAGTTTGTCGGCCTTGTAGGCCGATGGTCTTTCTTCATCAGGACAATTCATTAATCCTGACAGTGTTCTCCTTGCGGCCCTGACTCCTTGACGTTGCAGGGCCGACTTAGTTCCTTGGCTAAACAAGCCATTTCCAATTGTGTCAACTTCTTGTTTGAAGTGACTTCCTTCGGTCGCCCGTATTTGTCCTGCCCGATAAATCGATAAGGACCTACATCATCTCGATAATATGCTGCCTCGACAGCGTTGACCTTGGCGGTGAATGGCCTGTTGTCGGCCATAATAATTTCAGGTTCGGGAGAGTCTCCCCAGATTAACAAACATTGATGAAGAGAGGACGGTACGCAAAGGGCTGAGTGAATCCAGTCCCTTCCCAACAATGCATTGTAAGAGGTGGCAGCATCTACCACGAAGAATGCGATTTTCAAGCTGGTCTTTCCGATCTTCACCTCGACAGGCAAAATTCCTAGTGTATCAGCCTTTCCCCCTGTAAAGTTGCTGACAATTACTTTTGTCTCCAGCAGGTCCTCGCTGACTTTGCCCAGCTTGTGCATCGTCGACGAAGGCATTACATTGACGGCTGCCCCATTATCGACCAGCATCCTGTCAATGGGTTTTCCGTCGATATGCCCTGATACATACAATGGCCTGATATGCCTGGCCATAAAAGATTGTGGCTTTTGGAATATTGTCTCGATTTTTCTGTCCCAATCGGTCTCTTTTTCGTCGTCAACCGATAGCAGCTCTAGGTCTTCTGCCATTTGTACAACTGGCATACCCTCATCCCAAAAACCGTCAGTGGAATATTCCAACTCCTCGTTGACGAATTCAACAAGTTCTGAATCGATAGCATTGCATTCCATCATCGTCGAGCCGTCTGTCGGCTGACTGATGGCAGCATCCTCCACTGTCTTTGTTTCAATTTTCTTGTCAATAGCTTGTTTATCGACCATCTGTTTCTCGTTCTCCTGATGCTCAGTAGGTCGATCGACCTGTTTTTCGATTTCCTGGCCAGTTTTGGCCTCGACGGTCTGACCAGGTTTGGCCTCATTTTCCTTGTTGCCTCTGTCATCGTCGAAAATCTCGGCAAGCTTTGCCTCGAGATCATTTCCATCCTCGTCATCGAACAGTAAGTCGTCCTCTTCCATAGCCTTTGTCAAATCGATAGTACCGAATTTAACTTTCCCCGGGGTCCACTTGGAAGTATCCATCCCCATCGAGGTCTTGGCCTTACTGTCAAGCACTTGGCCAGTTTTGGCCTCTCTCTTTTCTTGTACCTGTTTCTGTTCCGCTGACGATGGTTTCTTTGTTGACTCCTCCTTCATCGGGGCTTTCCCCTTAGCAATTTCCAGTCCTTTCCGTTGACGTAAGAAACGCCTATATTGAGTCCGGGTCATTTGGTCAACCTTTCGATCGCCAGGGAACTTCGGGTGCCTGACAGGAACCCATCGATCCACCGGTGTGTCGGCGGGAGTATGAACAGTCCGCGGCCTCGATGAGCCTAGCGGAGTAGTCTTGGGTGACGGGCCATGTGCCCTTTCTCTACGACTGGCGGTCGATCTGACCTGCCTGACTGGTGTCTTGTCAGGGGATCTCTCCCTGATTCTGCTGTTTCGGTTAGTACCTTCCTGATGCCGTCGAGGCATCATGGTTTTAGCCTGTTCCCGGCGTTGTTCCGCCGATGATGTTGCGCGTTCAGTATTTTCCATCGGAGTTGGGACCGGATGCGGCCCCATGGGTCGAGGTGGTGGCGGTGGTGGCATCGCCTGCGGCTGCGGCGCTGTTTGGGGGTTTGCCTGCGGTTGCGGCATCACCTGATAAGGATACCCTGACGGCATTACATTTGGCCAAGGCATGTATGGGCCATATATCGCCGGGTTGATGAACAGCGGGACTGTCGCCAATTCGTTTTGGCACCTCGCACACAGGCCCATTTGTTTGTTTCTCATGTCATACTCCGGATCATCATCTGAATACAGTTTCTCGCCCGTCGGTAATTCCGTGATTGTTATGACATTTACCCCTACTTCATTTTGTTGGAATGGGTTGGTGTCAACTGTCATCGGTTTCGTGATCTTCCAATCCGGGGCAAACCTCAAGATGCCCTTGTCAAGGTGGTCCTGCACCATCCACCTGAACACTAGACATTCGTTCGTTGCGTGAGTCCAAACATCATGATACTTGCAATATGTTTTACCTGATATTTTCACTGATGGTGGAATCACGTGGTCTCCTTTGAGTCGGAGGATCTTGTCGGCCAACAATTGATCAAATATGGCCTCTGTTTTCGAGACGTCGAAAGAGTATCGTCTTTCTCTATCAGTTTTATATTCAGCGTCTCGTCGCACCAAATTATTTGGCACCTTGATAGTAGGTTGAGGTTCTTTCGGCTTGGCTAGAGCCGTACAGACGGTGTTCTTAGGGCAGACCACTTCTGCCAGTCCGATCTCGATACCCTGTTGCTCAATCGGTCTGCTGACCTGATTGATCTGCTCCTCACTAGAGTCGGCCATCCCCACTTGATAGTAACTTCCTCTGGGTTGTCGGCCGTTCTCGTCTCTCAATACTCGTTCATAACGGACCGCGTGATCGGTCAGTTCAAACAAGTCCTCGTGGTACTGTGCCATCATGATCTTTCGTAATTCGAAATGCATGCCATGGATGGCAATTTTGATGCATTCCTTTTCTGGCAGCGGGATGGCGCAGAATCCTCTTGCCCTAATGAACTTCTTCATGTATTCTTCGACCGTCTGTCCTGTCAACTGACTCATGTTCGACAGCTCGATGACGGACACCTCGAGAGGGGCCTGATAGTGGTTCATCACAAAAACTTTTTCCATGGATGGCCAGTCGAGGACCGATCCAGGCTTTAAATTGGCGTACCAGTGGAACGCCATTCCCGTCAAGGAGTTAGGAAACAGTTTCAATTTTAACTCATTTGTCATGTTGCCACATTCTAGAGAGAAACGAGCCAGATGCTCTGTGGCAGATTGTGATCCCTCGCCTGAAAACAGTGTGAAATTCGGCGGTCTGTAGTTCAACGGGAACGGGATCTGATCGATATATTCCGGGTGAGGCTTATTATACCTTGCTGCCCTGTTTCCCTGCCTCCTGACGAACATTTCTTCAGCTTGGTTCACTGTCAAGAGGTCTTCCGGACCCTCTACTGCTCGATGAGCAGTCCTGTCATAAGCCATTGAGTTGGCTTGATATCCATCTTGGCCGTACCCGGCGGCCTCTAATCGGTCCTCTTCGGACCTGCCCCCCGAGTCTTGACGGGTGTTCCTTGCTTTGGAAGTGCTTCCTTTGTTTCTTTCCTGGACATGGGATTGTCCGTTGCCCTGTCTGCAAGGCGTCTCGTCTCTTGACGAACTTCCCCCGATATGGATTGCGGGGCCTTTTCCTTTGTCAACGGCAGTCTTTGGCGGCCCAGTCCAGGCCTGCGTTTGGATGCCATTGGCGAGCATGTTAATGCTTTCAGTGAGCGACGTCAACTTTGCCTCCAAGTGTATCAAGGCATTATTTACAGTGTGGCTGGCTTCTGTACTGGCCTGACTAGCAGCAGTGGCCGAGCCCAGCATATGTTCAAACTTGCTGACAATGTCAGACCATTCTCCTTGTTTGGTCTCAAGGTCCCTGGTAAAGTTGCGGACCTCTGTTGTCAGCTCTTCGATTCTGTCGGTTCCTTCCATAGTCAGTGGAACCGTTGATAAATTTTCCAAAGTATGCGTTAAGTCAGACTGTGTTCTTGTCAAGGTTGATCGGGTCCTTCGTGGTACCTGTGATGTCATCTGACGACAACAAAACAAACACCCACTTAGTATCGATTGATTGACTGTTTGGCAAAGAGATAATCAAGCTGTCAGCTAGCCAAAATTGGCTGATAATCGTTTTATGGCAACTCAATTAAAATATAATTAGACTCATGCTCAGCTCATAAATTGATCGAATTAAATATAATGGTTCAAACTCGACCTGACTCACAAATATTCAAGTTCGAGCCAAGTTTAATCAGATCGAGCCATCGGGCTTCGGGTAAGCCCGGCTCAATTGATAGTCCTACTTAAAATTATGATAAACAAAAGAAGGTTTATTATCTATATATACATTATTATACTATTACATATTTTTCTTGAATTTTGTGTGTACACTATACCCCTACATAAATTTTACTATGATACCTAATATAAATGGTAAAATAGGAATACAATTTGAAGAAACATAGGGTCTATTTGGATGGGTTTTGGCTCGGTTTTGCGGGTTTCGGTTTAAAAAAATTGGTTTGGATGGTTTCGATGAAACCTGTGAGACTTCATTTGGATGGGTTTTGGCTCTTGGGTTTTGTGGTATGAATAAGTTGAAACCCCACTTGGATTGAGTTTGGATGTTGGGGTTTAGGGGAAAAAGTAGGTGATAGGTGTCAAATCAATGTCTTTTTTTAGTGAGAATTAGGGAAAAAAGTAGGTGGTAGGTGTCAAATCAATGTTTTATAGGTTTGAAGAGTTTGAGTGTAGGTTTCTGAATAGATTTTTTATGGTTTTATGGATTTGACGAAAACTCATTTGAAAGGGTTTTGGCTCGATCTCACGAAACCCGCGAGACCGGGCCAAAACCCATCCAAACACAGCTATAATTCTGCGCAAACACTAGCACTTGAGTATACTTCAATCATACAACAAAAAGAAAATGAAAAACACAAGGCCAAACAAACATAGCATATTATTTTTCTTCAACAATTTTATGAGAGTAAATCACCATTATCTTACTTTTGAATCTTAAACTCGATTAACTATGTGTCTACCAATAGTTCACTTTAATGTACTGCAAAATAAGAAACTAATTCACTTTTTTTTTAAAATGGACAATTACATAGGTAACTTAAGGTAAACATCATAATTGATCAGTCTTTTTTTTTTTTAAGCACTAATTTCTACTACAGGTTATTTATTTCACTTTACTCCTTTTCAAACGGAGTATGGTGGCTCCGATATCACGTGACCTGCACGTAAATATATTTTAGTTCGTTCGCTATGATAGTGTTACACTTAATCCCCCATAAAATCTATTTGTGTCAATTTAGTCCCTAACTCTTATAAGAAATAATAATTTCAAATAACAAAAATAAAACATTTGAATATAACCTCTGCGAATCAAAAAAACATTTAAAATTAATTAAAATTTTAAATAATAATATTTCACCTATTTGTATCAATATGAATTAGAAAATAATTAAAACAATAGAATGTTAAGAATAAAAAATAAAAAAATTATCTAGTTGTACTAATAATGAATCAAAATTTTAAAATATTTAAAAAATAAAAATAAAAATTAATAAAAAAAATCAGCATACCCACCCACGCCAAACCCATTTCTCCTCCCCCTCTTCAACGAAAACACTGATTATTTTTTAAAATATTATTTTAATTTTTTAAAATTATATTATAATTTATAGTGATACAAATAGGTGGGTTTTTTTTTCTTTCTATTCTTATAATCATTCTCCAATTTATATTGATTCAAATAGATAAACTATTATTATTTTTAAATTTTTATTTTGAATTTTGAATTTTGAATTTTCGATTCTTTTTAAATGATTTTTGATTCATACATGTTATATTTAAAGGAGAGTTTTTGTTATTTGAAAATTATTTCTCATAAAGTTAAAGACTAAATCGATATAGTTAGGTTTTATGGGGACTTAAGTGTAACACTATCATAGTGAACCTACGAAAATACCCTCACGTGCAGGTCACCTGACATCGGATCCGTCGTGTTCAACCTGAAAAAGACTAAAATAAAACTAATAACTCCTTGTATGGACTAGTGTGAAAAAAAAAAACTTAAGAGGGGACAACTTTATAAAAAGTTATACATAAGGAGAACATTTCTGGTATTCATCTGTCCGTACCTTAAGTATATACTTCGTCCGTCTCATTTATTTTCCTCCTATTGTTACAGTACCCAGTTAAACTTTTTAATTTTTTTAAGTGACTTATCATATTAAATTATCCATATTTATGGTGTATTACTTATACCTTTTATATATTAATATATATGGTGTCATATGATATTATTAAATTATTAGTGAAATATATTAATTAAATTATTTATTATAATTTTTATAAATTTAGTCAAGTTGATCGTACCAAGGGAGCAAAATAAATGGGACGGATGGAGTATAAGATTAGACTCAATACCTAAGTACATGTTCATGATCACGTTGAATAACCGTAAAGACACCCTGGGCTACAAGTTAAACAATGTATTATTCCACAACTAGCTAAACTACATTTAATCATTAAGTTTTGAAGTATAACTGTTTGCGTATAATTTTGGCCCTGTTACGCCTTGACGTCATCGAGGTATTTTTGGCATCGAGTCCCATGGCATCAAGGAACTGTTTGCGTATAAGCTTAGTGTCGAGGACCACCTCGACGACATCGAGCAACCCTTGGCATCAAGAAGTGCCAAAATATTGTTTATAGTAAAACTGACATCAAGGGGTGCTTGGCATCGAGGGATGGACATCAAGGTATGCTTGGCATCAAGGTGTGCCAAAATACTATTTGCTGTGAACCTGTCAGTGAATCCCTCGACGAGCCAATAGCTCGACGTGAAATACCTCGATACGATATAAAATAAATGCGGGCGTGCCAATGTTTGTGCGTGCAAACATAACGATTCGAAATTAGACATGTTGATATCGGTAAATTAATAATGTGAGTGTCCTGATAAAGACATGTTGATATCAAAATAAGTTGTCCTGAAAAGGCTGACTTCTAAACGATTGCGACAGAGTAGGCAAACACTACCCCTAGTTCTTTTCTATGCCTGCCTGGCCGCAGGACTTAAACAATTTATGAAAATCTCTCTTGAATGCCATATTTTTATGGCCAGTCGATGGCCTGTTCATCATATCAGTGGGTCTTTACATCAGTAAACAGGTTGACGATCAATCAGTTTTACACAATCACCTTGACAGAAAACAGAGGCTTGACAGAAACAGCGTATCAATGGAAATTAGTCGACATAAAGCATATTTAAGTAAATGGAACAAAATACACGAACTAAATTACTTCCATTAATAATAAAAGAGCATTAGTACGTTTCCCGATGTACAAACATTACAAAAATATGCAAAACGGTAAAGTTCTCCTTTCTTGGCAAGGTCTGCCAAACGAGCTGATAAGTCTATTAGGTTCTGAAAACTGACTCCTTGATCGGCAGGGAACCCGCCGATGAGTTGATAAAACATGACAGTGCTTTATATTGACAGAAAGTAACATTGATGACGGAGAACCACCATCAATGGTTCGCCCAACCTTGATGGATAACCACCAATCGGGCTCCTGATCAGCGGGTGGCCAGTGACCAAGGCATCGACGAAGCAGATGGCTACTTAGCCGATAGCCGTCAAGCAGATGGCTACTTGACGACGAGCTCATCAAGCAGATGGCTACTCAATGAGTTTGTCATATAAATACGTGGGCACTTACATGACAGTTAACAGCGAGCTACTTGCTGATATGAGTGGTTTCGCTCGAGGCAGTGTCAGCTGACGGCGGAAGACGGCGGCGGCGGCGGCGGCGGCGGCTAACTGTGAGCGGCGGCGGCGGCAGGCCTTCAGGCTGTCAGGGATCACTGGTGGCTGAGGAGGGACAGACTGATATCGAGGAGTTGGCGGGCTGATAACTCGACAGAAAACAGATTGTGATCTGCTTGCTATCAAGGTTTCGCTCGAGACAGCGTCAGCTGACGGCGGAAGACGGCGGCGGCGGCGGCGGCGGCTGACTGTGAGCGGCGGCGGCGGCGGCGGCAAGACTTCAGGCTGTCAGGGATCGCTGGTGGCTGAGGAGGGACAGTTGATATCAAGGGATTGACAATTGTTTGCTGAAAAAGAAGCAGCGAGGTGCTGGACTTCCGGAGAGGCGTTGAGCCGATCAGTGTTAGACTGAAAAGTTGTTGATTGATTGTGTGTGTTGATTGAGTTGTGTGTGTCCTGCGCGACTGACAGTATCAAGGTATTTATAGTTGCTGGATCTGGAGAGCTGATGGCCAGAAACTGATGCCTTGACAGCCACTATTCCACTTTCTCCACTACTTGAAAAACCTTCCACTACTTGCACTACTTTGATGGCAGTTCTTTTGTGCTGAAAATTAGTGTTAGTGGTGGTTTAGAGAAGAAGATACGTTATGTTTGAAATTGAATTAATAATAACTAATTAAGAGATTTTTAAGGACTTAGTGTTTTAAGCCAACTACTTAGCCTAATCCTTATCCCTTAATTAATTAATCATTAATTAAATAACAAAGCAATAAGTGGGCCCCAAAACAGGAGAATGGCCGATCTGGGGTGGGCCATGGCCGATTTGGGCTGCTCGGACCATGGTTGGTCCTGGGTCGAGCCCTGTTGTCTAATACTTTATCCAATTAATTACCCCTTTAAACCCTTAATGGCCTTTATTTATAAAAATAGGCCCATTAATTAGACTTGGCCCAATTAACCTTAATTAATCAGTCCATAATCTTTATTAGCCAAAGTCATCAAGTGGGTCGAGCCCGTTTGTAACTAATCATTATTTGACTTTAATTAGTAATTAATTAACTCTAGCCTATTAATTAATTTTATCAATTAATTAATATATTTTTGGCCCAAATATTAATTAATTGCGAAATTGGGTCGAGTTTTGAAATTGGGCCCGTAGCCAACCCATTGGCTCGATTTGATCCATTTTCGGTCCAAATTGGATCCGATTTGGTCTGATCCGTTTTGGAGTGACTTGATTCGGCCCATATGCCATTTTTGGCTTGTTATATCGAGCCGTCGTTCCTCGATTAGTCGAGGGTGATTTTTTGGGTACAAACAATAACCAACGTTCTTGTTGCAATTTGTGAATCCAACAAAATAAAATAAAAACGAAAAGAAAATTACAATAATAAACTTTAGTTAATTTGTTCTTTGGAATGTCATCACTTTTTCTCACAAGATTAAATAACAATTTTTTAAATTTACTTTCCTACAAGATAACACGCTAAAGGAATCAGAATAAAAGAACTACATAAGTTAGTTTTAAACATTAGTCACATTATAAATAACAAATGTAAAAAATGTTACTGTCAATCATTGTTAGATTTCACATTAAAAGAAAGATGAATATTGTCATTAAAAAAATTATGACCAGTACAAAAATCATGTTATTGTGAATCCACGAAAATAAAGTTAATCACAATTTTTATATGTTCCGTGAAGTTGAAAGTTATAAGGTAAATATTATATGAAAAAAAGTCAATAAATATAGAGTAAACCATCATTTTCATCATATAAAGAAGACGAGCATGCTTAAATGGAAAAAAAAAAAAAAAAAAGAGCAAATAGTAGTAATATTTACTTAGTATTTATTATTTATTATTAATAAAAATATACGAAAATTTTAGTTCATCACAATTTTTCTATGTCAAAGTTGAGAAAGTTATAAGGTAAATTATTATATAAAAAAAGGTCAATAAAGATAGACTAAATCGTCATTTTCTCTACTTATAAAGAAGACGATTATACTAATATGAAAAGTGAGCGAATAGTGAGATTATTTACTTAGTATTTATTATTATTAAAAATATAGGTTGATATAAAACAAGCATGGGTTGATAGGAGAGGAAATGAAAGGACGGAGGGAGTAACATACATGGACCGATATAATTTTTTAAAAAAGAATAAGTAATATAAACTTTCATAAATAATGTGTCAAAAGAATGATAGTTGATATTGTGTTATGTTGATGTGATAAATAATAACAAATACTGGGTGAATTCATGGTAGTTATATTAAGGCCCGTTTAAGGATATTTTTGCATAAAAAATATTCATAAAATTCTTTTTGCATAAAAAATATTCATAAAATCCTTGTAACAGGACGGATGGTGAGTACCTCAGAAGATAGTCACGAAAATTCTCAAACATTGTGGTATAATCGTTTGATGTAAATGTTTTATCATTTGAAAAAAAAAATTAAAAAGTTAGATTTAGCAATTAATATAACTCAATGACAACATTTTTTTTATAGTAAGTAGATTTAAAAAATATAAATAAATAACACTATAATAAAAGTAAAAGTAAAAGTAAAATTCAAATTAACAAATAACAAACAAAAAATTAAATCACCACGTAATGTATGTCATATGCAAGAGAAATATGACAGATACAATCATCACACGCGCTAGATATGTATTTAACACATCATGAGTTTGTCAAACATAAAAACTCAAACAATTGAAAGTGGTAGAGACAGGTGTTGGACTCTTGTTTAATTTTTTCTTTTGATAAAGTGTTACAATATCTTAGTACTTCTAATATTGTTTCTCTCATTTTCTGAAATTTTAATATTTTATTTTATTTTGTCTTATATTTTAATTCATCATTTCTTCTTTCATTGGTCACTAATTGGATAAGTGTTTTAAATTGTTAGTTTTTAAACTAGAAATTAAATCTTATAATAACCTAAAAATTATAAAAAATTAGTTAAATACGTTCAATGTATGTGTACATTTCTAATATTATAAAAAGAATTTCATATAATCTCAGAATGAGACCATCGTGAAATTATATCAAAATAAAATGAACTAGAGTTGAATAAGTTAGAAGGGTAAACACCACTTTTGGTCCCTCTTATCATTAACTTTTTACAGAGTGGTCCCTCTTATGTTTTTTTTCCCACTTTAGTCCCTACTATGAATTATTTGTTTCACTTTAGTCCTTTTCAAGTGGTCCAAGGCGATTCCGATAACATGTGATATGTTCATGAGGGCAATTTTGTCATTTCAAGTAAAGTAACATGTATATTTTCGTCTTTCTAATTATTTTAAAAAAAACTAAATTTCTAAACTAGGCTTTCATTCCAATCGAACTTAATCGTACATTTCGTTCCAAACTAAAGTTTTTTCCTAAAATCTTTTTCAAAAACCAAAATTGCTCACCAATTAAACAATATCTCAAATATTCTCAATAGTGAACGGAAGAAAATGCCCTAAAAAATATTCATATGCAAGTCACGTGTTATCGGAACCTCCTGATAAGGACTAAAGTGAAACACATAATTCATAGTAGGGACTAAAATGAAACAAATAATTCATAGTAGGGACTAGAGTGGGAAAAAAAACATAAAAGGGACCACTCTGTAAAAAGTTAATGATAAGAGGGACCAACAGTAGTATTTACCCAAGTTAGAAATGACACAAAAGAAAGTTTATTATATTATATTATGAAAAGAAAGAGACTAAGAAAAAAGAATCCGATATATAAGTTTGAAATGAGACAAATTGTATCAAAATAATAAATACTATCTTGGACATTACAAAGATAGACCTCCAGTCTAATCAATAGATAAAACTGCATATTTGATCCACAAATTATTGAATCACGACCAACATATTATTTGATCATTTAGGCTTATATGGTTCTAGTTTGGCCCAGTTTGGTCTCAATCAAACTGAGTTAAACCTTATTTGGTGATGGGTTTCAGTGAATTTCGGTCCAAATCAGGGTTTAAGCAAAAGCGCAAACTCTTCAAATCAGCCCAAATTTTAACCATTTTAATATGTCAACATGTAATAATGACAAATAGACACAACATGGGAGATAATTTAGTTTATATTTACCAACTTTATATAATTTATATTTTAACAATATCAATTACATTACAAGTTTTTTTTTTTAAATAATTACATTACAAGTTTTTGCATTATTTATTTTTGTCATATTATTTGATTTTTGCATTATCAATTTTTGTATGTAATAATTGTTATTAAAATATTCAGCTGCAGTTTTAAATGTTATATTCGATTATATTAGATGGTAAAAATAATGTTCATCTTAATATATTGTATATATTATAACATAAAAATATGTATTAATTATCTCATTATCATTTAGCATTGAAACAATTTTTATCAAAATATTTTATTGTATTTTTTCGTATTATAATCGGTTATATGTTGGCTAGAAAATAGTGTCATGTCAGATATTATATATATCTTATAATTTACAAGATGATAAAATTATTAATAATTTTATTTAAATATATAAGTATTCAATTATTTATCATCATCTAAGATAATATCACAATAATATCTAAATAAATACAACAAATTCTCAATTATTACAATATAATAACTCATCATCCTAATAATTACAAAATAAAATATTATATTATATTCCATACCCTATAAAGTTATTGATTTGACACCTACTACTTTTTTTTCTTCTCGAAACCCAAACAACCAAACCACCATCCAAATCAAATCTCAAATTTTAAAAACCACTAACTATTATTTAATAATATTTTACAATCTCAATATTCCATTGAAACCATTACCCAAATCGAGTTTCAAAGGTTTCACCCAAACCTTCGAAACCACTTTTCCAAACAAAACTGAGATAAAACCCAACCAAACTAGCTACTTCCATATTAACCCTTATATTTATGCTAAGAATAATGAATATTAAACAACTACCAAATACTAATAATAAACTAGAGATATACCCAATATCCAGATTTGTGATAATTGAACCAAAATAAAGTTATATATTAAACTTTATTTATCCTATTCTTCATCTGGTTCCAATTTCAAGAACAACTTTTGCACAATGAATACTCCTCCAAGTAAAAGGCAGATTAGATCCCAAAACAGCCACAAGCACTTTGCGAATTGTTTGATCATATGTATTGATGAATAGTACTTTTGATATTTAATTGTAGTTCTAATGTAAATAGATTAAATTTATGTTTGTCTAAAAAAAAAATCATGTTATTAAACATCGTTATCATTTCAATAATTCTCATCATTTTTTGTTTCAATTTAAATTAATTATTTTATGCAATTAAGATATTTTGAATATTCTATATTTTCCCAAAAATATAGCTCTATTCTTTTTTTTTTTTTTTTTTTTTTTTAATGTAGCTCTATTCTATTTTGTTTCCCAGAAATATAGCTTTGGGCTTAATAATCTGTGCCTAAAATTGGAAATCTGAATGGGTAGTAGGCCAAAAGAATGAAAATCTTAAAACAAATTATATGACCCCTTATGATTCACGTGAAAGGACGGATATACACAAACATCCCTAGTCACCTTTTTCTTCCATAAGTAGACAATAATTAAAAACCATTTTTTTTCCAAAAAATAGAAAATTACAAAAACACCGAAAAGAAAATTAAATAAAATCAAAATTAATCATTTCTAAATCTCGTTCATCCCCAACTAAAAAGAAATCAACACCACTTTCAAATCAAATAATTCTCCCCAATTATTTCAACGATCGGACGACAACCACGCCCTCATTCATCACCGGTCGTCCGATTAGATGACTTATGTCGCCGGCCTTCGTTGACTCCGGTGCACCACCGCCTCACACCAACGGTCAGATTTTCTCCTCTTCACCTTTCATTTCATGCTATGTAATAATATTATCAACAATTTTGTTTCCTACGACGTTTCAGGTCCTAAAATGGATCCAAATTACGGCTTCAATTCCCCATCATTGGGCCCCGGAAAGCCCGCCCCGAGTCTTTCCCGCCCGCCCCGCCTTGCCAAGCTCCGGAAACCCATGGCCGGCCATCGACCCACTCTCTTCCGACCCGTCCCCAACCGGGTCGTGGATGATTCGAGTACTGATTCAGGTGGTTTTCAACCGGTACACCATAATGCAGGTGGAGGTTTTGTGTTTTCTTCCAATAGTAGTGGTCCTGTTAGTAGTAATAGCAGTATAAGTAATTTTAGCGAGAGTGTTGCGAGCAGTGATGTAGAGAGAAGTAAAGTAGTTGACGAATTGAGGGGATTGAGAATTGGCGAAAAAGGGGGTAGCAGTGGTGGTAGAGATCGGGGTGTGCAAAGTGTAGATCAAAATGTGGTTTCTGAATTGCCAGATGAGATGAGAAAGTTGTACATTGAAAGTGATCATTTTAGTAAAGTATACGGTGGGAGCGTGGATGGTGAACTTCCAAATAAGATGAAGAAGTTGAACATCAGAAACAATGAGTGTGATGGTTCGAGTAATTTGGCCTTTGGTGGTGGTGCTAGCGAGTCATTAAGTGGGAGTTCGGATGCTATGCTTGATGACAGCATGAAAAAATTGAACATTGAAGAGTCTTTGTGTACTTCTGCAGATCAGAAAGATAAAGACAATTATAAATTCATTTTTGGAAAAAGTGGAAATGCTAAAGAGGCAGTCGATGTGAGTATTGCTAGTGTTGTTGGAAAGAGTTCTAATCAGTCTGGTGCAGAAACTATGCATCACATGCAGACTGAGAATTTAGGTGATAGGATTTTCCAGAAAGTTTCAGGATTTACTTTACAGGCAGGTTTGCAGAGTAAGAAAAGTGGTACTCATATAAGTTGTGATACTGAAAGTACTTCAACATCCTCACCATTGTTTGCATCTAGCGACATTCATATCAAACTAGTTGGAGGAGTTCCTGGTATTCCGTCCATGGACAGAGCTGACAAGAAAGTTGAGTTTAATTTTGCTAGCAAGTTGGATAGTATGGACGGAAAAAGTGTGCAGTTCACGACACCGGATCCTAAAGGGCACTTACTATTTGGCTTAAATAGGAAAGTTGAGACAAAGCGGGAACCATCCAAGGACAATGGACTGAAGAAAAAGAAGGGGAAGTGGAAGAAACCTGTGCAGGTTCCATTGAAGTTTGCGCAAGACTTTGGCTTTCAGGAAAATTTGCCAAAATTTGCTGAATCTTCTGAACAGTATTCACCCATGGATGTCTCTCCGTATGAGGAAATACTAGCTGATGATAGTTTTTCAAGAGAGACCTCTGTGGCCTCAGAGGAGTCTTTTTATGTCGATGATAATAATTCTTCAACTGAAGCACACCCAGATGTTTCAAATGATATAGTTGATGAAAGCCTAGTTTCTGCAACAGAACGCTTTTATATAAATAAATGTGATATAAAGGCCAATGATAGACTAGATGAAGAATCTTCAGTTTGTGTAAACAAAGATATTGGGCTTGAGAGCCCTCGAGAAAATGCTGTTTCAGGGGCTGAGACCGAAAGCTTCAAGTCTGCAAATGATGAGTTAGATTACAGCTCTGACTCCTTTATTACTGCAGCAGATGTCGAAGTAAGTTCCAGCTCTTCTATCGAGAGACAAGATAGTGATGGATGTAGTCGGTTTAAATACGATACAACTTCAGATGACTTTGGCCAGACTGGATTCATGTTTGCTGCATCTTCCACGGCTGTCAGTCAGTCTTCAGCATCAATGGGCATACAGAAGAAGAAAAGTCGACTAAAAGTTGGTCATGATTCATGTAGCTCCACACCAAATGTCAAAGTCTCACACACATCATCTACTATCCCCCCTTTTCAAGCTTCTAGGTCTTCATTGTTGTCACCTGAGCAGGATAAAAAACTTAATTTCCCAAACGTGTTAAGCCGTAGAAGGGATAAGTGTGACCAAGTTAAAGAACTAGAGGTCAATCAAAACTCTACTGCAGCTACAAGCATTGCAGCTAAGGAATCCTGTGAAAAATGGCGGCTGAGGTGTGAATCTAATTCACTTATTATAAAGATCCAACAAATAGCATTAAATGTTTGTTAAGATAACTGTTTTTCCTTTTTTTTTAATTCCCGTAGCAACAGCAGCTTGGTTGTGGTATATAGCCATTGCCAAACTTTCATATTTATATCTGATTATGTTATACGCCAGGGGGAATCAAGCCTACGCGAAGGGTGACTTTTTGAGAGCTGAAGATTGTTACACTCAGGGAATTGATTGTATATCCCAAAGTGAGGCATCTAGAAGCTCTCTTAGGGTTGTAATGTTGTGCTATAGCAATCGTGCAGCAACACGTATATCTCTTGGAAGAGTGAGAGAAGCATTAGAAGATTGCATGAAGGCTGCCGCATTAGATCCCAGTTTCCTTAGGGCGCAAGTTCGAGCTGCCAGGTGAGCCATGTCCGTGCTACTTTTGACCCACATCCTGCTTCCCTTTCTTGTTTTAAAATCACAAAATAGCATCCTGCTCTCTGCTTCTTGGTGGGTCCATCTTGATCAATGTAGTTATCTCGTCTTCTTCTTCCTTTTTTTTTTTTTTTGGTTTATTTATCATCCCTTTTGATAGCAAGAGTAAAGATATGCCTCATACTGTGGTAGCTAGTAGCCTGCAGTTATGTTACTTTGTGGAACCAAAAATAAATTCATTTTTTCTCCTTTTCAAATGAAAAAAGATGTGGCACAGTGTTGAAGTGTTTATCAATAGGATTATGTTTAGTAGTCTTAACTCTTGATTTTCTTTCAGTTTTCTCTGTTTATCCCCCTTGAATATAGTTTGTCGTTAGATGGTTATTTATTGTTTCTTGTCAACAATATGAGTATCTTTCAAAGCTGCTACTAAGTGGTCCAATGATAGTTTAAATATAACAGTAATTCTCGAAATGCTTTAGGCACAGAAGCCTCTTATGGAACAAACCACATGCCCGGTTGAACATACTTGTACTATAAATTGCTTTCATTATCCTGAACCATTGAGAGTGGCCTTGCTCTATCAATTGCATTAAAAATTATTTTTTTCTTTTTCTTTCTGGTGGCTAATTTTTTAATTCTCAGCTGTTACCTTGCCCTTGGGGATGTTGAGAATGCAACTTTGCATTTTATGAAGTGTTTGCAAGCTGGGTCAGATATCTGTGCTGACAGGAAGCTTTTGATAGAAGCTTCTGAGGGCCTTGAGAAGGCACAGGTATTGAAATCAGCTAACATATTTGTTATTTTCCTTTTTTGCTGTGATATTTTGGTTAGGAGTAGGACCATTCTAAATATTTAACACTCTTAATTGACTTGCTCAATTTATGAATAGCTTGATAAAATGGAATATATGTTAAGTGAACATCACTTTGATGTTATAAAATGAATCAATCCCTGCCTGTATAAATCTTGGTTATAACTGTGAAAATTCTATATTTTTTGAACAATTTATCAATGTATTGTGGTATAAGTACTGGGGATGCAAAGTGACAATTGATGTGAAACTAACGCATGGGTTTAGGACCGATTGTAATTATAGATGTTAGTCCAGAATGCTTTTTATCTAAATTGTACATAACCTGTGCTCCAAGTATTGTCATAACTCGTGAAGGTACTAGTACACCTTAAATTAGTTTTGAGGGGAATACTGGGAAGTTGACTACAATTTTGCTAAATTTCAGTATGCAACTAACTTTAGGTGAAATTTTGCCCATTATATAGCATGTTATCATAAAATGTTGAAAGATGTAATTACATTTACAACTGTAGTTTTTATCTAATTTGATTTTGTTATTATTATTTATTATTATTTCGAAAAGAAAATATTCACTGTGAATCACAGATTCGTGGATCTTTTTTTTTTTTGTGTGTGCGGGAAGAATGGAAAAGTAAGATGTTAAGCCTGTGTTATATAAATAACAAATAAAAGAGCAGAATGGATTATTTGTGACAGATCTGACTGCTGAGTATAACATGTGGTTACCTTGGAATTCTGCACATGTTTTCATTTAAAACCGATTCACACACACCCCATCTTTGTGTTTGTCCTGTATTGTAAAGTAGGGACTGTAGGGTCAATTCGGATTGTGGGGCTTCATTTTTGTTGGTTTACCTTGCTTATTGTAACATATCTCTGTTTGGTTCTATCTTTGGTATATAGGATAGTAGGCAATCTGGCATGCTATTATGATTATGCCGTAGTCCTTTGGTTGATATATGATCAATGTTTGCTACTGCATTATACTGATTTTGTGTTTATGATATGGCGGTCTGAATATTGGCAGTTATAAGGCTGAGAATGAATAAAGAAATTTTATACTGCAAAACTAATAACAGCTGGTGGACATTTCTTGGTTAGAATGGTCTTGTAGTTTTCATTGTGCAATGATACATATTGGAGACTTTACATCTGCATGTTTTGATACTGGCAGCATTTTATTTTATTCATTGGAAGATACCGCAAAGAATTATTGTTGAACATTCTTCCCCAATTCTTTCCAGAGTGTTTTATGTTCCATTTACCCTTTTTTTCCCCCTTTTATTTCCTGCTAATTTGTGATGGCTTCAATGAAGTATCTTAACATGAATATGTTTTTCCAGATTTTGTTTTGTTAGTAAATATTCAGAAACTGCTAGTGGATTCTTTTCTTTACTCGAATTCCTTCTACACCATCTTTTTGTTTATCAAACACTTGTCATCTCATCGGCTTGACAGGCTGTGGTACCTGGAGTGTAGGACTGGAAATTCCATACAAAAGTTTTGGTTTCTGAAATATCCAGTGTTATTAATGTTCTAATTTTGGTGATAATTTGCAGAATTTGGCCTACCATGAATAAGGAAATGGTAAATAAATATAACAAAGAATTTATGATTTTTGTGGGATTGGTTTTCAGAAAGTCGCAGAATGCATGAAGCAGGCTTCAGAACTTTTGGGGCGAAGAACATCAAGTGATATAGATTCTGCTGTTAGTTTGATTGCCGAGGCTTTGATGATAAGCTCTTATTCTGAAAAATTACTGCAAATGAAAGTGGACGCTCTTCTTATGGTACTTTTTTCGGAGAAGCTACAACACATACTTTTCAGTGGCATATAGCCATATATTTTGTGAATTATACACCTAGCCTTTCGAATTTATATTATATACCTATAATACAAATTTGTTACCCTCATCTCACTAACAGATGAAGAAATATGAAGAGCTAATTCAGTTCTGTGAGCAACTTCTTGTTTCTGTGGAGTCAAATTTTCTGACATCTGGCCATGGCCACTCAGTGGAGTTTCATGATTCCAACTCAAAGAGGAGGGTCTGGTGCTGGTCACTGATCCTTAAGTCTTACTTTTACTTGGGAAGACTTGAGGAAGCCATTGTTTTTATAAAGAAGCAAGAACAATTGGTTTCTCTTGTGGAGCGGTAATGTACTACAGTACATATTGAGTGTTTATCAACTGCTTTGTTTCAAATGAGATTATTGTAGCTTTCTTGTCTTAGAGTTCTTGATACCAATTTGGCTTTTCAGGAGTGAAAGCAAGACTATAGAATCTATGATTCCATTGGTTGGCACTATACGTGAGCTGTTACAGCATAAGGTGAGTTTGTTAGTGATTTAAGGACAATCCTTTTGGATCAAGTACTTTTCAGATTTGGGCCTATCTTGGATGTTAGATTACTCTAGTTCGTGGTATGCTTCACTATGTTTTATAATGTTGCCAACAATCTGTCATTGATTATTATAAATGCATGTAGAGAAATAGTGCATTGACTTTTCTTGAATGATAGATTTTTCTCCTCAGATTATGAAATTAATGGATGAATGATGTAATTATCATGTGAAAATGAACTTTGTTCAATGAGAAATAATCTGAAATAATACTGAGAAGCAGAGTGGCTGAGTGGATGCCTATGATATGAACAGGATTTCCCAAAAAAATTACTGATTATAATTTTTTTGCTTCATTTTGTACAAACTGAATCTAGTTTAATAAAAAATAAGATATGGGTTTCATTTAAATATTTTAAAAAATTAGAATAAGCATACCAATAAGCAACCCAATAATTATAATATTATTCTCGAGGTTATTGGTTTAGTATTCCCAACCATCTACATGATGCAACTGCATGAGATATTTTCTTTCCATTGTTACTTCTTTAGAAACTACTAGTATATAAACCTGGCTAAGCATTAGAAATATCATTTTCAAAGCGAAATTAAAATTATGAATATTACTGTCATTAAGCATTGGGCGCATATCTAATCTACTATTCAGGGATCAGATAGCAAGTAAATAATACCAAACTCATTTTTAATCAAGGAATGTTATAAATCACTTCTTTAAATTGCCTGCACTCAAGCCTTTTATATGCATGTTTAGGAGATACAAACGCCCTATGTATGCTCTCATAGATAAGTAATCTTTTGAGCTGGTCCTGATTGTAGAAAGTAGTAGTTACTTAAAATGTTGGTCTTTTTTGCGACTGTTATACCCTCCTCTTCTCATCCCTTATCCTCGCTGTATGCAGAATGAAATTTGATAAATCAATTTCCCTATTATAATAGTCATCTCATTGCTATTTAGGCTGCAGGAAATGAAGCATACCAATCAGGAAATCATGCAGAAGCTATTGAACATTATACTGCTGCTATATCATGTTCTGTTGAATCACGCCCTTTTGCTGCAATTTGTTTCTGTAATCGTGCTGCCGCATATCGGGCTATGGGCCAAATTATAGACGCCCTTGCGGATTGCAGCCTTGCTATCGCCCTTGATGGAAATTATTTTAAGGTTTGCCTCTAGAACATTTTTCATGCAATTGCTTTGTGTCATCATGGAAATTTTATCTGATTGTCCAGATTTACAGAGAAGTGGACATCAAATAATTCTTTTTTGTTACCTGTGAATGCCTAGTTTATGCTCTACAGAACAGGAATTTGTATCGATCAGAATGTGCTAAGTTGGTCATCCAGATTTGGAGATTTTTGTTTAATTTCAAGTCAGATTTGTGCACTACTCCATAGTAGGGTTGTTATTGAGAAGTTGCTTATGTTGGCCATTCCTTGTCGCCAGTGGTAATAACAGAGAGCATTTATATATAGGACCCAGTTCATTTTAGGTGTTGGTGTCTTATTTTACGTTGATTAGGTTGGCAATTAGTTTTATGAGTTTTATGCTGACTTCATATTTTTGGTGTGCATCACATTTAATTTATTCTAGGATGTTTCTAACCAGTCCAGGAAACTTTTTGTAACCTTACTGATTTCTACTCTTACATATGCAGGCGATCTCTAGACGAGCTGAATTCTATGAGATGATTAGAGACTACGGACAAGCGGTTACAGATCTTCAGAAACTTGTATCCCTTCTCATGAAGGAAGTAGATAAGAAGACAATTCAATCAGGACCGTCTGATAAACTGAATCGTGTGAATGAGCTTAGACAAGCTCGGCTGAGACTTCTAGAAATGGAAGAAGCAGACAGAAAGGAGATTCCCCTGAATATGTATCTCATTCTGTAAGTTTCTAATATGTTTAGGTTCTAGATAGTACACAATTCTATTATTCAGTAAGACGTTTTATCTATCAAGGGGTAACTATTTCCTATCTTTGATTACTAATATAATCTTACAATATCACTGAATCAATATATGGAATCAAGGAACACTTGTTTACTCTCCCCATTTATGTATTTCTTTGAAAAGTGAAAGTTCATTTTGCTTTCTCTATAAAGAATGTGTTTCTTAGGCATCAAAGTGCTTGTATCTACGCATTTAATACTATGGTTTTTGGATTTCAATAAAGTGATAGGTCAAGTGAAAATTAACAAAAAAAATGAAGTTCGATGTTCTATCTTTTAATGCAAGGAAACAATTTTGGCGTTTTACTCACTGAAATTCAAGAAGCAAAATACAGCTCAATTTTCTTGCTGAAACATACTGTTTTTTATATGTCAGGGGACTTGATCCATCTGCTGCTGCATCTGAGATTAGGAAGGCTTATCGCAAAGCTGCACTAAAATATCACCCGGACAAGGTTCTGATACAATCTTTGCTTTTAAATGGATGTGTTTTTTAGGCCCTTTCTCTTAGACTGCCATCAAGGATACAAAGGAATAAATAATCTATCTCATTGGTGTAGGCTGGTCAATCTTTGGCTAGAAATGAAAATCCAGACGATGATGGTATCTGGAAGGAAATAACAAAAGAGGTCCATAAAGATGCAGAACGTCTCTTTAAAATGATCGGGGAGGCATATACAGTACTTTCAGACCCTACCAAGGTATACTTTTATTTTCCATTGCAAGACACTATGATCTTAGTTTTATGCTTAACTTAATGTTTCCGAGGTCGACAATAAAATCACCTGACATGAGTTCAGAGGAGAAATATTCTGGTAATTGAGTGTGATTATCATGCGTAACAAAAAATCTCAGCTGCTTTTCAAATAAAAATTATATGCAAAATGATGAATTCGTTATCAATGGATATCCTGCGATTTTTAATTCAGTTGCTGTTTTAACTAACTTGTTGTAATATATTTGAACTTTTTAGCTTGCATATAAATGTTTTAATCACTTAAGCTATGCTTGGTGTTCTTGGTTTTTGTTGGATTTAGTGGATAAACATTTTGTTGAATCTAATGATAGAACATTGGGCTTAAATTTTGTTCATTTTCATTTTCCTTAATTTTTTTTCCTACCTAACATCCCAGTTCCAAAGATAGCCTTATGTACTCGACGTTTATCACAACAAATTTCTTCATAATTTGTGGTGGGTATGTCATGTTGGAGATGTTAACTGTTTATCTTCCTTTTAGACGAACCTCTTTCTTTCCCTGTATTTATTTTCCTCATTCATCGGTAGGCACCTATTCTTCAATTTTTGTACATCACATACAAACAAAAGCAATACAACAGCGTTCTAATGCAGTGTCAAGACCTTTGTTTTGTTGGCTTAATTCTTTCAACTTGCAGCGTTCACGGTATGATCTGGAAGAAGAGATGAGAAATGCTTCAAATAGAGGCAAAGGAAGCAGTAACTCAAAAATGTATACAGATTCCCAGAACTATTCTTTTGATAGTAGTGGCAGCAGAAGACAATGGCAAGAGGTTCGTAGAACATATGAAAACTCACGTACAGGGTCAGATAGAAACTGGTATAAATATAATTAATCGCGAAAACTATTTCCAGAGATAATCTAAATATCCAAAGCAAGAAGCCTAGTACAATATCCATTTTTTTGTGCCGAGTCCCAAATTAATGATTCCCATTTTGAATTGGGCATCCGAGCGTGGTTTCTACCTTTAGGAGATATCAAGAACTGATTTCTGCTGGATATTTTATTACCTGGATTTTGTGATCATACTGAAAAGAGAAAATGGCTGTTATTTTCTTGTGTGTATTTGTGCCGGTCACAAGATTGATAACCTTGACATTCGCAAATCTGGCGTGTAAAATGCTGATGGGGTGTACACAGAATGGTTTTGCCGTGAGGTCCGGAGATACTTTTGATAGTAACTTGTACAGAGATATATAGTAGCATCAGTTTTGACAAAGTCCGAGGATGGACACCGTGCCTGAGTTTTAACTCTTTATTTCGTCCAATGAGTGTGTATGTATGGTTCTTCAAAATGTAACTTATTTGAATTGTGTTTGTATATAAAGACTAACAAGTATTTATACTGATTGAAAATTTGAAACCAAGGCGTGAGTGTATTGTTTTAACAGATGTTTGGGAGTTTATAATGCTGTCACCACCATGATTATCTATATCTGCAACTGTATTTTTCTGTCAATGTATTCGAATCTTGTTGGGGAAGGGAATAATTTGTAATTGGGATGTAGAAATTTTATCGAGATTGGTACTGGATAAAAGAAAATAACATTATTTCATTAATGTCCAATCACCATAAGAAAGTGTGACAAAATTAATATTTCAAAACCAGGGATGTAGATCGTATAGAGTTGTAATTTGACTTTGACATGTTTTATAAGGATTTTTGTCTGCATAAAATTTCGATGGATCTGGTATGATTAAGGAATGTTGGGTGATTATGAATGTACATGATGTATATGGAAAAATTATAAATTTACATAGTTTTTTTGTTTCTAAATAACATTAACAATGTTGTACCAACAATTTTGATAATGTAAAGGCTGATTTACCTTGCTAATTAATTACTAACCTTCGCGTTTTTTCAAGTTTATTAAGTAGAACGTGTTTAATCCTTGATGATCATTAGTCATTCATGCCCAAATTAATTCCGAAAATATAAATATTTCAATTCATTTGAAGAAAAATATTCAAAATCTTGAAGAATTTGGGTGACCCTTTTTAAATGTTTAGTATCCTACTTGTTTGGCTCTTGTCTAAATAATACACTTAATTTCTTCCTACAGCGGCTTGGAAACGTAGTATACCAAAATGGGAAAAATACTTCTGCTACGAAATCGGGCAGTTTACCTGGAAAAACTTCTTGGTAGCGCGCGAAAAAGAATGCAGAAGTCGACTACAAAATAATGGAATGGAATGATTCGGCAGGGGAGGAAACATTCAACAATGCCAAGAACATGTATATATTTTGCCAAGATTAAATGTCCAATCTCCCGAATTCGGATTCCAGATGATGTGATTAATTCGGATATCGAAGAAGTAAATCACGAGTTTTATGAAGAACTGGAATTGATTAAAATTTAAAGCCAAAATATTTGAAGAAAAAGAAGAAAATTGGGATGATACTAAAATTGAGGATATTATTTAAGCCTACATGATGGAAAAGCATTGACAGGGCTCATTGTGGGTTGCATTGAAAAAAACAATCTGGCTTGCTTAAGCTTGTTTGTGGTTTTCTAAATTGTTGTATGGATTATTCCCTGAAATGGGTGGTTTGTTGAAATTGATATACCACTACTTCTTAAGAACAAGTTTTGAGACCTATATATGTAACGGATTGATGTGTACATACATTTTCATTAGTAAAGAATATAATATGCATTTACCCAATTCAGGGCTTTTTGCACTTTGCACCCCCGAAATATGGAAAATAGGCACTTTGCACCATTGAAACTTAAATTTAGCACTTTGCACCTTCGAAATATGAAAAATATAGCACTTTGCACTCTCTTTTATTTTCAAGCAAAAATTCAAGGGCAAAACAGGTAATTCAATAGTATTGGCACTTTGCACCCTCAAAACTTGAGAATTTCGCACTTTATACCCCCTAAATAGAATTATCACTTCACACCCTCTAATTAAGAACAAATAAGCAACTTCCACCCCCGAATTACAATAAATGGGCAATTTGCACCCCAAAATACAAAATTAACACTAAACACCCTCAAATTTAAAAAACTCAAACCCCTCATTATTTTTGCCAAAGTTGACAGTTGGAGTGAAAAAAATCTAAGGCAAAATAAGTATTTCATTTTTTTTCCTTAAATTTTGCAAAATACAATTATAAATACTCGAATACTCATTTCTCTCTCTATCTTTCTTTTCAACAATATAACCATAAATAACTAAATAAAATACAAGTAAATTTCTTGAAGACTCTCGAAAACTCAATGTCTACTTCAAAACATCAAAGACCCATAAATTATTACCTATTAAAATTTTTTCACCTTAATGGTCATCTTTGCCGGAAAAAATGAAGGGTTTGAGTTTTTTTTTTTTAAGTTGAGGGTGTTAAGTGTTAATTTTGTGTTTTGGGGTGCAAAGTGTTCATTAATTGTGTTTCAGGGGTGCAAGTTGTTGATTTGTTTTTAATTAGGGAGTGTTAAGTGCTAATTTTATTTTGGGGGTGCAAAGTGCCAAAGATTTATAATAGAATTACCTATTTTGCCCTTGAGTTTTTGCTTGAAAATAAAAGAGGGTGCAAAGTGCTGCATTTTTCATATTTGGAGGGTGCAAAGTGCTAAATCTAAGTTTCGAGAGTGCAAAGTGCCTATTTCCTATATTTTGGGGGTGCAAAGTGCAAAAAACCCCCTATTCATGCTGATTTTTCATTTGGTATAGAATTTTACTTGAAGAGTGTTGGTGGAGAATTTTTACAATTTTTATTTTTGGAGAATACAATTTTTTTTATGTAGGATCATATTTTAATAGAAATAGTTTCTACTTTTTATAAAATGGAAACACGGGGAAAAGTTTTAAATGTGTAAAATGTTAAATTACACTTCGACCCTTCATTATACGGTGTGTAACTTTTCAGTCCTTCTAAAATGTGTACATCCGCTGCATAAAATAAATTCTCATTATAGAAAGAGTTAATACGTGCGAGAACATATATATTATTATATATATAAAAATTTAATATCAGAATATTCGATGTTATCATTTAATTTCGTCTTTTAGGATGCGCCAAAAAATTTACAAATACTACTAGAATATAATGGGCTTTTACTAATTCATCCAAAGAAAATAAAATGGACTTTTACTTGAAGCCTGGAAATGCATAAAATAATGTTAAAAGGCCCATTGCCTTATCAAAGATCTGTTATGGGCTTGCCTTATGGACATAGGATCCTTTCTCAGTTCCGCGATGGCCAAGAACAAAATCCTTGTTACATAGGAATAGGATCAGGAAAATTCTCTCTTTTTTATTCCCACTTATTTGCTGCTAAAAGTTTGACCCTTTTTCCATTTTATAAAAAGTTGAATTATTCATAGTTGTCATTCTTTCTTTTATGAAATTCTCTCCTTTTATAATGAAATTATTTCTCCCACACACCTTTGCCCTCTTTCACCGAGGAGGTGAATCTATGTGATTGATCAAGTGGAAGAGATTAGTATTTCCAAAGTCACAATTCAAATTCAAATCTTTGTTAAGAGAGATTCTCATTTAATATGTCTGACGTGTCTAAAAAATGATTAGACACTTGAAAAACTAGGAAAATAAATAAATAAGAAATCAATTTTTTTAGAAAAATGATCGATAATAAATCTACATTACATCTACTCTTGGGAAACTCTGGAAATGTGAAAGGCAATGTATATGTAAATATGATCAAGTGGCTAAGTACTCCAAAAAACGAACTCAGCTTCGAATATCTATTGAGAGAAATTTTCATATAATATGTATAACTAGGCTCGAAAATAATTAAACCTCAGAAAAAAAAAAAAAAAGAAAAAAAAGTACAAAGTCAACCGATTAGTATTTTTGGAGTAGCAAATAGTAGAATAATGCAAGTACAAAGACTTGGTTTGACTCGGGCAAGTCTATTTTAAAAATGAAATAGAAACCCCAAACCCACCGTGACGCAAACCATTCTCTTTTTCTATAATAATAATAATAATAAATGTAACGTCCCTAAAAAAAAAATTAATAAATGTATCCAGTCAATTTGTTTTACCTTTTACAGGAAAATGACAAGGATGACCAATAAGGGTGGCCAATTTAGCCGTCCAAAACTAACAATTGGACCCCCAATTTATTTTTCAGTCTTGTCCCTTATAAATCCATCTAGTCAAACACACAATTATTACGTTTAACTTAATTTGATGAACAAGCTAGTAAAGTTTAATTATCAAAAAAAAAAAAAAAAAAAAAAAGCTAGTAAAGTTCAAATAAATTTGGATTCAGCCAATCATAAATCAAGTTGAATAAATTTCCAAAATAAAACTTTATTATATTTCAGTTAAAAGTGAAGTTCGAATTAGTCGTTTTTTCAAATTTTAAAATTTAATTATTTTAAACTGTTAGGTTAAACGAATCTGAATTAAATGAAACTAGCTACTAGTTCATGTTACTTACTAGTCATAAATTAAAGTTGTGATTTCAAATGTTTAGGTTGCATGTGGATGGGTTTTAGTTAAGTCTCCGAATGTCGCGAGATCGAGTCAAAATCCTTCCAAATAAGTATTTCATTAAACTCATCACAAACTTATTTACATTTTTTTCTCCAAAGTCATTTTTTGGTGAATTTATTTTCGAACTCTTGAAACCTACAAAATATTGATTTGACATCTACCATTTACTTTTTTCAACAAAACTTTTAAAAAATATATTGATTTGACACATATTATATTTTTTTCCCCTAAATCCAAGTATCAAAAATCAATTCAAGTGGTGTTTCAACTTTTTCAAAATCACAATATCCAACATAAAAACCTAATTAAATGTAATTTCAAAAATCTCACATAAATTATCCAAATCATTTATTTAAAATTAAAACCCCCGAAACCAAGTTAGAATCCATTCAAATTGACCCTTAAATTTTTGCTATTACTAGAGATTATTAAAATTTCAAAAAAGTAATTGAGAATAGTTATCTGACATTTAAAAATAAAAGGGAAGTACCTTCAATTTTCAAAATAAAATAGGAAAAGTGGGGCCCGGTTTCTAGGTGACGCAAGAGATGACGTGTCGTATCTCACGTGATGAGTGGCGTGCGTTGTTATGCGCGCGGAGAATCGTGTGGCTCAATGGCTGGAAAATCAATGGGGATGAGAGGGGTAGAAATGGAAAATCACAGTTTCGGGTTGGCAATGAGCTGCCAAAATGGGGAAGTAGACACGTGTTTAGAGAACAGTACTCATGCCGACAGCAGGCTCTACGCCCAATCAGAATGCAACTTGCATTTTCATATATATATATAGTGTGTCACAGCCACAACTGAGCTGCATGTACTTTTGTTGAAAAGATACGAATATATATATGATTATTGCATGCTTATTATATACTAATTAATAATTATATAAATATGCAAAATTAAGCTAGATTTTTAATAGGGCATCTCCATATATGATTATTGCATGCTTATAATATACTAATAATTATATAAATATGTAAAATTAAGCTAGATGTTTATTAGGGCATCTCCATTAATCATGGGAGGGGGAGAAAAATGAAATTTTTTGAGGAGTGGAAAAGAATGGGAGAGATGGGTTGGGCGGTGGTACACACCTCACATTAGGGCGGGGCTAGTTTCTTCTTATTTTTAAAAAAATTTATTTTAGATAATGTTAATATTAATTTAATACTGTAAATTATGTTATAAATCTTAAGATTAATTTAATTTTATAATTTTGAATGTTGTAATTTTATGTACAATGTTTATTAATTGTCATTATTATTTAGCTTTATTATTATTAAATTTTATTAAGTGAGATGGAAAAATCTGAAAATTAGAATGTTGTGGAATAAATGGTAATTAATAAAATTAATATTAATTTAATATTATTACTTATTATATTGTAACTTTTATGTGATAGACTTAACGTTAATTTATTTATTGTTTGAAATTTAATCACATTGTAAAAAAATTATTTATTAAAATTAAATAAGGCTAGTGGATAAAAAATAAGTATATGTTACATAATTTAAATACTATAGACTAAATTTAATCACATTGTAATATTGTTGTACCGTTATTTTATTAAATAGAAATTATTAATGCATTAATGCGAATGTTTAATTTATTATTGACTTAATTATTAATTATTATTATTATATATTTGTTATTATTATTATTATTATATATTTGTTATTATTATTATTATTTTATTGAGTGAGAGTGAAAAAGTATGAGAATTGAAATTAAATAGAATGAGAAGATTGAATCACTGAAGATAGCTATAAAAAGAAGAGTCTGAAGGGGAAGGGGAGTATCGGGAGAGTTGGAGTCTAAGGGAATGGGAGTCTGAAGTCACTGGAGATGACTTTAGTTTATAATTTGGGTTTTGTCTCGCATTTTAAAAGTTATTTGAGAAATAAATTGAGATATTAAAAAATTTTGGGTTTTCGCAATGTCGTTTGTTTTAGTTTTTCTGAATAAATAAATATTCCTAGTAAATATATATTTTAGAAATGGGTATGTAATTTCTTTTATAGAGATCATGAAAGAATTAAAATAGTGTAAGACATAAGCTATTATAAGTGAAAAATCATATTAATTTGATATTTATGAGTTATGTTACTATATGACTATCTAAATAGAATTCATTTAGATTTTATTAAGAGATAGTAAAGTATTTTTAAAATGAGATTATTTTTATAAATTGAGAAATAATAAGTTATTTCGAAAACAAAAAATTATTCTGTTTGTTTGACCTATCAAGAGCAATGAAATGCTCCTTAAAAACAAAGACAAATATATAGGCCCTTAATTTTTTTGGTGTAATTAAAGAGCATCAATACAAATATCTCTTTTCACTAGTTTCATTAACATTTTGTGCAATTAGTTTTCTAATAGCCTCTAAAAAAAAAAAAAAAAAAAATAGTTTCCTAATAGATAGTGATATTATTCTAGAAATTCCACATATAATTCCTATTGTACCCAGGATGGCAGGATAAATTAGTCACTTGACCTTAAGTTTGATAATTTGTTAGCTTAATCTTTTCTTTTAACAAATCCATTATTTCTATATAAAAATATAAATGAGTTGGACCCACAAAGTTCTGACATGGTTAACCCATTATTTACAAATGCAATAAAGAGGATCCATGTTTGATGTTGGAAACTAAATAATGTTTATTTGCCGAACACATTCTATTGTGCCATTATTATAATAAATTGATAAATATTATAGACAGCAAAAAGTAGTAAACCCCATGCCAAAATAACAAAGTACAAAATATTCTTGAAGTGTCGAAAATGTTGAACCACAATTTAGATGGTGTTTTTAAATGCTTCAATTTTTACTTGGTTTAGAGATTTATTAATAATCATTAAAAACAGCTGAAAATAAAAAGTGATAGTGTTTACAAATTAAGAAAAAAATAAGTATAAATGGATCGTGTTTGCAATTATATTTAAGAAAAAAAGAAATAGCTAAAAGCTACCTCCTAAGCGCTTCGGATTTTCCGTCATTTAAAGCTGATTTTTAGAGAGTTGATTCATAAGCTATTTTGCATACACTACCATAAAAACTTTTGGAGTAAAGAAACAAAAAATTGTTTATTTTAAACTATTGGAAACACAATCTTACACTTTTGGAGGAAAGGTTGTTTGGAATTGGAATTATTTCATAAACACACAAATCCTATTTGTATGAAATTCTTTTTCTAGTGGTAGCTATATAAAATTACAAGTATTATAACAAAATTAAGCGGATTCGCATAAATTTCTATGATGCAAATTAAATCTAGGTCAACTTATCAATATGACTATATAGTAACTGAATTTATATCTTAGATATATTCATAGTTAACTTACGTGATATTAGAAAATAATATAAGAAAGTAAAGCAAATAATTAAAAGTCATGAGATTAAATTGAATGCTCAAGAAAATTGATAACTTTACTGATAACATGAGTACATAGAAATTATCAAAAAAAAAAAAAAAAGAAGATTAATTGGACTTAACTGAAAATAACTTAAAATCTTGAGGGCTTAATGAAAAAGCTAACTTGTGACATGTATGAATTATAATTCGTAATTTTCCATGATGTCCTAATCAACTAATGTCAATGACAAAATCATGTAGTTATTAAGAAATCTTTGCAGGATCTAATGGGGTCCCACTTCAGAGCAAAATCAAGCCACGAGGTTCACAAATTATTATAGATCAATTAAGGTCAAGTCAATTGAGACAGCTCAAATAAAGAAAAATTTATGTCCTTTTAAAAAAAGATTATTTTTTTGAAAATATATTTTCAAATGAAATAATGATTTGATTTTACCAATTTTGAATCGCTAATTTTATGCCATGAATGTTAAAATATCCAACAACAAAAAATCTTGTTTAAAATTTTATTTAGAGTTACAGAAGTAATAGAAGAACTAAAGAGTATTAAGAAACAACTATTGTTCTAAATTGGAAATGTTTTCAAGTGTTAGGCCATGTTCAAAAGAGTTTTACAATGTCAAATTTTAATTTTTTTTTTTAAATTTGACGTTTCAACAGTTCTATTATAATTTAAATGACATCTAATTTTTTTAGTATGGGGCTCTCAACTTCAAGAGTCCAAACTCAAAGTATAGATGCTGATTTTTACAGCAAAATATGTGTACTTTTTTGTCAGAAATATTTAATGCATTTAAGTTTAATTTCCTTTTTTTGTTTTTACTTTTCCCTTTAAATCAAGCACAACTAGAAAAAAAAAACCTAATAATAACATGCTCGGTATCTAGCTAATTAATCATATGAACAAACAAAGACGCAGCATATTAATTGCATTTCCGCAGTTTGATAGTGGTAAAATGTTTGTGCTTTAAGTTGAATAAATTGAAACGAATCTCGAAACATATAACACAGCTGTTTAATTTAAATTCATATTATTTTCTCATTTTCAAAAGGATTTATTATTATTAAGGCAAAATTACAGAGAACGTCGCAAACTAATCAGTTATTTTAGGGTTTCATTCCAAATTATATCACCTCATCGAATTTTGTCCCGTAATTTAATATTTTTTTGGAATATTGTCCCACCATTATTCTGTTAATTATGAGACGGAAATTGTGAATATGTTCGTTTAATTGCCATATGGCTGTTTACATGTCATGATGTAGCAAATTTTAGTATGAACAATTATACAATATTGAAGAATTCGTCTCATATTAATTACAAGATTGAACCGTTACTACCATTATATTAGAATTTAATATTTGAATTAAATTCATGCAAAATGGTAAATTAAGGGACGAAATTCGGCGAGTTGATATAGTTTGGGACGAAAAATCAAAATTAGTAATTAGCTTGAAACAATATTCCAAAAAAATATTAAATTAAGAAACGAAATTCGGTGAGGTTATATTGCTCAGAATCAAAACCCAAAATTACTAATTAATTTAGGACATTTTCTGTATTTTTGCCTATTATTAATTTATATACAAATAGTAATTATAAGTAGTTTGCTTAAATAAAAACAAGATGTTAAACTGCCGAGTAAAAATTGATAATATTAAACTAGGTCCCACCCTTTAAATTTTGGAACAATATATCAAATTTTTAGGAAGAGTATCGGAGAAACATACCGACCAACTTCAAGTTGCAAGTTGCAAGTCCCAATCCATTTTATAGAGGGGGTATTTTTCAAAAGAATAGGCTCTTAGATTGGGCCTAAAAAATAAACTTGAGAAAGCAGCCTTAAAATATTATTAGTGAAGGTCTTTCTTTAAAAGTAAAATATTAGTGAATTGCATTCAATTGGATGTGTGTGATGTGTCTACATCGCTTTGTCCAAAAATAGTGTGATTTGGGACTAGTGATTATGACAAATTTGAGATTGTTTAAGTAAGTAATTTAAATTACTGGTCAAAGGTCAAGTATCCACTAGAGCGGCCACTTCAACATCAGCTTTACTACGTAAGCATCTCAAATTTTGATGATGCATGCAAGATTGAAAGCGAAATATGTATACAATATGATTTCCATTGAGTTTACATATTTCATGTTATGTTATTTTTAGGGACATTTTTAATGTAGAAGTATTTTTAAAAGTGACCTAATATGATAGATGATGGCTATCCAAAAAAATTTTGATGCCTTCTTTTTTGTTCAGTGAAGTTGTCCTAACTCATGATTATGTTCTTGTAAATTATTCACCGCCAAAAATATAAATTGTTTGCTTATTAGAGCATCTTCAATAGTGAGGGGAAGGGAAGGAGTTAGGGGGGGGGGGGGGGGGGGGAAGATAATCGTCAATAAAATTCAATTTATTTAAATTAAGGTGTGTATCCTTTTGGCCTTCCTTTGGAGCGACATATATGAATTTTATAAAGATAACATAGTACTATAGTAGCTCATTATTTAGCTACTTGTAGATTAAATATTGATTTAAGTGTTTTTTGAATTTTAATGGCTGATTTGCAATATTAATGAACAGCTCTTTTTTGTTTTTTTCTTATGTAAATATGATGTATAGTACTCCTCCCTCCTATTATTTTTATTCCATTAGCTACAATATTCAGTCAAATTTTTCAATCTTTAAAGTGACTTATCATGTTAAATTATTTATTATAATTTTTTAAAATTTAATCAAGTTCACTTCTCAACAATATCAATAAATAAAAATAAAAATTAATGAGACGGAGTAAGTATATCCTTTGACTAATCTTATTCAAGAAGGTGGTATCTCAACCTAAAGTGCATTAACATACTTTCTCGGACCATATTTTGATAATCTTTCTTTAATTGATGCTCTTTTTGTCTCTTTTTTATTACCTGTTTGGCCATGTTTTTTTAAAATTATTTGTTCTTTATACTCTCTGCTTTTAAATTCAATCTTGAAGGAATACTAACCTTTACAACTTTTCTTCCATGCCGAACCTTTAAGCAATGAATTAATGTTACAAAAGAAAGGAACACAATCAGATGAAATTTGTAGTTATCAAACAATAAGTTTTGTTGAAAATTAACTTTATATATATAAATTATCATGAGTTTTTATTGAACGAATTCAAACCACTCTGAAATAGTTTAGTTTGATCTTCGCTCGAGGTATGAAAATGTTGGGGTTATTTTGTGAACAATTGCTAAATTTGTTGTGTTATTTTGTGCTTGGAGTTTCAAGAAAAATGAAACTTTAAACGGCAAAGCCAGCACCAATCTGACATCGATTGTTCTGGCCAAGTCGTTCATGCATTGTCAAAGTTTAACACTAAATAATTCCACTCCAAAATCTATTAATCCATTTAATTATTCATATTACACATAGATTTAATTATTCAAAGAGATATATAGGCATGTTTGTCTCGCATTTCCGAAAAAAAATTATGTTTGAAAAAAATGAGACAAACAAGACTTTTACTTTTTGAGATAAATTTATTCGCTCTTAATTTTTTTCAAACTTCTCTTCAAAAAGCCAAATAAACAATAATGTTCTTATTTATAAAAAAAAACATATAAATTTCACTTTGAGTTGAAATAAAGTAATTTATCTCTTACACAACTTATTTCACACAAAAAACATTATTTGACATTAAGTTTTATTTATCTTACATCTACAACCTAAACTCTTCAAAATAATAACTCACACCTACCTTATTTCACAAACCACTCTTTCAAAACTGAAACAAACAACATTACAAAAATCGAGATTATTTCTTAAACGTCCGCTTCTATCCCTAACACCAAACAAACCTCTACCCATACATAGCAAAACGAACCAACCAAATCTTCATTATTCCCTTTAAATTTACTTTTCGGGCAACAAAAATATAATATAACACTCTAAATAAATAAAATTTTATGAACGATGAGTCCCCCAAAGAGTATCTCTGTTAATGGAGTATATATATAATCTACTCTAAATAAACACTACTGTTGTAATTATCAATGTTTGAAAAATGGACCGCATATCGAATCAGTAGCTTACTAGTTATTGATTAGATCGATTTAATCGGTTTAACAAATGGTTCAACCGGTATGACGACGTCTTTACGAAATAATAATTTAATTTAAGTTTTAATGTATGTACGTAATCAACAATTTAAATAAATAAATTCTTATTTTTTTTTTCAAGTTTATTTTCATAAACTAAATGTTACATCACTAATTATTTTCCTTACAAATTTTGAGTTGAGAATGAATGATACAACAAAATTATAAGTATGATATCATGATATCATGATATCAAAACAATTGTTAAAACTATGGTAAACACCGTAGCAAAAATAATGATTTTATTATTAATTGGATAAGAAAAAGAGAAAATATTGATGAATTTTGTCACATAATCCTTTATATATAAAAAAGGCAAAATTGCAAAAATCGTCCCAAACTAATTACTGATTTTGGATTTTCGTCCCAAACTATTTAATTTGGCGAATTTCGTCCCGTAATTTAATATTTTTTTGGAATATCGTCCCACCATAATTATAAGACGGAATTGCGCATTTGCCGATGAATTATCACATGGCTGCTTAAGGGTCATGACATGGTAAATTTTAACATGAATAATTATATAATATTGCAGAGTTCGTCCCAAATTAATTACAAAATTGAACGTCATTTTAATTATCTTAGAAATTTAATATTGGGACTAAATTTATACAAAATGGTAAATAATGGGACGAAATTTGGCGAGTTGATATAGTTTGGGACGAAAAATCAAAATTAGTAATTAGTTTGGGACGATATTCCAAAAAAATATTAAATTACGGGACGAAATTCGCCAAGTTAAATAGTTCGGGACGAAAATCCAAAATCAGTAATTAGTTTGGGACGTTTTCTGCAATTTTACCTATAAAAAATATAATAAAAACATGAAATTACTTGAAGTTGGTGAAGAAATGAGTTTTCTATCGAAATTGATGCTTAAATATTTCTATAATTTATTGTAGAAAAGATTTTAGGTATCTTGTTGATTTTATTTGATTCAATGTAATAGAAGAAGAGATATGAGAGTTGAAGTCTATAGGTTGCGAAAAAGCAGTAAAAAATCGTAGCGTAAACTCCTTTTTTTTTTCTTTATATATGGACATGTGGTTCAGTCGGTTAACTGGTTCACTGGTTTTGTTGGGTTGAAAATGATCAAGAACAAAGCTGCTTTTTTAGGGTTAATCAAATCGAACTGACAGTCGATTATGGATAAACCGGTCGAACTAGTCGGTCCGATCCGATTTATAAAACATTGTTAAATATAACTGATATCCTAAAATGAAGGTAGGAAATTACTTTTATTACGATTTTTTTATGAAGAATTTCATTAATCAAGCTAAGCAAATTTATTATGACTTGTTAACTAGATCGGTAATATTTATATAAACAAAAGAACAACTCTCATAATAATTAGTGTTTGACAATGCTTTAGGTGGCATATGAAGTTTAAAATTGGTTAAATGGAGCCAAAAATGATTAACAACAATACGCCAACAGGTTAATTAACCAAAAAAAAGAAAATGATTGTTGAGTGGTCATAGGAGGAATTAGGTTTAGAATATTCTGATAGCTAATCTGTAAACTTATGTTTTGAGTCAAAACCACACAAAATCAATTATAAAAAAAAGAAAAACCAAACAAACAAACAAACACACAATTTAACAAATGAAACAAAGCTACGTGTTCTGTTTCTTTTGTTTTCATTTAATACTAGGACCACATAATTTTGCTTATTTAATTAACATTAAATACTACGGGTGAGATGATCCAGCGATTGAAGTTCCTACAAACACGTTTACATCTCTATTGTAATTTTCAAATTATTTGACCTCAATTATAAAATTTATTTAGTCAATCATAGCTTTAGTAGTGTTTGAATCTCCAAAAATTCATTATGTTATTTTTGTAATTGATTAATGCCAAAATTCATTTTAATATTAATAAAATTAATTTTCGAATTGTTTGGCCGAACTCACCCTCCATTTATTAGATAATTAGCAGTGGGGATGCCATGTTTTCTTACTTTGGGAGGTAGAAAAACACCGCGGAATTAATAGTTACCTCATAATATAGTACTGTATGATTTATGTCATCAAAGTAATGTATGTAGAGAAAATTTTATTCTTAAAATAAAATATTACAAAATACTTGCCAGAAATTGATTTTAACAAACTCCAACTTTACGTGACGTTATATCTGCTTGCTTGTGGAATCTCTTTTGTGAAAATAAAAGTTTCTCTTTACGGAAAGTGCAGTGGGTGCCTCCATTTATTTTAGAGCAAAAGTAATTTATATATGCAGTGCAGCAGCAATGACTTGGCTATAGGGAATTAGGCATGATTTTTTAACTATTTTTGGAACGCGATTATCATTTCATAAGTTCATTTTAGACATGAATCACGAATCTATTCCTTTTGTAAGAAAGACAATCTCGTATAAAAATGTATTGGTAATAGGTTATTTTCAGTGTGATGTCTCCAGTAATATTCGAATTTGAGTTTCGTCTTTGAGGTCGCAACTCAAAGTTCTTCAAGCATACGACAATATAAAAATTTGTGAAACTAAATTAAATAATGTAGATAGGGGAGAGGGCAGGCATTAAATGTGAGAGCATTGGAGGGTCATTAATGAGAGCACCAAAGATATATATTCTGAGTGTTCACGTTCGACAATTGACTTCAATACGTAACCACAATCTAATACGGCTTCAGTCCTTTTGGTCCTTTTTACTGGCACTAACGTGTTAGTTTTTCTTTTCATTCGATTTTTCCAAGAATAATAATTGACATTTTCACCATTTTATATAAATTCTTTTCATATTCAAACTCTATATTTAATATTCCCCGCTTTAATTTTAATTTCCACGTATAAGCCGGTGAAGCGGAAATGATGCAGGAGCATCCAAGACAATTTATCTTTTTATTATTTAGTTATTTAGTTTCCTTATTTTTTAGTGATTTAATTTCTATAAGAGTCTAGGAGTTATTCAGTTTCCTTACGAGTTTTATTTCCTTTCAATTGTCTAGGATTAAAGTCTTATAAAAAGAGTTGTAATCTTCATTATTTTCAGAGATATTGATGATTATGAGTTTTTGAAAAAGAAGATATTTGTTCTCTCAAAGGTTCATGGGTGCCTATATTTCATGTTCTTGTAGCAAATTTATCTGATGGAACTTACCTGCAGAATAATCACTATTCTGTCCGGCTTCAGGAAATATCTATTTTTATCGGCCCATGTTTCAAAATTTTGAGAGAATTTTAAGAAACAAAATATGAAATTATTTAAAAGGAAAAACTAGAAATTATTGACTTAAAAAAAAAGGATAATTAATTTTAAAATTTTACCTTGAAAATGTTGGTTTGTGGTTTATTAGGAAACCATATTGATATGATTTATAATTTAAAAATAGACTGGGAAGCAATATAACCAAAACAATATATACGTTATAGATTAACGTTTTGAAATTAGCAATTTTCAACTCTTGTTCTTATCTCAATCGTCTCAAAAAGTCAAAATAAATTTTTTTTTCTTAAAACCAATCTCTCACATATAAAATAAACATCCTGCTCAATAATTCTCAATATTTAACTTTAAACTTTACAATTTAAAATTACATAAAGAAAGAAAAAATTTCAACTTATATATATAACTCTAATTAAATATTAAATCAAAATAGAATGGATTTATTGAACAACACAACATGTACACAACTTATATATATTGTGATATTCATAACACCCTATGATCTAAAAAATGCACTTTACCTTCTAATATTCTTATAGAATTTTCACGGATTCTGACATTTTTAAACTTTAAGTTTGACAAAGTACCCTACTTTATATACAATATATTAGGTTTATTTTAAACCTTTTATAACGAAGCATTTAGAAATTGTTCTTTAAATTTCTTTTCTTGCTTAATAATTGTTCTTTAATTTTTGTTCCTTCTTAATAATTTAATTTTATTTCTTTCTTAATAAAAATCAAGAGAATTCAATTTTTTTTATAATACAATTTCTTCTTCTTATTTTTTTTTTTATTTATGACACTACTACACAAAGCTTCTACCTAAAAAAAGAGTAAATTAGAATATTGTTCTAGCTAGGACCAATTTCAGAAAATAAAAAATTGGTGCGGTCAACTGTGTATGTAATTGGTGTCATTTGAAATTGTCATTACGATATATAGATGTTTTGGGTTCATTTGAAGTCATAACATGATAGCATATGTAATTAAAAGAACTAATGAAGGTTATTTTTATTAAATTTTACCTCATCTTTTTCATATCACCTCGTATATTTTCTCGTGAATGAAATATATTATTATTGTTTGACTATTTTTTTTATTTCGATTATTAAATTTATTAGGGCTTTTGTCATTTTGCACCTTGAAATTACAGAGTTTTGGCACTTTGCACCTTAGCTTAAAAATTTTGACACTTTACACCCTAAAAATACAATTTAGTTGGCGCTTTGCACCCTAGTGTGTATTTTGAAGAAAAAATTCATGGATTGAAGAGTATAATAGTTATTATCGATTATTTTTGCCACTTTGCACCCTAAAAGTATATATTTTGACACTTTGCACTCTAAAATATAGAATATTGGCACTTTGCACCCAAAAAATATAATTTCTAGCAATTTTCAACCCCGACTTAATATGATAATCTAAATTACGTAAATAACATGCAATATAATAATGTTAGATATATAAACGTGTATTTTATATATAAAGTAAATAATCTAGAGGGTAGTTGAAAATAAAATGAAGACAATGTATTTTTCTTAATCTAAATTTTATTGAGAGAAAATGTTAAAATAAGATATTATAAAGTAAAATAAATTTAGAATAACAAGTTTATGATTGTTGTGCATAGAAATGACCATTTTATCTCTACATCGCCGACATTCATGATTTTTTTTAAGAAAAATATATTAGGGTCAAAATGTCATACAAATTATATTTTTAGGGTGCATAGTGCCAAAAAATTTAAATCGGGGTGAAATTGCTAATATTTTATAATATTATGGTTCAAAATGCCAACATTTTATATTTTGAGGTGCAAAATCTATATTGCCAAGGTGCAAAGTGAAAAAAAAAATTGAAAATAACTATTCTACCTTCTACCAATGAATTTTCTCACTTCAACACACACTAGGGTGCAAAGTGCCAAATAAATTATATTTCTAAGGTGCAAAATACCAAAACTTTTAAGTCAAGATGCAAAGTATCAAAACCCTATACTTCTAAGATACAAAATGTCAAAACCTAATTTATTATAGAACTTTAATCCTCACTACATCGCTTCACTCGTATATTTAATTATAAACGAATGAACATTCTCCACCAAAATGAGGTGAAGTAATCTTTCGAATTATTCCCAGAAAAAATATGATCTTTTCCAAATTACACATGAATAAATAATTAAATATTATACATATCATTTGGAGATGTATAAATGAGAATTCAATATGTTAAAGGAATGGCATATTACTCCTATTGCGCACGTGTTTAAAGTAATTTAAAGGGAATGAAACTTACTTTATTTGTGGAGTCCACATGGTTAGAGTCAACGATTTTATTTCTGCATAAATATTTCCACGATCTGACGGTTGCCGTTTCCTTTACCAAAAGCATACCGACTAAACCTACTGTACATAACCCGTACCCGTCATCGTCAAAGATAGAAATTAGACCATATTTTGCAGACAAAGATTGCATGCTTGCGTCCTCATTTTATTGTGGTGAAACTCCAAATTGGATTCTTCCCCAAATTTGAAGGTTTGGGGTTCGACAATTCCATATCTCAGCTATAAATAATTTATCGGCATTCATTAAAGTTAAATTTAGAGTTATATATTAATTTAATTTATCTATATAATTTTAATTTAATTTAATTTTCTTGTATATTAATCATTATTTATAATTTTTTGTTAGAATTCACCACATAAATTGGGTTAAGTCCACTTAAATAACTTGGGTCTAACTCAACCCTCAAAAGCTAGCTTGTAAGCTGACGGTTGCCCAAGACTTTATAAAGTGAACTTAACTATAAATTTTAACCAAGTTGAGACATTTACTCTCTATACCCCCCTTCACGTGTGGGTGAAACAAGCTCAACATATGACATATTAATGCTCAGTATTTGCGAATTGTTGACATGTGGGTAAGAGTCCAACATGTACGCGGATTTGCCCAGACCACGTGGATCCCACACACAACTGATTTTCAAGACCATGTGGGTGAAGAATAAATCCCATCATGCGCGCAAGAAAGAGCCCATCACGGAAGGAGGTGACCCACTTTAACTTGGACTTTGATATCATATTAAAATTCACCATATGGATTGAGATAACTCCACTTATATGACTCTGACCTAACTCAATCTCAAAAGCTAGCTTGTAAGGTTAAAGTTGTCCTATACCATATAAAATGGGTTTAACTATGATTTTTAACTGATGTGGGACATTTTATCTAAATAGTTTTCTTATTTATGATTTTAACAGCTAAACTAAAAACTTACATCTTAACTATAAAAATTAATATAAAGTATAACCTATCAAAAATATTTCTATAGAAAATTCATTTTTTATATTTAATTTTAAGAAAATATAAATGATGTTAACGTGACTGAAAAAAAATTAAAAAAGGGAGTATTTTGAAACCAAATTGTAATTAAAACAAATTCAAAACTCCCACCTTTGGAGTGTGCATTTTAGTCACTTCTCCAAATTCATCTAATATGGAGGTGGGTGGAAAAATGATTTCACCTCCGAATTTCCAACCTTGAAGATTTGGAAGTGGATGGTTGGTGCTAAAAAAAAATTATTTGGTCGCATATGTATATATGTGACATTAGGCCATCTCTAACCGATGGGGTTTTCAGAGCCCTGCCTACCTTGTTTCCCACCGACATGAATAACTTATTATTACTATTACCCCACTTACTTTTTACTTCCGCAATCACTCCTACCATTACTTAATTATTTTAGTAAGAGGGTCTTATTTTAAACATCCAAAAAGAAAATTTGAATTAAAATTTAAGAACAGAAGGAATCTATTTCAATAATAGATAGTGAATTTTGAAAACTTAAGATGTGACTTGAAGTACTAAAATTGAGTATGTACTGGGACCTCTTCAAGTAAGGGTTTTTAAGTTTGAGTTGAGATTGAGGTTGTATGAGCCTCTTCAAGCTAAATCTAACAAGGTTTGGCTCGGTTGGTCTCAACAAAAAACTATTTCCATACGGAGCCTAAATATTTTATTTATATTATGTCATGTTTGATAACTTTGACACATAATAAAGCGATAATAATCCATCAGTTTTACACACTATTACAAATAATATAATTACATGTCCCACCATATGATAATATAGTTTCTGTGATCCAACAAGTTTAGGTTGTGAAATTTGCTAATTTTATAAGTAATATTATTATATCTTGTGCAATAACGTAAATACTATTTTGGATAAGTATTAATAGGACCAAAAAGAAAAGATAAGTATTAATGTATTGTTAAAACTAGCTATAAGGCGCTTTAAAAAAAAAAAAAAAAGTAGCTATAAGGCTTTGAAACATAATCAGAAGAAATTAAAAAAATAAAAAAGAAATTAAATATGATTTGAACTAAAGATGAAATGAATGACACGCCTTATAATATGGAAACTAATACAGTCCACATAATTTTGTTGAACATTATAACAATGAAATAGTTTTCAAAATCTACACGTTTTCTTTTATGAAATAAATATATATTTATGAACATAGAGCATAAATACTGATTTTGGTCACCTACACAAAATAATGATACAGCTCTTTACAGTTATGAAATCATTTAATCCGGGAATGATCTGTAATGAAAAATTTGAAACACAAATAAATGAGAAATGACCCACTCGATTTCCCTTTGGACTGTACAATGCCCCATTTTATTATGGCCATATATTGAATGAAATAATCTTACAATAAATATATATATATAAAAAAAAAAAATGCTCCAGTAGTAGTATAAATTATAAATAGTGGTGATAGCAATTGTACGGGGTTGGTGCAATTGCTTTTTTTGAAGCACAGCTGGAATTAGCGGATCACAGCTGGCAATATGTACGGGAATACGCAGCTACACCGTCGCCGTTTTGCCTCTTGTGCGTGTCCCCCCATCCCCCCTACTATTCTCTCTCCCCTAAACCACAATGCCAATAGTGGTTTGAAATGTCACTTTTGCCCATTGCTTTTCTCTTATGTCTAATGGGTCCCTACTCACTTTTACCCGGGAATGGGATTCATCAAGTAATTATCTTATCGATTTTGTTTCACTCAAATTTTCGTTACGAATGTATGTTTCGATCAGTCAAAATTTTCGATACTTTTCAAAAACATTAAGAAAAAATTATAAAAAAAATTACTAAATTAAGAAAAATAAGAGAGTTTAAGGTAAATATATGGTTTCATAATTACATATTATTTTCGTTTCGCTTGATTAAAAAAGGAAAACTTTTCGATGTTTCAATGGAAAAATAAAAATTTTAATCCATGATTTTACTGAGATGTACGTTGGTTACCTAGGTGATGTTTATTCGGCCTTACAAAAATAGCCCCCCGGAGGCGGCCGTGGTGGTGGTTTCGGTTTCCAACTTTAACTAATTGCACTATCAAGTTTTTTTGCCCAAAAGTTGATCTATATATTTTCTTCATATTATCTTATATCTTGTTCAATTTTCCTCGAGTCCGAGTGATAATATTTCTGGCAGAAGACGTTCCCTGTAGATATTACCAACACTGGAAACTCTATATGGTGAAGCCCATGTCAAAGACTATTACATACTTTTCCTATTCCAATATTTTGCTACTTTTATTTCTTGTCTGGATTTTAAATAAAAGCTAAAAACTTTTAAGTAAATTATACATAATTACATTTTCAATTAATATTTATCACGATCTCCATCTATTACGATTTTATTGTCACTATTATTACACAAACGTTACTTATAATTTCTTACTCCATTTATATATATGGCCCCATTAATGACGTGATTTAATACATGATTTAATTGTGTCTTTTTTTTTTTTGGCACTACTAAATATAATATGATTTTTTTATGGCACTACTAAAAATGTGTACCCTGTAAAAAGGGAGAAAAATACACTGGATCAAAATATGATTTTGCTAAATCACTTAAATCTAGAGAAAGATAAGTTTGCATATTTAGTTTCTTATTCTCCTATTAGTGATCCAGTCACATATAAAAAATACTGCTATAAATTACAACTAATATACGTTTGTGCTATATATTACAACTAGTTTCGCACTATGCAAGACATAATTTAAGAAAACTCATCTATCTAAAAATAATATTAACCTTTTTTTTTTTTAAAGAATTTGGTTAGACTGCATATATAACCTAGAATATTTTGCTATAACTTTTTTTATAAAGTTATTTACTACAATAGTTAATGTAATCCCATATAGAATCCAAATTGAAAAACACAACCTTGTTACATTCCTTTATGCTATTATTCAAATGTCCCTATCACCATACGTCAAATTAATCAATACTATACCTTTCAAAATTAAAAGGTGCACAAATTCAACTCCAAAATAGAATTAGACCCACCCCATCCCAATTATCTTATAAAAAGCTAGGGGCTTATGTGGTTGAGTTTTGATTTGGTCTCGTGAGTTTTGCGAGATTGGACCAAAACTCTTCCAAATGAGTTTTCTTCAAACTCATCACAAATTTATTCAGAAACAACACCCAAACTCTTGAGACCTGTAAAACTATGATTTGACATCTACTACATACTTTCCTCCTCCCAAACTCTATAAAAAGGATATCGATTTGATATTTGTCATTTACTATTTTCCCTAAACCCCAACATTCAAACTCAATTCAAGTGGAATTTCAATTTTTTTAAAACTACAAAGCCCTATATCAAAACATAACGAAATGAGATTTCTACGAATAACTCAAACCATTTTTTTAAAATCGAAACTAACGAAACCGAACCAAAACCCTTTTGAATAGATCCTAGGTGCATATAGGTAATTTCCCCTTTTTCTAACCGGTCAAACCAAAATCCACCTCGCCGTGTCGAAAAGGTAACAAATCAGGTATTTCTTAATTCTTCCAGGGTCAAATACGTCATTTCGAATACCATATAAGTACCCAACACTTCGCTTTCCCAAACACTCTCACATTAACCCCCTCTCTTTCTCTCTCTCTCTCTCTCTCTCTCACAAACACACTCTTTCTCTCTCTAAAAACTTTTCTTCGAGCAACTCATCTTCGTTTCTCCACAGTCGCAAAAGTAGGAAAAAAAGGAAGAAGAAACCACAGAACGACCGAAGGTCTCATACGCCGCCGTTTCGGTCTCTCTACTTCGTTGCCTGAAAGATTTTGAATAAAATCCGATTCTCCGAAACGGCGCCGTTGGCTTGATCAAAGATGGTCGATTGATTTTTGATTTCGTTTGGTAAGAGTGATTACTAGCAAAAAGAAGAAGGTTTTGGGAAGAAACAAAGGGGAATCAACATCATCGTCATCGGAATCGTGTATGGGGAAGTTGGTGGTGGCGGCGGCGGCTTCGGGGTGTGCTGTGGTGGCGTGCGTGGTGGCGGCTCTGATGGTTGGAAGAAGCGTAAGACGGAGGAGGGGGTGGCGGAGGGTTGTGAGGGTTTTGGAGGAGCTGGAGGAAGGTTGCGCAACTCCGGTGGGGCGGCTAAGACAGGTGGTGGATGCTATGGCGGTTGAGATGCACGCGGGACTGGCGTCTGAAGGTGGCTCTAAGCTTAAGATGCTCCTTACCTACGTTCACAATCTCCCAACTGGGTACAAAATCAATATACTTTTTTTTTTAAATTGACATACATTCATTTGGTTTTAACTTCAATTATTACTATCTTTTGTGTGTTTGTTACATATGCTTTTCTTTTTCTTTTTTTTATTATCTAGTTTGTTACTGTGCTTCTGTGGGAGTTTTAAGTCTTTTTTTTTGCTTGGCATTGATTTATGTTTTAAAATGGTGGATAAATAGTTCCAATTTTGTAAGTTTTGTGTCAAATTCGAGGTTTTTGGATTCCGTTGTTTGTTTAGTGCTTGCGAATGCTTAATCTGTGAGTAATTTCGAAAAATGTTGTATGAAACTTGTCATTTGTGGTTTCTTTTGTTTAGTTTTTATGGGGGTGAACATGTGTAATTTTCCTTTATTGTTCTATTTTGTGAGTTGCACTAATATACGTTGTATTATTTTTGCTAGGTATTTTCAGTATTTAATGATTTGTTGGGCATCTATTCCTTTTCTGGTCTGTAGAATTGACATTTTTATGTTGTGTATGGTCCGGTTCATGTCTGTGCTAAATCCTCGTTGTCTTGTACGCTGGAGTAATTAATTCTACAATGTTTAATTGGACATTATATTTTGTTTTACATTCATCATAATTCATAAGTATGAATATGCAATCTTGGAGGAACCTTATCTGTTTGTTCTTTATTACTTGCCAAATGGGTTATAATATTACTGCGTCAGCATTTGTTATGTTTGTTTTCTCTTTCTTAGATATCTAACTTTTTTGCGTTCCCATCTCAATTAATTGAGTTTGTAAAGTTGGATAATCACGATCAGGATTATGGAATTTTCTTTGAAGGAAACTTCTTTTCTTTTTGCTTAAGTAGCTACTTTAATTTTCTTCATTGTATAAATGAGTCTTCTACTCTAGTGGATACTTTCTGATGTAATTTCCATTTCTCTCCTATTCCCTTTTGGTTATATATGGTCCTTGTAGTAACTCATATAAATTGAAGTTATTTTTTCATGTTTGAGTTAATGAGATTCCGTTGCGGACATGCTTGTTTTAGTTTAATTTTCTAATTATGTTGAGAATTTTTTTCTTCGGCTGTGCTTCGCTCCTAGGTTGTGTGATGATTTTGTTTGAGTGCTTCCGAGTGGGTTGATAGCTGCAACTTCCACAAAACAGCTGTAGATTTTGTGCTACAAGAATATTGTTGAAACTTCTGCATTGGCAGTCTTGGATTTTCATATACTTATTATGAGCTAGCTCGGTCCTGAAAATCAACTTAACATTTAAAGAGCTTACATGTTTCTTGATAATTATATTCTTTGTTGCTTATAGTTGAACCTTACATTGTTTCAGGAATGAAAAAGGAATTTATTACGCTCTAGATCTCGGTGGTACAAATTTTCGGGTCTTGAGGGTTCGGTTAGGAGGTCAAAGGTCTGCTATCATTGAACACGATGTTGATAGACAACCTATTCCGCAACATTTGATGACCAGTACAAGCGAGGTACCTAACTTGCACATAATTTCATTTTGAGTTCAAAGTTTTGAAATTTTTGAGACTTGAGACACTTAATTCTTATCTATATTGATTCTGTTGTCCACTTGCAGGAGCTTTTTGATTTTATAGCAACATCATTGAATGATTTTGTTGAAAGGGAAGAAAATGTTTCGAAGCCTTCACAAAAGGAAAGAAGGGAACTCGGTTTCACCTTTTCGTTTCCAGTGAAACAAATTTCTTCTTCCTCCGGGACCCTAATCAAATGGACAAAAGGGTTCTCTGTTGAAGACATGGTTAGTTGGATAAATGACTCCAATGCTCAATGCTGCCTGCTTTAAATATATACTGCTTGCCCATGCTTACTGATTTTTATGGTTTGAAGTAGTTGTGTATGACTTTGTAAATACGTGTGAAAATCTTAGCTTAGTAATTTAATGTTGCCAACTGATTATGTAGTATGATGCACTTTATCGCAGGTTGGCAAAGATGTTTCTCAATGCCTACAACAGGCAATATCTCGAAAAGGCATGGATATGCGAGTGACTGCTCTTGTAAGCATTTACGTTCTTTTAACATACGATTCAATAATCATTCCTTTCTAAGGAGATACCTTATACTAGCCGTTTGTTATTTTTGTTTTGTTGTCTATTCTACTAGTATATGAACCATATACATGAGTCAATGTTTAATCTTATTTGGGCAGATAAATGATACCGTGGGGACCTTGGCTCTTGGTCACTATCATGATGAAGACACAGTTGCTGCCGTGATTTTCGGAACAGGTACCAATGCTTGTTATTTGGAGCGAGCAGACGCCATCATCAAGTCCCAAGGTCTTCTTACAACTACGGGAGGCATGGTATACTTTCTATTTTGTTTATTCGGTTATAACTATGATGGGATTGAACATTTGCTCAAGTTATATTTGGTATTTCCCTTTATTTTGTGTAATTGTACTTAGGTAGTTAACATGGAATGGGGAAATTTTTGGTCATCTCATTTGCCAAGAACTTCATACGATGTCGACTTGGATGCTGAGAGTCCTAACCCAAATGATCAGGTCTATAGGTTTTCTAGTGCAAATATATCTATTGACATGTACTACATATATTTTTTTTTGCTTAGTTTGGCCTTGTGGCTTATTAAATAGAATATGTTGCAGGGATTTGAGAAAATGATATCGGGAATGTATCTAGGAGACATTGTACGAAGAGTAATTCTACAAATGTCACAGGAGTCCGATGTTTTTGGACCCATATCTTCCAAACTAGACGAGCCCTTCATCTTGAGGTAGTAATTATTTCTTGGTCCTTATATATTCCTTTCACATTTCGTAAGTATTTGTTGTGTGAGCTGTTTCTATCGTCTTTCCAGGACACCTTTGATTGCTGCTATGCACGAGGATGATTCACCAAACTTGAATGAGGTTGCCAGAATTTTAAAAGAAACTTTAAAGGTGAAACTTTTCATTCGATTAAGTTCTTTCCACTTCAAATATGTTTTAAGGCTATGTATGGTTCCTTGGGTAACAGTGAGTAATATCCTTCGGTAAATGAAAATGAACAAAAAAGTAATCTCAATGCACTATCAATTCATGCAAGGAAATATTTTCTTTGGTGTCTTATTCATTAAAATTCAAGAACCAAACAAAATCTAAAATCCTTTTTTTCAGGTCAAAGGCATTAAATACCCTTTCTTATCTAGTTTCTTGATGTCTTTTCCTTTTCAGATTCCTGAAGTTCCACTTAATGTTCGAAAACTTGTTGTGAAAGTATGTGACGTGGTGACTTGCAGAGCAGCCAGATTAGCGGCTGCTGGTATTGTGGGAATATTAAAGAAGATTGGCAGAGACGGGAGTGGTGGAATTGCGAGTGTTAAAACGAAAAATGGGATCCATAAAATGAGAAGAACAGTAGTGGCTGTGGAGGGTGGTTTGTATACAAACTATACAATGTTCAGAGAGTATTTAAATGAAGCAATGGGACAAATACTAGGTGAAGATGTTGCCCCTTATGTTATCATTAAGGTGACTGAAGATGGATCGGGGATTGGAGCAGCACTTCTTGCCGCATCTCATTCAGCATCCGAGGTTGTTGATAGCGTACAGTTGCTATAGATACATGAATATTAATTTATATAGATATATTTACATAAATAGCTCATGTAAATAGCTTGAAGAAGGGAAGGGTTGTGCATATGTGTCGTCGTATAGTAGGTTGATTTCATAGGTTACAATTCTCAATATAGGATCTAAGAAGCTATGGAATTGTGAAATATCATGTGTCTTCCAGTTTGTATTATAGGCATAGGGTTATATCTATTATTGTCTGATGAAGTATTAAGCTCAATTCTATTTATTCATTTATTTATTACATATGGAAGTACCCATATTTGAGTTATATTGTAATAGAATTTTGTTTGGTTTCTCTCTGGTTTAATTTCTTTCGGGGTGCGCTGTGCATATTATATGGGAATCCATTTCAACCTGGATTTGAACTCGAATTCACTACTTCATAGTGATTAGTTCCTTCTACTAAATCGACCAACTGTTGGTGAATTTTGTTTAGGTGTCCTATCCTTAGCATGCATGTTATTCATGAACCTTGGCCTGGCCCAAGCCCAACCACAAGAAGATGGAAAGGGATGATATGCATTTCATGCATTAAAATATATTTATAGTATAAATTTTCACTGAATACAACAACACGCTTCTGTAATTTGGTGACTTGATCATTGCAATGAAAAAGTTAAAAAGAGTAGTTTAGCATGTTCTTTCCATTTAAAATTGCAGTCTGAAAATTTCTTGATAAAATTTTAATATAAAACCAACCAAACAATTTTAAGAAACAAAGATTGATGTCTTTAATGCCAATTAAAAATAGTTATCTTTGAAAAATAGTGCAAGTGTAAATATAATTTTTTGAAATTATTGGTAATTAATAAAATCAGGACCTATTATAATCTAACTCATGGAGATTGGAGAGTTATCCTATGTATTATTGTAAATAATCTCCACGTTATATTTAAGGCGAAACGCTCCAGAGATAAGAAAAGCCTCCAATGTCATGAAATCGACACATATTCAAGTCAAAACACAATACTAAACATTATTTTCCTATCAATTTAGTCCAGTACATATCACTAAAGATTTTGACAAAACAATTTACTTTTACTTACCACAAAATTTATTGTTATTTACCTTGAAAGACAGAATAACGAAAATATATCTAGTGCATCGTCCATTATCAGAATTGCTAAAGCCCTTTTTTCTTGCAGTGGGTAGTGATACCAAGAAATATATGTAAGTAAAAATGTCAATTAAATGAATCTAATTATGTAAACACGTATGAACAACGTCATTAATTCCTTCTCCCAAAAATGTTAAATAGGTAGAAATATTAAATGAAAGTGGATCCTCATTAATTCTTCTTCATGAATAATGATACGTACCCAACTCTATATAAACATGAACTGAACAATTCACTTCACTTCAATATATGTAAATATAATAGTATTAATTTCTTTTTTAAATTTTGTGATGGCACCAAAGTCGTTGTCGTTCAATTTAATCACATGCATTTATTTCCTTTTAATTCTCAACCCTTGTCTTTTATTCTGTAATGCAGCAGATCTATCTCAATCAAATGTTGATCAATATAGATCACCCTTAGATTTCCTCAAAACCCTGATTGGAACTCGAGAAGGACACAAGGCGAAAAACCTTTCACGACTCAAGAAATACCTTTCACTTCTTGGGTACATGAAGATGATCAGCAAAAATAACTCAACTAAACAAGCTCATGTAGACAACGATCTTTTCGACAAAAACTTAGAATTCGCCTTAAAAAAATTCCAAGTCTTTTACAAACTCAAAGTAAATGGAATCCTAGACGAGGAAACCGTACAAAATTTGATTCAACCTAGATGTGGTGTATCCGATTTTGTTAATCTAAAGGAAGCCCAGTTCAATAAAGGTATCCCAATCATAGTTGACAAGTACACATTTTTCCCTGGTCAGCCAAAATGGCCACGTATTAACAAAGTACTAACGTACTCATTCCCGCCGGGTACACGTAACGATGTAATGGAGGCGATTACGAACGCGACACAGCAATGGGCTAGTGTAGCGCCCTTCACGTTCACATACATAAAGGATTATAATATGGCCAATATCAAGATCAGTTTACAACGGCTGGACCATGGCGACGGATCGCCGTTTGATGGGCCTCTTGGGATTTTGGCCCATGCCTTTTGGCCAACTGATGGTAGGATGCATTATGATGAAGATGAGAAATGGGCCAATGGTGTTGTGCCTGGAAACTTTGATTTGCAGACAATCGGGTTGCATGAGTTGGGTCATGTTCTTGGCCTTGGGCACAGTACTGATGGTGGTGCAGTTATGTTTCCTACTATTGGGTCTGGGGTAAGAAAGGGTTTAGGGAAAGATGATATTGATGGAATTAAAGCTTTGTACCAAAACTATAATTAAGAAAAATTATTCTTAACTTTTGATTTGTACGACCAAAAAATAGTGAATCACAGATAATAAAATATGAGCATAATTGGTCATTTTAGAAAATATTTATCTTCGCTGCAATATATTCCTAAATTAAATAGAAAAAAAATCCATACATATTAATTATCAAGATCTATGAACATGTGTTTTGAATCAATTAATGAATTTAATTTTTCAAAAGCTTTATAAAAAAAAAAAATATGGAATTTTTTGAAACAACATAAAAAGAAATCCACCTTGTGATTTAGATTAAAAAAACTTATTCTTAAGAACCCAACATGCCCTTTCTCCTCGAATCACATAAATAAATAAGGGAGTCCCTTTGAGTTCCTACCAATGTTTTCAGAATCGGATCGGACAGTGAACCGATCAATTGACTGGCCACTGGTTTTACTGGTCGAACAGGTCGGACCGCTGATCAGACCGAATGACGTCATAATAATGTAATAAATATATTCAATTTTAAAGTATATGTAATATGCATAAAATTTAAACTTTATCCTACAATTGATTAAAAATATAAATTTTTTTTATGAATTTTAAAATATGGTTATGTATAAAAGTCTAATATTCAAAGTCAAACTTACATATTATATCAATTTGACTCTTTATCCTAAAAATAATATTGAAAAAAAATATTTTATAGAACAAATTTTAATAAAAACTATTATTTCAGTATTAATTTTCATTCATAATGTGTAAAATATTTATTTGAGTTACTTATCTAATTTATAAATAAATTTGGCTACAAGTTTTTATAATTTATAAATTTTAATTTGTACTAAAAATTCAACAAAAATTATGTAGCTCAAATGGTAACAAAGTCATGTTTTACTTTAGAGGTTAGGTGTTCAAATCCCACATTTTGCAAGATTTTTTAGTTTATTTTTAACATTAAAAAAAATTTTTTTTAAAAAAAAAGGAAAATCAGAACCGGTCCATACCGGTTTGTCGGTTTTGGACCGATTCAACCCGGTTCAAACTGATTTTTGGAGTTACTGATTTTAGGGGTAAACCGGACATGACCAACCTCCGGTTCTCGATCAAACCGGTCGGACTATAACATTGGTTCCTACGCCTTCTTGTCTAAAACTCAGTTCATCCTATTACTACAAGGCTGATCTATTCTGGAATATGAACCATAAAAAAAAAATACCTATTAAATCAGTCACAAGAATATTAGTTACAATACCTATTATATATCCAAAAGGAATCATTACTATAGTATCGGCCATTTATTCCACCTCCCTCCAATTTTATCAAATGGACATTCCAGAGACATAGGGCTTGTTTGTTTGGCGCTTTCCAATTTTTTTTCGTGTTTGGGAAATGCGAAACATACATGTTTTTTATTTTCTGAAATAAATTTTTCATCTCTCAATTTTCTCAAACCACTCTCTCAAAACCAAAACAAACAACAATTTTATTATCTCTAAACAAAACATATACAAACTCTACTCTGATTTGACATAAAGTAACTTATCTCTTACACAATTTATCTCATAACAAACATGATTTGACACAAAGTCTTACACATCTTACACTTGCAACCTAACTCTTCCCAAAAAAACTATACCTACTTTATTTCTTAAACCACTCTCTCAAAACCCAAACAAACAACATTACGCAAATCGAGATTATTTCACAAACCTCCGCTACTCTCCCAAACTACTTTATCAAACACCAAACAAACAAGCCTATAACAATCGTGGATAATTATGAGATGAAATGAACTAAGAGGATGCCTAGAATATTATCTTATCAATCTTTGTAGTTGAATAAATAATTAAAAAATAAAACAACAAGTGCAATAATAACCCCAAATAGAGATTGGTACGATTCAATTCAACACTTTGTTCATTCATGTTTGATTATGTCATAGCTCCATAGTTCGAAGGAACAATGCTTCAATTTGGTGATGAAGAAAGAGAATTCGTGGTTCCATTCTCCGCCTTAACAACAATAAAGGATTGATCAAATTTTATTGAGTCCGATTCATAGTGATCATTTATCAAAGAATGACCTTGATTATCAAATTATTGAACAATTGGAAGCAATTTATTTAGAATACTTAGTTGCCATTCATAAAAAAAATATATATGTTTATGAGTTCTTTGTTTAGCAGAAAGATGAGTATTTCATGCTCAATATTAGACGATTTCTTATTCAAAAACATTGTGTGGGACTAATACTATGCATTTTCCATCTCATGGAAAATCCTTTTCGCTGCGCTTAGCCGTATCGCTCTCTAAGGGGATTTTAGTGATATGTTCTATAGGAACTGGATGTTCCTATTTGATCAAATACTCACGACAAACTCAAATGTTCCTTTCATTATGGTAATTCTGAACAAATTCTTGGAACTAAAGCTTTGTACCTTAACTAAAGAAAGTTCTTATTGTTGATCTGTATGATGAAAATAGTGATCACAAATAATAAACTATGAGCGTAATTTGTGATGTAAGAACCTTCGTCCAATTTCGTTGCTACATACTCAATATATTCAAAATATTTAACTTTTGCTTTTTAGAAGGTTTGCATCTATGATCACATTAAGAATATAACAAAGATCCGAATAATAATTTAAAGTACTGAAACCTCTAAAAATAATTTCTTTAATCAAACTCGTGTTTATGAAGTTTTAAAAAAAATTGGGTCTTAGTTAGTACTTTGGTACCACTTCTTAATTAGTTTTTTTCTATCATTCATTGATTTAATCTAATTGATAATACAACAACTTTGAAAATTTCACACAGAAACCTACTAGACATGTAATTGATTTTTACATTACATGCATTTAGTGTTTCAACACTAACTTATTGATACATGATATTTATCCAATACTCCTCAATCTCAACCACTTCTCGATCGTTTTTTACTAATATATACGCATAGCTTGTTCCACATGTTATCCGACCATCCAAAATAGGCATCCCTCCATGACTTGTTGAAGATCAAAGTATTGCAAACAGCAGAAAATCCAACAACATATCCCAATGTCAAGAATATATAAAACCAATCAATTTTCCCTCCATTATCAACATCGTCGTCCAGTTTGTATCTCGGAGCATGAACTTGATCATCATTGCTGCAACCACTTGTCAGTGGAAGGCCGCATAGCTTATTATTTCCAATAAAGCTAGATGCATTAAGGCTCTGAAGTTGAGTACTTTCTGGTATTCTCCCTATCAAATTATTGTAGGACAAGTTCATATAATTTAAAGAGGATAAATTGGTGATGCTATCTGGAATTTCTCCCGAGAAGGAGTTTCTTGAAAGATCAAGAGATTCCAATTGCTTCATGTCTCCAATACCATCTGGAATCAATCCCGTGAAGTGATTTTCTGACAAATTTAGCGATCTCAATTCCGTAAGACTGGTGATCTGCTTAGGAATATCTCCGGACAGATTGTTTCTTGAGAGATCAATGTTGGTAACCAAGTAAAGAGTGGTGTCGTAATGCAGTTCACTTCCTTTTGTGGAGACGGATGCACTCTCTATAAAGTATGTATCAAAAATATTATATGAATAACCAATTACTTTAGCAGGATAGTCTAGCAACAATCTCTTTGTAGCCATGGCAGTAAAATTTTTGACACATGTTGGTATGTTCCCTGACAATATGTTGTGTGAGAGATCCAAGATTTGAAGAAAACTAAGTTGGCAGATTTCGGAAGGAATCTCACCACTGAACTTGTTTGAGCGCAAAATGAGAAATCTCAACTTGGAAAGAGTTATTATCCCCATTAATGATGATGGTATACTTCCAACTAACTTATTATCAGAAAGGTCGATCTTTATTAAGTTCTTGCAGCTTTGGATTGAAGATGGTATTTGGCCAGATAAACTGTTATTGTACATGTTCAAAGATCCCAGATTCGCTAGAAGTCCAATGGACTCTGGAATGCTACCTGATATATTGTTGCTTCCGATATTCAAGTATGATAACGATGGCCATTTCATCCAGCAATCATCATTTGCAGGTAATTCTCCTGACAACAAATTTCCCCCAAGATGAAGAATCTCAATTCCATAGGTTTGATTACTTGTGGTGTCACAAAAGAAGTGCGATATACCTCCAGAGAATGAATTGTTGGAGAGGTACAACTCATTCACAGAATTTGCTATTTGTGGCAATGAACCATTGAACCGGTTGGAACTCAAGTCTATAATGTGAGGAAAAATTATTAAATCAGCTGGAATGTTGCCATGAAGTTGGTTGCGGGAGAGATTAAGATAATTCATCTCCCAAAACCAACTAGGAACATGAGATGAGATTCCGGTATTAGATAGGTCGAGATCGTAAATGTAGCCTTTTTGCGTCTCGAGCCATGGGGGAACTTGATTACTCCCGTCACCTCCTAAGTTCCATGATTCTAGTTCAAGTACAGAAAGCTTGAAAGATGGAATCCAATTTGGTTCTACTTCCAAGGTCAGATGGTTTCTAGAGGCATAAAAGTAAGTTAAACTTGTGAGATTGGCAAAGTGAATTTCACTCACAACCCCTTCCAGCATGTTATTTTCTATGGACAACTTTTTTAAATTGTATAGTTGTCCAATACTCTCTGGAATATTTCCAGTGAATTTGTTAAACTCTAGGCTTAAGGCTGTCAAAGAAGATAACTTTCCAAGATTGATAGGGATTGGACCTGATAACAAATTTCTTGAAAGATCAAGGAATTGAAGATTCTTAAAGTCTCCAAATTGATTACTCAGATGACCAGAGAGTTGGTTATTACTTAACCATAGGTTCTCTAAGGATCCCAATAAGCAACTCGACATATTGCCAAATGTATCAGATATTTCTCCCTGAAAATTATTTCGAGATAACTGAAGGATTCGCATTTTGCACAATTTGTTAATTTCACTTGGTATATTTCCCGAAAGCATATTCCCCTCTAAGTGAAGCTCACTTAGAGAAGTCAGATTTCCTACAGCATGAGAAATTGAACCGTGCAGACTGCAGTATTGTATAGATAAAGAGTGGAGAGATTTACAAGTATAGATCCAATCTGGTATGGTTGAGTTGAAGTTATTAAAAGAGAGATCAATATATTGAAGTTGTGTGGTATTTCTAATACTAGGAATCAAGCCTTCAAAATGATTTTCTTGTAGATCAAGATAAGTAAGCTTGTTGAGTTGGAAAATCCATGTTGGAACAACAGATTGAAATTGGTTACGAGAAAGATCAAGAATTGCAAGAGAAGTAAAATTAACTTCATGTAGAGGTGGCATGAAATTATTATGTTCAAGGCTACAACTTTGTAAATTTAGCTCAACTAAAGAAGGGAGCTTGTTGATCACCTGTAGCCAGTTGGTTGCTTTGCTAAGGTTAACATTATTCATATTCAAGTGCTCCAAATGGGAAAGGCCAGACAACCATTCAATGTTGCTGTCGAGATGGCACCACATTCCTCCAAGGCTTAAAGTGCGTAAACTCGAGAGATTTCCCATAGTATGAGGAATGGTACCATTGAATCTTGCATCGGATAGATTAAGATACTTTAGGTGTGAGAATGAGCCAATGAAGGCAGGGATTAATTCTTCAAAGTAATTTCCACTCAAGTCAAGATACCTCAGATGTTTCAGATGGAGCAAGGAAGGGTTTAGTTTTCCTTGTAAACCACCTGATTCATCACTATGAAGGTGGAGTTGAAGAACATGGCCAGTGAAATTGTTGCACACTATGCCTTCCCACATGCAACAGTCCATATGGGCATTCCAAGAAGATAATTTACCTAACGGATCTTCAACAGATCGTTTGAAGCTGAAAAGAGCTTGCTTTTCATTTTCAAGACATAATTGAAAGGATAATGATATGGTGGTGAAAATAAGAAAGAAAAAAAATACTAGTATAATTGCAGGGAGGACTTTTTTGGTACCACTCATCTCTAATTAATTGGAAAGGCTAGCTAAGAGTAGAGAGGTTATTATGATCAAAGCATGAATGAATGGTGGGTATATATAACACTATTTAGCATTTCAGACAGATCTAAGCAAATGCAAATGCAAATGCAAATGCAAATATATATGATTGGTGATTGGTATATATGAATTTGGAATTTTTCAGCTAGATAGTTGTGACGTGTGGAAGAAGCTAAAGCAAGCTGGTATGAAATTGACTCATTGACTGATCTCAAGTCTCAGGTATAGTAATTGTACAAGCAGGGACGTACCTAGGGTCCTAGACCCTTTGTGTCGGGGGGGGGGGGGGGGTCAAAATTTATACAGTAGTCAAGTGGAGATATACGATTTTTATTAAGGGCCGAGATTTTTTTTGGTAATATACTTGATATTTTTATTGTTATTCTGATAAAGTGATAAAAAATTATGTCAAGATTAAGTCATATTATTATCCACAAACGTAGAAACATAAATATATATCATAAAAATAATATCGTTTCAACTATGGTTGGCGATGTTTGTTTGATTAAAAATCGTCTATATGAGAACTAGCTAATTAAGCATAAAAATCAATTACGACTAGAAAACTTTAAGCCCAAGCGTTCCATTAACAAAAATTTAGATAGCTTCACAACTCTATAATTTGAACACCTAAGCTTTACCATTCGCAACTCATAAAATAGTGTAATTTGAAGGATAATAAATTGTGCTTAAAAATATATATACAAAGTTAAGGTAATCAATAAACGAAAATATTGCAAAATAAAAAAAAATTGAACTATAAAAAGGGGGGAATAACACACCTAACTTTAGCATTCACGCCTAACCTAGAGGAAAGTTATGCTAAAATAAAAAATGTTGTTGCCAAGGATTGAACACTGGACCACCAGACATTGGCTTAACAAATACATATCATAACCACGTGATTAAGTAAAGATATTTTATTAGTTTGTGCTACCAATACTACTAATAATACTGCAACGGATTTTTCTGGGGGGACCATGGCCCCTCCCAGTCCCCAAAGGGATCCGTCCGTACAAGTCAACTCAAGTCAAGTGGCAAGAAAATTCTCCAAACTCCCAACTTCCTAAATACTAATTAATTACTGTACTATTTATGTACACATCCAATTATTTGAGTTGAATGATGAAAATGGGAATTGTACCCTAACTAAAAGAAAAAGAAAAAAAAAAAAAAAAAGGAAGCTACCTAGCACAATTCTCCTTAATTTTATTTATGATGAAAATTAAGTAACTAATTAATTTGGAATATAATTAATTTTTCACATCCTTGGGATAGAATAGTCTGTCTTAGTCTTAGTCTTAGAACGCAACCCAACATTGGGTAGTAGTAAGAATTACAATCAGGGCACAGTTTAAAGGTTCAATTAATAGTGATTTTTTTTTTCTTTTTCTTTTTCTTTTTAGAAACAATTCGGTGATTTTAATTTGGAGAATATTGGGACATGTAGTACGTTCTTGGACTTGGCTATACCAATGATGTGAAAATAACCAATTATCCTTTATCTGCAATTATCCTTGTTTATATAACCAATGTTGTTATATTTCCAGGCTGCATTTTAAATTGTACTTGCTCAAAGTTTTAACCTGTGTGATTACAATGAATTGAATGAGTGATATGGATCTTCTATATTCGTTGCTGGTGCTGTTGTAACTCTAGGCCACTGAACCCATATTTGCTTGTCATTAATTGCATTCCGCTGAGTTAAGGTTTGAGGCTGGGACACCTGCCATTGGGGAAGCCATTGGGTTAGGAGCAGCAATTGACTATTTATCGGGTATTGGAATGCAAAAGATTCACAAATATGAGGTATATTATGATCTTAATGTCCATCTCTTTACATGAAAACTGTGGCCCCGCTTGGATGTATTTTGGCCCAAGCGTTTCGAGGTTTTGCTAGACCAAACCTTATTTTTTTTTTTTTTTTTTTTTTGATAACCCAGGTGTACAAGCTTACACTTGACTAATCCTGGACCCTCAGAACCCTTGCCCTAGAACCCTGAAGGATGTAAATCGCAGGATGTGCCTCCACCAAACCTTATTTGGAAAGGTTTTTAGCTGACCAAATACACAAAACAAGTGTTTCATCTTAAAATAATAATCTTTCAATCATTTCAATCATAATACAATATAACATGACTTAATCTATATCTATATCTATACTCTATACTACTACTAAAAGTGTGAATATTTTAATTTTTTTTCTTTTTTTGTGAAGACAAAAATGCCCTTATTCAAATTGAAAAGTATATTAATAATACTAAAAGTGTGAATATTTTAAGTTTCTTTGAGAATATAGAGCTTGCTTTTCATTTTCAAGACATAATTGAAAGGATAATGATATGGTGGTGAAAATAAGAAAGAAAAAAAATACTAGTATAATTGCAGGGAGGACTTTTTTTGTACCACTACTCATCTCTAATTGGAAAGGCTAGCTAAGAGTAGAGAGGTTATTATGATCAATTAATGAATGAATGGTGGGTATATATAATACTATTTAGCATATCAGACAGATCTAAGCAAATGCAAATGCAAATGCAAATATATATATATATATATATATGATTGGTGATTGGTATATATGCATTTGGAATTTTTCAGCTAGATAGTTGTGACGTGTGGAAGAAGCTAAAGCAAGCTGGTATGAAATTGACTCATTGACTCTCAAGTCTCAGGTATAGTAATTGTACAAGCAGGGACGGACATAGACCCTTTGTGTCGGGGGGTCAATATTTATACAGTAGTCAAGTGGAGATATACGATTTTTATTAAGGGGCGAGAATTTTTTTGGTAATATACTTGATATTTTTATTGTTATTCTGATAAAGTGATAAAAAATTATGTCAAGATTAAGTCATATTATTATCCACAAACGTAAATCATAAAAATAATATCGTTTCAACTATGGTTGGCGATGTTTGTTTGATTAAAAATCGTCTATCTGAGAACTAGCTAATTAAGTATAAAAATAAATTACGACTAGAAAACTTTAAGCCCAAGCGTTCCATTAACAAAATTTAGATAGCTTCACAACTCTATAATTTGAACACCTAAGCTTTACCATTCGCAAATCATAAAATAGTGTAATTTGAAGGATAAAAAATTGTGCTTAAAAATATATATACAAAGTTAAGGTAATCAATAGACGAAAATATTGCAAAATAAAAATTGAACTATTAAAAGGGGGAAAAACACACCTAACTTTAGCATTCACGCCTAACCTAGAGGAAAGTCATACTAAAATAAAAAATGTTGTTGCCAAGGATTGAACACTGGACCAGACATTGGCTTAACAAATACATATCATAACCACGTGATCAAATGAAGATATTTTATTAGTTTATGCTACGAATACTACTAATAATACTGCAACGGATTTTTCTGGGGGGACCATGGCCCCTCCCAGTCCCCAAAGGGATCTGTCCGTACAAGTCAACTCAAGTCACGTTGCAAGAAAATTCTCCAAACTCCCAACTTCCTAAATACTAATTAATTACTGTACTATATATGTACACATCCAATTATTTGAGTTGAATGATGAAAATGGGAATTATACCCTAACTAAAAGAAAAGAAGAAAAAAAGAAAAGGAAGCTACCTAGCACAATTCTCCTTAATTTTATTTATGATGAAAATTAAGTAACTAATTAATTTGGAATATAATTAATTTTTCACATCCTTGGGATAGAATAGTCTGTCTTAGTCTTAGTCTTAGAACGCAACCCAACATTGGGTAGTAGTCATGTTCAATTATATAAGAATTACAATCAGGGCACAGTTTAAAGGTTCAATTAATGGTGATTTTTTTTTTTCTTTTTCTTTTTAGAAACAATTCGGTGATTTTAATTTGGAGAATATTGGGACATGTAGTACGTTCTTGGACTTGGCTATACCAATGATGTGGTGCGGTTACGTACGTATCCTACCTTTGGAGATTGGATAGGAAAGGATTTAAGGTAAGATGATATATATATATATATATATATATATATATATATATATATATATATGTATATATATATATATATACTAGGCTGAGTGCTCCACGCAACTGCGTGGAGTTTTGTTGCCCAGATTGAGTGCCTTGATGTTTGTGGTGTTATTTTGTTTGTTGGTTACTTTATGTTGGAAATTATATGTAGGTTACTATTTGGCTTTATTTGGAATGGAATTGAATATTTGCAGAACATGTATGAAATATTGAGAAGAAGTTAGATTTTAAAAAATGGTTATTTACAGGGTTTTTGGCATTTTGCAGTGACAAAATTCATTGATAGAATGGTAAAATAGTTATTTTTAATTTTGTTTTCACTTTGCATATTGGCAATATAGATTTTGCACCCTTAGAATATAGAATATTGGCATTTTACACCCTAAAAATATAATTTGTATGATATTTTGCACCCTAATGTATTTTTCTTAAAAAAACAGAATCACGAATGTTGGCGATGTAGAGATGAAATGGTCATTTCTATGCACAACAATCATAAACTTGTTATTCTAAATTTATTTTACTTTATGATAACTTATTTTAACAATTTAACTCTGTAAAATTTAGATTAAAAAAATACATTGTCTTCATTCTATTTTCATGTATCCTCAATATTATTTACTTTATATCTAAAATACAAATTTACGTATCTAACATATTATTATATTGCATGTTATTTACATAATTTAAATTATAATATTAAGTCGGGATTGAAAATGCTTGAAATTATATTTTTGGATGCAAAGTGCCAATATTCTATATTTCAACGTGTCAAAATTTATACTTATAGGGATTAAAATATAATTTCAAATAACTATTATACTCTTCAATCAATTAATTGTTTTCTTCAAAACACATGCTAAGTGCAAAGTGACAACAAAATTATAGTAAAGTGCCAAAACTTTTAAGTTATGATACAAAGTGCCAAAACCCTATAATTTCAGGGTGCAAAGTGTCAAAAACCCATTATCTTAATGTGTTTATTTTAAGGAATTGGAGATTAATTGATTGTGAAGATTTCATCGAATATGAATTTTTATCCAAAATCCAAAAAAAAAAAAAAAAAAAAAATTCAATATGATCGAATGTTTTGTTGAGATTTCAAAATTTCATTAGCTTTTTATATCCAATTCTGAATCTCACAAAACAAAATAGATGGGGATATAAAACTATGCGTATTTAATAGAAATTCTGAAGAAAGACTTCGCATGAGAAATACCTGACCCCCATGACTTCATCGACATATTATAAAATGTCTTCATAATCACAACACATTTTGTGGGAAAAATTGCACCAAACCCACTTGTATTTTGGAAAATCTTCATACAATCCTCGTGTTTTACAAATACTTATGAGAAATTCTCTTGTATTTTATAAAAAGTTGCACGAAATCCATTATAAAAACGATATTTTGTAATTTTAAAATGTGATGGATAAAGTGTTCAAAATTTATAAGATTATAGGGAAATAATTTTTTAGGGGATCAAATTAAATATTATGCATATAAAAAATGATAAATTATACTGTCATTAACTCTTAAATGAGAACCTCTCCAGTTTCAGCTACAAAAAAAATATATATATATATAATTGAAATGCAAAAACATCCAATTTGCTTTATCTAACTATAAAAACAAAGTCTGCCTTGTCAAGTCGGTCATATCCAACCGATCCAACAATCCAAAACATTTAACAACAACAACAACAACAACAATAACAATAATAATAATAATAATAATAATAATAATTGATCTTTAGATTTCTTAATTGATATGTTAAGCTTCTTGTAATTGTATCTGTTAAGTTGTTTAATTGATCTTTAAATTATATTTTTTAATTGCAATAATAATGCTACAATTTATATCGTGTGCACCAAATGTTTAAAAATAGTTATGTTTATTTTATAAATTCATATTATGATGGGTGTTTTTACTTGTGAACACGTGAAAAAAAGATTGATGATACTATGTAGTATATTCCAAGGAATTTGTTTCTTATTGATTAATTGTAAATATAAATATGGAATAATTGCTTAGTTTTTTAGACGATTTATTTTGTTAATTTAGGCAAAAGTTTATATGTAAAGAAAAATATAAATTGAAAATACCTAAATTAACCTACATATAAATTTCTTAAATTGCAAATATGTATGCATAATGAATTTTATATTTTTGTACTAAGAATATCTTAGTTTGGATGAATTCTTTGAATTTATGTCATTTTTTAAAGATATAATAAATGTGGTGTTTGCATGATCTTCTAGTAGTATAAATATGAAGGAGATAACATTGTATTTCTTAAAATTATGGTTAAATATTTTTAAAAGAAAACTTTAAACCATAATTAATAAGTGCAAAAATAAGCGCGTCTAGGAGCTAGGCAGGCAGGCATCTGGGGGAAGCTCGTCTCCAGCCGAAGGGGGGCTGTTGCTCGCCTCCTATTGAGACTAAATGTCCCACATTGGTTGAAAACAATAGTTAATTCCACCTTATAAGGACTTGGGCAATCCTCACCTTACAAGCTAGCTTTTGAGGTTGAGTTAGGCCCAAGCCAAGTAAGTGGACTTAGCTCAATCAATGTGGTGAATTCTAATATGGTATCAGAGCCCCAGGTTAAAGTGGGCCGCCTCCTTCCGTGATGGGCTCCTCCTTGTTCGCATGATGGGCTTCATTATCTACCCACACATTCTGCCCGCCCACACGTGAAGGGGGAGTATTGAGACTAAATGTCCCACATTGGTTGAAAACAATATTTAATTCCACCTTATAAGGACTTGGGCAATCCTCACCTTACAAGCTAGCTTTTGAGGTTGAGTTAGGCCCAAGCCAAGTAAGTGGACTTAGCTCAATCAATGTGGTGAATTCTAATACCTCCCCCTATCTATGTATGCTTAGTTTTTATTAGAAAAAAAACCCCTTCATGGCCAAAATGACAAGTGAAATGCAAAAACACCCAACTTGCTTTGTCTAACTATCAAAACAATTTCTGTTTTGTTTTTATAAGAAAAAATCCATGTATGCTTAGTTTTTATTAGCAAAAATCACCCCTTCAGAGCCAAAACGACAATTATATACCATAACTTCAAAGGAGAAAACAAAGATAAGACTATGGAGCAGAACAGATTGTATTGTCCTAAAAAATATTGATGGAATTTGCCGAAGGAAAATATGAATGCATCTATTTTGAACAACATAATTCAACCCTACAACTCATTTATTATATCAAAACATTTTCTTCTTTCTGGTAATATGTCATTATAAATTTTTTTTTGTCCTTAATAATATTTGAAAAGACATAAATATGAGTAGAAAGACAGTAATAGTTGTAAAAGAAGTAAAGATGATCATATCAAATAAACATGATCGACATGAAAACACTGTCTACTTCTATATTTCAACTTTTTTTTCAGTAATGTGGTCTACTTTATATGGTCACACTGAGACTTAGGTAAATGCATTGATGGATCAAGATAGGTAATAAAAGCGTAATAAACAACTTCCAAAAAAATCAAACCAATTATGAACAAAATCCCATCGCTGTAATTCAATAGGAATCAATCTCAAAAAAAAAAAAAAAAGAAAAATGCCGCCTGAAGCATGTGGCAGGCAAATATTAATTCACGAAATCACTACAAAATCAAAGTAAGAACAAAATCGAAAATCGACATGAATAAACTAAGGACAAAACGAAAGAAAAAAAATGGGAAAATAAATTACCACAAGCAGCATATGAACCAAGGGGCTCACAGAAGGAAAACATAACGGAAATAATATGCTCAAATTTATGAGGCTGGAAATAGCAAAACGAAGAAGACACTCGGAGCCCTGACGTAGTGCGGTGCAACCAGAACTCTTACTCTCTTATGGCGTGTATAGGCATGTCTGAATTTAGAACAAGGATGCTCTTAGTGATTTTATGATTCCCGGAAAGGTAGAGATGTATTGTAATTTTACATGATCGAGTGCAAGAATTAACTCATCTGCCTCAAACTACCAATGAAGTTAATACATCTCTCCATAGCAGCTTCAAGAAGTAAAATCACTTGCGCAATAGATTCTTCCATTCTTTGAACAGTTACAATGAGCTCAACTCCCTGGACGCTAATAATATGAGCGATAACTCCCCGTGGATCAATTACTTTAAATAGAACATAGATTGATGTTACTTCCGTAGGGATCCATAAACAATAGATCAAGCCTGTGCAATAGCTGAACACATTTGACGAATTAGCAAACTGAAATAGAAAACTAATAAATAGAACATAGATTGGTGTTACTTCCGTTTCTGTTTTTGCATTTTGTGCTAAAACATCAGTATAATTTCAATATTTTATGCAGGGTGTTGAGGCAACTGTAAGGCCAAAGGCTTAGCCTTTCCTTCTTGAAAGACAAATAGAGCAGCAAAACAGAATATTTAAAAGAAACCAATTAAGGGCGATGGATTAATCGCAGGTAATTCAAGTAACACTAAAATTCACATCAACAACTGGGAAATGAAATAAAAAACTTCCTCTACTTTAAAAAAACTCCTACCTCAATTCAAGCAGAAGTTCGAAACTTGGAATCAGATAATAAATTATCTACAACCTGAAAGGAAAATAATTGAAAAGAGAGACCAAGAAACCCATTTGTAAGAATTCATAGACTGAGGAGATATACTCGATTAAAAGAAAACTATAAGTCGGTGAAAATTGGGGATAAGGACTGATTTGAAGAAGGCCTCGTGTACAGAGGAGAAAGGAACACGAATATAATCAACAAAATAAGCAGCACCGACCATCCCTCTGCAATACCAATTACAACATGAGTAAAGGGGAAAAATACCAAACAACTTCTACCCTTCTTCATCCACCTCTTCTGCAGTGACCCATGCCGCAGTACCTAAACAGTGGCGATGCCTCTCTCTCTCTCTCTCTCTATTTTATGCCGGCCTGTGTGCGCGGGTCTCCCTCACTATGTGCAAATCGCACTTACCAAATACGAGTAGTTTGAGTGAGAACAACTATGGTGATAACAAATTGGGAAAATAGGACTGATAAGTTGAATAAATTAGAACACGTGGTTTTGTTAGTGAAGAAATTGTAGAGGATGAAACAGAGAGGTAAGGAAGACATGTCGTTTGGGAGGCGTGAGAAGATATTTGAACTGAAATAGATAACTTGAGCAATTTAGGAGAAGAAGAAGAAACAAAAAGCAAAGAATTGGAAGCAGGCAGCATAAGAAATTAGAAGCAGGAGGGGCCACATAAAAATACGGAAGAAAATCGAAGCTGCTGAAAATAAAGGAAAAGTAATTTCACCTGGTAGTGCAAAAGGAGGGATAAATAATGAAACGGCAGCGTATAGTCGAAAAAACGGCGTCGTTTTAGAAGTAGAGGGATTAAAAAAAAAGGGATAAGAAAAGATGTGGTCTGTTCACGCCGGCCTTAATTTATACTTTTCATCAGAAAATCTTAATGCTTCTTAATTTATACTTTTCATCAGAAAATCTAACTAATAGATCTTTGTTAATTGCATCATATATATAATATATATAATGAAATTTTCATCATACTATCATTTTAATGACATTTTATATATTTTTTTTTTACTAAATCACGTAATTATTATGTTGTTCCTAAGAAATTAAAGTTTAGATCATAAATATTCAAAACAAAAACTTGAAAATTAATTACGAACTATCATTACTTGATACGGCCCAGCATCGAAAAATGAGTCGAACCCACCATTTCTTTCTCCTCTAAGCCTAGAACTCCGTGGTGAAGCCTAATTGTCGAAGACATGATCGGAGAAAGGGCAATACATAAGAAAAATATTAGAGTTAATTGATTTTTTATAATGACAGGATTTTTATTATTTTTTTTAAAGGGGAGGGGATGAAAAACCGTCTTCCACAATCTTCAGTTTGATCATACAAATATGGTAATTGAAAAGAAAAATTTTGTTTCCCTTCAAGTTTATATGAATTCCATTTTGTGTTTCTTTTTGCTTAATTATGTTCGAATCCCTACAAATTTGTTGAAGAATTTCTTAAATTTAAGTGTTCATGTGGATAAACATTAAGTACACTACAAGAAAATGCATTTCTTGTAACAAAAACATCCGTAACGAAGTCTAAATTTGTTACGAAATCAGCTTTTGTGTAACGAAATCTAGATTTTGTTACAAATAATCCCATCTTTGGTAACAAACAAGAAATTTAGTTACGAGAAATAAAACATCGTTACAAATAATCTAGTTTTTGGTAACTAAATACAAAATTTGTTACTAAATCACAAATATCGTTACAAAACACCTATGTTTTAGTAACAAAGAAACTTCTTTGTTACTAAAGAAAAAAATCGTTACAAATGTGTCATTTTGGGTAACCAAAAAATTTATTTGTTACTTAAGGAAAAAAAAAGTCGTTACAGATGGACCATCTTTCATGAAGAATTTCGTAATATATGATGAATACTTAAGTTATTTTACAATTGCACAAATATTTTTATGGAAGCATTTTATGATGATAAATAATCTTTAGAAATAGCGGTGTACATATATTATTGGGATTTTTTTTTTTTTTGGTACCATAGGATATACCAACTTGCATTTTTTGTACCATTGGTACAAAAATGCATATTTGGTACGTACCATATGACAGATTTTCATTGTAATTTTGGTACCAAACCCTATTTTTCCAAAAATTTAATGGCACTTCACCCCTTATAAATGCATAATGTTCAATTTACTCTATAATATGGAAAAAAAAAAAAAACCCTTGTAAAATTTTTCATTAGGCAATTTACCCCCTTCAATAGGAGAGTGTAACTTAAATGCCAAAATTGAGAGTAGGCATGTAAACTATTTTATAACATAGGGATATATATATATATATATATATATATATATATATATATTGTCACGTTTATCATAACACATAGGGTAAAATGCCACATTATCATACAAAAGTGCATAAAGTGCCAGCTATAAAAAAATCATGCAGGCGATGTGAAACTTTTACAAAACTTTAGGGGGTAAGATGCTCTTTTTAAACCACGAGGGGGTAAATTGAACATGATGTATTTTATAGGGGTTAAATTATCATTAACTTTGGAGAAAAAATGGGTTTGGTACCAAAATTGCAATGAAAACCTATCATATAGTACCAAAATTCTATTTTCATATCTAATGGTACCAAAATTGCAAGTAGGTCTATCTTGTGATACCAAAAAAATAATTTTCCCTATATTATTATGTTAAGTTCCTGAGGGGATCTTGTTTTTTAACTTTATTGAATAGAATAATAAAAGAACATTTCCTATGATTAAAAACGAGGTAAAAAATCCGAACACAGTAAAAATATTTAGCCAAACTTAATCATGTGTTTCAATAAGAAAATTTGTTTTTTTGGTACCAAATGATAGACCACTTTGCAATTTTGGTACCGTTGGACAAGAAAATGTAAATATGATATGACAGTGTAAGTTTCAATTGCAACTTTCATACCAAGCCCAATATTTCTCTGGAGTTAAAGATAATTTACCTCTATGATATTCATAATGTTCAATTTACCTATATGTGATTTAAAAAGGAGCACTATGCCCCCACAAAATTTTATAAATTTTTTACACCGTCTCCTTAATATTTTTAAATATGACAATTTAACCCCCTTATGTTACGTTAATGTGAAAGTTTACACCCCATATTATGATAAATTGGCATTAACTTCGGAGAAAACAATTCATGTTCAAGTGGCCTATCATATGGTCCCAAAAAATAAATTTTTTCGTTTTCAATAATAATCGTTCAAACCTATAATCTTATTATCTTGTTGATTTTGTGATTAATCTTATACAAATAAATGTTCTATTATCAACTTTATATTCATATGAAAATAAAGATATTTATATGCAAATAATTATATTTAATTTTGATAAATCAATTAAACTAAGAATGAAAAATATTAAAAAAAATATATTCGCCGTCCAATTTTCTCCCAATCAACGGTTCTCCCGCACCCCATCCCCCGAAAATTTCAAACCACCCCCAAAAATTTTCAAATGACCTCCAAAATTTTCCCCCTCCCGCCCCCTCTCCAGTATATAAATTTTCCAGCACTTCCTCCATTCATTCACAGATCAAAGCAAAAGAAGTCAATCTATACATACATCTCTTCGAGTTGTCCATTTCAAATCCTCCAAATGGCTCGTACTAAGCAAACCGCCAGCAAATCCACCGGCGGCAAGGCTCCGAGAAAGCAGCTGGCCACCAAGGCTGCCAGGAAATCCGCCCCACCACCGGCGGCGTTAAGAAGCCCCATCGTTTCCGCCCTGGAACCGTCGCTCTTCGTGAGATCCGTAAGTACCAGAAGTCCACCGAGCTTCTCATTCGTAAGTTGCCTTTCCAAAGGTTAGTCCGTGAGATTGCTCAGGATTTTATGACGGATCTGAGGTTTCAGAGCTCCGCCGCGGCGGCGCTGCAGGAGGCGGCGGAGGCTTATTTGGTAGGGTTGTTTGAGGACACCAATCTCTGCGCTATTCACTAAGAGGGTTACTATTATGCTTAAGGATATTCAGCTTGCTAGAAGGATTAGGGGAGAGAGGGCTTAGAGTGGGATCGAGTTTGAATCTGTGATATTCTGTTGGTTTTGTTTTGGATCGGGTTATGTGATAGGGTTATTAGTGTAAATTTGTTGTGGTGTAGGTTGAGTTTTAGCATTTAAATATCTTATTAACTATTTTATGTATTTTCAGTTTCAATGAATCTGGCTTTTAAATTATCATACTTGAACTATTATTTGCTTGACTAATCTGAGTAATCTGCAGTAGTATATTTGTTAAATATAATCGTCTCAATTTAGACTCTTATTTGTATGTTTATTATTATAGTTGATATGTCCATTTCTCATATTGAATAATTTATATAAATAATAAATTACATAACAATTAAATTAGAAAATATGATACAATTGAAGTAATAAAGAATATTACATAAGAATATAATTTTCAAAGCAGGTTAAGATAAATAAAATATATTAAATTTACTTATTGGTAACGAATGCACTTTAAACAACACAGTTGAATAGTTTTCGTAACCAAAACAATAGTTACCAGTAGATAGGATTTGTAACAAATTAGGCTCTGTTACAAATACTATGGTAACGAACCTCTTTATTTCGTTACCAAAACTATTTGCGACAAACTTTAAAGCACCAACTTTGTAACGAAATAATTTCGTTACAAAAACTTCTGGTAACAAAAAATGCATTTTTTGTAACTATTTTTTTCGTTACTTAATGTGCAATTTCTTGTAGTGGTAATTGATTGAATTTTGGTAATTGATTAGATGATGTTGAATTTTAGTAAATAATCGTAACATCAAGTTGACTAAATTAAAATGAGCATCATATTTAAGTCGGGGTAAAATCGTCTTCAACGTAGTCCAACAAAATTTTTTTTTTATGAGCATTAAATTTAATGGGGGCTTAAAAAGCCTTTTTAATTATCATACGATTTTTTTTTTAAAGAAATTCCATTTTTTAATGAAAGTCAATGCAAATTAAGGGAGCTTGACGCAATTATCAAATTCGCAATTTAGATCAATCTGAAACAAATCAATGGTAATATCAAGTGTGCCGCACATGCGGCTCCACCCCATAAAAATTGTGATTGCTTACCTAATAATGACTAAGTTACAATTAAAATATTTAAAAGTGCTTTGTATTTTCAAAATATTATAAAGAAAATTTTGAACAAATAAATATTTTTAATTGTCGTAATTAGTTACATAGACTAAGATTACACTTTCTAAAACCATGATTTCAATAACACCTAAGAGATTACCATGTTGAAATGTTGATGATCATAGTAATCCTTATCCTTTATCTGGATTACAAGTAACTAGGCAGATTTTTTTCTTTTTCTTTTTGCATGCCTCTCCCATTCAAATTTTCCATTTACCATTAAAAAGAAGAAACAAGGAAAGAAAAAAAGACTTTTCTTAATAATATAAATAAACATTAGATGTACATCAAGAGGCACACTCAAATTTTGTATGCCCCTAATTAGTAGTAGTTCTCAAAACATAATGGAAGCAAAGTTTAATCATCATTTGCTCTCATGCATTTTTCTCCTTTTTCTCCTACTTAACCCTTTCCAATGTTTCTCTAGTTCATACCCATCTCATCAAATCTCAACTCCACAAACCCCATCACCTCTAGATTACCTCAAAAGTTTGATTGAAACTAAAAAAGGAACAAGGGCAAAAGGCCTCCCTCAACTCAAGACATACCTTTCGAACCTCGGATACATGAAAACTTATAACACTAACTCTACAAATTCAGATCAATCGAACGACGATCTCTTCAATGATAACTTAGAAATAGCTCTAAAAAAATATCAAACATTCTTCAAACTCCAAACAAGTGGAATTTTGGATTTCCAAACAGTCTCAAAATTGCTCCAACCAAGATGTGGTATGCCAGATAATTTTGACAACATTAAGAACACTAATGATACGATTATGTCCTCTTTGTACACTTACTTTCGAGGCCAACCAAAATGGGCTCCTACAAAACGAAACCTCACATATTCATTCCCACCCGGTACAAGAAACGATATAAGGAGGCCAATTGCAAATGCATTAGGAGAATGGGCTAGAGTCACACTCTTTACTTTCAGATACATACAGGGATATAATCTGGCGGATATCAAGATTAGTTTCCAGGTTAGGGATCACGGAGATGGGCACCCGTTTGATGGACCGGGTGGCACTTTGGCGCATGCTTATTCGCCGAGTGATGGAAGGCTTCATTATGATGGAGATGAGAAATGGGTTGACGGAGTTGTACCAGGTGCAACTGATTTACAAACAGTTGGGTTGCATGAATTGGGGCATGTTCTTGGACTGGAGCATAGTACTGATCCTAGTTCAATCATGTGGCCAACTATAGGACCTGGATTTAGAAAGTATTTGGGGCAAGATGATATTCGGGGAATCAAAGCATTGTATGGTTTTCCATAGCTAGAAATATATATGATTCATCCATGTATCAAATAATTAAGGAATAAATGAATATTAATGCTCTTTTAAAATACAAAATGTCAACTTTAGTCCAATTGGTTTTATATATATAACGGTTTGCTGGCGAGGGGAATTCACAATTTATTAAAAGGACAGCCAACGAATCCTAAAAATTTGGCATGATTGCGGCTACTACATGAATAATTGGGAAAACTATTTTTTGTACTATAGGATAGCATAACTTGCAATTTTGGTACCATTGAATACGAAAATACAAATTTGATACCATAAGATAGGTTTTCATTGTAACTTTGGTACCAAACTCAATCTTTCCCCAAAGTTAATGATAATTTAACCCCTACGAAATGCATAATGTTCAATTTACCCCCTCATGATTTTAAAAAGAGCATTTTACCCCTTGAAATTTTGTTAAAGTTTCACATCGTCTCCCTGATATTTTTATAGGCGGCGTTATGATAATGTAACATTTTACCCCCTTTGTTATGATAAATGTGACAATTTATCCCCCTATGTTATAAAATAGTTTGCATGTCTACTCTCAATTTTGGCAGGTGAGTTCCACTCTCCGGCTGAAGGGGGTAAATTGATTTTCCCAAATTATAAAGGGGTAAATTGATTTTTTCCCAAATTATAAAGAGGTAAATGAACATTATGCATTTCATATGGGGTAAATTGCCATTAAAATTGTAGACAAATTGGGTTTGGTACCAAAATTGAAATGAAAACCTATATATCCTATAGTACCAAATGTGCATTTTCGTATCCACTGGTACCAAACATACAAGTTAGCCTATCATATGGTACCAAAAAAGCAATTTTCTCATAAATAATGGCTAGCGATATTGCCAGAGCAATAATTGTTGCTTCCAGAGCAACTTTTTGTAATTACCCAAGTTGCCCTTGACTCATTAAAGACTTGACTGACCCATTAATCTCAACTCAATTTCCATTCTTTCGTAGCATTTTTTCCAGCAACATTCAGGCACCAATTCTACGAACTTTTTGTATTATGTTTGATCTTCTCTATTCCACAATTGAATTTCTTTTCCCCCAAAAATAAGATGAAAATCTTATTAATATATCATCACTTTTGGTTCAGTTTAAAAGAAATTCAATCTGAATCAATTAACTTGAAAAAATTCAGACAATAATCAAAAGCAATATTATTAAAAAAAAAAAAAAAACATGTTTCCTCCGTCAACCAATTGCTCCATGCTCTTGTGTAATTGGTCCATTATGTTTTGATTTATTTATATACAAAATTGATTTGTACTATTATAACTTTTGTTGACGGACTATTAAACAATTTATAAGGGTTCATGTACATTATTACAAACCAGCAGAAATATATTACATTGATTAATGAAATTCATACATAAACAATGTAATGATAAGATTAACAAGAAATTAATAACGTTGTGGATAAAAATAGTCCAGTTACAGGAGGTGGAGTTGGAAATGGGCAAAAGTCTTGTTCTGTTCAGAATGAAAATGCGAAAGTTCTAGAAAAATATATGTTTAAGCCACGAACTTCTGAACAATGGGGAGGTTGAAAGAGAGAAGTAAAACCGTTGTGATGAATCTTTGTTGTAGAAATTGATAAAGAGAAGTGAACAGTAGTTGAGACTTGAGAGTGTTTCATAAGAAAACAGAAGAACAAAATGTGCTTGCTTTAGAAGGACAAATTAGGCAATTAAAAAAATTTGCTCTGGCAGCAACAATTATTGCTCTGGCAATATCGCTAGCCATAAATAATTGGTTAGAGTTTTGATTTTTCTTGTTAAATAGCATAAATTTACATGTTGTAGGCCCAATTAGTTATCAGGTCAATCCAACAACACCTTTCAATTTTCATGTATTTTTTTAAGATTATTTTTAATATAGTAAAAATTTTAGTGGAACATCGATAATTTTATTTTTATTTTGATTTAAATACATAATATATAAAGAACATATATTAATATATATCGGATACGAATATATTCGCTTCACATAATTCAGATTATGGATCTTCTTAACCTGATCAGATCAATCAAATAACTAATTGTACAATTATTATAATAACCGATCAAATTCAAATCGGATTCGAATTGAAATCCGCCCAATTGACAGCCCTATCCATCCCCATGGTGCATGAGAAAGAAAATGTGAAGTTTAAAGTTTCTTAACTTAATCGGGGTTGTCTACCGTTCCTCGAGGTCATTCTTTGAGGAATCGTTTCATCCAATAAAATTTTGACACATGTTCACATGTATAACACCCCATATTTAGAATACTTAATTTAAAAAGACCTTTTTACCCATTTTAATAGTTTTAGTTTAACAAATTAGATTTTAATTCTTTTGCTATAAAAAATTCTTGCCATCTTCATCGATATTTCCAAACCCTTCTCTCCCAGTTGTCCATCATTTCTCCAAAATTTCAATTCATTTGGCTCCTCCTTCATAACCCCCCATTCTCTCAAATGTGATAACCAAGATGGGCAATTGTAACAGTCAATTTCCCAACCAAGCATGATAATCCAATAATAACACAAGAACAGCAAGAACAACAATTAAATTAAACAATCAAAGCAATATCAACTATATTTAACTCAAAACGTCCAACAATACACTATTGAATCCAAATGAATTACACAACCAACCACACCACTAACAATTACAAAAATGGACAGTAGGATTGAATGAATCAAAGAACCAATCCTAAATCAATTATGGGACCTTCATATACCTGAAATGAAGATGAGCAGAAATTGATTAATGGATGAACAAGCACTGAGGAATTTCAGAGGAGAGAGATGGGAACAATTTACTCACGGGGAAAGTGAGAAATTAGTTTGGCCGTCGGATCTGCACTTCTCGATTCCTCAAATGCTGGCGGAAAATGCGAGTAGAACTGAATATCAGGAGGAAGGGTGGCGAAAGAGATTCTCCGGTGGGTGCTGGCGAAGTTTGAAATCATCTCTCCAGAAGAAAACATCTGGGAGAGATGGGTTTGAATCTTCAATTAACCGTAAGTTGATTTTTTTTTGAATTAATTAATTCAGGGGTGTAATGGTATTTTTCATAGTGTACAATGTTATTTACGGAAAGTATGATATCACCTCTTATGTTATACACTAAACTTTTTAATAACTGACTATTGTACACTCCTGTATAATATTAAATGGTCTAGATTGAAGATTATAAATTTTTAATGGCTTTGATCTTACATGAAACGATTCCTCAAGAATGACCTCGAGGAACGGTAGACAACCCTATATAGATACTAAAACTAAACATAGAAGTGATAATTCGAGTCACAAGTCTTAAATATTGTATATATGAAATATATGTTTATTTATTGCAAATGTCACAAATATAAATTATACAGTATATATATTTCACATCCGAGATAAATGAACTGGATTTAGAAATAGTACAAAGAATGAAAGTATATATAGTTTATTGGGCCGAGTATGGATCCACAGCCTAATCCAGACAGAGTCCATTTATAGAGTCTCGGATCGGAAGGAAAAAAACCCTAAAATCATACACGTAAGAAGTAAGAACTAGCCGTTGCAACGAGCATATAACGTTCGGAAAATAATTTTGAATTGTAAATTCACAACGCACCCCTTTTCAATCTCATTTGCTATTAAATTACCCCCTAATCTACCCTATCAAATCTCTCTCTCTCACTCAAACTCTCTTTCTCTCTCTAATTCGTTTCGTAGAAGAAGAAGATCAATTTTAGTCTCGATTATTGTCTCTTCTTCTTCTTCGGTTTGCGCATAATTTTGCAATCTTTGAAGCTTTAGTTTCAGGTTTTAAATCAAAATAAAAAATTGGAAAATGGCAACAGTGAACAACACCCGCCCCAATCAAGATAGCAACCCTAACACCAACACCGTTGCGTCGGCAAAGCAGACAATTCCCGTTGCCAAAACCGTTGATACTCAATCTGTTCTTAAAAGGTATTTTTCTTTTCTCGATTTTTATTTGTTCTTAGGGTTTAATTCTCTGTAAACCCTTTTCGGGAAATTCCAAATCTTGGAAGGTTTTTATGGTCTTCAAGATTAATTGAATTATGGATTTTAACTCACGTATGTTGGATTTTGATTTTGTATCTGTTTTTGATTTTTATAATTATTTTCAGTTATTTGATTCTGTACCCTTTTCCTGGAATAAAACAAAACACTTTTCCTGTTTTAAATTGATCAAATGTTCTTGAAAGTGTGTCCCATATTATAGTATAATTCAGTTCTGCTTTTTTTTAAATGTTAATTAATGATTTTAACTCTGGTCTAATTCGGTTGATTGATTCAATAAACAGATTGCAGTCTGAGCTAATGGCACTTATGGTAAGAAATATTGAAATCTTGACTCATTTTTAAATGTCTATTAAACGAAACTTTATTATATAATGGAGGGGTGATATTGATTATTTGACTTAGATGAGTGGTGATACTGGAATATCAGCCTTCCCTGAGGAAGAAAACATATTTTGCTGGAAAGGAACAATCAGTGGAAGTAAAGATACAGTTTTTGAAGGAACCGAATACAAGTTATCCCTTTCGTTTCCCTCGGATTATCCTTTCAAGGCTCCAAAGGTTAAATTTGAGACTACTTGCTTCCATCCCAATGTTGATTTACATGGGAATATATGTTTGGACATATTACAAGATAAGTGGTCATCTGCTTATGATGTGAGGACAATCTTGCTATCAATTCAGAGTTTGCTTGGAGGTAATAATACTTAAAACATTTTGCTAATTATTGAGACTTTATCCTTTGAATTCACATTTGACTGATACTTTTTGTTTTTTATAGAACCCAACACGAGCTCACCGCTTAACAATCAGGCAGCTGCTCTTTGGGGAAACCAAGAAGGTACAACTTTACTTAAATCTTCTTTTTGAAATGTATAATTATTGTTATGCTATATATTGTGTATGAATTTTTTTTCTTTTTTTTTTTTTTGGTTTTTGGACTGTGCAGAGTATAGGAAGATGGTGGAGAAACTATACAAGCCAATTGCTTAGAGATTTATCAATGAAGAATTGGATTGGTGTGTTTGTTTGGCTTTAAACAGAGTCGTCGTGATACTTTCTTTCTTTTCCAGTGGGAAGATTACATTCTTTTATATTGTTGTAAGATTAGAGATGAGGGAGAAATGTTCTTGGATTCAATTATTTGTAATAGAAGTTTGAAGGTTCTAGAAAATTTGGCTTCAAAGTTGGTTTTGTAATCTTGCATCCAAATGGGAATGTAATCAGAATATGATTTTTACCATCCATTACTACTTAGTTGTGCTGTCCTGTACGCTCGTTGATTTCCTCCTTTTAAGTTACTAGTACTACTAATTAGTAAATTGGAAGAACTCTTTACAGAAACCTACCTAACCTGGTGAAAGAAATCACAATCTCAGACCTTTAAATAAAAACCATATTAATTAATACGAGGTAAATAACTAAGACAAAACATGTCCTAAATGAACCTCGATATGATGACGACAAAAGAAAAGAAAAGTACCTTCTTTAATTTGTTTATTTAATAAAAAGGATATTTTTTTAGATGTAATTGATTCATATGAGTTGAATAAACTAAACCACTAAAATTTGGTCACAACGTTTTCTTAATGAGATGGGAGAATTTTGTTATTATTTAAATTTCGAGGGGAATTTCTGTAATTTCTTATAATTCCTATGGCCCATAATAAAAGTATAAAACCCTATACTAAACACAGAACCCTTCTTCTCCTCCTTCATCACCCTTTTCTTCTTTTCCTCTGCAATTAACACAAAACCCTCAAGTACATGACCCGCCTTCCACCCAATTTCGCGTTTACACCGCCGCCGTACACTATCTATTTCCTCATCGTATTTTTTATTTAAATTCAACAACAGGGGAAATTAAAAAAATTATTGAAGGAATGGCGGAACGAAGCATATTAGGGAACAATGATATAGATGATGTCCGCTGGCTTTGCTCCTTAACCGAATCCGAACTTGTAAGCTCAAATTTCTTCAATTCCTGATATTGCAATTAAGAAATTTTTGTCAAAAATGTTTAATTTGGTTTTTGTTTTCGTTTAATTAGGATTTATTGATGGGGTTAAAAAATTTGGTTCGTTTGCGTGCCAAGAAGATAGGTCACGAAGATCTGTCGAAAATATTCGACTTAAAAATGCTTCGAGAACTCAGTATGTTTTTCTAAATGCACCATTATCTAATGATTTTCTCTATTTATTTATTTGTTCAGTTTATTCTTATAATCTAACAAATAATACTACCTTAAGTAGTGAAGACAGTGCACTTTGTAAAGTTCAGTTCATGTATAAGCTTACTGCTGAATACTAGCTTTTACGCATTAATAGGTTAGCTATTGGCACTCCTAATGCTAAATCATTTTGCGTATCAGGAGAGCCAGTTTAGCCCTTTCTAAAACCAGCTCGTGTTATATGACTCTTCTGTAAGTTATGTCATTCCGACTGAGATTTGAAGTACTAGTTTGAAAATTAAAAATTTATATTCCATAATCCAGTTTGAAAGAAAAAAATTTATGACTTGTACTTGGGCGATTTTATATGGTATAAGAATGATATAATTTACATGCATTCGAGGCTTCTTACATGCTCTAAGAAACTGTGTTAGAGGTATAGCAAGTTAGGAACTTCTCTTATCTTACATGCCGAAAGACTTGTTCGAAGGATTGAGCTCCTCAATTTCAAATTGACAAAATAGGTTAACATAACTGTGTATGAATAGAATTTCATGATTCATGCTATTGCCTTGTTGAAATTTGACATTGGAACCAGTTATGAATTTTAAAACCTGAAGCTTAGACTTGTCGTTCACGTTTTTCATATCTTGTTCTGTTTATGTTATCTACTTTTGAAACTTCATATTGATATCTGACTAACTGTTGGTTTGATCAAAAACTGATTCTTACATTTGCCAAATTGGCAGGTGTCATCTTCACGAAAGATTTAAAAGAACGGCTTAAAGATATACCGGTGACTTCAGGCTTTGATTGTAACTTGTTGCATGAGAAACCCGGTAGTAGTTTTTGCAATATGACTGTTGAAGATTTATATCCATATATCTGTGCTGATCAGAGGAAGAGAATAGCAGATATGTGAGTAATTCTTCATTACTGTTTTTACATCAATCGGTTTATATTATGTCAATTATTATTTGCTAAGAGATTATGTCTTCGAAACAGGTTTCTCCAAGATATGCCTCCTACTCAAAAGCACAAAACTGGCAGCTGAGGTTCCTTAAGACTCGCATCAATTTTTTGATTTCTCTCATTTGTGCATTTTGGGTCCTTGTTTAGAGCCACTATGTCATGTTCTCAATGAGGAACAAAATACTTATAGAACATGATCGTTCCCAACCTTTGTACATTTATGTTTTAACTTATATAAATATAGTAGTGTTTATGTAATTAGTCCTATAATCTTTGCTATAAAATATTTTGGCCTGTTGATTTAGTGAAGAATCAGATCATCAGGCTGGTTTGCGTTAATTGTAACCTGTTGTTACTTTATCTCAGAAGAAGAGGCATTTCTATGGCTCCTGTTTTTAGGAAAACAATTTACACAAAGCAGTTTCCATGTGTGTAAACTAATACTCCCACTGTCCCAAATTATCTGTCTTAGAGAAAAAAATTTGTCCTAAATTATTTGTCACTTTAGGATTTCAATACACTATTAATTAAATATTTTAGGTGTATAAGAGAAAAAGTAAGGGAAAGAGTGTAAAACTTGAATAACGTGTAAATAACTAATGGTGGGATAAATAGAAAATAAGAGTATTTGAGGTATATAATTTATTTTTTCTATAAAAATTAGGCTATGTAATAGGTACCTTAATATGTGTGAAAACATGTAAAATGACAAATAAATTGGAATAGAGGGAGTAGTTGATAAAGAACTTCAAATTCTATTAGAAATCGAATATGGTATAAGTTTATTTTACAAAAATAATCACATTTCGCCGAAGACAATGATTAATAGGAAAAGCCTTGTAAGCTGCTACTTTTCTCATGATTCTCATCTCTTTGATAGCATTATGTGCTGAAACTTTTGGTTGGTCGCATAATATTATGAGTTTTTCAAATCTGACAATGCTTCTCTTGTTGTTGCTGAGATAACAGCATCTGAAGCATTAGGCAGGTAATAATATTTTCCTGGAAACAGAACACAACTGTCATAAAAAATTTATTTCAAGAATTTACAGACAAGGTAGATTCAAGTTACATACCTTGAGCAACTCGTGCAATCTCCTTCGCAAATCCAGTCGAGACAAACTTATTTTCTGTATCAATGACGAGAAGGGACATCCCTGCTTTATATATTTTCCCAGCAACCTCAAGAATCTCATCCTGTGAAAATAACCATAAGTACCCTCAAAACCGATTCTTGACTTTTCTATTTCAAATATAAAAAGATTTTTTTTGGATAAGTAAATATAACAAGATTTAATTATACAAATATAGTACCTTCAGCTCTTGAGCAGAGGGTCTAGGCATTTCAGCCGCTGCTTCAAGATCAGTAGATCTTTTTAGTGATATGTTGGCTCTGCCGTCAGTTAAGACAACAATCATTATACGACCAACATCACCACTCTTCTCTGCATTCATGCCAACTCTAACAGCCTAAGGAGGAATTTTCAAAAATGTCAAAAGATTACACAGAATGCCAGTAATCAAAGATTTTGCAATAATAGACAACTTGAAAAAGAGAACATATCAACTCTATTACGGTTCTAGGATGTAAATAAATACGCTAAATTGATTAAATTGCATACTGTGGTAAGACCATGGGCAAGTGGAGAACCCCCACCACATGGGAGTCTCTCAAGACGATTCCTTGCCATAGAAATTGACCTGGAAGGAGGCAAGAGGACTTCTGCAGCATCTCCACGGAAGGGGATGATAGAAACCTTTTCAAAACCACAAAATGAGAATAAGAAAATGGAATCATATTCTTGTTCAAAATATTATTGTTTTTCTTAATTAATATTAGAATCCACTTTGTTTATCTTCTCTATCGTATAGGGGAAAAATAGAATAACAAATAGCAGCCAATTGGGGGATAAATATTCATTTATACTGCACCTGATCTCTGCTAGTATAACTCTCTGCAAGTAGTTTAAGTGCTGCACCCTTGGCATTTTGCATTCTGTTCAAAGCCATGCTTCCACTAGCATCAACAACAAATATAACCTGTCATTTATTGAAGAGTGTGAAGATCAACTTTAAACTTCTTGTTATGAAAATCTACTAGCAGCTCAAAACTCGTCCTCAAGTATCATCATTAACAAACTACAAGCTTGTAAGATATGAATTCATGATATTTAAATTAGATAAATTATTGTGCCTAGCAGGGATTGTTGGCAATTCATTCTCATACTCTTACTTCGGTACTGAATAATTGCATTATTTTACTCTAGAATCTTAAGGAAGTAATGATCTCCCAATACAAAATAGATGAATTTCTTAGTGAAGTCAGATTGCTGGAGACAACATGATTAGAGGTTTCCACACTTCAAGGAAGGAGAGTGCATCAATATGGAACTAAAATACTGAATTTAAATTGAATTGAATAAAAACTCTACCAGGGCTCCTGCTTTCCTTGCCATTCTTTTAGCCCGCATGTCCGTTTTTTCTACGTAAACTTTTCTACTTTTTAGAATGTCCTTCTCCCTCCGCAGCTTCTGATATGGTGCAGCTGCTCTGAGAGTTGCATCAACAGCCAACCTCTTTACAGGACCCTATTTATGATTGGAGAGTTTGTAAGAGAAGTAAAACTACGAAGCAGCCAATGTGGATAGAAGAAACTTGACAAGATTCTCATAAACCGGCAAACACCATTCCAGAATGGGTATGAAATTAGTTGGTTAAGACGAGAAAAAGAAAAGTTAAAAAGGAGCTGACCTTGGGAAGCATTGGCTTAATATACCGGCCTCTATCCTCAGAAAATATAACATTCTTTGCTCTCCCAGCTTTTCCTCGTTTTCGTTGTGCCTGTTGTGCAAAGAAGAGAAGTTTCTCATCCACCAGGCCCCCTTCAGCATCGAAGATGAACTCTTCAGGTATTTGATCCTGTTGCTGTTCATTCTCTTCATTCTCTTCATCCTCTTCGTCATTCTCATCCTGTGAAAGGAAGCACAAATCTTTCATTTTTTTTCACCATAGATTTCGTCTCTTCCGTTGATATGTCAGAATTTTTGCATCACAAAAATCCCCAAGTGTTGAAAAGTACTTCATGTCAACAAACCTCTTGATCTTCCTCTTCTTTCTGCTCTTCAGAAGAATCCTGATTTTGTGGAGGAGGTGGTGGTGGAGGAGGAGGTTGCTGGTTTTGCTGATCTGGTGGGCTTTCATAAATCATTGACCGTGGAAGGATGACCAACTCGACCTGTATTGAAAGTGAATTGTTACATTCTCATTTGACATTGAACATGTAATATTCAATGTTTGTATGATGAATCCATAAACAAGTTGATACATGTCATTATGTCCGTGATAAAATGCCTAATACGGCTGTCAAACAGCATAGAGAATTGTGGTGTTGAATAAATAATGATTGTGTTTACATATAATATCTACTTTTAGCTGGTCTTCAAAAGTTTTGGCCATATTAAGAAATCATACCCCGTGTAGATCTGTAGAAAAAACATGTGCATAAAAAACATAAAAGGAATCCTCATATGGTAAACATAATTGTTATCAAGAAATGCCTTAAATTTTTCTCAAGTGGTTTCATGGTTTATTTGGCAACCAAAGTTTTGCCAAGGCTAGATAGTTGTAAACTGACATATATGTATATGTCAGTTTACAACTATACATATACATATATATGTATTGTTATAAAAAAAAAACTGACATATATGTAAGAATGCTAGATTCCATCACCAAGGACATCTATTGAATTTAGTAATGTTATAGGGGTTCTAACAATTGGACCAAACAATCAAACAAGATCCATTACCTAACATTTTTTTCTGCTAGCTTTTGAAATTTGTTGTTTCATACAGTATATAATACTTCCTATTGTTAATATATGTATGGTCAATTGGTCATAGCCAACTATAATGAAAATGGAATAGTTAATTAACGTTAAAGTTGTCTCATCAATTTATGTACATAAATTTGGAATACCTCGAAGTTAATTTTAAATATACAATGCAGAGTGAGTAGTCAGACATAAAAGAGCACTGTACTTAACAGCTTTCTTCAGATCATCGACACCGACTTTGTCACGCCCTTCAATAGCAGCTAAACACCTGGCCACTCGTGCAGCATATAATTCAGCTCTGTGCCCCTGCATAGACATTTAACATATACTAGAATATACTAATTCATACAATATGTTCATAGAACTTTTCTTTGTACAAAATATTTGTTAATGCTTATCAAATAATCATCACATCAATGTGTGCCTTCTTCACAAATTACATCATATTAAGTATTTTGGGCAGGGTAAAGCTACAGAATGAACTTATAAATGTGATAGGTGGTCAAGATGGTGCTGTATTCACTCCACTGTATTTATGAATCAAATACTGTGCATGAAGCGTGTGATATTGCTTGTCTTGACCACATAAGATACAAGTGGAAATCAAATTTACCAATGAATAAAAAATAAATAAAAAATAGCAAATAGATGACAAATTGGTCATTAAAATTTGGTATCTTTTTGTAAAGTTGAAAAACGTTATTTGAACCTTCCTCAATCCCAAGGAAAAAATACCAACAAGAAGAGTAAAAATATGTGCAATTAGAAAGGTCTCAGGATTAGTAAAAGAATGCTCTTTTCTTAATCATTTCAGCCATAAGAAATTAGTAATGTATCCTGTGATACCGTGACATACATAAACCCCCTTGTAAAGGTACTGAACAGTAAGACTTTCATATAAACCTGGCAACCACCGCGGACTGCTTCCATAACCAGGTACTTTAATTGCTCTCTGCCAATGCTAACATCCTTTAAATACTCCCGTGCTAAAATAATCTGCAGCAAATAAACAATAGCATTATTGTTTTTGTAATAAACATTCGGCAATCTTTTAGCAGATACTTAGAATTGAAACTCTGTTTACCATACTCAAATGAAAAATACGCAGTCAAACTAATTTGCAGTCGTAAGGACGTTAACATGTTTAGACTTGAACTTTTATTTATTTAGCACATCTTTACATATATTATCATGGGAAGACGTAGTAATACAATATCTTTGTCTGAGAACATAATAAACATGTAATCATATTTTAACTCATTAAGTACTGTAATCCTATACAAGTACCGAGTCTCCATATATTTCCAAAAATGAAAGTTACCTGAGTTTTAGCCATATCCATCTCTTCCTCGACCATTTTAAAAACTTCATGGCTTTGTTCTTGAAACTGTGTTGCAATCCCAACAGCTGCAACACGATCTTCAAAACTCATTGGAAGATCTGCACTGCAGATGAATGGTGTTGTTATAGAAGAACATTCAAAACTTCAAACTCATAAGATATTAGACAAATTGAAAGACTACAAAATTTCAGATACAAACTATGTGAGAAGTCAAAATTTATTAATAACCAATGAAAAGTATTTTTAAATTACTAAAAAGTTGAGAATCATACCTCAAATTTATTGCTATTCTGTCCAAAAGATGTTCCCTTACAGCTCCCTCCTCAGGATTGTAAGTCGCAATTAGAAGTGGTTTGCATGGATGTCGAAAGCTGATCCCTTCTCTCTCTACAATATTCACCCCCTCTGTCAAGACGTTAAGAAGCAAATTACTAATACCTTCATCCAAAAGATTTATCTCATCGACATATAAGACTCCTCTATGAGCCTCCGCAAGAAGACCAGGTTGGAAAACTGTTGTTCCAGATTTCACAGACTCCTCCACATCAACTGAACCAATTAGTCTATCCTCTGTGACACCAAGCGGAATCTGAAACATAAATGTTACAATAACTTTAAAAGAACAAAAATTATGAATTGTCATCAACAGATATTTCTTCTAGAAATTACCTGAACAAAAGGTGACCTGACTATTTGGACCCTTACATTACCAGCAGAGTCATAATCCACTCTATTATCAAGACCATCTTCCCACCTTCAAAGATATAGGCATTCGTTAATTTAGTAGCAATTAATAGTTCAACAAAATAGACTTTTTTTCTCACATGATACTGTTATGCCAAAAAAAAAAACATCTGATTCCAATTAAAAAACTTTAACTAGAGAAAAACATGAATTTTGAAAAATATCCCGAGGACACTTCTTCATGCCAATGTCATAGGGTACTTAAACCTCCTTCGTAAGATTTCTGAGGTAAAAGGAAGTTGTTGAGTAAAGATCATCATTACTCTTAACTACTTGTTACTGTTGTCGCCCATTCATATGTAGCAAATCCAATTGAGTTCAGTTTTAATTACAAGGTGAACATATTTGATGAACTAATTAAGAGTCTCGTATACAGGAAACTATGATCAGTAACTGATTAATTTGTAAAACGTAAAAATCCATTACCAGTAACTAAACAACCTTATGAGTTGTATAGTAATATGTCCTCGAGTAAACAAATTATGCTGAGCTCACATTTAAATGATTATTTGCTACATATATTCAAGACAATATCTATAGCATCTAAAAGGGGTTTCCAAATTCAGTGAGCCTTACTCTTCAGGTTTTGCTGGGTCGGCATTCGAAATTGATCCAGTAACTACTTCAATAGGTGGAAGAATAGCATGCAGTCCACGTGCCATGATAGTTTTTGCAGTTCCTCTCTTTCCAGATATTGCTATTCCTCCTATCTCGCGGTCTATAGCCCCAAGTAAAAGTGCAGTCTTAATAGCATCCTGCATAGAATATTTAAAGTTTACATACAGTAAAAAACTAAATTCTACTGAAATTATGACAAACAAGTTTTCAGGTAATTGGAATATGAAATGTAGCAGCCATCCAAAATTAATACTCACATAACCCTAGGTAAAAATTAAACCAATACAACAAACAGGGGGTGGGTACCTGGCCAACAACAGCAGCTAAAGGGAAAAATTGTCTTCCGTATGGAGAAGAAGAATGTCTTTCATCTTCCTTCTTTTCTGGTGCGATTCCAACAGCACCATTGGTGGAATCAAGAGTTGCAGTGGCTTCAATTCGCAGTTTCCTCCTACATGTTGTTGTGTGTAAAGAATGTGGTGTTTTTATACTCAAAGAATGGGAGAAAAGAAGAATTGGATTCAGCGGCTTTAGACATTTCAAGCTTGAATGTGATCCTGCTGATGGAGAACGCAATGCCATTATCAGATTATTATCATCAAACTTGAAGAAAAGAAACAAGAGAACTTCTCTCGCCTATGTTCTTATCTTATCTTTTTCTTTGGTGTCGCATTAGTGCTCTTATAAGTTCATACTAGCGATATTGGGTCAAATAGCAGTATCATATAGGTTGCTGTTGGAGTAGCGATTTTGGGTCAAACGACAGTATTAAATGAATAGTAAATAAAGTATATCCCAAATCGGGTCCGATCGAACTCAAAGTTTTCAAACGACAAGTGCAATACAATTATTTTGATATCTAATACTAGTAAAAATCATTAAGCAAGTAGCATATATTTGTTTTGTAATAGGATAATTTTTTTCGAGTTGTCTGGATAATAATTTGTCCACCTCAACATCTATCAAAGGATTTTTTGCATTTTATACCCTTAAAATATGAATAATAGGCAATTTGCACCCTTAAAATATATATTTAGCACTTTACACCGCTGAAATATGAATAATTCAGCACTTTGTACCCTCTTTTATTTTCTCTAAAAACCCTAGGGACAAAATAGCTAATTAATTTTTAGTTCTTTGGCACTTTGCACCCCCGAAACACAAGACATGAGCATTTTGCACCCCCGAAATAGAATTAGCACTTAGTACCCTCGAATTAAGAATAACTCATCAACTTGCACCCCTGAAACACAAGAAATGGACACTTTGAACCCCCTAAACACAAAATTAGCACTTAGCACCTCAAATTAAGAAAAACTGGACAACTAACACCCCTTGTTTTTTTCGACAAAGTTGATCACCGGGGACGAAAATGTAGGGGCAAAGTAGGTAATTCTTAAAAATACGATTATGAATATCACAATACTCATTTATCTCTTCATCTTAAAATTTGTTTTTGTGATATGATTCAGTCAATTTTATGTATTAACTTTCTACAAACTTTTTGAATTCTTTTGGATATTTTGAGGGCATTTGAAAAATTGTTAATTGAAGAAATAGGTTAAAACATATTTTCCAGATGAATATTCTAGTATTTATAATCGTATTTTGCAAATTTTAAGAAAAAAGAAAATGAATTACCTATTTTACCCGAGGTTTTTTTTTTTATCTCGGTAGTCAACTTTGTCGAAAAAAAATGAGGCGGTGCTAGTGGTTGAATTTTTATTAATTTGAGGTGCTAAGTGCTAATTTTGTGTTTAGGGGGTTCAAAGTGTTCATTTCTCGTGTTTTCGGGGTGCAAGTTGCTAAGTTGTTCTTAATTTGAGGGTGTTATGTGCTAATTCTATTTCGAAGGTGCAAAATGTCAATTTCTCGTGTTTTGGGGGTGCAAAAGGCCAAAGATCTAAAAATACACCTACTCTTGAAACTTACAAAATTTTGATTTGACACATATCACCTACTTTTTCCTTCTCCAACTCTATAAAATACATTGATTTGACACCTACCATCTATTTTTTTCCCTCAAATCCTAACATTCAAACTCAATTCAAACGAGACTTGAGCTTTTCAAAACCACAAAAGTCAACACCTAAAATCTAACCAAACGAGGTTTCAAAGGTTTCACCGAAATCATCTAAACCATTTTTTTAAAACTAAGGCCCAAGTCGAGCCAAAATCCTTCCAAATAGGCCTGTAGTAAGGAATTCATACCCCCATGAATGGTGTACTTTTTATAGATAGTCCTCAATATAACAGTTATACAACAAATCAAGAGTCTTCAATATTCAAATAACGAAAAGGGCAAACTTCAGCATCTTTAAACAGTCAAAATATGCCCAAATTCTAAGAATATAATCAAAATCAACACTAATTAATATGAAAAGATTGCTTAATAGCAATCAAGTATCAGAAATGCTTCACAATAAATTCCTCTAACTCCAATGTAGGTCAAGGGTTCAGTTTGCTTCTAATGTGCTGACTTATTAGTTATTAGTAAGATTTTTTTATGTAATTTTGAGTACATTTATTTAACTAATCATCTCTAATAAAGTGAGTTCAAGAGCAAAGTACAATGGCTTTTTCTGTTCTAAGATGAAATAATCGAACTGGACCCTCATCATGACTCTCCATGTAAAACAGTTAGCACACAGTTCTACAACTTTTCTTTAGTCAACTTGCTAAAAATATCAAAAAAAAAATAAATGAAAACCGAATACAGCAACTACAGTATATAATAATTTGATTTGTATTCACTCATTATTATATCAAAACAAAAGAAATGGCTATGCCAAAAGGACAAAAATTAAGTACTATAACTACTTCGCAGAAAATGAACGAAGAAAGTTTCATTATCTTAATGTTATAAGCAACCTAACACACATCCCAACTTGAATTTTGAGACCACTACAACTAAATTAAGAAAGAAAATTAAGACTCACTTTAAAACCATTACTTGAAAAGTTTAACCGAATAATCAATCCCTCTCAAATATGTTTGCTTGCCCAAAAAAAAAAAAAAAAATCCAAAAACTAGTAGTATAGAGCTATTACATCTTAAATAAGTCAGAGATAACAGAAATAAATTATAGGAACAAGAGGATTTATCATATCTGCAGAAAAAGAAAATGCAATTTTTTTTTTCTTTTAATTTATTTAGACGCAAATCATTTTAAAATTGTGAGTTTCAGCTAGTATTTCAAGTTCAACAAAAGGCTTTAAGATCTATAATATTAGTAGCACAATGTCTTGTAAAAAGAAAATCATGAACTGCAAATTTAATCTAGAGTTTCAGACAGCATATTGCCTGGTGAGCAAATAGCTGGTGGGGACTACTACTCAGATGCATCATAAAGAGTTTAACTAGAAAGAGTTCTTTTAGCTACAAACTCGAGAAAACTAATGTTTATCAAACAATTACTCAGAAAAGTATGCATTAATTAAGCTTCCTTATCAACCTTCTCAGACTGGGAAATGGCAGATTCAGGTCCAACAGCATTTAACAATAAAAAATATCCTGGTGTGGATCCTGGTGACTATTTGCGGTCTGACTCCGGTGTGGATCCTGGTGACTATTTCTCCAAATTAACAATAAAAAATATCCATGTGTTCATCATTTGACCCAGACTTCTGACCTGATGAGCTTTCGCCTACCTGAGGCAAACCATTAAAATCTTCATCGGTGGCGATGGCAATTTCTGAAACAAGTTCAGCCTTGCTGCTTTTAGATGGACAAGGATGAGGGCAGACGGGAGGCCTCTTATTGAGACACTTATGGCACTTAAAGCCAATAAGGTGATCAATTTTATCTTCTGTGAGATCCAAAGCATCTCCATGAAACCAAACTGCAAGTGGAGCCGAAAGGAAAAATAGTAAGTATGATTCTATTCTAACAGTTGAATAAAAGAGAATCAAACATCAGTTAAGATTTTTTTTTTTCTCCTTACGAACTGTTTTGCCAAATGAGGTGTGTTGAAAACTTCTTAGGAATTTTATCAGGAATGTTTCTGAGCACTGAGGTGGAAAGAAGGGTAATGTAGTCAACTATAGGTGGCCCCTACCTTTCTTTGAAAATATTTATTCTCAACAGTTAATTCAACTCATCTCCCACAGTATTTCGTATGAACGTTTGTGTTAAAAAGTAGATATATGCTGAGTAAAAGGATTGTTACCTCCGCAAATTTCACAAGCCACGTAACATAGATTAGATGCATAGTTTAGTTCACCACAGAGGCTGCATTTTGGTTTATCATTGACAGAAATCACCCCCCCAGGGATCACAAGAAGCATTTTACTCCTGAAATGCATCAACCTTTCATCATTCGGCCTTCTTGACAGTTGTAGACCTTTCGACCAGAAACTGCTATTAAAAGGTGTCCTCTTCTTTTTCCGTATGATATTGGGCTCTGGAAAGTTGCCCATTTCTAACTTCATTTGCTTTCCCTTCTGACCCTTCTGTCCCTTCTGCCCCTTCTTTCCATTCTTTCCCTTCTTCCCCTTAGCAATCTCGAAAGAAAACTTTACAACGCGTTTAGCATTTCTAACAGAACGCCGCGAAGGTGCAGCCAGAACTATCTTTTTGTTTTCAGGATTCACTTCTTGCTTCCCTTTCCCTAGTTTCTTCCCCTTTCCTGAGTGTAATTGCTTCAGTCCTTCAAATTCATTCTTAGGTTCTGAGACCTCAGATTTCCCCTTCCTTGCATCATTTTTCACCAAATTACCCCTCTCGCATTTATAACAAGTATATATGCACGCAGCCGTGATAGATCCAGCAGATTTCCGAACATGTGTTTCATGGAAAAAACCTGGCGTGTTGCTTCAAGTATCACATTATTTGCCATTCATATATTTATACACCAGGAAAAAGCCCAAAGAATCTGACAAGTGACACTAGACAAACTAGCTAAAACAAAAACAACTCTATATAGGGAAAAAGAAGATAGAAAATTATTATTTGTTATGGATGTCTGAGCAGTGTCACTAAGAATAAATATACCACCAATATGAATCCTAGAGTAATAAAGAATGTCTTATCTTTGCAATCCTGGCAGCTCACTGCTTCCCTGAAAATCAACAGAAGTAAGCTGATCACTGAAATTGAAAAATCACAGGACAAAGAAAGATTAACAAGCAAAAATAATTGCCTCAGAGAAGCATGTTTGCTTGTACAACACAAAAATAAGAAAAATACCAATAAGTATATTATTATCCAGTCAAGCCAATGATTTTTTGACTTAAAAAGGAAAATTTGAGTATGCATAAAAAAAGTCTTTGCTTACAATATGACAACCAGTATCCCAACTTTAACAATAGAAAAGTTGATCGATATTCAATACTCTAGGATTCCTATTCCTTAGTTTTAAAATTTGGTTGTTTTGTAAAACTGATAACTCGTAACCATTAAAGTTACATCATACCTCATGAGGACATCGCAGTTGCACTGTGCACATTGATAGTGCCCTGTTTTCTCTAGTTTATAAAACAGGTATGCAAAGCCCCCTTTCTGTTTTCCATTTACTTTAATGCTCGGCTGAAGGTCTGTAGGTTTCGTCTTACTTGCTTTACGAGCAAGTCTTTTTGTTCGTACTGTCACGGCCACAGATTTTCAACGTGCCCGCGCGGCGCCTTTGCCCCCGGAGGCCAGCCTTAAACACCGAACAATACACTGGTTTCGCCCTGCCTTGGGCTCCTCAGGAGATCGGCTCCAGATCCCGACCAGGTTTGGGTAGGGTTGGCCTAGTCCCCTCTTCACCGTCAATTCCAAGAACAGCGACAAGCTCCCAGCATTTAACCGGGTCGGCCTGTCTGGACTCTGAAGGGGATGTGGCCTATTTCCCTCATCATCATCCGTAATCACTATAATCTTCTTATTATCATTCTCCGCAAAATCCTCACTCATCTGTACATTAATCATTTCATTTACTCTCGATTGCACCTCACAATCATCCAAATTCTTAACCTCCTCTTCCATCAAGTCTAAATTCAAGTCAAAACTTCGCTCCTTATCACCACCCAAATCCTCAAAGTAGCGGACTCAGGTTCGAATTCCTGTTGGGAGAAGTTCCCTCTTGGGAAACAAAAAAAAAAATCCTCAAAAACCTCATTTATAGCCACATTCAAATCAATCATTTCTTTCTTCACCCCAGACTTCTCCTCCCCGAACAACCCCTTATTTAAATCTACCCCATCAAGAGAATCCAAATTCACCCTCGCATTCAAATCCAAGCCATCCAGCTTAGCCCCACCACCACCACCCCTAACTTCTCTACCCCCATGATCATCATTTTCATTCAAATTACTTAAACCATCTTCATTCAAATTTAAGTCAAATTTCCTAGATATGCCGCCTTTATTCACCAAACTACCAGAAACATCACTTTCAATAACAGAAATGTCATTAAATGTACCTTCATTATCGATGAGCGAGAGAAGTTCAGCCAACTCCAATTCTTTACAATCTCCGTCGTCGTACACGATCCTAAATAAACCGGTGGACTGTTGGTAAGCTTCAACTGAACCAAAAGAAGTTCCGTTTTGCAGTTGGAACTTTTTCTTCACCCTTCTCCCCACATACTCCATTTCACAGATTTCAAAAATAATGCTACAGAAATAAAATCAATGAACAAGTATTAAATTCTGAAGAAAGAAAATTGAATTTGAAGTATATGGGATACAAAAACAACTCTATATAGGGAAAAAGAAGATAGAAAATTATTATTTGTTATGGATGTCTGAGCAGTGTCACTAAGAATAAATATACCACCAATATGAATCCTAGAGTAATAAAGAATGTCTTACCTTTGCAATCCTGGCAGCTCACTGCTTCCCTGAAAATCAACAGAAGTAAGCTGATCACTGACATTGAAAAATAACAGGACAAAGAAAGATTAACAAGCAAAAATAATTGCCTCAGAGAAGCATGTTTGCTTGTACAACACAAAAATAAGAAAAATACCAATAAGTATATTACCATCCAGTCAAGCCAATGATTTTTTGACTTAAAAAGGAAAATTTGAGTATGCATAAAAAAAGTCTTTGCTTACAATATGACAACCAGTATCCCAACTTTAACAATAGAAAAGTTGGTCGATATTCAATGCTCTAGGATTCCTATTCCTTAGTTTTAAAATTTGGTTGTTTTGTAAAACTGATAACTTGTAACCATTAAAGTTACATCATACCTCATGAGGACATCGCAGTTGAACTGTGCACATTGATAGTGCCCTGTTTTCTCTAGTTTATAAAACAGGTATGCAAAGCCCTCTTTCTGTTTTCCATTTACTTTAATGCTCGGCTGAAGGTCTGTAGGTTTCGTCTTACTTGCTTTACGAGCAAGTCTTTTTGTTCGTACTGTCACGGCCACAGATTTTCAACGTGCCCGCGCGGCGCCTTTGCCCCCGGAGGCCAGCCTTAAACACCGAACAATACACTGATTTCGCCCTGCCTTGGGCTCCTCAGGAGATCGGCTCCAGATCCCGACCAGGTTTGGGTAGGGTTGGCCTAGTCCCCTCTTCACCGTCAATTCCAAGAACAGCGACAAGCTCCCCGCATTTAACCGGGTCGGCCTGTCTGGACTCTGAAGGGGATGTGGCCTATTTCCCTCATCATCATCCGTAATCACTATAATCTTCTTATTATCATTCTCCGCAAAATCCTAACTCATCTGTACATTAATCATTTCATTTACTCTCGATTGCACCTCACAATCATCCAAATTCTTAACCTCCTCTTCCATCAAGTCTAAATTCAAGTCAAAACTTCGCTCCTTCTCACCACCCTTTCATGGGGGTAGAGAAGTTAGGGGTGGTGGTGGTGGGGCTAAGCTGGATGGCTTGGATTTGAATGCGAGGGTGAATTTGGATTCTCTTGATGGGGTAGATTTAAATAAGGGGTTGTTCGGGGAGGAGAGTTCTGGGGTGAAGAAAGAAATGATTGATTTGAATGTGGCTATAAATGAGGTTTTCGAGGATTTTTTTTTTTGGTTTCCCAAGGGTTTAATCCCTTTCGAGGCGCGTCGGACACATAATGTGGGAACTTCTCCCAACAGGAATTCGAACCTGAGTCCGCTACTTTGAGGATTTGGGTGGTGAGAATGAGCGAAGTTTTGACTTGAATTTAGACTTGATGGAAGAGGAGGTTAAGAATTTGGATGATTGTGAGGTGCAATCGAGAGTAAATGAAATGATTAATGTACAGATGAGTGAGGATTTTGCGGAGAATGATAATAAGAAGATTATAGTGATTACGGATGATGATGAGGGAAATAGGCCACATCCCCTTCAGAGTCCAGACAGGCCGACCCGGTTAAATGCGGGGAGCTTGTCGCTGTTCTTGGAATTGACGGTGAAGAGGGGACTAGGCCAACCCTACCCAAACCTGGTCGGGATCTGGAGCCGATCTCCTGAGGAGCCCAAGGCAGGGCGAAACCAGTGTATTGTTCGATGTTTAAGGCTGGCCTCCGGGGGCAAAGGCGCCGCGCGGGCACGTTGAAAATCTGTGGCCGTGACAGTACGAACAAAAAGACTTGCTCAAATTTCCTAGATATGCCGCCTTTATTCACCAAACTACCAGAAACATCACTTTAAATAACAGAAATGTCATTAAATGTACCTTCATTATCGATGAGCTAGAGAAGTTCAGCCAACTCCAATTCTTTACAATCTCCGTCGTCGTACACGATCCTAAATAAACCGGTGGACTGTTGGTAAGCTTCAACTGAACCAAAAGAAGTTCCGTTTTGCAGTTGGAACTTTTTCTTCACCCTTCTCCCCACATACTCCATTTCACAGATTTCAAAAATAATGCTACAGAAATAAAATCAATGAACAAGTATTAAATTCTGAAGAAAGAAAATTGAATTTGAAGTATATGGGATACAAAGACAACTCTATATAGGGAAAAAGAAGATAGAAAATTATTATTTGTTATGGATGTCTGAGCAGTGTCACTAAAAATAAATATACCACCAATATGAATCCTAGAGTAATAAAGAATGTCTTACCTTTGCAATCCTGGCAGCTCACTGCTTCCCTGAAAATCAACAGAAGTAAGCTGATCACTGACATTGAAAGATCACAGGACAAAGAAAGATTAACAAGCAAAAATAATTGCCTCAGAGAAGCATGTTTGCTTGTACAACACAAAAATAAGAAAAATACCAATAAGTATATAACCATCCAGTCAAGCCAATGATTTTTTGACTTAAAAAGGAAAATTTGAGTATGCATAAAAAAAGTCTTTGCTTACAATATGACAACCAGTATCCCAACTTTAACAATAGAAAAGTTGGTCGATATTCAATGCTCTAGGATTCCTATTCCTTAGTTTTAAAATTTGGTTGTTTTGTAAAACTGATAACTTGTAACCATTAAAGTTACATCATACCTCATGAGGACATCGCAGTTGCACTGTGCACATTGATAGTGCCCTGTTTTCTCTAGTTTATAAAACAGGTATGCAAAGCCCTTTTTCTGTTTTCCATTTACTTTAATGCTCGGCTGAAGGTCTGTAGGTTTCGTCTTACTTGCTTTACGAGCAAGTCTTTTTGTTCGAACTGTCACGGCCACAGATTTTCAACGTGCCCGCGCGGCGCCTTTGCCCCCGGAGGCCAGCCTTAAACACCGAACAATACACTGATTTCGCCCTGCCTTGGGCTCCTCAGGAGATCGGCTCCAGATCCCGACCAGGTTTGGGTAGTGTTGGCCTAGTCCCCTCTTCACCGTCAATTCCAAGAACAGCGACAAGCTCCCCGAATTTAACTGGGTGGGCCTGTCTGGACTCTGAAGGGGATGTGGCCTATTTCCCTCATCATCATCCGTAATCACTATAATCTTCTTATTATCATTCTCCGCAAAATCCTCACTTATCTGTACATTAATCATTTCATTTACTCTCGATTGCACTTCACAATCATCCAAATTCTTAACATCCTCTTCCATCAAGTCTAAATTCAAGTCAAAACTTCGCTCCTTCTCACCACCCTTTCATGGGGGTAGAGAAGTTAGGGGTGGTGGTGGTGGGGCTAAGCTGGATGGCTTGGATTTGAATGCGAGGGTGAATTTGGATTCTTTTGATGGGGTAGATTTAAATAAGGGGTTGTTCGGGGAGGAGAGTTCTGGGGTGAAGAAAGAAATGATTGATTTGAATGTGGCTATAAATGAGGTTTTTGAGGATTTTTTTTTTTGGTTTCCCAAGGGTTTAAACCCTTTCGAGGCGCGTCGGACACATAATGTGGGAACTTCTCCCAACAGGAATTCGAACCTGAGTCCGCTACTTTGAGGATTTGGGTGGTGAGAAGGAGCGAAGTTTTGACTTGAATTTAGACTTGATGGAAGAGGAGGTTAAAAATTTGGATGATTGTGAGGTGCAATCGAGAGTAAATGAAATGATTAATGTACAGATGAGTGAGGATTTTGCGGAGAATGATAATAAGAAGATTATAGTGATTACAGATGATGATGAGGGAAATAGGCCACATCCACTTCAGAGTCCAGACAGGCCGACCCGGTTAAATGCGGGGAGCTTGTCGCTGTTCTTGGAATTGACGGTGAAGAGGGGACTAGGCCAACCCTACCCAAACCTGGTCGGGATCTGGAGCCGATCTCCTGAGGAGCCCAAGGCAGGGCGAAACCAGTGTATTGTTCGATGTTTAAGGCTGGCCTCCGGGGGCAAAGGCACCGCGCGGGCACGTTGAAAATCTGTGGCCGTGACAGTACGAACAAAAAGACTTGCTCAAATTTCCTAGATATGCCGCCTTTATTCACCAAACTACCAGAAACATCACTTTCAATAACAGAAATGTCATTAAATGTACCTTCATTATCGATGAGCGAGAGAAGTTCAGCCAACTCCAATTCTTTACAATCTCCGTCGTCGTACACGATCCTAAATAAACCGGTGGACTGTTGGTAAGCTTCAACTGAACCAAATGAAGTTCCGTTTTGCAGTTGGAACTTTTTCTTCACCCTTCTCCCCACATACTCCATTTCACAGATTTCAAAAATAATGCTACAGAAATAAAATCAATGAACAAGTATTAAATTCTGAAGAAACAAAATTGAATTTGAAGTATATGGGATACAAAAACAACTCTATATAGGGAAAAAGAAGATAGAAAATTATTATTTGTTATGGATGTCTGAGCAGTGTCACTAAAAATAAATATACCACCAATATGAATCCTAGAGTAATAAAGAATGTCTTACCTTTGCAATCCTGGCAGCTCACTGCTTCCCTGAAAATCAACAGAAATAAGCTGATCACTGACATTGAAAGATCACAGGACAAAGAAAGATTAACAAGCAAAAATAATTGCCTCAGAGAAGCATGTTTGCTTGTACAACACAAAAATAAGAAAAATACCAATAAGTATATAACCATCCAGTCAAGCCAATGATTTTTTGACTTAAAAAGGAAAATTTGAGTATGCATAAAAAAAGTCTTTGCTTACAATATGACAACCAGTATCCCAACTTTAACAATAGAAAAGTTGGTCGATATTCAATGCTCTAGGATTCCTATTCCTTAGTTTTAAAATTTGGTTGTTTTGTAAAACTGATAACTTGTAACCATTAAAGTTACATCATACCTCATGAGGACATCGCAGTTGCACTGTGCACATTGATAGTGCCCTGTTTTCTCTAGTTTATAAAACAGGTATGCAAAGCCCTCTTTCTGTTTTCCATTTACTTTAATGCTCGGCTGAAGGTCTGTAGGTTTCGTCTTACTTGCTTTACGAGCAAGTCTTTTTGTTCGTACTGTTACGGCCACAGATTTTTAACGTGCCCGCGCGGCGCCTTTGCCCCCGGATGCCAGCCTTAAACACCGAACAATACACTGGTTTCGCCCTGCCTTGGGCTCCTCAGAAGATCGGCTCCAGATCCCGACCAGGTTTGGGTAGGGTTGGCCTAGTCCCCTCTTCACCGTCAATTCCAAGAACAGCGACAAGCTCCCCGCATTTAACCGGGTCGGCCTATCTGGACTCTGAAGGGGATGTGGCCTATTTCCCTCATCATCATCCGTAATCACTATAATCTTCTTATTATCATTCTCCGCAAAATCCTCACTCATCTGTACATTAATCATTTCATTTACTCTCGATTGCACCTCACAATCATCCAAATTCTTAACCTCCTCTTCCATCAAGTCTAAATTCAAGTCAAAACTTCGCTGCTTCTCACCACCCTTTCATGGGGGTAGAGAAGTTAGGGGGTGTGGTGGTGGGGCTAAGCTGGATGGCTTGGATTTGAATGCGAGGGTGAATTTGGATTCTCTTGATGGGATAGATTTAAATAAGGGGTTGTTCGGGGAGGAGAGTTCTGGGGTGAAGAAAGAAATGATTGATTTGAATGTGGCTATAAATGAGGTTTTTGAGGATTTTTTTTTTTGGTTTCCCAAGGGTTTAATCCCTTTCGAGGCGCGTCGGGCAAATAATGTGGGAACTTCTCCCAACAGGAATTCGAACCTGAGTCCGCTACTTTGAGGATTTGGGTGGTTAGAAGGAGCGAAGTTTTGACTTGAATTTAGACTTGATGGAAGAGGAGGTTAAGAATTTGGATGATTGTGAGGTGCAATCGAGAGTAAATGAAATGATTAATGTACAGATGAGTGAGGATTTTGCGGAGAATGATAATAAGAAGATTATAGTGATTACGGATGATGATGAGGGAAATAGGCCACATCCCCTTCAGAGTCCAGACAGGCCGACCCGGTTAAATGCGGGGAGCTTGTCGCTGTTCTTGGAATTGACGGTGAAGAGGGGACTAGGCCAACCCTACCCAAACCTGGTCGGGATCTGGAGCCGATCTCCTGAGGAGCCCAAGGCAGGGCGAAACCAGTGTATTGTTCGGTGTTTAAGGCTGGCCTCCGGGGGCAAAGGCGCCGCGCGGGCACGTTGAAAATCTGTGGCCGTGACAGTACGAACAAAAAGACTTGCTCAAATTTCCTAGATATGCCGCCTTTATTCACCAAACTACCAGAAACATCACTTTCAATAACAGAAATGTCATTAAATGTACCTTCATTATCGATGAGCGAGAGAAGTTCAGCCAACTCCAATTCTTTACAATCTCCGTCGTCGTACACGATCCTAAATAAACCGGTGTACTGTTGGTAAGCTTCAACTGAACCAAAAGAAGTTCCGTTTTGCAGTTGGAACTTTTTCTTCACCCTTCTCCCCACATACTCCATTTCACAGATTTCAAAAATAATGCTACAGAAATAAAATCAATGAACAAGTATTAAATTCTGAAGAAAGAAAATTGAATTTGAAGTATATGGGATACAAAGACAACTCTATATAGGGAAAAAGAAGATAGAAAATTATTATTTGTTATGGATGTCTGAGCAGTGTCACTAAAAATAAATATACCACCAATATGAATCCTAGAGTAATAAAGAATGTCTTACCTTTGCAATCCTGGCAGCTCACTGCTTACCTGAAAATCAACAGAAGTAAGATGATCACTGACATTGAAAGATCACAGGACAAAGAAAAATTAACAAGCAAAAATAATTGCCTCAGAGAAGCATGTTTGCTTGTACAACACAAAAATAAGAAAAATACCAATAAGTATATAACCATCCAGTCAAGCCAATGATTTTTTGACTTAAAAAGGAAAATTTGAGTATGCATAAAAAAAGTCTTTGCTTACAATATGACAACCAGTATCCCAACTTTAACAATAGAAAAGTTGGTCGATATTCAATGCTCTAGGATTCCTATTCCTTAGTTTTAAAATTTGGTTGTTTTGTAAAACTGATAACTTGTAACCATTAAAGTTACATCATACCTCATGAGGACATCGCAGTTGCACTGTGCACATTGATAGTGCCCTGTTTTCTCTAGTTTATAAAACAGGTATGCAAAGCCCTCTTTCTGTTTTCCATTTACTTTAATGCTCGGCTGAAGGTCTGTAGGTTTCGTCTTACTTGCTTTACGAGCAAGTCTTTTTGTTCGTACTGTCACGGCCACAGATTTTCAACGTGCCCGCGCGGCGCCTTTGCCTCCGGAGGCCAGCCTTAAACACCGAACAATACACTGGTTTCGCCCTGCCTTGGGCTCCTCAGGAGATCGGCTCCAGATCCCGACCAGGTTTGGATAGGGTTGGCCTAGTCCCCTCTTCACCGTCAATTCCAAGAACAGCGACAAGCTCCCCGCATTTAACCGGGTCGGCCTGTCTGGACTCTGAAGGGGATGTGGCCTATTTCCCTCATCATCATCCGTAATCATTATAATCTTCTTATTATCATTCTCCGCAAAATCCTCACTCGTCTGTACATTAATCATTTCATTTACTCTCGATTGCACCTCACAATCATCCAAATTCTTAACCTCCTCTTCCATCAAGTCAAAACTTCGCTCCTTCTCACCACCCAAATCCTCAAAGTAGCGGACTCAGGTTCGAATTCCTGTTGGGAGAAGTTCCCACATTATGTGCCCGACGCGCCTCGAAAGGGATTAAACCCTTGGGAAACAAAAAAAAAAAAATCCTCAAAAACCTCATTTATAACCACATTCAAATGAATCATTTCTTTCTTCACCCCAGAACTCTCCTCCCCGAACAACCCCTTATTTAAATCTACCCCATCAAGAGAATCCAAATTCACCCTCGCATTCAAATCCAAGCCATCCAGCTTAGCACCACCACCACCACCCCTAACTTCTCTACCCCCATGATCATCATTTTCATTCAAATTACTTAAACCATCTTCATTCAAATTTAAGTCAAATTTCCTAGATATGCCGCCTTTATTCACCAAACTACCAGAAACATCACTTTCAATAACAGAAATGTCATTAAATGTACCTTCATTATCGATGAGCGAGAGAAGTTCAGCCAACTCCAATTCTTTACAATCTCCGTCGTCGTACACGATCCTAAATAAACCGGTGGACTGTTGGTAAGCTTCAACTGAACCAAAAGAAGTTCCGTTTTGCAGTTGGAACTTTTTCTTCACCCTTCTCCTCACATACTCCATTTCACAGATTTCAAAAATAATGCTACAGAAATAAAATCAATTAACAAGTATTAAATTCTGAAGAAAGAAAATTGAATTTGAAGTATATGGGATACAAAAACAACTCTATATAGGGAAAAAGAAGATAGAAAATTATTATTTGTTATGGATGTCTGAGCAGTGTCACTAAGAATAAATATACCTCCAATATGAATCCTAGAGTAATAAAGAATGTCTTACCTTTGCAATCCTGGCAGCTCACTGCTTCCCTGAAAATCAACAGAAGTAAGCTGATCACTGAAATTGAAAAATCACAGGACAAAGAAAGATTAACAAGCAAAAATAATTGCCTCAGAGAAGCATGTTTGCTTGTACAACACAAAAATAAGAAAAATACCAATAAGTATATTACCATCCAGTCAAGCCAATGATTTTTTGACTTAAAAAGGAAAATTTGAGTATGCATAAAAAAAGTCTTTGCTTACAATATGACAACCAGTATCCCAACTTTAACAATAGAAAAGTTGGTCGATATTAAATGCTCTAGGATTCCTATTCCTCAGTTTTAAAATTTGGTTGTTTTGTAAAACTGATAACTTGTAACCATTAAAGTTACATCTTACCTAATGAGGATATCGCAGTTGCACTTTGCACATTGATAGTGCCCTGTTTTCTCTAGTTTATAAAACAGGTATGCAAAGCCCTCTTTCTGTTTTCCATTTACTTTAATGCTCGGCTGAAGGTCTGTAGGTTTCGTCTTACTTGCTTTACGAGCAAGTCTTTTTGTTCGTAATGTCACGGCCACAGATTTTCAATGTGCCCGCGCGGCGCCTTTGACCCCGGAGGCCAGCCTTAAACACCGAACAATACACTGGTTTCGCCCTGCCTTGGGCTCCTCAGGAGATCGGCTCCAGATCCCGACCAGGTTTGGGTAGGGTTGGCCTAGTCCCCTCTTCACCGTCAATTCCAAGAACAGCGACAAGCTCCCCGCATTTAACCGGGTCGGCCTGTCTGGACTCTGAAGGGGATGTGGCCTATTTCCCTCATCATCATCCGTAATCACTATAATCTTCTTATTATCATTCTCCGCAAAATCCTCACTCATCTGTACATTAATCATTTCATTTACTCTCGATTGCACCTCACAATCATACAAATTCTTAACCTCCTCTTCCATCAAGTCTAAATTCAAGTCAAAACTTCGCTCCTTCTCACCACCCTTTCATGGGGGTAGAGAAGTTAGGGGTGGTGGTGGTGGGGCTAAGCTGGATGGCTTGGATTTGAATGCGAGGGTGAATTTGGATTCTCTTGATGGGGTAGATTTAAATAAGGGGTTGTTCGGGGAGGAGAGTTCTGGGGTGAAGAAAGAAATGATTGATTTGAATGTGGCTATAAATGAGGTTTTTGAGGATTTTTTTTTTTTTTGGTTTCCCAAGGGTTTAATCCCTTTCGCGGCGCGTCGGAAACATAAAGTGGGAACTTCTCCCAACAGGAATTCGAACATGAGTCCGCTACTTTGAGGATTTGGGTGGTGAGAAGGAGCGAAGTTTTGACTTGAATTTAGACTTGATGGAAGAGGAGGTTAAGAATTTGGATGATTGTGAGGTGCAATCGAGAGTAAATGAAATGATTAATGTACAGATGAGTGAGGATTTTGCGGAGAATGATAATAAGAAGATTATAGTGATTACGGATGATGATGAGGGAAATAGGCCACATCCCCTTCAGAGTCCAGACAGGACGATCCGGTTAAATGCGGGGAGCTTGTCGCTGTTCTTGGAATTGACGGTGAAGAGGGGACTAGGCCAACCCTACCCAAACCTGGTCGGGATCTGGAGCCGATCTCCTGAGGAGCCCAAGGCAGGGCGAAACCAGTGTATTGTTCGGTGTTTAAGGCTGGCCTCCGGGGGCAAAGGCGCCGCGCGGGCACGTTGAAAATCTGTGGCCGTGACAGTACGAACAAAAAGACTTGCTCAAATTTCCTAGATATGCCGCCTTTATTCACCAAACTACCAGAAACATCACTTTCAATAACAGAAATGTCATTAAATGTACCTTCATTATCGATGAGCGAGAGAAGTTCAGCCAACTCCAATTCTTTACAATCTCCGTCGTCGTACACGATCCTAAATAAACCGGTGGACTGTTGGTAAGCTTCAACTGAACCAAAAGAAGTTCCGTTTTGCAGTTGGAACTTTTTCTTCACCCTTCTCCCCACATACTCCATTTCACAAATTTCAAAAATAATGCTACAGAAATAAAATCAATGAACAAGTATTAAATTCTGAAGAAAGAAAATTGAATTTGAAGTATATGGGATACCAAAACAACTCTATATAAGGAAAAAGAAGATAGAAAATTATTATTTGTAATGGATGTCTGAGCAGTGTCACTAAGAATAAATATACCACCAATATGAATCCTAGAGTAATAAAGAATGTCTTACCTTTGCAATCCTGGCAGCTCACTGCTTCCCTGAAAATCAACAGAAGTAAGCTGATCAGTGACATTGAAAAATCACAGGACAAAGAAAGATTAACAAGCAAAAATAATTGCCTCAGAGAAGCATGTTTGCTTGTACAACACAAAAATAAGAAAAATACCAATAAGTATATTACCATCCAGTCAAGCCAATGATTTTTTGACTTGTATGCTTAAAAAAATGTCTTCGCTTACAATATGACAACCAGTATTCCAACTTTAACAATACAAAAGTTGGTTGCCATTCAATGATCTAGGATTCCTTTTCTTTAGTTATAAATTTGGTTGTTTTTTAAAAGTTATAACACTTAACCATTAAAGTTATTCATACCCCATGAGGACATCGCAGTTGCACTGTCCACATTGATAGTGCCCCGTTTTCTCTAGTTTTGAAAACAGGTATGCAAAGCCCTTTTTCTGCCTTCTAGTTACTTTAATGCTCGGCTGAAGGTCTGTAGGTTTCGTCTTACTTGCTTTATGAGCAAGTCTTTTTAGTTCGTACACTTTCAAAAGATGCAATGGTACGTGAGACTCCTCCAGCCAATATTTCTTCCTTCCGCTAGATTCGTCTTCAATAATTGATCCATGTTTCACAACAATGTTGGGGATATGTCTTCTTTTGCCAAAATCCAGAAGATACTTTACTAGTGTTCCATCAGAGCGCTTCCTACGAACTGTAGCCTTATTAAATGATTCGACTGATTTTTTCTTCGAGAGAATGTTAGAATTCCCAATATCTTTCCATCTAATATTTGCATCAAGCTCCCTAATCTGAACACAAGGAAAATATTCATCAACACCTCCTTTCATTATATCACTGTGAATATTAATATTGTCTCATTTTACAGAACTGAATCCTACTGTTTCATCTCTAGCTCTATCAATTTTTCACTTTCCATTGATAGGAGATATTATGGGCTTTATATGATTGGGCAACTGCCTTGCAGTCTACACTATCCATATGCCTTCAAAATATTGTCCTTAATCGTATGTGCTATATTGTACACAATCAGACCAATCTCTGAAAATAAATAATATAAAGACTTGCCTGAAGAGCAAGCTGATCCAAGCTTCTTGATGTCTCAACGGCAGCCCTCCATGCATCATATCTAGTCCTCTTCGCGTTTTCTCCACTTTCAGGGTATAATGTGCCTGGTATCTTCTTATATCCACCTATAACAATGCGAACTTGCAACATTGTTTAGATAACGGCTTCACTTAGAGATCAAAATTTTAAGTAGTTAAGTAGAGGAACAATAATAGTTTTGAACCTTGCCGGCCAGCTTTGGAAGCCAAAGTGCAAGGCAAAACCTTCCAATTAAAGAGCTTGCATGAACCCGTTCCACCTATCCACCACAATAAACACAGCCCAGGATCAGCTTTTGAAGGTGGGGAGATCCCCATCCCAGAAGATCTTGCGTTTCTTGAGGACGCTCGCGTAGAATTGATCACGTTATGAGAAGCAGAACCCATTGTAGCAACAGAATCCACATGTTTTCGCCAATCAGAAGAAAGTGCTAGATGATGCAAATTGGACTCCAGCTGGTGGTAAAATTGGAGACAATAAGCTAAATAAAACAAGGTACAAATTGGAGAAAGACAAAATTAAGCAACAAAATCTACAGGTTCAATAACCACGTACATTTAATAAAGATCCTAGGGAGTAGAAATGCTGCGTACCAGGAGAAGCAAAATTTTCAATGAACCAATGTTGACCGCTTCACCAACACTTTTACGCCAAACAATGGAATAATGTGGAGTTAACCATGGGCCCAAAAGAAGACCTTGCAGATGATCTTCGATGCATATCATATGGCACATAACATCAATAAGATGGATTTCTCTATTCTTATCAAACCCAATACCTAAAGCCTCACTCGTAAAGTTTTCTACAGATGGAAATCTATCACTCATAATGAATAAGCAGTTCCTTTCCTCTTCGGGAGCTTTGCAATAGAAGCACCACCCACATTTTTCATTCCTATAGTTCATATTTGAGCTTTGAATATTTGACCAAGAAAAATTAGCAAACCTATTAGTGACGGATTTCAGCTGCCCTGCTACAGATTCCTCGAAAGATCTTGGGGCATCTTCAGAGATCTTATCTGATGATTTAAATGCCAATTTTCCCAAAACTGATGATGCTATTTGAGCAAATTCATAAGAGTTGACATAATTTGTCCTAAATTGCACTTGAGACTTGAAACTTTTGGAGTTTATGACAGAAAGTGCATAGCTATAATTTTCAGAATTAATATTATTGCCTGGTTCAACATCTAAGATAGCTGATGCTAAACAATGATCTGCAATATCCCCAAGCTTCAATGGAATTTGCGAATCTTCTGGAATCTCGGGGCGTGCTTTTGAACATCCAAACGCACTCTCCTTTAAGGAATCCGTCTTCATGAATGCTTGAGAGACTTCGGCTGATCCTTCAGAATTTGCCAGTTGATTTTCCATTTTTGCTCCAAGGTTGCCCGTTTCCAGTGTGACAGTAACGTTCCCTGCATTTTCAGCTTCAACTTTACTAAAATAAGCAGTCACCATGGACTTTTTATCAGACCACTTTTCAGCAACAGCCTCATCAGTTTCCGATGTGCTTTGATGCATATCTGGCGGTTGCCTTTTTTCAGGAAAAGCTGACTGTGTAGAGGACCGAGAGTCGAGACCATTTTTGGTCCCAACAACTCCATGTACTATATTCCAATTCTTACATATAACACTTATTATTGTGTCGTAGACAAATGGCGACGACTCTAGAGCTTTAATAAGAGTAGGCAAATCATTTTTATTGTACGACCAACTAGGGACGTCATCATTGTATGACTCCAACCTGCACAGAAGAATGAAACGAAATCAAATATGATATAGTTGAAGTCACGGGAACATTTACTATAGAAATATGGTCATGAGTAAATTAGAATCAGATTTGTCACGACACAGAATATACAAGTAGATTATATAAAAATTAACTGATAAAGAAGTATAACAATAGCGTATGCTACTTTTTGGGCAAGCTAGCTAAGCTAAATGAAGATATGGTAAAATAATCTCATTTAAATAAGAGGAGTAAATTTATATTGGCATCTACTAATCGTATAGCACAAAGAAGTTATAGCATATTAGGCAACCGAAATACCTCAAAAGGATAGAAAAATGATGTCATTTTATGACGTAGCCCGGGAAATGTGAGGGAGACTTATATTCTTGACGGTTTTTAACAAATGAGAAAAGACATGAAGAAGAGACTTAACTAATTCTATTTTGTGAACTAAAGTAGACCAGTCTCTAAATAAATTTGTAGATACTCATCAACATTGACGACCAATGCTGTTATTTTGAATAAAATAAAATAAAAACATAAAATCAGTTAGTATGATTACAAATGGAAAAAAAAGGTTGGTTAGCATAAGAAAACAAGTTAATTTAAGGATGAGATTTCACTGTCTATAAGAACACGGGTGAAAATGATTTTCAAATTAAAATATGATTTTACATTTTTAGCAAGCCAAAGTTTCCACCTAAATTTATTCAATGTAATTGAGGTACTAGACTGACCAAACTCCAACCAAAAACAGAAATATAGAGTAATATCATGAGAAACACTTGGAAGCGGGGAAATAATTAATACAACATTAAAATTGTAAAGAATCTCAACAGGGCAGACCACCTCCAGTCAAAACTGCATGTATATTATGATGAAGTTAATTCGACAAGGTGAAAAGCTTGAAACTAGTGAAAGAAAGACTAATGCATGTGTATTGAACCCACAGGACATTCACAGCGATAAATTGACGATAATAGAAAAGTTACCCGAAAGTTAAGCATCTAAACATTTCTAGCACATTATAACCAAGCTGTCAACACCCAATTAAAGTTTTACACAGGTGCGGCATGATCATCTAAATAAAATATCAACGCTTGCATGTCATTCAAATATGCACATTGAGCCGACGTAGTTACAAAACTTGCTCGGTTGGCATTAGGGAGTTAGAGGTGTTTTCCATGAAATTAAGAAAATCTCAAAAAAAGAAAATGAAGGTTTGATGTGAACCAATTTTCTTTTCCGATAGGATCATGAAGTTAATCTTACAAACAGGTTCAAAAAATGCATGAAGGTACAACAAAATCAAGAAAAGTATGAATTCACATGATCAACAATTCTTATTAAAGCATTAGAAGTTGAAGTCATGGAGCTGGAAAATCCAACACTTTTACGTACCCTCGTACTCAAGTCTATATAAAGCAAGATCTCTGATATTAGGAAATAAATATGAGTTTGCGTCACATAAGGAAACTCAAAACAGCAAGTGTGATCCTTTACATATGACTCCCAAATAAACCAATAGCGGCATACTCTACTAATTTACTGTTCAGTAATTTGTTAATCTTTAGTAATTAATAAGGTTTCTGGATACTATCTCATTTCCATGCATAACGAGAAATGTCATTTTCTGAGACATTCTTATTGAATTGAAAGTTAAATATATTCTAAGCTTTCACTATTTTCAGTACATAGATATTAAGATCCATGCAATCAATATCAACAAATACATGTCATGTAAAACGTATACTATTATCGTGTTATTAGATTCCAATGATTGTTAGTATGTGATATTGATCCATTTTATTGCTCGACTAATCAACAAGAAAAGCAAACAGCACAGATTCATATTTTCAATATTCCTTGTTTTTTCTATAAGCAGTCTTCATATGTATGATTTAAATTACCAAGAACAAAGTAAATTATTTGTGTAAAATTAACTCATAGAAATGTCACAACTTTTCTGAGCTTTTCTTCATAAGAGCAAGTCTCAAAAAGAATTGTGTAAGGAATAAAATAGCATGAGAGTTGTAGAGGAGATTTTTACATATGAAGTTTAATATAGATCAACTAACATAGTTGATCAACCATATTTTAAATCAAGAACGTTTGTAAGTTTATAAAATTAATGTGCAAAGTAAATTAAAATTTAGTGTCGAAAGTAATTTGTAGCAAAGGCAGCATAAAATTCATTTTTAAAAGGAAAAACGTCAGAATATATACAATGATAGTAAAGCTAGTTATTTTGGATCATAACATATGTGTTTAATATAGTCAAACACGTAAAACTGCACAGCTTGAAAATTATTTGATAATTCCAAATATATTATGTCGAGTGTTTCTTTGTACGTTAAAAGTAATATCGAAGTTTAAAGAAAAATTAAAGGTTTTATTTAGAGGGGTAATAAAAAGGAAGTAGAAGAAGAAAAGTACTACTGTTTTGGCACACTCAGTTATTGTGCTAAAGTAGAAGTAAAATATTGATTTGATATCAGCCTACATCAAGCAAATTTGAGGAATACTTAAGTATATCAATTAGAAAATGAATAAGACTTCAAAACTTGGTAATATACTTAAACAAAGTATAACAATTTTATCTTTGGGAGGGAGGGTGAATATATATCATACTTTAGCTATCGGGTTCTACACCCTAAGAGCAACTAGTGTATAAGATCTACACCCCAAAGGTTTTAACTTCATCTACATTGGTAGGGACACACAGCCCTGTTCCAATCAACTAGCAAGTTTAGAAAATAAGGAACTGAAAGATGAATAAGTGTAGTCTACAAACTTCGTGATACGTCTTATGAAAGTATTAAACCACTAATCACTTATTCCGAAAATCAAAGTCATATAATTTGCTTAGCTAACTTATAGAGAGAAACTTACACCAACAGGTAACCACAGCTGCTATAATATTTTCGGCCATAAGGATCAGTACCCAATACTTCTGCTCCTCGAATTAACATCCCCATTTTCAACCAAGGCTTATCCTTCTCAATCACACATTCAGGGCAATACCATTCACCTTCTGGCAACAGGCTACAGATGACCCCTACACACCTCGTATGAAATGCTGCAGGGCAACCATCGCAGCATATTAAGTTCCCATCCATTTTACAGAGGCGACATTCATCACCATTATAATCTGTAGGTTCATTAGGAACCTCTTCCGTAAGGCAAGAAGAGCTAGCAACATCCAATACAGCCTTTCTTTTTTTAGAATTTTCAAATTTCATATTCCGTTCCAAATCCATGTTCCTTTCTGTTGAATTGGTCCTTCTATTTAGATCTGACCTGAAGGCTTCCACTTCAATCACATCATCGCAAAGGTGACGCAGAATATCAACCTTTGCTGAAACAGGCAGTTTGTAGTAGTCACTCTGAAAAGGCTTCACATTACAAAGATCTACACCAGGTATATAACCAGGACTGTGCAATAACAGATACTCGACCACAAACATGGGCCATGTAATCAAGTCGAGAAAATCCCAATTAAGACTCCTAAAAAACATCAAATATGAAAAATAGTAAGTGCCATGAAATGAATTTTTATATGTAAAAGCTTTTCAGAAGAGTAAACCTAATACCTGAGACACTTAGACGCAGACACAGAACCTTCATATGAAAGGGACTCCAAATGCTTCCTCAATGTTTTCGGAAGGGAAACATGGATTGAGTCAAACAACGACGGTGAATCATCACATTTAAGACATGCCATCCAGTTCAAAGGGGCTTAAAAACAATAAGATACTAAAAGAGCTCAAAAATGCATAAACAGAAACCAACTTAAACGCAGAAACTCCAGGAATATCCAGATTGTGGGAAGAAGGCGGCAACTCTACCTTTGGTGGAAGCATAAAGTTTTCTGCAGATTTCCCCCGAATATTTTCATTAGACACAGCACTAATCGCTGGAGAGCTCATCTGATCATTGATAGCATAAAATTCTGTTGTACGATAAACATGACCTTGAACAGAAGGTGCATTCAATTTTGCTCTGCGACTGCTCCTTAACACTGTACCTGGTGTAGTTATGGGGATATCATTAGCTGGTAAATCTATTTTCTTCCTACCTCCTCTCCCTCTCGATGAACTGCCTAATACTCTATTAGCACCATCACCCAATGTATTACAAATTCTCAATGGGGTTTCGTCCCTACTTTCCAGTAATTTCAATTTTCCAGATTCAACATCCACAATTATCTCTTCTCGTGTAGCCAATTCATTATTATTGTTCGATGCTCCTTTTTTCTTCCTAGTCCTACTCTTCCTTGGTATGCTTACTGAAGCCACATTCTGACTACTTACCACAGAAGCCCAGTTCTTGAACGGGTTCTCTCCTTCGTTCTCCATATTTGATACCCTGTTCCCCTTATCATCATCCGAAATTACTATAATCTCCTTATTATCATTCTCCGCAAAATCTTCACTCATCTGTACATCAACCGTTTCATTTACTCTCGATTGCACCTCACATTCATCCAATTTCTTAACCTCCTCTTCCATCAAGTCAAAACTTCGCTCCTTCTTCTCACCACCCAAATCCTCAAAAACCTCATTTATAGTCACATTCAAATCAATCATTTCTTTCTTCTCCCCAGAACTCTCCTCCCCAAACAACCCCTTATTTAAATCTACCCCATCAAGAGAATCCAAATTCACCCTCTCATTCAAATCCAAGCCATGCAGCTTAGCCCCACCACCACCACCCCTACCTTCTTTACCCCCATGATCATCATTTTCATTCAAATTACTTAAACCATCTTCATTCAAATTTAAGTCAAATTTCCTAGACACGCCGCCTTTATTCACCAAACTACCAGAAACATCACTTTCAATAACAGAAATGTCATTAAATGTACCTTCATTATCAATGAGCGAGTGAAGTTCAGCCAACTCCAATTCTTTACAATCTCCATCGTCGTACACGATCCTAAATAAACCGGTGGACTGTTGGTAAGCTTCAACTGTCAACTGAACCAAAAGAAGTTCCGTTTTGCAGTTGGAACTTCCTCTTCACCCTTCTCCCCACATACTCCATTTCACAGATTTCAAAAATAATGCTTCAGAAATAAAATCAATGAACAAGTATTAAATTCGGAAGAAAGAAAATTGGATTTTAAGAGAAAAAATAATGAAATTTGATCAGCAAAACCCTTTGAATAGAGAAAGAATTTGGTTTTACCTCTCCCTCTGAAGGGACGGAAAAAAGTTCGGTGTGCAGATGTGTTGAGAGTGGGGACTACACACAATGTTAACTTGGTGCTGCGTTTTTTATGTGACTATGGAGAGTACAACTTCCAATGATTAATGTACTACTAAACTTGTTTTTTTTTTGTGTAAATTTCAAATATTCGGTCTAATTACAAAAATCACCCTCACGTATTGGGTATTACAAAATTCCCCTCATGTTTGTCACCTTTTTATAATTAACCCCTTACCCCTAAAATGTTCCATTTTTGCCCTTGAGTGTTATTTGTATTGTTTGTAATGTCATATATGTTAAAATTTGGGTGCTAATTATTATATCTTATAAATTAGAAAAAAAGATAATTATATATATATATATATATATATATATATATATATATATATATATATATATATATATATATATATATATATATATATATATATATATATATATATTTTTTTTTTTTTTTTGGGCCCAGATATTACTCTAGGCCCATTCCTACAAGATAATTATATATTTTACTACCAAAATAATTGATAAAATTTATAATTGCCCATAAGTTTTAATAAATATTGCAAAAAAATATTTATATATATTAGCAATTTAAATTGCATAACATTAAATTAAATAGAATTTTAATAATATATTTTATAAATATGAACAAATTGTTACAGATTAGTTAAATGAATCTATTTTATAAAATAGTATATTTAATCTATTTTGATGATAAATATATGATTATTATTTTTATAATTTACATTATATAACAATTAACACCCAAATTTTAAAAATTATAATATATTATAAACATTACAAATAACTTTCAAGGGTAAAATTGAAACATTTTAGGAGCAAGGGTTAATTGTAAGAAGGTGACAAACCTGAGGGAAATTTTTGTAATACTCAATACGTGAGGGGGATTTTTGTAATTAGGCCATACCTGAAGGGGGTATTCGTAATTTACCCTTTTTTTTATAAATGTACTACTAAACTGGTTGGGGTTTCTGAAAAGGGTAAAATAAAATCTACTCCCATACTAATGTTCTTTTTATTATTTATTTCAAATAAATTAATGTACAACTTGTAAAGAATAAAGTAAAATGCTTTCCTTATTAGGGAGAAATGAGATTTTGACCATCTGTTGTTGTAGATTACAGCAATATTATTACAGATTTACAGTGGCTTTTTGAAAGAAACTAATTAGGTAAGTAATATTATTACAATGGATTTTTTTTTTTTTTAAAATGGGCAAGGAATATTTAGAATTTTTTTCCTTATTAGGGAGAAATGAGATTTTGACCATCTGTTGTTGTAGATTACAGCAATATTATTACAGTGGCTTTTTGAAAGAAACTAATTAGGTAAGTAATATTATTACAATGGATTTTTTTTTTTTAAATGGGCAAGGAATATTTAGAATTTTTTTCCTTATTAGGGAGAAATGAGATTTTGACCATCTGTTGTTGTAGATTACAGCAATATTATTACAGTGGCTTTTTGAAAGAAAATAATTAGGTAAGTAATATTATTACAATGGATTTTTTTTTTTAAAAATGGGCAAGGAATATTTAGAATTTTTTTCCTTATTAGGGAGAAATGAGATTTTGACCATCTGTTGTAGATTACAGCAATATTATTACAGTGGCTTTTTGAAAGAAAATAATTAGGTAAGTAATACTATTACAATGGATTTTTTTTTTTTTAAATGGGCAAGGAATATTTAGAATTTTTTTCCTTATTAGGGAGAAATGAGATTTTGACCATCTGTTGTTGTAGATTACAGCAATATTATTACAGTGGCTTTTTGAAAGAAAATAATTAGGTAAGTAATCTTATTACAATGGATTTTTTTTTTTAAAATGGGCAAGGAATATTTAGAATTTTTTTCCTTTATAGATTATCAGTATTAATGAAGGGGGCGGAAACTAATGACCAACAAGAAAAAGGTCATAATTGCGATTTTACGTAAAATCACGGGTCTAAACTGCGATTTTTAGAAAAAGGTATACTCAAGGAATTAGTTTGGCAATAAGAATATTTGGGGAAATTCTTTTGCCATGAAGGCTATATAAGAAAAAAAATTCGAATATTTATGACAAACGGAAAATAAGGAAAGTTGTTGAAATCTCTCGGACTCACTATATCTTGAAATTTAATTTTCAACCTCTTTTTGAATTTCTTTGGTTTTATTTACCTAAGATTCTACTGACTTTTGTCACTTTTAAATGCGAAGTCATTTCAAATACTACTGCAACGTGTCAATGAAGTGGTACACATTTATAACTGAGGTCATTTGAAATATTATTAAAACGTGTCGATGAATCGGACGGAAAATTCTTACCCAAATCGGGTTTGGCCGAACCAAAAGCAACTACATAGCTAGTGTAATACACTTGCTCTGAGATTGGATGTAACTCCCAGGAGAGTGACCAATCACAAAGCAAGTGCAATACACTTGCTTGGTGGTTGGATGGGTTTGGCCAAGCCAGGACAAGAATTTTCCGAATCCGACATGCATTCAAGTGTGTATAATATTTGCAGACGTTGATAAATTGCACATAAAATATTATATATTTATTCCTGTGATTCTATACTATATAGTACCGCTGTTCTCCATATTTCAAAAAATGAAAATTTACCTGAGTTTTAGCCGTATCCATCTCTTCCTCAACCATTTTAAAAACCTCACGACTTTGTTTTAGAAACTGTGTTGCAGTCAGGGGTGGACCTAGACGGTTTTTTTCAGGGGTCCAAAGATCTTGTTGGTAGCAAACTCTATATTCATCAAATGAATGGTAACATAATTGCTTAAATTTTATAGATTATTATCTTCTTTGACCCTACCAATAATTAGCTCACTTGAGTTATGCCTTTGACTACATAACATCCAGAAGAAAATTAAATATCTATAAATAAAATTAAATAAAATAAAATAAAAACTGAATATGACTATATAATGTCTAGAAGAATTTGAATTTCCACAAAAAATATGATTATACAATGTCCAAAAAAAGTTGAATTCCATGAATAAATATGAGTTTTAACATGTCTAAAAAATCTTGAATTCATAAATACGAGTATATTATCAAAAAATATTCGAATTTCCATGGAAAAATAAGAAGGAAATTAATTAAATTCCATAAATAAGGTAAATATGAGTTTCATGACAACATAAAAGAGGTAACACAAATACAGTGAAATACTTTAACCTGTAGCCATGAAAGGTCGAACTTGATACCTCACCCAACAAAAAGATGAGCCTTACCACTGAACCAATTGGTATTCTGTGTTCATGTTTACATATAGATATATACATAGAATTTTTTTTTCTGGGGGGACCATGGCCCCCCCAGACCCAAGGTGGTCCGCCCCTGGTTGCAGTCAGCTGCAACACGATCTTCAAAACTCATTGGAAGATCTGCACTGCAGATGAATGGTTTTGTTATAGAAGAAAATGCAAAATGCACAAGATATTTGACAAATTGAAGGACTACATTTTCAGTTATACAAGCTATATGAGAAATCAAAAATTGTTGTTAACCATGAAAAGTATTTTAAAGTTACTCAAAAGTTGAAAATAAATCTTACCTCAAATATATTGCAATTCTGTCCAAAAGATGTTCCCTTACAGATCCCTCCTCAGGATTGTAAGTTGCAATTAGAAGTGGCTTGCATGGATGTCGAAAGTTGATCCCTTCTCTCTCTACAATATTCACCCCTCTGTCAAGACGTTAAGATGCAAATTACTAATACCTTCATCCAAAAGATTTATCTCATCGACATATAAGACTCCTCTATGAGCCTCCGCAAGAAGACCAGGTTGGAAAACTGTTGTTCCAGATTTCACAGACTCCTCCACATCAACTGAACCAATTATTCTATCCTCTGTGACACCAAGCAGAATCTGAGACATAGAAGTTCCATTAATTTTAAAAGAACAAAAAATATGATCTGTCATTAACAGATATTTCTTCTAGAAATTACCTGAACAAAGGTGACCTGACTATTTGTGCCTTTACATTACCAGCAGAGTCATACTCCGCTCTATTATCAAGACCATCTTCCCATCTTCAAAGGTATAGGCATTCATTAATTTAGTAGCAACTTATAGTTCAACAAAATAGACTTTTTTTCTCACATCATCCTGTTATGTCGAACTTCTGTTTACAATTTAACTAGAGAAAGACATGAATTTTGAAAAATATCCCGAGGACACTTCTTCATGCCAATGTCATAGGGTACTTTAACCTCCTTTGTAAAATTTCTGAGGTAAACGGAAGTTGTTGAGTAAAGATCATCATTACTATCAACTACTTGTTACCGTTGTCGCCCATTCATATGTAGCAAATCTAATTGAGTTCAATTTTAATTACAAGGTGAACATATTTGATGAACTAATTAAGAGTCTCGTATACAGGAAACTATGATCAGTAACTGATTAATTTGTAAAATGTAAAAATCCATTACCAGTAACTAAACAACCTTATGAGTTGTATAGTAATATGTCCCGAGTAAAAATAAATTATGCTGATCTCACATTCGAATAATTATTTGCAACATATATTCAAGACAATTTCTATAGCATCTAAAAGAGGTTTCCAAATTCAGTGAGCCTTACTCTTCAGGTTTTGCTGGGTCGGCATTCGAAATTGATCCAGTAACTACTTCAATAGGTGGAAGAATAGCATGCAGTCCACGTGCCATGATAGTTTTTGCAGTTCCTCTCTTTCCAGATATTGCTATTCCTCCTATCTCGCGGTCTATAGCCCCAAGTAAAAGTGCAGTCTTAATAGCATCCTGCATAGAATATTTAAAGTTTACATACAGTAAAAAACTAAATTCTACTGAAATTATGACAAACAAGTTTTCAGGTAATTGGAATATGAAATGTAGCAGCCATCCAAAATTAATACTCACATAACCCTAGGTAAAAATTAAACCAATACAACAAACAGGGGGTGGGTACCTGGCCAACAACAGCAGCTAAAGGGAAAAATTGTCTTCCGTATGGAGAAGAAGAATGTCTTTCATCTTCCTTCTTTTCTGGTGCGATTCCAACAGCACCATTGGTGGAATCAAGAGTTGCAGTGGCTTCAATTCGCAGTTTCCTCCTACATGTTGTTGTGTGTAAAGAATGTGGTGTTTTTATACTCAAAGAATGGGAGAAAAGAAGAATTGGATTCAGCGGCTTTAGACATTTCAAGCTTGAATGTGATCCTGCTGATGGAGAACGCAATGCCATTATCAAATTTTTATCATCAAACTTGAAGAAAGAAAATAAACAAGGGAACTACTCTCGCCTATGTTCTTATCTTTTTCTTTTTGATTTAATAAAGCTGGTGTCGCATTTTTTATAAGTTTAGTCTAGCGATTTTGGGTCAAATAGCAGTATCATATAAGTTGCTGTTGGAGCAGCCATTTTGGGTAAATAAAGTATATCCCAGATCTGGTGTGATCCACCTCAAAGTTTGATACAATAAGAGCATCTCCAGCCGTCGGAATAAAAAAATTGCATCAAATCACTCTTTAATGTCTGCTACAGTGTTTTGATACTTGCATAAAAAAATTTTGCTCCAGCAATAAGCATTAAAATTGGAGCATCATTTCAAATTAATTTAAATTTAATTTATTAAAATTAAGTTAACTTCAAATTAAGTTAAAAGTAATGAAAATTAAATTAAAAATAATTAAGTTAAAAAATGTTAAGAATTTTTACCGATAAGATTTTATAGTCATGTGTCAGTATGTAATTCAACATTGAGATATTTGACAAGAACTATTACCGATAAGCAAGATTGAAGCAAGAAATTGAAGATTGAAGCAAGAAATTGATATCAAAATTGAAGAGGTATTAACAAAATTACTTTTGATGCCCTTTGCAAAGGCATTACTTTTGATGCCAAAATTGGGTGGACTTAAAAATAGGTTCTTGGATAATGCCTTTGTTGGAGCAAGTTTTTTCTTCTATATTTTAATTGGGGTATCAAAAATGGCTTTAATGCCTATTGTTGGAGATGCTCTAAGTGATATACACTTATTTTGATATTTAATACTAGTAATCAATCAGAAAGCAATTACAATATATATATTTTGTAATAGAATAAAAAAAATTCGAATCCTAATAATTTGTCCACCTCAACATCTATCGAAGTGTTATTAGCACTTTACCACCCCGAAATATGGGAAATAAGTACATTACACCTCAAAACATATATTTAGCATTTTGCACCCCTGAAATATAAACAAATTCAAAACTTTGCATCCTCTTTTATTTTTCTCAAAAAACATAGGGACAAAAGAGGTAATTAATTTTTAGATTCTTGGCATTTCGCATCTCCGAAACACGAGAAATGAGCATTTTACACCCCCAAAAAATTAGCACTTATCACTCTCATCATTCCACTTTATTTACAAACCAGATACATGGCACAACTTAAGTGAATGTTAATTAAAATATCAACTTAAACCCTACACATCCACACTTAACTCATATATTTTATACATTAGTGGGCCGTTTGGTAGGGTGTATGGGATTAAGGTGGATTATATTGGAGCCGGATTGAAGGTCATATTAAAAATATGTTTGGTAGACTTGATTGAATGCTTCCATGTTAATTGTGAATTGATATAAATTTTAATTTGTGATTTATTTATGTATAATGTGTTTTCATTTTAGAGATTTGAGAATAATTTATGATATGTTAAAAGGAAAATATGCAAATTTTAGGTTATTAGTGATATTTTACCTTATACATATTCACCCGGATTAACTAATCCACCCATGAGTGGGTGGATTATAAGCTAGTCTTAATACCGGGTCGTAAGAATTTAATCCATTTGACCCGGTATTAGAGCAATGCCACCAAACAATGTATTTGCACATATTAACTCATATAATATGACCTAATACCCTCTATTAGGTCTTACCAAACGACCCCTAGCTAGAGCCTAGAGTTCAATAGGTACATATTTTTTAAAGCTATTTCTTCACGGAACGTGAGCGCATCAATCCATCTTTAAACCTATTTATGCGAGGATTAAGTCTCGTTGAACTTAGCGAGGTTCTTCTAAAGTAAAAACAGTTGAATCAAATGTCAATAGATGTAGCAAAATATGCAATAGAGAGGTTAATAATAATCAAGTGACTACAAGAAAAAAGTATGATAGTTTTTTTAATCTAAGATGAAATGGTCATACTAAACCATCATCATGACTCTCCATGTTAAATGGGACAGTCTATAGAACTCTTGTTCATTCAAGAATCAGGGCATTTTATGCCTATTTTTGGTGTATGGTGTGTATTTGTGTATGAAGTACTCATCTAGCAATTTATCATGTACACAACAAATTGACAAAAACATCCATTACAAGCCTTTTTTATTTTGATTTTATCCCTCTCATTTAATTTTATATTTCTCTCTATCTCTCTCTCTCTCTTCATGACCCTAAACTAACAGAATTGCCTCACACAACCGTCGTTCCGGTGGCGACATGAGAGTCAAACTCGCCGCCCTTCTCGTGTGACAAGAACGGCCCTCTGTTGGTCGATTTGGTTTGGTTGAAACTTGTTAATTTTTCTCCATTTTTTCCAAGAATCCCATTTCCAAATTTTGATTTCTGGAGCTTTAGCAAGACAAGATATTGGGGGCTGGTTTGAGTAAAGAAACGGGGAATTTTGAGTTAATATCTTCGGTACCGTCAAGTGAAGGCCAAGAAGATGAACATTTTCGTACTCTTTTTTCTTTTTAATTCCTTTTTCTTATATTTAATTATGTAAAATAATATTTTAACTGGTTTTTAGAAAATAGGCAGTGACATTAAGATACTTAATAATATGCAATTATGTTAAAAAAATATATCTAAATTATAAGGAAAATATATATTTCTATTTTATTAACAAATAAATTAAGATTTGATTTTATTATTTTTAATATTCTTGTACTTGGGTTGATAGAAAATCGAATATTATGTTAATGAATTTCAAACACCTATATCAATTCCTTTTTTTTATGACATGCAATTATGTTAGAAAAATATTTAAATGATAAGGAAAATATATATTTATATTCCATTAACAAATAAATTAATATTCGATTTTATTATTTTTAATATTCTTGTACTTGGGTTGATAGACAATCGATTATTATGTTAATGAACTTAATTTCGTAGTATCATTAACCCCCCTGCAAATCAATAATTAGTGAAATTTGATTTTTTTGTCAAAAGTGACCCCGAACGGAGAACTGGATCTTATAGTATCAGCAATCCCTCCGTAAATCGACAATTAGTGAAATTTGACGTTTTTGGTGACAGATGACTCCAAACGGAGAACTTAATCTCATGGTATCATTTACCCCTCCGTAAATCGATTATTAGTGAAATTTGATATTTTTGGTCACAAATGATAGCAAACAGAGAACTAAACCTCGTATTATCATTAATCCCTTTGTAAATTGATAATAGTAAAATTTGATTTGTTTTGATCACAAATGACCCCAAACGGATAACTTAATCTTGTAGTATCATTTACCCCTCCATAAATCGACTATTAGTGAAATTTGATGTTTTTGGTCACAAATGACCGCAAACGGAGAACTATATTTCGTAATATCAATTACCCCTCCGTAAATCAATAATTTGTAAAATTTGATGTTTTTGTTCACATATGACCCCAATGGGATAACTTAATATTGTAGTATTATTAACCCCTCTGTAAATCGATAATTAGTGAAATTTGATGTTTTTATTTGTCATAAATTACCCCAAACGGAGACTTAATCTCGCAGGACTTCGTTCAAGTATCCATTATCTTATAGTCTATTAATCGAGTCAATTATCGATTTCAATTATATTTATAATATTAATTGACAAAAATGTTGACTATGTAATGTTAATAATATATTATACTATTTAGAAGTTTAATGTCATTTGTAATATCACATTAGATTATAAAATTGACTATTATAATATTTATTTCAGAACTTTTTTGATAAAATTTTATAATCGCCAATAATAATTTAGTAGTAATTAAATAAATTGAAGTAATATAATTGACAACTAAAAAAGTATTGCAAATATATCAACTTAAAATTAATTGGTAAAATGTAATTATAATTAAAATTTGTTGGAATTTTTTTCTTTATTATTCACAAACTTATATTAGCATAGCATCTTATGAATATATTTAATTTGTTTACATATTTATTAACATTTATAAATTGAATAAAGTTATTATTACAAATTGAGCACAAATATATTAATTTTGTGTATTAATAAAAGAAAATTTTAATATTAAAAAAAAAGGTATTGAACCTCCACCCTGCCGTCAATCCTTCCCCTTCAGGCGGCGACCAGGGAAAGTGGTGGCGGCGGTGTTGATTTGGGCTGGTTGGTGGAAAGAGATTAGGTTTAGTTTTTGTTTTATTTTTCTAATAAAAGGGCATTTTTGGTATAATTGCATTAGAAGAGTCTTACTGTTAACTCTACAAAATAGAGTTAATTTCTATATATTTTTGCGGAGAATGGTATTAGTTTCTAGAGTTTTTAGATCGTTTTCATTCGGTTTAGCTTGGTTTATCTCGTTGGTGAGTCACGTACTCATTTTGGTATTTTTCTTGTGAATATTTCAGTTTTTCTCTTGATTTTGTTGGAAGTGCAAACAGAAGCCTCTTTGCTAGAGCGAAATATCTCTCCGCTGGAGCGAAATCACAAAGCAGATCTTCGCTGGGGCGAAACTAATTTTCCGCTGGGGCACAAGATTTCAGCGAATTTTACTTTTAGTGCCCTAATTTGACTTGCAAACATATATCTAAATGGAGGAAGAGAGAAAAAAGGACATTTTGGAACACTTTTTGACAAGAGAGACCAAGAACAAGAAATTATCATTCAAGAGCGTGAAAAACATCGGAGAACAGAATTCTTGAAGATTGAGAAACATATCTAATTCTCTTTTCTCATCTTTTGCAATTTTCTATCTCTTTTGTGTTCTTGTACTCATGACTTTAATTATTCTTGAGTTTATTTCCGTTTTAGCTATGAACTAAATTTACTTTTTTAGGATTGCAATGGAATTCTTTGTTTGAATTGATTGTTGTTTAGTTTTCCTTATTCTATTTTATTGAGATTTATTTTTATTCATTCTTGTGCTTAAATTTCAATAGACTGATCAACTATTGTTTCACAAATCTAATTGAGCCTAGAGAGGAAATTAGGTTTAAATATTGGGTAACCTTTGTACGATTGCACCCGCATCGAATTGGGCAATTTGTTTAGCAATTAAGATAGGAATATACTTAATTGCCTTATGTAGTTACAATTAGGGCTTGTTCTTGATTCAATTTGGCTTAACATCATCGGCATAGGAATTTTGCTCTTTGATTAGGTTAGATTAATTAACAATATTCTGGAAAGAAATTGTAAAAACTTAAGTGCCCTAGACTAGCAATAAACATTAATTGAAATGAAATTATTGGGAAAATAAGAGCAATTAGTTTGACATTGAACGAAGTTGTAATCCTAGACTTTAATCATCATAGATAATCTTGTCAGTTTAGAATTTAGTTTTACTTTTTTTTTTTTGCTTCGTTATAATAATCAAAAATCAAAGATTCGTTTAATTTGGATAAGAAAAAGAGTGATCCTTTAGTAATTAGTTAGTTTAGCTCATTAATTCCATGTGGAGACGATACTCTACTTATCATTATATTACTTGTTGCGATTGCGTATACTTGCGTTTATAGATCATGCATCATGTACACCCTCCGTGACTCTGTACGTGGAAGAGTCATTATAGAGTATCCCATGTTTAGGACTGTCAATTGAGCCGGGCCTAACCAAAGTGTGAAAGCTCAACCCAATTAATTTTGACCCGAATCCGAATAATTATGAGTCAGGCTGAGTTTGAGCCCTTATTTTAAACCCGATCAATTTATGAGCTATTATATATTGTAATATTATTATTCCTAACTATTAAATGAATCTATTTGGGAGATCTTCCTTAGACAGGGTTCATAGATTGTGTATATATATGAGTTATAGATGTATCTTTATTCATTGTAGAAATTTATGAAATTATTTTCCCACATTTGTTCACATGGTATCTAGAGCCTTAGGGTATGTTAAGTCTGAAAATTTCGTGTGGGCAAATTAGTTTTCCTTAAAATTAGAAAAATAGGGTTCTTTAAAATAACACAATTAGGGTTTATCTTGGGTCACTATCCATAGTGCATATTTTTTATCACCTCCGCTATAGGAAGATTACCCACTGTCCAACCGTCGTTTCCACATATTCACCGCGCGTGAACCTGACTTGCCAACTTTTGATTTCATCGTCAGTCCACGCACCGGCACGTCTCTCCGGCATCGCCTGACTCTTTACAGCAGGTCTCCACACATGTTTGTGGTAAACCACTTTGGATTTGTTTCTTTTGGATTCGTTTTAGTTGGATTTGGTTCGTTTTGGTTGGGTTTGGTCCTTTTTGGTTGGATTTAGAAATTTTTTGTATATTTCTCTTTGGTATTATGGGTGATAACAAAGTTGTTTTACCGGATGTGGTTCATGTAATGTCCAACATGAAACATAAACTTAATGGCGCCAATTTTTTGGATTGGAGTAAATATTTGCGACTATATTTACGGAGTATTAACATGGACAGTCATCTAGTTGATGGCCCCTCCCGCCCCAAGGATGAAACGAAACAAAAATGGCTAAGGGAGGATGCTCGATTATTTATGCAAATACGAAACTCCATTGATAGTGATGTAATTGGTATGATCACTCAATGTGAAAAGTTTTGATATGATTAAATGTAAGTCTGATTACTCTGTTACCTATAAACAATCTGAATTTGACATCATCATTTTCGTTGTATATGGGGATGATATTCTCATTACTGGGAGTGATACTGCATGGATCTTGTTGGTCCCAAGTGGTCAGAAGAGGTTTAGAGGGGGGGGTGAATAAACCTCTTTAAAATTTTCTTTCAATTTTAACTTTAAAACTTTTCTTCAACTGAACAGACTAAGCTGATCAGATTAGTAAGTTACAACTCTGTTCGCGAACAAATCTTTGAACAGATTTGTTGACCACTCGTCTGATGGTTACTTAGCTGATTTGTTAAAATCAGTTTTAATACTTAGAGTACTTGCAGCGGATTTTCAAAGTGTTTTTCACAAGTATTCTTAGCAGTTTGAAAAATGTTTCCCCAGTTTTGTAAACTCCTTTTTAACTTCTTTTCAAACAGTTAACTTAGTGTGTTTTATGCAATCAGTAAATATGCAGTTTTAAAACAATGTAAAAACACAATCAATTTTTATAGTGGTTATATGGATTTGAATATCCTTTAGTCCACTCTTCCAAGTCACTTAGATCTTGGGTTATACTATAATCACAAAGTTTACAGTATACTCTGCTTGCGTCGAACAACAAATGAAACGACCACAAGTTCGCAATAGGAAATCACACAGAAGACCTATTCTCTGAAGTTTGATCACTCACAAAGATGGATCACAACTCCGCACAACACTCTTGTTTACAAAATCACTCAGAAGATGTAATTTTTCTTGATTCTTCAACTCTGCTTTCGTCAACAAATGACTCAGCTGATGAGTGAGCTGTTCTTGAGACTTAGGAGAATTCTGCTTCGAAAATTTCTCTCAGAAAGTGTGTTGCTTGTTTCTTCTTCGTCTCTCTCAGCTATTTATACTTGAGGATTGAAAAGTGTCCGTTGAAGAGAGACAAGATTCAAATTCCTCGAGTACTGGTCCTTAAAATCCGCGAACGGCTCCTTTGCAGTCTGTCCGTACTGAACAGTACTATTCTGCAGGCAGCATTAAATGCAGCATTAAATGCACTCTTCTGATGCGAAGCATTTCTTCAATCATTTGTCTTTAATAACCTTGTACTTCAGCATTTATTACTCCAAAGGGCATTTATTACCGTTGGGAACACTTCTTGATCTTCTTCACTTGGCTGTTGAAAGTATACGTCTGATGGTGAACTCGGCTGATCTCAAACTTGAACATATCTGATTTGAGTCGGCTGATCTTCACTAATCTGATAACTTTTCTTCAGCAGATCAGAAGTCTTGGACCTTGAAACTTTGACTCTTCTGATTGTCTTCATTGCTTAGTCAAAATTCCTTGATAAGTTTATCAGCTAAGTTACTCCATACTTAGCCAATTTCTGAAGTTTTGGAATGCATCAAAACCTCCCTTATCAAACTTTCTTTAGTGCCTTCATCTTCATCTTCATCCAACAATTTCCCCCTTTTTGATGATGACAAAACTTCAGCTAAGTACCTGTTGAATACCTAAACTAAAGATTGTAATCCTCAAAATTTTCTGAGATAGAAAAAGTTTATTGGATTGAATTTGGACATTTTATTGATGTTTAAAAGTGAATTACATGTACAAATTCATCAGATGAGATTTCTGAGAAAGTAAACTGATTACAATTGATTTTTCAATTTCTAACTATCAGCTTCTTCATCAGATTCGAGCACTTCTTCATATTCATAAGATGATTCTTCATCATCTTCTTCTTCATCAGCTGCTTCTTCCAAGGTTGCTTTGGCAGCTTCCATCTTCTCCTTAAGTTCTTGTTCTTGAAGCGCTTTCAAAGCTTCCATGGCCTTTCTGGCAGATTCAGTGTCCTTGTACTTGGTAGTTTCTTTTTCAATCTTTTCTTCTTCTTTTTCTTCTTCTTCTACCTTTCCAAGCTTTACAGTCTTGTCAGCAGTGTCTTCAGTTTCCTTAGCTTCAATAGTTGCAGCAGCAGTATCTTCCTTAGTTGTTTCTTCAGCAGCAGGTTCCTCAGCTGTTTCTTCTTCAACAGCAGGTTCCTTGGCAGGTTCCTTAGCTGTTTCTTCTTCAACAGCAGCAGCAGGTTCCTTAGCTTTTTCTTCCCTATTATCTTCCCCCTTTTTGTCATCATCAACTCTGATGACAGTAGAAGGTTCAACAGCAGGGTTGAGAGCAACTGTTGGAATCTTTGCTTCAGCGCACAAAGCCTTGAGATTCTGATTGACAACATCGTGACTAGCTGTAAGATTTTGAATATCAGTGCTGATGATGTCAGTCTTGTCATTGAAGTAGTCAATATTCAGGTTGACAGTTGCAATTTCATCTTGTACAGATTGTACAACATTTCCTACTTCATTCAGCAACCCTAGATTGACTTCCTTTTCTTCTTCACTGACTTTGATGAAGGTTGCAGTCAGATCACCGATCTTGTGTTCAGCTCTTTGAAGTGCAGCATGAAGATGATTAACATCGATCTTCACATCCTCTACATTTCTGGTCATTTCAGTCAAGCTTTTCACTAACTGCAAGGAGTGATCCTCAGGAATAGGAATACTTGTGATTTCAGTCTTGATGATCTTTTCTGTAGACTGTTGCACAGATTCCAGCTGAAGTCTATTTGATTCCGTCAATTCTTCCTTCAGTTCTGTCTTCAGCTCCTCCTTAACCTTCAATAACTGCTTTTGATGCTTCTCTTCCAGTTCCCTTAGAGAATCTTCCATCAACATCTGGAAGGCTTCCATCAGTGATGAGTGTTCATCACCTGATGAAGCAGAAGCAGCAGCTTCATCCTTTTCTTCATGTTCCTGGTGGACAGGAACTTCTTCCATCTTCACATCCTGATGATCTGCAGAATCCTCAGCTTTCCACTCAATGGCTAAGGGTTCATCAGCAATCTTCTCAGCAGACTTGTCAGTGGCCTGTTCAGCAGACTTGTCTTCATGCTGGTCAGCAGACTTAACATCAGTCTGATCAGCAGACTTGTCTTCAACAGCTTGATCAGCAGGCTTGTCAGCAATTTGATCAGCAGGCTTGACTTCAGGTTTGTCCGCAGCTTTATGTTCATCAGTGACGTCGTCGTAGAACAGATTAGTGATGGTTCCATCTTCATTAAAGCAAGTTGTCTGTCTAATCTGTCTAACAATAATCCAAGGGTTGACAAATGCATTGTTTCCCTTAGGGATTTCATAGTACGGTTGTACTTCCTTGCCAAAGATGATTTGCTGGATACTTGGCAGTAGAGGCAAATCACTTGATGTACCTTGCTGATAACTAGACTTTGTAGCCCATCTCTTCAGGGCAGTCATAACAGCAAACTTAATTGCTCTTTCTTCAGCATCTTCAGACTTTTTCTTCTTATCAGTCAAGGTGCTTTTAATCTTTTTGGCCTCCTCCAATGCAAAGCCTTTTGCATAACCATGCATGATGTTTCTTACATGGCTGGGATCCAGGGCCTTTTGAATGGAGTTTGTTTTCAGCCAAGTCAGAACCCAACGTTCTTCCTCAACCAACTCCTTCATTGTTTGAAGTTCTGTAATTGAGCTGTTCAGCCTGATATCCCTCCACTTGATATATCTTGGTTTCTCCTGGGCGAACATAGTTCTCAACATAAGCTTTTGATCATGGTAAGCTAAGGCCTTCTCAAACTTCTTGAAAAGCTCCTTATCAGCATAGACTATCTCAAAAGCTTTTCTGACTTCAAACTTGTCCTTTGACTTGAGTTTGGCAGCAGGCAGTAAGATCTTTTTCTTGTCTTCTTCTTCATTCTTGCCTTCTCCAATCTTGATGCCACCTCCATGGACAGGTCCATAGGCATCAGTTTTGCTCTTTTCAATCACCATAGCCAGTTCAGCATCTTCAGCAGCTTTCCTCTCTGCTTCAGACATGCGTCTTCTGGCTTCATCCTTAGCTTCTTGAGCTTTGCTTAACTCAAGTGCTTTCTTCTCTTCCATTTCATCCTGTTTTCTCTGTTCAGCCTCTTCCCTTGCCTTCTTATCAGCTTTGGAGACTTTCTTTCTCCTTAGCACTATCTTTCTCTTGCCTTTGTCAGCAGGGGCTGGTCCAACAGATGATATGGGAGCAGCAGCAATAGGATGGATGATTTGAACATCTGGATCTTCTTGAGGTTGAGCAGCCTCAACAGTTTGTGCAGTCTGAGTAGTCTGTTGTTCATCAGCTTTGTCAACAGCTTCAACTGGTCTTTCAGCAGACTCTGGACTTGATCTCACTAAGTCCACTAACTCAGTATCCTTTTCTATGAAGGACATCTGCTTTCTTGCAGAACTCTTGGTTCTTCCTTCACGGTAAGTAGAAGCAGCTGTATCTCTCTGTTGGCTCCTTGTTCGTTTAGAGACACTTTCAGCAGGCTTCTCTGCTGATGGAGTTCTTGAAGGTGATGCAGGGGATCCAGTCCTTACATCAGCTATTATATTTTCAACGATCTTAGTGGCTTCAGCAGAAGTCACTGTCTCCATCTGCTTAGATTCTTTCTTCTTGGGCTCATCAGCAGCCCTCTTCCTTTTAGTTCCAACAGCCAAGCTTGCTGTTTTAACTAATCTCTTTTGCCTTTTGGCAGGAACCTCCTTTGGTTCCTCAACTTCTTCTCCTTCATGTTCATCAGCCTTCCTCTTCTGAACAGGTAGATACTTGTTCATTGCTTTGGACTTGTGGATTTCTTTTCCGTTTTTCATAACACAGCCCAGCTTTGATAAGAGGTAACTTAGAGTGATTCTGTGGTTGGTGTAAGGGCCTTTTCCCTTCTTCACTTCCAGAAAATCAGCAAGTATATACCACACTATAATGGACCAGTTTACCTCTAGCCCGTAGTATATGGCAGCCATGATGCTGAAACGCTTCATTGTGACAGCATCTAGAGAAAAAGTACAGTTTTCAATCAGCTTAGACACCATATCAGCCATCCGCTGATATTCATCTTTCAGCTGTTTCTTCCTGATGTTGCCAGTCAACATTTCTCCTTCCTTGGCGCAGATCGCCCAAAATTGTTGGTGCTTATCTTCAGTCAATATGGTAACATCGTGTCTTCCAGACTTGGGCAGACCAAACTGTTCATGAAGAACTTCTGGAGTGATGACAACAGATTTGTCACCCACTTTTGCTTTGATTTCTAGTTTGTTATAGTCAGCCTTTGCCGTTTCATAATACTCCATAACCTGGTCGGTCCAGATTACTCCTTCATTGTACTCCATGAAATTTACCAACTGTGCCGATTTGAATTTCTCCAACAATTCTTTCATTAAACTTGTACCAGACTGATAATAAGACTCATAATCCAAGAACATACCTTCAGCGGCCATTTCAATCTGTTGAAAGTTAGTGAAAGGAAAGGATTTTTGCAGAAAACTTGTTTAAAATTTTCTCACAATTGCTTTTGAAAGTTTAGGGTGCGTAAAGAATTACTCGACTGATCAGATGAGGATTTATAGAGTTGGGTTATGTCGGTTTCCGTGATAACCGCCAACCGTTAGATCCGTTTTTCTGTCAGTGATAATCGTGTGGCTTCTGTTGCGACCTTTCAAATTCAAAAGATATTTTACTGAAGAGCGGGAATATGTACCGCCCGACAGTTACTTATAAAAGCGTGTTTTGAATAAGGCGTTTTAAATAGCTCGCTTTTATATAAGTAATCAGATGAGTATAATAAACACTTATCTGATGGACTACTGTCCTGATGACAATGCTGTTATCAGAGAATGCCAATAGCTGATAACCTTCCTCAGCTGTTTGTCAATCCAGCTAGATAAAATAGTCTTGATCTTCGATAGTTGAGTCTTCTGATGAAAACATAACTTCAACTAACTGTCATTAACATATTTCATCTTTAATTCAGAAGTACCGCTAGTCTTACACGTTCCCCCTGAGTTTAAGAATTCATAAGTTAACTAGTCTGTTGAGAGTTAATTTTTGAAGATAATAAACGATGACTAAGCTGTTGAACTCCAGTCTTCTGATGAGTTCCCCCTCAGCTTATGCATCCAAATTTAGTAGTCCTAACTCAGCTCTTAAAGTTGAGAACCTTGCTTCACTTAGAGGTTTAGTGAAGATATCAGCAATCTGATTATCAGTATGAACATACTCAATCAACACATTGCCTTTTTCCACATGATCTCTAATGAAGTGATGCTTGATCTCTATATGCTTAGTCCTTGAATGACTTGTAGTGTTCTGAGTAAGTGAGATTGCACTTGTATTGTCACAGTAGATTGGAATTCCACTGATCTTGATGTTATAATCTTCTAGTTGATGCTTCAACCAAAGTATCTGTGCACAACAAGCTCCAGCAGCTATATATTCAGCTTCAGCAGTAGATATAGAAACTGAGGTTTGTTTCTTACTCATCCATGAGATCAGACGACTACCTAAGAACTGACAGGCACCTGTTGTGCTCTTTCTGTCAATCTTGCAGCCAGCAAGGTCTGAATCTGAATAACCAATAAGCTCAAATCCAGATTCTCTAGGATACCACAATCCCAATTCTTGAGTGCCTTTAACATATTTCAATATCCTCTTGGCAGCTAAGAGATGAGATTCTTTGGGGTTTGATTGAAATCTTGCACAGACTCCAACTGAGTACATTATATCAGGTCTGCTTGCTGTTAGATACAACAGTGACCCTATAATGCCTCTGTATTTGGTTATGTCCACTGATTTGCCATCTTCATCTTTGTCCAAACGAAGACTTGTAGACATAGGAATAGTAGCAGTAGAGCTAGTTTCCATACCAAACTTCTTGAACAGATCTCTTGTGTATTTTGCTTGATTTATAAAGATTCCATCAGGTAGCTGTTTGACTTGTAAACCAAGAAAATAATTAAGTTCACCCATCATGCTCATTTCAAACTTATTCTGCATCAGCTTGGAGAACTTATCACACATCTGTTGGTTAGTTGAACCAAAGATAATATCGTCCACATATATTTGCACAAGTAATATATGATTTTCCCATTCAATTGTAAACAAGGTTTTATCTACCTTACCTTTTCGAAATCCTTTAATTAAAAGAAAATCAGATAAGGTATCATACCATGCTCTTGGAGCCTGTTTCAGTCCATAGAGAGCTTTCTTCAGACGATATACTTTGTCCTCTTCTTGATAGACTTCAAATCCAGGAGGTTGTTCAACGTACACTTCTTCTTGCAATTCTCCATTGAGAAAAGCAGACTTCACATCCATCTGATAGACAGTGAAGTTCTTGTAAGCAGCATAGGCTAGAAACAGTCTGATTGCTTCAAGTCTTGCTACTGGTGCAAAAGTTTCATCAAAGTCAATTCCTTCTTCTTGACAATAACCCTTGGCCACTAGTCTTGCTTTGTTTCTGGTAACAATACCATCTTCATTCATCTTATTTCTGAAAACCCACTTAGTGCCAATTACTCTTTGATGACTTGGTCTAGGAACTAAGTACCAGACTTCATTCCTTTCAAATTGATTCAACTCTTCTTGCATAGCTTCTATCCAGAAGGAATCATTGAGAGCTTCTTCAATTTGTTTAGGCTCTATTTGAGATAGAAATGTGACAAACATAGCATCTTGTGCAGCAGCTCTTCTTGTTTTCACTCTATCTAAAGGATCACCAATCACCAACTCTGGTGGATGGTTTCTGAGCCATCTGAGATCAGGTTGCAGGTCTGAATGTTGTCCTCTGTTTTGATCTTGCAACACTACTGTTGGAGATACAGTAGTAGTCTGTTGAACATTTGCCGTCTGTTGAACAGTCACTGGTCTGTCAGCTGTTTGCAACTCGTCTGTTAGACAATCAGCACTGTGATTTTGAACAGCACTTGAGTTATCAGCTGAATTTAGATTAGGTAGTATGATGGGAACATATTCTTCATTTCTTCCAATATCTAACTTCTGTAAATCAGTAGACAGATCTTGATTAGCACTTTGATTCTTTTCAGAAGATTGACTTGGCTCATCAAAAACTACATGGATAGATTCTTCTATTAGTAATGTTCTTTTATTGAAAACTCTATAAGCTTTACTAACAGATGAGTATCCTACAAACACAGCTTCATCAGCCTTTTCTGCAAATGCAGTAAGGTGATTTTTCCCATTATTCAATACAAAACATTTACAACCAAAAATCTTAAAGTAATGAATGTTTGGTTTTCTGTTGTTCCAAACTTCATATGGCGTCTTGTTCTGATTTTTGTTGATCATACATCTGTTCTGGGTGAAGCATGCTGTATTTGTTGCTTCTGCCCAAAATCTTTGAGGCAGTTTAGCTTCAGCTATCATGGTTCTGACAGCTTCTTTTAGTGTTCTGTTTCTCCTTTCAGCAACACCATTTTGTTGAGGGGTTCTGGCAGCAGAGTACTCATGATGTATTCCTTTGATATTACAGTACTCTTCAACAGTAGAGTTTGTAAACTCTGTCCCTCTATCTGATCTGATCTTCAATATTTTGATAGTCTTCTCATTCTGGATCAGTTCCATCAGATTTGTAAGACATTCCTTGGTTTCACTTTTCTTCTTCATGAAAATCACCCAAGTATATCTTGAATAATCATCCACAACAGCTAGGCAGTATTTCTTTCCACCGTTGCTGACTGGATCAATAGGGCCAAATAAGTCCATATGTAACAGCTCCAATATCCTTCCAGACGATTGGTGCTTCTTGCTTTTGAATGATGACTTGATTTGTTTACCCTTCTGACAGGCGTCACAAAGCTTATCTTTGCTCATGACTGCTTTTGGAATCCCTTCTACCAAATCATTCTTGATTAATCTGTTTATGGTCTTGAAGTTTAAATGATTCATCCTTTTGTGCCACAGCCAACTGACTTCACTTGGAGCAGATGCTACCAAACAAACACTTGAGTTCTTATCAGCAGAACTCCAGTCGACTATGTAGACATTCCCTTGTCGTCTTCCAGATAAAATTACCTTCTTTGTACCTATCTGTTCAACGTAGCACTTATCTGTTGAGAAGATGACTGAATATCCCTTGTCACAAAATTGACTTATGCTCAGCAGATTATATTTGAGGCCTTTGACATATGAGACGTCAGATATCTCTATGTTTCCTCTGATTATTCTTCCTTTAGCTTTAATCTTGCCTTCTTTGCTGTCTCCAAATGTAACACTTGGACCATCCACAGCAACTGCATCAGTCAGCTCATGTATGTTTCCACACATGTGTCTTGAACATCCACTGTCCAAGTACCAGATCTTCTCTACTTTACTCCTACTCCTAATCCTAACCTACAAAACAAAAATAAAATTGTTTTAGGTACCCTTATTGAGAGGGTCCTGAAGGATTAGTTCCACCTTTGACAACCCAAGATGTTGAAGTCTTAGGCTTCTTAGGTTTCTGAGTTTTCACAGGAGCATGAACAGTTTTATTTTCATCATAATTATCAGATAAGTCATGTTGATGATCAGTATGATAAGAATAATGTTCATAAGCAGGGTAAGGTGCATGATATGCAGGATATGCATGCATTGGATGAGCAGGGTAAGGTGCATAGTAACTAGGAAACTGAGGTGCATGATACATAGGATGATATGCAGCAGGTTGCACATAATATGACTCATTTCCATACCAAGCATTTTGATTTTTCTTATTCTTATGCTTCTTTGGCTTACTAGGTGCTTGCTCAACTTGTTTAGACTTAGCTTTACCACTAGTCTGATTGACTTTAGCTTTATCAGCAGACTTCTTAGGACTCTGCTGTTTGGTCTTACTAGTCTTATTTCCTACACTAGGCTCTTTGCTCTTTTTAGCCTTAGGAGATTTCTTCTCCTTTACCACTTTCTCAGGTGAAGTAGGTCTAGCAGTTTGAACATACAGAATGACCTTACTATTGTCAGCTGATATGAATTTTTCAGTATGGTTCAACTCTTGCTTATCCTTTTCTAAAGGTGTCTTCTGTTTACTAGATGCAGATATGGATGCAACAGTTGACTTATCATGAGACTCAATAATCTTTTCAAGTTCCATGATTTTTCCTTTATAAACTTCACATTCAGCTTTCAGAGATTCATGCTCTTGCTCAAGCTGTTTATATTCAGCTGATTCTCTTGGCTTTTCAGCTAAAAGTTTCAGTGAATTGTTTTGCTCTTTTAGCAGGATCATCTCTTCCTTAAGCTTAACAAATTCTCCAGCAATAGTAGTATTATTTAACATCATTTGCTCTAGAGAATCAAACAATTCATTATTTTGAGGAGTTACCTCATCCTCAGAGTCATCAGAGTCCTTTGCCATCAGGCACAGGAGAGCAGGTTTTTCTTCATCAGAAGATTCTTCATCAGACGAGTCCGAATTTGAATCAGATGAGTAGACAGCAGCAAGCTTTTCTGCTTCAGCCATCATTGCTTTCCCTCTCTGATACTTTCTTTCTTTTCTTACTTTCTTCTCCTCCTCAGTGTACTTTTCTGCTTTTGGATATGGGCAGTCTTTGATGAAGTGTCCCAATTTCCTGCAGTTGTAACACATCAGTTTTGATTTATAATCATCTTTATCTTGAGAAGAAAAGTTAGGTTTAGAAGTAGAAGCATTGTTGTATTTGTTCTTCATTTTTCTTTTGTAGAACTTCTTGAAATTGTTTATCAACAGTGCAACATCTCCAGCAGTGTACTCCTTTTTGTTGAGTAGAGTGGCTTCATCAGATGAGTCCACATCTTGACTTCTGTGTGCTGGTCTTCTTGGATTTTCAGCAGCAACCAGTGCAGCTGTGGGTCCTGAAGTTGAGGTTTCTTCAATACCCATTCTAGGCAGTTTATACTCGAATGCCTTGAGTACAGAAAACAGCTCTGTCAGAGAGATCTTCCCAAGATCCCTTGATTCTTCCATTGCTGTCACCTTCATGTTGAACTTGGGGGGCAGGGCCTTTAGAACTCTGACGGTGATCTCCTTGTCAGTAAAGGTCTTTCCCAGCTTAAGGACTTCATTCAACGTTCTGGTAAACCTGGTATCCATCTGATCAATGGTCTCTCCAGATTTCATCTTGAAGTTGTCCAGCTTTTCCAAGGCAACACTGAGCTGATGCTCTTTGATGGCGTCGTTTCCTTCACTCATGTCACGAACCTTGTCCCACATCTCCTTTGCAGTTTTGCAATGTTTGACCTTGTCAAACCGATCATTATCCAGGGCTTTGGTCATGATGAAACGGCCAACTTTATCCAGATTGAACAGCTTTATTTCCTCGGCTGTCATCTCTGTCAGATCTTTTTCCACCACCATTTCAGCTTCATCTACTATGATGGTCTTGGTGAATTTGAATGGACCTTTAATGATACATGTGTACATGTTGTCATTATAAGCAGCAAGGAAAATCTCCATTCTGATTTTCCAGTCCTCAAAGGACATACCAGCAATGTGGGGAACATGGCTGATACAATCCATTTTTCAAAAAGTTTTAGTTTTTCAAAAAGATGCTCTTTTGAAAAAGTTTTCAAAAACCTTTGAAAAACACTTGGATCAAGCTCGTTGATCAGGCAGCTGATTCAAATGAACCACCCGCTCTGATACCACTTGTTGGTCCCAAGTGGTCAGAAGAGGTTTAGAGGGGGGGGTGAATAAACCTCTTTAAAATTTTCTTTCAATTTTAACTTTAAAACTTTTCTTCAACTGAACAGACTAAGCTGATCAGATTAGTAAGTTACAACTCTGTTCGCGAACAAATCTTTGAACAGATTTGTTGACCACTCGTCTGATGGTTACTTAGCTGATTTGTTAAAATCAGTTTTAATACTTAGAGTACTTGCAGCGGATTTTCAAAGTGTTTTTCACAAGTATTCTTAGCAGTTTGAAAAATGTTTCCCCAGTTTTGTAAACTCCTTTTTAACTTCTTTTCAAACAGTTAACTTAGTGTGTTTTATGCAATCAGTAAATATGCAGTTTTAAAACAATGTAAAAACACAATCAATTTTTATAGTGGTTATATGGATTTGAATATCCTTTAGTCCACTCTTCCAAGTCACTTAGATCTTGGGTTATACTATAATCACAAAGTTTACAGTATACTCTGCTTGCGTCGAACAACAAATGAAACGACCACAAGTTCGCAATAGGAAATCACACAGAAGACCTATTCTCTGAAGTTTGATCACTCACAAAGATGGATCACAACTCCGCACAACACTCTTGTTTACAAAATCACTCAGAAGATGTAATTTTTCTTGATTCTTCAACTCTGCTTTCGTCAACAAATGACTCAGCTGATGAGTGAGCTGTTCTTGAGACTTAGGAGAATTCTGCTTCGAAAATTTCTCTCAGAAAGTGTGTTGCTTGTTTCTTTTTCGTCTCTCTCAGCTATTTATACTTGAGGATTGAAAAGTGTCCGTTGAAGAGAGACAAGATTCAAATTCCTCGAGTACTGGTCCTTAAAATCCGCGAACGGCTCCTTTGCAGTCTGTCCGTACTGAACAGTACTATTCTGCAGGCAGCATTAAATGCAGCATTAAATGCACTCTTCTGATGCGAAGCATTTCTTCAATCATTTGTCTTTAATAACCTTGTACTTCAGCATTTATTACTCCAAAGGGCATTTATTACCGTTGGGAACACTTCTTGATCTTCTTCACTTGGCTGTTGAAAGTATACGTCTGATGGTGAACTCGGCTGATCTCAAACTTGAACATATCTGATTTGAGTCGGCTGATCTTCACTAATCTGATAACTTTTCTTCAGCAGATCAGAAGTCTTGGACCTTGAAACTTTGACTCTTCTGATTGTCTTCATTGCTTAGTCAAAATTCCTTGATAAGTTTATCAGCTAAGTTACTCCATACTTAGCCAATTTCTGAAGTTTTGGAATGCATCAAAACCTCCCTTATCAAACTTTCTTTAGTGCCTTCATCTTCATCTTCATCCAACAGATCTCATCTCTTAAGTCTTTTCTTCATACTCAGTTTCACACCAAAGACTTAGGGGTGCTAAAATATGTGTTGGGTATTGATGTGTACAAATTTTGTACCCAAAGGGAATTGAGAGATTACAAAGCTCTACATGAAGTTGACATCAATGAGAAATTTGTATCGTTTTTATTATTTAAGTCTTGTAACGTCTGTAATGTCTTTATCATAAACTCGTATAACGTCTGTAAAGTCTTTATATTTATTATTTGTAACTCTTCCCTAGAAATACTATTGTACCCATGTATGTACCTAAATGGGTCGCTCTATAGGGTTATGAAGCAAAATGTTTGTCACAATCTTCAGCAGAATCATAATATAGGGTTATGGCACAATATGTGTGCAAAATAATGTGGATATATCACCTCTTGAATGAAGTAGGTCTTAAAACTTAAATACCTGCAAAGTTATGGTGTGATAGCCAAACAACTCTTTATATTGCATCCGAGCCCGTGTTCCACGAACAAATAAGCATAAGAGATAAATTGTCATTTTATCCGTGAGAAAATACAACAAGGGTAAATTTCCACGGAATATGTGAAAACTGGAGAACAATTAGGAGATATTTCCATGAAAGCTCTAAATGGGGTTCGGGTTGATTGTCTTTGGAACAAGTTGGGCATGATTAAAATCTATTCTCCAACTTGAGGGAGAGTATTGTATATTGTAATATTATTATTCCTAACTATTAGATGAATCTATTTAGGAGACTTTCCTTAGATAGAGTCTCTAGATTGTGTATATATACATGAGTTGTAGATGTATCTTTATTCATTTTAGAAATATATGAAATTCTTTTTCCACATTTGTTAACGTGAATCAAACTTGAGCTTAATAAGACTCAACCCGAATAAGGGCCGAATATAAAATATTTTAAATACCACTGCTAATTAATAAAATTAAATTTATTGCTTACTTAATACAATTTTGAAACAAAATAAAGTTGACAAAAATCCTACCTCCAACTTGTAACGCCCCAAAAATTTTGAACCCTTTTGATTGGGATTTTAAACCCAATTATGTGCTACTTTTTGTTTTCAAAGTTAAGCATTAATTTGAACTAAAATATACAATTTAATTGAATCTTGTGTTATTTTGAACTTCGAAATAATTCAAAATATAAAAGTCACATTAAAATAGCATTAAGACCTTTTTGATATTTTTCGGGCTTGGATGCACAAAAATTTTATTTTTGGGGATAAAATATAAGTTTTCAAAACTTCGGGGGGCAAAGTGTACATTTGCCCCAAATTGCAGATTTTCAGTAAGAGAGTAATCATTTTCTCTCTTTGCATACTCCTAGCTCATCCACCCAAGGTTGACATGCATTGGTGGAAAATGTGGAGTAATAATACTCCTATATTCTCATATTGTATGTATATGTGTATATACATTAAAAATATGATTTTATAGTATAATAAATACCCTCCTCAAACCACATTATCTTCTTTACAACTTAAAATACTTAGATATAGTTAAGAAGAGAGGGTAAGAGACAACACACTAGAAAGATAAGATTTTAGAATTTACACTACACAGCCTCGGATTTTTGCTCATAACGTCTTCGTCCACCGTTGGATCATGCCCAAATTTTGTGTGGAGGTCCAATACACATAGAGCTACATATTGACCATTCGGATCATTGCTTAGATCACTTCAAGTTAATTTACAGACGTTAGAAATCAGTGAAAAATAAGAATTTGAGGGCTTTTGTTATGTACCACCACCGGAGCTGTCGCCACTGCCACCGGAGCCGCCACCACCACCGTCGGAGGTCTGAAGATGATGAGAGTTTCACCCCCTTAGTTGCTTTGGGTTAAAATCCGTCTATGCATGTGTTCATTAATCTTCGTGATTTTATATTCTTTTCTTCAAAGTATATATTGAAGAAGTTTAGTTTATCCATGTAGTTTTACGAAAAGTTGTTAAGTGTATATTTAATATTAGATTTTTAATATGGTTTTCTTTGGGTTTGATAAAATATTGCTTATATGTTTGGATCTTGATTTATTTTGTAAGAAAGTTAATGTTTTTAATTTTTTAATCTTTAGGGGTATTTTTAAAAGGTTTTAAAAGTTGAAGGGTTAGGGATGCAAATTTTTTTGTGAGTAAAAATGGACTGAAAATCTCTGTTTTGTTTGATATTTGGTATGAGTTTACTTAAAAATTATTTTTTTAAAAGTTGCTCCAAGTTTGTTTACAAAATGGGAGTTTTTAAAACTTTTGAGGTTATTTTTATAAATCTGAAAATAAGGGGGCAAAGCCGTTGTTTTATCGCTGTTTTTACATTTACCTCTATAAACTTTTGATTAATTTATTTAACGTAGTGCTTTGTTAACTTTTGTTTTAATAATGAAAATTTGTAAATTTTTTCGAAGAAAATTTATTATTAAAGAACTTTTTGTTTCTCATTATTAAAACTTATTTTTAATCTCAGTTTTATAGTGAAATTATGCTTAAATATTTTTAAATATTGTTTAGATGCTTGGATCTTGAATTATTTTTTAAGAAAATTGGTTTTATTAAGTTTTCAAACCTATGAGGGTGTTTTTGGAAAGTTTTAAACTTGTGGGATTTTTAAAGCTTTGATTTTTGAAGTAACAAGATACTTAATACTCTGTTTTTATTTGATTTTTTTTTTTTTTTGGTTTTCCAATGGTTTAATCCCTTTCGAAGCGCGTCGGACACAGTTCCAACAGGGATTCGAACATGAATCTGCTACTTTGCAGTGACTAGTCCCTTCCACTAGACCAATCACCTGTTGGTTTTTATTTGATTTTCGATATGGGTTTAGTTAAAAATCCTTTGATTTAAGTTTGTTCCAAATTTTCGCAGAAATGGAAGTTTTTAAAATTTTAGGGGCTATTTTGTAAATCACAAAAGTGTTCGGAAAATTTTATGTTTTGGTGCTGTTTTATTTAATTATTATTTTGAGTTTTGAAAATAATTACTTTTAAGTGGAGTTGATGTCGTAAATTCTAAGCACTTTTGAGCGATGTGTTAGTTTAGGAAATCATTGTGTATGATTTTCATTAGTTATGTTTAAGTAAAATTGTTAGATAATTTATAAGTCGTATACGTACTTGCTCAGGTTTCAGATACGCTTCATTTATGGAATTTTAGTCGCTATACTAAGCAACAAATGTGAGCATTGTGTGCTTAATTTGTGTGTCAGTCCAATGTGCTAGTAGATCGAGTCCAAACATATACTTAGGCTTTTAATAATCAAAGCAATTGTTGTATTCTAGCTTTTCTTGCATTTTGTCACAAATAGGTTGACTTATTAGGTCGACATTACTCTACGAAATCACTTAGCATTATCACTTAGCATTTCAACATGATTATCCAAATACATGCTACATCTGAATCTACTAGTTGCGAATATATTTTACATAATTATCATGATCCCCAAAATTTCATTTGATAAGTTATTAAATATTGATAATATGTTTAATATGTCATGTTTTCGTTTGTTTCTGACTATATGTTTCCGTTTGTTGCCGACTATATGTTTTTGTTTGTTTTCGATTTTGTATGGGCCCTTTTTGATTGGTGTATGGACCCGATGCCAATCTGGACGGCAAGGGCCGACGGGATAGTCACAGTTACCCATAGGCGTACCTTACAATCCAAGTGGGGAGGAACATTTGGAGATTAAGGATGAATTTAGGCAAAGACATGTCGATGCATCTTAGATAGTAAGATCGTTCTTTACTTGGTGTGTTTGGATAGACATCAGGCTGAGGATGGAGGGTAAGTGGAGGACGGCATCAACAATTCTTGGTTATGTGAATTCCGTATTTTTTCCGTCTTGAATATATGCTTACTTTGATTGATAACATGCTTATGTTATATAATATGTTGCATTCACACATCACCATGCAAATTCGCACATGGATCAACTTATGCGTTCATGTTTCATTATTTTCAGTTTTTGGTGTTCTGGAAAATTAGTCGGGTTGCGGTTAGGTCAACACGGTTGTAGTTCCACCCTAGTATTTGGTAGAGTAGTGATATTTTGTTGTCGATTTAGGTTCTTTCTCAATTTTGGTTAAAATTTTGCTTAGAATATTTTTATCGTTAAAGTTGATTTATATTTTCGTAAAAGAGACAATATTTTCATAAATTATTTATTTATCTTTCACGGTTGATTTTGTCCAAATCTTTTGATATGTTGTGATTAAATGTTTCCGCTTTAAACCTATACTATGAAAATTGATTCTATTTTTTTTGTCAAAAAACATAGTAATTTAAATTGTTCTTATTTTGTTTTAAACCGCTTCCGCTTTAAACTTTTAATTCATCATTTCTAAAAAAAAAAAGTTTCAATATTTTAACACTTTTTCAGAAAAATAATAATCTTTCAATTGTTATTCGACGGACCCGCGAAGTCGGACCGTTACACAACTCCTACCAACACTCATCTTATAACTTAATAAACCACTTCACCTACAAAAATGCCAAGCATCATTTACGTTAAATGGAAAAAAAAAAAGATAAAAGATAAAATTTGCTAGTATTAACAAACCCGAAGCCCGAAAATTTACAATACCCGAGTTGGAACCAAAATAATTAAAAAATTAATGGGCCGGTTTGAGCCTATAGCTATAAAACACAATAATATTTGAGTTCGAGTTAATTGAAGCTCGACTCACAAAACCCAATTGACAGTCATACCCATGTTAAACAGTTAGCACATAGTTCATGAACTTTCCTTTAGTCAAGTGCTAATAATATCAAAAAATTATGGACACCTAATACAGCTACTACAGTATATTATATTTTGTATTCACTTGTTATATCAAAACAATAGAATGGTTATGCCATCTCTATCTCTATATCTATCTATCTATCTATCTACTATTATAAAATCATGAGTATTTCTTAACTTTTTTGTGAAAATTAAAATACCCCTATTTAAATTGTAAAGTGATATGTAATTAAATAGTAAATATATAAAAGAATAAAAGTAATTGAAGAGGTATATTAGACATTAAGTCTTATTATGTTTATCTCCTACATAAACTCCTAAAATTTATAAATTCTCTTTTACATGAATTTTTGTAATTTTAAAATTAAGAAAACATTATTATTTTAAATAACCCCTAAATTATGTATAAAAATTGTTATATTTTAACATCAATATTTATTTAAGTAAAAAAATATTAATTTAAAGATTTAGTACAACATAAACACTCTAAATATAAATATTTATAATGAAATTCTCTTAAATATTATTATGTTACAAAAAAAAAAGTTAAAATTGAATCGCCATCTTACTATGAAAGAATAAATATTACTTATACCTTAGTTAATTATGTAATTTTACTTTGGCTAGAATATAAAATATGAAGAATTTTCAATAATTTCAAGACTCGCATAACCTCTAATTCTTTTCGTGAAAAAACGAGTGAAATTCGTGGAAAATAGTGAAATAGATAAAATATAATCATTGAAACATGTGAAATCAATGAAAATTTGGGTGAAATTGGTGAATTCTAGCGAAATTGGTGAATTCTAGCGAAATTGATGAAAACTTGGTTGAAAATGATAAATAAAAATACCCCTGAAATCGATGAAAATTCGTGAAAAAAAGATAAAACCGGTGAAACGACAACAATAGTGAAAAAACAAATGAAAATTCATGTGATATTGGTGAAAAGAACATGTGAAATCAGTGAAAAAAATGTGTGAAATAGACGAAAATGGGCAATATGGTAAAAACATTTTGGTGAAAAGAACATGTGAAATCAGTGAAATAGGTGAAAACGGATAATATGATAAACACGTTTGAATCAATAAAAAAAAGTTTAACAGATAAAATAAGGTGAAACCGACAGAAAAATAGTTTAAAACAGATAGAACAAGAGGCAAAATTGTAAACACAATGAAAATAAGTTATAATTAATAAAAATGGGTAAAACGGTAAAAAAAAGATGAAATTCAATTAATGAATTAAATAGGTGAAAACGAGTTAATTTACTTTATTTTATGACATAATAAAATTAATTTTACTCTTAACTTACAAAAAATACCAATGAGATTTTTTTGACACGTAAGTACCTGCACTTTCCTAGTCTATATACATATAAAAGTACGAGTTGGTCTAAGGAAATTTCTTCCCTTTTTTGTAAAGACTAATATACCCCTATTTAAATTATATAGTGATATTTAATTTTATGGCAAAAAGGTAAAAGAAAAAAAATCCTAGAAGTATAATTAGACAAGAAGTCTATCCTACATTAATCTTATAATTATCTTTTAAAGTTTTACAACTCATTAAAACATTAATGATAACAAAAAATAAATTATTTTATATTTCTTCAAAAATTTCTTTAAAAGTTATTACTTATTAAGGAACCTCAAAAATATTAAAGAGACTGAAAAAAAATTATGTCACATTCATGCTACATGAATAAATAAAGTACTATTTAGTTAACTAAAAAATGTGTAATTGGCATAAGCCCAAAAAAGTCAAAAGATAGAAATTATTAAAATCAACAATTCGATATATGATAAAAATAGTAAAATCAATGGGAAAATGGATCACACAGAAAGAAAAGCGAGTTAAAGCAAAAAAAAAATGGTGAATTGATAAAAAAAAACAAGGTTAACCGGCAAAAAAAAGGGTAAAACCGGTAAAAAAAATTGAATGATATTGGCTAAGCACATGGTAACAAAAAAATGGGTCAAATCGATAAAAGAACAAACAAAAAAAATGGTGAATTGATTAAAGAACAAGTTAACCGGCCAAAAAATGGGTAAAATCGGTAAAAAAAAATTGAATGACATCAGCTAAACATGGGATAACAAAAAAATGGATCAAATTGATAAAAGAACAAAAACAAAACAAAATGAGTTAATTGGAAAAAAAAAAGTGAAATATGTTAAATAAGCAAAAGAATAAGTAAAATCAGACTAAAATTGGGTTAAGCCGGATAGAACGAGTGAACTGATTAACAAATGTGAAAATCAACTAATGGGTTAATTTGAGAATGGATGGATCGATTAATAAACTGGACAAACCATAAAAATATTGTGAACGAACGGGTTTAAATAACAAAAAAGAAATGATAAACTCAATGTAAAAGCAGGTAAAATCGATATTTCTTTCGTAAGTTTTTAAGAAATTATAACTTATTAAAGAATCTAAAAATAAAGGCCACATTCAGGCTATAGGAATAAAAAAATACTATTTAGTTAACTGAAAAACTTATAATCAAAACATAGAATGGTTAATATTGGTGAAAAATGGTAAATTCTATTAAAAATATATATGATAAGAAAAATGGTAAAATCAATGAAAAAATGAGTTAGATAGAAGAAAAACGAGTTAAAAGAAAAAAATGGTTCAATTGATAAAACAAAGGGGTAGGCCGGCAAAAAATGGATAACTGGTAAAAATAAATGATATTGACTAAACATGGGATAACAAAAAATAAACGGTAAAGTCAATGTAAAAGCAGATGAAATCGATGAAAGAAAATGTTAAAATAACAAAAACATGATTAACTTAGTGTAAAAACAAGTTTACTCGACAAAATTGAGGAAAATTGGTAAAAACGGGTTAGATTAGTTAAAAAATGGACTAGGCATGTGATTGAAAATGAATGAACTCATAAATAAATAGGTATAACCAGTAAAATTGGTTAAAGGTTTAGATGAAAATATAAAGGTCAAGGAAGAAAAGAATTGATATTGTTCATTAGTTCAAATGATTGTCTTAGAATAATAATTATGTAGACATGTAATTTTATATTATAAATACTTAGTAATTATAGTTCATTTTTTATTTTCAACTTTTGGTTTTAGCCTTTTAGGTAAAGGTGAAATACAGTTTCCCCCCTTAAAGTATGGGGGTGGTATCAGTTACCCACCCTAAAGTATCAATTGTAACACTTACCCCCTTCTGTTATAGTTTTGTATTTTTTATTTCAAAATTACCCCCCGTCCCTTACATAATTAATAAGATGCAATTTTATTTTGATAAATTAATAAAAAAAAAATTATTTATGAAAGGGGTGTCGGTATTTTTGGAATAAATACTACAAAATTATAACAGAGAGGGGATAAGTGTTACAATTGATACTTTTGGGGGGTAACTGATACCACTTTTATACTTTAAGGGGGGAAACTATATTTCATCCTTTAGGTATTTATGATAATAACTTTAAATTCTTAGGAATAACATAGTAATAATTAAAGCGATTTAGTCAAAAAAATTATGTGATATGTCACTAAGACCATAATATGATTAAAAATTATTATATGATTCAACTAACAAGTTAGTCACGCAAAAAAAGCTGAAATAGGTGAGAAAATTGGTTGAATCAACATAATAATGGTAAAATCTACTAAAATTGGGTTAAAATCGGATAGAATGGATTAATCAATGGGTTAAAACAAAAAAAGGGGTTAAATCGATCAAAGAACGTGTTAAAATAACAAAAAAAAATAGTAAACTCAGTATAAAAGCGGGTGCAATCGATAATACATTAGACAATGATTAAGAAACGATCAATTATTAAAGAACCTAAAAAACCACATTTGTGCTAAATAAATATAATAAAGTACTGCTTAGGTAACTGAAAAACTTATAATTAGATTAAGTTAAAAAAATTATAACATATAAATGGTTAAAAGTGGTGCTTACGGGTAAAATTCGATTAAAAAATATATGATAAAAATGAAAAAATGGGTTAGATCGAATAAAAAAGAATTAAGCAACAAAAAATGATAAAAATAGATAAAACAATGAAGAAAATAGATAAAATATTGAATGACATGACTAAACACAAGATAACAAAAAACTGGTCAAATTGACAAAGAACAAGAACAAAAAGACGAGTTAAAATGACAAAAAAAAAAGTGAAATAGTCGAGAAAATAGGATAAATCAGCAAAATAATAAGTAAAATCAACTTAAATTTGGTTAAACTGGATAAAATGAGTGAATTGATTAATGAATGTAATAAACCACAAAAATCGGTGAAATTGGTGAAAGAACGGATTAAAATAACACAAACGGTTCAGATGGAAATATCAAAGTCAAAGAAGAAAAGAATTGATATTATTCATTAGCTCAAATGGTTGTTTTGGAATAATACTTATGTAGACATGTAGTTTTATATTATAATTACTTAGTAATTATAGTTCTTTTTTATTTTCAAGGGTTGATTTTAGATATTTATGATAACAACTTTAAATTTTTGAGAACAACATAGTAATAATTAAAGCGATTTAATCAAAGAAATTATGTTGTATGTCATTTAGACCATAGTATGATTAAAAATGATGATATTATTCAACTAACATAAGAAATTAGTTAATCCCGTGCAAAACACATGCACTTTTCTAATTTGATTAAAAGAAATTAATTAATCACAGCACGTGCACTTTTCTAGTTCTACTAAAAGGACAAAAGTTAAGTACTATAACAACTTCCCAGAAAAATGAACGAAGAAAGTTTCATTATATCAATGTTAAATCTGATATGGGTTTCTAAAATATAAATGAAAGCATTTATAACTAATCTAACACACATTCCAATCTGAATTTTGAGACAACTACAACTAAATTAAGAAAGAACATTACGACTCAATCTTTTCTAATAAATAAATAGTGGACAGCTAATGAGAACAGATCTCCCTCAGTCCTGGCTTTATGGAAATCAATGTACTCCACAAATCCATTCTTTCCCTTTTTCCCCTTAGCAATCTCCAAAAAAAAATTACAACGCGTTTAGCATTTCTAACAGAACGCCGCGAAGGTGCAGCCAAAGAAACTCTCTTTTTGTTTTCAGGATTCACCTCTTGCTTCCCTTTCCCTAGTTTCTTCCCTTTTCCTGAGTGTACTTGCTTCAGTCCTTCAACATTCTTAGGTTCTGAGACCTCAGATTTCCCCTTCCTTGCATCATTTTTCACCAAATTACCCCTCTCGCACTTATGACTAGTATATATGCACGCAGCCGTGATAGATCCAGCAGATTTCCGAACAAGTGTTTCATGGAAAAAACCTGGCATGTTGCTTCAAGTATCACATTGTTTGCCATTTATATATTTATACACCAAGAAAAAGCCCAAAGAATCTGACAAGTAAGTGAGTAACACTAGACAAACTAGCTCAAACAAAAACAACTCTATATAAGGAAAAAGAAGATATAAAATTATTATTTGTTATTGATGTCTGAGTAGTGTCGCGAAGAATAAATATACCACCAATATGAATCCTAGAGTAATAAAGAATGTCTTACCTTTGCAATCCTGGCAGCTCACTGCTTCCCTGAAAATCAACAGAAGTAAGCTGATCACTGACATTGCAAAATCACAAGACAAAGAAAGATTAACAAGCAAAAATAATTGCCTCAGAGAAGCATGTTTGCTTGTACAACACAAAAATAAGAAAAATACCAATAAGTATAATACAATCCAGTCAAGCCAATGATTTTTTGACTTAAAAAGGAAAATTTGAGTATGCATAAAAAAAGTCTTTGCTTACAATATGACAACCAGTATCCCAACTTTAACAATAGAAAAGTTGGTTGCCATTCAATGCTCTAGGATTCCTTTTCCTTAGTTTTAAAATTTGGTTGTTTTGTAAAACTGATAACTTGTAACCATTAAAGTTACATCATACCCATGAGGACATCGCAGTTGCACTGTGCACATTGATAGTGCCCTGTTTTCTCTAGTTTATAAAACAGGTATGCAAAGCCCTCTTTCTGTTTTCCATTTACTTTAATGCTCGGCTGAAGGTCTGTAGGTTTCGTCTTACTTGCTTTATGAGCAAGTCTTTTTGTTCGTACGCTTTCAAAATATGCAATGGAACGTGAGACTCCTCCAGCCAATATTTCTTCCTTCTGCTTGATATGTCTTCATAATTGATCCATGTTTCACAACAATGTTGGGGATATGTCTTCATTTTCCAAAATCCAGAAGATACATTACTAGTGTTCCATCAGAGAGCTTCCTACGAACTGTAGCCTTTTTAAATGATTTGACTGATTTTTTCATAGAGAGAATGTTAGAATTCCCAATATCATTCCATCTAATATTTGCATCAAGCTCCCTAATCTGCACACAAGGAAAATATTCATCAACACCTCCTTTCATTAATATCAATGTAAATATTAATATAGTCTCATTATACAGAACTGTAGCCTTTTTAAATGATCCTTCAGAATTTGCCAGTCGATTTTCCATTTTTGCTCCAAGGTTGCCCGTTTCCAGTATGACAGTAAAGTTCCCTGCATTTTCAGTTTCTAATTTACTAAAATAAGCAGCCACCAAGGACTTTTATTAGACCACTTTTCAGCAACAGCCTCTATCAGTTTCCGATGTTCTTTGATGCATATCCGGCGGTTGCCTTTTTCCAGGAAAAGCTGTGTAGAGGACCTATAGTCTAAACCATTTTGAGTACCATCAACTCCATGTATTATATCCCAATTCTTACATATAGCACTTATTATTGTGTATAGACAAATATCGACGACTCTAGAGCTATAATAAACTAGGCAAATAATTTTTATTGTTCGACCAACTCGGGACATCGTCATAGTATGACTCCAACCTGCACAGAAGAAAAAACCAAAATCAAATATGATATAGTTAAAGTCATGGGCACATTTACTATAGAAATATGGTCATGACTCATGAGTAAATTAGAATCAGATATGTCAGAACAGAGAGTATACGAATAGATTATATAAAAAGTAACTGATAAAGAAGTATAACAATAGTGTATTCTACTTTTTATTTTATTTTATTTTTTGAAACAAAACACTCTTGTATTAATAGGGACAAAATACAAGCGAAAAGTGCAGAGGTTGCACTAAGAAGAAAGTAACACAAACAAACCAGATTAAGATGAAATCATTTCTACAATACTAGCCAATCAGTAAGTAGCAGAAAGAAAGGAATGCCTTTAAAAAGTTTAGAGTTAAACAACCACATGGCTGTCCAGAATCTAACTTTTTTCCCATAGTTCTTCAATACTATGCTCGTTCTCTTCAAAGATTCTTTCATTTCTTTCAAGCCATACATCCCACCATAAAGATTGCACTGCTGATTTCCATATCACACCTCTTTTTCTACCTCCTGGGATCTGAAGTGTAATAGGTTCGGAACAGTTTGGTGGAGATATTAAATATATCCGTCAATTTCCTCTACAGTAGTGAGGTAAAGCTTCACTGTGAGAAAAGATGATCCACTGATTCCTTATTATTCTTACATAACACGCACCAACTTGGTGATAAGGAATGAAAAGGTCTTCTTTTTTGCATTACTGTAAACACATTCACCCGATTGAGTAGCACCAGCCTAGAAAATATCTTTACTTTAGAAGGTACTAAAGAAATCCACACGGAATCAGTCGAAATAACATTTTAAAGCCCAGGGCTAGGGATCAGTATTGAAATGCTGATTTACATGTGAACAATTCCGAAGAATTACACAATCAAATTCTTCTATCTTCAAGCAGCTTGTTCACTGATATGTTCGCTAATAGGGTGATTAGGCGCATCATTTCTTGGGTCTCAAATTCATTCAAATTTCTCCTGAAGTGAAAATTCCAGTTCGTACTTTCTAACTCTTCATCATTCTCCGCAATTTCCTCTATACAACCATCTTCTTTAGATGAGATTCTTGCTAGAAAGGGGAATTGAGATTGGCAAGCTAGCTAAGCTAAATGAAGATATGGTAAAATAATCTCATTGAAATAAGAGGAGTAACTAAAATTGGCATCTACTAATCATATAGCACAAAGAAGTTATAGCATATTAGGTAACCGAAATAGCTCAAAAGGATAGAAAAATTATGTCAATTTGTGACGTAGCCCGGGAAATGTGAGAGATTTTTATATTAATGACGGTTTTTACAAATGAGAAAAGACAGGGAGACGAGACTTAACTAATTCTATTTTCTGAACTAAAGTAGACCAATCTCTAAATAAATTTGTAGATACACATCAACATTGACAACCAAACTGTTATTTTAAATAAGAAAAAATAAAAAACATAAAATCAGTTAGTATGATTACAAAGGGAAAAAAAGGTAGGTTAGCATATGAAAACAAGTTACTTAAGGATGACATTTCACTGTCTATAAGCACTCGGGTGAAAATAATTTTCCAATTTTTTTTTTTTTTTTACATTTTTATCAAAGTCATAGTTTCCACCTAAATCTATTCAATGTAATTGAGGTACTAGACTGATTAAAGTCCGCCAAAAACAGAAAAATAGAGTAATATCATGAGAAACACATGAAAGAGGGGAAATAATTAATAAAACATTAAAGCTGTAAAGAATATCAACAAGGCAGACCACCTCCAGTCAAACTGCATGTAATATGATGAAGTTAATTCGAAAAGGTTAAAAGCATGAAACTAGTGAAAGTTAGACTAATGCATGTGGATTGTGAACCCACAGAACATTCACAGCGACAAATTGACGGTAATAAAAAATTTGTTACCCTGAGTTAAGCATTTAAACATTTTTAACAAATTATAACCAAGCTGTCAACACCCAATTAAAGTTTTACACAGGTGAGGCATGATCATCGAAACAAAATATCAAGCTTGCATATTCGAATATGCACATTGAACCGATGTAGTTACAATACTTGCTCTGTTGGCATTAGCGAGTTAGAGGCGTTTTCCACGAAAATTAAGAAAAATCTCAAAAATAATTAAGGTTTTATGTGAATCTAATTTTTCAAACCTTAATTTTTTTCCGATAGGATCATGAAGTTAATCAGACAAACAGGTTCAACAAAAGCATGATTGTACAACAAAATCAAGAAAAGTATGAATTCACATGATCAACAATTCTTACTAAAGCATAAGAAGTTGAAGGCACGGAGCTAAAAAATCCAACGTTTTTACGTACCCTCATACTCAGGTCTTTATATAAAGCAAGTTATCTGATATAAGGAAATAAATCTGAGTTTGCGGCAACTAAGGAAACTCAAAACAGCAAGTGTGATCCTTTATATATAACTCCCAAAGAAACCAATAGCCGCATACTCTACTAATTTACTGTTCAGTACTTTGTTAATCTTTAGTAATTAATAAGGCTTCTGGATACTAACTCCTTTCCATGCATAACGAGTATCATTTTCTGAGACATCCTTATTGAATTGAAAGTCACATATATTCTACGCTGCCACTATTTTCAGTACATAGATATTAAGATTCATGCAATCAATATCAACAAATATATGTCATGTAAAACGTATACTATTATCGTGTTATTAGATTCCAATGATTGTTAATATGTGATATTGATCCACTTTATTGCTCGAATAATCAGCAAGAAAAGCAAACAGCATAGATCCATTTTTTAATATTCCTCGTTTTTCCTATAAGCAGTCTTCATATGTATGATTTAAACTACCAAAAACAAATTAAATTATGTGTGTACATTTAACTCATAGAAATGTCAAAAGTTTTTAGAGCTTTTCTCAATATGAACAAGTCTCAAAAAGAATTGTGCAAGGAATATAATAGCAAGAAAGTGGTAAAGGACATTTTTACATATTAAGTTTATTATAGATCAACTAACTTAGTTGATCATCCATCATTTATATCAAGAAAGTTTAAAAGTTTATAAAATTAATGTACAAAGTAAATTAAAATTTAGCGTTAAAAGTAATTTGAAGCAAAGGCAGCATAAAATTCATTTTTAAAAGAAAAACGTCGAATAAATACAATTATAGTATAACTAGTTATATTGGACCATAACATATGTGCTTAATAAATTCAAAAGTAAAACTGCACAGCTTGAAAATTATTAATAGATTCAAAATATATCATGTCGATTGTTTCTTTGTACGTTAAAAGTAATACCGAAGTTTGAAGAAAAACTAAAGGTTTTATTAAGAGGGGAAATAAAAAAGGAAGTAGAAGAAGAAAAGTACTACTCCTATTTTGGCACAATATCTTATCTTGCTAAAGTAGTAGAATATTGATTTGATGTCAACTACATCAACAAATTTTTAGGAATACTTAAAAGTATAACAATTAGAAAATGAACAAGACTTCAAAATTTGGTAATATACTTATACATAGTATAACAAATTTATCTTGGAGGGGGGGAGGGGGGGTAATATATATCAAACAGAGGTTTCAGTGACGTGTCAAATGGAGAAACCAAACTTTAGCTATCGGGTTTTAACTAATAATATATATAGTCTATACATTCCTAGTTTTTTTGAACTCTAACATTGTAAATTACTAGAGAGTGGTGTATAAGGACCTCTGATGATATATCTACATCTGGTGAAAAAATTAGATCTCTTATTCTAATGCTATCAATGTACATGTCAGGTTACAATGTACACGTCAGGTTACAAAAAACATAATGCAAATAGGTTCTCTTTTTTTAAATAATGCACAGTCATAAGCAGAGAACGATAAAACACAGAATAAGGAAGAAAAGAAAAATCAGAAGAGCTAAGAGCAACTAGGGTATAAGATCTACACCCCAAAGGTTTTAACTTCGTCCACGTTGGTAGGGATAAGATTTACCTTGTACACACAGCCATGTTCCAATCAACGAGCAAGTTTAGAAAATAAGAAACTGAAAGATGAATAACTTTAGTCTACAAACTTTGTGATACGTCTTATCAAAGTATTAAACCACTAATCACTTATTCCGAAAACCAAAGTCATATAATTTGCTTAGCTAACTTATAAAGAGAAACTTACACCAACAGGTAACCACAGCTGCTTTAATATTGTCGGCCATAAGGATCACGCTTCTTCTCTTCGAATTAACTTCCCCATTTTCAACCAAGGCTTATCCTTATCAATCACACATTGAGGGCAATACCATTCACCCTCTGGCAACAGGCTACTGACGACCTCTACACAACTCGCGTGAAATGCTGAAGGGCAACTATTGCAGCATATTAAATTCCCATCCTTTTTACAGAGGCGACATTCTTTACCATTATAATATGTAGGTTCATTAGGATCCTCTTCAGCAAGGCAGGAAGAGCTAGCAACATCCATCACAGCCTTTCTTTTTTTAGAATTTTCAAATTTCATATTCCTTTCCAAATCCTTGATCCTTTCTGTTGAATCAGTACTTCTATTGAGCTCTGACCTGAAGGCTTTCACTTCAATCACATCATAGCAAAGGAAACGCAGTATATCAACCTTTGCTGAAACAGGCAGTTTGTAATAGTCACTCTGAAGAGTCTCCGAATTACAGAGATCTACACCAGGTATATATCCAGGACTGTGCAATAACAGATACCTGACCTCAAACATGGGCCATGTATTCATGTCTAGTAAATCCCAACTAAAATTGCTAAAAAACATCAAATATGAAAAATAGTAAGTGCCGTTAAATGAAATTTCAAATGTAAAAGCTTTTCTCTAAAGTAAACTTAATACCTGAGACACTTGGATGCAGACACAGAACCTTCATTAGAAAGGGACTCCAAATGCTTCCTCAATGTTTTCAGAAGGGAAACATGGATAGAGTCAAACAATGACGTTGCGCCATCACATTTAAGACATGCCACAAAACCATCCAGTTCAAAAGGGTTTAATAATAATAAAGTACGAAAAGACCTCAAAAACGCATAAACGGAAAGCAACTTAAACGCAGAAACTCCAGGAATATCCAGATTGCTTGAAGAAGGCGGCAACTCCACCTTAGGTGGAAGCATCACGTTTTCTGCAGATTTCCTCCGAACATTTTCATTAGACACAGCACTAATCGCTGGAGAGCTAATCTGATCGCTGATAGCATTCAACCCTGTTGCACGATAAACATGACCTTGACCAGAAGGTGCATTCAATTTTGCTCTGCGACTGCTCCTTCTTAGCCCAGTCTCTGGTGTAGTTATGGGGATATCATTAGCTGGTAAATCTATTACCTTCCTTCCTCTTCTCCCTCTCGATGAACTGCCTAATACTCGATTAGCACCATCACCCAATGTATTACAAATTCTCAATGGGGTTTCATCCCTACTTTCCAGTAATTTCAGTTTCCCAGATTCGACATCAGCTATTATCTCTTCTGGCCTAGCCAATTCAATATTATTATTAAATCCTCTTTTTTTCTTTCTACCCCTACTCTTCCTTGGTGCACTTACTGAAGCCACATTCAGACTACTTACCACAGAAGCCAAGTTCTTGAACAGGTTCTCTCCTTCGTTCTCCATATTTGATACCCTATTTCGCTCATCATCATCCGTAATCACTATATTCTTATGATCATTCTCCGCAAAATCATCACTCATCTGTACATCAACCATTTCATTTACTCTCGATTGCACCTCACAATCATCCAAATTCTTAACCTCATCATCCATCAAGTCTAAATTCAAGTCAAAACTTCGCTCCTTCTTCTCACCACCCAAATCCTCAAAAACCTCATTTATAGCCACATTCAAATCAATCATTTCTTTCTTCACCCCAGAACTCTCCTCCCCAAACAACCCCTTATTTAAATCTACCCCATCAAGAGAATCCAAATTCACCCTCTCATTCAAATCCAAGCCATGCAGCTTAGCCCCACCACCACCCCCATGATCATCATTTTCATTCAAATTATTTAAACCATCTTCATTCAAATTTAAGTCAAAGTTCCTAGATATGCCGCCTTTATTCACCAAACTACCAGAAACATCACTTTCAATAACAGAAATGTCATTAAATGTACCTTCATTATCAATGAGCGAGAGAAGTTCAGCCAACTCCAATTCTTTACAATCTAAGTCGTCGTACACGATCCTAAATAAACCGGTGGACTGTTGGTAAGCTTCAACTGAACCAAAAGAAGTTCCGTTTTGCATTTGGAACTTTTTCTTCACCCTTCTCCCCACATACTCCATTTCACAGATTTCAAAAATAATGCTACAGAAATAAAAAATAAAATCAATGAACAAGTATTAAATTCTGAAGAAAGAAAATTGAATTTGAAGAGTAAAACAGAAATAAAAATTGATCAGCAAAAACCCTTTGAATAGAGAAAGAATTTGGTTTTACCTCTCTCTCTCAAGAGACGGAGAAAATTTAGGGGTGCAGATGTGTTGAGAGTGGGGACTACACACAATGTTAACTTGACGCTGCGTTTTTTATATGACTTTGGAGAGTACAACTTTCAATGGTTAATGTACTACTAAATTGGTTGGGGTTTCTGAAAAGGGTAAAATAAAATCTACTCCCATACTAATGTTCTTTTTTTATTTATTTCAAAAGAATTAATGTACAACTTGTAAAGAATAAAGTAAAATTGACTGTTAGGGTATTTTGGGGAGAATATTTTCCTTATTAGGGAGAAATGAGATTTTGACCATCTGTTGTTGTAGATTACAGCAATATTATTACAATGGATTTTCGAAAGAAAAGAATTAGGTAAGTAATATTATTTCAATGGCCTTTTTTCAAAAAATGGGTAAGGACTATTTATGACAAACAGAAAATAGGGAAAGTTGTTGAAATCTCTTGGACTCACTATTTCTTGAAATTTAATTTTCAACCTCTTTTTGAATGTTTTTGGTTTTATTTACCTAAGATTCTACTGACTTTTGTCACTTTTAAATGTGAAGTCATTTCAAATACTACTGCAACGTGTCAATGAAGTGGTACACATTTATAACTGAGGTCATTTGAAATGTTATTAAAACGTGTCGATGAATCGGACATGCATTCAAGTGCGAATAATATTTGCAGAGGTTGATAAATTGCACATAAAATTTTATATATTTATTCCTTTAATTCTATACAATATAGTACCGCTATTCTCCATATTTCAAAAGATGAAAGTTACCTGAGTTTTAGCCATATCCATCTCTTCCTCGACCATTTTAAAAACCTCACGACTTTGTTCTTCAAACTGTTTTGCAGTCCCAACAGCTGCAACACGATCTTCAAAACTCATTGGAAGATCTGCACTGCAGATGAATGGTTTTGTTATAGAGATAACGCAAAACTTCAAATGCATAAGATCTTAGACAAATTGAAGGACTACAAAAATTCCAGATATACAAACTATATGAGAAGTCAAAAATTATGAATAACCATGAAAAGTATTTTTAACTTACTAAAAAAGTTCACAATCAACCATACCTCAAATTTTGTACTATTCTGTCCAAAAGATGTTCCCTTACAGCTCCCACCTCAGGATTGTAAGTTGCAATTAGAAGTGGTTTGCATGGATTTTGAAAGCTGATCCCTTCTCTCTCTACAATATTCACCCCCTCTGTCGAGATGTTATGAAGCAAATTACTATTACTTTCATCCAAAAGATTTATCTCATCGACATATAAGACTCCTCTATGAGCCTCCGCGAGAAGCCAGGTTGGAAAACTATTGTTCCAGATTTCACAGACTCCTCTACATTAATTGAACCAATTAGTCTATCCTCTGTGACACCAAGCGGAATCTGAAACATAGATGTTACAATTGTTTAAAGGAACAAAAAATTATGAATTGTCATTAACAGATATTTCTTCTAGAAATTACCTGAACAAAAGGTGACCTGACTATTTGGCTTTTATTTTTATTTTTTTGAAACAACACCATTTGTATTAGTAAAAGTAAAATACAAGGTGTAGTGCAGAGTTTGCACTAGGAAGAATAACTTGGCTCAGTTACAGGAAGATCAATGAAACAACATAGAAACAAACTAACTACAAGGCCGTCCAATCCAAAAGTGACATAAAAAAGGGAATGCCTCTAAAATGTTTAGAATTAAATAACCATGTACCTGTCCAGAATCTAATCCTCTCCCATAACTCTTCAACGACGTGCTCCTTATCTTCAAAAATCCCTTCATTCCTTTCAAGCCAAATGTTACACCATAAAGATAGTACAACTGTTTTCCACAACACACTTCTTTTCTTTCCTCGTTGGATTTGTGAAGTAATAATATCTGAGCAGTGTGGTGAAGTTAACCACGTTATGTTGAAAATATCCCTCAATTTCAGCCACAAAAGTGAGGTGAATCCACATTGCAAGAAAATATGATCCACGGATTCCTCATTTTTCTTACATAAAACACACCAGTTTGGCGATAAGGAGAGATAAATTCATCCAGTTTTGAAGCACTAACCAAGAAAAACCTTTACATTAGAAGGTACTGTAGCACTCCATAATGATTCTGCCCATGAAGTATTTTGTATTTCGGGTCTAGAGATCAGATGTTCGAATGCTGATTTGCACGAGAACAATTCAGAACCGTTACACAACCAAATTCTTCTATCTTTAAATGGGCAAAGGAAGGGGATGCTAATAGCAAGCTTTTCATAGTTTGATGAATGGAAGAAAAGCCGAGAATGCCATAACAAAGCTAGAAAGAGCCGATGGAACAGAGTTTACGAATGAAGGCGAGGTAGAGGAGGAAATACACACGTTCTATAGTGAGCTATATAGTTCAGCAAGAAGACCTATTTTAAAATAATGGGATCGTTTTGGAGACCAATTTCGGCCGATTTCAGCAGCTGGCTGGAAAGACGATTTGAAGAGACAGAAATTAGAAAAACTGTCTTTGAGTGTGATGGTGATAAAGCGCCTAGTCCAGATGGGTTCACAATGGTGGTTTTCCAAGAGAATTTGGATTTGGTGAAAGAGACGTCCTAAAAGCATTTAAAGAGTTTGAACAAAATGGAATAATTAACGGAATCACCAATGAAACCTACATATGCGTAATCCCTAAAAAGTTTAACTCTAGTACTTAGAGACTTCCGGCCTATAAGTCTCATCACATGCCTCTATAAGATGATATCAAAAGTATAGTCATCGAGACTAAAAAAAAGTGCTTGGGGAAACAATATCAGAAGCTCAAGGAGCTTTTGTAGCTGGGAGACAAATTATTGATGACATACTTGTAGCTAACGAAGTAGTGGAACAGTATAGCAGTACTAGACTTTGAGAAGGCATATGACTATGTTGAATGGAACTTTTTAGACTTTGTCTTGCAACAAAAAGGCTTTGGGATAACGTGGAGAAAATGGATTAAAGGATGTTTAAACAATGTATCTTACTCAGTTTTCATAAATGGGAGGCCGAGAATAAATTTCAAAGGCACTAGAGGATTGAGACAAGGAGATCCCCTCTCTCCTTTTCTTTTTACTTGTGTTGCTGATGCCTTGAGTAGACTCATTGATCACGCAAAAGAAAGAAGTTTTGTAACAGGTTCTGTGATTGGCAAAGAAAAGGTCGAACTAACGCACTTACAGTTTGCAGATGATACTTTATATGTTTGGAAGCTGATGAGTTGAATTTAAAAAACATGGTGAGTATCCTGGAGGTAATTTGTGCAATTTCTGGGCTGAAAATTAACATGGAGAAAAGCCAATTGTTGGGACTGAATGTTGAGGAGGAGTGGGTTCGGCGGGAAGCTTCTAATTTCGAATGTATGGTGGGTTCTTGGCCTTTGAAAATACTTGGGATTACCTTTAGATGATAATCCTAGAAAATCTTTATTTTGGGAGCCCATGGTCAATAAGGTGAGGAAACGACTTGAGGGTGGAAGAATGCATACTTATCTCACGGGGGAAGGTTAACTTTAATCCAATCTGTTCTATCTTCTTTGCCCACTTACTACATGTCTATCTTCAAAACTCCGATTTCTTTACTAGAGAACTTAGAAAAATTGATGAGGAATTTCTTGTGGGAAGGTGGGGATTTGAACAGTGGTGAACTTTTAGTTTCCTGGGAAGTTGTGTGCAGACCCAAAAGCAAAGGTGGATTGGGAAGGTGGGGATTTGAACGGTGGTGAACTTTTAGTTTCCTGGGAAGTTGTGTGCAGACCCAAAAGCAAAGGTGGATTGGGTATTGGGAACCTGAAAGAAAGAAATTTAGCCCTTCTAATGAAATGGCTTTGGAGATTCCCTTTAGAAACGTACCTCTCGACAACATAAAGGGCCAGTTGAATATTTAGCTTTAATGAACTGTGATTCATGCTTCAGTGTACGCTGTTTCGATCTTCCAACTTTCTAGCAACATCCTATAATTAGACCAATTACAGTACGTAAGGAGCTTGCTGGAGATATAATCAAAATCAACACTAATTAACAAGAAAAAATTGCTTAATAGCAATCAAATATCAGAAATGCTTCACAATAAATTCTTCTAACTCCAATATAGGTCAAGCTTTCAGTTCGCTTGCATTGTCTTTCTAATGTGCTGACTGATTGGTAAGATTTTTTTATGTAATTTTGATTCTATTCGAGTATATTTATTTAACTAATCATCTCTAATAAAGAAAATTACTATTAGGCAGAACCAATTGAGTTCAAGAGCAAATTACGAAAGCTTTTCTGTTCTAAGATGAAATAATCATACTGGACCCTCATCATGACTCTCCATGTTAAACAGTTAGCACATAGTTCTAGAACTTTTCTTTAGTCAACTTGCTAAAAATATCAAAAAATTATGAAAACCGAATACGGCAACTACAGTATATAATAATTTGTATTCACTCATCATATCAAAACAAAAGAATGGTTATGCCATTCTAAAAGGACAAAAGTTAAGTACTATAACTACTTCGCAGAAACATGAACGAAGAAAGTTTCATTATATCAATGTTAAAACAGATATGGGTTTCTAATTTAAGAGAAAGCATTTATAACCAACCTAACACACATTCCAATTTGAATATTGAGACCACTACAACTAAAATAAGAAAAAAAATTAAGACTAATTTTTTTCTAATAAATAGTGGAAAGCTAATGAGAACAGATCTCTCTCAGTTCTGGCTTATTAGAAATCAATGTACGCCATCAATCTAGAAAACCAATACTTGAAAAGTTCAATCGAATAATCAATCCCTCTCAAATATGTTTGCTAACAAAAAAAAAAAACATCCAAAAACTAGTAGTATACAGCTATCACATCTTAAATAAGTCAGACATAACAGAAATAAATTATAGGAACAAGAGGATTTATCATATCTGCAGAAAAAGAAAATGCAAATTTTTTTATAATTTATTAGACGCAAATCATTATAAAATTGTGAGTTTCAGCTAGTATTTCAAGTTCAGCAAAAGGTTTTAAGATCTAGAATATTAGCACAATGTCCTGATAAAAGAAAAGCATGAACTGCAAATTTAATCTAGTGTTTCATACAGCATATGGCCTAGTGAGCAAATAGCTGGTGGGGACTACTAAGATGCATCATAAAGAGTTTAACTAGAAAGACGCGAGAAAACTAATGTTTATCAAACCATTACTCAGAAAAGTATGCATTAATTAAGCTTCCTTATCAACCTTCTCAGACTGGAAAATGGCAGATTCAGGTCCAACAGCATTTAACACCTCTCTTATGTACGTATTTGCAGTCTGACTCGGGTAATCCTGGTGACTATTTCTCCAAATTAACAGTAAAAAATATCCATGTGTTCATCATTTGACCCAGATTTCTGACCTGTTGAACTTTCGCCTATGTGAGGCAAACCATTAAAATCTTCATCGGTGGCGATGGTAATTTCTGAAACAAGTTCAGCCAAGCTGCTTATAGATGGATAAGGATGAGGGCAGACAGGAGGCCTCTTATTGAGACACTTGTGGCACTTAAAGCCAATAAGGTGATCAATTTTATCTTCTGTGAGATCCAAAGCATCTCCATGAAACCAAACTGCAAGTGGAGCCAAAAGGAAAAATAGGAAGTATGATGAAATTTAACAGTTGAATAAAAGAGAATCAAACATCAGTTAAGATTTTTTTTTCCCTAGGAACAGTTTTGCCAAATGAGGTGTGTTGAAAACTTCTTAGGATTTTTTTTCTCCCTAGGAATGTAGTCAACTATAGGTGGCCCCTACCTTTCTTTGAAAATAATTTTTCTCAACAGTTAATTCAACTCATCTCCCACAGTATTTCGTATGAACATTTGTGTTAAAAAGTAGATATATGCCGAGTAAAAATATTGTTACCTCCGCATATTTCACAAGCCACATAACATAGATTAGATGCATAGTTTAGTTCACAACAGAGGCTGCATTTTGGTTTATCATTGACAGAAATCACCCCCCCAGGGATCACAAGAAGCATTTTACTCCTGAAATGAATCAACCTTTCATCATTCGGCCTTCTAGACAGTTGTAGACCTTTCGACCAGAAAATGCTATTAAAAGGTGTCCTCTTCTTTTTCCGAATGGTATTGAGCTCTGGAAAGTTGCCCATTTCTGAATTAGCTTGTTTTCCCTTCTTTCCCTTTTTTCCCTTAGCAATCTGCAAAGAAAACTTTACAACGCCTTTAGCATTTCTAACAGAACGCCGCAAAGGTGCAGCCAAAGGAACTATCTTTTTGTTTTCAGGATTCACTTCTTGCTTCCCTTCCCCTAGTTTATTCCCTTTTACTGAGTGTAATTGGTTCAGTCCTTCAAATTCATTCTTAGGTTCTGAGACCTCAGAATTCCCCTTCCTTGCATCATTTTTCACCAAATTCCCCCTCTCGCATTTATGACAAGTATATATGAACGCAGCCGTGACAGATCCAGCAGATTTCCGAACATGTCCATCATGGAAAAAACCTGGCATGTTGCTTCAAGTATCACATTATTTGCCATTTATATATTTATAAACCAGAGAAAAAGCCCAAAGAATTTGTTATTGATGTCTGAGCAGTGTTGCGAAGAATAAATATACCACCAATATGAATCCTAGAGTAATTAAGAATGTCTTACCTTTGCAATCCTGGCAGCTCACTGCTTCCCTGAAAATCAACAGAAGTAAGCTGATTATTGACATTGCAAAATCAGAGGACAGAGAAAGATTAACATGCAAAAATAATTGCCTCAGAGAAGCATGTTTACTTGGACAACATAAAAATAAGAAAATACCAATAAATATATTACCATCCAGCCAAGCCAATAATTTTTTGACTTAAAAGGGAAAATTTTAGTATGCATTAAAAAAAGTCTTTGCTTACAATATGAAAACCAGTATTCCAACTTTAACAATAGAAAAGTTGGTTGCTATTCAATGCTCTAGGATTCCTTTTCTTTAGTTATAAAATTTGGTTGTTTTGTAAAATTTAAAAATTGTAACCATTAAAGTTATATCATACCTCAGGAGGACATCACAGTTGCATTGCCCACATTGATAATGCCCTGTTTTCTCTAGTTTAGAAAACAGGTATTCAAAGCCCTTTTTCTGCTTTCCAGTTACTTTAATGCTAGGCTGAAAGTCTGTAGGTTTCGTCTTACTTGCTTTACGAGCAAGTCTTTTTTCTTCATAAGCTTTCAAAATATGCAATGGAACATAAGACTCCTCCAGCCAATATTTATTCCTTCCGCTAGATGACTCTTCAATAATTGATCCATGTTTCACAACAATGTTGGGGATATGTCTTCTTTTGCCAAAATCCAGAAGATACTTTACTAGTGTTCCATCAGAGCGCTTCCTACGAACTGTAGCCTTTTCAAATGATTTGACTGATTTGTTCTTCGATTGAATGTTAGAATTCCCAATATCCTTCCATCTAATATTTGCATCAAGCTCCCTAATCTGCACAAAAGGAAAATATTCATCAACACTCCTTCCATTATATCACTGTAAATATTAATATTGTCTCATTATACAGAACTGAATATTGCTACTGTTTCATCTCTAATTCTACCAACTTTTCACTTTCCATGGATAGGAGAAATTATGGGCATTGTATGATTGAGCAACTGCCTTGCAATCTACACTATCCATACATATGCCTTCAAAATATTGTCCTTAATTGTATGTGCTATATAGTACACAATCAGACCAGATCTCTGAAAATAACTTAAAAGGATAATACAAATCTCAAGGAGAAAACCAACTTCCTTTTAAGAGCAGTGTTCTAGCACTCGACACTAATAGTTATTCATGCTAGAACAATAGGTAATAACCAAAACATGGAAAATATAAATAATTTAAAGACTTGCCTGAAGAGCAAGCTGCTCCATGCTTCTTGATGTCTCAACGGCAGCCCTCCATGCATCATATCTAGTCCTCTTCACGTTTTCTCCACTTTCAAGGTATAATATGCCTGGTATCTTCTTACATCCACCTATAACAATGCAAACTTGCAATATTATTCAGATAACAGCTTCACTCAGAGATCACAATTTCAAGTAGAGGAACAATAATAGAAATTTTGAACCTTGCCGGCCAGCTTTGGAAGCCAAATTGCGAGGCAAAACCTTCCAATTAAAGAGCTTGCGTGAGCCCATTCCACCTCTCCACCACAATGAACGCAGCCCAGGATCAGCTTTTGAAGGTGGGGAGATCCCCGTCTCAGAAGACCTTGTGTTTCTTGAAGACGCTCGCGTAGAATTTATCACGATATGAGAAGCAGAACCCATTGTAACAACAGAATCCACATGTTTTCGCCAATCAGAAGAAAGTGCTAGATGATGCAAATTGGACTCCAGCTGGTGGTAAAATTGGAAACAATCAGCTAAATAATAAAACAAGGTACAAAGTGGAGAAAGACGGATTACGCAACAAATCTACAGGTTCAATAAGTACGTACATTTAATAAAGATCATAGGGAGTAGAAATGCTGCGTACCTCGAGAAGCAAAATTTTCAATGAACCAATGTTGGCCGCTCCACCAACACTGTTACGCCAAACAATGGAATAATGTGGAGTTAACCATGGGCCCAAAAGAAGACCTTGCAGATGATCTTCGATACATATCATATGGCATATAACATCAATAAGATGGATTTCTCTATTCTTATCAAACCCAATACCTAAAGCCTCACTCGTAAATTTTTCTACGGATGGAAATCTATCACTCTTAATGAATAAGCAGTCCTTTCCCTCTTCATGAGCTTTGCAATAGAAGCACCACCCACATTTTTCTTTCCTATAGTTCATATTTGAGTTTTGAATATTTGACCATGAAAAATTAGCAAACCTATTAGTTATTAACTTATGCTGGCTTGCTACAGATTCCTCGAAAGATCTTGGGGCATCTTCAGAGATCTTATCTGATGATTTAAATGCCAATTTTCCCAAAACTGATGATGCTATTTGAGCAAATTCATAAGAGTTGACATAATTTGTCCTAAAATGCACTTGAGACTTGAAACTTTTGGAGTTTATGGCAGAAAGTGCATAGCTATAATTTTCAGAATTAAGATTATTGCCTTGTTCAACATCTATGATAGTTGATGCTAAACAATGATCTGTAATATCCCCAAGCTTCAATGGACTTTGCGAATCATCTGGAATCTCGGGGCGTGCTATTGAACATTCAAACACACTCTCCTTTAAGGCGTCCATCTTCAAGAATGCTTGAGAGACTTCGGATGACCCTTCAGAACTTGCCAGTCGATTTTCCATTTTGGCTCCAAAGTTTCCCGTCTCCATTGTGACAGTAACATTCCCTGCATTTTCAGTTTCTAATTTACTAAAATGAGCAGTCACCAAGGACTTTTTATCAGACCACTTTTCAGCAACAGCCTCATCAGTTTCCGATGTTCTTTGATGCATATCTGGCGGTTTCCTTTTTTCGGGAAAAGCTGACTGTGTAAAGGACCTAGAGTCGAAACCATTTTTGGTCCCAACAACTCCATGTACTATATTCCAATTCTTACATATAGCACTTATTATTGTGTCGTAGACAAATGGCGACAGTTCTAGAGCTTTGATAAGAGTAGGCAAATCATTTTTATTGTATGACCAACTCAGGATATCATCATTGTATGACTCCAACCTGCACAGAAGCAAGAACCGAAATCAGATATGATAAAGTGAAGTCAGAACACATTTACTATAGAGATATGGTTATGAGTAAATTAAAATCAGATATGTCAGAACACAAAGTATACGAGTAGATAATATAAAAAGTAACTGATAAAGAAGTATAACAATAGCGTATGCTACTTTTTGGGCATGCTAGCAAAGCTAAATGAAGATATGGTAAAATAATATCATTGAAATACGAGGAGTAAATTTATATTGGCTTCTACTAATCATATAGCACAAAGAAGTTATAGCATATAAGGTGACCGAACCAACAGGTGATTGGTCTAGTGCAAGGGACTAGTCTCAACAAAGTAGCGGACTCAGGTTCGAATCCCTGTTCGCAGAGGTACCCACTTAATGTGTCCAACCCGCCTCGAAAGGGATTAAACCCTTGGGAAACCAAAAACAAAATATACGGAAACCGAAATACCTCAAATGTATAGAAAAAAGATGCCATTTTATGACGTAGCCCGGGAAATGTGAGAGAGATTTATATTCTTGACGGTTTTTAACAAATGAGAAAAGACATGAAGACGAGACTTAACCAATTCTATTTTCTGAACTAAAGTAGACCAATCTCTAAATAAATTTGTAGATACTCATCAACATTGACGACAATGCTGTTATTTTGAATAAAATAAAATAAAAACATAAAATCAGTTAGTATGATTACAAATGGAAAAAAAAAGGTTGGTTAGCTTCTGAAAACAAGTTATTTAAGGATGAGATTTGACTGTCTATAAGCACTCGGGTGAAAATGATTTTCAAACTAAGATATTTTTTTGACATTTTTAGCAAAGTCGTAGTTTCCACCTAAATTTATTCAATGTAATTGAGGTACTAGACTGACCAAACTCCGATCAAAAACAGAAAAATAGAGTAATATCATGAGAATCACATGAAAGCGGGGAAATAATTGATACAAAATTTAAGTAGTACAAAATCTCAGCAAGGCTGACCACCTCCAGTCAAACTGCATGTATATTATGATGAAGTTAATTCGACAAGGTGAAAAGCATGAAACTAGTGAAAGAAAGACTAATGCCTGTGTATTGAACCCACAGGACATTCACAGCGACAAATTGACGATAATAAAAAATTTGTTACTCGAAAGTTAAGCATGTAAACATTTTTAACACATTATAACCAAGCTGTCAACACCCACTTAAAGTTTTACACAGGTGGGGCATGATCATCTAAATAAAATATCAACGCTTGCATGTCAACGAATATGCACATTGAGCCGACTTAGTTATGATACTTGCTCGGTTGGCATTAGCGAGTTAGAGGCGTATTAAGAAAAATCTTTTTAAAAAAAAAGGAATGTTTGATGTGAACCAATTTTTTTTCCCAATAGGATCATGAAGTTAATCAGGCAAACAGGTTCAACAAATGCATGAAGGTACAACAAAATCAAGAGAAGTATGAATTCACAAGATCAACAATTCATACTCAAGTCTTTATATAAAGCAAGATCTCTGATATTAGGAAATAAATCTGAGTTCGCGTCAACCAAGGAAACTCAAAACAGTAAGTGTGATCCTTTAGATATAACTCCCAAAGAAACCAATAGCCGCATACTCTACTAATTTACTGTTCAGTATTTTGTTAATCTTTAGTAATTAATAAGGCTTCTGGATACTAAATTTTCCATGCATAACGAGAAATGACATTTCGGAGACATCCTAATTGAATTGAAAGTCACATATATTCTAAGATTTCACTATTTTCAGTACATAGATATTAAGATTCATGCAATCAATATCAACAAATACATGTCATGTACAATGTATACTATTATCGTGTTATTAGATTCCAATGATAGTTAATATGTGATCTTGATCCATTTTATTGCTCGACTAATCAACAAAAAAAGCAAACAGCACAGATTCATAATTTCAATATTCCTTGTTTTTTCTATAAGCAGTCTTCATATGTATGATTTAAATTACTTAGAACAAAGTAAATTATTTGTGTAAATTTAACTCATAGAAATGTCAAAACTTTTCTGAGCTTTTCTTCATATGAACAAGTCTCAAAAAGAATTGTGTAAGGAATAAAATAGCATGAGAGTGGTAGAGGACATTTTACATATTAAGTTTAATATAGATCAACTAACATAGTTGATCATCCATCTTTTAAATCAAGAATGTTTATAAGTTTATAAGATTAATGTGCAAAGTAAATTAAAGTTTAGTGTCGAAAGTAATTTGTAGCAAAGGCAGCATAAAATTCATTTTTAAAAGGAAACACGATGAATATATGCAATGATAGTATTTATAGTTATTTTGGACCATAACATATGTGCTTAATATAATCAAAAATGTAAAACTGCACAGCTTGAAAATTATTTAATAGATTCCAAATATATCATGTCGAGTGTTTCTTTGTACGTCAAATGGATAAACCAAACTTTAGCTATCGGGTTCTAACTAATAATATATATAGTCTATACATTACAAGTTTTTCTGAACTCTACCATTGTAAACTCCTGAAGAGTGGTGTATAAGGTCCTTTGGTGAGATAACCACATCTGGTGAAAAAAATAGATCTCTTATTCTAATGCTATCAATGTACATGTCAGGTTATAATTAACATATTGCAAATAAGTTATCTTTTTTTAACTAGTGAGTCATAAGCAGAGAAACGAAAAAGCACAAAATAAAAAAGAAGAAAAAACACAGAAGAGCTAAGAGCAACTAGGGTATAAGATCTACACCCCAAAGGTTTTAACTTCATCCACATTGGTAAGGATAAGAATTACCTTGTACCACATCCCTGTCCCAATCAACTAGCAAGTTTAGAAAATAAGAAACTGAAAAATGAATAAGTTTAGTCTACAGACTTTGTGATACGTCTTATCAAAGTATTAAACCACTAATCACTTATTCCGAAAACCAAAGTCATATAACTTGTTAGCTAACTTAAAGAGAGAAACTTACACCAACAGGTAACCACAGCTGCTATAATATTTTCGGCCATAAGGATCAGTACCCAACACTTCTGCTCCTCGAATTAACATCCCCATTTTAAACCAAGGCTTATCCTTCTCAATCACACATTCAGGGCAATACCATTCACCCTCTGGCAACAGGCTACTGACGACCCCTACACACCTCGCATGAAATGCTGCAGGGCAACCATCGCAGCATATTAAGTTCCCATCCATTTTACAGAGGCGACATTCATCACCATTATAATCTGTAGGTTCATTAGGAACCTCTTCCGTAAGGCAAGAAGAGCTAGCAACATCCACTACAGCCTTTGTTTGTTTAGAATTTTCAAATTTCATATTCCGTTCCAAATCCATGTTCCTTTCTGTTGAATCGGTCCTTCTATTTAGATCTGACCTGAAGTCTTCCACTTCAATCACATCATCGCAAAGGAGACGCAGTATATCAACCTTTGCTGAAACAGGCAGTTTGTAGTAGTCACTCTGAAAAGGCTTCACATTACAAAGATCTACACCAGGTATATATCCAGGACAGTGCAATAACAGATACTCCACCACAAACATGGGCCATGTAATCATGTCGACTAAATCCCAATTAAGACTCCTAAAAAACATCAAATATGAAAATAGTAAGTGCCATGAAATTAATTAAGATAAGTAAAAGCTTTTCGGAAGAGTAAACCTAATACCTGAGACACTTAGATGCAGACACAGAACCTTCATATGAAAGGGACTCCAAATGCTTCCTCAATGTTTTCAGAAGGGAAACATGGATAGAGTCAAACAATGACGGTGAATCATCACATTTAAGACATGCCACAAAATCATCCAGTTCAAAGGGGCTTAAAAACAATAAGATACTAAAAGACCTTAAAAATGCATAAACAGAAACCAACTTAAACGCAGAAACTCCAGGAATATCCAGATTGCTGGAAGAAGGCGGCAACTCTACCTTTGGTGGAAGCATAACGTTTTCTGCAGATTTCCCCCGAATATTTTCGTTAGACTCAGCACTAATAGCTGGAGAGCTCATCTGATCATTGATATCATACAACCCTGTTGCACGATAAACATGACCTTGACCAGAAGGTGCATTCAATTTTGCTCTGCGACTGCTCCTTCTTAACCCTGTCTCTGGTGTAGTTATGGGGATATCATTAGCTGGTAGATCTATTATCTTTCTACCTCCTCTCCCTCTCCATGAACTGCCTAATACTCTATTAGCACAATCACCCAATGTATTACAAATTCTCAATGGGGTTTCGTCCCTACTTTCCAGTAATTTCAATTTTCCAGATTCTACATCCACTATTATCTCTTCTCGTGTAACCAATTCAATATTATTATTCAATGCTCCTTTTTTCTTCCTAGTCCTACTCTTCCTTGGTGCACTTACTGAAGCCACATTCTGACTACTTACCACAGAAGCCCAGTTCTTCAACGGTTTCTCTCCTTCGTTATCCATATTTGATACTCCGTTCCCCTCATTATCATCCGAAATCACAATGATCTCCTTATTATCATTCTCCCAAAAATCATCACTCATCTGTACATCAACCGTCTCATTTACCCTCGATTGCACCTCACAATTATCCAAATTCTTAGCCTCCTCTTCCATCGGGTCTAAATTCAAGTCAAAACTTCGCTCCTTCTTCTCACCACTCAAATCCTCAAAAACCTCATTTATAGCCACATTCAAATCAATCTTTTCTTTCTTCACCCCAGAACTCTCCTCCCCAAACATCCCCTTATTAAAATCTACCCCATCAAGAGTATCCAAGTTCCCCCTCTCATTCAAATCCAAGCCATGCAGCTTAGCCCCACCACCACCACCCCTAACTTCTCTACCCCCATTATCATCATTTTCATTCATATTACTTAAACCATCTTCATTCAAGTTTAAGTCAATTTTCCTAGATACGCCGCCTTTATTCACCAAACTACCAATAACATCACTTTCAATAGCAGAATTGTCATTAAATATACCTTCATTATCAATGAGCGAGTGAAGTTCAGCCAACTCCAATTCTTTACAATCTCCGTCGTCGTACACGGTCCTAAATAAACCGGTGGACTGTTGGTAAGCTTCAACTGAACCAAAGGAAGTTCCGTTTTGCTGTTGGAACTTCCTCTTCACCCTTCTCCCCACATACTCCATTTCACAATTTTCATAAATAATGCTTCAGAAACAAAATCAATGAACAAGACTGGATTCAGAAGAAAGAAAACTGAATTTGAAGGGTAAAGAAAATGAAAATTGATCAGCAAAAACCCTTTGAAAAGAGAAAGAATTTGGTTTTCCTCTCTCTCTCAAGTGAACCGAAAAAAGTTCGGTTTGCTGATGTGTTGAGAGTGGGACTACACACAATGACAACGTGAAGCTGCGTTTTTAATGTGACTGTGGAGTGTACAACTTTCGAGGCTGAATGTACTACTTAGTTGGCTGGGGTTTTTGAGGCCATATCCAAGAATAAGTGATTTTAAGATTTTTGTTAAAATTATAACAAAAAGTGTGTTTTTCAAGAGCACATATATAATTTAAGAGTTGTTAAAATTTATAGGTTTGGATGGTCAAATACAAATTGCTATTTACAATTGTTAGCAAGAAAGTGCAAAATATTAAAATATTATGCACATAACTCCGAAAATTAATATTTTTTAAAAAAAATCTATCTTTAATTATGAAATTAAATGAAAAAATTAATATTATAAATATATCAATATTATTTATATAAAATACTTTCTCCGTCCCATTAATCTTTATTCCTTGGTACCATTGACCAGTCAACTTAACTAAATTCAAAAGAAAATTAATAATAATTTAATTAATATATTTAACTAATAATTTGATAATATTATATGACACTCAGTATATTAAAATTTAAAAGATTTAATACGTAAAAAATGTGAATAATTTAACATGATAAATCACTTAAAAGATTGAAAATTTGACTTGATAATATAGCTAATTGAGTATAAATAATGAGATGGAGGGAGCAATATATAAAAGTTATATGTTAAAATATAAACTAGTTGTTGGAGTGCAAATTAAAAAGTGGAATTGTATAACACTATTCATTACTTATATTTTCGGATAAAAGGCTAAAATTTAAAAGAGTTGTTGGAGATGGCTTGAAAAGAATAAAATAAAATCTACTCCCATGCAGATCTTCTTTTTATTATTTATTTCAAAAAATCAATGTACAACTTGTAAAAAATAAAGTACAATTGACTGTGGGGTGTTTTGGGGAGAATATTTTCCTTATTAGTGAGAAATTAGATTTTGACTATCTGTTGTAGTAGATTACGGCAATATTATTATTTATTACACTGTCTATTTGAAAATAAATGAAATAGGTAAGTAATTATTACAGTGGCTTTGTTTTAGAAAAATGGATAAGGAATATTTATGACAAACGGAAAATAGGGAAAGTTGTTGAAATTTCTTGGGCTCACTCTTTCTTGAAATTTAATTTCATTCTCTTTTTGAATTTTTTTGGTTTTATTTACCTAAGATTCTATGGTATTTTGTCATTTCTAAATTTGAAAATTTTGATTCTCAGTATTGTGATAAATTATTATACAAAAATGAAAGGATGGACATTAAAATCTCCACTAGATTCTATATTCTATAAGATAGATTTTTCACATTTTGAACCCCTAGTTATTTTCTGCTTTGTGGCCTTTAACTCAGTCACCTAAAGTGTTACCACATTTTGCATTTAGTTATTTCAAATAATGCTACGATAAATATGTTCTCTGAAACTACTGTTATATATTTTTTTTCTCGAAATTTAATTTCAATCACATTTTTATGTTATTTGGTTTTATTCACCTAAAATAACACTTTTTTCTTCTTAATTTGACACTACAACAACAAAATACAATATTGCATTTTGATTCTATATTATGTACTGACTTTACACCAACCCCACATAATTTCACATATATATACAAAATCTTAAATCAATCAAAATAGGATCATATCAATTACCAAATTCGTATCTATCAACATGTACTTAATGCAATTTAAAAAATCATTTGAAACACATTCATATCTTATCATACATATATGGCTCGAACTTTCGTAACCTCTCTAAACAGAAAAAAATATCTTAAGTCCCAAAACCATAAAAATAAAAGGAAGAAAAAGAAAAGAAAAGAGGGAGTAGTAAGTACCATTGGGCTGAATAGATAAATGAAATACTTTGAAATAGGAAGACATTCTTTAAGCCCAAATTACATTACAAGCTATGGGCTATATATACATTTAAAAGGTTATATGGGCTCTTATGGATAAATAAACAAGACTTTCTAAATAAATGATTGGACTATCGGGGATCCAATTGCTTTTTATCCACATTGACCTAGAGTCCAAGACTATTCAAGCTTTGAAATAAATTAGGATCGTTAGTGGGATGGATTATGAATATCAATTAGAATTTGGACTATATATTCGATATTTTGTTGATTAGAGATCTACTGGATGTAGTCCGAGTACAAATGTTTGTAATTGGAAATATGTGAATCGAATATAGATTTAGTCGATTTATTTCATTAAAAATATATATATTTGATAATATCATTTTTTCTGATAATTGTTCTAACAACATGAATTAATTTGAATACATGAGTATTTAATATTAATATCATCGTTTTCCAACATAGTTTGTTAAATCATTTGATGTAAATAATTAAATTGGTTGAGATTTTATATTTTCTATTATGAAACTCAGTGAGTGAATTATGAAAAACTCGAAAGCATCGGCTAAATTAAATGAAAATAATGTCAACAAACATATTATAGAAGAAGTAATAGTCTGAATTTTAAAAATGAAGATTCCTTTGTACTTGGAAAAATTTAATGGAGTCGGACAAAATTTTTATAGACCTAAAAATTCATTTTCACGTAAGATTCATAATAGACATAAATTCTATCTGACATAATTGAGTTAGACCTGGATCGAACCGATATTCCATTGAGTCCTAAAATAATTCTAAAATAAATGTAACGAACACAATTCACAGATGGAATGAAAATAATTTTTTAATAAGATATGATGAATTAATGTGCTCGTTTTGAATTTATTTATATATATAAAAAAGAATGAGATCTTTATTATGGGCTTCAGGTCACATTATATTTCTAAAATCCGAATCCAACTACTCTTCTTTGAATTAAGATTGCCGTTTAAGGGGTTTTGAATTTTCTTTTTATAACACGTCATTGTCTAAGCATAAACTCAATTAAATAATAATTCGATCTGAATCTTTTTTCGAAAAAAAAATCATGAATTGGAATTATATCAAACTGTCAATTTTTTTTTTTTTTTATCGCCATCCCTTATAAGTGCATATATCTAATGAATTAATTAGTGTGTTACCGTATCAGCTCCAAATTATTTTCATTGTAAAGGCAATTAATTATTTAATTGCATGATCCATCATCCCCTCTGTATAGTATAATTGCCTCATTATATTGTATTTTTTCTTCAAACATAAGCTAATAATATACTAAAATAGCATAAAAATAATTACAAAATTGAAGTCAACAACATACACAAAAGATACAATGCTAAAACTACAAACTCCATTCACTAACAAATTCTGCATTGCAAAAGGGTTAAACCTTCCTTCTACAAATAACAAAAGAAAATTGTCTAATAAAAACACGAAGAACCAGCCTCGATCACCTCCTAAATCTCCAAGCAGATACCGAAAATAGAGGTCGATCTTGCCAACAAATCACCACACAACCATTCTCTTCTTTAATCTTATAACCATCACAATTACAACTTTGCAGCAATCTCTTCGCTTGCAACATAGCATAATAGCTCAATGGAACATTCGCAAAGCCAGTCGAGTCAAATCTTTGGCTCCATTTCTCGAGCTTTTCGTGTCTTTCTTTCCTCTCAACTCCTTCACATGCTATAATGTTCTTGATCTCCTCACCTAACAACATTTTCTCCATTTTGAATCTTTCTAAAGAAGCTCTTGGTAAAGCCGACTCCAAGCTATCAAACAATGCCGCGTAAAAGTACAACGATTCTGACAGCCTTTCCATTAGGTTTTTACCATTATGGTCGGAATCTTGTTCGGTTACAACCATCACTTTAGGAGACAAACTCCATAAAGCACTAAGAAAACTATCGATATTTGGTGAGTGAACAGAAGAAAGTGGCGATGAAGAAGTTGAGTCATTACTCGGACTAAAGCCATTAACTATATCTTTCTCGAGCAACTCCCCTAATGTATTTCGATTCATTTGTGCAACCCTTTGCAAGTGAAGGTTGAGAGCATTCATTGGGGTCGGTGGAGACTTTTTCCTAAGATCATTATCAGAAGACAAAAGGGAATGTAATTGTAAAATTGAACTAATTGCTAGAGCCTCCCCTGTTTTGACACGCAGTTTCTCGATATCAAGATTTTCTAGTTTGCTAACTATAGGATTGAACTGAAAGGGTAAATCTAACTTTTCCGCTTCTTCGGTTAACACATGAGCCATTTGTTCTAACACCTCCTTTTGCTGATGAATACCCGTAATCTTCAAATGCGGCGGACCTTCTGGTCGTGCACTCAAGTCTCGTATGAGTGCACACCACTGCCCAGGCTCGGTGGCATTTAAATCAATAACATGAACCATTTTTTCACCTTCCATAGCTTCAATTATAGCTTGGTTACTAATCACAAAGGCCACTTTCATGAAAGGCAAAAACTCGAAAAACATTTTCTTTACAAGGATTTCTTCAGAAACAATTGAAATTTTGGTGGAATGAAAGGCTTTATAAACACCAGGCCAGCTTCTAAGGATCCTATCAGCTAGAGCCTCGGAGAAATAAGACGCGATTCGCTGCATAGTATCACCATCGGGTGAGGCTAGATGGGAAATTTGATCAAGGGCTATATTTGCATTTTCAAGGCTACCTGATGCCACATGATTTGCACATGTAACTAAAAGATGGATTAAGTAAAGCCCTCTCTCTTCAGGTTTTAGCTCCTTTAGCCATGGATATGGAGACATACCAGGTGATAATGACATCATAGGAAACATTTGGAGAGGTGATGAAGTGACAGATGATGATCCGTCTTCTTGAAACATTTGTGCAAACAAAATTTCTATGAAATGATTGCAGGAACAGATCTTTTTCCTAGAAAATCAAAAAATAAATTCAAATCAACTACAAATTAATGAGACAATCCCCAAAGCATGCATAAAAAGCTACTCAATCAAGAATTAACTAAAACAGGGGAAACAGAGGAGCACCAGTTCAAGTTTCAAGAACTCACCGACAAGTCCAAGATTTCTAAATTGCTTTAAGGGATTTTCAATTCTTCAAAAACCCACAAAACTCCCCTTGGGTATTGCCACAAAGCTTTTTCTCTAAATTGTGTTTAAAAAAAAGGGAAGAAGGAAAGTGAGGAGAGAGAGAGAGAGAGGAGTAGTTTGGATTGAATATAAAGACAGAGGGCAGAGAGTTTAAAAGATTAGTCAAGATTGTGGACGATGATGCGTGAGAGGTGTTTTTGTCGCGACTGATTTGGTGTCCTTTTGCCTGTTGAAAGAATATGGAATTTGTGAGAACAAGTGCCCATTTGTACCTTTTATTTTGCTCTTTTACTAAAGTTAAGAACCCTTGTCTTGAAATTTGGTTTTATTCTTTGTCTATAGGATATGATCACTTGTCATTTTCTTCTCAAATGGGGAAGGAAATATGAGGTTTGAATTACTTGGGGATTGAGGATTTTTATAATTTTATTTTCAAATATAGTACCTTTTTATGTTTTATGGTTTAAAACTTTTTTTTTGTGCCAGAATATCTAAAAATAAGCTTAGTTTTTAATTTCAGATTTTTTTTGTTAGAAATTTTTATCATGTTTCTGGACATTATTTGTATTTTCTTTTGATGATGGGTACAAAAGGTACCTAAATGGACTTTTTAGGTTTAATACATGTGATCTTTTTTCTTTTCTCAAACTCAATCTTGATCAAAGTACAAGTATTATACATTAAGGGGCGGGGCTTCGGACGAAAAACGGTTGGAGACGGCACAGGGCTGCGGGGCGAGGCGGCTTCGGGGCTGGAACGGGCTGGGAAGAGGGCTCGGGGCAGCCCTGCGCAGGGAACGGGGCACGCGTCCGGCTCTTGGAGAAGAAGCACGCGCCCCTCTTTAAAGCAGGTGCCGCCACGATTGGGTCCTTTCACTTTTTTTTTTTATTTTCTTTTCCTTGATTATGTTGTGTAATTAATGTTGTGTATTGTTGTAATTAATGTGTTATTTTAATTAATGTGATATGTTTTAATTATATAATATATAGTATGATTAATTATTTAAAGAAATTTTAAATAAAATTATGATATACTTATAAATATATTAATAGTCCATTTAATTAAACACTCATACAAATAAAATTTAGATTAATAGTTAATCTAAATTAAATATTTAAATACATACTAAAATAGACAAGAAAAGTAAATTTAAACACTCATTTTTAACCGTATTTTGCATAAACATGGACTATTAAGTCTTTTTGAAGTCTACAGTTGGTTCCCTTGGAACGAATTACTTCATGACGCAGCATATAATTAATAATTATATTATAAGTTATGTATTATGTATTAATTTTAAGTTACTTTAATTATTTACTCTCTTTAATTTTAATATTTTAATGAAATTAATAATTAAGTTACGAGTACTAATAATTATTACTATTATTAATATTAATATTAAAAAAATAAAATTATAATATTAATAGGTGAGAGTGGGCAAATGAAAAAAATGAAATTAATTCCTCCACGGAGCCCTGCCATTGGAGACGATTAGGCAGGGCTCGGGGCTGGAGCAGGGCTGGCCCGGGGCTCAGGAGCCCCGGGCCAGCCCTGCTCCATTGGAGATGGCCTTAGTGATTGTTTTCGGACTAATAGGTGATTGGTCTAGTGGAAGAGACTAGTCCCTACAAAGTAGCGAACTCATGTTCGACTAGGTTCTCACTTAACGTGTCCGATGCACATCGAAAGTATTAAACCCTTGATTAAAAAAAAAAAAAAAAAAGTAATTATTTTCAGAAGATTTCACAAAACTCACATTTTTCAAAAATCTATTTTATGTTTGATTCTTGAATAATGTTTTCTTATCATTAAATGATATGACATTGAGCTTCAATTTTATTCATTTCGATTTTCCATCATTAATTTACTAACCCAAATTTTTGAACCAAACATTAGCTTAGAGATATTGAAAAAGAAAAGAAACTTTTGCTAAAAATTTCACCAATTTTGCTATGAACATATTTACTCAAACTTTGCATTTCACTTAGTTTTGGCAATATTTATCTTGAAATTACTTTAAACCTTTTAAGTTACTATTTCATAAAGTCACGACATAATTCAACAATGAAAGATGCACTAAACACCATCTTCATCTAATATTCTTGTTTTGTAATCGCTTTCTCAAGAGCATCAACAATCTCCATATGTAGAAGAAGACTTATATGTCTTTCTTTAGAATTTGGAGCAACCTTTTTGTTGTATTCTTGTCATGACATTAGGTGGATGGGGAATCAATTGCTGCCTAAAGTCTTTAATATTCTTGAAATTTTACTAAAGTTCAAATATGTCCTAACAAAGCCAAACAATGGGCCATGAGTTTTTTGTTCTCTAGTGTGTGTAAGTGTGGGAAATGCAAGAAATTCTCCCATATAATTCCAAACAGTGGTTTTTGTTTTCTTCTGCAGAGCCAAAGAGTTGAAATTGTTATTATCTTCTCCTTTGAAGAAAAAGAGGAAGAGGTTAAGGAACCATACAAATGTAAACATCACGGTCTAAGATTTTGGTAGTCATCCCATTATTGATGATCCCCTTTTCACCTACTTTGAAAAAAATAAGGAGAAAATAGGTGAACAATACCTATTTACTATGTTAAATTAAATAGTCGGTTGCTGATATAAATGAAGAAGAAAATGGAGGAGGTGACTTGTCAACCATCCGTTACACTTATTTATTTCACATTTAGATTACAATTCAAACTTACCCGAATCAATTTTGACCCGGCAACAGCAACAGCAACAACTTTTCATTTAAATTTAAGTAAATTCTAATAAAATACTAGTTTTTTAATGGTTCTAAATCCCAAGAATTTGATAATCACAAACTAAAATAACTATTTAAGTGAGTATTAATATTGCATTTCGAATAAACTAAAGTACCGTTTCTTTATTCTTAATTCAATAAACTACGCCATACACGTTGATCCATCCCGACCATAACCAGACCTGCATTTGACCAGGCTTGTTTTCGATCCTAGCAACGACAAACATACCCTACGTACTCATCCTGACCTGGCCCAGAATCAGATAGAGATATATATATATATATATATATATCTCACCCATTTGCAACCCTTACAAGAAATTGAAGAAAAGTAGCATAACATTGACTAGCAACACAAGTTTGAGTTTTACATTGTTATTATATTATTGGTAGCAAAGAGCAGTTCAATATCTGGTAATAAAAATTAATCTACACTTGGCAGTCCAACTCCAACCCCAACAAAAAACATGAAAGGAGAGCAGTTGAAACAAAAACAGGAACTGAATCAAATAATAAAACCTTAAAGTGTATCTATCTCTTCCATGTTTTTGCAAAGTCTGTCTCTCTGAATAGTTGTTGTGCTTCTCCAAACATGGCCAGCTGCTCCACTTTTATCTGCTCCGTTATGTACCTGCCACCACGGTCATCAAATATCAATACTTCAATGAAAGATTTTCCTTAATAAAACAAGAATATGAATATAGGAAGGTTAATACTCGCCTCGATTAGCTTTTCTCTCGGATCCCGGAAAGGGAGACCGCAATCTGAGCACCTATACGTGCATTATTTTTCACAAGGGCAATGTCTGATTACACGATTAAGGAAATCCATATAATGGAATAAAACATAACATAGAGGAAGTTAGCAATTGATGCACATAATAAAAATACAAGGGATCAAAGGTTTAAATTCGTTTGGCCTTCCTTTAAGAAAAGATCATTTGGTAAAGGATACTTGAAGCAAGGGAAGCTCCCTCTGTTAGCTCATTTACTCTAGCAAGTAAGAAAGGAGTTTCGGCACTTCCAGTCACATTTTGCTCTCTGTGTCAAAGGCATAATAATTGCATTTACATTCCCACATAACTGGTGGAACTTCAACATATTTGGTCCGTGAGAATCTCAATTCCTACTAAATATTAAATCCCTTTTTTTTTTTATATTTGTATAACTAGGATTCGACCCGCGCTTTATAGAATTGCGCTTTTGGTACCATTTTTTAAAATGTTTTGCGCTTTTGGCCCTATCATCCCATTTCCATCCAATTTAGGACCCAAAGTGCAAAACACTTAACATTTTGGGACCAAAAGCAAAATATTGTACGGGACCAAAAACATTGAGGAACCAATGTTGCGGAACTAGAGACACAGTTTTGCAAAAATGAACATAACAAACATGGTAATAAAAATATATAATTCAACAGATGATTGATCGTGACAAAATAATACATACCGTGCCTCCTTAAGAGCTTTCTGTATTGCTGATTCAATTAAATTTCCAGTAGCAGAATGCTCGCTCGGAATAGGGACTGCTATTAGAATTCCAGCCCCAAGATCAAGTTTCATGTTTGAATCTGTGATACCCAAGAACACCAAATAAGAACAATAACACAATATAAATAAAAAATGATAAGGTAGTAAGGTCCACACCAATTAATCGAGCACAATCCTCAGGTGAGTCAACACGACAAGGTGCCTATGCTTATTAAAGAAAAAACATATCACTGTCCAATAATAAGAGAAAAAAAGAGTGAACAATGAATCAATCAAAAACGTGAAATGAAATTACCTTGCAGCCACTTGTTTCAGTGAAAAAGGCAGGGAATTCGTTAGTCTTATATGCAGCGACACAAACTCCTTGAGTTTCCTGTAGCGTACCAATTTTAATTTTTTAATTCATTACAACAAAGACAATAGTATTTTGTAATTAAATTGGAGGTAAAGGATAGGTACCAGATACTCCAATGTCCTTGGTATATCTAATATTGATTTCACACCAGCCGAAACTACAGCTACAGGTGTCCTTCCCAGCTCTGTAAGATCGGAAGAAATATCCATCGCTGTAACAAGAATTACAACAAAGAATATCAATCTTTTTCTATTGAATGATCAAATAATCAAGCAACTTTTTGAGTTCATATTTAAACTCAAAATGACTTCTCTGAACCAAGCTGAAAGTCGTTTTAACTGTTCCAAAATAGATATTCTCTTCGTTATCCTAAAACAATGTAGTGAAATATTGATGCAATCGAGAAAATACTTCACAAATGAAGGGATTTTATCAATCTAAAAGAAGAGGGGCACCGCTTACTTGAATATTGACTAACAAAGAAAGAAAGCATAAACTTTAAAAGTTAAACAAGAAACATTGAAACAATGAAGTCATTAAAGTGCAATTAATCTTTATTTGACATCTTGAAAACAAGAGGGGCACCACTTAACAGTGCAAATTATTTCTGTTATCGGTAGATACGGAAATTATGTGCTTATCTCGATGGATTCAATCCATTGGGGTGCTGGATGAGCGACAAGTGTGGATGAGAGGACAATTTTGTGTCCTCTCATGCACAGGTGTTTATCATCCAACCCCGATGGATATAATCCACTGGTGTTGGATGAATGTAACCCAGTAAATACATTTGAAAAAAACTAAACGTACTATTTTCTCCATGTCTATGCACTCCACCAATACCCCCAGTAACAAATATTGGAATGCCAACCTGCAAACAATGAAGGTATCATAGTCAGCAAGCACAGTTTACTTTTTAAATGTAATTAGGAGGTTAACAAAGGAAAAGGAGAAAAATAAAGGAAAAATAAAAAAAACTTAATAAGCAGCACATTATTACCATGGAAGCAAAAAACATTGTTGCAGAAACAGTTGTTGCGCCATTTCCACCAGTAGCAACCTAGAAATGTTGCTTATAATCAAATGTAGAGTCGAAGCTTTGTGAAAAACCCGAGACTATAAAATGCAATATGCATTACATTTAAGCTAATAATGACATAGAATATGCAAAAATGATTATTCAGACATTAGATGGTCGATTTGGAACAGAGCACTTATCTAACCTAACATCAATTTTTTTTTATGTGAAACATTTCCTTGCGAATTTTAATCTGAATCTATGGTTGTCAACCCAACTACTTAAAGTTCTGCTCTGCTGTGGTGAAATCGAAGATTAACACTTCAAATTTTATTGCAAAAATTATGCGAGGGCATACAAATATACATAGCTTTAAATGAATACTCACAACATGTGCAATGTCTCTGCGAGCTGTCTTCCGAGCTTTTTTTCCTAGAATTGCCAGCCTCTCAAGTTCTTCCACAGATAAACCTAAAAATTAAAACCAGCTTGCATCAGACACTCTTTATCTATTTCCTTATTCCAACTCAGAACAAATAAACTGGAAATAATAAAAAAGCATAAATCACACATTCACAACAGATCCAAGAATCCATTGTTACCATCCCAAATAAGAAAGAAGAGGTAACTTCCACAATCCAACCCTTCTTCAATAAAATTATCAGTGAATATAACCATAACCTAGTTCTTCTCCCCACCTCCTCTCTTTTTTGTTTCCCAGGGCTATTCAGGTAATATTATAGTTATGGCTTCCCAAAAGGATCTTACGTCATATTCTATTGGTCGAATTTTAATAAGAAACGCGAGTTAGAAGATCAAAGCAACATAAGAGAAATGTGAATACAATGTTTTTGAATAAACACCTACGCACGGTACACCATCCAAGATAGCGATAGTGGCAGGTGTAGCTCCGTTCTGCCTCACTATGGCCTCCACCTCTTTCGCTGTCTCCAAATTCTGAGGATACGGCATTCCTAAGTATATGACAAAAGAAAACAGATGAATTCCGGTATTCATTTTAGAAAAGAATATACAGCTTTATATCATCAATAATTACAACAATGTGCGTATAAAAATTATAAAAGAGAGTATCATATGAGCAACACTTTAATAATAATAATACCAGCAATAATTCTGACTCAATGATTTTTTTTTTTTTTTTTTTGTATATCAACTACCAAGGATGAAATTAATAAGCCGATTCCAAATGATCGATAGGTACTTGATTTCTTCCTAATTATTTACATCCACAATGATGAGGCAAAAAGAATATATGTAAATAAAATTTCGTAATTTGTGTGTACCATGAGAAATTATGGTTGATTCAAGAGCAACCACAGCTTTTCCGCTCGATAAAGCTTCAGATACTTCTGGGTTTATCTTAACAATCTTTTCACCCTATAAAATGTACTGTACTGTTCGTATGAACTAAAATAAACGTTCTTGAATTGCAGAAGTAAAATTGCAGAAAAATAGGGTACCTTTGACTTGGGATTTTCCGGATTCAAGTGATTCTGGAGGTTAGTGATTCTGGAGAGAACCCAAGAAGCCATCTTTTTGTTTTTCGAATATTTTTGTTACGAGTTGCGACTGTGACTGAGAGTGATACATACAATCTGGTTCTGTTCATTTGGGTAACAGTAGAAATCGCACTTAGGGATGAAGATAAAAAGTTGGTTTATTTTATTTATAATTAATTGCAATTAAATTTATTTTATATTTTTAAATTTATCTAATTGCATTTGTCTACATGTATATTTTGAGAAAAAAAAAAAAAAAAAGGAAGAATTTTTGCATTCGCAAACATTGTTATAACATTGGAAGCTAACGTGCACAATTTTGATGTTCATTTAAGTTTCCAAACTATTATAAAATTTATAATTATGATGCTTTTGTAACTGACAGAAGATATTTAATTGCTGGAGACTGGAGTAGTATAACTAAAATTTCAAAACAATTACATCCTTCAGGATTCTAGGGCAAGGGTTCTGAGGGTCCAGGATTAGTCGAGTGTAAGCTTGTACACCTGGATTATCCAAAAAAAAAAAAAAAATTCAAAACAAATACTATAAGAAATAGCCTTATGACTCTTGGGATGTATATGGATCGATTTCAGCATGACCTCAATGAGTTTTGAATTCAGAATATTTGATTTGGATATTTTTGGTGGGATCGTTGAAAATAAATTTTAATTATGTTTGAATGTTAAAATTTGAGGATTTTAGAATATGATAGTTGTTAACGTCAAATCAGTGACTTATTTAGAATTTAAGATAAGAAAAGAAAATAAACATGTTACATTTTAACAGAATTTTATTCGATATTATGTTGAATTTCAATTGAGCCAAATTAAACTAATTGGTTCTTACTCCTACCTAACTTTTAATTTACCGAGATCGAACCTAAACAATAGTGTTAAACTTATATCTTCTTCATTAATTTTTTTAATCTATTTTAATCACTATATAATGAAAATTGTTTGTTCTCATTTTTCATAAAAGTTACTAGTAAAATCGAACATTCATCAAATGGGTCGACTCGAATTCAACCCGACACAACAAGGATTCTTTATTCGTTGGTTTATTAAATTAAATTTAGCAAAGATAAGATTTAAATCGAACCAAATAAATAAATAAATTATCTAAATAAAAAATATTTAGACAAAACAGTCCACGTTACCATGGAGGAATCCGGCCCAACCTAAATTAGGCCCATTTTCAATGATTTGATAACTTCGGCATTAGCTGGAAGAGTTTTCCTTTGGTATCGCTTTGTTTTTGGTTCGTCGAATATTTGAAATTCCATTTTAGAATGTTTGGGCTGCGTATGTAAGTAGTTTGGTGACTTGGTCTCACTTAAATCAAGTCAAATATCATTAGAGTTTGAAAATGTTTCAATTCATATTCAATTTCCGGTTTTTAGTATTTTGTCCCGTAACTTAAAAGTTTTGACATTTTGCATCTTATAAATACAATTTAGTTGGCATTTTACACCCTAGTATGTGTTTTGAAGGAAAAATTCATAGATGGAAGGGTAGAATAGTGATTTTTGAATATTTTTGGCACTATGCACATTTTGATACTTTGCACCCTAAAAATATAGAATATTGGCACTTTGCACCCAAAAAATATAATATTGGCATTTTCAACCTCGATTTAATATGATAATCTAAATAATGTAAATAATGGCTAGATTTATTAAGTGTATTTTATATACAAAGTAAATATCTAGAGGATACTTGAAAACAAAATAAGGATACTTGAAAATAAAATGAAGACAATATCTTTTTTTAATCTAAATCTAATTGAAAAGAAAGAGTTTAAATAAGTTATTTTAAAGTAAAATAAATTAAGAATAACATTTTTATGATTGTTGTGCATAGGAATGACCGTTTTATCTCTACATCGATGACATTCATGAGTTTTTTTTAAAGAAAACATATTAGGGTGCAAAATACCATACATATTATATTTTTAGGGTGCAGAGTGCCAAAAAAATTAAATCGAGGTGAAAATCTCCAAAATTTTAGGGTGCAAAATGCCAACATTCTATATTTTTAGGGTGTGGAATCTATATTATCAAGGTGCAATGTGCCAAACAAAAATAAAAAGGACTATTATACCCTTCTATCAATGAATTTTCTCACAAAAACATACACTAGGGTGCAAAGTGCCAAACAAATTATATTTTTAGTGTGCAAAGTGCCAAAACTTTTAAATTAGGATGTAAAGTGCCAAAATCCTATAATTCTAGGGTGCAAAATGCTAAAAACCCTTCAATTTCAAAACAAATCTAAATCCATTAAAAAAAATTTGAGACCTATAAAATTATTGATTTATATTTGGGCTTAATCCCACTTTGCACCTTACAAACCACTATTTCTTTTCATATTGCACCATCAACCATTTTCAGCCCATTTAAGTCGATTGAGTAAGGGTAAATCCGTCCATTCATATTTTAACCACCTTAAAAAAAGGTTGAAAAATAGAAAACAAATATTTATATAACACGGAACAAATAATTATATGCTGCGTCATGAAGCAATTCGTTCCAAGGCGACTAACCGTAGACTTCAAAAAGACTTAATAGAAAATGTTTATGCAAAATACGGTTAAAATTGAGTGTTTGAATTTACTTTTCTTGTCTATTTTAGAATGTATTTAAAAATTTAATTTGTATGAGTGTTTATTTTGTATTTTTAACGAATTTCGTATTTTTAAAAAAAATTATTTGTATGAGTGTTTAATTAAACAATAGCAGTGTCTTTAAATATCATAAATTTATTTATTTGTTACTTTAAATAATTAATCATATTATATTATATATAATTAAAACCTATCACATTAATTAAAACAACACATTAATTAAAATAACACATTAGTTAAACAACACATTAATTAAAACAACACATTAATTAAAATAACACATTAATTAAAATAAAACACTAATTAAAATAACACATTAATTACAAAAATATACAACATTAATTAGGTTTAAATACACAACAATATATATAAATACACAACATAAATACATAAATACACAACATAAATACACAACAAAAGAAAATAAAAGAAAAAAGAAATCGATCCAATCAGGTGCCGCCACTTGGCGGCACCTGTTTTAAAGAGCCCCTCATCTTCAACAAAAAACGCAGCCCAACCCCACGTGGGATCGTTCCGCCGAGCGTGCAGCCCCGAGCCTGCTGCCCAGCCCCAGCCGCCCCGCAGGCCACCCTGCCCCACCAGCCCGCGCCATCTTCAATGGTTTTCTCGTCCAGCCCGAGACCGAGACCGGGATCGGCCATCACCATTGGAGATGGCCTTAGCTATGCCCAATTCACATCACACTTGAATGTTGCAAATGCTTTTGAAACCTAAAATCTGTTGTTTAAAGTAAAAGTAAAAAATAAGTACTTTTATTTAATAGCAGTGGATGTTTGCAAATACATAAAAAAAAGCAGATTTAATTATTATAAAAACGTCACCTTGAAGAAGCAATAGAAAAAGTACCCCAACTGCTTCTTGCCAACCTGCTTTTCAGTTGAAGAATCAATAGCAGAAACACCTACTTGCAAACATTATCAAAGTGTTTTAAGCAGAAAAAAAAAACAAAAAAGTACTTTTTAAAAGTTATGAATAGTTGATTGATTTTTTCACAAAGAAATGTGGATTGTATTTCGATTAGGCAAAATTACAAAATCGTCCCAAATTAATCACTGATTTTGGATTTTCGTCCCAAACTATTTAATTTGGCGAATTTCGTCCCGTAATTTAATATTTTTTTGGAATATCGTCCCACCATAATTATAAGACGGAATTGCGCAGCCGATGAATTATCACATGACTGCTTAAGTGTCATGACATGGTAAATTTTAACATGAATAATTATATAATATTGCAGAGTTCGTCCCAAATTAATTATAAGATTGAACGTCATTTCATTAAATTAGAAATTTAATATTGGGACTTAATTCATACAAAATGATAAATTATGGGACGAAATTTGGCGAGTTGATATAGTTTGGGACGAAAAATCAAAATTAGTAATTAGTTTGGGACAATATTCCAAAAAAATATTAAATTACGGGACGAAAATTCAAAATCAGTAATTAGTTTGGAACGTTTTCTACAATTTTACCTTTCGATTATATATATCTTTAATATGTTTCATACTTTCATATTATCATTTGAATTATATGCTCTTTGATTCTCGAGTGGGTTGTTTAAGTTGAAATCCCTGGAATAGTTTCTGCAACTTGAAGAGATCTAATTTCATCAATCCAACTACAACCAGTGTTCTCAAAACCGGACCGCTCATTGAACCGGAAACTCTACTGGTTACTGGTTCGATCGGTTAGATCGGGTCGACCACTGGTTCGATCGGTATAACCGGTGTGACTTTATTATTATGTTATATTTTTATATATATATTTTTAGATTATCTAAAATACAATTATAATTAAAAAAATCATACTTTGTCAATATAATTTTTTTTTTTTGTTTCATGCAAATAATCAAAATGTCTTAAACATTAAAATCAATGTCAAAAATATAAATCTCAAGTATCTCTAAAAAATACATACATTCAAAACAAGACAATAAAATTAAAAATTCATCTCATTTTCAAAGTTTTGGATTATTCATTTAGGTTCTATTGTTGTAAGTTGATATTTATATGGTAATTGAGATTTGCATAATTTCATACAAAAAATAATATTATTCACAATGATGAGAAAATGGCTATGTACTTTTTTATGTGAAAAAAAGTGTAATATTGCATTATTTTGTTCCTCATTGATTGTTAAAACACTAAAATAATTAATGTTATTTCAATTAAAATATATAAATGTAATCTTATTAAATGTTAAACAAGAGTTCAAATAAATAATAATAACAAAAAAAACTCTAAATTTAAAAAAAAAAAAAATTTAAGTGAATCACTGGTTCACTGGTTTTACTGGTTTTGGGACTGGTTTTACCGGTTCACACTGGTTAATTTAAGAACTGGTTTTTAGGGGTAAACCGGACCGGATTGGGGACCGGTTAGCGGTTGAACCGGCCGGTCCGGTCCGATTTTCAAAACAGTGACTACAACTACAAGACCCTAGCATAGGAAAATGTTCATTTGGTGTCCCACATCGTAGAATGACACATTTCAAAATCCAATATTTAATATAGTAGTTGCTTAAACATTGATTTTGCTCAGGCAGCCATGGAGTCACAAAATGAACTATTCTATCGCCTTGTAATAAAGAATACCCTAAGGGTGAGGCCTCTTATACCAAGTTCGATCTATATTGCAAATTAAGTTTCTGAGTATTTCAAGAAAAAAAATTGAATTTCAGAATTATAGAATAATATTCTAAGATTTTACAATTTCTACACTGTAAAAATATATTGCATTAGTTTTTATTATTGGGTTAGAATACAAGTAGGCCTGTCAATGGACGGGTTTTTACCCAGCCCTAACCCAAGCATTAATTAGTGGGCTTAGCCTGCTGCCAGTCATTCGGGTTCGGGTATGGGCCCAAACCCGAACCCAAACTTTGATAAGCACCGGGTCGGGGTAGGGTTTGGGCCCGCTCGTTACCGGGTACCCGGTTTCTTTTTTTTATATAAATTCTTGCTGCTGTTTTTCTTCAGTAAAAAAAAAGGTGCCCTTCATTTGGAAGCCAATCTAAAACCCTAATTTAAATAAAAAAACTCTCCTCATCACAACTGCCCCGCCGCCGCCGCCTCCTCCCACAGTCACTGCCCCACCCATTGACAGGCCTAAATACAAGGTAACAAGGGTCATTTAAGTATTAAGGAAATTAAAATTGTAGTACAATAATGAAAACTATGTAGATGATTTAATACAGATAAAAGAAATAAAAAAGAAAAATAGAAGATTTAATGTTTGATCATGTGTTTTTTATGTTGATCATTTTATTTGAAACTTAAAAAATCAGAAAATTTAAACCAAAAATGCAAAACAAGTCCAAATAATTAAGATTTAATTTAATTATTTCACATTTCCTAATGGTTCAAATACTTATTATGCCCATTAGCGGATTGGCACCTTATCAAACCAAACTTTTATTAAAATAATGAATTATCAAAATAAATTTTTTAATAAAAAGGTAATATGAACATAAATCATCTTATGGCGGGAAACATCTGGAAAAAAGGCGCGAAACAATCCAACTTCTCCAATTAATACCTCGGTCCCTGTTTTTATGTCTTAATTTTTTTCCCTAACGTACTTACACGCGCCGCCGCAGATAGCAGAAGATGATGTTTGAGAGCAGCCAATTCGATGGTACCGGAGGCTTCGTCTCCTCTCTGTCTAGCCAGTCCACCGATCCTTCCCCCACCTCAGCCAAGGTAAATTTCACATAAAAATTGAAATACTTTAAATATTATTTTAATTAGGTATACCTTTAATATTTTAAGAATTGATTTTTATGAGCAGAGTCGCGATAACCAACCGATGTTTCCGGTGACAGTGAAGCAAATAATTGAAGCGACTCCATCGACAGACGACAAGTCCACTTTCATCATAGATGGTGTTGATGTCTATAATGTGCGTTTCTAGTATTTTTGCAGAATTGAATGTATTTTTTCTCTGAATATAATGTAATTTTGATTAATTCATTGTGTTCTACTTTGTTGTTTTTGGTAAATTCATGGTGTTCTACATTTTAGAGTTCTTTTTTTCTTTCTTTTTTTCGTTTTTAGGTGAAATTGATTGGTATGACATATGAAAAATCCGAAAGAGTTACCGATGTCTCCTTTGTGATTGATGATGGCACTGGCCGTATTGGTTGTAAAAGATGGTGAGTTTTCTTTGATTATTTTTCTCATGATAGACCTCAATATGTAGTGCCATCAATGCGTATACCTTAATTTGTTGTAGTGACAGAGACTATGTTGCCACTAGTTGTTTATCTTCTCATTAGCCTTTTTACTGTTTCATGGTGGGCTGAATGGGGTTATGTTTGTGATTTTCGGCAGGGTAAATGATTCACAGGACACCAAAGAAGTGGAAGGATTAACGTAAATGTCTACCTTAGTAAAATCTTATATTTGTCAGGATTAAAACATTTATAATTAATTAAAATTCCTTTTGTGATCTTAACTAGGGATGGGGTTTATGTTCGGATTCATGGACATTTGAAGACCTTTCAGGGTAAAAAGCAAGTAGTGGTTTATGCAATCAGGTAATGGCTACTTTCATCATCATGCTCCCTCTGTGAACACTGCATTATACATATTTAATTTCTTATCGTATTAGTCGAGCTAGAATGTAATATTTCCAACTTGTAGATATATCCATGACAAATAGAAAGCAAAAACTTCCAATATCAAATTCACAAATAGTTTATAGGTTTTGATTATGCATTTAGACCAGGAAGGTCAAATGCAAGTAAAATTTGCTCCTTTTAAGGCATTAAGAAGCCAAGGAGCAAGAAGTGAAAAGGAGTTTCTAAAACTTTTGAAGCCATCAATTATATGGAGAAAAAATCAATCTTGCCTCATCTGCTGCTTATATTCAATAATTGGTTATTGAGTTTTTGTTGTAATGATTTCAGGCCTGTCACTGACTACAATGAGATTGCACATCACTTTCTTGAATGCATATATTCCCACTGCTGCAATTCTAAACTACAGGTATCAAGTCAGTTATTGTATATGCCTCATGCAATTATGTGCATCAACTGAGACTTCTTGTTTTGCCTATTTCTTAATTTCCAATCAAACTAATGATTAAAAAGTTCACAACTCTGACAATGTACAGAGGAATGGTTCTGCCCCTAATCCAGCTTCCTCGGTTGTTAGTACTCCTAGTGGACACCAAGCTGTGTCGTCTAGTCAAGTTAGTTTACGACCATAATTCATTTATTTGCATGTTTTCAGTTTTCCAAATGAGGATACTTATATTACTCCTATGTGCTTTTGTTCAAAATTCAGTTATCTCAAGAATACAACTTGGATGGACTAGGAAGCATTGATAAGATGATTTTAGATTATCTCGAACAACCTTCATCACTGTAAGTCATCTAAAGTGCTATGAAGGTGAAATTTTGATGTGTTAATATATCTATTAAGCATAGGGTGGACATCACGGTTCATTTACGAAAGTTTTTTTGCTTAATGCTTGTAACTAGTAATGATATCTCTGGATATGCATATTCTATTACAGTTTGAAAAAAAAACTTTGTAATCAGTCTTGAAAACTGATTATGAACATTTGAAAAATAAAGTGTACTTACAGACCCAAAATACTTTTCAGCTGAGTTTTGAAACATAAAGATATTGAAACTGGTTTATGTGCTTTTTCATGGTCTTATTAACAAGTTTAGGAGAAGAACTAATAAGCTACTTTCCGTATTTCAGTGCACAGGAAAAGGGTATACACCGGAATGAAATTGCACAAAAACTAAAAGTTTCCCAGGAAAAGATTCTGTAAGTCTCTAATACTAATGATTAAAAATACTAAACCTTCTTTATTGACTCGCTTCTCCGGTCAAAACAGGGAAGCCATGGAGTCTCTGGAATCAGAAGGGATGGTGTATTCTACAATTGATGAATTTCACTACAAGTCTACTAACGCCTAAGTCGTGTAGCGTTATTTTAGCATTTCATTAATGGTCCTTCTAGAATGGTGTCAGATGTTTTGCTTGCTAGATGTGGAATTTCTGGTAAATGTGTGTGTAAGGATCTAAAGCTTCTAATCTATTTCATTTTGAAATCAAATATCTCGAAGAGTGAAATGCAAAACTACCCTTATGCTTTGTTCACTTAAATAATTGATAATAATCTTCCAATTGATTTATGAAGAAATTTTTAATTGAATTTTTTGGCTAATAGAAAAGAATATAGAAGATCTAGTTTTATTTTCATAATAATAACTCAAATAGTGATTTTTGTCAATTAAGCAAAAGCACAAGAGGTATTTTTGTGTTTAACTTAATCTCAAACTATACGTGAGAAAGAAACCCTTTTGCGGGTAAATTAGGAAAATTTATAGGCCAAAAACAAAACAATTGAATTAGTATATGCATATTTAATTCTGATCCAATAAGAATTCTCGTAGTAAAATCATATGGAACTAAAATGTAGCCCACCGCCCTCAACTTGCCTTGTAGCCCAATTAGGTTGGGGTTGCTGAATAATGATCCAAACTGTTACATGATAATATGCTTGAGATGGTGTTTGCAACTGCTTAGAAGAAGTAGTAATTTTCAGCTCTTGAAAAAGAATAAGTCTTTATGGAGTGTTTGCAACTCAAAATTTTACTTTTACTTTTCTAAAAAAAGTCAAAAATAAGCCATAATCCGGAAGCATTCTCATGCCATTTTGTAATTATGACTAAAGTAAGTTTTGGACATATTTACCCTCAAATATTTTGTTTTAGTCCATATTTACAATAGTATACATAATACTCCAATTTTTTTTCCTTTATTCATCTCCAACCTTAACAAGGATCTAAAGACCCAATTTAAAAAAAATCTCAAATAAACATATATCCTTGAAGCATAGATCGAATAGTAGGTGATATTGAAAAGTTTAGTAGAATTTTATTTCGATTTATGCATTTTCTCTTTGTTAATAAATTATGTTCTTTCATAAACACATCAACAAAATATGTAGCTTATACGAAGTAACTTTAGAAGATTTTTGTGGATTTTGAATTTTGATATGTCCTGTTTTTATTCGGTATAACTAAAGCCAATGAAAGTAGTTATTTGAAATCTTTTGATATGAGATCTTCTATTAATGAACAAGATTCCACAAAAAGTTTCACTCACTTTGGCAATGAAAAGCTGCATACGTTTTTTGTATATTATCAACATGTAAAATATATGACTAAGTTTCTTGGGTAATTTTGGTAGTACATGAAAAAATTAGTAAAAAAGCCAATTTTGGCAAACACCAAAAATATCACTTTTACTCACATTTTTACATGGTTTGCAAACACTACCTATTTCTAATTCTCTACTACTTTTAACTTTTTTTTAGATTAAATAATATAAGCAAAAGCCCATGTCAAAGCAACTTCAGTTGTGACTTGTGAGCAACTTCTCTTTGTACAATTTGAATTTGATATATAATATAATATTTTTTCGATCATCTTATATATGAACCGATCGACGTCCAACTAATTAAGTTGATGGAAGTTTATTTTAAAAATCGTGTTCAATATTTCTAAAACATGACAACATATATTAAATAAGTTTTGTATGTATAGATAATAAAAACAAAATTCTTGAAATTATGAGATGAAAACAAAATGGAATCCTTTGTGTGGTTTGGGTTCCCATGGCCATGGAGTAGGGTGTGGTTCAAAGCCCTTTATCTCTTTATCTTCCACACGCCGTTTCTCACCTCACCTTCTTAAACCCTTTTAATTTCTATGGTGTATATTAATTAAGCATATATGTATTTTCTTTATTTCTAGTATTTAATTAATTTTGAACCTTGTATTTCATTTGTTTCTTGTGCTATCCTATTATCTTTCATTTACCAATCAAATACTTGACTTCTTAATTTGGTTCTGCCAACTCAATAATTAATGTGGATTTAATTATTCGTAATAGTAATATTCATTCTTCTATTGGACTTAATTAATTAGTTGAGACATTTACTATTACGAATTTTTCTTCTTTTCTTCATGGGATATATAGTAGCAATTATCTTAACACGTCTAGATATCTAATTCGAATGAACAAAGTTACTGGGGTCGAAAAAGCTATATTGATTGAAAAGCAGTGCCATAAGTGCAAATCTGAATAGTTTGTCGTGCTAATTTTATTTTATATTCTCTGATGATGTAATTCGTTCGTGGCCACATTTAGGTAACTCTTATCTGCCACGTGTGAAGGCCAATGTGGGTCCCACACAGAACCGCGATTGGTCTTCCGGCCTCTTATAAAATTTTGCAGAAACATTATTTGGCTTTAGCCTTTTCCTTCTTTCCTATTTTAAATCCTTTGGGAAAGTCGCTGTTTCCACAGATTGTACTACGACTAAGGTACCACTCATTTTTCTTCTTCTCTGAGTTCTAATTCAGTTTTCTTGAATTTTTAATCTGCTTTTTCAATACTGCATGTGAGCATGCAATTAATATTCATGCACGTACAATTAATTGTGTTTTGATCGAAACAATTATTTTCTCTAATTTCTTTAAGTTAAGTTGGTGTATTTGATAAACGATTCTTTTCTAATTAAACGTATTAAATATTGCTGCTTGTTTAGGGGAATTTGGAGTTACTTGCTCATGAATATGTGGAAATTGAAAGTTTAGGCAGAGGGCAGAGGGGTTGTTGATCATAAATAAGTTAATGTACTAGAAAAGTTTTGCTTGCCATATTCGAAAAAGCTTCTTCGAGCTTAATGTTTTATACTTAATCAATTGAGCTTGAGCAACGTGTACTGTCTGCTTACATTTAGAGCGTGATTTGAGTTTGTAAACAACGAAATCAAGGTAGTCGAGCTCGACTTGTGTTCTGCTGATTAAAACTTGTTTGATATATTTAGATATCAAGCCAATCTCAAACTCGATTACAAAATCAAACCAAACTCGAACTATGTGTTGTTCCACTTACTTGGGTCATTTACACCCATAATTATTGGTTAGTTCGAGAAATTAATTGCATGATTCTGTGCAAAAATTGGACATACATGAGCTCTTATCAATCCTAAATCATAATTTTATTCACAAGATAACTCTGTCTTTGATAATCGAAATTCGGGGGGTTGTTTCTTTAAATTCTATCAATTGTCTGGTTATATTGCTTTCAATAAATTAGTCTGGTTTAGAAAGACTCGATTATGTTTGTAGATAATATTACTAGTAGAGTATTTAGAAGGGGAAGTTGTGAAGAGAAAGAAAAACTCGTTACCATCCAAACTTCGTACTATTTTGGAATTGATATCTTTTGCAGGTTTCCAGGAATTGTGCAATTATAAAGCTTCAATAACTTTTCACATTCTGTTACTTTCCGAGGTTTCAAAGGAAGAAAATGGATTACGTTTACGGACCAGGAAGGAACCACCTATTTGTTCCCGGACCAGTCAATATCCCGGATCAAGTCCTTCGTGCAATGAACCGAAACAACGAGGATTATCGCTCTCCAGCCATTCCAGCACTTACAAAAGTCCTGATAGAAGATGTCAAGAAAATTTTCAAGACCACTTCTGGAACACCTTTTCTCTTTCCAACCACAGGTACTATTTTGAGTGTCCAGTTCTGTGGGACTTAAAAATGCACTTTTGGCGATATATTATCTAACTAAAGCTGTTGTTTTGGACAGGGACGGGTGCATGGGAAAGTGCACTTACAAACACATTGTCTCCTGGAGATAGGATTGTCTCATTTCTGATTGGACAATTCAGTTTGCTTTGGATTGATCAGCAACAACGTTTGAAGTTCAATGTTGATGTAGTTGAAAGTGAATGGGGTCAAGGTGCTAATCTTGATGTTTTGGCTTCAAAAATCGCGGAAGATAAAGAACATACCATTAAGGCCATTTGTATCGTGCACAATGAAACAGCAACAGGAGTTACCAATAACTTGGCTACTGTAAGAAAAATACTGGGTAAGCATTTACAGTACTAGTACATTTTCCCATACCTTCCATTGAAATAACGAGGTTGAAATTATAAGATAATGATCGGTTTTTGAATGACTAACCAGATCACTATCAGCATCCAGCACTCTTTCTTGTGGATGGGGTATCTTCCATTTGTGCACTTGATTTTCGTATGGATGAGTGGGGTATAGATGTGGCTTTAACTGGTTCACAGAAAGCTTTATCTCTTCCTACTGGGATGGGAATTGTGTGTGCGAGCCCAAAGGCTCTTGAAGCTAGTAAAACTGCAAAGTCCGTTAGAGTTTTCTTTGATTGGAATGATTACTTGAGGTTTTATAAGTTGGGAACTTATTGGCCATACACCCCTTCTATTCAACTTCTTTATGGGCTTAGAGCAGCTTTGGATCTCATTTTTGAGGAAGGACTTGACAATGTAATCGCAAGGCACACTCGCCTTGCCAAAGCAACACGGTACTATACTTTATATAATTTAAATTAATGACTAAAATGACCTTAACTCTAATTATTTGATTCTACAATTTGGTTTGGTAATGTAGGCTTGCAGTGGAGGCATGGGGCTTGAAGAACTGCACCCAAAAGGAGGAATGGTTTAGTGACACAGTCACTGCTGTGATTGTCCCTTCATACATTGATAGCTCAGAAATCGTCAGAAAGGCATGGAAGCGATACAACTTAAGCTTAGGCCTCGGGCTTAATAAGGTGGCTGGGAAAGTTTTCAGGATCGGACATCTTGGTAACCTCAATGAGGTATGAATTTTTAATCGTTATATCTTTTTTATTTTTTATGATATTAATATTTGTGAAATATGTGCAGTTACAACTATTGGGCTGTCTTGCTGGAGTGGAGATGGTACTGAAAGACGTTGGCTACCCTGTGAAGCTTGGCAGTGGGGTTGCGGCTGCTTCTGCATATTTACAGAACTCGACTCCTTTGATTCCTTCCAGGATTTGATTCTGTGCTTGTAACTATTTTCATTCTCATATGATATGGTTGGTTATACTGTAAAAATTTCACAATCATCTCCTCTTGGCTGCACCTGGGATTTGTATTTGGTTAATGTTGTTTTATGGACCTTTTGTATTTATAAACTTTGAAATTTAACTATTGTTCTTCTGATGAACTACACTTGGTCTTATAAAACATAAGGTTCTTTAGTTAATGAATGCGAAAATTACTGATAAAATCAATCAATCAATCAAATAATCTCAAGTCCACAAATGTTGTGACAATAATATAACTAGATACTGTTGTAAACCAAACATCTATACAGACTTTTCTTGTTAACACCCAAAACTGCGATAAAGAAACAAATCCTAATAACAGTAATGAATTCAGGCTACTTCAATAAATATCCAGTAAATGCCAGCTCTCTGAGATTCTGGTCTTAAGATCATCATTATCTCGTTTGAAGCTGAAGTTTGACTGACAATAGTCCACTTTACGCTGAGATGTCCCATGTACGAAGAATCTAGGAAGTACTTATACATATGAACACAAAAAATTCCTCACTCGGGTGAACTTTAACTGCGTTTTCATTTTCATGGTTGAGGAAAATGAAAAGAACGAATCATTAGCACACAAAAATTCTCTTGGTTATTTTCTCCTAAAGACAATCATTTATGTGTAGAGTTCATGACTTCTTGAGCCAACCTCGTCATCACAGAGCTCATCTTCCTCGTCATGTTTCAGCATTTCCCCATTTCCACTACATAATCTTGTAGATAATGTAGGGGATAACGGTGTATAATTACCTGTAAGTTGAATAAAACATTGTTAAGCATTGAAGTCTAGAATTATAACCAGTTTAGATGAATTTAAATATGATGAATATGTTGGAAAAACTTTGGACTGAAGAATGAGGTGGAATGTTATTTCGTAAAAGGGAACATAATAATTGCAGACCTCTGAAAGATGGACTTCTCTCGAAATCCTTGGTTACATGCAACAAGATGGTTCCAGAGAGCACTACGACAAAGGCACATACTTCTGATACGATGTTCCCAGCACTTTGGCCTTCCCAATCCTATTACAATATCATTTATTTAGCACATAAAAGAAAGAAAGACTTTTTTAGGAGTAATTAAATATTTATGGCCTTAAAAACCTATGATCTTGCTTATTGAGGCCAAAGTCAGAATGTAGCTACATCAAACGGGGAATTAAATAACATACCATGGGTGGAAACTGGAAAACATTACCTTAAACATAATTACGCTGGCAAGTATTGTAAGTGATGTAAACATGGCATAGTATATCGGTGAAACAATGGCAGTGTTGAAGGTGTCGAGAGCCTGTCCATGGTGGAAAACATTTACTTTACGGTAACTAGAAATTAACTCAGATAATCAGTGTTTACACACAATGTCTCCTCTTCAGCAATGATCAACTTTTGAATACAAAGAAATACTTTATGCAAGTTTCACTAAATAAGCAAAGAGACAATTATTTTCATGAAATTCATGCAAGAGATGAATAAATAACGAGGGATTACAAATAAACCAGCAAACAAAACACATCATTCAGCGGAAAAGAAATAGAAAGCAATTTAAAATAATAGTTAACTTTGTCTGTTACTTGCCTTGTTTAGGTAATTCATTTGTGTTATGACACAAGTTGCCACAACAAACGTAAAAATCCAGGTCTCTGGGTAGATTAATTGGTTATTTCCCTCAAAGGTCAATTTTAGAGAAGTTCCAAGAGCTTTTACACTCATAACCTGCAGAATAGACGGAAAATTTAATCCTCAAATTCAGAAAAGAAAATTCAAACCTTAATTATAACAGATAATTAATTATAGTTCCTTGTAGGCCACGAGTGTATATAACATGTCATATAACAAGTGTTTTTTGCAGTACTTCAGTTGATCTTTTTAACTGTGCTATGCTTTAAGGAGAAAAGTAGAAATTGATCCACGTGATTTCATATAAGCAAGATCTAAACTTCTGTATATTCACTTGTACAACCTAAATAAAACAACTAAGAAACATTGGCGCGTACTAACAAATGAAATGAAATTAGAAGAGTATTAAATGTACTAATCTATAGAATATTCGACTGTCAAGAAGTTGAGTTGTTGGTTTTGCCAGAAATCTTCAAAACAAAATTTGAGAGTGATTTAAACCAAATATTTCAAGAAAATGTACAACCTTTGGGAGTACTTTTAAAAAGTCTAAATAACTATGCTAACATTAACATGTAGGTACTCATAAAACAAAAGAAACATGTAAATCACAATATTGGCAATTGAGGGCATACCGAGAGAGAGCCCATGAGCGAACAAATGCCGGTGAAAACAAGTACGTTTGTGTGTCCATATTGGGGTGAGAAATGGAAAACAAGAATGAACACCAAAACGATGACTGATCCCACATAAAGTAAAAAAGCTGAAATCAAACAAAATGAATTGCATTAAGTACAAGTTACGAATTCAGAATTCAACATAACAAGAAAATGGTGGCTTCTTACTACCTGGCTGTGTTGCCATACTCCATATTTCTTGGACAGAAGAGATTGCCTGCTCTTGTGGTGCATGTATGACAACTATGATAGAACCAGTAATACACAACACACAACCCAAAATTCCTAGTTTATGCAGCTTCTCATTCAAGATAAATTGAGCTAATACGGCACTGAAATGTACCATTTGGACGTGCAAGGAAAAACAAGCTACATTATATAACTATTAGTAATTATTCTCCATAAAAGGGAGAAAATAAAGAGATTAGTTATTGAACTAAAATTACCTCACAATAATACTCAATGCGCCAAGAGGCGTGACAAGAACTGCAGGGGCAAATGCATATGCCACAAAATTTGCAGCTTCTCCAATAATCACTGCACGATTTAATTATGGAAAAAGGAGAAAAAATCAAACCTATCACACATTGATCTCTTTTCATTTGATCATTCGGGTTACTACACAGGCTAAGCTGCAGAGCAATACATTCCCTATTTCATACAATAAACTCATTCTACAAATTTCACTATTTTCTAGAAAATTCCCTCCTATGTTAAAATGGAAATACTAATTTTACATCAGAAGCTAGATTCAAACAGAGTCTTAAATAAAATAACAAACAGAAAAGGGAAATAACACTTACTCGTGATCATGCCAATCCACCATAGAGGCTCCCATAGATATGAATAACCCCCAACACCTTACCAGATTGCAAAAAAAAGAAAAAAAAAGAAAAAAGGGATTTCCGATCATACACAGAAACGAAAACCCAGATTACTATTTGAAGAAAAATGAATCGAAAGTGCATATATATAAGATACGGTACCAGCCCTAACACCAGAGACGGCAGCTGCTCTTCTGAGGCCTTTCTTTTTGATAATGAAACTTGCTCCAATAAACCCACTTGATAGTAGAGCCAATACAAAGCCTTTCAGATTGTCTTTAGAGAAACCCATATCGTTCTAATTAATCTACAATCTCTCTTTATCTAAGGTTTTCTTCTCTTCTCCATGGAAATCGTCCAATAATCAATTGTTTTGCATCATCATTCACATGTCATGTTCAATCATGAACCCTCCCCCTGTTTTAATTCTTTTGTTTAATGTCAATAATGGAATTTAATACTCCAGTATTATACGGCCACTGTTCTCCATTTATTTATTATTATGTACATTATTTGTAATTACTTTTAAAGTTTATTTTACTCCGTATTATTCTTCTGCGCCACTGGCATGGTGGTTAAGCCCAACGGTTTTTGACTGCACATTCTGAGTTAAAAAATAAATTTATTTATAGTTTTCTGTTTAATTTTATTATTACTATTAAATAGTATTACAACTTATATTATCAATTTAATAAAACATGAATTAATTTTGATATCATTTTCAGTTAACAACATAAATTTCTTTTCATCCAAATTTGTTAAACCATATAAAAAGATCTGTAGCTGAACCTATCCCGATGCGAATTCATATAAACTAGCCTCAACCCGTATGCACGGAATTATATTAAATAATTTTATATAATTAATTATATGAAAAATTAGTAACCTGACATATGAAAATGAAAAAAAATTATCTACAACCCTTATTAATAAATGATATCATAAATGTTTAATTTCAAACATTATCTCTTTGGTTATATACATAAACATGAATTAAAAACAAAGATAATGTACTTAACGGTTCTTTGGGGATTTCATTTTTTCTTTTAAGATAAAAGATTATTTATGTTTGTACAATATTTTGAGTTATCCTTCTCTCAATTTATGAACTTCTGCTCATTGTCTATGTTTGTAATTATCAAAAAGTCTATTTTATAAGAATCTATCAATTATGTCTTATGGAGTGACAAACAATGTCATCCACCTATACGTCCAAACAATATTTACAAATGACTCTTCTACATTGATGAATAAAACAAATTTACTGCATCTGAGCCAAACTTCTTGTTCCATGCTACCTGATCCGAGTTAACTTGATCCTAGCTTTTGATTCCAAATTATTTTTAATCCCCAGCAAGAATCGTTGTAGTGATACCTCGGTTTAACTGTGTTGGATATTTGACAATCTCATTAAATCTGAGAGCTCCACGTTTTGATCCTGTCTCAAAAATGGCTGCAACAAACACACCACCAGTGAATTGTGCATGTGTGCAATAAAACTTTGTAATAGATAACAATGAAAAGCTAATTAAAGAATAAACAAATAGGCAAATATGATTAACTTTGTATCAGATTAGAGAAGCTATATATTTTGATTCACTGAAACTTCTCAGCACACCAAAATTTCCAAGGTAAAGAGAAATAGTTCATCACGAAATCTCATATTTTTGTACACTTTGCAATTCGAAGGGCGGAGAAGAGAACTTTTTACTAACAACAAAGATTATGAGAATGGTGTTTACAAACGCCTAACAAAACTATGATAAGCATATTAGATTTTTTTTTTTCATGCTATATCACTTTCTCTAGCTATAGTTACACTTTCATTTGCCTCTAAAAAACTTCTAAAATGGTCGTTTTTGAGCAAAAGTCAACTCTTTAAACAGATAATAAGCTTTCATCTCTAATTCTATCTATCTATAATTCTAGAATTAGTCTTCTTTCAATCTATATTTCTCCATTATTACCAAATTGCTCATTATATCGTTGTCTTTTTAACTTCATCATTCTTATCTCTGAACTCTGATGTATTTCATTGGTCAAAAGTCAAAACAAACCACTACACAACATCATCCCATCACCACCACCATGTCATTTATTCACCAACCTATAGAAAATTAAACAGCGTAGTCCGTAAATGATCCTAAAAAAAAAAGATAACAAATAAGTTCATATTTGTTAAGCACATCGAATATATTGTCTTTACATTCTTTCAGTACTCATGGAAATGACATGTACACAATATTAAAAAAGAACATCACAATTTTTAAAAATAATTTAAAGTCAAAATAACCGTTCCATATATAACAGAAAAAAGCTTTGCCTATTTGAAAAACAATTAACAGTTAAATAGAAAAAAAGATAAAGAAATATCATCATATTCAAAATGATATTAACAACAATTAAAATATACGTACTACATAAAAATCTATACTTTTCATCTTTAGATTAATGATTCAATTTAAGTCTTTATGATCAAACAAAAATTCGTTCATAAAACAAAAAAGTTTGAAGTAAACTAATGGGGTTATTTTTACTCTTTTATATATATATATATATATATATATATATATATATATATATATATATATACAAACAATCACTTCAAGATTTAAAAATAAATTTACCACTTCATTTTACAACCTCAGCATTTGATCCAACATTTCACCTTCTGATCAGTTTAGAGTAATAATAAAAGGAAGTGTGTTCTTTACCTGATCTCTGCACACATATCCTATCTTTCATTTTCACCAATGTGGCATGTTAAGGAACCAATAATTCTTTGAGTATAAATCATTATAAAACTAAAAATTAATGATGTGAAGATAAGAAATATATCAATATAATTGCCCTAGCTAGCAAGAATGGTGAGGCAAGAAAAATCAAGGTCAGGGCATCATGAATTACGAATCTAAACTCATTATTTGCAGCATATTCAGTTTTCACGGGAAAAGGATGTGGGTTATGATGTTTTTTTTTTTTTTTAAAAAACCAATCAATTTTTTAGACTGTCATTAGAAGGATGTTAGGGATAGTGAAACATAGAGGTAGTGGGAGATGTAGTTTCTGGAAAGAGAGAAAAAGGGGGTATAGTTATAAATTTTTTAAAGAACGTATGAAAGGATATGATGGAGTTGTTTCAGATAAATTGAATATTTTTTATAAATAAAGAAATTTAAAAAAAGGAGAAAAAAGAATTTCAGTCAAAATTGAAATCTTTGATCAAAATGAGAAATTATTTAGTACAACCGCTGCACCACGTCATCAAGTACACGTGGTGCAGCCCTCCAATACACTTGGGACATGTGGATTATAATCCACATCACCCATGTTCTAGCAATGTGAACACAATTTTCTGAATCCCAATTTTTTTCGAACATAGCTAGAATATGGGATGATGTGGATTATCAATCCACATGTCCCAAGTGTATTGATGGGCTGCACCACATATACTTGATGACATGGTGCAACGGTTGTACTAAATAATCTCTCGATCAAAACACCCTTTGAAATAATAGTGTAAGTTAAATTAGATTAGATAGTTAGATTAGATTAGATTAAATTAGATAGATGACGCGTTTGACTTGTAAGGATAATTTTTGCATAGACCTGGTCTATGAGCTTTTTAAAGACCTTGTGGTTGTAAATGAACCACCTCATATATTTTGAGAATATGACATCATCAAAATATATGATGTGGTTCATTTACAACAACAAGTTCTATACAAGAATTTTCCGTCTCATTAAACTTCAAATTAACTTGAACAGCTCGATCAAATTTCAATTTTCATCTTAACAGAAAAGGAAAAGAAAAGGACAAAGGCTAAATAATTCATTATTTAGACACACTCAAATCTACTTTTACAATTATACATACAGTACAGAAAATGGAAGCTAAATTCGGGAGATTTTTTGATTCGGTCGGCAGCTTTTTCACCGGAGGCGATCAGATTCCTTGGTGCGAATCCAACATCGTCGCTGTAAGTATTATTTAATTTCAGTTTCTATTCGTGTACGTATGGGTAGAGTAAATTTCTTCTGAATTAATTAATTGTTACATCGCTAGGGTTTAAGAGGTAGTTTGGAAGTAACAATTGTTAGCAGAGCATGAACGCAGTGGAGTATAGGGGCAAACTACTACTGATGGAATCATGGAAATATTTTGTTTTTGGCTTATTGCCTTTTCCCCCCCTCTGCTGAGAGTATGTAGCATTTATTCAGTTTTATTCGTATTTCGAGTTTTTATGGTAACGAAATGTCCACTTCTTATGCCCAATGGCCGGATTGCCATTTTCCAAATATATTTGTGTTGAGTTCTTGATGAAGACGATGTTTCTTATTGATTGGGTAATTGCAGAGTTTATTATGGTCATTGGCTAGTTACAGTTTGTCTTCTTTTGAGTTTTCAGAAGTCTAAACTTCACAACACGAGCATTTCACTTGGTGTTGTTTGCAGCTTATATGATCATTTTCTATTCTATGGCATGTATTATAAGGCTGATTTGTATGGAGTTTGAATTTATTTGGTTTCTTCAAACATATCTTCCACACTAAAAAATTGTTTAATTTGAAATTTGTACTCGAATATAAATATTCATATCCAATAGTTGGAAGCAGCGGCCAACATGTGATGTCCAGTGTATCTGATTCTGACTTCTTCCTAAAAATCTAAGTGGATGCAGTTCTTGAGGTGGTGATGTAATTGCATTGGGGAGATGATAGTTTGTGTGTGTGTGGCATTGCTTTGTCCTATTTCTGAGAATTATGCATCTGCAGGGTTGTGAGCGGGAGGTTGCTGAAGCTTCCGAAGGTTCTTCTGATGAACTAAAAAGTGAATGCATCATGCGCTTGTCTTGGGCCCTTGTTCACTCAAGACGGGCAGAGGATGTACAACGCGGAATAGCTATGCTCGAAGGTAAAATTTGGACAGCAAACTCTCTCTTCCTCTCTCCCTGACTCTATGTTTTCTTCATGAAAGCATTTTCTTTCGGAACTCCAAAATTTAGAATGCAAATAGTCTTTAGTCCTTGATCAATAAATTTCATGTACCTAATATGTTGTTGGTGTCTCATCATTGCTCTCCTTCCCCCTTCTATGAGTGGAAAATAAGGTTACACTTAGTGATATTGGAAACTCTTCTTGCAGCTTCTTTGGCTGGCTCCAGCAGCCCATTGCAGATGAGAGAAAAGCTTTATCTTCTGGCAATTGGATATTTCAGAACTGGGGACTACTCCAGAAGCAGGCAACTTGTGGAACGTTGCTTGGAGGTTTTATATTTACATTTCATATACAATCAAAATCCTTAAACTTTATTAGACTTCTATTTTGTGTGGAGTACACATTTTCATTTCAATCCTTGTGTCATCCGGTAAAGTTTGTATTTTAAATTTTGGGGCGTAAAACAACAGATTTTACCTGAATGGAGGCAAGCATTGACCCTCAAGAAAGCAATTGAAGATAAAATCAAAAAGGGTAAACAAATGTCAAAACTTATTCCCTTAATATATTTGTAAATTGCTTTGTTGGAAGGTGCTAATAACTGATTTGTTCTTTTTATCTATTATATTTCTTGATATAGATGGAGTAGTTGGTATTGGCATTACTGCAACTGCTGTTGGGCTTTTGGCCGGTGGGATTGCTGCAGCACTATCAGCTCGCAAAAAGTGATAATGGAAACAATGTAAATAATGAATTCAACATGTTAATGGCTTCTCTATATTGAATCTCAGTTCTCATGTTGTAGAGTTCATATCAACCTAATTTGTATCTCCGCACAAAACTTAGCTCTCTATTTTGTACTAAAGAGTGATGAGCTCTGCATACTGCCTATGTTTCGCCGAGAGGGTTTAACTATGTTTTGGATCCATTTGACTCAGTTTCGTTGTTGATGTTTCTAATTTTGATCGAGTATTTTCAAGATCCCTTATATATTTGTGCAATTTATTTGAAACATAATTCCTTGGCTACAATTTTCAGAATATAGTAGAAAAGATAATGGGGTTTGCAATTCTAGACATGCTTTGGATATAGTTTGTTACTGTTTTACTTTTAACTCATTTTGCTTGTCCACTTTGTGTGTATTGAACGGGCCACTTAGGCCATCTCCAACAGCACTCTTAAATTCTGACCTCTTATCTTAAATTTTAAGGAGTGAACAGTGTTATACATTCCCATTTTTTACTCTGCACTCCAACAGCTAATTTATATTTTAAGATTCTACTTTTAAGCAACAACACTATTTTACTCCAACATCTAGATAATATTGAATAAAGTATTTTTAATTATGATTCACATATAAATAATAGAAGGATATATATATATATATATATATATATATATATATATATATATATATATATATATATATATATATATATATATATATATATATATAATTTATTTATTCAATATAATAATAAGATATTAATTATTTAATTTGAATTATCGTGTTCTATGAATTTAAATTAAATATTTCGTAAAAGTAACATAAATTAAAATATTATTATTTAAATAAATAATATAAATTACTATTAAAACATTTTTTATTTTCTATGGGAAAAGTACAAAAGTTCAAAAGTATTGTACTATCAATGTAAGAAGAACTTTTAAAATTTAACTTTGGCCTCTTATATTTACGAGGCCAAACTTATAATTTTTTGTGGATCTTAAAATATAAGGGCTCTCTTGGAGCTCAATATTTTGCCAAAACTTATATCATTTCTTATAATTTGAGTTATACATGGTCTCTTGGAGATGGCCTTACCTTTAAATATATTTAGTGACGAAGATTTTGATTTTGACAAATTTTTATATATATATATATATATATATATATATATATATATATATATATATATATATATATATATTTCAACCTATTATATATTTTCACTAAAAATGTAGTGTAACCAAGGCAAACTTAATTCGAGAGAAGTTGAATTGGCCAGTCCAAGAATCAACGAGTCGACATTTTATTATTATTATAAAAGCGCATGTCATCAAATTAATAAATCTAATCTAACTAACTAATATTTTGTCATACGACATATAACTACAAGGAAGGGGCAGTTGAACTTTTTAATAATATGATCTAATTTACTCTAACTTTTTTTTTCCTCAAAAAAAAAAAAAGGTTGAATTCCCCAGATATATAATTTCCTACTTTAGAGTGTCAAGTTTCTATTGTTTTTCCCGACATTTTATATTATATAAGAAATTAAAAGGATCAAAACTTCGCAACTATAGTATCCGATGCATGAGCTCAAGTTCAATAACGATCAACATTTAAGAGATTTAAAAATTAAAAAGAACTTTTTTAATCTCTATTTCTTTGGTTATAATGAGTCGCGCATTAAATAGTTTGGAAATTTTGAGTGGAGTTCACATGAATGATAAATTATCAATTTTATTTCTAAAAAAATTAACTAAAGAATATGCCATCACTTACTATTTTTTTTTAACATCAATTCCGGTGACTTATATTGAATATTAGAAACAGTATAAATTTTCTAAATTTTTTTCACTGATTTGAAGTCTTTATTCTTTTATTTATAAAAAAAAGATTCATTATTCTTTAATGGTAGTATTTTTGAGATTGCCAAAATATTTAACCCTTAGTTCTTTGAAAAAATTAGTATTTAACCCATATATATTTCTTTGTTAATGAGTTGATGTTGGGTTGAGTTTTGTAAAAATATGAGTTCTTAGTAGGATCATTAATGGGTCATATGAACAATCACATAACTAGCTAAACCAATTAACATTAATGACTTATTTTTTACTTCAAAATAGTCTTTGGAAAATTAGTACCTACACCGGTGGATTTAATCCACCCGGGTGTTGGATGAGTGCCACATGAGCATAAAATGACAATATTTTGTCATTTCATGTCTATGTGTCATTCATCCAACCCCCATGTATTAAATCCACTAGTGTAGTATCTAAGTAACCATATATATATATATATATATATATATATATAATTTTCAGATAAACTTAATTTTAAATTAATGGAATACACATTTACAGTCGAGAGAATAATTTTTTCATATTGAGCAATTTTGTCTAATGGCATTCGATCGCAGAATCCATTGACAGCTGCGTAAATGACTAGAATTTCTTTTTCAATTGGCAACAAACTTAACGGGTAGGTCGACCAACCCAACCCGATCCGGCCTGTTTATAGCTCAATCCATTAACAACTCGATGCGTATATGTTCCATCTAGAAAAATCTGTTTACAATCCGAACCCATTTAACCCGGCCGTTTGCCATTCTTACATGACATGATCATTTACTAGCCTCTTCAGATATAGACTATGTACTACAACAAAATAAATAAATAAATGTTATGTAGGCGGTAGAGTTTATTGGATTTAAAGGAAATCTTTTCATATCTCTTATTTCTTATAAATTAAACAAACTGTAATTTTATTTTTATTTCTTGAGACTTGTATCACATTGGAGATTTGTACTATATTCATATAAAACTTCAAATGAAGAAAAGGCAAAAGCAAATGACATCACAAAAAATTCTTTTAAAATCTCCGAGAAACACTTTCAGAAAATCCAAACAAACGGCCCATAAGATTCATAATTTAAGATATATCTTGTGTGGTGTATCACTCACAACATTCTGCCTAGTAAAATAAGGCTGGATTTCTGTATTCCATGCCAAATTGGATTGTCCAATTTGCCAAATTGAACATATAACTTTTAGGTATCTTCCTAATTCGTTGTCGTTTGCTAAAGTTGTTTGGATAAAAGCCAATTAAAAAGCATTCACATTTACTAATTAACTCTAGTGAATGTTCTCTAGTGAAAAAGTTGGAAAAATTTCTCAACTTTTTTATTTTTTATTTGAATTTCCATTTTCTTTTAATAATTTTACAACTCTACTCATTAATTTATTTTGACGAAATTATTTATTTTGGCATATTAATGAAGGTATAGTGGGAAAGATAGATTGTTAAAAAGTGAAAGATATTTTGGCATATTTCTTTTATTTAATGTTGTGAAAGATATATCGTTAAAAGTGATTTAGGGAAGGAAGTTAACCGTAATTATGTTATTTTCGTCCCAAAATTAATGAAAGTATACAATGTGTCATGTATCTTTAAACTATGGAACACATGCAATGCATTTATTTTTAAAGTTAATTTGATAATGTATTCTTAAATTATGTAAAATTATGATATCAAAAGTGTAACTTTCTGATTTTGAAAGTTGTTCAAGCTTGATCGATAATAGAAGCTAATATTTGGACTAAATGGGGCATGTATTTCAGACGATTAGAAGCATGGTGGTCTCAAGGCACCAACTTTGCATCCCACAATCTTGCGGAGTCAACTTTCAGTTAAAATTGGTCGAATCAAATTCCTTTTGTATTTATAAGTTAATAATATATTTTGTGATAGAAAAATCCTTTTTTTTAATTCTAGAAACCTGAAATACAGTTTATCTCCTTAAAGTAGGATGGTGGTATTAATTACCCCTAAAGTATCAATTGTAACACTCACCCCCTCTATTATAGTTTTGTAGTATTTATTCCAAAAAGACCCAGCCCTTTTCATAAATAATAAATTTCCTTATTAATTTTTCAAAATAAAATTGTATCTTTATTAATTATGAATCAATTCATCCACCAAACAACATTATGTTTTATTTTTTTCATTTATTTTGTTACTTTCCTTTCTCCATTCTCATTTCTTTTCTTCATTTTCATCTCATTTTTATTATTGAAGGAAACAACAAAAATGAAGAAATTAAAACATAATATTGTTTGGTGGATGGATGGATGAATTCATAATTATTCTATTTTTATTTTTGGATAAAGAAATGAAGAAGTTAAAACACAATATTATTTGGTGTTAAACTTGAATTTCGCGAGAAAGAATTTAAATGAAAATTACTTAACATTTTGAATAATAATTTGTACCAAAAATAAATGAGATAATTATCCAAAATTAAAACTCAGAAAATATAAAGAAAAAAATTGAGATTGAAGTAAAAAAATAATTGTAGCAATCAAGAAAATAAATTGAAACAGAAATAAAGAAAAAAACTAGATGAAAATAAAGAAAGTTTTGAGACCATTAAACCGAAGGAAACAAAAGAAATGAAGAAATTAAAACATAATATTATTTCATGGACGAACGGATTCATTATTAAGAAAAAGATAATTTTATTTTAATAAATTAATAAAGATATTTATTGTTTATGTAAGGGACGCTGATATTTTTAAAATAAAAACTTAAAACTCTAAGAGCATCTCCAGCAGTCGGCATAAAAAAAAAGCATCAAATCACTTTTTAATGTCTGGTACAGTGTTTCGATATCAGCATCAAAGAAAATTAAATTAAAATTAATTAAGTTAAAAAATGTTAAGAATTTTTACCGATAAGATTTTATATTCGCGTGTCAGTATGTATTGAGATATTTGACAAGAACTATTACCGATAAGCAAGATTGAAACAAGAAATTGAAGATTGAAGCAATAAATTAAAGAAATTGATATCAAAATTGAAGAGATATTAACAAAATTACTTTTGATGTCCTTTGCAAAGACATTACTTTTGATGTCAAAATTGGGTGGATTTAAAAATAGGTTCTTGGATAATGCCTTTCTTGGAACAAGTTTTTTTTTATTTTTTAAATTGGGGCATAAAAAATGACTTTAACGCCTATTGTTGAAGATGCTCTAACACAGAGGAGTAAATAATAAATATGACAACAGATGCCACCCCATACTAAGAGGGAACCTGTATCCTATTCTATAATGTTAAAAGAAGTAAACTAAATTCAGATGGGCTCTGGGCCTTTGAGTAATTCACCTCAAGCTCCAGTATTCAGTTGTAATATCTGCGCCCCATGGGCTTTTATTAAAGCCTGATATTTATATTTATAATGAACTGTAAACGAAATCAAGTAGAATTTGACCCATTTCTTTTTTTTGGTAGAAGAATTTAACCCATTTGATTAACTTCCTTTATATTGGAGAACTTGGAAGATTCAAGATGTAGCGGCTGGAAGCAATTGAATTGGGAATTAGGGATTTTTAGATTATTAGCTTTACCCGATTGTACATTGTGTTGTAATTATGTATCTATTTTATTTTTAAGTCTCTTGTATATAATTACACGTGTCAGCTATTTATTGGTTAGTTAGGGAGAGTTAGTTTACACTGTTTACACCGCCTTAACCAATTTATAATAAAGCTGGGTTCGATTCTGTATTCACACAATTTTTACATATGATAAAATACACAGTTTTCTTCTTTCTCTCTTCTCTCCAAGAACAGAGACGTTACATTCAATTTTTGATCATTCATTATTTTCTTCTGTCTGTATATGAATCAATATAGATTCTAACCATGTTCCAATTGAACACTTTCTTCTCAAAGGAGAAATTCGATTTGAATCAAATTATAGAAGATTTTGGACTTTTGAGAAAATGAATTGGACTGAAGAACATTGCTTTCTCAGCAGGAGGGAAATGCAATTTTTCCAAAATGGAATAATAAAATGAAAATATAGAGAAAAGCCGGTTATCGGAATCGAGCCGATGACCATCACATTTGGTATCGGAGCCCAGGTTAAAGTGGGTCACCTCATTTCGTGATGGGCTCCTCCGTGTTCGCATGATGTGCTTCATTATCTACCATCACACTTTATTCAGATAACAAAGGTCTGAATTGTCATTATTCCTCGAATTATTCAAGGCTTGGCTTGGTTATTCATTAACAAAGGCCCGGAATGTCATTATTCGTGTGTTGGATCATCACCCACATGTCGCAAATTCACAAGGCTTTCATATATCATGTATTTGACTTGTTTCACTCACACATTCTGTCCGCCCACACGTGAAGAGAATATTCATATGTCCCACATTGATTGAAAATAATCCTCCGAAAATTCAATTTGCAGAGGATATTCAATTGCTTCCAGCTGCGTGCCTTGCTTCCAGCCGCTACATCTTCAACCTTCCAAGTTCTCCAATACTTTATAAGAATATTAATAAATGAAATCATAATGTTTTGTTTTTACAAAAATATTAATGAAGCTATACCACCAGCAACATTAATGAATTATCTCATTTTATGTGTAAGTGTATGTTCAGTTAAAAATAATGAATTCATTTTGATACACTAATAAGTTAATAATAAATATTATTTATTTTTCAGAGAGACCTATTAAATTATTTAAAGCAGGTTTAAATATATCGAGAGTTGATCTTTTATAATTGAGCTTAGTGAATTGTGAAGAGAGTTATACGTGAGCTAAACTGATGTATTAAAAACAATCTTGTAGTAGAATATAATATTGATGAGAATAAAGTCCACAAATTCATAAAGATATGGATAATAGTATACTCAATATAAACGTACCCAAATTTGGATCAATTGATCGATTCGAATTCAACCAATGATGATCCTATTTAAAATTATTTAATGTCTGAGTTACTACTATTTTCTGATGGATTTTGAAAGAAAGAATGCATTTAATAATTTTGGATTCTTTTAATTAGGCTATGCTTAATTCTTGAATTTCACACATTAAGGAATTTTCTTTATCTTGTATTCAATGACGCAACGTTGAGCTTCATTTCTTATTATTTGCATTTTACTCAAAATCTATAAACCAAACATAGTCTTACGAATCAATTTAATTTCTCGAAATAGTTTTTTTTTTTAGGAAATTTCTCGAAATAGTTGATAATGAAAGAGAACATTATATCCTCACATTTTAATTTTTGATATGTTTCATTGCGTACAATAATTGACATTTATAAGAGAAGTTGTGACAACATTCAATCTCTATTCTCTACACTATCTAAAGGGCTAATTCTCGAGGAAATTTCACTTTTGGTATTATAAGTGAACTTACTTTAAACTCACGGTACCATAAGTTGCAACGCCAATTTAAGGGGGCTCAATACATTGGGTACTTCCATCAAATTTTTTAGGAAAATTCCAATTTGGATGGAAATTGATGGAAAATTTGCAGAATTGATCCTTTAATTACATATGACTGGCAAAGTTTGCCCCACATATTTTCTAACTGACAAATTTATTTCAAATCCACAAGTTTGAAGCATTTCAGTCCCCCATTATAAAAATAGTTAAATTATTAATCCTATTTAATAAATTTTTTATATTATTATTAAATCTTTTGAACTAATTAAATTTTACATTTAATATATTTAAATTAAATAACATTTTATATTAGATCTGAAAAAATAAATATCACTTAAACTTGTAGATTTTTTAAATTACGGAAGACAAATCTTTTAAATTAATTAGATTTTACATATAATATAAATAAATTAAATAATATTTTATATAAAATCTGAAAAATAAATATCAATGAAACTTATTAGATTTTTAAAATTTCAAAAAAAAAAAAATCTTTTAAACTAATTAGATTATAATGTAATATATATAATTAAACTAATAATTTATATAAAATCTGAAAGAATAAATATCAATTAATATATATTTAATACAAAATCTGAAAAAAGAAATTTGTTTAAATTTACAAAAACATTAATAATCCTATTTAATAAATTTATTATAATTTTCTTTTATGTATGTATATATATAATTATATATTACATACACAACGCCATCCATAGACATATTTCCACCCGAGATCTTCAATTGCAAAATTTAGTGCTACATATTACTGATAAGTACATATGTGGTCATACACAAATTACAAATTTAGACACTTAATTATTACTAGAAGATTATATATGACACTAATTAAAATGTGATAATAATTCATTCTCAAATTAAGATTTCACATTTATACCTTCACGGCGTGCGGATTTGGTATCTTGGCCTCAAAATCTTCTTCTTCTTCCTCGTCATCAAAATCTTGAACTATTTCATTCTCCGCCACAAAATTTGGAGTGACAGCCAATACATTGACGTTACCATGAGTAAAATCCCTGAAGCTGCTTTCAGAGAGTCGAGATCATCAAAAGTTAATTTGATGGTACCAATCGAAGCTGCTTTCAGTCTTCATTCTTTACTTTTCCCCCATAGCACCGTGTACAGTCCACTTACTATTATTGCAGCTCCTAGAACACTGTAATTTGTAGAAAATATATACTATATTATTAGTTGCATGCAACAAGTTTAAATTATCATGTATGTGAAGAAAAGTATTTTTGTTTTGCATTTATTTCCAAATGAAAATGAAATTAATATGAATATGTGTACCTTCCTAAGTGTAACTTCTCATTAAGAAGCAAAGATCCAGCTAACGCAACCAGGACGAGCATCAATGGATTAAAAACGGACACAAACAATGGCCCCCTCATCCGTACGCTTGCCGTCGTGAATCCCCACACTATTCCCGAACCCAAAATGCCCTGCATATTATATAAAAATAAGAAAAAATTGTTGTTTATATTTAAAGTGTTAATTAAGTGAGGATACAATTAATTAATTAGTACAAGTATGGAAATTAACCAACCAAGAATTGAAAATTGACATAGTACCATGTAAGCAACGATAAGCAAGCGGAGATCCCATCCAAGCTTCCATTGATTAAAGTCCTTTTCCGTACAAAGAGCATAAACAACAGCTTGAAGAGATCCCATTATTGAGATAAGTGCAGTGCTTGAATAATGACACGGGTATATCTGACTCAACTTTGTCTACTCATAATTTAAAATAAAAGCAAAAACATTATGAGTTTTAATATATTTATATACAAAATAAAAACAATTCCAAATCAAATAAAATAAAATAAAATAGTAGTAGTATATTTGAAGATTCACCTGAACAATTAATGAGAAAGCTGAAGAGAAGCAACTAAAAAAAGCCAGTAAAGGGCCCAAGAAGTTATAAATGGGCTTGTGGTGCAGGTGTCCACCAGTATCAGTAGTATGTTGATTCTTGTGCAAGAGGTCAAAATGGGTTGACCATATATTAATTTCACAACCCTTGTAAAAGGTCAAAAGCATTGCTCCTCCCATGCACATTAATGTTCCAACCACTTTTGCTTTTCCTGCCCTTGTATTAAACCCTAGCCTCTCCATCCTAAACATCCGGCCAGGACTTATGAATTCATTATTTTTTATTTTAATTCTCTCATTTATATATATATATATATATATATATATATATATATATATATATATATATATATATATATATATATATATATATATAGTACGTATTAATAAGGTATTAATAATATGAATTGATCGATGATGAAATCTAACCCAAAAATAATTGCGAAGATGAAAGTTATAGCAGGCATGATATTGCTCATGGCCGCGGCATACGTAGCTGATGTTAAAGCTAAACTTTCTGCGTATAAGTTTTGGGCCATTGATCCCCTGCGAGCATTAATTATAAAATATATATATATATATATATATATATATATATATATATATATATATATATATATATATATATATATATATATATATCAATAAATTCAATTGCTTATTAATTTCTAACTAGTTTATACGTACAGTGATAATAAAATTTGAAACAAATAATGTGAATACATATATATATATATATATATATATATATATATATAATGGATTAAAGTTTCGTTTTCGATAAATGTTTGATAGAAATTTTTCGAAAAGTTTTGGAACACATTTCGAAAAAACTAGAAAAATTTATGAAAAAAATTACTAAATTAAGAAAAAGATAAAATTTTAAGACAAATATAGAGTTTCAAAAATACATCTTATTTTCGTTTCGATTGATTCATAAATAGAAAATTTTCGATATATTCGATGATATAAATACTTACCCAAACAATGCACATATGAATCCTTGAAAGGCAATATTCCAAGTCAATTTTGGCCTGTTTAATTTTTTCCTGCAAAAAAGAGGAATAAAAAAATTTACTTATAGAAATCCAAGAATCAAGAACCAAAATGGAACAACATTAATAGTATATAATTAATATTAGTAATAAATAATTAGGTAGGTGTAGGTGGTAGGGTACCTATTAAGGATAAGGGCAAGAGGAACAAGAGTGGGAACCGCAAAAACGAAGCGGTAGGCAATTACAACCTGCAAACTGATCCCACGATTAGCAGCCAATTTGTAGAACACGTTGACCCCGGTCAACGATATTTGAACTGTAATCATCATTAAAATTGGTTTTAATCCTTGTAATACATCACAAAACTTATTTCCCATTTTCTAATAATAATTACTATATGATTATAATAATAATAATAGCTAGCAATTGGAAGAAGAAAAAGCAAACAAAAAGATCGACTAAGAATTTTGTAGTCTAGTCTAGTCTAAGACTTGTTGCTATGGAAATGGGGAAATTGAAATGTACATGAAAATTCTAGAGGTAGGTCTATATATATATATAGAGAGAGAGAGTGAAATCAGTGAATTTAATTGAATTAAATTCAAATATGCTCAATCACAATACAAGTTAATACATAACATATTTTTGGGTGATGTTTTAGTAAATTTCGTTGTATTGAATCATCCCAAATAAAGGTTTATAAAAAACGTCATTGCCTACGTCAACTCCACTATGGAAGTGAACTTGAATGAGGAATCATGAATTAAATTTACATTTGAGAGGAATATATATTGATGTATATATATAGTATATTTATTAGTGATGATGAATAAGGTTTGCATTTATAGTTTCCTGGTTAGATCCCTCAAAAAAAAAAAAAATAGTTTCCTGGTTAGAAGGAAATGAAGAATACTTTTGGAGAGAAAATTTTATTGTAACGCTTCCCGCCCTGACACCCTGTTTGTTTGTTCACTAGTCATTTAATTTTTCCTGATGTAAATCTCAGCAATTCGACTACATAATAATATCTCTGCTTATTTTTCAATATGTTTACCCTCTCTTTTGGAATTACTCTCTTCATTAATTAATTACACTACACAAGTTTAGGTGAACTTAATTACGTACATACACAGACACACGATTCCCTTTTTTTTTTTTTTTTTTTTTTTTATGAGAATTGCTGAATACTTACACATATACATCTCCAAAATGATCTAGAATTCGACATCAGTACCAAAAAATGTCAGCCTTCAATTTATGTGGACTTGAACCTTTTTTTTTTCAAAATAAAAACAAGACTTGAACTATTTATATAATAATTATAAATAATATAGTAGTTTATTTATTAAAACTACTCTAAGATAAAGTGCTTAGGTCATCTCCAACAGCTCTCTTAAATTTCAGCCTCTTATCTTAAAATATAACTAATGAACAGTGTTATACAATTTCACTTTTTATTCAGCACTCCAACAGCTAGTTTATATTTTAAGAGACTGCTTTTTAACAACCATATCATTTCACTCAAATAGCTAGTTTAACTTTAATTATTATTTTATATAAATAATAATAATATATTTATAATACTAATTGATTTTTATTTCATAATAGAAAAAATAGTTTTTTAAAACAATATTAATTTTTAGTATTGACATTTAGCGATGCCCCAAAAATTATAATCAAAATATTATCACTAAATCATCGTGACAACGTTAATTATCGCTAAAGAAGATCCACTATTTGTCAATAGTGACAAATTTTTTATAATGATATTCAAATTATAAAATTTGAATTTTAAAATTTTTATTCAAATTTGTATGCATTTGAATTTAATTAATATGTATTTGAATGTATAAGCAATATGGATTTAATTAGTACAAACTATGAATTTAAATTTATTATTAATTTAATTAGCAATGCCTCCAATTTATTGTTTTGCATAAAAGTACAAAAGTTTTTTGTACTTTCCTACAAACAATTGCATATAGCAATTTTAATTTGGCCATGGGTATTTGGCAAGCCAAACTTATAAAATTTAGCAACCCTTAAATTATAGAAGTGCTCTTGGAGAGCACTTTTAATCAAAATTTTGGCAAAACTCTTAAAATTTAACTTTTAGCCTTGCTCTTGGAGATGGCCTTAGATATAGATAGTTATTATAGCTCAACTAAATTATTTTCTAACATTAACCCAATGCAGTACAATTGGGCCATAGTAACTTTGTTCATATTGAGTTGAGCTCCCAAGTCCCAACTGTTGTATGCTTGTACTGTTGTACACTTGCACTAAATTTAGATGCTAACCTCGATGAGACAATTGCCTCTTGGTAACAGGGTTCAAAGTTTGATTTTCTATGTACGTTTCGGTTACCTGAATATAAGAAACTTTTCGAAAAGTTTTTGGAAACGTTTCGGAAAAACTAGGAAATCTTATGAAATAAATTATTAAATTAAGAAAAAAAGAAAGTCTCAAGACAAATATAGAATTTCGAAAATGCATCTTATTTTCGTTTCGATTGATTCAAAAACAAAAAAAATTCTACGTTTTCGACGAAAAAGATGAAAATTTTGATCCATGGTTGGTAAGAGTGTAAGACTTATACCTTTATATTAAAAGGTTATCGATTCAACATTCAGTTGTGTGAATTTTCCTCTAGTTTAATGCTAATATTTAGTGATTAATTTTGATTGTAATTAAATAGATTTGCTGATTTACAAGGATCAATCTAAATGGTTATGTTTTCAGAGTTCATCTCATTGGCCCAAAATATTAAACGGATCTTTTTAATATTTGCTGATCCAACCAGAATCCGACCAATTGACAACCCTAAACATAGGGACTATAGCATTTTTATCGGCCCATACCAGTTACATACGAATTCTCGCAAATTATAACGTAGACTCGAGCTCAAAGCCCAAATAAGTAAATGGGCTAGTATAGCCATAATTTGTAATTGGCTTTAAATTTATTAGTTAGTATACAAAAATGTTCGGACATTTTGTTTTTGGGACTACTAAACTATGATTATAGTTTAAATCGAGGAGTACAGTGGATATATATCCTTTTCAGTGAATTCAAAATTGGGATTTACCTATAAGATTGCAGGCCGCTATTACTTAGCCCAATTATTTTGAATTGTTCGAACTCTTTTATTAGTCTAAATTGAATTTAGATTTCTAATTTTTTATTTTTCCTACCAAGTGCTTAGATTTCTACTTTGCAACATAATAAATGATAATTGTCTTAAAATGAGAGATGTATAGAAATAAAAAGGAAGAGTAGTTATTTGGGCAAAACTCTATCTCACACCTTCAACTATTTTCACTTTTCACTTTTTCCATCAACTATCAACTGTCACTTTTCCCTTAAACAATCATATATGATCAAATTACACCAAATTATTAATTTTAGGCATGTTTCCACAATGCTTTAAATTTACCTTTTACCCTTGTATACAATAATTGCATTTGCCCTCTTCAAGTATCCTTAAAAGAGGAAGGCAACCCGAAATATGTTGAACCTAACGGTTCATAAAAGATGATTGCACGAGGCAAAGCGATGCAACTGATAGTTGAGGTGGCAAAATGTACACTGAAAATAGTTGGAAAGGACAAAATGAAATCTTGCAAGGCTATTTTACGCACCAATGCCTACGTTAAAGTTCATAATTTCATAACAAATACTTATATACTAGGAGTAATTAATAATTCCTCCAATAAACATCTGTCAATAAAACACAATTGTATACCATCTAAAAAAACAATGATAAGGATAACAATACAAGCAACAGTGATATTGTCATAACAAAGACTAGTTCTTCTGTCAAAATGGCCAATCGATTTATGGGTTGTATCTGGCCATCCTATTTCTCAATCCACAAACTCAAGAACCACAGCAAGCTGATTTCTGTGCAGCTTGGGCAGCACCTGCCCCCTGGTCTGGTTGGCTAATCCGTATGGTTTGAGGCTGAATTTATGGGAAAGGTTTACATCGATGAGTCTTTATATTTTGTATTTAAGTTATAAATACTAGTGGGTGTAAAGTAACACTTGATACCTCAGTCTTCGAGTCAGTTTCAGCAAGTCTTTGCTTTATGTCCCTGGCTATTGAGAAGAAAACCTCCTCCACGTTCATGTTTGTCTTAGCACTCTGTTTGAAATTATGTTATTTAGAGTGTGTAAATTCAAACAATAAGCAAAAATGCTACTTACTGTCTCAAAGAATTTGATTCCGTATTCATCAGCAAGAGCTTGACCCTTAGAGGTAGGAACAGCCTGCAGAAGTTCAAGTAATTTGTGTCTATTAAATTTGAAAAAAGAAGCTTGATAAGAGAGAAGGTGTCCTTTGATAGACAGTAAATGATGTGCCGGTCTTTAGCTATCACTATTCACTTGTAATTCCAATTCTCAGAATTTATTATTCCAATGGTCATTGCACATGGACAAAGGAAAGTATACACGCTTAGAGAGAGAGAAAGAGCATACCCGTTTGCTTTCATCCATGTCAGCCTTGTTACCCACTAAAATCTTGTTGACATTGTCAGAGGCATGTTGTTCAATGTTTCTGATCCAATTCCTAATGTCTAAAAAAGTATTAAATCAGTTTTGACTAGATAACATATAATAAGCCATATTATAAAACTTACAATAAAAAGTTTATCATCGGAATACATCAATGAACACAACAGGGAAGATGAATACAAAATCTCAAACAATACCAAAGTTTATCTAATGGTTTCCAGGATAAAAGAGAAAGGAAACAAAGTTAAGAATGAAAAGTAATTACTGTTGAAAGATGATTCGTCAGTAACGTCATATACTAGGAGTATGCCCATTGCTCCACGGTAGTAAGCTGCAAGAGAAGCATTTGCTAGAGTAAAAGCTGGCCAAATACATGAAAGATTACTGCATAGTCAAGTGCATACCAGTTGTGATGGTTCGAAATCGCTCTTGTCCAGCAGTATCCCAGATTTGCAGTTTGATTCTTTTTCCATCAAGTTCTATGGTCCTTATCTTGAAGTCAATCCTGCATGAGAAAACAGAATCGGTAGTTATACCAGACAAAAGAATTATGAACAGCCAAATTGAAGTAATGCATGCATAATTGAAGAAAACCTACCCAATGGTGGTAATGAAACTGGTGGTGAAAGAACCATCGGAAAACCTTAAAAGAAGGCAACTCTTACCCACACCTGAAAAGGCCATTACAATAATGAGGACTCAAGTCCAAATCATGTCAAGTGAAAATCTCAAACAACGAATTAAAGAACTTTAAAAGGCAGATCAAAGTCAAAACAGAAGATTTTAAGCAAATGTGCACTTAAAGAATACATTTGTCCCTTTAAATCTCATCAACAATTCCGGTGAAGCTTGTGGAAATATTATGTTATTGCTTGTAATTGAAATCTCTAGCATCCAAGGTTCAAGAAAGGCCAATCAACAAATAGGTAGGTTCGCCGATAGATAACAAGCATATGGGCATTCTCCCTGCCTAGATGGTTTTACTCATTTTGAGTGAACAGATAACACAAATAAACCATATTATCGTAACCACATCAAGTAATTTGAAACATATGATATAATTCACAGCCTAGAACACCAATTCCATACAAAAACGCATGGTAGTTAAAGTAGGACAACATATGCTACGACTTACCGCAAAACCAATTGGTGTCAGGAAAGACACATACGCAAGCCTTATAGTGCATTCACACACACAAGCGCCCATGACATTCATTGCGACTTTACCCACACTACATATGCCTCAACACAGGCCAATTGTGGCCGAAATATTGGCCAACAATCTCCCCCTCATCAATTGCCCCAGCGGGTCTCAAACCCGTGGCTTTAGCTGTGGTACTATTTGTAGGACCTCATGTGCAACCACTTAACCTAGAACAAAATTTTATGTGGGACCCTAGCCTTATAGTGCACTCACAAACCCAAGCGCCCACAACATTCAGCTATGACTTGACCCACACACTCGTCCCAGCTACGGGAAAATAGCTGCCAGAATAACTAGCTAACAGCTAATAATACATACCGTATAACATTTTCTCACCACATCAGCAAGCAGAAACGCAGGTTCTAAAAAATTTCAAATAAAAAACATTTTATTTTTTATCAAAGGGACAAAGGCAAGATCATAAGTATCACCCAACCCTTACATTATACCCATTTCACATCAAATGCAGCTGGTACTATGCGATTCACATATAATTATATCTCCATAAATGCGTTAGAACTGTAATATAAAAAAGCAAATCCAGCAAAAAGCAGTTAAAACACGCACCGCTGTCACCAATCAAAAGAAGCTTGATGAGATAATCGTAATCGGCGCGAGCTCTAGCGGGTGGAGCAGCCATTTGATTTGTGGTTCTCTTTCTCTATTTACGAATTTCCTTCTCAAAATAAACCCTAGCAACAAAAAAGTGACGCTTATTTCATTTATTTCCACCAGATAGCGAACGATTAAATGAAATCATGAATTTGAAATTTGAAAAAGATGATTAAGAAGGAGAAAATGGAAATATAATTACCAGATCGAAAAAGGAGAAAAGAGGGATCTAATAAATGAGGAAAAAGAGGAGGGAAGAGTCCGTGGGACGTCAGCAGCGTCCGTCGTTAATTCTGATTTTTTTTTCTTTTTAATTATAAATTATTGAATAAATCAACGATAAAGATAGAATAATTGGCGTAATCCCACTTTGCACCCCAGAAATATGCTTTTTTACCTTGCACCCTTACAAAAATTAATAACATACTGCACCTTGAAAATCATGTTTTCGTTTCACTTAGCACATTGAGAGTTTTTCTAGCCATTTGACTCGCCATTGGGAGGGTATTTCAGTCCATTATCGTTAAATATCATCCTCTATTATTTTCCTTTATCTCCCAATAGTTGAACACGTTTGTCACCAAAATCAAGAAGAATCCACTTACATTGCTTCTTTGTCCTCGCTCTTTTTTTAAAAAGTCACATTAAGGACTTTCTAATTTTAATCTCACGATTTCAACCAAAAATGATGACGATTTTGCTCTGAATTTCAAGTTTGTTGAGTGAAAGACGAAATCCATAAACTTTAACTGAAGAGAAAGTCATAGTTTAAGGGCTTTCTTACTTCAATCTCACCTTTTTCAGGATTATTATTGGATTAACTTGTCAATTGTACCCTTAGTTGCACGTCGCACTCACGTGATGTTATTTCCTGAGAAAATGTGGGGTGATATTTAACGAAAATGGACTAAAATATCCTCCCAACAATGAATCAAATGGTCAGAAGAACCTCTAGGGTGTAAATTGAAACGGAAACATGATTTTTCAGGATATAATTTGCTATTTATTTTTTTAGGGTGCAAAATAGAATAAAGCCGACAATAATTTTTCCTCCGTGTAAAAATTGGGTATTTTACCAAAAAAGAACAAAGAATGAAAATTGTGGGTGTGTTATTCTTAGGTATGGGTTGAGAGTTACAATCTGGACCAGGACCATCACTGCTGGATTGACAGATTCCAATTTTCCATTTTTGTAAACGGGGCAACGGGGCTATCAGCGGGTCAGGTTTGGGTCACATATTCACATGATATTGGACTGGATACTTATTAGCCGGATTTTAGAATTGTTGCATCCATTGTATTTTTGTCAAAAAAAAAAGCCGAATTTGATGTTTTCGAATTCAATAAAATTTCAATTAAAATTCTTAAAACATTATTTTCTACAAGTAGGTTTTTAGCCTTAGACTTTTTTTAATTTAGGTCTACTATTCAAATTTTCTTCATAAACTCCAACATAAAAGGACAATTATCGACATGTTCAATCATTTATTTCAAGCAATTTAACAAACTATATTGGAAAACAATGAAGTTGATCGTAATGTACTAAAGTTAATTAATGTTGTTACTTTAAAATTCATATAAATATGTGAACATAAGGAAAATATTAGCTCATTTTTTGTTAAATCGATTGTAAAGTAATACTAATACCTATCGAAAAAACATTAAACATTCGCCGATGAGGCCTTAGCCAAGTGGTTAAGGTCTTTAAGGATGAGGCTCCATGATCAGGAGGTCATCGGTTCAATTCCCATGAATAATATTGATATATTCTCTTGTTTCATATTAGTTTTTCTCTAGTTTAATACTGATAATTAGTTTACATTGATATCATTATAATAGCTTCAATTCGGTGGTATAGTATTTGATGTAATAACAATAGATTCATCATTAAAAAAAATATGATTATGCTCTTTAACGGAATGAGTCAACTTAGATTCATATTGAATATTAATTTTTTTATCGGATCCATCGAATAAAAGTTCTAATTAATCTGACCAAACTTTATCATATTACGCTCCATCACCAGCCTTTCTTATAGATATGGCCACCGGCAGCTACATTGAATATTAATTTTTTTGAGGCTTTATATGAATTTATATGTGCAGTTACATATAATGAATGGTAATAATTTTAGATTTAATTTGTTTTATTGTAAAATGGACCCAGTAAACAAAATTAAAAATTACACATTAATGGGTCCGTTATTAGATGATATATAAATATATTCACTTTTGTGACACAAATTAAAAAGAGTATTCGTGTATGATATTGACATCAAATTTAACGCAAAAACTAACATTGTAGAAAATGAGAAATGACAAATTAAATTCTTTGTGAAGTTTCTATATTTTGTAATATTCGTAAAATTCTTATCCCTAAAATGGATGATAACTTTAAAGCATGATGAAAGTCTCCAAACTTAGTATGCGTCTCTAAACTATATTTTTGACATTTTGTTGGATGAAGAGTTCTTGAAATTGAAAGAAGTTGATGATCTAGTTAAAATTTAACAAAAAATATATTGCATATGAGGTTTGACTTTGTATTTGTTTCTAAAAATAACTTTGATTTTAGGGACATTATAACATGACTCTCTAACATACGAGAGTCACCACTCACCACTTTTTGAGGGTAAAAGGGTATACGACCTGTACGTGTGTACGTACCCAGCCAAAAATCACGTACACAACAAATTGACAAAATTATCCATTACAAGTCTTTTGTATTTCTATTTTACCCTTCTCATTTAATTTTACATTTCTCTCTATCTTCTCCCTAAACACACACCACCGCCTCACATTTCTCGCCGTCAACCCCCACCCTTTCTCAGGCCGTCGGAACGGCCGGCTAGGAAGCGGAATTTCGAGGCCTCCGACTTATTTCCATGACCTATTACATTAATTCACTACCTATTTCACACACAATCACATACTTTTCCGTCATTTTTTAGTCCATTTTTGGGTTATTTTGGTTTCATTCCATCTGGGTTTTTAATTTGTTTTTAATTTTCAAGTTTCCCACCGCAAGATCTTTACTTTTGATGCTCCTTTTGTGGGTTTCCATTAGTTTATGTCAAATTTCATTTTGATTTTGATTTAATTGTGCAAGTTACAGAGGATGAGTGGAAAAAAGATGAAGTGTTTTTTATTACTCCTAATATAAACTACTAATTAACCTTCTATTTGATGATTTGTTGCACAGGAAAACATAATTCCATTTGAATTTCGCAGCCCAAAGGTTTTCACCGGCGAAGGTTGAAGAAGATGCCGAATTGCTTTTATTTTTTTTATATATATTTTATTATATAAACTCATTTTTAGAAGATAAGGACAATTTTTGTAGAAAAAATATTTAAATTATAAGGAAATTGTATTTTTTTAAATTAAACATGTTCAGTTTAATATAATATTTATAAATAAATAAATAAATAAACTAAGATTAGATTAAATTTGGTAAAAAATAATTTCCAACGGAGAATTTACGCATATAGTAACATTAATCCCTTCACAAATCGTAATTTGGCCGAGCAGGGAACATACATGTATAGTAACATTAAGCCCTCCGTAAATCGTAACTTAGTTAAATTTGTTGATTTTGAAAACCTACACGTATACTAACATTAACCCCTCTGTAATTCGTAAACTGGTAAAATTTGTTGATTTTTGTAAAAAATAATCCTGAATGGAGAACCTACATGTATAGTAACATTAACACCTCCATTAATCGTAACTTCATGAAATTTGTTAATTTTGATGAAAAATAAACATGAATCCTTCGTAATTTGATAACATGTCATTAATTAAATAATAATAATGATTCGATCATTATTTCGATCAAATTGTTTATTAGATGGGTATGTAACACTAAGTCCTTCGTAATTTTATAATATATCAATAATTAAAAAAAATTAATGACTCGGTCATTATTTCGATCAAATTGTCTATTAGATGGGTATATGTAACACTAAGTCCTCCGTAATTTGATAATATGTCAATAATTAAAAAAATTAATGAGTCGGTCATTATTTCGATCAAATTGTCTATTAGATGGGTATGTAACACTAAGTCCTTCGTAGTTTGATAATATGTCAATAATTAAAAAAAATTAAATGACTCGGTCTTTATTTCGATCAAATTTTGTCTATTAGATAGGTATGTAACACTAAGTTTTTTGTAATTTGATAATATGTCAATAATTAAAAAAAATTAAACGACTCGGTCTTTATTTCGATCAAATTTTGTCTATTAGATAGGTATGTAACACTAAGTTTTTTGTAATTTGATAATATGTCAATAATTAAAAAAAATTAATGACTCGGTCATTATTTCGATCAAATTGTCCATTAGATGGATATATAACACTAAGTCCTTCGTAATTTGATAATATGTCAATAGTTAAAAAAAATTAAGGATTCGGTCATTATTTCGATCAAATTGTCTATTAGATGGGTATGTAACACTAAGTCCTTCGTAATTTGATAATATGTCAATAATTAAAAAAAATTAATGATTCGATCACTATTTCGATCAAATTAATCACTATCTCGATCAAATGACTAGATGGGTTTTTTGATAATTTGATCGAAATAGTGATCGAATCATTAATTTTTTTTTAATTATTGACATATTATCAAATTACGAAGGACTTATTTTTACATACCCATCTAATAGACAATTTGATCGAAATAATGACTGAATCATTAATTTTTTTTTTAAATTATTGACATATTATCAAATTACGAAGGACTTAGTTTTACATATCCATCTAATGGACAATTTGATCGAAATAATGACCGAGTCATTAATTTTTTTTAATTATTGACATATTATCAAATTACGAAGGACTTAGTGTTACATACCCATCTAATTGACAATTTGATCGAAATAATGACCGACTCATTAATTTTTTTTAATTATTGACATATTATCAAATTACGAAGGACTTAGTGTTACATACCCATCTAATAGACAATTTGATCGAAATAATGACCGAGTCATTATTATTTTTTAATTATTGACATATTAACAAATTACGAAGGACTTAGTGTTACATACCCCTCTAATAGGCAATTTGATCGAAATAATGACCGACTCATTAATTTTTTTAATTATTGACATATTATCAGATTACGAAGGACTTAGTGTTACATACCCATCTAATAAACAATTTGATCGAAATAATGACCGAACCATTATTATTTTTTAATTATTGACATATTATTAAATTACGAAGGATTCAGGTTTATTTTTCATCAAAATCAACAAATTTCATGAAGTTACGATTAATGGAGGTGTTAATGTTACTATACATGTAGGTTCTCCATTCGGGATTATTTTTTACAAAAATCAACAAATTTTACCAGTTTACGAATTACACAGGGTTAATGTTAGCATACGTGTAGGTTTTCCATTAGAGATTCTTTTATACCAAAATCAACAAATTTAACTAAGTTACGATTTACGGAGGGCTTAATCTTACTATACATGTATGTTCCTTGCTCAGCCAAATTACGATTTGTGAAGGGGTTAATGTTACTATATGCGTAAATTCTCCGTTTGAAATTCTTTTTTACCAAAATTAAATCAAATCTTAATTTATTTATTTATTTATAAATATTATATTAAACTGAACATTTTTAGTTTAAAAAAATACAATTTCCTTATAATTTAAATATTTTTCTACAAAAATTGTCCTTATTTTCTAAAAATGAGTTTATATAATAAAATATATATAAAAAAATAAAAGCAATTTGGCATCTTCTTCAACCTTCGCCGGTGAAAACCTCTGGGCTGCGAAATTCAAATGAAATTATGTTTTCCTGTGAAACAAATCATCAAATAGAAGGTTAATTAGTAGTATATTTATATTAGGAGTAATAAAAAACACTTCATCTTTTTTCCACTCATCCTCTGTAACTTGCACAATTAAATCAAAATCAAAATGAAATTTGACATAAACTAATGGAAACCCACAAAAGGAGCAACAAAAGTAAAGATCTTGAGGTGGGAAACTTGAAAATTAAAAACAAATGAAAAACCCAGATGGAATGAAACCAAAATAACCCAAAAATGGACTAAAAAATGACGGAAAAGTATGTGATTGTGTGTGTGAAATAGGTAGTGAATTAATGTAATAGGTGATGGAAATAAGTCGGAGGCCTCAAAATTCCGATCCCTAGCCGGCCGTTCCGACGGCCTGAGAAAGGGTGGGGGTTGACGGCGAGAAATGTGAGACGGTGGTGTGTGTTTAGGGAGAAGAGAGAGAGAAATGTAAAATTAAATGAGATGAGAAATGAGAAAAATGAGAGAGAGAGAGATTTTAATTCAGTGGGTATTTTGGTAATTTTGAATTTTGATGGGATTCGTACATGCCATACACTTAAAGAAGAAATTAAGGTGACTCTCTACTACAGAGAGTCACCTTAGAGTGTATTTTTCTATTGCCACATCAATAGTGAGAAAACTTTTCAGCTATGAGGTTTATTAAAAGTTGACCGACGAGTCAGATGTTTTCATAATTAAATATATAGTACATGTACTATTGAATTTTGAGTTTAAATTACGTTATTTTAGGTATATTTTCTTTGTTAATAAGTATATAGTGATCCCACTGAAATAAAATTCTGATTACGTCACTGGATATGAAAGTTGAAATATCATACTACAACGATCTATATATGTATTTAATTATACTGAAATATAACACAAATTTAATATTGAAATATATAGTTTTCACATAAAAAATCAATCATCGATACACATAATCAATGTCATTGAAGTATTTGTCAGATTTCGTAAAATAAATAATTGACATTTTGCACCCAAATATACACTTTTTAGCACTTTGCACCTTGTAATTGAAATTTTATAACATTGCACCCTAAAATTGCTGATCTTCTTGTAAATTTGGAGTGAAATGCTCATTATGTTGTCGAAGAATTACAATTTGAAGGTGCAAAGTACCAAAATGTGTAATTTTGGGGTTTAGAATGCCAAATACTCATGACATATTGATGATGTATCAAAATTAATTCATATTGCCCACAAGACATATCTCCAACTGGTATTAGAATTCACCATATGGATTGGGCTAAGTCCACTTACTTGGCTTGGGCCTAACTCAACCTCAAAAGCTAGCTTGTAAGGTGAAGATTGTCCAATGCCTTATAAGGTGGACTTAACTATTGTTTTCAACCAATATGGGACAATTAGTCTCAATAACTGGCTGATCAACAATTCATAAGGCTTGCCCTAGTGGTAATGGTGGGGGTTCGAATCCCATTTGGAACTTGGATTGAAGCATTTTCATGGATCTGTCTAAGGGTCATTTGTGGTGAAGACCCCTTTGTGCGCAGAGTGTACAACAATATTGTGGGATTCCGAAGCTTGGTGGAGGCACATACTGCAATTTACATCCTTCAGGGTTCTAGGACAAGTGTTCTGAAATCCAGGACTAGTGTAGTGTAAACTTGGACACCTGAATTATAAAAAAATAATAATAATAATAATATAATAATAATAATTCATATTGTTATGCGTTATTTGAGAAGAAAAAATGAGACAATGAGGCATTTTAACGGGCAAGAGAAGGGCGGCAACAAGAGGTGTGATAAGAAGCGATGATGGTACGTGGATCTTGGGCTTCACACCCAACTCCGAGTTTTTTCAGTTTTTGTTGTACCCTTATATAACAAAAAAATAAAATAACAACGCGTCTTATTTTACTTCTATAAATGAAACATTCACTACAAATATATAAATGATTAATTACAAAAACTAGATCTGTTATATATCAAATAAAATCCTAATGATCAATTAAATGGGATTCCAGAATAAAATTAGCTCATTTGTTGGCATGTCGTGATAATTAAAACAAGAGAAATTATAGTTAGGACATAGGAAAAGAACAAGGGACTGTTGGTCTGTCGAGATATTTGAAACAAGTGAGATCATAGTTAAATAATGGGAAAATTGTTTTTTTGGTACCATATGATAAGCTGACTTGCACTTTTGGTACCACTGAATATGAAAATGCAAATTTGGTATCATAGGATAGGTTTTCATTGCAATTTTGGTACAAAACCTAATTTTTCTACAAAATTAATGGCAATTTACCCCCTATTAAATGCATAATGTTCAATTTAACCCATCGTAGTTTAAAAAAGAGCATTTTACCCCCTAAAATTTTGTAAAAATTTCACATCGCCTCCCTGATATTTTTATAGGCGGCACTTAATCCACTTTTATTATGATAATGTGATATTTTATCCATTGTGTTATGATAAATGTGGCAATTTATCCCCCTATGTTAAATAAAATAGTTTGCATGCATACTCTCAATTTCGGCAAGTGAGTTACAATCTCCGGCTGAAGGGGGTAAATTGCTTCATTAAAATTTTACAGGGGGTAAATTGATTTTTTTTTCAAATTATAGAGGGATAAATTGAACATTATTCATTTCATAGGGGGTAAATTGCCATTAACTTTGTAGAAAAATTGGGTTTGGTACCAAAATTGCAATGAAAACCTATCCTATGGTACCAAATTTTCATTTTCGTATCCAATGGTACCAAAAGTGCAAGTCAATCAATCATACGGTACCAAAAAAGTAATTTTCCCGTTAAATAATGCAAACAAAGAATTCCCAACCCAAGAAGATAACTTTTAAATAAATGAGCTATAAGGGTGTCAGGCGTGTTATGCACTCGTTCACAGCCTTTTTCTTCTTCTTTCTGATTTCCTCAGTCTTAACTGACAGCAGATCCTCTATACCACACAAATGTACCACATTTGTGTACCACCATTATAAAATTGACACATGTTAAAACTAAATAGCATGCATTGCATATAATTATATTCTCCATCCTTTCTCCTTCTTATCTCCATTTTTGGTTTTAACATCTTTTTTTGTAAATAATAATACTGACTTTTATATATTTAGGCTGCGATTTAATGATTAATGACATTATATATTTGTGTACCATTATTTGTAAATAATAATACCGACTTTTAATGAAATTAGCGAAATAACAACTCAAAAATCTGAATTATAAAATTCAGATTTTTTATACCAAATTTTTTTTTATTTAAAGTAAAAATCTGAATTAGTAGAATTTTTATACCAAAAAATCTAAATTATATAATTAGTACATAGATTTTGAAATAATGGTATAGCAAAATCTGAATTATATAATTAGTACACAGATTTTGAATTATATAATTAGTACACAGATTTTTTGTACTCAAAAAATCTGAATTATACTTTAAAAAACTATTTTTTTATTTTGAAATAAATTTCTTTTTGGTATAAAAAATCTGTGTACTAATTATATAATTCAGATTTTTATACTCAAAAAATATGTGTACTAATTATATAATTCAAAATCTGTGTACTAATTATATAATTCATAATAATTATTATTACATTATTATTATTTTGATAATAATATTAATATATAAATAATAGGATATTTATTATTTTTTAAAGTATAATTCAGATTTTTGAGTTGTTATTTCGCTAATTTCATTAAAAGTCGGTATTATTATTTACAAATAATGGTACACAAATATATAATGTCGTTAAATCGCAGCCTAAATATATAAAAGTCGGTATTATTATTTACAAAAAAAGATGTTAAAACCAAAAATGGAAATAAGAAGGAGAAAGGGTGGAGAATATAATCATATGCAATGCATGCTATTTAGTTTTGACATGTGTCAACTTTATAATGGTGGTACACAAATGTGGTACATTTGTGTGGTATAGAGGATCTGCAGCCGTCTTAACTCGTCTTAATATTTTAATTGCAAAATTACTGAGTCATTTAGGCTTTATTTGCAAGATTTTGATACGATTTCGTGGATTCGATTTCGAAAAAATTTGATTAGATTTTAGATGTTGTATTTTATATTTGAAAAAAAGGTTGAAACCCCAATTATATTGGATGTGAATGGTTGGGGGAAAAATAGGTTTTTTTTTTTTTTATATATAGAGTTTGATAGAAAAGTAGGTGGTTAGTGTCAACTCAATGTTCTATAAATTTCAGGAGTTTGGGGTGGATTTGAAAATAAGTTTGTGCTGAGTTTCTGGTTTTGTCAAGCTCCATTTAAAAGAGTTTCGTGAGACCCGCATAACCAAGTCATAACTTAGCCAAATATGCCCTTAATGTTTAGTATTAAGTAGCGATTTTGAGACATTTTCATCCCGAGTTTGATAATTTATTGATAATAAATGTTTGAGCATTTAGCTTTTTAGTATTTATAACTTTCCTTTAAATTTGTCGTGTTTTAGAACATTTAACTGCAATTTTGATCTATTGCTCCTAACTGAAGAATTATCGTCAAAATTTGTCAAGAATGCCAACTAAATAAAATACTTAAAAAAAATTAGCATGTATTGTTCACATGACAAACTCGAGAAAAATCTTTAAATTTTGGAAGAATTGCAATCAAGTATCCTAAATTAATTACAAACATGAGAATGTCAAAGAATAAAAAATGCAATCAAATATCCTAAACTAACAAAAACTAAAAAATTGAAGGATCAAAACTACATCCAAATGCACTAAAATCACATACACTAAAAGTTACAGCACCAAAAGTGCTTACTGGAGAAAAAATCGTTCCAAAATCGATACCAATAAAAATTAAAGGACTAGAAGATATATTGCCCACACTTTCAACTATTATTAACAAAGTACACATTACTATTTAGTACATGCAATTTACGTGCTTGTTAAATAGAGCAATTTAAATACGTAGGGTCACCCTCCAGCCATGCCACCGTTTCGGGTCACGTAGCAATTACCTCAGTCACCGTTTAATACGGTACAACAGAACGCACCAAACCATCCACCGCCACACAGTCGGTTAGGGAAAATTATTATTCACAAATAGTAAGATTAGATTTAATTTTCGGAGTTGGCGCAAATATCTCCAACGTTATATTAAAATGCTAAAAAAAATAAAAAATATCTTATTTTTATGTTTTATATCGCCACATACCACTTGATGTACCGATATACCAAATAATTTCTTGTTCCAAAAGGTGAAATCGCTCACCCCGGGCGCCCCTCACCCCCTGCCCGACGGGATTGTGAGAGGAGGTAAATCATGGTGACTCAATCGGCAACAGAGGCTGGGACTTGTGCTCACTGCGCACAAGGAGTCCCCCTCATTTTTTGAGAGGTTGCACCCACACTATCACTGAAATTTTTTTGTCCCAAATTATTTGTCAATTTAGAATTTCAGTGCACTATTAATTACATATTTTCCCATTTTGTCCTTATTTAATGTATCTAAAACTCTTTCTTTAATATAAAAAGTAAGAGAGAGAATGTAAGGGTATTTTAGGAATATCATTTATTTTTTCTCTAAGATTGATGCAATTTAGTAGGTGTCTTAATATGTGTGAAAAGTGAAAACACCTAAAACGACACATAAATTGGGACAGATGAAGTAATTTCTTAAGACTACATGAATTACATATTTAATTTGTATGTTCCCTAGTCGTTGAATTGAATACAAAGTGCTCAAAAATAAATTAAACAAATAAATACATTAATTTAACAATCAGGAGTATAAAAAATAAAACTCGAAGAAATTTGATTTAATTTTACATTTACTTATACAAATACAACACACCGAATCAAAATCTCCCTTCTCCGGGGAATCTTTTACTAATATATTCGCACAAAAAATAAAAGAAAAGAAAAGAAAAAAGAAAATAAAATAAAGCACCAAACTGAGCGGGAAGGGAATGTACCACCAGCACTACCTCAGAGTGAAAGCTTTCCTTTACTCAACCCCTTTCTCTCTCTAGAACTTTCTTTTTTTGCCTTCTATAAATATCTTTGCTTGACTTCATTTTTACTCTCAGTTTTGTCATCGAGATCTGAGCCTATCTCAATTCTCTCACAAACGCTATCTTTTAGCTTTCCAGGTACGCTTCAATTGCTTCAGTTTTCTAGACTCGTATGGATTTCTGTGGTATTTTTCTCCTTCATATAAATGTTTAGTAAGATTTTTATGCATATATGGTTATAGATCTTTCGACATGGAATTTTTTGCGATATTCTGAGTTATATTTGGCAGAATTCACACGTGTGACTGTTGAGTTGAGTTTTATAATGCGTAATACGCTAATTTTTTGGTATGTTATACTGCTGTACGTATACTATGTACTCGAAATTCAACTTCTCAAGCAGAAGAATAGAAGATCAGTGTTGATGATTTTTAATTTAGAGCTAATTTACGCGGTTCATTTGCTTGAATATTATATGAGCGCAGCTGTTTTGGTTAATTTTGTCATCGTTGGTTTGGTACATTAGACATTTTGCTAATGTATGTATGTGATAAAACTACAACTGCATGATCAATCGGTTAAAACTGTAGCAAGGCAAGGGGTTCATCTGATGTGAATCATGTGATGGTACCTCATGTCCTCTAAATTATGCCAGTGAGATGTTTAATTCGTGTTGTTATTTAATTCACATTGATTTTAATATCCTTAAGGGATTTGATTTGTTATCGAAAATCACATTAATTCTACATGTTAGAGTTTGTTGATTGCTTTGTAGCTTATTTGTGATATGTCTATGTGATTAGTGGGTGAGAATTAATGGTAGTATAATTAGTGGTCGCCAATGCCTTTTTAATCAAATTCTGGAGATTTAATAATTTTGTGATCATCTTCTGTTTTTTATAAATGATATATGTTACCAGGTAGGTTCTTGTTAATTAAGATATATTAGAAAACATCATCTTAATTGATTTACTTCTGTGACTCCTGCAGTTATGGCTCCAACAGGTCAGGAATCATCCCCTGAAGGTCAGAAATCATCCCCTGAAGGTCAGAAATCATCACATGCGCCTCTTAATGAAAGGATTCTCTCTTCCATGACCAGGATATCTGATGCTGCTCATCCTTGGCATGATCTTGAGATAGGTATATATATTCATATTCTGCCATCTTGTTCAAATCTAAAATAGCATACCTGAGTTTGATCTTTTGTTTTCTTATTTTCAAATGCAGGACCTGGAGCACCAATAATTTTCAACTGCGTAAGGATTTTGAAGCGTATTTAGTTAATCATTTTATTATTCCATGATAATCTAGATATACTTCAGAAGTTTAATTGAAAACCGTAGAGGGAAATTTGATGGTTATTTTGAAATTGTAGTCTGAAGACATGCGTCATCATATGAGTGGATGTTATCATCTAAAACATTACAAAAATTTCATCATAAATAATCGACACTGTTAGTGTTAGATATTTTGACTCAAATTCTTTTTTTCTTTACTTTCATGTTTTCACTTTTTTAATTGTTCATTAAATAAATACACGAGTCCAAGTCATCTTAGTTGAAAATTTTCAATAATACCTAACTCATCTGGCCTCATTTCTTATTGGTGTTTTTAATTGTTTTGTTAATATTGTCATTTTCCAAATTTTTTTATTCATGTCCTTGTCCATCTTGCTTGTTCTCAGCTTCTCTGTACTTCTTCCTCTTAACAACTTGGTATGAAGACACTCTTTTCACATCTTTTCAAACTCATTTTGTTCATCTGTTGAAGCCTTTTGGCATTGTCGATCAATTCAATTGATTAAAATTAAGTAAGCTGGGAAAATTAATAAAATTACTAATGCAACTTGATTCACTTGAATATAATTCTTATATGTATTTGTTTTGGGGTCTAATGTGTTTCTAAGTAGAACTCAACTTGATTGACATTAACATGTGGCGAGCATATATGGATCAGCTGTTTTTTGTTGTGACTTGAGGTTTCCCCATATGCAGAGTTTATAACTTAAAATTTGATTTCCCCTTTTTCCATTATACTGCGAAACTTTGATTTGTTTATTTATAGAGTTTCTCATATCCATTTGCGTCATCTCTGCAGGTAGTTGAGATAAGTAGGGGAAGTAAGGTGAAGTATGAGCTTGACAAGAAAACTGGTTTAATTAAGGTATCAGCCTTCTTAACTAATACAGTAAGTTATGATGGTTTATTATGAAGTACTTATTCTTGCTCCTGCAGGTTGATCGTATTCTTTACTCATCAGTTGTGTATCCCCATAACTATGGTTTCATTCCTCGTACTCTTTGCGAAGACAGTGACCCTATGGATGTATTGGTTATCATGCAGGTATGATGTTTTCTCTGAAATTCTTGAGCAATCAAAGATTGTAATGCTTAACTTTAATTGATCAGTTGTAATCTCTATAGACACACAAAAAAACCCATGTCATGTAATGTTTACCATGTGCTTGTTATTAATATGTTTGCTATTAGTAAAACTGAACCTCAATATATATATATATATGTATATATATATATTAATTTCAGAAGATTTAAAAACATTATTTTTATGAAAAAGATTGCAATCTCCAATGTACAAAGTTAGGGGTGTTGCATTTTTTCTCATCTGTTTGTTTTTTGGAGCCATTTTTTTTTTTACTGGTGATTAGAAGGTCATGGGCTCAACCTTTTCTGCATGCAAGGCCGAGGAATTTTACTTCCAACCCCGCCCCCCATCCCCAAACAGAAAAAACGGAGTACCTGATTTAATTAAACAGATATACTATTATTATGTATGCAGCTCAAACTAATGATAAAAGCTCAGGGAAAGAAATTGAAGATCAATTTTTATGTTTATTTTAACCATTGCAAAAGAGTAAATTTGAAATTTAATTTTGATCCATGTAGATGTCAAATGAGACTTCATCAGCATTCTTAGTTTATAACTTTTGGATGTTGGGCCCCAATCCATCTTCTTCAACTGAGGCATCCTGTTACTAATTTTAGATACTAATGTCTTTCTTAGGTTGCATTAAATTAGATTTTGGCCCTCTGTTTGTGGCAATATGATGTTTAGAATGTTTGCAGCTTTTGAACAAAATTTATATTTTTGGTACATTTATACTCTTTTTTCTTCTGATAACTCTCTATGCAAACGTATCAGGAGCCAGTTCTTCCGGGCTGCTTTGTCAGGGCTAAAGCTATAGGCCTCATGCCTATGATCGATCAGGCATGTAAACACATTACAATAAAGTCAATTTCATCTTATAATTTAGAATATCTTTTAACCTTTTTTGGG